>CM060920.1:112130000-113380000 GCA_030737875.1 Allium sativum | reverse complement strand
GAAGACGGTGCAAGACCGACGATCTTCACATCGAATGGATGGATGCTATTGATGCTCACGATGGGAGTAGCTACCTTGAAGGGGACTGAAGTGGTAGTCGTCCGGACGTACTTGTTGATTGTACGGATATGCGAGGAAAGTGCCTCCGGTTTCGTTCAGACCAAGAACGGACTTGTAAATGGATGGTGTGTCTGACATTGTATTCCTTTATATTGTATTCGTTGATCTCTGCTAAATATATATCTGTTTGGCGGCGGAGAATTTATTCTCTTGCTTAACGCCATTCTCTGAGACATACGAGCTCAGAGGTTATATATTGGCAGAAATCAGTAGTACGATATGGATTGACAGTGTGGCATGCTGAGATGCAGTGATCCAGACTTTTGTTGAAAAGCAAAGTTTGGTGGATGATGATCAAAGCACAGCTTTAATATAGCACGTCTTTGTGTATAGCGTTGATTCGCGAGCCTCGCACCCCGGTATGGTGGTAAACTGATGGTTTGATCAGTATGCTTTTTAATGGATGGGCACCTTCGTGGTGTCGTGGATTCGGTCGACCGAGATTGAGCTCAGTGCTCAGAGGGATAGGATAAGCGGTGTTTTATCTCGCCGAGACGTAAGCCGCAGTGATACTCGATTTCCCAAAAGTGAGGATGTGCATTACGGTGTTTTCTCTAGCTGAGACGTAAGCCGTTGAGATGGCACTACGCGATCGATCTTTTGAATCAGGAGCCACCATGATGGAAATCCAATTTCCAAATATGACATTTTGCGGTTTTGATTGCAGAGCCTAGTATTGGCGACATGATATATGGTACCCATGCCGTCTATGATTGATATATTTATATTTGAAGTTGTTTTCTTCACTTATAGTGATAATATAAGATGAAATTTCACGTAACAATCATATTTGGCTATTATAAGGGAAAACCCTATCCTCCGGCTTGCGTTGCATTGTGTGATGGGACCTGGGTCTTATAATAGCTTCATTTTTCTTTATTTAGCATTGCGCCGTTTGTTTTCTGCACTAGTATTCTTGGGAGGAAACTCGTTCCGTGTTATATGGCGTGGTCCCTTGATTTACCTAACTTTAAAAACAAAGATTAATAACTGTTTTAGTTCTCACACCAGTCACATGACTGACCTGGAGTTTATTGTTTTAACCTAAACTCCGGGTGCCCCTATTTTCCACACGGGCAGCTAGTAGTTTTGGTTTTGCAGATTTATATTCACAGGATCCTGATTTACAGCTGGAACGATGTTCGGAAAGCTCTGTATCCGTGCATTATTTTCAGTTGTGTTTTATATTGTTTTTCCGCTGCTATGTAATTTATTGTAATCTATGATATTTATTGAATGTAATTTATTCATTTATACTCTGTATATTCTTGTATTCTAATGGAATTGTTGTAATAAACAATGAAATGTTCTTCTGTCTGCGTTCTATTTTGTCGTGTTCTCAAAACAATCCGGCGTTTCGAAAGGTCTAGATCGGTTTAGCGACTAATTCAGATCGAGCGAAATTCCTTGATGTCACACCAAAGCTTTGATACCATGTTGTAACGGTCTGTTCTCTTTCAATCATCGGATAGTGGCTATACTCCACCGTGGCATTAAAATGGTACCCCAACACCTTGTTTTATGGTTAGCCTCTTGACTGTCGCGGCCTCCTGCCTAACCAACCCCTCTTGGGACGTGTAGATGTAAGAGTCCCCCGCTCGCCACCGAACCAAGAGCGAGAACCCCCTATCACGCTGCCTCTTGCTAAACAAGGGCTAGTGTGAGAACTCAAAACATTTGTTTTTAGGTTTTATTTTAAAGTTAGGTAATTCACCAGACCATGCAGATAATGCAGAACGGGTTTAGTCTATGTGAATTCCAGTGCATAGTAATTCTCAATGACCTTTCGAAAAATGAAACTAGCATTAGGTCTCGCGGCACACACACAATGCAAACGCACATATGGGCGAGGTTTCTCTTTATGCAGTCAAAAATGCTTGATACGTGAAAATCCTCTTTCAATACTATAATATTGTGTGAAAAATCCTTTCGAAAGTAAATGTATCAACTTAGCCAGCATAGGTACCATATACTATACTGACGTATGGTATACACCAAAATCGTACGGGCTCGTAGCGGAGATTGGGTTTCCAATAATGACCAGGCAAAGGAACTTCCTTCCGAACCGAATTTTGAACACCTCTAGAGGGATGTCCGAGGATCAACTGTGATGCTCCTCATGCCAACACAAGGTCGGGTTACACCTTAACTGGGTAACTTAGAGTACGCTTGAGTATGTCATCTCCCGGTCGTTACCGACCTTTCCGAGCGTGTGCCAACAACAACCACAAAAGTAGATGCTTTTACCACATAGTTAATACCTGGGCTCCGTACCATAGTACACCTTTTATCTAGAAGGAGATAACACCGAATAACCCTGCTGCATTTCTTCCTATTTTGGCCATTTATCGGGGTGTGAGGCTTGCCAAGGTCCCGATATACACAAAGCTATGCTTAAATAAGCCATGATTTGATCGTCCAAAGCTCACCACATAACTTAAATATGCGACATTGTCCATTCACAATGCATCACTGATTTCTATTGATATATAACCTCTATGCTTGTACGTCTTAGAGAAGGGTGTTAAGCAAGAGAATAAATTCACTGCCACCAAACAGATATATATTTAACAGAGATCAGTGCTACGAAGTAAATTGCAATGTCAGACACACAATCCATAAATGTCCATTCGGGGTCTGAACGAAACAACAATCCAAAATTCCTTCACATACATTTGGGCTTCTTGCCACTTAGCTGATATAAAATCCATCTGCAAATGAGAGCTATCCATTTGAGACATTCAGCAAGTCATCCTTATGATATGAAGGGTCCCTGTCTTCAATACTGTCTTCAATTGCTCCACAACGTCGTATTGTTACTTGGAATGGTTTTCGAACATAAATCCAATCCCGGTCTTCCCAAATAATAAGGGTAATTTTTAAAACACAATTACGGAACTCACAGGATTTCAACCAAATCTCCTTCCATCTTAGATTTTGTTAAATTAAATTTCTTTAAACCCATTCTCAAATTATCTTTAACAAAATCCATATTTTAACCCTTCTTCTTTAAAACACATCCCTTAAATCAAAGATAATCTAGTCCCAAAGCCTTAATTAATTTTCCGTTTGATAACTCGTTATCAAAACCTAGTTTCCTTTAAAAATCCTTAACCACATTTCAATCATAGTTTCCAATTAAATTGGTTTCCCAACATTCAATTCTTCAATCTTAACTAAAAGATTATACCTAGTTCCCAATTTCTTATTTTTAATTTTCTCAAATCAAAGATTTGATTAAATCCCGATTTATGATATGAATTTCCACAACTCAATCTCATTAGGTTTCAAGAATGATATTGTTGAAGATATGATTCACGACAAACCCAAATCGATCAATATTGAACATATGTTACACAGAAATTGTATCTACTTATATTCGATATTAATTCTTATTATCAACGAATACTATAAGTGGAATAACAATATAATAATATCTTCCAAATTCCACAAATAGTTTACGTTTAAACCACTGAATTTCATACCAAATATCCGAAGATTATTTCTATCTAACTTATCTCAATCCGATTGGGAAACCCGTACCTTAATTAAAAGATTTATCTAAGTCTTTGATATTAGATCTGGATAGAATACCATCAACTTATCCTCAATATTAATCTCCGTATCCAACTCACACTATAAGTGGAATAACAGTAAACTACCTTTTAAATTCCTCAAATAGTAAGAGTCATCATCTACCGAATTAATATCAAACATACGAAGATTTATCTCCAACCATATCCAATTATTTAAAATTGAAAACCCGTATTAATATCAATTTAAATTCCATATAAAATATTTCTAATACTTTTAAACCTTTGAAAACATTCCACAAATCATTACTTATAATTCAGAAAATAGTTTACGGGTTAAAACTTAAAATAGATTGTTTTCGAACAAAACGATACAATAGCATCTCAAAAGCATTACAAAACAGTTATCTTAACTATTTCGATTAAAATATCGTTTATCTTAGATAAAAATTAAACTTTACAATTCAAAAAACATTTTCATAATTTGTAATGATTTTTCAAAAAAAAATTCCATGTTTTTAAACATTTAAAAATAGTTGTTTATAGTTATGGTCAACAATTGTTCTTACATTGACCTTTTCCAAAACGGTTTCAAAAATAACTTGTAAATTATAACCCGAAATTAAAATCGGCTATAACTCATTTAAAAGCTCTTGTTAATATAAATCTTTGTTTTTCATTTCTTGGAAATCCGATTTAGATTGCAAAAGTTATAAACGTTTAAATTTAGCATCTAAAATACGTAAATTGTCGTTATGCGACAAGCTCTATTTTGATCATAATAACCATTATTCTACGATACTTCAAAATATCTTAGAAAACCATTATATCCCTATATAACCCTTTTAAAATCATTTAGATTTAGTTTCCAAATTATTTTGGATCTAAAATTCAACTTTTTTTTACTTAATAAACAAATGCCAATTCATTTCTAACTTCAAATAACTTCAAATTAACCATCCAATTCGTCGGATAAGTTAGGGATAGCGGGAAACTTTATTTCCAAACCTTAGCCTAGACACTATCCTCTCTATCATCCTAGAATGTTCTGGTATTTATTTATTCATTAAAGGACTTTATCAATATATATGAATTCATACTTATGGTCTTTCCAAATTATTAACCTTCAAATTCATATCATTGCTTCTAAATATGAAGGAGATTTGTCGATCATCAATGTGATACTTTAATTGTTGTGTCATACTTTGTGCAAAACAATATCAACAACCATTTAAACATTCATAGCAACCATCATTAACATAATTAAATAAATCATAATTGTGCACAAGCGTTATAACACTAACGCTTAATAGTGTGTGTGTGTTCTAAACTATGCATCCATCATCCATCACAACAAACACCAATCATCATTAACCACTAATAATTCATCACTATATTTAAATTAGTCTAACCACTAATTAAATATATAAATTGTGGTTAAAGAGTTCTCACCTAACAGCTTTCCAAATCTTCACGGTAGGCGAGCCTAGTTGAGCGAACCATCGGACTGTATTTCAGTGCACCGTTTACTTCACCAATATATATATATATATAATATAATATAATATATACTAATCTTTCTCTCCCTATATATTATAAGAGGAGGAAGAGGATGACGAACTTCGGCTAGGTGGTGGTGGAAAAGAAGAAAACTTATGCCATGGAAACCATGGCTGTAACGACCCAACTTTCCAGTACCTCGGAAGTTGCATCATTATTTAAGAAAAGAAATAGATAGAAGAATAGAACTAAGAAAAGACATCAGAATCTCACAGCGGAACTTGGAAACATAATATTATAACCCAAAATATTACATAACATAAGTCAAGCACATTGAAATACTTCATACATAGGGATACATGTTATCACAATTACATACTTAACACTTGTGATACTAACTTGCAGATAATTCTACATAACATATGATAGATAAGCCAACACTTCTGATCCTGCCATCCAGCTACTCCAAGTTACCTTGAAACCAGGATCACTTGTCTACTCATAATAAATATTATGAGTACCCAAGAGTTTAAGGGAAACACAGAAAATAAACTCCGGGTCAGTCATGGACTGGTATGAGTAAACGATTTAAAAACAAGTTTTCAATAAATCACAATAATTCATAAGACCACGCCGTGAATACGGAACGGGTTTTTACCTTATGAGATCACAACAGTTTGCATATTTAAACAGATATTATGATAATGTCTAGGGTGTCCACAAATAATTATAATCTAGTAGAATGCTTTCATCTCATATTCTACTTATAGTATACAAACAAAAATCGTTAAGTGCTTATGGATATTGAGTTTCCAACTATGACAAGGTATGGGATCACCTTCCGGAGGTGTATCTCTAGATATGAATACACGGGTTCAACAAGATCATCTTGTAACCCGGCCACACATGACCGACCACTCATTTCTCTTGAGTGTGTCGAATGTATATCACCAACGGTTGGGAGCTACCCACCATTTCCCGAAACGGGTCAGAATCGACAATAGATTTTTAGAAGTAAATGAAACTCTAGATCAGATGATGATACATCCTAATGGGAGCTACCCACATAGCCATGCTGCCTGCCCGATTTTTGTCATTTCCGGTTGTGAAGCTCGAAGCTAAACGTTCCCTGACACATGCTTTTTATTTGCTTTGAACGTCACATCGTCAAACCCGCTAATCCACTAATTAACTTCTCCAAAAATAAATTACAAATATAAAGTAAGAGAAACGAATTTCTCTACCACTTATAACTACATTTGAAAAGTTCAACGTACGTGATTAGTTAGGAGTACTCCGTCAGACGTTCGTCCATACAAGTTGTCCTGGGACTGGACAAACCGACGGTACTATTCAGTACATCCATCCTTGGCAAATCTTTACCTTGGACTTATACAATAGCCCTTGCACTTTACTCCGTCTTTAAGTATCTTCAGCGTATTTGATTCGCTACGCCTTATGCTAATACGGAGTGGTTCTTTGGAAAATAATCCAACCGGTCTCTCCATATTAACAACGTTTAAAATGGTCAAAACTTTGATAGTCGATGACTTAACTATCAAATGAAAATACGTGTGCAAACAACAATCTAATTTCCAATTGAAATTTCTATTGACCAATCATATATATATATTCATATTTCTGTGTTTACGTATCACTATCCCTTCACATCAATCAGTCGCTGACTGTAATCATTAAGAGAACAACTTCCCAAGTATAAACCCCGAAGGCCGAAACCAACATCAGATAAATACTCAGAAAATCATTTGACTTATTAATTCTAGTCAGTTTCTAATCTCAGTAATTCCCTTTTTAAATTCTTATTTCAAAAATTCATGTTCCTTTAATATTTTTATTTCGAAAAATATTAACTTAACCTCTTTCTTTTATATCACGTTATACCGTGTGCGGAGCACGGGCTAAACTTTACTAATATAACAATCCTCTTTCTATACAATCTGAGTCAACATGGTTTGGATCTAATATTGACAGTTAATCCCTTCTCTTGATCTAATCTTATTTTTATTTATCATTTGACTTGATCAAATAAAATAATCATTTCTTATTCTCAGATTTGTAATCTACAACCTGATTTCTACTTGCCAACGCCCGATGATATGTTATATAAACTATCCCTGATTTATGTAATAAATTTGGGTCTTCTTTCATTTAATTATTTAATTAATTTTAAACCAACTAATTAAATAAATTATTCAATTAACGAATAACTAATATTCGTTAAATTCCAAATCTGATTAACTCTAGTGTGCTTGACTCTAATTCGAATAACTAGTATTCGATTTACTGAATTTCAAATGACTACCATTCGATTTCTTTTATTCTGGATAACTACGTCCGTTTTAACACCATCTCGAATATCTAACATTCGATCGTTTTAATTGAATAACTAATATTCAATTTAATTCTAATCGGATTCACTATGTTTGTTCTACTTCGGTCTTGATTAACTACGTCTTAATCAACTTGGTTTTGAATATCTAATATTTGCTTCACACTGATTAGTTCTGATCATCTTTATTTATTTAATTATTTAATTTATGAATTAATTAAACTAATTAAATAAATTATTTAATTCAGTTACTTCACTTTTCAATTTCTGAAATAGTCGTCGACTTGGATCAGTTGAATCCACGTGATCTGCATGACGGATCACTCAGACTCGGGATCTGCAGGAGCGGATTACTTATATTATTTCAAACTTATTTATTTAATCATTTATTTAGTTATAAATAAATTTATTAAATAAATTTTCAGAAAAATCATTTATTCTTTAAGTTGAAATGTTGTACATTTTGGATTTTTGTACGAAATCAGGTGATCCACCCATGCATCTGTTCTAAAATCCTTGCCCGACCACACGTTCCAGGCCCTGATCCATCCAAAAACACTGGCCCGATCACTCAATTTAAAACAAGGCGGCTGTCACCTTTTGAACTCATCAGCTTCATCGGAGAAAGTATCTCCACCGTCCACCACAGCTCACCGGAGGTCCGGCGCCTCCACCCACGAACAGAATCTGACTCGGCGCTTCCATTCCCCACCGTGCGGCGGTCCCACCCTGCTCCGGCGAGGAGCAGTTCGTGCTCGAACTCACACCCGACAGCACGCCCAGAAACCCGATCCAAGAAAACTCCCCGACGCCTCGCCTCCGGCCACCAGGCCTCGAGCACCTCCGACCATCTTACGTCCTCGACCCGACGCTTCCCTCGCCGCTGGTGCGGCGGCCCATCTCCCCTCCGTCGAAGAGCAGTTCGGCTTTAAAGCCGAGACAACATTCGAACCTATCACATATGAAATCTCATCCCACCACCCAATCTAAACGTTTTAAAATTGTGTTAGCATTTTTCTGGTGATCCGAAGGTTGTTGCGCATGTATACACCCAACCATTCGATTTATAACTTCATAGAATTTCAATACTTGATCAAAACCCATATTTCGGTAAAAACAGTTTTTCTCTATATCCATTGATCTAAAAATCATGGTTCTTGTTTCTAAAATCATGTTATGATGTCGCGCAACTACCCAGTACCCTGAATTGAATTAATATGCATTTTCATTTTTGAGTGAAACAGAGAGGATTTCTCAGTAGCAGTTTTTCATCTTTCGAGCAAAACAAGTGTTCTAGCAAGGCAATGATAATTTTATACACTTGTATATACATGTAACAGCAAGTGTTCGAGCATACAAAGGTTCTCCCATCACTCAAGCATTCATATATGAGATAGCAACAGTAAACAATGCAAAAGCAGTTCACATGTTCGAGCATAATGACAGTAGTAACCATCCACAAAACATAGCATAATGTCAGCAGTTTGAAGGTATGTACAAGGGGTTATTTGTGAGAATTACTCACAGGTCAAACATGCAGTTTTATAGGTGTTTATAGCAGATCTAACAGTTTAGACAGCAAGCATTTTTAAGTGCAAACTTAATCATAAACATTTCACCAAAGTCCTAGTATTTCAAAGCAATTTATCAGCACGATCTAAGTAGTATATAGTGAGTGTTTACTCACAGTTGTAGCAGCTGAAATGGAGTACTAATGGGTGCTAAACTTTCCCATATCTCACTCTTCTTCTCTTTGGTTTGGCAATGCAGGAAAAATGGCAAAGTTCCTCATTTATTTATAGGCCAAACTCTATTGTATAATATTGGTTTTCTATTATCATTTAATTAACTAAATCTATAATCTTCCTTAATCAAATATGTTGCGCAGGGATCTTGGCAGGAGAAAATATAGTTTGAAAGCAACACTTGCCTTTGTTTTATATGCTAACAACTTGCTGGAAGAATGAGCATCATATACTTGTTTTACTTAATGCTAAAGCTTCTAACCACTTGCACTCTTGCTTCTAGAAGATGACTAAACAATTGCTCATGTCCCTTTCACCATTTAATGTTTTTAACTTAATCAAATATTTGTGTTTAACTTTAGTGTGATTCACCAAAGAATGCTGCACACAAATCTTGCAATATATCCCATTTTATATTAAGTATTAATTCATTAATTTTCATGTCACTTTCACCTATGTACATGTAACGACCCGCATTCTACGCATCATAGGATCGTAGAATATTTATTTCTTTCACATACGAAGTCGTATGGTCATGTAACTTTGGGAGACGACTATTGTGGTCATTTCCCATGTTCATGATTTTTCCCGATTTTTAAATGACCATTTTACCCCTAGTTGGCACTGTTTTGGCCATAACTTTTGACTGGAAATGAATTTTGACCTGAAACCACTTCCATTGGCTTTGAATGATAGTTTCTCTTTCCGTAGAGTGGTCACATTAGCCAAACGGACTCACCGTTTGGGAGATATGGCTGAAACAAGTTTCAGATGGTGAAATACAGCTTAATTGGGCTTAACCGGGTGATTAGCAGCTAGGCCCAAGGGGAATTTCGGGTTTAGAGGTATAGGAGGACTGATTAGGGTTAGGTTATCACTTTCATTTCAGTTTTGAGCCGCCACAAACCTCCTAGAGACCTTAGTAATGGCTTCCTACACCTAAAACACCCAAATCACTCTCTAATTGAAGATTAGGCTTAGCAACACCAAATTAAGGAGAAAAAGCACCAAAGCAAGGTTAGAGCTGCTGTTAGACATCAGTATTCGCCCCAAATCAGAGGAGTTTCAGTTCTGAGAATTTCATTTGTGGCCAAGGTGAGTGATAGTATCATTTTGACACTAATTACGGTTAATTAAGGGTAATTAGTGAAGATTAGCGAATTTATACGTAAATAAATTCTGGAAAAATTCTTAAAATTCTAAAATAATGTTTTAAGGCTCTGTTAGAAATTTGAGATAATTTCGATGTGTTTTGCTAATTGTATGCCTAAACATGATTAGGAGTGCTTAAGGGAAAAATATGAAGTTTTAGCTACTTTTGATCCATTTTGATTCATTTGAATTGTTGGTTGTTGTTTGTGGTTGCTATTACATGTTGCTATGACTCTATGGTATGTTTCATGATTGATTAGAATAGTTAAATCGGTCGAAAACGTCGTCGAATGGCGTAGAAAGCTCGCTGGAAAGTTGCAGAAGTGTGCAGGTTCCGAACCGGTTCGGATCGGAGGAAGGGGTCGGATCGGATTTGTGAACTGACCAAGGGGATTCGAACTGGGTTGGAACTTGCCACAGGAGGAGGCTTGGCGAGAAGGAAGGCCGTTTACTTAGAGTTGGAGTGGACAAGGGGATCGGATCGGAACTATGGAGCAGGATCGGATCGGAGTAGGAGAGAGCGGATCGGATCGGAAGCATAATAGAGGCCAGATCGGATCGACTCACGAATGGGAGGCTACGACTGGAGCAAGACGAAGGGATCGGATCGGATCGGAGTAGATGGAAAACGAGGAAGCTGATCGAAGGAGGAGCATGAACTCGAAGGAAGACAGCAACCCGACCCGACCCGGAGGAGGACACCGACCCGACCCGAAGTGGAGAACCCGACCCGAACCGAATGGGAAGAAGACAAGGAGAAGGACCCGAACCCAGAGGAAGGTGGCACTCCGAACCGAACCAAGCATGGGTGACCGAACCGAACCGATTTCTAGAGCTGCTACTCCACGACAACTTTTCTGAAGACCCACTCCAATTCGACCAAACCCGAGATGCAAAGGAAGTCCAAATGAGAAGATAGAGCTTAAGATTCAGATGGGAATCAACGAGTTCACTTCATGATGGGGCTTTGCTGCGGGACGCGTGCTAAGGAGTTATCGACACCTATAGCTTTGGACCACTATGGTAGGAGGTACGAAGGCGGATTCAGGGCCATTATGGCATCGGTAGAACCAAGGGCTATGACCAATGAAGTGGGTCATTAAAATGTTTGGTCATGACTCCAAGTGTTTGGCTTGGTCACAGCAGGGTTTCTACAAGTCGGGATTCGTCGTTGCCTCAGTTTGTCTAGTGTTCCAAAGTGGTAGATGTCGTACGCTTTACGCACCGAGTGAGAGGTGTGAGGATGGTTGCTATGGATGATTTGTTGCTATCATTTTGACATGCACACCCTACCCCCGTATTTTTACACTATTTATTATGGCACCTTGGAGTATTGTACGGTATGTGGTACTAACTCTTTGGTTGCAGGTCCAGGTTCAGGTATGGTTTAGTATACCTGTTATTATTCTGTTTAGATGCTTATCGCTCATACCAGGCTTTATGTCTGACCCAGAGTTTTATGTCTCCTCTTATTACTCTGGGTGCTCACACGAGCAGACTAGAGACAGGTTAGCTGGTGATGCACGGGTAGATGGTCCGGAGACGAGCAGGAGGCTTCCACGTGATATATATATTTAGTATTCTCCCTGTGTTGTTGAAGATCACTGCTTGGGCATTGTTGGTGTATCTTCTACTTCAGCTTTCTTTTGTTTAGAGACAGTAAATTTGGAAAATTGTAATAAGCTGTATTTGGATTTCCGCTGCTTTGATGATTGATGTTGGTTTTAGTTATCAGCTTATGCACTGTCTCGCCTGTTTTGTGTCAAGTATGTTATTATTATATTTTATTCCATGCGCTGTGAGACATTCTGCAGGTTTCTTTGATTAGCTCATTCCCTTCTTTCCTTTCTTATGACGACCGTCTTGTGCTAGTCGGCATGTGTACAGCGCACTTTTGGAGGAAACGCAGGCTGGTGCGAGGCGGGCAGTCACACTTGGTATCAGAGCTCTAGGTTGCGTAGTTAACCTAGGGAAGTTATCGGGGAGAGATAATATACGTATACGAGAGAGCGTATTTGTGATTATTTTGGTTTTTTAAAAACTATATATATACTATTAGTAGTATAAGGATGGAGTCGTACTGCACTAACACCACTATGGAGTCGTTAATCATTTCCTTTTTCAGATTGACGATGAGCCGATATGTTAGAGGTACCGGTAGAGGGGCCAATAATGGGAATGCTACTGACATGAGGGCGATGTTTACTGACCTCATGAGAGAGATGCTTAGAGATGTTCAGAGGGCAGCTCCCAATGGTGGAAATGGTGGTGGTCCAATGGTGCAGGCGCCAAGAGTCGACTTCGCCAAGCTAAATAAGGATTATACTAGCCTTGGTGGGAAGCCGTTCCATGGAACGGAGTCAGCTACGGATGTTCAGGATTGGGTGGATAGCTGCGAACGTATCTTCGAGGATTTGGGTATCGAGGATGCGATGAAGAGAAAGTTAGCGTCCCGTCAGCTGCAAGGGCAGGCAATGAATTGGTGGAATGCTATAAAGGCAGCTACTCCCGAAGATCAGATTACTTGGGAGCAGTTTAAGACTCGCTTTAGTGAGAAGTTCATCCCAGCTGCTCAGAAGTCAATGTTGTTTAAGAAATTCTTGGAGCTCAAGCAGAATGGCAGGGCTGTCTCGGAGTATATTGCTGAATTTGACACTTTGTCAAAATATGGGTTGTCTCTTATAGATACTGCCGAGAAAAAGAATGAGAAATTCATAACTGGATTGGATCAGTACTTGGGGGAAAAACTTATTAACCACATCGATGAGACGTTTGAATCGATTGTGGGGAAAGCGTTAAGGTCAGAAAGTCTCTACCCTAAGCCAAAGACTGAGGTTGCATCCGCAGACGAGCCAAAGCCACAAGCTAGTGGTGGAGGCAAAGGTGGTTCCCAGAATAAGAGAAAGCAGAATCAGGCTAAGGATGGCCAGAAGAAAAAGAATAAGCAAGATGTGGAGTGCTTCAGCTGTGGTAAGAAGGGCCATTATGCTAGTAATTGTCGGGCCAAGCCAGCAGATAGGAAGTGCTTCAACTGTGGCCAAATGGGACATCACAAGGACAAGTGTCCCCAGCCCCCTAAGGAAAAGCAAATGGTGAAAGCATATGCCCTTAATGCTATTCCTTCTTCGTCGAATGCCCCAACTGCGGCGGAGAAGGGAAAGAATGTCGTCATTCAAGGTATGCTTTCTGTTTATGATGTTCCTGTTAGAGTTTTGTTTGATACCGGAGCTTCCAGTTCTTTCATATCTAGTGACCTGGTAGATAGGTTGGGATTGGAGCCCGAGATTGTCGATAGACCTTTAGTAGTGACGAACCCGATTGGTGGTTCAACTAGCCTTAGCATGATTTGTCGTAATGTGGTTCTATCGAGTCATGGATGCATGTTTGTTTGTGATTGCTTTGTTTTGGGCTTTACTGGGTTTGGCATTATTTTGGGAGTAGATTGGCTCCAAAGATACGGGGTGGTGGTAGACTGTGAGGGCTTGTTGGTGACAGCTAGAGCGGATGATGGACGGAGGATAGTGTTTGGTGGTCTACCCAGTAAGGGGGTATTGGCTAGTTTTCTAAACTCCCTCGACATTCCGCATAGTGAGTTGTCAGGTTTGCCCGTGGTTGGCCAGTATCCGGATGTTTTCGAAGAAGTGACCGGACTTCCACCACACCGAGAGATTGAGCTTCGTATTGATTTGGTAAAAGATGCCAGACCTATAGTGATGCCACTTCGTCGTATGGCACCAAGGGAGCAGCGAGAGCTCGAGGTGCAAGTCAGCGATCTTTTGAAGAAGGGATTTATCAGAAGGAGTGTTTCTGAATGGGGAGCACCAGTTGTGTTTGCTACCAAGGCGGATGGTTCCCTTCGTTTGTGTGTAGACTACCGCGAGTTGAATAAAGTGACGAGGAAGAACAAGTATCCTCTACCGCGGATAGATGATTTGTTTGATCAGTTGAGTGGCGCGAGAGTATTTTCTCAGTTGGATCTCGCGACAGGTTTTCATCAGCTTAGAGTGGAAGCTGAGAGTATAGCTAAAACGGCATTTCGAACGCCGTCTGGGTTTTATGAATGGTTGGTTATGCCATTTGGGCTGACTAATGCCCCGGCATATTTTGTGGACCTTATGAATAGGGTATTCAGAGATCAGTTGAATAAGTCTGTCCTTGTGTTCGTTGATGATATTTTGGTCTATTCGAGGACAGAGGAGGAACACAAGGAACATTTAAGAGTAGCGATGGAGGTGTTGAGAAAACACCAATTGAAAGCAAAGTTTTCTAAGTGTCACTTCTGGAAGAGGGAAGTGAGGTTCTTGGGCCATGTTGTATCAGAGAGTGGTATTGCCGTGGACCCAGCAAAGGTGGCTACGGTACAAGATTGGCCTACGCCCAAGAATGCAACAGATGTAAGAAGTTTCTTGGGATTAGCGGGATATTATCGTAAGTTTATCCAAGGTTTCTCCAAGATAGCAGCACCATTGACCCAGTTGACCAAGAAGAATCAAGCTTTTGTCTGGGATGAGAGGTGCGAGAATGCATTTAAAAGTCTAAAGGACAAGTTGACAAGCGCACCAGTGTTAGTCATTCCTAAGGGGGATGAAGAGATGACGGTATACACGGATGCCTGTGGTACCGGGCTGGGTGCTGTATTGATGCAAGGTGGTAGGGTTGTAGCTTATGCAAGTCGGCAATTGAAACCGCACGAGAGAAGATACCCTACCCATGATTTAGAATTGGCAGCGATCGTGTTCGCGTTAAAGATGTGGAGACACTATCTCTTGGGAGAAAGATTTGAGCTATTTACAGATCATAAGTCGTTAAAGTATCTATTCTCCCAGAAGGATTTAAATCTCCGTCAGCAGAGATGGTTGGAGTTCTTAGCTTCCTATGATTTTGACATCGCATACACACCGGGAAAGGGCAATGCGGTGGCTGATGCATTGAGCAGAAGACATGCCAGCTTAGGGGCTACGTTCCTTGAATGGAAGCAACTGGAGTTTATCGCGGGGTTTGATTTCAGACCAAAGTGCGAATTGGATCCAGAAATGTTAGCGAGTTTGACGATCAGACCCACTTTGATTGAGCGGATCGGCTCTAGTCAGAGGGACGATCCTAACCTATTGGAAATCATCTCCAAGTTAGAGATGGGAATCGATGAGGAGATGAACAAGTATGGGCTTGATCGAGATAGATGGCTTAGAAAGAATGGAAAGCTTGTTGTACCCAATGTCAATGGATTGAGGGATGAAGTGCTTAGAGAATGTCATCACTCAAGGCTGACTATACACCCCGGTGGTAATAAGATGTATCGAGATATGAAGCAGACCTACTACTGGGAAGGGATGAAAAGAGATGTTGGGAAGTTTATATCCAAGTGCATGAATTGCCAGCTAGTTAAAGCCGAGCAAAAGAAGCCTAGTGGGTTGTTACAGCCCTTAGAAATTCCCGAATGGAAATGGGAGCAAGTCTCGATGGATTTCATCGATGGGTTACCAAGGACTAGATCGGGATATGACAGCATTTGGATAATTGTAGATCGACTGACTAAAAGTGCAAGGTTTATACCAGTCAAATCGACTAGAACGGCAGCTAAGTTAGCAGAATTGTATATGAAGTGGGTAGTGAGATTTCATGGAGTACCTAAAAGCATTGTGAGCGACCGAGACCCGTTGTTCACTAGTGGGTTTTGGAGGAGCTTGCAAGAGGCGCTAGGGTCAGAGTTACATCTCAGTACCGCATATCATCCTCAGACCGACGGTCAGACGGAAAGGGTGAATCGTATTTTGGAAGATCTCTTGAGAGCATGCATATTGGATTTTGGTGGATCATGGGATGACCATTTGCATCTAGTAGAGTTTGCATATAATAATAGCTACCAATCCAGTATCGGTATGGCTCCATTTGAAGCTTTGTATGGAAGACCGTGCAACTCACCATCATGTTGGATAGAAACTGGCGAGAAGTTTATGCTTGGACCAGATGTGGTGAGGGAAACTTCAGATAAAATCAAGATCATTCAGCAACGAATGAAGGCAGCCCAAGATAGGCAGAAGAGTTATGCTGATAAGAGAAGGAGAGACTTAAAATTCTCCGTTGGTGACTTGGTGTTTGTCAAGATTTCTCCGTTGAAGAGCGTAATACGATTTGGCAGGAGAGGTAAATTAGCACCAAGATTCGTTGGCCCATTCCCTGTTCTTGAACTAGTCGGGAATTTGGCATATAGAATTGACTTACCAGAGAAGATGGCGGGAGTTCACAACGTATTTCATGTTTCCCAACTAAGGAAGTTCGTTCACGACTCAGATATGACTATCTCACCTGATCAGTTGGAAGACTTCGAAGTAGAACCCAGGGCGGTTGGAAACCGCAAGCCGGCCCGTATTGTCGCACACGACATGAAGCAACTTCGAAGGAAGTCGGTGAAGCTAGTCAAGGTACAGTGGAGCGAAGACGAGAATGATTGTACTTGGGAAACAGAAGAGGACATAAGGAAGAAGTATCCAGAACTCTTTGTCTGGTAAGATTTTATTAGCGATTTAGTTTTCCGCATGCTAGGATAGACATGTTTGCTTGCTTTGCATGTTTGATTGTTGTATGTGGGTGTTAGGCATGCGGGATCCTGTGTATGTTTTGGGGTTAAGGAATTTCGGGGACGAAATTTCTTAAGGGGGGGAGAGTGTAACGACCCGCATTCTACGCATCATAGGATCGTAGAATATTTATTTCTTTCACATACGAAGTCGTATGGTCATGTAACATTGGGAGACGACTATTATGGTCATTTCCCATGTTCATGATTTTTCCCGATTTTTAAATGACCATTTTACCCCTAGTTGGCACTGTTTTGGCCATAACTTTTGACTGGAAATGAATTTTGACCTGAAACCACTTCCATTGGCTTTGAATGATAGTTTCTCTTTCCGTAGAGTGGTCACGTTAGCCAAACGGACTCACCGTTTGGGAGATATGGCTGAAACAAGTTTCAGATGGTGAAATACAGCTTAATTGGGCTTAACCGGGTGATTAGCAGCTAGGCCCAAGGGGAATTTCGGGTTTAGAGGTATAGGAGGACTGATTAGGGTTAGGTTATCACTTTCATTTCAGTTTTGAGCCGCCACAAACCTCCTAGAGACCTTAGTAATGGCTTCCTACACCTAAAACACCCAAATCACTCTCTAATTGAAGATTAGGCTTAGCAACACCAAATTAAGGAGAAAAAGCACCAAAGCAAGGTTAGAGCTGCTGTTAGACATCAGTATTCGCCCCAAATCAGAGGAGTTTCAGTTCTGAGAATTTCATTTGTGGCCAAGGTGAGTGATAGTATCATTTTGACACTAATTACGGTTAATTAAGGGTAATTAGTGAAGATTAGCGAATTTATACGTAAATAAATTCTGGAAAAAT
The DNA here is from genome assembly GCA_030737875.1 of Allium sativum. Lineage (NCBI taxonomy): Eukaryota > Viridiplantae > Streptophyta > Magnoliopsida > Asparagales > Amaryllidaceae > Allium > Allium sativum. Next base: position 113,362,208 of record CM060920.1, on the reverse strand, counting down.
TCTTAAAATTCTAAAATAATGTTTTAAGGCTCTGTTAGAAATTTGAGATAATTTCGATGTGTTTTGCTAATTGTATGCCTAAACATGATTAGGAGTGCTTAAGGGAAAAATATGAAGTTTTAGCTACTTTTGATCCATTTTGATTCATTTGAATTGTTGGTTGTTGTTTGTGGTTGCTATTACATGTTGCTATGACTCTATGGTATGTTTCATGATTGATTAGAATAGTTAAATCGGTCGAAAACGTCGTCAAATGGCGTAGAAAGCTAGCTGGAAAGTTGCAGAAGTGTGCAGGTTCCGAACCGGTTCGGATCGGAGGAAGGGGTCGGATCGGATTTGTGAACTGACCAAGGGGATTCGAACTGGGTTGGAACTTGCCACAGGAGGAGGCTTGGCGAGAAGGAAGGCCGTTTACTTAGAGTTGGAGTGGACAAGGGGATCGGATCGGAACTATGGAGCAGGATCGGATCGGAGTAGGAGAGAGCGGATCGGATCGGAAGCATAATAGAGGCCAGATCGGATCGACTCACGAATGGGAGGCTACGACTGGAGCAAGACGAAGGGATCGGATCGGATCGGAGTAGATGGAAAACGAGGAAGCTGATCGAAGGAGGAGCATGAACTCGAAGGAAGACAGCAACCCGACCCGACCCGGAGGAGGACACCGACCCGACCCGAAGTGGAGAACCCGACCCGAACCGAATGGGAAGAAGACAAGGAGAAGGACCCGAACCCAGAGGAAGGTGGCACTCCGAACCGAACCAAGCATGGGTGACCGAACCGAACCGATTTCTAGAGCTGCTACTCCACGACAACTTTTCTGAAGACCCACTCCAATTCGACCAAACCCGAGATGCAAAGGAAGTCCAAATGAGAAGATAGAGCTTAAGATTCAGATGGGAATCAACGAGTTCACTTCATGATGGGGCTTTGCTGCGGGACGCGTGCTAAGGAGTTATCGACACCTATAGCTTTGGACCACTATGGTAGGAGGTACGAAGGCGGATTCAGGGCCATTATGGCATCGGTAGAACCAAGGGCTATGACCAATGAAGTGGGTCATTGAAATGTTTGGTCATGACTCCAAGTGTTTGGCTTGGTCACAGCAGGGTTTCTACAAGTCGGGATTCGTCGTTGCCTCAGTTTGTCTAGTGTTCCAAAGTGGTAGATGTCGTACGCTTTACGCACCGAGTGAGAGGTGTGAGGATGGTTGCTATGGATGATTTGTTGCTATCATTTTGACATGCACACCCCACCCCCGTATTTTTACACTATTTATTATGGCACCTTGGAGTATTGTACGGTATGTGGTACTAACTCTTGGGTTGCAGGTCCAGGTTCAGGTATGGTTTAGTATACCTGTTATTATTCTGTTTAGATGCTTATCGCTCATACCAGGCTTTATGTCTGACCCAGAGTTTTATGTCTCCTCTTATTACTCTGGGTGCTCACACGAGCAGACTAGAGACAGGTTAGCTGGTGATGCACGGGTAGATGATCCGGAGACGAGCAGGAGGCTTCCACGTGATATATATATATTTAGTATTCTCCCTGTGTTGTTGAAGATCACTGCTTGGGCATTGTTGGTGTATCTTCTACTTCAGCTTTCTTTTGTTTAGAGACAGTAAATTTGGAAAATTGTAATAAGCTGTATTTGGATTTCCGCTGCTTTGATGATTGATGTTGGTTTTAGTTATCAGCTTATGCACTGTCTCGCCTGTTTTGTGTCAAGTATGTTATTATTATATTTTATTCCATGCGCTGTGAGACATTCTGCAGGTTTCTTTGATTAGCTCATTCCCTTCTTTCCTTTCTTATGACGACCGTCTTGTGCTAGTCGGCATGTGTACAGCGCACTTTTGGAGGAAACGCAGGCTGGTGCGAGGCGGGCCGTCACAGTACATCACCAACTTAGCTATGAAGTCTTCTACTAAAATGGGTTTTGTTCTTGGCTTGTACGTGGGCTGTCTTGGTTGGCAAAAAGGTTGGGCTACATGTTGGTTTTTGTTCACATTTGGGCTGATTTATATTTGTAAAGAAAATGCTATTTCTACTAGCATTTTGTGCTGTGTTGATGCATACTTTTTGGGCTGTCTAGTGTTGTGTTTCTTGCGTGAGTTAGGTTCTATAAATCTCAGCAAAACACTTAGTTTCTAGCACCAGAAGTTGGATAAAGTATGTTCTTCATGTGGCATATTTTCTTAAATTTTTAGCCTAGTCTTTAGCTATAGTTTTTTTGTTACATTTTAGCGACGGTTCTTTTGCTAACGCTTTAGCTATAGTTCCTTTAGTAACGTTTTTGTCATAGCGCTTCAGAAGTGCTGTCATTATCTCTATTTAGTTATACTCACGTTGTTCTATAAAAATTATTATACTTCTGGTCGTCGTCACCGAATCTTACTTACAGTTCTGGCCCTGTAATGAATTTATACATTAATAAGTTAGTTTACTAATGTATTATAAAATTTTAAGTTCGTTCGCAAATTTTGTTTTCGTTCAGAATTTCCGGGTCATTACAATGGCCATAAGCTTTAAGAAGAAGATGAAAAGAATAAAATGGAGTGGAATGGTTAAAAAATGGAGGAAAGGCCTCCTTATATAGGAATGAAGGGTTAAGGAGGTAATGACACATAAGGTGGCAAGTGTAAAACATGCATAAAAGGAGGCATGCAAAAATACAAGTGTTCTTACACTTGTCTTAAGGAGGGAAAGTGATCTTTTGGTAGCATTTCCATTAAAATGCTATGAAAACTAAGGACAACACTTAGTTCTAACGCTACTAATTCATGTTATGATTTGACAAATCCGATCAAATGACAAATAGTATCAATAAATCCAAACTTATTAATAATCATTTTCAAGTAAAATCTATCATATAACTTATCAAAATTATTAAATATTCTAAACCATATATATTTATGTCATATTCAAATTTAAATTCAAAGTAAGTAATAAAAATTCCAATTTCAAATTGGTTAAAAAATTTGGATTGTTACATTCACTCCCCCCCCCCCAAAGTTTTCGTCCTCAAAAAGGAAAGGGAATCGCAATTACTCATTTGACATCTTGTAGATTTTCAGGCACAAGATTAAAATTCATTATACCAAAGCTCTCGGTTCTCATAATGGATATACCGGGCAGAATATTCTAACACACATATTTATGGATAACCATATTTACATGTCCTCCAACGATATCTTCCAATCACCCATTATTTTCGATTCATCGTTTACTGGGCCAATTACTTATACTTAACCATTTACCTCCTTCAAGAAAATTCAGAATTATAAATTTATTCTCTTAGATCTTGTCTTGCAAATACAATGGTTATGAAACTTATTCCTTTTTAGTTTCCAAAATATACTATTATTCGTTACACGAAAAACTTTATCATCTCCAAACTCAGCTTGTCTAAATGTTTCAGTTTAGGTAATTTCTTCTTACTATTCCCGCTTGCTAAATATCCTTTAATCAAATTGTGAAACTTAATTCACAAGATACTCATGCTTACTTAAACAGTTCCTTTTTGTAACCACAATATACTTTAGAACTTATCATCTGTCCAAAAATTGTCGATAATTTCATATTTTAATTCCTTATATAGTTTTTGCTATTCTCATTAATTATTCCAAATTCAAGGTTACAAAACTTATTTGCTTCAAATTTTAGAGAAACCATTTAGATAAATTTTTATTAACATCTTTAACCACCATGGTCCTTAACCAAAATATCGACAAATATGTCGTTGTCATATTGTGAAACTGAATTCTCAAGGTATTTGCATTTTAAATTTAATTAGTTGGGAAGGACTAGTTATAAAATATCCTGATTAATTAGTTCCAACTTAGCCTTTAAATCGTTTCCCAAACTACTTTTTCTATATTTGGATTGCTTATGTAAATTACAACTTTGCGTAAACGTATTTTAATCAATTGAGAAATTCCAATCACAAGATGTCCGTGCTCAAGTTTTTAATTTCCAAATCAGTTCCAAAGTAACTGTCAACTGTTACTCAAAATTTTGATTTAAGTTTTCAAATTATACATCTTTACAAAACCCTTTTTTTAAATGTATATCACAAATGCACTTTCTCATATATTCTTTACTAGCTTACTAACAAGTTTACCTGGTATAATTCTTATAACCCAATCAAATTTTCACTTTTCTATTTAAGTTCACATAAATTTACCAAATATTTTCAAACACTTATCTAAATTGGTTTAAGTATATATTGACGTATTAATCGGAATCATATAGTCATCCCACTTTCGAAATTCGAAAATACATATTGATGATGCTACAGTCATCAACAAAATCATCTTCAAGCGACTAGAGTGCGATTATATATCTATCTAGTATACTTAAGACTTCATATATACGTTGCTCAGGCGTATACACAAAATCTTCTTATACTTGATAGTCCAACCTACACATAAAATAAAATATTCAAACTCCTATTATATATTTTGTTTCCTAACCATACTGGTTAATTTCTTTGGACGAGAATTTACCTTAACAAATTTGACCTAAGTTTATCTCTTAACAGCTGATATAATATAATCTTATCAATATTTCAAAATGTTACCCAATAGTGAAATTAAATCCAAAAGGCATTTGTACTCGGATCATTTTCCTAATCAGTGGAAGGGGCTTAATTACCATGCCATAAGAAGTATTTTATATGTAATAATAATCACAAAATATAAACTTAACTTTAATCGTTTGATTAAGTATCCAGGTTATAACTAACCATATACTTTCAAAATATGTTTCTTTCTTAAAATATAACTTTTCAAAACTCATTTCATATTTTCAAATACCCTCTCTCAAAATTTAATACTCCAAAATCTCATTCTAGGGGATTACTAACCCAATCTCTAATGAGATGTATAACTCTGACGAGTCTTTCTTTTATTCAAATGTGTCGTACCCCAATGCTTGGTACAAACCAAAGCTCTGATACCACGTTGTAACGGTTTGGTCTTTTTCAACCATCGGACAGCGGCTATACTACGCCGTAGCATTACAATGGTACCCCAACACCTTGTTTTATGGCCAGCCTCTCGACTGTCGGGGCCTCCTGCCTAACCAACCCCTCTTGGGACGTGTAGAGGTAAGAGTTCCCCACTCTCCACCAAACCAAGAGTGAGAACCCCCTATCACGCTGCCGCATGCTAGACAAGGACTGGTGTGAGAACTTAAAACATTTGTTATTAGGGTTTATTTTAAAGTTAGGTAATTCACCGGACCATGCAGCTAATGAAGGACGGGTTTAGTCCATGTGAATACCAGTGCATAGAAATTCGCAATGACTTTTTGAAAAATGAAACTAACATAAGGTCTCGCGGCACACACACAATGTAAATGCACACATGGGTGAGGTTTCTCCTTATGCAGTCAAAAATGCTTGATAAGTGAAAATCCTCTTTCAATACTATAATATAGTGTGAAAAATCCTTTCAAAAGTAAATGTATCAATTTTAGCCAGCATAGATACCATATACTATACTGACGTATGGTATACAATCAAAATCGTACGGGCTCGTAGCGGAGAATGGGTTTCCAACAATGACCAGGCAAAGGAACTTCCTTCCGAACCGAATTTTGAACACCTATAGAGGGATGTCCGAGGTCAACAGTGATGCTCCTCATGCCAACACAAGGTCGGGTTACCCCTTTACTGGGTAACTTAGAGTACGCCTAAGTATGTCATCTCCCGGTCGTTACCGACCTTTCCAAGCGCACGCCAACAACAACAACAAAAGTAGATGCTTTTACCACATAGGTTAATACTTGGGCTCCATACCATAGTACAACTTTTATCTAGAAGGAGATAACACCCCATAACCCTGCTGCATTTCTTCCTGTTTTGTCCATTTATCGGGGTGTGAGGCTTGCCGAGGTCCCTATATACATAAAGCTATGCTTAAATAAGCCATGCTTTTATCATCCAAAGCTCACCACATAACTTAAGTATGCCACATTGTCCATTCACAACGCATCATTAATTCCTCTTGATATATAACCTTTAAGCTCAAACATCTTAGAGAAGGGTGCTAAGCAAGAGAATAAATTCCCCACTACCAAACAAATGTATATTTAACAGAGATCAGTGCAACAGAGTCAATTACAATGTCAGACACACAATCCATAAATGTCCGTTCTGGGTCTGAACGAAACAACAATCCGAAATTCCTTCACATACGTTTGGGCTTCTTGCCACTTAGCTGATTTAAAATACATCTGCATATGGGAGCTACCCATTTGAGACATTCAGCAAGTCGTCCTTTTGATATGAAGGGTCCTGGTCTTCAATACTGTCTTCAATGTCTTCAATTGCTCCACAACGTCGTATTGTTACTTGGAATGCTTTTTGGACATAAATCCGATCCCGGTCTTCTCAAATAATAAGCGTAATTTTTAAAACACAATTACGGAACACACATGCTTTCAATCAAATCTCCTTCCACCTTAGATTTCGTTAAATTATTTTTCTTTAAACTCATTCTCAAATTATCTTTAACAAAATCCATATTTTAACCCTTCTTCTTTAAAACACATCCCTTAAATTAAAGATAATCTATTCCCAAAGCCTTAATGAAATTTCTGTTTGATAACTCGTTATCAAAACCCAGTTTCCTTTAAAAATCCTTACCCACATTTCAATCATAGTTTCCAATTAAATTGGTTTCCCAACATTCAATTCTTTAATATTAACTAAAAGATTATACCTGGTTCCCAATTTCTTATTTTTAATTTTCTCAAATCAAAGATTTGATTAAATCCCAATTTACGATATGAATTTCCACAACTCAATCTCATTGGGTTTCAAGAATGATATTGTTGAAGATATGATTCACGACAAAACCCAAATCAATCAATATTGAACATAAGTTACACAGAAATTGTATCTAATTATTTTTTTTATTAATTCTTATAATCAACAAATACTATAAGTGGAATAATAATGTAGTAATATCTTGCAAATTCCACAAATAGTATACATTTACACCACTGAGTTTCATATCAAATATCCGAAGATTATTTCTATCCAACTTATCTCAATCCGATTGGGAAACTCGTACTTAATTAAAAGATTTATCCAACTCTTTGATATTAAATCTGGATAGAATACCATCAACTTATCCTCAATATTAATCTACGTATGCAGCTCACACTACAAGCGGAATAACAGTGAACTACCTTTTAAATTCCTCAAATAGTAAGAGTCATCATCTACCGAATTAATATCAAACATTAGAATATTTATCTCCAACCATATCCAATTATTTAAAATTGAAAACCCGTATTAATATCAATTTAAATTCCACATAAAATATTTCTAATACTTTTAAACCTTTGAAAACATTCCACAAATCATTACTTGTAATTCGGAAAATAGTTTACGAGTTAAAACTTCAAAATAGATTGTTTTCGAAGGAAGCGATACAATAGCATTTCAAAAGCATTACAAAACACTTATCTTAACTAGTTTGATCAAAATATCGTTTATCTTAGCCAAAACTTAAACTTTACAATTCAAAACACCTTTTCATAATTTGTAATGATTTTTCAATTTTTTTTCATATTTTTAAACATTTAAAAATAGTTGTTTGTAGTTATAGTCAACAATTGTTCTTACAACGACCTTTTCCAAAACGGTTTCAAACATAACTTGAAAATTATAACCCGAAATTAAAATCTGCTTTAGCTCATTTAAAAGCTCTTGTTAATATAAATCAATTGTTTTTCATTTCTTGGAAATCCGATTTAGATTGCAAAAGTTATAAGCGTTTAAAGTTTGCATCTAAAATACGTAAATTGCCGTTATGCGACAAGCTCTATTTGGATCATAATAACCATTATTCTGTGATACTTCAAAATATCTTAGAAAACCATTATATCCCTATATAAACCTTTTAAAATCATTTAGATTTACTTTCCAAATTATTTTGGATCTAAAATTCAACCTTTTTTTTACTTAATAATCAAATCCAATTCATTTCTAAATTCAAATAACTTCAAATTAACCAACCCATTCATCGGATAAGTTAGGAATAGCCAGGGAGAGCATGAAACTTTATTTCCAAACCCAAGCCAAAACACTATCCTTTCTGTCATCCTAGAATGTTTCGGTTTTTATTTATTTGTTCATTTAGAGGACTTTATCAATATATATGAATTCATACATATGGTCTTTCCAAATTATTAACCTTAGGACTCAATAATGATATTGCATCTAAATATGAAGGAGATTTGTCGATCACCAATGTGATACTATAATTGTTGTTTCATAGTGTGTACAAAACAACATCAACAACCATTTAAACATTCATAGCAACCATCATCAACATAATTAAATAAATCATAACTGTGCACAGGCGTTATAGCACTAACGCTTAATAGTGTGTGTGTTCTAAACTATACATCCATCACCCATCACAACAAACATCAATCATCATTAACCACATATAGTTCATCACTATATTTAAATTAGTCTAACCACTAATTAAATATATAAATTGTGGTTAAAGAGTTCTCACCTAACAACTTTCCAAATCTTCACGGTAGGCGAGCCTAATTGAGCGAACCATCGGACAGTATTTCAGTGCACCGTCTACTTCACCAAAATATATATATTATATTATATATACTTATCTTTCTCTCTTTATATATTAGAAGAGGCGGAGGAGGAGGTTGACTAACTCCGACAAGGTGGTGGTAGAAAAGAAGAAGACTTATGCCATGGAAACCATGGCCATAAGCTTTAAGAAGAAGATAAAAAGAAAAAAATGGAGGAAAGGCCTCCTTATATAGGAATGAAGGGTTAAGGAGGTAATGACACATAAGTGGGCAAGTGTAAAACATGCATGAGAGGGGGCATGCAAAAATACAAGTGTCCTTACACTTGTCTTAAAGAGGGAAAGTGGTCTTTTGGTAGCATTTCCCTTAAAATGCTATGAAAATTAAGGACAACACTTAGTTCTAACGCTACTAATTCATGTTATGGTTTGAAAAATCCGATCAAACGACAAATAGTATTAATAAATCCAAACTTATTAATAATCATTCTTATTTATAATTCGAGTAAAATCTATCATATAACTTATCAATATTATTAAATATTCTACAGCATATATATTTATGTCAAATTCAAATTTAAATTCAAATTAAGTAATAAAAATTCCAATTTTAAATTGGTTAAAAATTATGGATCATTACTTCCTTAATAAACTCGAACAGACCCAAACCAGTTGAAGTTGTTGCATGTGAAGATATATGGAGCCAGACTGGTTGGATAGGGAAATGTTATAAGTTTATATGAGATGCTATTGGTTGAATACCTATGGAATGGGATTTCTAGTGGGACCTGAAGGAATGAGAAGCAGACAAGGTTATTGGTACTAAGGTATGACCAGATATTGTTTTTGGTAAACTTCTTGGCTATATTTGCTCGAGTTGATATCACAAGTATGGTACGTATTTTTCCGTTATTTGTTTTTTATTTATTTATTTTTTTCCTGGTTGGTTTCAGCTTGATTGGTATGTGGTTAATAGAGTTGATTTCTTTCGCCTGCACATTAGAAAGAAGAGGTATACAGGTTAACAGTGGGCAGAGGTAATGGTTCTTTCTCTCATTTCTAACCTTATCTTATATGATGTGAAGTGTTGACTAGGTTTACTGTGGATTTCTTCGATATTTCCTATTTAGAATAGGTTGATGATTTTCCTAATTTTCTAATATATTTGTTACATCGAAAAATCTACTGTAAAATCATGAATTGCACTTGTTCCTTGGTTGATTATGTTTTTGAAGCTTTCTTATTTATATGTTCGACAAACATCTGAAATCATGATGCAATTGGATCTTAACAAACATTGTTCTCTCGGAAATCCATATATTTTGTTTTTTTAAGTAGAAAGTTATTTTTATTTAACACTAACTGAAGTATGAACTTTTAAAGTAATAGAATGGTAAATTTTTATAAGGTTATAAAGTTAACTCAAAAGTTTATTGTGATATCGTAGTACTGTGATGACCCCAAACTCCCGTAGTACGAAAGCAAGGATAATCATTGAAATATAACACAGAAACAATAACAGCAAAACAGAAATAGAGAAATACAGTAGATAATATTCATCAAATTACACTGAAAATAATACATCATCAGAGTTACACGGAATAATAGGATCATACTTAGTACATAATACCGTTTCAACTTAATATAAAATGTCTGCAGCGGAATAAAAACATAATATACTAAGTGAAGTCTGTACAGCAAAATAGGAATGATAGTATCCATCTTATACTCCATAGCTATCCAGCATGAACCTGCTAAAACCTGAATACAAGGCTACCCATGCGGAAAAGAGGGCACCCGAGTTTGCAAAGTGAAACAAACTACGAGTCAGTCATGGGACTGGTATGAGAAATCTACTTAACCTATCTAACAATAAGGCTAATCACAGGACCACGCCACTAACGTGGAATGGGTTTACTCCATTGGATTGCTAGTGCATAAATAAAGTAAATCGTTAAAACAACGCAATGCTTTTTATAAAAATGAAACCATTATAAGACTCAAGTCCCATCACACAATGCAACGCAAACCGGAGGATAGATTTTTACCTTATAATGGTCAAAATATGCTTGATACAATAAAACGGATTTGAAATTATTATTAGTGTATATATGTTTCAAAAACATTTCAATCGTAATGTATCAATCATAGACGGCATAACTACCATATACTATGTCGCCGTACTAGTTATACAATCAAAACCGTATGGGTCGTATTGGAAGTTGGATTTCCATCATGAACCAAGGCAAAAGACAGTCCTTACCGAATTCGAGACAATCTAGCCCATGTCTCAGGCTCAGCCGCAACTGCATCTTGGATCTTCAGGGCCGGTCCACAAATAATGTTAGTGGATTAATAATGCCTAAACAATATGTTTCCCTGCCCTATGGGGCATAATTAGAGCCACTAGGGACTCAAATAACCGAGGCGCCTCATTCCATCATCCACATAAGTAAAAATGTCAGGCCTTGTAAAAACCATGACACCACTTATAGTTAGAAAGAAACGTATGTACTCCCTGCAGTCCTCCTCCCGCTTCTGGTTCATACCGGGGTGTAAGGCTCGCGAAGTAATGCTATACACAAAGCTATGCTATTTAATGTTATGCTTTGATCATCAACCACAAGGCTCTGCTTTTCAACAATAAGCCTTGATCATTTGCATCTTGGCATGCCACACTGACAATTCACGCCATGCGACTGAGGTCTACCAATATATAACCTCTGAGCTCGTACGTCTCAGAGAAGGGTGTTAAGCAAGAGAATAAATTCTCAGCCACCAACCACGATATATTAACTAGAAATCAATCAGCACAAAGTGAAATCCAATGTCAGACATACATCCATTACAAGTCCGTTCTGGGTCTGAACGAAACTGGAGACATCGAGCATATCCGGACAATCAACAAGTACGTCCGGACAACTACCACTGTAACCCCTCCTGGGAGCTAACCGATCCAGGGCATCAGTAGTCATCTATTCGTTGTGAAGATCGCCGGTCTTCAACCACCGTCTTCAAATCTTCGACTTCCAATCATCGTATAATTATTTGAAATGAGATTTAACTCAGACTTTTCAAATAATTCTCGAATATATATAATTCAAATCATTTTTTTTCATACCATATTGTATATAATATTTTATAACGAATTATCGATATTTTTATTTATTTAAAAATAGCTATTTTTAATTAAACGACGCTTCGGGTCATTAAATGGCCCTAGCGTCGTTTTCATCAGAATTTGATTTACAATTTTCTCCAAATCTAACCGTTGGATCTTAACAAATTTTATCTCATTGGAAAGATCTTTCCAAAATGAACCCAACGGTTCCAGTTTTAGGAAAATCCGACGGTCGGATCACTCGGTATAATCGTTTGAAGTTATGATTTCAAAACGCGAACTACAGCAACGCGATTTGTTTTATTTTAATTTATATATATAAATATAAATATAATTCGTTCGACGATTTCAAACTATTTATTCTTTAAATAATTTCGTTAACTTCATATTCATGTTATTTTTAATGAACACAAGTCCATTTCAAAACATGTATATTTTCTTTACTCCTTACATTACAATAAAAACGTAAATTTTTATTGTTTATCATTTTTATTTCGAACAAGGTATATTTTTCTTCATTTTCTAGCTTTACATTAAAAATGGAATTGTTAATGTTAACTTGTTTCATTTTAAAATAATGAACATTTTTACATTACATTAAAATTGTGATTTTTAATGTAATCATGTTTTTCTATTTAAAACATGACATTTTTCTAATTTCTTTTATTCATGAAAATGTAATATTTTTCTTTCATTCTTTTATTACATAATAAATGTAATCTTTTCTTTCATCTTTTGTTTACATTGAAAAATGTAATCTTTTATTTCTTCTTTAATTACATTGAAAAACGTAAACTATTTTATTACATAAAAATGTAAACTTTTTACATTACATAAAAATGTAAAACCTTTCTATTCTTTTATTACATTATATAAAAAAGTAATCCTTTCTTTTATTATATTAAATTCATGAAAAAGGTAATCTTTTTCTTTTCTTACATTAAATCTTTTATTACATGGTATACAATGTAATCTTTTATATTCATTTCATTCATGACATTAAAGCTATGATTTTTAATGTTAAATTTTTTTATTTCTAAAACATGTACATTTCTTTAGTTGTCTACATTACATTAAAAATGGAACTTTTAATGTTAATATGTTTTATTTAAAAACATAAACAATTTTCTCATATTCTATAGTTACATTAAAAAGGAAATTTTTAATGTTACACGTTTTTTTAAATAAAACAATGAACAATTTTTCTATTTTCTAACTTTACATTAAAAATGCAAATTTCAAAGTAGACACATCTTTATATCAAAATGTTTATATTTTAATGTACCATTTACATTATGTAACAACCCATATTTTAATAACGTGTAATAACCATAAATCAAGGCAGAATTAATTTTTAAAATAAGAATCAAGGGCAACGGGTTACACCATTACGTTCGTCTCAAAATTCTGCTTGGAAATGAGTCCGAGTTTTCGAAAATCGGAGTCCGTATGACCAAGTTATGACCCTTCAAAGTTTCAGAAATTTCAAGTTCAAAAACAGCTCAGAATTCGAATTCAAATTTCGAATTCAAACCCCAGAACGGATTGGGCGGGAAATTTCCCGCCAAGGACCAGGTCGACCTCGGATAGTCGAAATCATGGACAAGCTGATTAGTGGTGAGACGTCAAGTCACCTCGGTAGGTATGCCATAGATGACAAGGGATGGCTAAGGCGCGATGGAAGGCTATGTGTCCCAAAAGTGGGAGACTTAGTAAGGAAAGTGCTCGAAGAGGCGCACCACTCGAAGATGACTATACATCCCGGAGGGGATAAGATGTACAGAGATATGAAACGCATATTCTTTTGGGCTGGAATGAAAAAGGACGTGGCAGAGTTCGTTTCAAAGTGCATGGTGTGCCAACAAGTAAAGGCCGAGTCGAAGAAGCCCGGTGGGCTATTACATCCTTTGGAGGTTCCGCAATGTAAATGGGAGAGTATCTCGATGGATTTCGTGGATGGACTGCCTAGGTCAAGGAAGGGAAATACTAGCATATGGGTCATAGTTGATAGACTCACGAAAAGTGCTCACTTCATTCCAGTGAAAAGCAAGAGGACCGCATCATGGCTAGCGTCTATTTACCTTCGAGAGGTAGTACGGTTGCACGGGGTTCCTTCTAATATAGTTAGTGATCGTGACCCGATTTTCACTAGCCAGTTTTGGAATAGTCTGCATGAAGCAATGGGTACACGACTGAGTTTAAGCACGGCCTATCACCCGCAGACGGATGGACAAACCGAAAGGGTAAATAGGGTACTAGAGGATCTTTTTAGACTATGCATTCTTGACTTTGGTGGTACTTGGGAAGACCATCTTCCTCTCGTGGAGTTTGCATATAATAATAGTTACCAAGCTAGCATCGGAATGGCACCGTTCGAAGCCCTGTATGGAAGACCGTGCAAGTCGCCAACTTGTTGGTGGGAGACGACAAACAGGCTTATACTTGGGCCCGACATGATAAGGGACACTTCTGAGAAGGTTGAGATGATACGAAGACGGATGAAAACGGCCCAAGACAGACAGAAATCTTATGTGGACAAGAGAAGGACAGACCTAGAGTTCGAAGTCGGAGATATGGTCTTTATAAAAGTTTCTCCTTTATGCAATGTAGTTCGTTTTGGAGCGGTTGGAAAGCTAGCACCAAGGTTCGTAGGACCATTCCCTATCACTGAGAGGATTGGGCAGATGGCCTATAAGGAAGAATTACCCGAGAGGCTGGCCGGAGTACACAATGTCTTTCATGTCTCGCATCTCCGAAAGTGCTTACATGAATCAGCCGAAGTGGTTGAGCCAAGCATCCTTGAAGGCGTAGAAGTGGAAAAAGAAGCAACATTGAGGCGAGTTCCGATTCGTATCTTAGGAATGGAGATCAAGAAGCTAAGGAATCGAGAAGTCAAGCTAGTTAAAGTACAGTGGAGTGAAGCCCAAGAAGACGCAACTTGGGAAACCGAAGAGAAGATACGCGTGCTTTACCCATTTCTTTTTGAGGGTACATTCTCGATCTCTTTTCCTATAAACTTGAAAACCTTTCGTAACATGCTTTTACTACCTATGTTTGCCTTGTTATCTTCTCGATCTTATCTTGAGAACCTTAGGTAGAACCATATGGATGTAAACATGTGATTGAAACATGTTATGGTTGATGTTTGCAAATGGTTGCAAGTGTTTGCAAGTGATTGCTAGTGGATGCATGACACACATTAGGCACTAGATCGGCTCAGTCACATTTTCATGTTGCATATGCATGAGTGCTTATACTTGTACATGGATGGAACTTGTTATGCTATCACTTGGATGTTGCATATGAATGAATGTTTGTGCACTCATGTAGAGATTATAAAGTATGTTAGGAATTTTGCATACATGTTGGATTCATTACACTAACATATTTTGCATTAAGGAGGTCTACTGAGTCAGTAACCGCCTGATCTTTTGCATTAGATAAGTACATATACACACACTTACTACATATGTTCATACAGCACTAGAAATCTTTTAAGGACAATGGTTGCCTGCGGATGATGTTCTGAGTAGATGGATGATTGGATGGTAGGATATATTCTTCCTAACATAGAGATTTCGGTGATGAAATCCTTTAAGGAGGGGAGAATGTAACAACCCGTATTTTAATAACGTGTAATAACCATAAATCAAGGCAGAATTAATTTTTAAAATAAGAATCAAGGGCAATGGGTTACGCCATTACGTTCGTCTCGAAATTCTTCTTGGAAACGAGTCCGAGTTTTCGAAAATCGGAGTCCGTATGACCAAGTTATGACCCTTCAAAGTTTCAGAAATTTCAAGATCAAAAACAGCTCAGAATTCGAATTCAAATTTCGAATTCAAACCCTAGAATGGACTGGGCGGGAAATTTCCCGCCCAGGACCAGGTCGACCTGGGGGTCGACCATAGTGTCGACCTGCCCAGGACCAGATCGACCATAGAGTCGACCTGGGTGTCGTCCTGGTTGCCGAGCCCATTTTTGAGTCAGAGTTCACTCTGATGTTTCTAGTCCGATTTCTGTCTAAATTCGTTGGCCTGACCCTACATAAACAACCCCTAACTCTAGTCTCTCTACACAAATTCTCTCTGGTCTTATGCTGCTAAAAGTCTGGTTGAAATGTTAGAGAAAAGGAATTGCTTCTTCTCCAACAAGGCTACGTGTAGAGTATTGCTGTTTTGGGGATTTCTGTCAGACTCGAGATTCAACACCGCCTCTTTGTTTTCTTATTCCCAAACCACGATCTGTAAGCCCCAGTTACTTTTAGATCTAAACTTTAAACTTAATATGGACATGTTGTAAATTGAGATTGAACCTAAGTATGATAATTATCTTGGATCTATCATTGTATATCTTGGGTCTATTATTGTTCCTTTTGGATCTATTATTTTGGATCTACTATTATTCACCTGGGATCTATTCATCTTGAATCTTGACTTGTGGTAATATTTATATGAAATTGATTTGGGGCCTAAACATGTTGTAAACCTAAACCCCTCATGTCCATGATGTTAACATGCCTGTGATGTTGAATTAGTTGTTATTCACAAGTTTGGGCTTATTATCTTATGTCAACAGTTACCATGACTATCACCCTATTTTACTAGGTTAGATATTTGAGACCATTATTCTATATGCCAGTATTGTTGTAGTAATTTACCTCAAGTTATACCATACTTGACTTATAATCACTTTTACCACCTTATGCCCGTTCTTTCTATGTTATTCCCTAATTAGATTTGTTTGTATCGATTCGAATTCACGTGCGATGGGAATAAGATTTGGGTAGTTTAGGCAAACCTGAATTTACTATAAACTTGAAACATGAACATTGTTATAACTTGAACCTGGATATGGACATGAACTGGACACGATTTGACTTGAAACATGACATGAAAACTTGACATGAATTTAGACTCGAAACTTGAATCTGGACATGACACTTAGAATGAATTTGAAAATGGACAACTCGAGGTTGGGTTGAGTTTGCAGTGTAAATCTGCCCGGAACCGCCCGGCGAATCCAGTGACTGCAAACAATAGGATCCAATGTGGGTAGTTGGTCATATTGCACGTAAAACCCGAGGTTAGACTATGTTGTGGTGTAAATCTGCCCGTAACCGCCCGGAAAATCCAGTAACCACAACAACTAGTCTAATGTGAGAGGTTAGGGTGCATTAATGAATTAATGCCACATGATAGGGTTAAGTCATGAACCACTTGAATATACTTAACCAATTTGACACGATGATTTGATAGGGTTAAGTCATGAACCGCTTGAACACACTTAACCAACTTGATACATGATTTGGATAGGGTTAAGTCACGAATTTAAATGACAACACTTAACCCATTAGAAACCCTAGTTACGCGGTCCTTTTCAGCAGTAACCCACTTAGATGTATCACGATACGCTGGGACTAGGCAGGGTGGGGCACGATTACTGGGCTGATTGTAAGCGACCAGAACGACGGCTGAGCAAGTGTGCCATTGTAGGTTCAGGCGGACTATGGTCGTGCACGTAGTCCGGAGTTGAAAAAGCAGGCATTGGGCACCCGTAGGTTTACACTGTACGTGCTTGATTCTGTCGGTGGTTGGCACCCTAGGGCTTGATACACCCTAGGGTGGACCTATCACAGCTGACTAAATTTCGTGATTGGGTCGTATGACACAGACACATGATGAGCTAGAACTTGTAGGGAGCCGATCGATTAGTATGCCGTACTGTAGGAACCCGTAATGGGTCATTTCATGATATTGGGCCAAGGGATCATTTCATGGTTAATTCTTGACATGGGTTAGTACAGTTGGTGCAGCGAATCTTGAATATGCGATGCTAGACTTGATTTATCTTGTTATCTTGCCAGACTTATTATCATCCCTATGTTTACTTTCCGTTTATTCATGTCTTGTTAACTTTACTAGTTTTTATATAGAAAGTCACTAGGACATACCAGTCTTTATGACTGACCCTTTTTCTTTCGCCTCTTTTTCTTTCGTTTTCCCCCCCAGGTTCTCAGGGAGGAAACGCTAGCTCTTAACTTGGATATAGCTTGCTTTCTGTCAGCTCATGTACGGTTTAGTCTTGAGCTATGCTATGGCTGCACTTCTGCTATTTTTGGGGAATAATTTACTTTTGTTATCTTAAGTTTATGCTTCTTTATTTAGAAATTGATGTAATGGAATAATTTGTACTTTGGATATATGAGGTTTTGACTCTTTTCTTGAAAGTAATGAAATTTGGTTTTTAATTTCTACCGCTGCTTTATTTATGTTCTGCCTTGTGATATCTCTGTGTATGTTTACCTGGATAATACTCCACCAAAACTAGTGCATTCCCTTTGTGAGTGACCCTAGCGGAGGTGAGGTGTTACATTTGGTATCAGAGCAGAAGGTTACCAGACGGGGCAAAAGTTTTAAAAACCTTCTAAAACTATTTTCCAAAACCGTTTATAAAGAAGCATTTTTCAATAGAAGTTTTATGTTTAAAAAGGCTATTCCCCAAAAGCCATTAGCACTTTCCTTTATTTCCTCGTTTGAATCTTTTTCTTTTCATTTTTCAGCATGTCTGATCTTAACCTTCTTGAGGGAGTACCCGTACCTGGATGGTTCCGAAGGTACTTAGAAGCTAGGGCCAATGGCGCGGGCCCGGCAGACATCCCTCCTCCTCCTCCCCCAGTGGTCGCGGTTCCTCCTCCTCCTGGTACCGCCTTTGCCAAAATATGCAAAGACTTTAAAGCAATGGGCGGCAAGAACTTCGTTGGAACTGAAACCTTTGTTGAGGCACGAAACTGGCTAAAGGAGACTGAAGACTTGTTTATTATCTTCGATGTGGAGGACCATAGGAAAGTTCAGTTGGCAGCATGGTTGTTGAAAGAGGAAGCTGCATTTTGGTGGGAAGTCACCAACGCTACCAGGCCAGTTGAGACTTGGGCAGACTTTAGAGAGAGGTTCAAGCTTAAATTCTTATCGTCAACAGAAGAGAACCTTCAGATGGAGAGGTTCCTAGTACCCAAGCAAGGGGACATGTCTGTTAGGGAGTACGTGAATAGGTTTAATCAGCTTGCTCGGTTCGGTTTGGACTTGGTCAACACGGCCCAGAAAAAGGCTGTATGCTTTGCTCGAGGATTGAAAGAGCCACTACACAGTTTGGCCATAACTCATATACCCATGGGGGCGACCTTTGAAAGCTTGGTGGATATGGCTCTACTTCATGAGGAAGACAAGAATAGCAAGAAGGAGGTTAAGCCTAATTAGACTCAGAATAAGAAAGTTGACTTCAAGAAGGGAGGCAACAAGAATAACAAGAATAACAACAACAATACTAACAAACCACGTGAGACAAGGAAGTGCAACTTTTGTGGTATTACGGGACATCTAGCTAAAGACTGTAGAAGGAAGAAGAGAAAGTTGGGTTAATGCTTTCATTGTGGAGATACTGGACACATCAGCAAAGATTTCCCTAAGAAGCAAGGGCAGGGGCAAGGGCAGGCCCAGCGAGCAGGACCTTCTGGAGGGCAGTTGCATGCTCTCAACACCACTCCAGCACTTGACCGAGGTAGTAATATTTCCGTAGAAAGCCTTGTTTACATTTCTGACTTTCATGTTCGAACCTTATTTGACTCTGGCGCATCGCATACTTTTATTTCTTCTGATATTGTTGAAAATCTACACCTAAGTACTAGTCTAGTTGAGGATCCCGTTAGTGTTTCAAATCCAATTGGGGGCTCCGCTCATTTATCTATGATGTGTGTGGATTTGAGGATTTCTATCTTAAGCGTAGAATTCACGTGTAATGCTTATGTTCTCGGATTTATGGGATACGGTTTGATCCTAGGTGTGGATTGGCTGTCCAATTATGGAGCCATTCTTGATTGTGAACGAAGGGTAGTGAGGCTCATGACTCGCCTTGGTAATACCCTTGAAATTTCTTGTAACCCTAAGGGTCCAGTCATGTTGTGTTATCTTGAATCTCTTGACTCGTCCATCGACAATTTGCAATCTGTAAGAGTGGTCCGAGAATATCCAGATGTCTTTGATGAGGTGAAGGGGTTACCCCCTAAACGCGAGATAGATTTCCGTATTTATCTTGTTGATAATGCCAAGCCAATTTCATTTCCCATTAGGCACATGGCCCCGCGAGAAAGAAGAGAGCTCAATAAACAAGTTAAGGAGTTTCTTGAGAAAAATTTCATAAGACGAAGCATTTCTGAATGGGGTGCTCCGGTGGTATTCGCTAATAAGGCGGATGGTTCGCTTCGTTTATGCGTAGATTATCGTGAGTTAAACAAGCTAACTAAGAAAAATAGACACCCACTACCAAGAATCGACGATTTGTTTGACCAGCTTGTGGGAGCATCTGTTTTCTCTTAACTCGATCTAGCCACAGGATTCCATCAGCTTAGAGTGGCTGAGGATAGTATTGACAAAACTGCGTTTAGGACTCCAGATGGGTTCTTCGAATGGCTCGTCATGCCGTTTGGGTTAACGAATGCACCCGCGTACTTTGTAGATTTGATGAGTAGGGTGTTTCGGGAGTTCCTTAACAAGTTTGTAGTGATTTTCGTGGACAATATTTTGATCTTCTAAAAGGATGAAGAAGAGCATGCTAGACATCTCAAGGAAGTCATGGATACGCTTAGAGCACACCAGTTAAAGGCTAAGTTCTCCAAATGCCATTTTTGGAGGAAGGAAGTTCGGTTTCTTGGACATGTAGTTTCTAAGCAAGGCATAGTCGTAGACCCCGCAAAGGTAGTTGCGCTGCAAGACTGGAAAGTTCCTAAGAACACAAAGTGAGAAGCTTTCTCGGTTTGGCAGGCTACTATAGGAAGTTCATTAAGGACTTCGCTAAGATTTCAGCTCCTCTTACTAGGTTAACTAAGAAAAACCTAGCGTTTGTATGGGACATAGAACGTGAGATTGCTTTTCAGAGACTCAAGAGAGCCCTCACCACAGCTCCAGTTTTGGCATTACCCGACGGAAGTAAGATGTTTACGGTGTACACAGATGCGTGTGGCATAGGATTAGGCGCTATCCAAATGCAAGAAAGGAAAGTGATATGCTATGGGGGTAGACAACTTAAAGTTCATGAGAAGAACTATCCCACACATGACTTGGAGTTGGCGGCGATCATTTTTACTCTTAAATCTTGGTGCCACTATTCTCTAGGGGAGAGGTTCAAGCTGTATACCGACCACAAATCGCTTAAGTACCTCTTCTCACAGAAAGATTTGAATCTGAGACAACAGCGGTGGATGGAATTCTTGGCATCATATGACTTCGATATAGCTTATACCCGTGGCAAGGGTAACGTGTTGGCGGATGCGCTAAGTAGGAAAAGGTTGACCTTGAGCCCCTTGTTTGTTGAAAGGAAAAGTCTAGAGTTTATAGCAACCTTTGATTTTACACCTGTTGTTGAGTCATTGACTGTTACGTTAGCATTTCTTGAGTTAAGACCTACACTTCTAGATTAAGTAGGGACTTCACAGAAGGAAGACCCACAGATAGTCGAAATCATGGACAAGCTGATTAGTGGTGAGACGTTAAGTCACCTCGGTAGGTATGCCATAGATGACAAGGGATGGCTAAGGCGCGATGGAAGGCTATGTATCCCACAAGTGGGAGACTTAGTAAGGAAAGTTCTCGAAGAGGCGCACCACTCGAAGATGACTATACATCCCGGAGGGGATAAGATGTACAGAGATTTGAAACGCATATTCTTTTGGGCTGGAATGAAAAAGGACCTTGCAGAGTTCGTTTCAAAGTGCATGGTGTGCCAACAAGTAAAGGCCGAGTCGAAGAAGCCCGGTGGGCTATTACATCCTTTGGAGGTTCCGCAATGGAAATGGGAGAGTATCTCGATGGATTTCGTGGATGGACTGCCTAGGTCAAGGAAGGGAAATACTAGCATATGGGTCATAGTTGATAGACTCACGAAAAGTGCTCACTTCATTCCAGTGAAAAGCAAGAGGACCGCATCATGGCTAGCGTCTATTTACCTTCGAGAGGTAGTACGGTTGCACGGGGTTCCTTCTAGTATAGTTAGTGATCGTGACCCGATTTTCACTAGCCAGTTTTGGAATAGTCTGCAAGAAGCAATGGGTACACGGCCTATCACCCGCAGACGGATGGACAAACCGAAAGGGTAAATAGGGTACTAGAGGATCTTTTGAGACTATGCATTCTTGACTTAGGTGGTACTTGGGAAGACCATCTTCCTCTCGTGGAGTTTGCGTATAATAATAGTTACCAAGCTAGCATCGGAATGGCACCGTTCGAAGCCCTGTATGGAAGACCGTGCAAGTCGCCAACTTGTTGGTGGGAGACGACAAACAGGCTTATACTTGGGCCCGACATGATAAGGGACACTTCTGAGAAGGTTGAGTTGATACAAAGACGGATGAATACGGCCCAAGATAGACAGAAATCTTATGCGGACAAGAGAAGGACAGACCTAGAGTTCGAAGTCGGAGATATGGTCTTTATAAAAGTTTCTCCTTTATGCAATGTAGTTCGTTTTGGAGCGGTTGGAAAGCTAGCACCAAGGTTCGTAGGACCATTCCCTATCACTGAGAGGATTGGGCAGATGGCCTATAAGGTAGAATTACCCGAGAGGCTGGCCGGAGTACACAATGTCTTTCATGTCTCGCATCTCCGAAAGTGCTTACATGAATCAGCCGAAGTGGTTGAGCCAAGCATCCTTGAAGGCGTAGAAGTGGAAAAAGAAGCAACATTGAGGCGAGTTCCGATTCGTATCTTAGGAATGGAGATTAAGAAGCTAAGGAATCGAGAAGTCAAGCTAGTCAAAGTACAGTGGAGTGAAGCCCAAGAAGACGCAACTTGGGAAACCGAAGAGAAGGTACGCGCGCTTTACCCATTTCTTTTTGAGGGTACATTCTCGATCTCTTTTCCTATAAACTTGAAAACCTTTCGTAACATGCTTTTACTACCTATGTTTGCCTTGTTATCTTATCGATCTTATCTTGAGAACCTTAGGTAGAACCATATGGATGTAAACATGTGATTGAAACATGTTATGGTTGATGTTTGCAAATGGTTGCAAGTGTTTGCTAGTGGATGCATGACACACATTAGGCACTAGATCGGCTCAGTCACATTTTCATGTTGAATATGCATGAGTGCTTATACTTGTACATGGATGGAACTTGTTATGCTATCACTTGGATGTTGCATATGAATGAATGTTTGTGCACTCATGTAGAGATTATAAAGTATGTTAGGAATTTTGCATACATGTTGGATTCATTACACTAAAATATTTTGCATTAAGGAGGTTTACTGAATCAGTAACCGCCCGATCTTTTGCGTTAGATAAGTACATATACACACACTTACTGCATATGTTCATACAGCACTAGATATCTTTTAAGGACAATGGTTGCCTGTGGATGATGTTCTGAGTAGATGGATGATTGGATGGTAGGATATATTCTTCCTAACTTAGAGATTTCGGGGACGAAATCCTTTAAGGAGGGGAGAATGTAACAACCCGTAATTTAATAACGTGTAATAACCATAAATCAAGGCAGAATTAATTTTTAAAATAAGAATCAAGGGCAACGGGTTACGCCATTACGTTCGTCTCGAAATTCTTCTTGGAAAAAATCTGAGTTTTCGAAAATCGGAGTCCGTATGACCAAGTTATGACCCTTCAAAGTTTCAGAAATTTCAAGTTCATAAACAGCTCAGAATTCGAATTCAAATTTCGAATTCAAACCCCAGAACAGACTGGGCGGGAAATTTCCCGCCCAGGACCAGGTCGACCTGGGGGTCGACCATAGTGTCGACCTGCCCAGGACCAGATCGACCATAGAGTCGACCTGGGTGTCGTCCTGGTTGCCGAGCCCATTTTTGAGTCAGAGTTCACTCTGATGTTTCTAGTCCGATTTCTGTCTAAATTCGTTGGCCTGACCCTATATAAACAGCCCCTAACTCTAGTCTCTCTACACAAATTCTCTCTGGTCTTATGCTGCTAAAAGTCTGGTTGAAAAGTTAGAGAAAAGGAATTGCTTCTTCTCCAACAAGGCTACGTGTAAAGTATTGCTGTTTAGGGGATTTCTGTCAGACTCGAGATTCAACACCGCCTCTTTGTTTTCTAATTATCAAACCACGATCTGTAAGCCCTAGTTACTTTTAGATCTAAACTTTAAACTTAATATGGACATGTTGTAAATTGAAATTGAACCTAAGTTTGACAATTATCTTAGATCTATCATTGTATATCTTGGGTCTATTATTGTTCCTTTTGGATCTATTATTTTGGATCTACTATTATTCACCTTGGATCTATTCATCTTGAATCTTGACTTGTGGTAATATTTATATGAAATTGATTTGGGGCCTAAACATGTTGTAAACCTAAACCCCTCATGTCCATGATGTTAACATGCCTGTGATGTTGAATTAGTTGTTATTCACAAGTTTGGAGTTATTATCTTATGTCAACAGTTACCATGACTATCACCCTATTTTGCTAGGTTAGATATTTGAGACCACTATTCCATGTGCCAGTATTTTGGTAGTAATTTACCACAAGTTATACCATACTTGACTTATAATCACTTTTGCCACCTTATGCCCGTTCTTTCTATGTTATTCCCTAATTAGATTTGTTTGTATCGATTCGAATTCACGTGCGATGGGAATACGATTTGGGTAGTTTAGGTAAACCTGAATTTACTATAAACTTGAAACATGAACATTGTTATAACTTGAACCTGGATATGGACATGAACTGGACACGATTTGACTTGAAACATGACATGAAAACTTGACATGAATTTAGACTCGAAACTTGAATCTGGACATGACACTTAGAATGAATTTGAAAATGGCCAACTCGATGTTGGGTTGAGTTTGCAGTGTAAATCTGCCCGGAACCGCCCGGCGAATCCAGTGACTGCAAACAATAGGATCCAATGTGGGTAGTTGGTCATATCGCACGTAAAACCCGAGGTTAGACTATGTTGTGGTGTAAATCTTCCCGGAACCGCCCGACAAATCCAGTAACCACAACAACTAGTCTAATGTGAGAGGTTAGGGTGCATTAATGAACTAATGCCACATGATAGGGTTAAGTCATGAACCACTTGAATATACTTAACCAATTTGGCACGATGATTTGATAGGGTTAAGTAATGAACCGCTTGAACACACTTAACCAACTTGATTCATGATTTGGATAGGGTTAAGTCACGAATTTGAATGACAACACTTAACCCATTAGAAACCCTAGTTACGCGGTCCTTTTCAGCAGTAACCCACTTAGATGTATCACGATACCCTGGGACTAGGCAGGGTGGGGCACGATTACTGGGCTGATTGTAAGCGACCAGAACGACGGCTGAGTAGGTGCGCCATTGTAGGTTCAGGCGGACTATGGTCGTGCACGTAGTCCAGAGTTGAAAAAGCAGGCATTGGGCACCCGTAGGTTTACACTGTGCGAGCTTGATTCGTGTCGGTGGTTGGCACCCTAGGGCTTGATACACCCTAGGGTGGACCTGGCACAGGTGACTACATTTCGTGATTGGGTCGTATGACACAGACACATGACGAGCTAGAACTTGTAGGGAGCCAATTAATTAGTATGCTGGACTGTAGGACCTTGTAATGGGTCATTTCATGATATTGGGCCAAGGGATCATTTCATGGTTAATTCTTGACATGGGTTAGTACAGTTGGTGCAGCGAATCTTGAATATGCGATGCTAGACTTGATTTATCTTGTTATCTTGCCAGACTTATTATCATCCCTATGTTTATTTTCCGTTTACTCATGTCTTGTTAACTTTACTAGTTTTTATACTGAAAGTCACTAGGATTTACCAGTCTTTATGACTGACCCTTTTTCTTTCGCCTCTTTTTCTTTCGTTCCCCCCCCTCCCCCCCCCCCCCAGGTTCTCAGGGAGGAAATGCTAGCTCTTAACTTGGATTTAGCTTGCTTTTTGTCAGCTCATGTACGGTTTGGTCTTCAGCTATGCTATGGCTGCACTTCTGCTATTTTTGGGGAATAATTTACTTTTGTTATCTTAAGTTTATGCTTCTTTATTTAGAACTTGATGTAATGGAATAATTTATACTTTGGATATATGAGGTTTTGACTCTTTTCTTGAAAGTAATGAAATTTGGTTTTTAATTTCTACCGCTGCTTTATTTATGTTCTGCCCTGTGATATCTCTGTGTATGTTTACCTGGATAATACTCCACCAAAACTAGTGCATTTCCCTTGTGAGTGACCCTAGCGGAGGTGGGGTGTTACACATTAAAAGTGTAAAATCAAATGAAAATACATTTTGTATCAAAATGTATATTTTCTAATGTATCATTTACATTAAAATGTAAAATCACATGTTTATACATTTTTATTTCAACATATCAATTTTTAATGTGTCATTTATATTAAAAATATAAATTCAAATGTTTATACATTTATATCAAAATGTCAATTTTTAATGTATCATTAACATTAAAAATGTCAATTCTAATGTTTGTACGTTTATATCAAAATGACCATTTTTAATGTATCATTTGCATTGAAAATGTAAATTCTAATGTTTATATACATTTATATCAAAATGACCATTTTTGACTTACAACGAAAACATGAATTCTATGTCGACATATACTGATCATTTTCATGTTCATATATATATATATATATATATATATATATAATCTAATTTTCATACTATTTAAACAATTTTATATAATAACATAAATATTTTACAACACACAAATATTTCAGAAAATTTCGGCAACATAACGGTAGGGTAATTAAAACCGGCACCGTCCCGATGTACGGCTCCTCGCTCTACCTTAAAGCCTCGCAGCTTTTGACAAGGGGGATTTCAATAATCTATTTCGTACGCAAACGAATTTTCCACAAACTAATCCTATTTGGTTTCAACCAAAATCAATCAAAAACAACAATCAACCATTTGTAATATTCACCAAATTTCAAATCACAACTCAAACAAGTCGTCCATGGATTGTGGACGACGGGTGTTGGGAGTTTCTAAACTACATCTGCATCATAATACATTTTTATTTATTTTAATTCTGAATTCAGATATCTCACCTTGATTTGACGACGCCAAAAATTGTAACAAGCTCTAAAAATTCTTCGGTCACTTTTAAAATGTAGATCTCGTCATTGTGATTCCAACGCTTCCTGTTTCATTGAATTTGTTATCGTATGACCGAGATATAATTTTCAAAAGGTTGATAATCATTTTGAATAGAATAAATAAATTAAATAAAGTAAAAAACCTTCTTCTTCTACAAACTCAACTTAGGCCGACAGTCTTTCACATCACGTTCGAACTTAGGGTTCGTTCTTGCTCGTGGATCAAGGCACTGGGGAAGGATTAGACACCACCACTTCGTCGTGCTATGAAACGCGCAGCGGGGGACCCCACTTCGTCGAGCTCGATCGCTCCTGGTGGCGGCGGTCTGCCGATGAACGACGGCTGTTTGGACGACAAATTCGAGTAAAATACCCCTCTATACAAGATCCAATCGTACGGATCTAAAGCGGGTTCGAACTTCTTTTAATTTGTCTTAAGAACCTCGGGTTGATTTGCTGTGGATTGATCGTTGTTGAGGAATCAAGATGGGAGTGCGGAGGCCATTGAATTAGAACATACGGCGGCGGCTTCGTATACTAGATTAGCGTTATACATATACTGTATTTTATATGGTATTTATATTTATTTTAATTTTTATTTAATTCTCTTAAATTTCTAAATTGCTTCTAACTCCAAATCAAACCCAGCGAGTGACGCCCCGAGCTAAATACCCCTATTCCGGGCTCAATGGGATATGTCTCGTAGGCCCATTCGACTGTTTCAGTCAGTTATTCTTCAAATTAAATAATAAAACATTTAATTATTTAATTTGATCGAACATTTTAATTTACCGGGGCCACACACTGACTCTAAAAATTCCTGAAAAATAAATCTATCTCTGTTTTGTGGATATGGTCCCAACAAAACTGATTTCGTCGACCGTTTGAAAAATGGCCATTTTCTGGTCGATCGAAATTGACTGAAATTGTCAAAACAGATTTTCTTTTTCCACGCTCACATATTAATTCCAAAAATTATCGGAAATTAAACTTAGCAATAATTTGACATTCCGGTTCCAACAAAAGTGGTTTCATCGAAAATGGAGGTCATTTGAAAAATGGCTATTTATATGGGCCATATATTATATTAAATTCCATAGCGACTATTCTGAAAATTCAACTGGCCATTACTTTTGATTCCCGGCATGAAATTTCAATTTTTCGGATTCGTTGGAAAGATATTCTTAAACTGATTTAAATATTTTTGGTTTCACTAAAATCCGATTTATTTTGCAACCTGTACAGTCAGTCAAAGTTTGAATTCAAATTTTCAAACTGCCGCGCTATTTCTAACTCCTTTTAAAATTAGAATAAATATAGTTGTTCTAACTTCAATTTAAATAAATTTTTAATCGTTTTTATTTAAGATAAATTATTTCAACTATTCAAAATTCAATAAAATAGTCAAAATAAAAAAATTAAATTCGTTTTGATTTTCTGGGTTGTTAAAATCTCTCCCACTTAAAAGCTTTTCGTCCTCGAAAAGGAAACTATAGTAAAGTAGAAAACAAAACGGAAAATGTAAATATGGTAAATGTACCTTGCACTAGAGCTAGTCAGAGATATCCACTCTACACTGGGATAAGCCTGTTTGATGCTATCCTCTGTCTCCCATGTACAGTCTCTAGGATCTCCGCTCCACTGCACTTTGACTAGATGAATTCTTTTGTTCCTCAAAACTCGGGTTTCTTTGCCAATGATCTTTACCGGCTCCCTTCTTACTGCTAAGTTTGGGGTAATCTCCAAATCTTGTTGTGCAGCTTCCTCCACAACCAAGTCTGGATCATGTACATGCTTCCGAAGTTGGGACACATGGAATACATCATGTACCCCTGGCAACCATTCAAGCAGCTGAACCCTGTAAGCGAGAGTTCCAATTCTTTCTAGAATAGGAAATGGACCAATGAACCTTGGCACCAACTTCCCAGTCTTCCCGAAGCGAACTACTCCTCTTAATGGAGAAACTCTCAAGTACACATAATCGCCAACAACAAATTCTAAATCCCTTCTTCTTGCATCTGCATAACTTTTTTGTCGACTCTGAGCTGCTAGCAATCGCTTCTTAATAAAATCAACTTTGTCCGAAGCTTCTCTAATCATGTTAGGATCCAATACTAATCGATTGCCTAGTTCCACCCAACATGCGGGAGATTTACACGGCCTGCCATACAATGCTTCGAATGGCGACATTTTCAAGGTTGCTTGATAACTGTTATTATAAGAGAACTCAACCAAATGCAAGTGATCTTCCCATGATCCACCAAAGTCAAGAATACAAGCCCGCAACAAGTCTTCCGGTATACGATTCACCCTCTCAGTCTGGCCATCTGTTTGAGGATGATAAGCGGTGCTCAGATTTAATGTCGTCCCCAGCTCCTCTTGGAATGCTTCCCAGAATTTACTATCGAATATAGGGTCACGATCACTTACAATGCTACAGAGGACTCCATGTAGTCGGAAAATCTCTTTGAAATAAATCTTCGCCAAACTTTGTGCTGTTCTAGTCGATTTAACATGAATTAAATGGGCGGTTTTTGTGAGACGATAAACAATCACCCATATACTGTTATTGCCTTTTCTAGTTCGGGGCAAGCCATCAATAAAATCCATGGAAATTTGATCCCATTTCCAACTTGTAACTGGTAGTAGTTGTATCAAGCCGGTAGGTTTTTGCTGATCACTTTTGACTTGTTGGCAAGTAGAACACCTGCTGACATAAATGGAGATGTCTCTTTTCATAGATTTCCACCAGAACGTGCCCTTGAGATCATGATACATCTTGCCCACCCTTTGATGAATACAAAGCTTGGATTTATGACATTCATCCATTACTTCTCTTCTGAGCTCAGGAATATTTGGGACATAAATTCGGCCTTTTAACCTCATAACTCCCTTGTTATCAATTTGGAAACTCGAGGGTTTGCCTTCCCGAACTCTTTTACTAATTCTGTGTATAAATTTATCATCCTTCTGAAGAGAAGAGATTTTATCGATCAATGTGGGTGTATTGATGAGATTGGTGAGGATAAGATTGGCGACACTCGCATTCTTTCTGCTAAGTGCATCCGCCACAACATTGGCTTTCCCTAGCGTATATAAGATGTCCAAATCATAAGCCGCAAGAAATTCTACCTAACGCTGCTACCTTAAATTCAAGTCCTTTTGGGTCAACGAATACTCCAAGGATTTATGATCTATATATAGTTCGAACTTCTCACCCAAAAGATAGTGCCTCCATATCTTCAAAGCGAACACGATGGCGATCAACTCAAGATCATGAGTGGAGTATTCCTTCTCATGCGGTTTCAATTGACGGCTAGCATAAGCAACTACTTTGTCTCTTTGAATTAACACAACACCAACACCTTCTCTAAAAGCATCTGTCCAGACTTTTAAATCTTGATTGCCATCAATAATGGTCAACACTGGAGCAGTAGTCAACCTTAGTTTCAGCTCTTGGAAAGCTGCCTCACATTCAGGTGTCCAGATAAACTTTGTATGCTTCTTTGTACGCTTCGTCAATAGACAAGCTAGCCTCGAAAAATCTTAACGAATTTCCGATAATAGCCAGCCAATCCTAGAAAACTTCTTACTTCAGTAGGAGTGCTAGGTTGCTTCCAATCTTGAATGGCTGTGATTTTGTTAGGATCCACTGAAATTCCTTCCTTCGATACTACATGACTGAGGAACTTCACTTCTTCTTGCCTGAATACACATTTAGAAATTTTGGCTTTTAATACATTCTTTCTCAGAATTTCCAAAACTTGTTCTAAATGTTTCTCATGCTCGGCAGTTGACTTAGAAAAGATTAAGATGTCATCAATGAAAACCAGCACAGATTTGTTCAAAACATCCCGGAATACTCGATTCATCAACTCAACAAAATAGGCTGGAGTGTTGCAAAAGCCGAACGACATTACAAACCATTCATAATATATGTCTGGACCTCTGAAAGCGGTCAAAGGAACACACTCTTCAGTAATACACAGTTGATGGAAACCTGTAACTAGGTCCATCTTTGAAAATACTTTCACTCCATTTAAATGATCCAACAAATCATCTATACGGGGCAATGGATACTTACTTATTCTTGAGTGTCTGCTTGTTGAGGTCTTGGTAATCCACACATAGTCTGAGAGTACCATCTGACTTAGGAAAAAACACCGCTGCTGCACCCCACTCCGAAAAACTTTCAGCACATAGTCTGAGAGCAGTGGGGGTGACCTCAAGAGTAGCCCAAAATTCTTTCCTGTCAGAATCTGAGCCTACGCAGGGTATAACAATATTTCCAAGCTTCGTTTTAACTTTAACAAACCTTTTAGCACATTTAACCTCGACTTCATATCTCGTTAACCATTCCAGCCCAAGAATAACGTCGAACTCGGAAAAATCCATGATGATCAAATAAATAGGGAACCGGTAACAAGAAAATGAGATCGGCACTCCGCAATATACACCAAGAACATGGGAACCACCAACTGGACTATGTACACTAATCAATTCTTTAAGATCCCTCGTATTTAGATTGAGCTTCTTAACTGTATTACTCGAAATAAAACTTCGTGACGCACCTGTGTCAAATAATACTGTGACCGAAATATTTTTAATAGAAAGAGTGCCTTTCAAAACATCTGGCCTTTCTTGGCTTGTTGAGGGTGTTGGAGCTTCTACCACCTCATTGACTTGAGCCACTTTGGTCGCTTTCGAAAACCGGCAATCTTGCTTTACATAACCTGGCTTATGGCAAAGATTGCATTCCCTGGTCTCTTGAGACTTCTTATTGGATTTATATTCAATTGAAATTCCTTAACAAATGCCCTGGCTTATTGCAGTTATTGCATATGGCTGTCGTTAACTATTCTTCCTTATGCTTAACCTTTTCTTATTGGATTTTTGCTTCTTATTGACCTCATTCTCTGTACTTGCCTCAGGGCTATCAGATTCAAACTTCCTTTTTTTGCTAGAACTGTCTTCTTCTTCATCTTCCAAAATACCTTGCTTATCAAGATCCTCATAGCGACAAGCTATAGCTATCATTTCAGAAAAAGGGAGATTAATATGTGCAGTTACCCAATATAGGTATTTGCTTTGAAGTCCTTTAATAAATCTCCGACTTTTCCACAAAGGATCTTCGATTAGTTCTGGGGAAAAGCGGGAGAGTTCCTCGAATTTCTTCTGATACTCCCGAATGGTCATGTCACCTTGTTTCAGATTGTAGAACTCATCATATAACCGATCAATTTCTCCTGGAGGAATAAATTTTTCTGTGAAAATTTCTTTGAATCTATCCCAGGTAATATTACCTTCTGGATTTTCCTTAGTAACAGTTTCCCACCAGAATAAAGCTTCACCTTTGAGTACCCAAGATGATATTAGTCTTTTTTGATCATCTTTCAACTTTAAGCCTTCAAAAATTCTCTCAGCAGAACGCATCCATGCTTGTGTTTCGATAATGGACTCCTTGCCCGAGAATGGTTCTCCTCCCAGATTTCGATACCTCTTTACTAGAGCTTCTAGATCTGGTTCTGAATGTGGGAGCACAACTGGCTCACTAGATTGTTGAACCAAAGATTTACTTCTTCTGTTCATGCCACTCATTTTCTACTATGTCTGCAAATAGCAGACAAAGAGTCAGGCCAAAAGAATAGATATTGTAAAACATAGAGACATATATTTAAATGTAAATGAATCTATAGGGGTGCATTTTTTACTCATTCTAGGACATTACTAGTCCTATCTATGACGAGTTATTCATTTTGGAATCCTGCTGATTCTATCTCTGATGAGTTTGTTAATATGTTATATTCCGAGCTAAGTTTAACCAAAGCTCTGATACCAACTGTGATTACTCCAAACTTCTGCAGTACGAAAGCAAGGATAATCATTGGAATATAACACATAACAGTAACAGCAGAACATAAATAGAGAAATACAGCAAATAATATTCATTAAATTACACTAGAAATAATACATCATCAGAGTTACACAACATAATAGGATCATACTTAGTACATAATACTGTTTCAACTTAATATAAAATGTCTGCACCGGAATAAAAACATAATATACTAAGTGAATACTGAACAGCAAAATAGGAATGATAGTATCCATCTTCTACTCCATAGCTATCCAGCATGAACCTACTAAAACCTGAATACAAGGCTGCCCGTGTGGAAAAGAGGTCACCCGAGTTTGCGAAGTGAAACAAACTACGAGTCAGTCATGGGACTGATATGAGAAATCTACTTAACTTATCTAACAATAAGGCTAATCACAGGACCACGCCACTAACGCGGAACGGGTTTACTCCATTGGATTGCCAGTACATAAATAAAGTAATTCATTAAAACAACGCAATGTTTTTTATAAAAATGAAACCATTATAAGACTCAAGTCCCATCACACAATGCAACGCAAACCGGAGAATAGAGTTTTACCTTATAATGGTCAAAATATGCTTGATACGATAAAATGGATTTGATATTATTATTAGTGTATATATGTTTCAAAAACATTTCAATCGTAATGTATCAATCATAGACGGCATAGCTACCATATAGTATGTCGTCGTACTAGTTATACAATCAAAACCGCATGGGTCGTATTGGAAGTTGGATTTCCATCATGAACCAAGGAAAAAGATAGTCCTTACCGAATTCGAGATAATCTAGCCCATGTCTTAGGCTCAGCCGCAACTGCACCTTGGATCTTCAGTGTCGGTCCACAAATAATGCTAGTGGATTAATAATGCCTGAACAATACATTTCCCTGCCCTATGGGGCGTAATTAGAGCCACTAGGGACTCAAATAACCGAGGCGCCTCATACCATCATCCACATAAGTAAAAATGTCAGGCCTTGTAAAAACCATGACACCACTTCTAGCTAGAAAGAAACGTATGTCCTCCCTGCAGTCCTCCTCCCGTTTCTGGTTCATACCGGGGTGTGAGGCTCGCGAAGTAACGCTATACACAATGCTATGCTATTTAAAGCTGTGCTTTGATCATCAACCACAAGGCTCTGCTTTTCAACAATAAGCCTTGATCATTTGCATCTTGGCATGCCACACTGACAATTCACGCCATGCGACTGAGGTCTACCAATATATAACCTCTGAGCTCTACGTCTCAGAGAGGGGTGTTAAGCAAGAGAATAAATTCTCCTCCACCCAACAGATATATATTAACTATAAATCAATCAGCGTAGAATAAAATCCAATGTCAGACATTCATCCATTACTAGTCCGTTCTGGGTCTGAACGAAACTGGAGACACCGAGCATATCCGGACAATCAACAAGTATGTCCGGACAACTACCACTGTAACCCCTCCTGGGAGCTAACCGATCCAGGGCATTAGTAGTCATCCATTCGAAGAGAAGATCGCCGGTCTTCAACCACCGCCTTCAAATCTTCGACTTCCAATCTTCGTATAATTATTTGAAATGAGATTTAACTCAGACTTTACAAATAATTCTCGAATATATATAATTCAAATCATTTCTTTTCATACCATATCGTTTATAATATTTTATAATGATTTATCGCTATTTTTATTTATTTAAAAGTAGCCATTTTTAATTAAACATCGCTTCGGGTCATTAAATGGCCCTGGCGCTGTTTTCATCAAAATTTGATTTGCACTTTTCTCCAAATCTTACCGTTGGATCTTAAGAAATTTTATCTCACTAGAAAGATCTTTCCAAAACGAACCCAACGGTTCCAGTTTTAGGAAAATCCGACGGTCAGATCTCTCGGTATAATCCTTTGAAGTTACCATTTCAAAACGCGAACTTCAGCATCGCGATTCGTTTTATTTTAATTTATATATATATATATATATATATATATATATATATATATATATAATTCGTTCGACGATTTCAAACTATTTATTCTTCAAATAATTTCATAAACTTCATATTTATGTTATTTTCAATGAACACAAGTCCATTTCAAAACATGTATATTTTCTTTATTCCTTACATGACAATAAAAATGTAAATTTTTATTGTTTACCATTTTTTTTCGAACGAGGTATATTTTTATTCATTTTCTAACTTTACATTAAAAATGGAATTGTTAATGTTAACTTGTTTCATTTTAAAATAATGAACATTTTTACATTTCCTTACATTACATTAAAAATGTGATTTTTAATGTAATCATGTTTTTCTATTTAAAACATGACATTTTTCTAATTTCTTTTATTCATGAAAATGTAATAATATTCTTTCATTCTTTTATTACATAATAAATGTAATCTTTTCGTTCATCTTTTGTTTACATTGAAAAATGTAATCTTTTATTTCTTCTTTAATTACATTGAAAAATGTAATCTTTTTATATTTCATAAAGGAATGTAAACTATTTTATTACATAAAAATGTAAACTTTTTACATTACATAAAAATGTAAAACCTTTCTATTCTTTTATTACATTATATAAAAAAGTAATCCTTTCTTTTCTTATATGACAATCACGAAAAATGTAATCTTTTTCTTTTCTTACATTAAATCTTTTATTACATTGTGTACAATGTAATCTTTTATATACATTTCATTCATGACATTAAAGATATGATTTTTAATCTTAAATTATTTTTATTTCTAAAACATGTACATTTCTTTAGTTGTCTACATTACATTAAAAATGGAACTTTTAATGTTAATATGTTTTATTTAAAAACAACAACAATTTTCTCATATTCTATAGTTACATTAAAAATGAAATTTTTAATGTTACACATGTTTTTAATTAAAACAATGAACATTTTTTCTATTTTCTAACTTTACATTAAAATGTAAATTTCAAAGTAGACACATCTTTATATCAAAATGTTTATATTTTAATGTACCATTTACATTAAAAGTGTAAAATCAAATGAAAATACATTTTGTATCAAAATGTATATTTTCTAATGTATTATTTACATTAAAATGTAAAATCACATGTTTATACATTTTTATTTCAACATGTCAATTTTTAAAGTATCATTTATATTAAAAATATAAATTCTAATGTTTATACATTTATATCAAAATGTCAATTTTTAATGTATCATTAACATTGAAAATGTAAATTCTAATGTTTATACATTTATATCAAAATGACCATTTTTAATGTATCATTTGCATTGAAAATGTAAATTCTAATGTTTATACATTTATATAAAAATGACCATTTTTGACTTACAACAAAAATATGAATTCTATGTCGACATATACTGATCATTTTCATGTTCATATATATATACACACATATATAATCTAATTTTCATACTATTTAAAAAATTTGATATAATAACATAAATATTTTACAACATAAAAATATTTCAGAAAATTTTGGCAGCATAATTAAAACTGGCACTGTCTCGATGTACGGCTCCGGCTCTACCTTAAAGCCTCGCAGCTTTTGACAAGGGGGATTTCAATAATCTATTTCGTACGCAGACGAATTTTTCCACAAACTAATCCTATTTGGTTTCAACCAAAATCAATCAAAAACAACAATCAACCATTTGTAACATTCACCAAATTTCAAATCACAACTCAAATAAGTCGTCCATGGTTTGTGGACGACGGGTGTCGGGAGTTTCTAAACTCCGTCTGTATCCTAATACATTTTTATTTATTTTAATTCTGAATTCAGATATCTCACCTTGATTTGACGACGCCAAAAATTGCAACAAGCTCTAAAAATTCTCTGGTCTCTTTTAAAATGTAGATCTCGTCGTTGTGATTCCAACGCTTCCTATTTCATTGAATTTTGTGATCGTATGACCGATATATGATTTTATAAAGGTTGATAATCATTTTGAATAGAATAAATAAATTAAATAAATTAAAAAACCTTTTTCTTCTACAAACTCAACTCAGGTCGACAGTTTTTCACATCACGTTCGAAATTAGGGTTCGTTCTTTCTCGCGAATCGAGGCACTGGGGAAGGATCAGGCACCACCACTCCATCATGCTATGAAACATGCACTAGGGGTACCCACTACGTCGTGCTCGATCACTCCTGGTGGTGGCGGTCTACCGACGAACGGCGGCTGTTTGGACGACAAATTCGAGCAAAATACCCCTCTGTATGAGATCCAACCGTACGGATCTGAAGGGGGTTCGAACCTCTTTGAATTTGTCTTAAGAACCTTGGGTTGATTTGCTGTGGATTGATCGTTGTTGAGGAATCAAGATGGGAGTGCGTAGGCCATTGAATTAGAACATACGGCGGCGGCTTCGTATATTAGATTAGGGTTATACGTATACCGTATTTTATACGGTATTTATATTTATTTTAATTTTTATTTAATTCTTTTAAATTTCTAAATCGCTTCTAACTCCAAATCAAACCCAGCGAGTGATACCCCCAGCTAAATACCCCTATACCCCACTTGTTATTTTACAAGATATGGTCATCATTAAAAAGCATAGCTTTAAACTATGAAACTTCTGTAGGCATGCATTTTATATTGTGTACCATAGGAATGGAGTAGGACTATGTCTGGACAAATCCTAGTCCGTGGGATCTCCAGTCGCTAGGATAGTCCGTATAAGATAACTCTTGTTGGTTTTAGGCTTTTAAACCCATTCCCCTCGATGCGTAGTCAATTTTCTCTTTTGATAACCCTTTTGTAAATGGATCCGCTAGGTTATCATTGGTTCTTACATAATCAATGGAGATAGTTCCATTTGAGAGTAACTGCCTAACTGTGTTATGGCGTCGATGAATGTGTCGAGATTTGCCATTATACACAAAGTTTTTCGCTCTACTTAGCGCTGCTTGATTATCGCAGTGAATACATATGGTCGTTATAGGTTTAGGCCAAAGTGGAATATTTTCTAAGAAGTGACGAAGCCATTCTGCTTCTTCGCCTGCTTTATCTAAAGCAATAAACTCAGATTCCATCATTGATCGAGCTATGCATGTTTGTCTAGTAGATTTCCACGACACTTGTAACACCCCACCTCCGCTAGGGTCACTCACAAAGGGAATGCACTAGTTTTGGAGGATCGTTATCGAGGTAAACAAACATAGAAATATTACAAGACAAAACATAGATAAAACAGCGGAAGAATCAAAAGATAAATTTCATTACTTTCAAAAAGAGTCAAAACCTTTTACATCAAATAGCCAAGGTCATTATTTTCCATTACAACAAATTCTGTCTTGCATAAATAAAGAAGCATAAACTTAAAACATCAAAAGTAGCTTAATTCCCTAAAGGTAGCAGAAATGCAGCCATAGCATAGCTCAAGATCAAACCGTACATGAGCTGAACCGAAAGCAAGCGAAATCCAAGCTAAGTGCTAGAGTTTCCTCCCTGAGAACCTGGGGGGAACGAAAGGAAAAGATGCGAAAGAAAACGGGTCAGTCATAAAGACTGGTAAGTCCTAGTGACTTTCAGCATAAAAACAGGTAAAGGTAACACGACATGTACAAACTGAAAGTAAACATAAGGATGATGACAAGATGGGCAAGATAGACTAAGATAACATGATAAATCAAGTATAGCATCACATATTCAAGGTTCGCTGCATCAACTGTACTAGAATCCCAAAACCCATGTCTTATATTAATCATGAAATGATCCCTTGGCCCACTATCATGAAATGACCCATAGGGTGTATCAAGCCCTAGGTCCAACGGAACGATCCACTAATCGAACGGCTCCCTATAAGTTCTAGCTCGTTGTGTGTCTGTGTCATATGGCCCTATCTCGAATGTAGTCACCTATGCTAGGTCCACCATAGGGTGTATCAAGCCCTAGGGTGCCAACCACCGACACGAATCAAGCATGCACAGATAAACCTACTGATGCCCAATGCCTGCTTTTTCAACTCCGGACCACGTGCACGACCATAGCCCTCCTGAACCTACACTGGCGCACCAACACAATCGTCGTTCTGGTCGCTTACAATCAACCCAGTAATCATGCCCCACCATGCCTAGTTCC
This sequence comes from Allium sativum, assembly GCA_030737875.1. NCBI lineage: Eukaryota > Viridiplantae > Streptophyta > Magnoliopsida > Asparagales > Amaryllidaceae > Allium > Allium sativum. The sequence continues at coordinate 113,323,408 of CM060920.1, read as the reverse complement.
AGGGTACCATGATACATCTAGTGGGTTACTGCTAAAATGGACCGCATAACTAGGGTTTCCGTCCAATAGGTTAAGTGTTGTCGTTTAAATTCATGACTTAACCCCTATCAGTCTAGCATGTCAAGTTGGTTAAGTGTTGTCATTCAAGTTCATGACTTAACCCTACGAATCATGTGTCAAGTTGGTTAAGTGTTGTCTTTCATGTTCATGACTTAACCCTATCATTTGGCATTAATTCATTAATGCACCCCAACATCTCACATCAGACCTGTTGTTGTGGTCACTGGATATGCCGGGCGGTTCCGGGCAGAATTACACCACAACTCAGTCTGACCTCGGGTTTTCAAGTGCGATATGACCAACTATGTAACACCCCGGATTTTTGAATAGTCAAATTAACTAAATTAAAGAATAATTAATCTCAGACGTGAGAAATAAGGGAAACGGGTTGCGCCATTGTGTTCGTCTCGGAATTCTGGTTGAGATAGAGTCCGAGTTTGCGTGAATTGGACTTCGTATGAAGAAGTTATGGCAATCGAAAGTTTCAGAAAATACAAAACAGATTTCAAATTTCAAAAATTCAGAGTCAAACAGGCTAGGCGGGAAAATTCCAGCCAGGGCCAGGTCGACCATAGGGTCGACCTGGGGGTCGACCATAGTGTCGACCTACCCTGACCAGGTCGACCATAGTGTCGACCTGGGGGTCGACCTGCCCCCCCCCCCCCCCCCCTCTTAGGGTTTTTGATATGCTCTGATTGGCTGGGATTAATTCTGGGTTGATCGGACGGCTTAAACTAATCCTAAACTCTATAAAAACAACTAAAGACCCAAACCCTAAAATCAAAATAAAATTGGAGTCATGGCCTCAGTGCCATTGTAACACCCCGAATTTTCTATTAACACTAAAGTTGCTAAAATATTAATAAGTGTGTAAGAGAGGGGATGTATCTAATATGAATATAAAAATATTAATAAGTGTGTAAGAGAGGGGATGTATCTAATATGAATATAAAAATATTAATAAGTGTGTAAGAGAGGGGATGTATCTAATATGAATATAAAAATATTAATAAGTGTGTGAGAGAGGGGATGTATCTAATATGTATATAAAAACAATAATAAGTAAAGGGGGATGTATCTAATATGTACATTGTAGAAAAAATATATATATTTATGACATGAATAGAAGTTTATTAATATGCTGAGTGTTTGCTGAGTCACTTCTGACTCATTGCTGAGTCAACAAGATAAACCCCATCTTGTCTGGACGGCTGCGGTTATTTCTAGGTTAAATCTAATGGCCTAAATGAATTCTAAAATCTATAAATAAGTGGGTAGACCCTAGACCTAAATCACTTGTAAAATTAGAGAAGCTACCGTCATGCTGCTGCCATGGAGTTCAGCATAGCCGTCACAAACTAAGAAGAGGAAGCCTAATCATCTACAACTAAATCTACACAAATCAAATCAAAAGATCTCTCTTTCTCTAATTCTTTTCTTTTGTTGGTGAGTATGATGATTCTCACAAGACTATTACAAACTAATTTGACTCAGTTATGAATGGATCACAAGAAAGTGATGTGATTTGTAATTGTAAATTCTATATATTGTGGATCTCTTATTATGTTATTATGTTGTCGTATGATGTAAATTATATATGCTATGTCATGCTATGTTGTAAATTCTCTTATGCTATGTCGTGCTATGTTGAGAATCATGTCAAGCTATGTTATACTATCATACTATGCCATGTTATAAATCATGCTATATTATGTTGAAAAATCATGTTGTTGGATCATGCTTAAAGTTATGTTTTTTTTTTCTTAATTTAAATGGATCTTGTTTATGGGAATTTGCCTATTAGGTTAGGTGTACCCATAAACTTGAAACTATAATTAAATAAAACTTGATTATGGGAATTTGCCTATTGAGTTAGGTGTACCCATATAAAACCATGTTGTTAAAAAATTAGATGATGTTGATTCACACATGTTCATATGTAAGTTTATGAAAATTGATTGAGATCATATTAGGTGAATTTTGAACAAGTTGACACCTTTAGATCCATGACATGTATAATCTATGCAAGTTGGACATATGCAAGTTTCACCCCTTATTATGATTCATTTGGTCACATATACATGTTGTTATTATGATAATCTCTTTTATGCTATGAGTTAGGCTATTCGAGTCTAACATATATTTTGCGAATAAACGTTCAAACGTGGGGTAGGGGTAATATTAGGAATTAATAAATTGGGTGCAATTTTGTAAGATGTTGCATACCATGAATGAATGTCCATAATTGAGTCAATTATGGACATTGTTAAAAATTGGAAGTAATTAATAATTCAAGTAGGGAATTATTAAAATTGGGGGAAAGTGGATTATTATTAATAATCAATGCTTAGGACACGAGGTTGGACCCGTTTGTGATGTAAACCTGCCCGGACCCGCCCGGCAAATCCAGTAGTCACAAATGTCGGCCCAATGTGAGAGGTCCAAGGCCCAAACTAAAGCATAACAGTTGTAAAGACACAAGGTTAGACTCTTTTATGGTGTAAGACTGCCCGGACCCGCCCGGCCAATCCAGCTGCCATAAATGCCAGTCTAATGTGAGAGGTCTTTATGAGGTTATGGCCTTAATGAACTAAGAAATACTTAACCAGATAATCATGTAAGGTGGGACATGGGGGTTAAGTAGGTGCCTTGGGTGGCATGAGGAATCTGGTGGTTGCCTTTAGAGGCATTTGAAATACGATTAGACTTAACCAAACACACATGTAAATGAACATGACTAAGTGGGTTAAGTGGGATGGACTAATGGGGACAAGCTTAGGTGGAATGCTTGTGGTAAATAGTGGGGGCCCATTTCAACCAGTATCCCAAAACGTATCTTTGTGGGCTCGACCCAAGTCGAGGACGGGACACGCATACTGGGTTTGACTATAAGAGGCCAAAACAGGGAGCGGTGGCAACGCAAGTCCAACGGGTTTCATATGCGTGTGTGGACCCGGGCTGGTAGGTAAGACGTTGTTGCATCGTGTAGGTATAAGCCGTGCATGTCCGTTGTATCAGGTTGCCACTTTAGGGGAGTGATACACCCCACTGTGGGGCCAGCACGGGTATCTACGAGTTAGGAAGTCGATCGAATAATGGGAAGTAGGGTACACCTGGTGGAGATAGGGGCAGGCGGCACCTATGTAGTCAGCTAGGGGTACGTAAAGCCATTGGGAAAGTTTCTAAGTGAAGCTAAGTGGGATGAATCTTTAGGGTGACTGGTGTGGTGCAGTATAGTGTTTATCCTTTAGTATTTAGGAGCGCCTATAACGTTGCCTTTAGCGATTGTCTATGTCCTTAATCTGCTCTTCATAGACATTTTCTTGTTTTCCAGCTTATGCCTTAGTCCAGTTATTTTGGTAATAGTATTGTAGAATTATCATATTCACCAGACTTTATGTCTGACCCCCTCTTTTCCATCCTTTTTCTCCCTTCAGGTCCGCAGGTTGGGCCAAGTTCTAGTGGAGTCTAGTTGGATCGCTTATCTTCTGGAAAGCTTGGACTGCTGAAGTAAAGTCCAGCTTGTTGTCTTTCTTTTTAATGGCTATTCATGTAATGGGATTATGTACTTGTTTTATCAAGATAGATATTGTACTTGACATTGAATATGGTGTTATGATGTAATCAAACATGTTTTGACTTCTGCTACAATGAAATAAAGTTTTTGAATTTCCAAGTACTATTTTATATCTGTCTTGTTGTAATTTTACTGTTCTATATTCACTTAAAACCTCCATGGAAGTTAATGCATTCCCTTTGTGAGTGACATTAATGGACGTGGGGTGTTACACGTGGTATCAGAGCATAAGGTTACCAGAACAGATAAAAAAAATTTTTTTTTTTCTAAAGTATTTTTGGAAGAAGTGCTTTCAAAAAAAAAACATGTTATTTAAAGAGAGTTTTTATGAAAAACATAATCCCAAATAGCCACATCCTTATCTTTATCTTTCGAATTCTCCATTTTGAATCTTTCCTTTTTCGTTTCAGCATGGCTGAAGATCTTAATCTCCCAGAAGGTGTGACGATTCCAGGGTGGTTTAGGAGATACTTGGAGGCTAGGGCCACCACTGCAGGCCCAGCGGATACTCCTCCACCCCTAGTTGCACCCATTCCTCCTCCTCCTCCTCGTGTTGACACTTTTGCAAAGACGTGCAAGGAATTCAAGGCTATGGGAGGAAAAACTTTTCAAGGGACTGAGACGTTTGTGGAGGCCAGAGATTGGCTTAAGGAGACTGATTGTTGGATATCTTTGAAGTGGAAGATGGGAGGAAAGTCCGTTTAGCTGCTTGGTTAATGAAGGGAGAGGCCTCGTTTAGGTGGGAGGTCACTAACGGGGAACGTCCAGTTGATTCATGGGCTGATTTCAGACGAAGGTTTGAGGCAAAGTTTCTTTCAAGGGCAGAGGAGAACTTAAATATGCAAAAATTCCTGGCACTAAAGCAAGGGAGCTCATCAGTAAAGGAATATGTCAATAAATTTAATCAGTTAGCAAGGTTTGGCTTGGAGTTGGTGAACACGCCAGAGAAGAAAGCTTTGAGGTTCGTTAGAGGCTTGAATGAACCGTTGCAAGGGTTGGCTATGACCCACATCCCTATGGGAGCCACCTTTGAAAAGCTAGTAGAAATGGCACTTATGCATGAGGATAAGGCAGTTGAAAAGAAAGGGGATCAGAAGAAACCCCAACAGCAAAATAAGAAGGGTGGTAAAAACAATAATGGCAAAGGGAAGAAGAAATGCTTCAATTGTGGGACGCCTGGCCATCTCAGCAAAGATTGTAGAAAGAAAAAGAAGACTGGTTGTTTTCATTGTGGAGATGCGGGACATTTAGTGAAGGACTGTCCATAGAAGGGGCAGAGGGCAGGGTCTACCTCGGGAGGACAGGTGCAGGCTCTTATGGCACCAGGGCAGGCAAGGGGGCAAGTTCAGGCTATTGCGGCCCCACCGCTGCAAGAAAGAGGTAGAACAATTTCTGTTGAAAGCTTAGTTTTTCTGTTTGATCATCCTGTCCGTACCTTATTCGATTCTGGCGCATCTCATTCGTTTATCTCTTCATCATTAGTTGAATCACTGCACTTGAACACCAGTTTAGTAGAGGATCCCTTGGTCGTTTCAAATCCAATTGGGGGTTCGGCTCATTTGACCATGATATGTTTGGATTTGAAAATCTCTATACTTAGCGTTGAATTTAGATGTGATGCTTATGTATTGGGCTTCACGGGCTATGGGCTAATTTTAGGAATGGATTGGTTGTCTAGAAATAGGGCCATTCTTGATTGTGAAAGGAGAGTAGTTAGGCTTGTGACTCGCCTTGGTAATGCTCTCGACATCTTTTGTAATCCCATAAATTCCGTTATGCTAAGTTATCTTGAATCGCTTGACGCGTCTGTAGAGAACCTGCGATCGGTAGAAGTGGTCCGGGAATATCCGGATGTGTTTGAGGAGGTGAAGGGCTTACCTCCAAAGCGGGAGATAGACTTTCGAATTTATCTTGTGGATAATGCTAAACCCGTATCTTTGCCAGTGCGCCACATGGCTCCTCGTGAAAGGAGGGAACTCAATAAGCAAGTAAAGGAGTTGCTTGAGAAGGGGTTCATAAGACGTAGTATATCGGAGTGGGGTGCTCCAGTAGTTTTTGCCACAAAGGCGGATGGGTCTCTTAGACTTTGTATGGACTATAGAGAACTAAACAAGCTTACTAAAAAGAACCGACACCCACTGCCGAGGATTGACGATCTCTTTGATCAGTTAGTTGGCGCCTCAGTGTTTTCGCAGTTGGACTTAGCCACTGGCTTTCATCAACTGAGAGTGGCTGAGGATAGTATAGATAAGACTGCTTTTAGGACTCCTGACGGATTCTATGAATGGCTAGTGATGCCCTTTGGTTTGACAAACGCCCCTGCATATTTTGTTGATTTGATGAGTAGGGTGTTTAGGGAATACCTTAACAAATTCGTGGTAGTCTTTGTGGATGACATCTTAGTCTTTTCTAAGAATAAAGAAGAGCACTCCCTACATCTTAGGGAAGTGTTGGAAACCCTTCGAGCGCATAACCTTAAGGCAAAATTTTCTAAGTGTCACTTCTGGAGGAAGGAAGTACGGTTCTTAGGGCACGTGGTTTCCAAAGAAGGGATAGCAGTGGATCCCGCAAAGGTGGTGGCCATCCAAGATTGGAAGGTCCCTAAAAATGCAACCGAAGTAAGAAGTTTCTTGGGGTTGGCTGGCTATTATAGGAAGTTTATCAAAGACTTCGCAAAAATATCAGCTCCATTAACACGGTTAACGAAGAAGAACCTGGTTTTTACGTGGGACAAAGATTGCGATGATGCGTTCCAACGTTTAAAGAGAGCCTTAACTTCAGCCCCAGTCTTAGTGCTGCCAGACGGGAATAAACCGTTTACCATCTATACTGATGCTTGTGGGACGGGACTTGGCGCGGTCCTCATGCAAGAGGGAAGAGTAATAGCCTATGGTGGAAGGCAGTTGAGGGTTCATGAAAAGAATTACCCCACGCATGACTTAGAGCTAGCCGCAATTGTTTTCGCGCTTAAGTCTTGGCGTCACTATCTTCTTGGTGAGAAATTCGAACTGTTCACTGACCACAAATCATTAAAATACTTATTCTCTCAGAAGGATTTGAATTTAAGGCAGCAACGGTGGATGGAATTCTTAGCCTCCTACGATTTTGAAATAGCATATACCCCGGGCAAGGGTAACGTGGTGGCAGACGCCTTAAGTAGGAAAAGGTTGTCCTTGAGTCCGTTGTTTGTTGAACGACAAAGCTTAGAATTCATCTCTATGTTTGACTTTAGACCCTCCGTTGACTTAGTACCCGGTCTGTTAGCATCCTTGGAGGTTAGACCTACACTTCTAGGACGGGTTGGTGAGGCACAGCGAGACGACCCACAGTTGGTTGAGATAGTAGGAAAGCTCAAAGGGGGGGAGTCGTCAAGCCATCTTCGTAGGTATACCCTAGACGATAAGGGTTGGTTACGAAGGGATAATAGACTTTGTGTACCACAAGACGAAGACTTAAGGAAGGCCATTCTTGATGATGCTCATCGCTCAAAAATGACCATTCATCCCGGCGGGGATAAGATGTACAAAGATATGAAGCGGGTTTTCTTTTGGGCCGGTATGAAAAAGGATGTGGCCGAGTACGTCGCTAGATGCTTGGTGTGCCAACGAGTTAAAGCAGAACAAAAGAAACCCGGTGGGTTGCTTCACCCATTAGAAGTTCCACTATGGAAATGGGAAAGCATCTCAATGGATTTTGTGGATGGATTACCAAGATCAAGGAAGGGTAACACGGGGATTTGGGTTATAGTAGATAGACTTACTAAAAGCGCCCATTTTATTCCCGTGAAAAGTAAGAGGACTGCTCCGTGGTTGGCTTCTGTATACATTAAGGAGATAGTTCGTTTGCACGGTATTCCTTCTAGTATAGTAAGCGACCGTGACCCCATCTTTACTAGCGAATTTTGGAAGAGTTTACAAGAGGTGGTAGGGACTCAGCTATGTTTGAGCACCGCATATCATCCTCAGACAGACGGCCAGACCGAGAGGGTGAATCGCATTCTAGAGGATCTTTTAAGGCTTTGTATCCTAGACTTTGGGGGTACATGGGAAGAGCACCTTCCGTTAGTAGAATTCGCATATAATAATAGCTTTCAGTCTAGTATTGGCATGGCACCTTTCGAAGCTCTTTATGGAAGGCCTTGCCGTTCGCCTACATGTTGGTGGGAATCTACCGATAAAATCCTACTTGGGCCCGATATGGTTAGGGAAACCTCGGAGAAGATTGAGTTGATTCGAAGGAGGATGAAAGCAGCACAAGATAGGCAAAAATCGTATGCTGATAAGAGGAGGACAGATCTTGAGTTTGACATTGGGGACATGGTTTTTATCAAAGTATCTCCGTTACAGAATGTTGTTCGCTTTGGGTCCGTGGGGAAATTAGCACCAAGGTTTGTAGGGCCGTTTCCTGTAAAAAAAACAGGATTGGGAAGATGGCATATAGGGTGGAGTTGCCTGAGAAACTTAGTGGAGTACACGACGTATTCCATGTATCACATTTGAGGAAGTGTTTGCACAAGACCGCGGAGGTGGTAGAGCCGAGCTTGCTTAAAGAGGTGGAAATAGAGCGTGATGCAACAATTAGACGAGCTCCTACATGCATTCTTGGGTCGGAGATCAAAAAGTTGAGGAATCGAGAGGTCAGACTGGTTAAAGTGCAATGGGGAGATGATGAGAGCAACGCAACTTGGGAGACAGAAGAGAAGATGCGTTCGTTGTACCATTTTCTTTTTGAGGGTATGTCTTTTAATTTCTCCTTTATCGCTTAGCTTATCTTATCTTATCTTTAGTATGTCCTCTCATTAGTATCTTTGACCTTTAGTTAGGATAATCCTATGGTTGAAACATGTGTTTGAGACATGTTATGTATGATGGATGCAAAATGGATGCAAGTGTTTGCTAGTGGTTGCTCGTGGATGCATATATACACACACTTTAGGCACTAGATCGGCTCAGTCGCTTCATATTGCATATTGCATATATATGGATGTATTTAGTATAAGGGATATATAATGGTTGTACCATCATATGGATGCTGCATTCGGTTGAATGGGTGTGCACGCATATAGAAGTAGTATGTAAGCAATTAGGATCTTTTGCATACATAATGGATTCATGACACTTACATAATTTGCATTAAGGAGGTCAACTGAATCAGTAGACCGCCTGATTTCGCATTAGGTAAGGACATGTACACACACTTTGCATATGATCATAAAGCATTAGAATTCTTTTAAGGACAATGGATGCCTGTGTATGATGGATGAGTAGATGGACGTTTGGATGGTAGGATATACATTCTTCCAGACTTGAAGATTTCGGGGACGAAATCCTAAAAGGAGGGGAGAATGTAACACCCCGAATTTTCTATTAACACTAAAGTTGCTAAAATATTAATAAGTGTGTAAGAGAGGGGATGTATCTAATATGAATATAAAAATATTAATAAGTGTGTAAGAGAGGGGATGTATCTAATATGAATATAAAAATATTAATAAGTGTGTAAGAGAGGGGATGTATCTAATATGAATATAAAAATATTAATAAGTGTGTGAGAGAGGGGATGTATCTAATATGTATATAAAAACAATAATAAGTAAAGGGGGATGTATCTAATATGTACATTGTAGAAAAAATATATATTTATGACATGAATAGAAGTTTATTAATATGCTGAGTGTTTGCTGAGTCACTTCTGACTCATTGCTGAGTCAACAAGATAAACCCCATCTTGTCTGAACGGCTGCGGTTATTTCTAGGTTAAATCTAATGGCCTAAATGAATTCTAAAATCTATAAATAAGTGGGTAGACCCTAGACCTAAATCACTTGTAAAATTAGAGAAGCTACCGTCATGCTGCTGCCATGGAGTTCAGCATAGCCGTCACAAACTAAGAAGAGGAAGCCTAATCATCTACAACTAAATCTACACAAATCAAATCAAAAGATCTCTCTTTCTCTAATTCTTTTCTTTTGTTGGTGAGTATGATGATTCTCACAAGACTATTACAAACTAATTTGACTCAGTTATGAATGGATCACAAGAAAGTGATGTGATTTGTAATTGTAAATTCTATATATTGTGGATCTCTTATTATGTTATTATGTTGTCGTATGATGTAAATTATATATGCTATGTCATGCTATGTTGTAAATTCTCTTATGCTATGTCGTGCTATGTTGAGAATCATGTCAAGCTATGTTATACTATCATACTATGCCATGTTATAAATCATGCTATATTATGTTGAAAAATCATGTTGTTGGATCATGCTTAAAGTTATGTTTTTTTTTCTTAATTTAAATGGATCTTGTTTATGGGAATTTGCCTATTAGGTTAGGTGTACCCATAAACTTGAAACTATAATTAAATAAAACTTGATTATGGGAATTTGCCTATTGAGTTAGGTGTACCCATATAAAACCATGTTGTTAAAAAATTAGATGATGTTGATTCACACATGTTCATATGTAAGTTTATGAAAATTGATTGAGATCATATTAGGTGAATTTTGAACAAGTTGACACCTTTAGATCCATGACATGTATAATCTATGCAAGTTGGACATATGCAAGTTTCACCCCTTATTATGATTCATTTGGTCACATATACATGTTGTTATTATGATAATCTCTTCTATGCTATGAATTAGGCTATTCGAGTCTAACATATATTTTGCGAATAAACGTTCAAACGTGGGGTAGGGGTAATATTAGGAATTAATAAATTGGGTGCAATTTTGTAAGATGTTGCATACCATGAATGAATGTCCATAATTGAGTCAATTATGGACATTGTTAAAAATTGGAAGTAATTAATAATTCAAGTAGGGAATTATTAAAATTGGGGGAAAGTGGATTATTATTAATAATCAATGCTTAGGACACGAGGTTGGACCCGTTTGTGATGTAAACCTGCCCGGACCCTCCCGGCAAATCCAGTAGTCACAAATGTCGGCCCAATGTGAGAGGTCCTAGGCCCAAACTAAAGCATAACAGTTGTAAAGACACGAGGTTAGACTCTTTTATGGTGTAAGACTGCCCGGACCCGCCCGGCAAATCCAACTGCCATAAATGCCAGTCTAATGTGAGAGGTCTTTATGAGGTTATGGCCTTAATGAACTAAGAAATACTTAACCAGATAATCATGTAAGGTGGGACATGGGGGTTAAGTAGGTGCCTTGGGTGGCATGAGGAATCTGGTGGTTGCCTTTAGAGGCATTTGAAATACGATTAGACTTAACCAAACACACATGTAAATGAACATGACTAAGTGGGTTAAGTGGGATGGACTAATGGGGACAAGATTAGGTGGAATGCTTGTGGTAAATAGTGGGGGCCCATTTCAACCAGTATCCCAAAACGTATCTTTGTGGGCTCGACCCAAGTCGAGGACGGGACACGCATACTGGGTTTGACTATAAGAGGCCAAAACAGGGAGCGGTGGCAACGCAAGTCCAACGGGTTTCATATGCGTGTGTGGACCCGGGCTGGTAGGTAAGACGTTGTTGCATCGTGTAGGTATAAGCCGTGCATGTCCGTTGTATCAGGTTGCCACTTTAGGGGAGTGATACACCCCACTGTGGGGCCAGCACGGGTATCTACGAGTTAGGGAGCCGATCGAATAATGGGAAGTAGGGTACACCTAGTGGAGATAGGGGCAGGCGGCACCTATGTAGTCAGCTAGGGGTACGTAAAGCCATTGGGAAAGTTTCTAAGTGAAGCTAAGTGGGATGAATCTTTAGGGTGACTGGTGTGGTGCAGTATAGTGTTTATCCTTTAGTATTTAGGAGCGCCTATAACGTTGCCTTTAGCGATTGTCTATGTCCTTAATCTGCTCTTCATAGACATTTTCTTGTTTTCCAGCTTATGCCTTAGTCCAGTTATTTTGGTAATAGTATTGTAGAATTATCATATTCACCAGACTTTATGTCTGACCCCCTCTTTTCCATCCTTTTTCTCCCTTCAGGTCCGTAGGTTGGGCCAAGTTCTAGTGGAGTCTAGTTGGATCGCTTATCTTCTGGAAAGCTTGGACTGCTGAAGTAAAGTCCAGCTTGTTATCTTTCTTTTTAATGGCTATTCATGTAATGGGATTATGTACTTGTTTTATCAAGATAGATATTGTACTTGACATTGAATATGGTGTTATGATGTAATCAAACATGTTTTGACTTCTGCTACAATGAAATAAAGTTTTTGAATTTCCAAGTACTATTTTATATCTGTCTTGTTGTAATTTTACTGTTCTATATTCACTTAAAACCTCCATGGAAGTTAATGCATTCCCTTTGTGAGTGACATTAATGGACGTGGGGTGTTACAGCCATCACCTAGCAACTCAGCATAGCCGCCACCAATTAGAGAGGGAGAAAGCAAATCAAATTCAATCCTTTTCAACTCTAACAACGAATCTTCATCAGAGGAGCGCTAATTCAACTCCAGAAATCAGAATTCAGAACTCAAGACTGCTTTTGAGTTGTGAGTTCGATAGTCTTAACAAAATAATTAATAAATGAATTGGATTGAGTTATAATGCGGATAATTCGGATGTGATATGGATTGTTGATTGCATGTTGTAATTATGTTGTAGGATTGTGTTGTAATTTCTATGATATTATGTTATGATGCTATCATCTATGATGCAAAGTTATGATGCTATCACCCATGTAATAATCCTATGATTGACTTATGTCTAGTTGAATCATCATGTTTCTTATACTAGTTTGTTATAGTGACTCATATGATAAATCTTATGTATGCAAGTTTAGACTTTGATTCGAACATGAATCATATATAAGTTGGGTAGAATTAAATGTGAACTTACATGATTATGACACCTAGTTTATGTGAGAATTTAATTGAAAGTTAGGCTATGACATATGCTAAATTCTACATGATGCTTTACATGTCTACACCATTGTTGCGATGTATGAATCACATATGTAAGTTTTTGAGTTGGTTATGAATCACGTTATGCAAGTTTAGGATTATTACCTATGCAAATATAGAACTATGACATGTGTTATTTATGCAAGTTTGTGGCCATTATTTCATCAAGTTCACACCTTAGATTTGGATCCATGACATATGATGTTTATGCAAGTTTGTGGCCATTATCTCATCAAGTTCACACCTTTAGATTTGGATCCATGACATATGTTATTTATGCAAGTTGTAATTTTGGCCTATGCAAGTTTTAGATGTAGAACATCATTCACATATGCATGTTCACCCCTATGTTAGATTTGTGATGTTTTCTTTTATTTTATGAGTTAGACTATTCGAGTCTAACGTATATTTTTAGACTATTCGAGTCTAACGTATATTTTTACGTTAAATGAACAAACGTGCTACGTAGGGAAAAAGGGGATAATATTAAAAATATTTAATTGGCATAAATGCCTTAAAAGGCATAGAGTATAATTGTGGTGAAAATTGGTATGATTTTACATACCATAAATGGATGGACATAATTGAGTCAATTATGGACATCGTTAAATTTGGAATTGATTGATAATTTGAATAGGGAAAGTAATTTAAATTTGGGGGATGATTAATTAGGAGTAATTAATCGTCTAAGACACGAGGTTAGGCTCTTTTGTGGTGTAAGACTGCCCGGACTTGCCCGGCAAATCCAGCTGCCACAAATGCCAATCTAATGTGAGAGGTCTTAGGCACAAACTAAATACGTAACAGTTGTAAAGACACGAGGTTAGGCTCTTTTGTGGTGTAAGACTGCCCGGACCCTTCCGGCAAATCCAGCTGCCACAAATGTCAGTCTAATGTGAGAGGTCTTTATGAGGTTACGGTCTTAATGAATTAAGAAACACTTAACCAGATAAGCATGTAGTGGGACATGAGGGGGTTAAGTGGGTGCCTTGGATGGCATGTGGAATCTAGTGGGTGCCTTGGGTGGCATTTGGAAATACGATTAGAAACACTTAACCAAAAATTGAAACATGTAATTGGAACACGAATAAGAAGTGGTTTAAGTGGGATATACTAGAGGGGACCAAGCTTAGGTGGATGGCTTGTGTCAAGTAATGGGGGCCCGTTTCAACCAGTAACCCATACGTATCTTTGTGGGCTCAACCCAAGTCGAGGACGGGACACGCATACTGGGCTTGACTGTAAGAGGCCAAACCGGGTTTGCGGTGGCAACGCAAGTCCAACGGGTTCATATGCGTGTGTGGACCCGGGCTGGTAGGTAAGACGTTGTTGCATCGTGTAGGTATAAGCCGTGCATTCTTTATTGTATCGGGTTGCCACTTTGGGGAGTGATACACCCCACTGTGGGGCCAGCACGGGTATCTACGAGATAGGGAGCCAATCGTTTGGGGGTAGTTGGTACACCTAGTGGAGATAAGGGCAGACGGCACCTATGAAGGTAGCTAGGGGTGCACGAAACTACCAATATCATTATTATTAAGTATGTAGGCGGGATCAACCTTAAGGTGACTAGTGGTGGTGCAGTATACTAGTGGCGGTGCAGTATAGCCATTATCCTATAGTGTTGGTGTAGTTTAGTAAATTTATCTTAGTGGGTTAAGTGCGCTTTAACGATATCGTTGTTCATCTTGTTTCTTTGTTTACTCTATCATACTAAATGGTTCATGATCATTTCCTTATTTTCCAATTTATGCCTTAGCCTAGTTACTTTGTTAATTATATTATTAGAATTATCGCACTCGCCAGACTTTATGTCTGACCCCCCTTTTTCCATCTCTTTCCTCCCCCCCCCCCCCAAGGTGCTCAAGTGGGAACTAGCACCAGTGGAGCTTGATTTTGGACGACTTTTAGAAGATTTCTTGGATCGCTGAAGTAAAGTTCAGTTTCTCTTTATTTATGGCTATTTTGATGTTGGGGATTATGTCTTTCAGTTTATGTACTTTGTTTTATCAAGATGGATATGATGTACTTGACTTTGCTTTATGGTTTTGATGATGTAACCAAACATATTTACCTTCTGCTGCAATAAATGAAGTTTTAAATTTTCAAGTACTGCTTTATATCTGTCTTGTTATGATTTTCTGTTCTATATTCACTTAAAATGCTCCATGAAAGTTAATGCATTCCCTTTGTGAGTGACATTAATGGACGTGGGGTGTTACACGTGGTATCAGAACTGAAGGTTACCAGAACATATAAGATATTTTGAAAAAAACTATTTTTCAAAGCAATTTTTATAAAGAAGTACTTTCAAAAGTACGTTTTAAGGAAAGTATTTTCAAGAGAAAAGTATATTTTAGAAAGCATAACCCCAAGAGCCATATATCTTTCCTTCAGTTCATTTTGTATTGAATCTTTCCTTTTTCGTTTCAGCGTGTCTGAAGCATCTAAGATACCAGAGGGCGTTCATGTGCCCGGTTGGTTTCGTCAATATCTTGAGGCTAGGGCCGCCGCCGCAGGGCCAGCAAATCCTCCTCCTCGTGTCGATAATTTCGCAAAGATATGTAAGGACATTAGAGCAATGGGTGGAAAACCTTTTCACGGGACGGAGACATTTGTTGAAGCTCGTAACTGGCTAAAGGAGATGGAAGAATTGTTTAGAATCTTTGAAGTAGATGATAGAAGGAAAGTCCAGCTAGCTACGTGGCTAATGAAGGATGAGGCCTCGTTTTGGTGGGAGGTCACTAATGGGGGGACGTCCAGTCGATACGTGGCCAGATTTTAGGCAGAGGTTTGAGGCGAAGTTTCTCTCACAGGCTGAAGAGAATCTATACATGGAAAGATTTTTGTCACTGAAGCAAGGGAACCTATCGGTGAAAGAGTACGTTAACAAATTCAACCAATTGGCAAGGTTTGGCTTAGACTTGATGAACACCCCAGAAAAGAAGGCTCTAAGATTTGTTAAGGGCTTAAACGAGCCGCTTCATGGGTTAGCTATGACCCGCATTCCCATGGGGGCCACCTTTGAGAGGTTAGATGACATGGCACTCATGCATGAAGAAGAGAAGGGCGCCAATGCTAATAAGGCACCCGAGAAGAAAGGGGATCAAAAGAAGCCGCAACAACAACAACAGAACAAGAAAGGTGGTAAAGGCAATAATGCTAAGGGGAAGAAGAAATTCTTTAACTGTGGGACACCCGGCCATCTAAGCAAAGATTGTAGGAAGAAAAAGAAGACTGGTTGTTTCCACTGTGGCGAAGCGGGACATCTTATTAAGGACTGCCCAAAGAAAGGGCAGAGGGCAGGGTCTACCTCGGGAGGACAGGTGCAAGCTCTTATGGCACCCGGGCAGGCAAGGGGACAAGTTCAGGCTCTCATGGTTCCACCGCTGCAAGAACGAGGTAAAGCAATTTCCGTTGAAAGTTTAGTTTTTCTGTTTGACCATCATGTCCGTACTTTATTTGATTCTAGCGCATCGCATTCGTTTATTTCTACATCATTAGTTGAAACACTGCACCTTGATACTAGTCTAGTTACTGATCCCTTAGTAGTCTCAAATCCTATTGGTGGTTCGGCTCATCTTTCTATGATCTGTCGGGATTTGAGATTGTTTATCTTGGGCGTTGAGTTTGAATGCAACGCCTTTGTTCTGGGCTTTATGGGCTACGGCTTGATTCTAGGTATGGATTGGCTAACTAGATATGGGGCCATCCTAGATTGTGAAAGAAGGGTAGTTAGATTGTTGACTCGTTCTGGAAAGATCCTTGATATTTCTTGTGACCCTAGAGGTCCAGTAATGCTTAGTTACCTAGAATCCCTTGACGCATCCTATGATGATTTACATTATATTCCCATAGTCCGTGAATATGCTGATATATTTGATGAGGTGAGGGGTTTACCCCTAAAACGTGAAATCGACTTTCGAATATATCTAGTAGATAATGCAAAGCTGGTTGCATTGCCAGTGCGCTACATGGCTCCAAGAGAGAGAAGGGAACTCGGTAAGCAAGTGAAAGAATTGCTTGAGAAGGGGTTCATCAGACGTAGTATATCGGAGTCGGGTGCTCCAGTAGTGTTTGCCACGAAGGCGGATGGGTCCCTTAGACTTTGTGTGGACTACAGAGAACTCAATAAGCTTACTAAGAAGAATATACACCCACTGCCGAGGATTGACGATCTCTTCGATCAGTTAGTTGGCGCCTCAGTGTTTTCGCAGTTGGACTTAGCCACTGGTTTCCATCAGTTGAGAGTGGCTGAGGATAGCATAGACAAGACTGCCTTTAGGACTCCAGACGGTTTCTTTGAGTGGCTGGCGATGCCCTTCGGTTTGATAAACGCCCCCGCATACTTTTTTGATTTAATGAGTAGGGTGTTTAGGGAGTACCTTAATAAATTCGTGGTAGTCTTTGTAGATGACATATTGATCTTTTCTAAAAGCGAAGAAGAGCATGCCCTACATCTTAGGGAAGTGTTGGAGACTCTTCGAGCGCATAGCCTTAAAGCTAAATTTTCTAAATGTCACTTTTGGAGAAAGGAAGTGCGATTCTTAGGGCACGTGGTTTCCAAAGAAGGGATAGCCGTGGATCCTGCGAAGGTAGTGGCCATCCAAGATTGGAGGGTTCCTAAAAATGCTACCGAGGTGAGGAGTTTCTTAGGGTTGGCTGGCTACTATAGGAAGTTCATCAAAGACTTCGCAAAAATATCAGCTCCATTAACACGTTTGACGAAGAAAAACTTAGTTTTCACGTGGGACGTAGATTGTGATGATGCGTTCCAACGTTTAAAGAGAGCTTTGACCACAGCCCCAGTCCTAGTGTTGCCAGATGGGAGTAAGCTATTTACCATTTATACCGACGCTTGTGGGATAGGACTAGGCACTGTCTTAATGCAAGAGGGAAGGGTAATAGCCTATGGTGGAAGGCAGTTGAGAGTGCATGAAAGAAATTACCCTACCCATGACTTAGAGTTGGCCGCTATTGTTTTCGCGCTTAAGTCTTGGCGTCATTATCTTCTTGGCGAAAAATTCGAATTGTTCACTGACCACAAATCGCTAAAATACTTATTCTCTCAGAAGGACTCGAACTTAAGGCAGCAAAGGTGGATGAAGTTCTTAGCATCCTACGACTTCGAGATAGCATATATCCCTGGCAAGGGTAACGTGGTGGCAGATGCCTTAAGTAGAAAATGATTATCCTTGAGTCCGTTGTTTGTTGAGCGGAGAAGTTTAGAGTTCATCTCTACGTTTGACTTTAAACCTTCCATTGACTTCGTACCCGGTTTGCTAGCATCCTTAGAGGTCAGACCTACGCTTTTGGGACGGATTGGCGAGGCGCAGCGAGACGACCCACAGTTGGTTGAGTTAGTAGAAAAGCTCAAAGGAGGGGAGTCATCGAGTAATATCCGTAGGTATACCCTAGATGATAAGGGTTGGTTACGTAGGGACGGTAGACTTTGTGTACCAAAAGACGATGACCTAAGGAAGACCATTCTTGATGATGCACATCGTTCGAAGATGACCATCCATCCCGGTGGGGACAAGATGTACGTGGACATGAGACGAGTTTACTTTTGGGCCGGCATGAAGATAGACGTGGCCGAGTATGTCGCTAGATGCTTGGTGTGCCAACAAGTAAAAGCAGAGCAAAAGAAGCCCGGTGGATTGCTACACCCATTGGAGGTCCCACAATGGAAGTGGGAAAGCGTCTCGATGGATTTTGTTGACGGATTACCAAGATCGAGGAAGGGTAATACGGGGATTTGGGTCATGGTAGACAGACTTACTAAGAGCGCCCATTTCATTCCCGTGAAGAGTAAGAGGACTACTCCATGGTTAGCCTCCGTATACATTCGAGAAATAGTTCGTTTGCACGGTGTTCCTTCTAGCATAGTGAGCGACCGCGATCCCATCTTCACTAGCAAGTTTTGGAAGAGCTTGCAAGAGGCGGTAGGGATTCAGTTATGTTTGAGCACCGCATATCATACTCAGACGGACGGCCAGACCGAGAGGGTGAATCGTATTCTAGAGGACCTATTGAGATTATGTGTCTTAGATTTCGGAGGTACATGGGAGGAACATCTTCCGTTGGTAGAGTTCGCATATAATAATAGCT
Organism: Allium sativum; assembly: GCA_030737875.1. NCBI lineage: Eukaryota > Viridiplantae > Streptophyta > Magnoliopsida > Asparagales > Amaryllidaceae > Allium > Allium sativum. The sequence continues at coordinate 113,304,776 of CM060920.1, read as the reverse complement.
TTCAGTCTAGCATTGGCATGGCACCATTCGAAGCTCTTTATGGACGGCCGTGTCGTTCGCCTACATGTTAGTGGGAATCTACGGATAAGATCTTGCTTGGACCGATATGATTAGAGAGACTTTGGAGAAGATCGATTTGATTCGAAGGAGGATGAAGACGACACAAGATAGACAAAAATCTTATGTGGACAAGAGGAGGTCAGATCTTGAGTTTAACGTTGGGGACATGGTCTTTGTCAAGGTGTCTCCATTACGCAACGTCGTTCGCTTTGGGTCCGTTGGGAAGTTAGCACCAAGATTCGTAGGGCCGATTCCTATTAGAGAAAGGATTGGGCAGATGGCGTATAGAGTGGGAGTTGCCCGAGAGACTTAGTGGTGTACACGACGTATTCCATGTATCACATTTGAGGAAGTGCTTGCACGAGACCGCGGAAGTGGTAGAGCCGAGCTTGCTTAGAGAGGTGGAGATCGAGCGTGATGTGACGATTCGACGAGCTCCTACGCGCATTCTTGGGTCGGAGACTAAGAAGTTGAGGAATCGAGAGGTCAAACTAGTCAAAGTGCAATGGGGAGACGATGAGAGCAATGCGACTTGGGAGACGGAAGCGAAGATGCGTTCATTATACCCTTTTCTTTTCGGGGGTATGTCTTTTAATTTCTCCTTTATCGCTTATCTCGTACTTATCTTATCTTTAGTATGTCCTCTCGTTAGTATCTTTGACCTTTAGATAGGATAGTCCTATGGTTGAAACATGTGTTTGAGACATGTTATGTATGATGGATGCAAGTTTTTGCTAGTGGTTGCTCGTGGATGCATATACACACACTTTAGGCACTAGATCGGCTCAGTCACTTCATACTGCATATTGCATATAAATGTGTGTACATATTTAAGAAATGGATGTATAATGGTTGTACCATCATATGGATGTTGCATTTTGGTGAATGGTTGTGCACACATGTAGTAATGATATGTATCGATAGGGTTCTTCGCGTACATAATGGATGCATGGCACTATCATGGTTTGCATTAAGGAGGTCAACTGAATCAGTAGGCCGCCTGATTTTGCATTAGATAAGGATCATATACACACACTCCTTGCATATGTTCATACAGCACTAGGAATTTGTAAGGACAATGGATGCCCGTGTTTGATGGAAGAGTAGATGGTTGTTTGGATGTTAGGATATGCATTCTCCTTAACTTAGAGATTTCAGGGGCGAAATCCTTTAAGGAGGGGAGAATGTAACACCCAAGATTTTTTGAATAGTCAAATTAACTAAATTAAGGAATAATTAATCTCAGACGTGAGAATTAAGGGAAACGGGTTGCGCCATTGTGTTCGTCTCGGAATTCTGGTTGAGATAGAGTCCGAGTTTGCGTGAATTGGACTTCGTATGAAGAAGTTATGGCGATCGGAAGTTTCAGAAAATTCAAAACAGATTTCAAAAATTCAGAGTCAAACAGGCTAGGCGTGAAAATTCCCGCCAGGGCCAGGTCGACCATAGGGTCGACCTGGGGGTCGACCTACCCTGACCAGGTCGACCATAGTGTCGACCTGGGGGTTGACCTCCCCCCCCCCTCCCCCAGCAGATTTGAATGATGACCTATTTGTGACTAGATGCTGACTCATTAGGGTTTCTGATATGCTCTGATTGGCTGGGATTAATTCTGGGTTGATCGGACGGCTTAAACTAATCCAAAACTCTATAAAACACCTATAGACCCAAACCCTAAAATCAAAATAAAATTGGATTCATGGCCTCCATGCCGTCACCTAGCAACTCAGCATAGCCGCCACCAATTAGAGAGGGAGAAAGCAAATCAAATTCATTCCTTTTCAACTCTAACAACGAATCTTCATCAAAGGAGCGCTAATTCAACTCCAAAAATCAGAATTCAGAACTCAAGACTGCTTTTGAGTTGTGAGTTCGATAGTCTTAACAAAATAATTAATAAATGAATTGGATTGAGTTATAATGCGGAAAATTCGGATGTGATATGAATTGTTGATTGCATGTTGTAATTATGTTGTAGGATTGTGTTGTAATTTCTATGATATTATGTTATGATGTTATCATCTATGATGCAAAGTTATGATGCTATCACCCATGTTATAATCCTATGATTGGCTTATGTCTAGTTGAATCATCATGTTTCTTATGCTAGTTTGTTATATTGACTCATATGATAAATCTTATGTATGCAAGTTTAGACTTTGATTCAAACATGAATCATATATAAGTTGGGTAGAATTAAATGTGAACTTACATGATTATGACACCTAGTTTATGTGAGAATTTAATTGAAAGTTAGGCTATGACATATGTTAAATTCTACATGATGCTTTACATGTCTACACCATTATTGCGATGTATGAATCACATATGTAAGTTTTTGAGTTGGATATGAATCATGTTATGCATGTTTAGGATTATTACCTATGCAAATATAGAACTATTACATATGTTATTTATGCAAGTTTGTGGCCATTATTTCATCAAGTTCACACCTTAGATTTGGATCCATGACATATGATGTTTATGCAAGTTTGTGGCCATTATCTCATCAAGTTCACACCTTTAGATTTGGATCCATGACATATGTTATTTATGCAAGTTGTAATTTTGGCCTATGCAAGTTTTAGATGTAGAACATCATTCACATATGCAAGTTCACCCCTATGTTAGATTTGTGATGTTTTCTTTTATTTTATGAGTTAGACTATTCGAGTCTAACGTATATTTTTACGTTAAACGAACAAACGTACTACGTGGGGAAAAAGGGGATAATATTAAAAATATTTAATTGCCATAAATGCCTTAAAAGGCATAGAATATAATTGTGGTGAAAATTGGTATGATTTTACATACCATAAATGGATGGACATAATTGAGTCAATTATGGACATCGTTAAATTTGGAATTGATTGATAATTTGAATAGGGAAAGTAATTCAAATTTGGGGGATGATTAATTAGGAGTAATTAATCGTCTAAGACACGAGGTTAGGCTCTTTTGTGATGTAAGACTGCCCGGACCCGCTCGGCAAATCCAGCTGCCACAAATGTCAGTCTAATGTGAGAGGTCTTAGGCACAAACTAAATACGTAACAGTTGTAAAGACACGAGGTTAGGCTCTTTTGTGGTGTAAGACTGCTCGGACCCGCCCGACAAATCCAGCTGCCACAAATGTCAGTCTAATGTGAGAGGTCTTTATAAGGTTACGGTCTTAATGAATTAAGAAACACTTAACCAGATAAGCATGTAGTGGGACATGAGGGGGTTAAGTGGGTGCCTTGGGTGGCATGTGGAATCTAGTGGGTGCCTTGTGTGGCATTTGGAAATACGATTAGAAACACTTAACCAAAAATTGAAACATGTAATTGGAACATGAATAAGAAGTGGTTTAAGTGGGATGTACTAGAGGGGACCAAGCTTAGGTGGATGGCTTGTGTCAAGTAATGGGGGCCCGTTTCAACCAGTAACCCATACGTATCTTTGTGGGCTCAACCCAAGTCGAGGACGGGACACGCATAGTGGGCTTGACTGTAAGAGGCCAAACCGGGTTAGCGGCGGCAACGCAAGTCCAACGGGTTCATATGCGTGTGTGGACCCGGGCTGGTAGGTAAGACGTTGTTGCATCGTGTAGGTATAAGCCATGCATTCTTTTTTGTATCGGGTTGCCACTTTGGGGAGTGATACACCCCACTGTGGGGCCAGCATGGGTATCTACGAGATAGGGAGCCGATCGTTTGGGGGTAGTGGGTACACCTAGTGGATATAGGGGCAGACGACACCTATGAAGGTAGCTAGGGGTGCACGAAACTACCAATATCATTATTAAGTCTGTAGGCGGGATCAACCTTAAGGTGACTAGTGGCGGTGCAGTATAGCCATTATCCTATAGTGTTGGTGTAGTTTAGTAAATTTATCTTAGTGGGTTAAGTGCGCTTTAACGATATCGTTGTTCATCTTGTTTCCTTGTTTACTCTGTCATACTCAATGGTTCATGATCATTTCCTTATTTTTCAACTTATGCCTTAGCCTAGTTACTTTTGTTAATTATATTGTTAGAATTATCGCACTCGCTAGAATTTATGTCTTACCCCCCTTTTTCCATCTCTTTCTCCCCCCCCCCCCCCCCAAGGTGCTCAGGTAGGAACTAGCACCAGTGGAGCTTGATTTTGGACTGCTTTTAGAAGATTTCTTGGATCATTGAAGTAAAGTTCAGCTTCTCTTTATTTATGGCTATTTTGATGTTGGGGATTATGTCTTTCAGTTTATGTACTTTGTTTTATCAAGATGGATATGATGTACTTGACTTTGCTTTATGGTTTTGATGATGTAACCAAACATATTTACCTTCTGCTACAATAAATGAAGTTTTAAATTTTCAAGTATTGCTTTATATCTGTCTTGTTGTGATTTTCTGTTCTATATTCACTTAAAATGCTCCATGGAAGTTAATGCATTCCCTTTTTGAGTGACATTAATGGACGTGGGGTGTTACAAACTACCCATATTGGATCCTATTGTTTGCAGTAACTGGATTTGCCGGGCGGTTCCTGGCAGAATTACACTGCAAACTCAACCCAACCTCGAGTTGGCCATTTTCAAGTTCATTCTAGTGTCATGTCCATGTTCAAGTTTTATGTCAGGTTCTTGTCAAATTTCAAGGCAAGTTTCATGCCAAGCTTCCTATATTACCAATTTTTCCTAACGTTACCCCGTCTAAATATTAGGCTAACAATCTTAGCCTAATTTTTTGTTCGCATGATTTTTGACATATAATATTAGGCTAAAAACTTAGCCTAATTTAACGTACACAAAATTTTCATAAAGAAATTCATTAACATAAACATGTCATTGGTGTAAACTTGGCATTCTCGGCATAGTCAATTTGAACACCATAGGTGTGTACTTGCAAAATAATCAACATGAATATCATAGGTGTGAACTTGCAACATAGACTAAATCAACATACATATATGTGAATTTGCAACATAGACTAAATCAACTTACATATATGTGAACTTGCAAATCAATCACGAACATATGAATAAGTGTGAACTTGAAATATGACATAGGTTAACATATACAAATAAACATGTAGATCTAACATTTGGTCACATATGTGATATGATTTTACAACCTAGAACTTGCATAACATGACAAACTACACAACTTGTCATAACGGGTTATACTCCAAGTTCATATACATCTGAATAGACTTATTCATTAATTCTCAATTCAATAAAATAGAACCACAGACATAGATCAATATCATTCAATAACATAATAGACATTGTTCTATTATTAATTTAATTCCAAGGCATGACATAACTAAATTGACTAAAACATCGCAGGCATATAGATCTGATAACATTATGATCATGAAAAGGTTTGAATAATAATCTAGTTTCAAGAACATGGATAGATTTAACTTAAACAGAAAAATCCCCAAAATTAAGAATAAAGGAAATAGGTCTGATTAGAAAATCAAGCTTAGATCCAATTTCATAGTCATAATCCTAGGCAATAACCTCATGGTCATAAATCTTAGGTGATTAGCCACAATTGTCCTTGTCATAGTCATAGGAAATAGTCTTATGTTCACAGTCATAGGCATAGGCATAGTCTTATGTTCACAGTCATAGGCATAGGCATAGTCTTATGCCATTTAACAATAGTTTCAACGTCATAGCAATATTCCCAAAAGTCAAGATCCAAGATGAACAAGAATAGATATGAATCATACATAGATCCGATTCCAATTTATAACATGTCCATATTAAGTTTATAGTTTTTATCTAAAAGTAACTTGAACTTACAGATCGTGGTCTAAGAAATTTAGATGCAGAAGTTAAGTCTAGAAATTTGTCGTTGAATTGTTGAATCATTGAATCTTGCTTTGATTGTAGAAGCAAATCCCCAATATGAAATTCCTAGCCGTAGTCTTCAAGAAATAATCTTCGCATTTTATTTTAATTTAATTTAATTTAGAGGAAGAAGAAGAAGCCATGTTCATCAAGAGTTTGTGCAGAATAAGGTTAGAGAAGAATAGTGTAAAGAGAATGAGGCTAGGAGGCTGTTTATATAGGATTAGGCAGACGAATCTGGTCATGAAACGAGTCTAAATACATCAGAATACATCTGGTTCAAAAAGTGGGTTTCGGGAGGCAAGTCGACCCCCAGGTCGACACTATGGTCAACCTGGTCCCTGGGAGGTCGACACTATGGTCGACCCCCAGGTCGACCTGGTCCTGGGCGTGAATTTTCCCACCCATCCTGTTCTGGGTTTTGAATTCGAATTTTCGAGCTGTTTTTGATTCTGAAAATTCCCGAAACTTCGGAGGGTCATATCTCCCTCATACGGACTCCGATTTTCGAAAACTCGGACTCGTTTCCAAGCAGAATTTCAAGACGAACGCAATGGCGCAACCCGTTTCCCTTGATTCTTGTTTTAAAAATTAATTATGCCTTGATTTATGGTTTTAACATGTTATTATAATTCGGCTTGTTACAACACTGCTGCTCCTGCTATAGTAAAAACATAACCACTTGTGGATTTTGATTCCTCTGAATCGGCAATCCAGTTTGCATCACTATATCCTTCTAATACGGTTGGATATTTTCCGTAATGTAAAGAATAATTTGTGGTATTCTTTAAGTATCCAAGCACTCTCATTAGTGCTTTCCAGTGTTCCTTTCCTAGATTACTTGTATACCTGCTTCGTCGACTTACTGCATAAGCTATATCTGGTCTCGTGCAGTTCATAAGATACATTAGACATCCTATTACACGGGAGAATTCTAGTTGCATTACACTCTCATTAGTGTTTTTATGCAGTACTTCTGATGGATTAAAAGATGTTCTTACTCTTTTAATCCCAAGATTTTGAAATCTTTCAATCACTTTGTCTACATAATGTGACTGGGATAATTCAATTCCATTAGGGGTTCTTATTATTTTGATTCCCAAAATAACATCTGCAACTCCTAAATCTTTCATATCGAAATTGTTGATCAACATTTTTTTTATGGTCTCTATAACTTTTACGTTAGGACCAAATATTAACATATCGTCCACATATAAGCAAATCATGACATACGACTGTCCAATTTGTTTATAATAAACACATTTATCACATTCGTTTATACGAAAACCATTTTGTATCATGACACTATCAAATTTTTCGTCCCATTGTTTTGGAGCTTGTTTGAGTCCGTATAATGATTTTACCAATTTACAGACTTTATTTTCATTTCCCTTGGATATAAAACCTTCGGGTTGCTCCATGTAGATTTCCTCATCGAGATCTCTATTCAAGAATGTTGTCTTTACATCCATCTGATGAATCTTCAGATTATAGATGGATGCAATTGCTATTAACATTCTTATTGAGGTTATTCATGTAACGGGTGAATATGTATCAAAGAAATCTACCCTTCCTTTTGATGATATCCTTTGACTACTAGTCTGGCTTTATACTTATCAACAGAGCCATCTGCTTTCATTTTCTTCTTGAAAATCTATTTACAGCCAATATGTTTTATTCCAGGTGGAATATCAACAATTTCCCAAGTTTTATTACTTAGAATTGAATCAGTCTCACTTTGGATTGTTTCTTTCCAACACGAAGATTCAGAAGATGACATGGCCTCTTTAAATGTTTGAGGTTCATGTTCAAGTACGTAAGTGAGGAATTCTGAGCCAAAAGACTTGGACGTTCTAGCCCTTACGCTTCTTCTTGGTTCAATTTCATCAATTTCACGATGAGTTTCATCTTCATGTGGGCTAATCGATTCTTCTCGTGTCCTTTTGGGGATATTATTTCCGTCATTTCTTTTTTGTGGAAACACGTCTTCAAAGAATGAGGCATCTCTTGATTCCATGATTGTATTTACATGGATATCATTTATATCAAACTTGAATACGAAAAATCTATATGCACTACTATTTTGGGATGACCCTAAGTAGTAACAATCTACTGTTTTTGGTCCAAGTTTGACCTTCTTGGGAGGCGGGATAGGAACTTTTGCCAAGCACCCCCACACTTTGAGGTATTTGAAGCTTGGTAGGTGTCCTTTCCATAACTCATATGGAATTTTTCCCGTTTTACTGTGAGGAACTTTATTTAATATGTGATTAGACATATTCAAGGCTTCCCCCCACAAGTTCGTCGGTAGACCAGACGTTAAAAGCATTGCATTAATCATATCTTTTAACGTTCTGTTCTTCGTCTCGGCTATGCCATTTTGTTGTGGCAAATATGGTGCTGTCGTTTGATGAATTATTCCATTTTCTGCACAGAATTCTTCAAACGGCAATTCATATTCTCTACCTCGATCAGATCTCAATATTTTGATCTTTTTATTTAGCTGATTTTCTACTTCAGCTTTATATTTTATAAATGATGTGATTGCTTCATCTTCACTATTTAAAAGGTATACGTAGCAATATCATGTATAATCATCAATAAATGTGATAAATTACTTTTTCCCACCTCTTGTAGGTAAGTTTTTGAAATCACATAAATCAGTGTGTATCATTCCTAATGGTTCAGTACTTCTATCAACAGTATGAAATGGTTTCTTAACCATTTTTGCTTCTACGCATGTCGCACATTTGTAGTTTTTTATCTACTTGAAATTTAGGAATTAACTCTAAATTTGCAAGTGGTTTCATTTTTCGGAAATTAATATGTCCTAATCTATCATGCCACAATAAAGTTTCATGCTCAACGATATTAGAAACTTCATTTTTATTCATAGCATTAACAGAATACATATTATTGCCGATTACGGCTGCATTTGCCTTAAATAGGCCATCACATAAGTAACCCCTTCCTATGTAGATTCCTGCCTTGGACAGAACTATCTTGTCTGACTCGAAGACCATTTTGAATCCCTTCTTCGAAAGAACGGATCCAGAAATGAGATTCTTGCGGATATCTGGAACATGAAGGACATCATTCAGTCTAATAGTCTTCCCAGAAGTGAACTTGAGGGTGATTGTTCCTTGCCTTCAACCATGGAAACCAATGAATTTCCCAAATAGAGTTTCTCATCTTGATCCAATTTGGTGTAGGTTGAAAAGACGGACTTATCAGAGCATATATGCCTAGTATCACCCGTGTCCAACCACCATTGTGTAGAATTCTGAATCAAGTTGCATTCGGACACAACTCCTGAAAAGTTTGATTTATCCATGTCCATGTTATCCACCACATTTGCTTCCGAATTTTTCTATTTCTTGTGTCTGCACTCTTTTGCTTGATGACGCGCGTGTGTGTTCATTAGATATAGGTCCTCCCCCTCGCACAAAATTACATGACCCTAAGGATCAATATAGAGAATGAGAACTTAGTATATGTACACAAATCTTATCTTCGCTCTTGCCAATGTGGGACTATAGTATATTTCATTCATTAAGTTTCAAGAACTTCAACACCATGTTGATGCTCCTATTGAACTTTAATCTTCCATAAACCAATACGGGAAAAGCGGTACCACTTCTATGGCGACATCCATGGAAATGGGCATTACACTATAAATTGCAATATTGGTAAGAATCGACATGCCTACTGAATAAAGATGGGTGACACGGTTGCTGGATAGAAGATGCAACACATCCGCTAAAGAGAGACGATGCGTTTGGTGAACGGAGAGAGGTGACAAACTAATACGGTTATAGGATATGCATGCTACAAATTCAAATGCCAAGAAGGTACCTGGAATGAAAACAAACAATGATCACATGCATGCTGCTGCAATTTGTTTGCTGAAAACAAAACGTGCAACTTTTATCCTTTTTATTCATTTTATTGTATTTCTGCTTTAATTTCTTATAAGATTGTTACGTAAGAAATATAGGGTAGGCCACGTATGAAAAGTTTGTTAGAATATTGCTATGTAAGAATAGTATGAGAATAGTATAGAGAGAACAACACTTTCGACAATGCAAGATCATGGTCGTTCGCTTAATCAGGATATCAAATTATAAAAATGGAAATAAAGTTTGCATGAAATTCACACTATATCTGAAATACAAACACTCAATCAAGTTTACTAGGACTATCATGAACGAACAAGATGACAATTTGGCCGTGAATGAAATTTATTGCCTTTTATATTACCAACCTCACCACGTAAACATATGACACTATATCTTTTTTTCTTGCCAACAGTCTAAAGGATGGGAAAAGAAAAAGTTGCTGTAAACTGAGAACTCGCTGGTTACAAATCGGTGCAGACTGCTACCTAACAGTGTCGATTTATTCTTTTAGTTGTCCTTGAGTATATAATGCAAAATAATAGCTTTTTCTTAAGAGTAAGTTGAAGGAAAATTCAATATTGCTATTGGTAGCATGCAATCATAGAATTAGTATAAATAATAACCATTTTGTCACTCAAATTATTTTTCCAATTCAGGCTTTGTATTCCTATTTAATTCCATTTAGTAAAGAATCGGGTATTGTTAAACGATATGGCTAAGAGCAATGATAAGAAGTAGGATACTACAACTAAAGTAAATGGCTAAGAATAATTTTAGTGCGTAATTGTTGGCATCGATCCAAGAAAATGTTTCTGACTACCATATAAATTTAGTAATATTTATGAGTACCGAAATTTATTTTCTCATTCAACTCTAAACAACTGCAGTATTTCATCTCTCTCAAGAAACCTCAATTTCACTATCTCTAAACATCATAAGCAAACATAATATTCAAACCTTAAAGAAAAAGAATTAATATCTCGCTTCTTATGCGCTAAATTAAAATGTGTTTTGGTGGTTAAAAAAAATGGAAGAAGGCGATTAATCAATGCTTCAAAAGGGATGCAATTTGATATGCCAAATCATTTCTTCACCAACAAAGTATAAATTAATTTTTTTGTTATTATTCTAAACGCGGCCAGGGCTATTCCTACACCTTTAGGCCATTCATGGCAATATTCTTTCTTCTTATTTTCAGATTGCATACAATCAGCTAAACCATTTTCCAGCATACCTAACTAACCTTCCTCTTGTCAGTGAAGACATTAAAGTGAACCAATTTTTGCCAACGTGAGTTGAGCAAGTAACTACCTAAAAAGTATTATTCGTTCAATGTGCAGCGGAAGCGTTGAATTAGACTGTAGGAGATGGAAGAGTTATGAAATGAACGAACCTGTTAAAAGAGCATTCTTCAGGCCCGATCATGTTAAATTGGTTTGGAAAAACAGATCTAGGCCGGAGTACGGAAAATATCTGAGAATCAGGAGGTTGATGGAAATGGTACAGAGTAATGGTAAATGGCAACTGCAAAATGGGAAGTAGACGGAGGGGAGTAAACTCGAAAGGCAAGTGGCAGAGAGGGCACGGGTGGGAAAACCAAAAACTATGCGGTGAGCGTGGATGGAACACGCGACCTTCATATCTTCAGTCTGACGCTCTCCCAACTGAGCTATCCCCGCTAATATGCAAACTTACTATTATACCTCCTTTGAATAGTGAATTGTATGTCAGTATCTCTTCCCCAGGCCATTGTTCGACTTCTTTCTACAGTTTTCCATCATATTTATTTTTCCAAATAATTCTGATTTTATTTGAAATCCTTTTACTTAGCACTGTACCTTTTAATCGATGTATGCAACAGACATTGGACATGGTTCTTCAGTATGTAATGATTTGACAAGGCAACTGGTTCGAGTATCACAATAGTTTGAAACGTAGTAAATTGGAAGTAGACGTAAAAGGAAGGAATGCACGTAAACCTGACCGACATACGAAAGCAAACCACATCAAACAATTAAATGATCCCGCAAACCACATCATATTTTTAATCAAACCGTATATTCAAATCCGAACAAATCTATTTTAATGCAGCGCGGTTGCAGTTTGAATGACCGATCAAACAACATCAAACCAGCCCGAATTGCTTGGTCAAGTAAGTAGATTTTGCATTTATTCTACATAAAATTGCTAAAATATTAAATGTACGAGTGTTTGATATTCATACGAATAAGTAACGAACCATTTTAGTATCTAATATAAATAAAGAAACACATCATACACATTGTTTAGAAACGAATGCCTTTTTTTTTAACTTACGAGAGTTGTCTATTAACAGTCTTATTATTTAATCAATTTTTTCTTTTAAATAAATGTAACATTGATTCAGATCGAACTGAACTGAAACCGGACCATGGTATCACTAAACCAGGTCGTATTAATAATGATGCTAATGTTATTGATTTTAATTAACCGAGTGATACGGTGCAAATACGACTTAATTAGAACCCATTGATATAAGACGGACCGACCGACCATGCCTACCACAAATATAATATAAACCATGATAACGGGACAACATTTGTTAACAAAACCAGTTAAAACACTTGCTTACAATTAGTAAAGTGCTGGATCTAAGGAGGGTCCACAATATACCTTTTCTAAACCAAATGAATATACTTATATTCAATAAGGTAGCACATTTTCAATGCTCACAGTTCTCGAGACATGGCAACGGAAGAGCTTAGAGTCAAAATTCAACAAATCAATCCCTATTTTGGCCTGTTAAGATTTTCTACTACATTACTAAGTGAGAAGCCAAATAATTTCTTCATGGAAGCATCAAATATATGGTCGGATTGATGCTTGACGAACAAGCTCAAATATTTGTATTTTTAGATCTCGTTCTATGACTTGATTACGATAATGATGATTTCATGATCTATCTGAATTGAAGTGCTAACCACATATATTATATTACATTCTATATTTTGATGACCTTAACCTGCCGTGATTTTGATTATACAATAATAAAGTTGTAATATTTTGAAATGAAATTAAATAATTAATTTTTATTTTTATTTTGATGTGGAGAAACAATCAATATTACTTATAATTATATAAAGCAGGAGGCTACAAATATATCTTGTGGCCAGAGTGATACATATCAATGACCAAATTACCCAATAAAAAGCACAAGAATGGATCAAGAATATTAGTAGGCATAAAAAAATATAATGAATTTTAGTGGAGTATAAGCTTAATGAAAATGATTCGTAAGATGACAGCTATAAAATACAAGCATAAGCTTCAGAAAAGATACAAAAAGTGTATGGATATATGAGAAATGTTGTTAGCAGTGGTACATCGATTGCAAAGGCTGAAGTTGTTGCAAATAGCGCATTGTTAAAACTTGGCTAAGAAAAAACTGATTGGTAAAACTCTTGGTTAAGGAAATAGAGAACAATCAATAGTCTTGAATAATGTATTTTACCATGTTACCTTTTTAACAAGATGATACTTATGAACTTGTGTTTTGTCTCATTAAAAAATTATTACGAAAACCTAATGAGAAAAAACTCGGTCAATGAAATAAAGTACATTGATATATTTTAATATTTATTTCACCAAAAAAAGTTTGATACTTCTGAATCAATGCAATGTCGCATTCAAACCGTACTACAGAAAAAAATAATGTGAAAAATTTGTAATTAAAGAAAGAGAGTACTTTATAATGTACTTTGTATGCTCCTTATTTTAAGTTTTCTTTAAAATTCAAATACATATTTCGATAATCCAAATCAATTAAGAATATTTTTCTAGATCCATGAATATCTTGGACAAATCTAGTAACATAATGGAAGCGAAAGAAAAAACAATTCATAGTTTTCCTTCTTTAACTATTCGTCATTTATTATAGGTTGCTTATTAAATGGATAAAGAGGAAATTCCAATGGTAGGAAAATCCAAGTGATGGGTAAATAGTACAATTTCATTGTTGATATACAATGAACATTCCTTTAATTGTTTTACAAGCATTTGGAGGCTTCGAGCATGTTTCCATATGTTGGAAATCTAATGGCTGAGTCACGTACTAAGTCGCACTCTTGAAGACGTTTCAGCGATCTGCTCAATGGTGCAAAGCAGTTCATACCTTTCGCCGCCGCCTCTAGGATAAAACAACCTTCTTCTTTAATATCAATTCGCTTGCACAACGAATTGAGCTTGATTTGCACTCCAGTTAAAAAGTTTACTGCTCTTTTGTATTATAAAATAAATTCAATGAAGACAAGAGAGATTTTGAAAAGAGCAAAGAGAAGATTATTCCTTTTTTTTTTTTTGCTTTTTCTATCTCCTATTCTTTATATAGAATAAAATAAAGAGTAACATCAGCTAGTTTAGTGGGAGGAAAATTGGACATAATTAATACAATTATTAAATCAGAGGAACGTACAAAAATGCTGCAATTTCTAACATGTAAATTTGCATGTTTCAAAAAAGATAAATGATAGTCAATCTTAATTGATTATCATTCATTCAAGATTAAATACCATATATTTATTCTTTTATAACAGCTCCATAAAAATGCCACATGCATATATGACCGTTACTGTTCAATCAATAATGGCTCATTAATATTTACATATATGTAAATATATTTTCGTTTTTTTCAACGGTTCTATTGCATTAATTGCATCACAATATACGTAAATATATTACCATTATAACTTTCAACGGCTCTATTGTATTAATTGCTCAAAAATAAATTTTTGGTAACATAATTAATTTTTTAAATGTATTCATAACAAAAATAAAACATTTCCAACAATCCCCCACTTGAATTTTTTTAAAATTATTTTTCGAGTAGTTTCTAAAAAATATAAGATTGTGCATAAACAAAGGTGTCATCCGACTTGAACCTTTCCATAGTGAATAAGATTCAATTTTTAATAGAGTGATACGTGGTCTTGAACTCTACTCCTGATATCAAACCACACACAACCTTTTCTAAAGTGCAATCAAATAAGCTTGTGTGTTAATGGTCATGCACGTCTATCCCAGTTTAGTGAACGCTGTAGGAATCTTGCCCAAAACTCCATAGGAAACGGCCACATTTCCACATTCATATAGGTGAGTCTATCAAGAGAACTTTTGAAGGTAGGTACTCCACTCCAAATAGAGTATAGATCTCATTAAGAGTTTCTATTAACTTATCCTCTAATCACTTCAGGAATACATGCTTTTTAATATATAAATTTAGCATGTTCATCTACTATCACAACACAACTTGTTTTTACCTATCGAACCTAGTTCTTGGGATCTCCAGTCATTTAGGTCGGGTTACCATTGTGTGTGATTGCTCAATCTCAGGGCAATAGTCTCATTCTTTTAGAATCATTAAAAACTTTCTTTTTGGTCAGTCCTTTCGTTAAAGGATCAGCCAAATTATCATCACTTCATGCGTGATGATATCTAACAATACTGTGCATACGACTGTCATTTCTTACCGTTGTAATATCGGTTCGGTCCTTTTTTCAATAGTCGTCAAATTGTCATTATTACATATGTGATTTTTTTCTTATAGTAGTGTGTTTACGACTATCGTCTTCTACCGTTGTAATAATGGTTCTGTACTTTTCGCAATAGCCGCGGAACTATCGCAATATATTACACCACTGGTGTCGGTTTTTCCATATGGAGATCTTAACTAGCAGATTTCTTTAGTTTTCTGCTTCTTCACTAACTGTGGCTAGTGTTATTATCTCAGTCTCTATAGTTGACTGAGTCAAAATAGTCTATTTCTTGGGTTTCCAAGAGACAACGATGTTAAATGTATAACCACTGGTTGTAACACCCCGGATTTTTCCGTTAACAGTAAATTAACAAATTAAAGTATAATTAAATTGTAACAGAAAAATTAAGGGAAACGGACATCACCATTGCGTTCGTCTCGGAATTCTGCTTGAGATAGAGTCCGAGTTTGCGCAAAACGGATAACGTATGAAGAAGATATCTTTAATTTAAATATTACAGCAAAACATGAAAAAGAGAAGTAAGGAGAGGACAATAATTATTATTATTCTAAGACTTATTAACAAAAGCCTCTGTAGCTCAGTTGGTTAAGGCATTGGATTTGTAGCATGGAGGTCGGGGGTTCGAACCCCGGCGGCGACATAATTTTTATCTCTGTTTTAGAGAGGGCCAACTGAGCATGCAAATACATGTACGTATACAAATTCAAATTTTGAAAGGATAAGAACGTACATATAAGGAAATAAAGAAAATATATGTATATATATGAGAATATATATATATATATATATATATGCAAAAATATATGTATACAATAGATAAAATTCAAACAGACTAAAACAGCTCAATTTAAAGTTTAGTTTTTGAAAATCGAACCCAGTCCCTCCTGGCTGGCCTGGTCTGTGTTTGGTCGAATTTCTGTGGGTTGCTTTGTCATTAGGGCTAGGTGGCAAGTTTTAATTGGTCTCTCTATCTAATGAATGGCTACGATCTAACCTAGCAACATCAATGGGTCTAATCAATTCCTAACCTCTATATAAACAACCCTAGACTAAACCCTAATCTATTCATTCAAATTAAGAGCATAGCCGCCATGTTGCTGAGGAACGACTAAGAGTAGCCGCCATCTAGAGAGAGAGGATTAGGGAGAAAGTTCTAAAGCCTAAAGCAATTCAAGCAACCTAAAGCTAATCAATTCAACAAAGGAATCATATCTCTTAATTAGAGAATTTGCCGCAACCATTGTAAGTAGAGTATTACTTTGGTATGAACAAATGATTGTGTAGATATGTATGCTTGAATTGTGGCAATGAAATTCGTATTTGTGCGATTTATATACTTTTGGATATTCTGAATTATGTCATTCAATTATAAAGAAC
Organism: Allium sativum; assembly: GCA_030737875.1. Classification (NCBI taxonomy): domain Eukaryota; kingdom Viridiplantae; phylum Streptophyta; class Magnoliopsida; order Asparagales; family Amaryllidaceae; genus Allium; species Allium sativum. The sequence continues at coordinate 113,288,088 of CM060920.1, read as the reverse complement.
TACATGCGGTAGTTCTATGCAAATATACATTTGGAATATTGCGCAAATTATGTAGTCTATGTTGAAGCTACATGTATGTAGTTGATTGAAATTCATGCAAGTTTGGGGCTTTGTTATTATGCCATCATGATGTCTATTTTGTGCATAAATCATTTTGCAAGTAATTGAGACAAGTTTGGTTGTTATAGTTCATATGAAACTATGTTGGAATTTTGACACCATAATCCATGTATTAAGTCATGCTTTTGCAAAACTTATGAATATGGCTAGGCTATGAATGATATTGGGCATAATTGAAATTCATGATTAAGTCTATCTTGTTTAAAAGAATTATATGATGACATATGTGAGACATGGCTAGGTTAGACTCAAAAATCCCTTTTTGCAAGTTTGTAAACACCATGCTTAGGAATATTTATGCATAAGTATATTTGTACCATCGTTATGTGATTAAATTTAATTAAGTTGAACTATGCTTTTGTGTTAGTAACAAAGTATCCTCTTTGTAAACATGTAGAAACCTTATAAACAAATTTAACTATACTTATGCCATGCTTATGTTTGACATTATGCCATGTTTATGCTAGAAGTATTTATGCCATGTTTATGTTTGACATTATGCCATGTTTATGCTAGAAGTATTTATGCCATGTTTATGTTTGACATTATGCCATGTTTATGCTAGAAGTATTTATGCCATGCTTATGTTTGACATTATGCCATGTTTATACTAGAAGTATTTATGCCATGTTTATGTTTGACATTATGCCATGTTTATGCTAGAAGTATTTATGCCATGCTTATGTTTGACATTATGCCATGTTTATGCTAGAAGTATTTATGTCATGCTTATGTTTGACATTATGCCATGTTTATGCTAGAAGTATTTATGCCATGCTTATGTTTGACATTATGCCATGTTTATGCTAAAAGTATTTATGCCATGCTTATGTTTGACATTATGCCTAAGTAAAAATATAGGTTCATGGGTCAATAATGATATCTCAATTACAAGTTCACATGCTTTGATTCATGTCACCTATGTTACCACTATGCAAGTACACCAGTTTCTATTATGTATTTCCAACGTCATATGCAAGTTCATGCGCTCACCTTCCCCTCTTTGTGTATGTAATCACGCTTTAAGCCTCCCCTTTTCGCATGGCTAAATTGGGCTTTAAAAGGCTAAGCCCAATATATATAAACGGACGTGTAAAACGGGGGAAAATAACGTTGGGTTAAAATTACTAATGAATGAAAACTAAAGTAGAAGGGCCCAAATTCAAGTATGGGTTGGGCCCATGATTGGTGTAACCTTTACACCATTGATTCTTAATAATGGGCCGCAAATATTTACATATAAATAAAGAAGAAAGACAAAATATGTAAATGTAGAAAAATACGAGGTGTTTAACCCGAGGTTGGATTGAGTTGTGATGTAAACCTGCCCGGAACCGCCCGGCTGTCCAGTAGTCACAACAATACCTATCCAATGTGAGAGGTTAAACATGGAGCCCAATAAGGACCCGAGGTTAGACTGAGTTGTGGCGTAAGACTGCCCGGAACCAACCGGCAACAGGCAGCCACAACAATACCTGTCTAATGTGAGAGGTCAAGGCTTTAATAAGACAATTAAAGCTGAGTCAGGATTGTTAGGATTAAGTGGACTTAAGACTTAATCAAAATGGAACATGCTAAACTAAACGGACTGGTGGGGGTTAGGTTAGAAAACACTTAACCAACTTAGCATGTTGGCTAGAGATAGAAAACCTAGTAACGGGGGACCCTTTTCAGCAGTAACCCTACACGGTGTATCATGATACCCTGAAACTAGGCAGGGTGGGGCACGATTACTGGGCTGATTGTAAGAGGTCAAAAATCGACGGCGGTGGTGTAGCAGTGTAGGTTCTAACGGAGTGCGGGCGTGCACACACTCCGGCGCAGAAAAATAAGGCACTGGACACCAGTAGCATACCTGTGCACTCTAAGGTTGTGTCGGGTTGCCACTATGGGACTTGATACACCCCATGGTGGGACCAGCATAGGTAACTACGACATCGGGGGCCGTAAGACACATGTAACTATGCGAGTAGGAGCCGATCATCATAGAATGGATCACATCACCCTGATTATGGGGTGCCAGTGGGAAACTAGTTTATATGGGTTCAGAGATTAACATGGGGTACGATAGTATATTCGACCCTAGACAACTTAACCAAGTTTATAGTGCATGCCCACTTCTCGTTTATACTTATCATACCCAGTTCTTTATTCATAGACAAAATAGTACTAGACTTACTCAGGCTTTATGTCTGACTCTACTTTTCTTTCGTCTTCTTTCTTCCGTTTCCCCCCCAGGTCCTCAGGGAGGGAACACAGCAGCTTGACCTACCTCAACCTCCAGCTTGAAGAAGAGAAATGTATTGCTTGGACTTTCCTGTTTTGAACTATGGCTTTGGACAATCCACTATGGGGCTTTTGCAGTTTATCTATGTTTTATTTATGCTTCTTTAAATAATGTACTCAAGACAGATTATGAAAGTGTTATGTTATGTTTTTTTTTTGGAAAGGATGTTGTTGTTCTTCCGCTGTTTACAAATATGTGTTCTTATATCTGTCTTGTATATCTGTGACTTGTACTTATAAACCTCCACCAAAATTAGGGCATTCCCTTTGAGAGTGACCCTAACGGAGGTGGGGTGTTTCACTTGGTATCAGAGCATAGGTTTACCAGATGAGATAAAAAGTTTGAAAATTTATTTTTCAAAAAGAAATTTAAAGAAGCATTTTTAAAAGATAAAATATTATTTTATTTTAAAAAGGCAAAGTCCTCCCCCAAAAGCCATAGGTACTCTCTTCTATCCTTCGTTTTGAATCTATCCTTTCTGTTTCAGCATGTCTGGAGACCTTACTCCCCAGCTGCTGACGCTTTCACTCCTCCTCCTCCACGTGAACCAGCAAGCGGAAAAGTCCAAGAGTAGGAAGACGAATAATAGTCAAACAAGAAAGGATCGTAAAAGTAATAATAAGAAACGAGAAAAAAGGAAATGCAATTTTTGTGGTACGGAAGGGCACATAGCCAAGGATTGTAGAAAGAGGAAAAGAAAGCAAGGAGAATGTTTTCATTGTGGGGAGACTGGACACATCAGCATAGACTGCCCTGAGAAGACAGACTTTGAGAAGGGCGGGAAAGACAACAAGTCCCGAGAGAAGAGGAAGTGTAATTTCTGTGGCAAAGTGGGGCACTTAGTAAAGGACTGCCGGAAAAAGAAGGCCAAGGAGAATGGTGGGTGCTTTTCTTGCGGTCAGACAGGCCACAGAGCTAAGGACTGCCCAAAGAAACGAGGGCAGGGGCAGGGGTCTGGATCCACTCCAGGGGCACAGGTTCATGTGCTGGAAGCGCCACCTTTGCAACAGCGAGGTACAAACACTTCTGTAGAATGTGTAGTTTATCTTTATGATCACCCCGTTCTCACTTTATTTGATTCTGGCGCATCACACTCCTTTATCTCGTCTGCTTTAGTAGAATCTCTGCACCTAAAAACTAGTATGGTAGAGGACCCCTTAATTGTTTCAAACCCAATTGGGGGCCCAACTCATTTGTCTATGATCTGTTTGGATTTGAAAATTTCTATTCTAAGTGTAGAATTTGAATGTAGTGCCTTTGTTTTGGGCTTTTCGGGGTATGGTTTGATTTTGGGTATGGATTGGCTATCCAGTAATGGGGCCATCCTTGATTGTGAGAAAAGGGTTGTTAGGCTCCTAACCCAGCTCGGTAATACTTTGGAAATTTCTTGTAATCCCTCGTATGCGGTTATGCTTAGTTATCTTGAGTCGCTAGATGCCTCCGTTGAATCAGTTAGAGTGGTCCGGGAATATCCGGATGTCTTCGAAGAGGTGAAGGGCTTGCCTCCGAAGCGGGAAATAGACTTCCGCATATATCTTGTAGATAATGCAAAGCCCGTTGCGTTGCCCGTTAGACACATGGCTCCACGAGAAAGAAAAGAGCTCAGTAAACAGATTAAAGAGCTTCTAGAGAAGGGGTTCATTAGGTGGAGCATTTCAGAATAGGGCGCTCCAGTGGTGTTCGCCACTAAGGCAGAAAGTTCATTTCGCTTATGAATGAGTTGTGGAGAATCACCTTAGTAGGTACATTTGGCAACATAGTTGGACTTAGGAAGGGACTCCCTTGTGACCTAAAAGGAGTCCATCATGCTTAGTTTCCTAGAATCATATGTGGTGGTTGGGTTGATTAATTCTTTGGGTGTCAGTCTGATGTTGATTTCGGTCTTCGGGGCTGATGCTTAGAGAGTTCTTCTCCTAATCAATATATATGTGGCATAGATTTCCAGTTTTGACATTGCCTAATGGGCACAAAATTTTTACTTGCTTCTATCATTCGACTATACCTTTAGGTAGGACCATTTCCTATCATTGAGAAAATTTTGGAAGATGACCTATAGATTAGAGCTACCCGAGGAGTTGGCTGGAGTCCACAACGTTTTTCACGTTTCACATCTACGAAAATGTCTACATGAGTCTGCTGAAGTGGTAGAGCCAAATATCCTCGAAGAGGCCAAAGTGGAACGCGAAGCAACCATAAGAAAGGTTCCAACCCGCATACTAGGAACGGAAGTGAAGAAGCTATGCAGCCGCGAAGTCAAGCTTGTCAAAGTCCAGTGGAGCGACGCCGAGGGAGACGTGACTTGGGAAACTGAAGCTAGAATACGCACTGCATACCCTTTTCTATTCGAGGGTACGTCCTTGATCTTTCTTTTTCCTTAAGATGCGCTTTTATCTATCTTTTTAGATATATTTCCTCGACCTTATCTTTTAGGTAGAAACCCTTTGGATGGAAACATGTAATTGAAACATGTTATGGATGATGGTTGCAAGTGGTTGCAAGTGATTGCTAGTGGTTGCTCGTGGTTGCATATACACACACAATCTAGGTTTTAGATCGGCTCAGTCACTTCATATTGCATATGCATATATGTTTGCACTCGTATATGGTTGAATTGTAATGTGTTGTCATATGGATGTTGCATTTGTATGAAAGATTGTGCACCCATGTAGAATCATGAATAGGAAAAATCTGCATACATAATGGATACATGGCACTTACATGATTCGCATTAAGGAGGTCAACTGAATCAGTAGACCGCCTGATCTTGCATTAGATAAGTTCATGAACACACACACTTCGCATATGATCATGAAGCATTAGAAGTCTTTTAAGGACAATGGATGCTCGTGTTTGATGGATGAGTAGATGGATGATTGAATGTTAGGATTTACATTCTTCCTAAACTTGAAGATTTCGGGGACGAAATCCTTTTAAGTGGGGGAGAGTGTAACACCCCGGATTTTTCCGTTAACAGTAAATTAACAAATTAAAGTATAATTAAATTGTAACAGAAAAATTAAGGGAAACGGACATCACCATTGCGTTCGTCTCGGAATTCTGCTTGAGATAGAGTCCGAGTTTGCGCAAAACGGATAACGTATGAAGAAGATATCTTTAATTTAAATATTACAGCAAAACATGAAAAAGAGAAGTAAGGAGAGGACAATAATTATTATTATTCTAAGACTTATTAACAAAAGCCTCTGTAGCTCAGTTGGTTAAGGCAATGGATTTGTAGCATGGAGGTCGGGGGTTCGAACCCCGGCGGCGACATAATTTTTATCTCTGTTTTAGAGAGGGCCAACTGAGCATGCAAATACATGTACGTATACAAATTCAAATTTTGAAAGGATAAGAACGTACATATAAGGAAATAAAGAAAATATATGTATATATATGAGAATATATATATATATATATATATATATGCAAAAATATATGTATACAATAGATAAAATTCAAACAGACTAAAACAGCTCAATTTAAAGTTTAGTTTTTGAAAATCGAACCCAGTCCCTCCTGGCTGGCCTGGTCTGTGTTTGGTCGAATTTCTGTGGGTTGCTTTGTCATTAGGGCTAGGTGGCAAGTTTTAATTGGTCTCTCTATCTAATGAATGGCTACGATCTAACCTAGCAACATCAATGGTTCTAATCAATTCCTAACCTCTATATAAACAACCCTAGACTAAACCCTAATCTATTCATTCAAATTAAGAGCATAGCCGCCATGTTGCTGAGGAACGACTAAGAGTAGCCGCCATCTAGAGAGAGAGGATTAGGGAGAAAGTTCTAAAGCCTAAAGCAATTCAAGCAACCTAAAGCTAATCAATTCAACAAAGGAATCATATCTCTTAATTAGAGAATTTGCCGCAACCATTGTAAGTAGAGTATTACTTTGGTATGAACAAATGATTGTGTAGATATGTATGCTTGAATTGTGGCAATGAAATTCGTATTTGTGCGATTTATATACTTTTGGATATTCTGAATTATGTCATTCAATTATAAAGAACTACATGCGGTAGTTCTATGCAAATATACATTTGGAATATTGCGCAAATTATGTAGTCTATGTTGAAGCTACATGTATGTAGTTGATTGAAATTCATGCAAGTTTGGGGCTTTGTTATTATGCCATCATGATGTCTATTTTGTGCATAAATCATTTTGCAAGTAATTGAGACAAGTTTGGTTGTTATAGTTCATATGAAACTATGTTGGAATTTTGACACCATAATCCATGTATTAAGTCATGCTTTTGCAAAACTTATGAATATGGCTAGGCTATGAATGATATTGGGCATAATTGAAATTCATGATTAAGTCTATCTTGTTTAAAAGAATTATATGATGACATATGTGAGACATGGCTAGGTTAGACTCAAAAATCCCTTTTTGCAAGTTTGTAAACACCATGCTTAGGAATATTTATGCATAAGTATATTTGTACCATCGTTATGTGATTAAATTTAATTAAGTTGAACTATGCTTTTGTGTTAGTAACAAAGTATCCTCTTTGTAAACATGTAGAAACCTTATAAACAAATTTAACTATACTTATGCCATGCTTATGTTTGACATTATGCCATGTTTATGCTAGAAGTATTTATGCCATGTTTATGTTTGACATTATGCCATGTTTATGCTAGAAGTATTTATGCCATGTTTATGTTTGACATTATGCCATGTTTATGCTAGAAGTATTTATGCCATGCTTATGTTTGACATTATGCCATGTTTATACTAGAAGTATTTATGCCATGTTTATGTTTGACATTATGCCATGTTTATGCTAGAAGTATTTATGCCATGCTTATGTTTGACATTATGCCATGTTTATGCTAGAAGTATTTATGTCATGCTTATGTTTGACATTATGCCATGTTTATGCTAGAAGTATTTATGCCATGCTTATGTTTGACATTATGCCATGTTTATGCTAAAAGTATTTATGCCATGCTTATGTTTGACATTATGCCTAAGTAAAAATATAGGTTCATGGGTCAATAATGATATCTCAATTACAAGTTCACATGCTTTGATTCATGTCACCTATGTTACCACTATGCAAGTACACCAGTTTCTATTATGTATTTCCAACGTCATATGCAAGTTCATGCGCTCACCTTCCCCTCTTTGTGTATGTAATCATGCTTTAAGCCTCCCCTTTTCGCATGGCTAAATTGGGCTTTAAAAGGCTAAGCCCAATATATATAAACGGACGTGTAAAACGGGGGAAAATAACGTTGGGTTAAAATTACTAATGAATGAAAACTAAAGTAGAAGGGCCCAAATTCAAGTATGGGTTGGGCCCATGATTGGTGTAACCTTTACACCATTGATTCTTAATAATGGGCCGCAAATATTTACATATAAATAAAGAAGAAAGACAAAATATGTAAATGTAGAAAAATACGAGGTGTTTAACCCGAGGTTGGATTGAGTTGTGATGTAAACCTGCCCGGAACCGCCCGGCTGTCCAGTAGTCACAACAATACCTATCCAATGTGAGAGGTTAAACATGGAGCCCAATAAGGACCCGAGGTTAGACTGAGTTGTGGCGTAAGACTGCCCGGAACCAACCGGCAACAGGCAGCCACAACAATACCTGTCTAATGTGAGAGGTCAAGGCTTTAATAAGACAATTAAAGCTGAGTCAGGATTGTTAGGATTAAGTGGACTTAAGACTTAATCAAAATGGAACATGCTAAACTAAACGGACTGGTGGGGGTTAGGTTAGAAAACACTTAACCAACTTAGCATGTTGGCTAGAGATAGAAAACCTAGTAACGGGGGACCCTTTTCAGCAGTAACCCTACACGGTGTATCATGATACCCTGAAACTAGGCAGGGTGGGGCACGATTACTGGGCTGATTGTAAGAGGTCAAAAATCGACGGCGGTGGTGTAGCAGTGTAGGTTCTAACGGAGTGCGGGCGTGCACACACTCCGGCGCAGAAAAATAAGGCACTGGACACCAGTAGCATACCTGTGCACTCTAAGGTTGTGTCGGGTTGCCACTATGGGACTTGATACACCCCATGGTGGGACCAGCATAGGTAACTACGACATCGGGGGCCGTAAGACACATGTAACTATGCGAGTAGGAGCCGATCATCATAGAATGGATCACATCACCCTGATTATGGGGTGCCAGTGGGAAACTAGTTTATATGGGTTCAGAGATTAACATGGGGTACGATAGTATATTCGACCCTAGACAACTTAACCAAGTTTATAGTGCATGCCCACTTCTCGTTTATACTTATCATACCCAGTTCTTTATTCATAGACAAAATAGTACTAGACTTACTCAGGCTTTATGTCTGACTCTACTTTTCTTTCGTCTTCTTTCTTCCGTTTCCCCCCCCCCCCAGGTCCTCAGGGAGGGAACACAGCAGCTTGACCTACCTCAACCTCCAGCTTGAAGAAGAGAAATGTATTGCTTGGACTTTCCTGTTTTGAACTATGGCTTTGGACAATCCACTATGGGGCTTTTGCAGTTTATCTATGTTTTATTTATGCTTCTTTAAATAATGTACTCAAGACAGATTATGAAAGTGTTATGTTATGTTTTTTTTTTGGAAAGGATGTTGTTGTTCTTCCGCTGTTTACAAATATGTGTTCTTATATCTGTCTTGTATATCTGTGACTTGTACTTATAAACCTCCACCAAAATTAGGGCATTCCCTTTGAGAGTGACCCTAACGGAGGTGGGGTGTTTCACTGGTCGCTTTAGAATCATCATATAAAGTATTTCAGTCTGCATCGGAATTTCTTTTAAGTACAGCTGGAAACTTTTCATAATGCAATCCAAGGTTCATAGTTTGTTTAAGGTATCACATGACCCTTTCAATAACATGTCAATGATCTATACTAGGTTTACTGGTAAACCTGCACAATAATCCCACGACAAAGGCAATGTCGTATCTAGTACAATCAGTGGCATGCCATAGGCTGCCAATGATGCTTGCATAATCAGACTATCTTACACCTTCACCGGTGTTCTTAAATAACTTTACACTAGGATTATATGGTGTACATGCATGTTTACAGTCTTAGTTGTGTTTCTTTAGTATCTTCTCAATGTAATGAGGTTGATCCAAAGAAAGCTTCTTTTCTGACCTAGCAATTTTAATACCAAGGATTATACTCGCCTCAACTAGATCTTTCATATCAAAATTGGCACTTAATAAAGATATGACTATGTTTATGGCATGAAGGTTTGATCCAAAATAAGTAAATCATTCACATACAAGCATATAATAGTGCAAATGTCATTTTCTGATTTATAATAAATGTATTTGTCACCTTCATTATCTCTTTGCATAAAATCTTTAGCTACTAATTGTGCTTTATAACTATCAACATTGCCATCAGGTTTTAATTTTTCTTTTAAGTACTCATTTACAACCTATAGCTTTACAAGCAGGTGGTAAATCAACTAAGTACCAAGTCTTATTGTATTTTAAAGAATCCATCTCATTTATTTATAGCCTCTTGCGAAAAATCGGCATCGAGTGAAGATAAGGCCTCTTGGAGGTTTAAGGGATCTTCTTCTTTAGTAAAAGCACAAAAGTTTGAACCAAAATTTTTTGTGGTTCTTACTCTTTTACTTCTTATAGGTTCATTTTCAAAATGTTCTTTAGTAAATGCCCATTTTTTTTCTTTTGTCTGCGAAGAGATGGGAAATAAAAGGGACAGAAGGGAGAAACATGAAGAATAAATAGATGGGAATGAAGCAGCTTTAAACAAGGAATGAGAATGGAGACAAATATGGTGATCGGAATAAATGAATAAAGATGGATTCAGAAATATATGGAAACGTAATGCATGCGGAGAAAGGTGTCTATTGGCATTTAATGTCTGCGAAGAGATGGGAAATAAAAGGAACGGACATTGAACATTAAAAGGGTAATCAATGTTTGCAAATAAAAGGAAACAATATAAATTTCTAATTCAAAGGAACAAACGGTTTTCGAATATATATTTAACGAACAATTTTGCAAATCAAATAAATAATAGACAATATCAAAGGAAAATGAATCTAGCCAATAAAATTTAGCAATGTTTGCATCAACAACAATCAATACGCTTGGCAGATCTAAAAGAGAAATAATTTGAAATCAAATCAAGGATATAATTTCATTAATATTGAAACTAGATTATATAAATATACAAATTTTAATTATTTAAATAAAATTCAAGAATGAATTTACATTCAAATAAATAACTCGATTAAAATTTACCATAAATAAGATTTTAAAATAGTAAATATTTATTTGTATTATTAAATTATATTCATATAAAAACAAAATCATACTATATAAAATCTAAATATTTTAGTTTTGAATCATAAATCATTAATTTTTTTTTTAAAATCCAAACAAATAAAATAAATAAACAAAATTTAAATTAAATTAAAAAACACTTAAAATTGAGGTTGTTACAATCTCCTCCACTCAAACTTTTTCATCCCCAAAAAGGAACGAGGTAGAGAAATAGTAATTAAATAATTAATATATTCAAACCAAATGGTTCATATTTATCTTCGCACCTATATATATTCAGAAATATATATATATATATATATATATATGTAAATCAATTTTTGTTCAAACATTTCGAAATAGTTTTAAGTATTCACTCGACGTCTCGATTGGCTATATATTTATCCCACTTTCGAAACCCGAAAATAGATATCGATGATGCTGCAGTCATCACCAGAATTATTTTCAAGCGACTAGAGTGTGACTCTATACCTATCTAATACATATATGATTTAACATATACGTTGATCAGACGTATACCCAAATCACTAAGTATTTGATAGGCCAACTTAACGCCAAGTAAGTACTCAAAACATTTTTCTATATTTAAACTGAGTAAATACCAAATTTCCAAATCATATATTATAAATAATATATTTCAAATCATAAGAATTAAAATTTTAAGTAGGGAAAATTATATGTCTCCCCCACTCATTTATTTTTTATAATTCAACCTCAATCCTTAACAAATATAACTGATCTTAAAGCTTGCAATGTAAATCATATAATATTTCAAACGTATTTCAAAATAATATATCATGTTAACATACATTAACTTTAAGTTATCATTTCAAAATATCAATTTATGAATCATAACCAATATTAATACTTCATATCAATCATATATTTTCTTTCCCAATTCATTAATACACTATGCTTACTTTAACACTCAACATGGATATATATATAATCACTTTTCATTATCGATCAAGTTAGATCAAAACAAATCAAAATCTAAGCTAAGAGCCAAACAACGGAAACCTAACCAACGGGATTCTACAAAGGACTGTGACCAAGATAAAAACACTTCAGAGGATATCTAAGATTCAGGAAACAATCTACTATAGATTTCTAATGATATATTTGGAACAGGATCAAGATTTGAATTAGTGGATTCAAATTAAAGAGGGGCTTCTCAAGGAAGCAAATTTCATGAGAAAGAAATACTTAGAAAATATAAATTTTGAAACAAAATATATATTAAAATACTTGAAATTCATTTAAAATCATTTTCAAAATTTATTTATACTTTTAAAAACACGCACTCTCAAGAACGATTCTGCGACTGATTTCACTCATTCTAGGGTATTACTACCCTATCTCTAATGAGTTTTTTTACCCCACAGGCTAAAGCTTTGATAAACCAAAGCTTTGATACCACATGTAACATCCCGCCTTTTTAAACCACTTCAAGCCGGTAATTAAACCAACTCAAACTATTCGAAATGACAGATTGTTATTGCTATGAGTTTTAATAAATCAACTCACAAAATCACAGACACAGAAAAGTAGAATATCTCGAAACGGAATAAATAAAATACAATGTGGTTCATGAAGCTACTAAATAAAATTCAAACTTATACATAATATCAGATCTACAAAACTTAAATACATCGGAAGTCTAAATACAAGAATTTCTAATACAAAGGAGAATTAACCAGAATCAACAGATAGAGGTGATGTCTTCAACATTCTCCAGCTTCAAAAGGTGAAATTTGAACACTGAATTACTTAATCTGACCCGAGCAATAATGCAAAACAAAACACCTCAGATTAGGGCTAACGTTCTCATGCAAGTAAATCAACTCAAATGAAATGGTCAATAAAATGCATCAATAACTTAAAAGGTGTTTGGGATCTCCATCCTCCAAGGATTCGTTAAACTAATATCATATAATATAATACGCTATTATAATAGTGTCTATGGTTAAATATAACATATTAAAATAGCGTAAGCGGGATTATATTTTTACCCTTACATTGTTTATAAACATTGTCGTAGACATGACATATGAAACACCAATAACGGTCGGTGGATAGGGATGCGCCGCTATACGACAATGTCAAATCAAAATCGTAGGGCATCGATCAGGATAAATATGACAAGGCATCGAGGCAATACCCATCAATAGGATAAATATAACACTTGGCAATTTCAGCGAATGAACAGATTTAAAGAAAATAGGAGTTGTTATGTCTTCACGTTTGCATGTAAGACGAAAAGAATATGGAAAATGAGGAGGTAGTATAGAAAGTATTAAGGAAAGCGCTAGAGGAGAGGGAAAAAAAGTGAATTGGTTTAATATGGAGCATGCATGGATCAGGGAAGGACAAGAATTTGAAAGAAATTTTGAAAAGAATAATCCATTGTAAATATACGTAAAGAAAAAAAGATGAATGGAAACGTTAGGTAAATTAAACAGACTGTTATAAATGGATACAAGGCAATATAAATGAAGAGTCGTATTTGCAAAAAACACTAATGACTTGAACGAATATTTGGCAAAAGAAACAGAATGGTTTAAATTTTGAAAATAATGAATAATGTAAGGAAAACATAAATACTAAGGAACGGACGTTGAACATTAGAAGGGTAATCAATGTTTGCAAATAAAAGAAAACAATATAAATTTCTAATTCAAAGGAATAAACGGTTTTGGAATATATATTTAAAATATGATTTTGCATATCAAATAAATAATAGACAATATCAAAGGAAAATGAATCTAACCAATAAAATTTGGTAATGTTTGCATCAACAACAATCAATATGCATGGTAGATCTAAAAGAGAAATAATTTGAACAAATCAAAGATATAATTTCATTAATATTGAAACAAGATTATATATTTTCCTATTTTCCACTTATCTTATTAGAATATAATTATACGAATTTTAAATATTTCAATAAAATTCAAGAATGAATTTACATTCAAATAAATAACTCGATTAAAATTTACCATAAATAAGATTCTAAATTAGCAAATATTTATTTGTTTTATTAAATTATATCCATATAAAAACAAAATCATTTGCTATATAAAATCTAAATATTTTAATTTTTAAATCATAAATCTATATTATTATTTCAAAAAAAATCCAAACAAATAAAATAAATAAACAAAATTTGAATTAAATAAAAAAAATTAAAATTGAGGTTGTTACAGTTTTGATAGTTTCTTGAGCTGTTTCATTTCTATTGATTTCTGGTTTTTGAGCTAAAAGTGAAGTTGACTGAGTATTCAGGGTCTACTTCTCTTTTCTGTTCAATTCTTTCTTCTTGAGCCATTAGAGTATTGTAAACTAGAGGTGAGCAAACCTCGGTTCCGTTCGATTTTGGGGTAAAACCGAAATCGGAACCGAAATACCTCGGTATTAAAAATCGATAACCGAAACCGTAACCGAAGCATTGGTTTCGGTTTTGGTTTATACTGGTTTGGTTTCGGTTTTAAAATGGATTTAAACCAAAAATATTATAAATTTAAACAGCCATAAAAGAAAATTAAAATAAATTGTTTCAAACGAGTGTATTGAGACATATGGGACAGAGTATAAACTAATAGACTATAAGTCATCCAAAGTAGTACAAAGCTAAGCTAGCTAGCTCGAAGCCGAAGACAAGAAACAAAAAAAGGAAATGAGCAGGAGCACTGTAGTGAACCACACTACAGCAGACCAGCAGCAACTTGGAATTCTAGAAAATAGTCTACTGGTACCTCAACTTTCATCTTCAATTTAGAACATCCAAGAATATACAAAAACAAGAAATAGGCATATTATATTAGTCTATCCCTAATCTTGCATCCAGCTAAATCAACTGAGTGAAACAGTGGCCAGTGTGTATATACTATATAATACGAAAAAACATGCAACAAGAGACAATGTGCATCATTTTATAATTCGGTTTGGTTTGGACCTAAAACCGAAACTGAAATATTAGTACGGTTCGGTTTTTATTTTATTTTCGGTTTCGGCTTTTTTCGGTTTCGGTTTTTTCGGTTCGTTTTTTTCGGTTTCGGTTCGGTTTCGGTTTTATTTCGGATTTTTGCTCACCCCTATCGTAAAAACACTATAGTGTAAGATTTTCATCTCTTGTAGTAAGTATTGCTATTATTGCTTCATATTCACTATCAGTCCATTATGATGAATAACATGTGCTCATTGTTTAACACCTTGTGTCTCGCTTCTTCTAGCGGATCGCATAGATTCTTTACTTTACCATAATATTCTCTTATTGGCATATTATCCTTCTTGAGATTTTGCAACTGCTTCCTGTAGTGCATTATTTTGGTTGATGATTGTGAACTGAAAAATTGTTCCACTACTGTCCAAATTTCATTTGAGGTTTGACAACCTATAAGTTATGGTACAAGATCATTTGTGATTGAAGAAAGTAACCAAGAAACTTATGGATAATCTTTCCTTTGATAGTTGACATATTCTTTATTGCTTATCATTTTACCAACTTGTTTGTTGTGAACTTCGAAGGTACATCTGATGTGCCTAGCACATGACCTTCAAGGCCGTATCCTTCTAATGAAATTTTCTACTTGAAATATCCATAGCAAATAATTGCTTTCATATATTTTTGCTGTAATTTGTTGGGTTTGAGGAATTACTATGGTTATGATTAAATTTTCTGCAGATGCATCTTTGCTCAATGATGTTGTTTAAAAAGCAACATCACTTGCCAGTTGCCATGTCTGAAACTGTGTATAAAAATTGCATAGATTTAGGTGATTCTTGAAGGGACTGATGCAGACAAAAAAACTTGATGGATTTTGATGGCAAGGCATAGTCTCTGATAGATCTTAGAACAGATAACAATAGAAGCGCTAATCTAGTCAGAAAACTTAGGTTATGAATTCCAAATTCAGATGAGTAAAATGTCAATATACTGATATTAACAGAAACTCTCTTGGTCTTTTGCTACCGGTCTTCTCACTTGATGATAGTAATCTAACGAGAGAAGCGGAAAACTATACAGCTAATTGAAGGTTCAAATAATGAAGAAATTTTTAATGAACTAGATGGCGAGGCACTGGATACACGCCTTTGAGATGCTCCGGTACCAAGTTGAGAAAAAAATGAAAATTTCTTTATTATTGCTTGAGAAAATGAAAGTACAAAGTTTGTATTACTTTCTGAATGAATTACACCAGAGAATATGTACACATATTTATAGTGTGGTGCTAAGGGCACCCCATTATGTTCTTCCTAATACCACAATTAAAAAAATAAATCTCATTAAATTTTGTATGCTTTCTAATACCACATTATCTCTCCATTCTAATCTCTCTCTCAATCATTATTTGTTGAACTAATCATGTATTAAGCTAGGATTAAAACCCTAATCTCTCGTAATCGTTGTTTTCTTTGCATCTCTCGTGGGAAAACTCAAATTCATACGGTAATCTCTCAATTGTTTGATGGTCTAAAAAACCTAATCTCTCACTTCCTTTTCTGCTTTGCTTAATTCAAAGCTTATTCACGGCTTTTGTATATTCCTCATCATTACGGCGGAGAATTCATTGATCGGTTTTAGATTTAAGGTTTAGCTCGTTGATCGATTTTAGAAACGAGGACGAACGAATATTGAGCGAAATAAAATTAGGGTAAAACAGTGTGGTAGCCCCTATTTTTTAAGTGTGTGGTATTAAGAAGAGTGTAATACTAATTCTTGTGGTATTTTTTAGTCGCGATATTAGAAAGAACATATTGGGGTGTCCTTAGTACCACACTATTTATACGGAAACATTACATGCAGTTAAGGTTACATTGCTACATTCTAATGGACACTAATGCCCTTATAACCCTAAAGGCATATAAACTAGTTCGAGCTGACATTCTATAATGTAATTATCTTATTTGGTACTTGTGTGTTGAGATAGAAGAGTTTGCTATTATAGAAAGCTAATTAAACGAGATGGCTAGAGTTTGCACTTGAGTGCCATCTGAAATTCATCGAATGTTAAGCAAAAATACATAATGTTATAATTTGCGCCAGCATGTACAATTTCCAAACTTGAATCGCACGTCCAGCCTGCTAATTCAAGCATAAACGATGCCTTTGGCCAACTTGCTGCTGATTCAAACCCGTTTAAGTCAATAAACGCAAGCAGTGCTTTCGGGCAACCTATTACCAATGCCGACAATACTGATTTTTGCCAAGGCTACAACTCCTTTTTCTATAAAATCAGTACTTCATTAATATAATACATATAAAAGTTTTACAACTTTAATTGTACAATTTCAAAACAGTGAACCGAGACTGGACTAGAGAAATTACTCGTATTGGAAATTACATGCAAACTAAAGGTATAAAACATGATATTAGACTAACCCTAAATCATGACATAACAAAAGAACTTAAAACACTAACTGGTAAATTCTTGGAATATTCTACAACGGATTCTCCATTATCAGTCAGATGATCCATTTAGAGCAGAAGAAATTGATCCCAATTTCTTAAACTTTCTTATCTACTTCTCTTTCTTCTTTAAGTATGCAACCATCGAATTCCATGAAGGATTCTCAATCACACCTTAATTTGGTACTGTTTAAAATTAAAAAGGAACTTCATCAGCTCTGACCTTATGAACTGCTTTAGTTCAAGTAGCTTGTGTTGTGAAAAATTTGTTAATTTGTGCGGAAGTGTATTTGATCAGGATCTAGTATTGTCTATTTAGATACCAGTAAATCTCAACACAAAAGGATATTAATCAATTATGTAGCCTCACAGAAACAATAGCAGAAATAAGAGACACAGAAGATTTAACGTGGTTCGGATATGAATATCCTACGTCTACGGAGACCCAACAACTTCTTTTATTCTTTCTTTTTTCACAAAAGGGAGTACAATAAGAGACGAATACAAAACACTCAATATATTTCTCACCCTATAATTTATATGGAAATAGGGATCTTATTGAGGATATGAAGAAGACAACACTCTAAGCTTATTATTAAAAAAATATGAGCAAGCCTCTATTTATAAAAATAAAGATGAAGCCTTTCCTGAAGATAAGCATGAGAAGTTTCCAGATTTCGTTGATTGCAAATCTTGCATATTTGTGATTATTTCCCCGTATAAATATATTTGATTGGTTTGAATCAAATAATATACCTTCTCATTCCACCCAAATTTGTTGCCTCATATACAAAGATTTGATTGATTAATCAAATCAAATATCTCTCCCATATCTTTCCAATTTATTGCCCATAATTAATTGACTACAAGAATCAATTAAAAACTTCTTCATAATTGGCATAGATTTAAATCGTCCAATTTTAGCACTCTACCTCGATTTAAATATATTCATCAATCAACAAAATTAGTTGTTGGGTCAGCGCCACACGGCTCTCAAGTAGCGGGAAGCAAAATGATCAAGTTTGAGCAATGCTCAAACTTGTCTTTTGGAAGTGACAAAGACTTTGTCATCATATCTAAAGGATTATCCAAAGTACTCACCTTCACCAATATGATCGTGTTTCGTTCTTCTTCAAGCATAAGAAAGAAACCTATAACATCAATGTGCTTCGTCTGTGAACTATAAGCTTGATTCTCTAAAAGAAGAATCGCACTCTGACTAATTGAAAATAGCTCTACTGGCCGCTGTGCCATTGAAAGATCATCCAACAACATAAGTATAATCCTTCCTTTGTTGCTTCCACAATCGATATCAACTCTGCTTCGGTAGTCGACAAAACTACGATAGATTGCAACTTTGATCTCCATGAAATCGAGCCAATGCCAAGCGTAAAAACATAGCCTGACACTGACTTCCTAGCATCTTTATTCCCAGCATAATCAGAATCACAGTATCTTCTAAGAAAGATGTCACCATCTACTCCACCATATAGCAAGCCCACCGAAGAAGTGCCTCGAAGATATCTAAGAATTCACTTCACTGCTTGCCAATGTTCTTTTCCTGGATTAGACGTATATCGACTCACAACACCCACTGCATGGGTCAAATCTGGTCTTGTGCACACCATCGCATATATAAGAATACCAATAACACTAGAATAAGGTATATTAGACATATACCTTTTTGCTTCTTCCGATGTAGGAGATTGTTCTTTCGACAACTTAAAATGAGAGCCTAATGGAGTGCCAACCAGTTTGGCTTTCTTCATTCCAAATCGAGCAAGGACTTTCTCGATGTATTGCGCCTGAGTGAGCCTTAACTCTCTCCGCTTCCTATCCCTGCTTATCTCCATACCCAATATTCTTTGTGCCTTTCCCAAATCCTTCATATCAAAATCTCCATTGAGCTCCGCTTTCAACTCCTTAATTCCGACCATACTTCAAGATGCAATCAACATGTCATCAACATATAACAACAAATAAATCATATCATCATCACATCTCCTAAAGTAAACACACGGGTCTTTGAAACTTCTAGAGTATCCATGTGAAAGCATAAACTTATCAAACTTCTTATACCATAGCCTTCGAGATTTCTTCAATCCATACAGAGATTTGTTGAGTTTGCAAACATAATCTGGTCTGCTACCATCAATGAACCCTTCTGGGTGCTTTAAATAAATTTCCTCATGCAGATCACCATGCAAGAATGCAGCTTTGACATCTAGTTTCTCTAATTCCATATCATAATGAGCAACTCATGCTAAAAGCATACGAATAGAAGTATGCCTAACAACTAGAGCAAAGATGTTGCGATATTCTACCCCCTTCTTCTAAACATACCCATTTGCTACTAGTCTTGCTTTATATTTGAGATTTCCATTGCCGTCATCTTTTACTCTATAGATCCACTTACATCCAGTAGCTCTTTTGTCGGTAGGAAGTGGAACCAAATCCCAAGTGTGAGTTTTCTATAAAGATTCGATCTCCTCTTGCATAGCAACTAACCAACTAGAACCGTTAACTGATGCAATAACGTCTCTATAATCTCTGGGCTCATCATGGACAACGTTTAATGCATATATTGCCATATCATCAAAGTCAATGTATTTGATGCTCAAACCAACAAACTCATCAAGCCATCCGGGCTATCTTCTTTCTCTAACAGGCTGTCTCTGTATGAGCTCCACCTTGAGTCTGATCTTTTGTGCCAGTATCCATACTATCCTCGTTAACCATGGTGTCATCGGAAACACCATTTGACCGTCTATGGAAAGAATCAACAGATGATTTGCTTTGTGTTTGGTATTCTTCACATGTCCTCTCATCGTCATACGACGAGGAAGGCTCCACCTTCAACATAGCCTTCTCATCAAAAGTTACATGCCTTCTTATAATAAGTCTATTACTAATAGGACACCACAACCTATGTTCTTTCACTTCTCTTCTATAACCTAGAAAGATACACTTGCGAGCTCTAGATTCCAGCTTTCCTTGACTCTCATGCACATAAGTTGGAAAACCGAACACCTTGAGGAATGAATAGCTAACAGGCTCTCCTTTCCACACTTCTTCAGGGATATTCATCTCTATAGAAATAGAAGGTGTGCGGTTGATGAGGAAAGCCGCCATAGATAAAGCTTCAGCCCAAAATCCCTTCTTCAACTTCGCCGTCAATCTGAGGCATCTAGTTCTCTCCAATAATGTCTGGTTCATTCTTTCTGCAACTCCATTGGACGGGGGGGTCGCCTGGTGCGGTGTAATGCCTCTTAATGCCTTCGGACTCACAATAATCGATGAATTCCTATGATACGAATTCACCGGCATTATTTGAACAGAGAACTTTCAACTTCTTCCCTGTCTGCTTCTCCACCATGGATTTCCATTTACGAAATCTAGCAAATATTTCACTTTTGGACTTTAGAAAGTATACTTAAACTTTACAAGAGTAATCGTCTATAAATGAAACAAAATACCTGGCTCTACCCAAGGATGGGCAAGGGGAAGGTCACGAAACATCTGTATGAACATAATTCAAAGCAGTGTTTGCCTTATGCTTACCAACAGCAAAAGAAATCTTCGTCTGCTTACCAAGAACAAACTCTTCACAAAAACTAAGCTTTGAATGCTGAACTCCGTCAATCAAAACCTCGCTTTCCTAGCCCATCCATGCTGCGCCTCACCAATGTAGCTCGTCCGCAAGTGCCATAATCTGGAAGAATCTGAATCAACTGAAGTAACTGAAGCTGATTTTCCAACAACAATAGTGCCCTTTAGTAAATAGAGATTCTCTACCCTTACTCCTTTCATAACAATCATGGAACCCTTAGATATTTTCATCTTCAACTACAATCTTTAGTCCAAGTCTAGTCAACGCCCCAACAGAAATCAAACTCCTCCTTAAATCAGGTACATTCCTAACATCAGTAATGGCTCGAATAACACCGTCAAACATCCTGATCTTTACACTACCAACACCAACCATACGACAAGAAGCATCATTTCCCATTAGAACTTCTCCTCCATCAATCTCACGGTAAGTGGAAAAAGAGTTTCTATCAGATGTCATATGATAGGATGCACCAAAATCAATCAACCATAGGGTGCTCTTCCTAGAAGAGCCAGAAGTTGTAAACACATCAGTGTCACTCTCTGTATCTGATTTCTCCGCTGTGGAGGCTGAAGCTTGCTTTGGGTTTTTTCTTCTTCCTTCAAGCTTGGGACATTATGCAACAAAGTGCCCGGGATTCTTACAATAATGGCAAGTTAATTTCTTAGGCCTCCTAGACTGAGACCTAGAAGAATTTCGTCCTTCACCTTTCTTCGAGTTGCTTTGACTTCTACCTCTCTGAACATATAAGCCGTCAGTATCACTATCAATGCTATTGCTTGCCAATCTACCTCTTAACACTTCATTATGAAGACCAGCCTTTACATCCAAAAGGCTAATTTTACTGCGACCGTAAATCATGGAATTAACAAAAGCAGTATACTCCTTAGGCAAGGAACATAGAAGGATCACAACTTGAGCTTCATCAGTAATATCAGCATCTGCTGCCTTCAAGTTCATAACTAAAGTGGTTAAAGCATCTACATGTTCCATAAGATCGGCTCCAGGCTTCATCTTGAACGAATAAAGTTGTTGTTGTAGAATAATCCGATTTGTGAGTGACTTGTCTTGATATGCATTTGATAATGCATCCCATAGTTTCTTCGCCGTATTCTACTAAGAAAATTTTCTAAGAACTTCATCTGAAAGGCTCAACTGAATTGTTGTGAGAGCTTCATCTTCCATCTCTTCCAAATCAGCTGCATCTATATCTTTCAATTTCTCAGGCGCAGAAACAACTTTATAAGTCTTCTCCTTCTTCAATACAGCCTCCATCTTCATCTTCCAAGTACAAAAATCTCCCTTTCCATCAAAACGAGTTACTCCATAATTGACAGCAGATCTATCAATAGACTTGCTAGAAGTAGCCATTGATATCTAAATAAGAACAATAACACTAGCTCTGATACCAAACTGTTGTCAAAATTTTGTTAATCTGTGCGGAAGCATATTTGATCAGGATCTAGTATTGTCTATTTAGATACCAATAAATCTCAACACAAAAGGACAATAATCAATTATGTAGCCTCATAGAAGCAATAGCAGAAATAAGAGATACAGAAGATTTAATGTGGTTCAGATATGAATATCCTACGTCTACGGAGACCCAACAACTTCTTTTATTCTTTCTTTCTTCACAAGAGGGAGTATAATAAGAGTAGAATACAAAATACTCAATATATTTCTCACCTTATAATTTATACAGAAATAAGGATCTTATTGAGGATATGAAGAAGAGAGCACTATAGGCTTGTTATTAAAAAAAGATGAGCAAACCTCTTTATTTATAAGAATAAAGATGAAACCTTTCCTGAAGATAAGCACGAGAAGTTTCCAGATTTCCTTGATTGCAAACTTGCGTATTTGTGATTATTTCCCCATATAAATATATTTGATTGATTTGAATCAAATAATATACCTTCTCATTCCATCCAAATTTGTTGCCTCATATACAAAGATTTGATTGATTAATCAAATCAAATCTCTCCCATATCTTTTCAATTTATTTCCCCATAACTAATTAATTACAAGAATCAGTTAAAATCTTCTCCATAATTGGCATAGATTTAAATCGTCCAATTTTAATAGCATGCTGGCTTGGAGATTTGCTGTCATACTGGATGTCCTTATAGGAAAACATATCTTCGTTTGTGACTTTGAATGGTTTTCTTCAGTTATACGAGGTAGCTCAGAACATTCTTTCAGCTGGTGACTAAGTTTCATAGGCTCGCTAAAATTATTCTATCGCAAACATTTATTAGAAAATAAACTATGTCCCTTCTACTATCTTCCTGAGTTTCATGCTTAGTCCACGTGTTAATTATGCACCAAACTCACACTATTACAACAACTATCTTGGGATTAAGCAATGTCATAAGGCGGGTCCCTAGAAGAATGTAAACTAGCATCTATTTCCATATAATACGTACTAGAGCTATAGTTATTCACCTGCTTAGAAACCCAAGCTTTAGCGAACAAATAGAGATCTTTTAAATGATCAAAATTATGACAATTCATACAACGAGGAGGAAACCATTCATACTCAGCCTCCTTCATTACTAATTAACCATAATTAAATAAAATCGAGAGCTGCTTAAAATAAGAGGATGAACTTGAAATTTCAAAAAGTAATCTAGTAAAAGAAGTCTTTATATTTC
The DNA here is from genome assembly GCA_030737875.1 of Allium sativum. NCBI lineage: Eukaryota > Viridiplantae > Streptophyta > Magnoliopsida > Asparagales > Amaryllidaceae > Allium > Allium sativum. The sequence goes on along the minus strand of CM060920.1, from coordinate 113,264,716 downwards.
CTCCCGTAAATTTATCTAATTCAAGAGCATCGCCAAAAACAAAAGCAATATGGCTAATTCCCTCTTCTGTCCAAAAAGTTAAGGAACAAACCAGGTAATTAGATCCATATAAAAATAGCATGTAAAATATTATTGTTTAGTTTCATACCTAACGACCATCGCATCTTCATCATGAGTTTCTTATTGTAAAAAATATGGTCGACCTTCAAAAATTCTATCATAGTCCTATTTACTATCAAACTTATCAGAAGCCATCTTCTTTTGAGATAATAAAATCATCTATTGGCTTCCATACCCTATGAATGTGTAAAGGCTACAACTCCCGTGCCATTTCATTTTCAACAATCTGCACCTGCACATGCTTTTCTAATGCTTTTGCCTTTAGTAACATTGGCCAAACTCATTACACTGCAACTGAATCCGTTGTATGCATGCATTCATTTTCTCAACTCAATGTTGTTATGCAAATATACGCATCCAACTTCAACATGATGTCATCAATTTGGAAAGGAATTGTTAATATGTTTGTAAGTTAAGCTTATACTTATATTTGTCATTGGTGGGTTACATTGATTATTATTAACTTCGTTTATTAATAAGTAAGGTGTAATGAATGTTAGACCAAAAAGTAGTTCAAACACCCAATTGACTAGAAATTGTAGAGAATTATGATCTAAGAACAAATAAAAAGTAGTCAACAGATAAGATTTATAGTGGTTCGGCGTCAACAAGCCCATGTCCACTTTATAGTTCTTTGATTGAGTAATTGAGTACAAATACTATGCGAATGATCACTCAATCTCACAAATACAATCAACAATCTCTCAAAACTCTATAGAAATATGCTCAAGAGTCCAGAGTACAATCTAAATAAAAAGGAAAAATATTGTCAGTGGTAGAGCTTGAGCGTTCAGAATGCCAAAAGATCCCTTAAAATGCCAAGTCTTTGTGTATTTATAGGCACGAAGGGCAAGAGGGCCGCATGATGACTTGGCGCGATCTTCCACACTGTAGCTGGATCGTGGGATGGATGAAAAGATCCATTTAAATCGTGGGAAGACGATAGTGGTCAATCGGCATTTTTAGGCATAGGAATAGGACAACGTTGACGCAGTGTTACGGCTTCAGGTAGATAAGCAGGGGAGTCGGGTCAAGTTTGTGTGATCTGGAGCACGTGGTGCTAATGCACTTCTTTGCCTTCACACGATGAGAGGGTCGGGTCGCAGTTTTCACGTGCCGCACCGGGTGATGATGCTCTAGAGTTGGTTTTTTCTTGCGTGTGAACAGGTTGCCCACGAGCCACTTGCCTCGACCCGTACCGTGTGCCTTGTGATCAAGGAGATGTAAATCCTTTATTCGATTTGAGATTTATACATTCATCCAACTTGACTCTCTCGTTCGTGAATGGTTGACTCTTGCTCAATACTGCAATTGATTGTGGATGGCCAGACTCTGTGTGGCTTGGTTACAAAGTAGGCCAACATTTTACCCCCTCGAAGTATTTTTTATTAGAGATGAGATGTGCTTTGAAACAATCAATCTGTCTATTGTCGAATCGGTGAATGTCAATAGTTATGTCCATTTGTATAGTCGCGATGCTTTATGAAATCGTATTTCTCGATTTCTGAATCAAGTATAAATATGAGATCTGATCTCTAATCACTTTTGTTGTGTTCAACAAGTTTCTGCAGTCAATTGGGGAAAATAGGACTCCGGGTGCATTCTTTGATCCTTGCTGAATCAGAAAGATTGTAGTTATCTCCTTGATTATCAATTTTTCTTCATATGTATGTATCTACAATCCAAAGCAATTTCTTTTTTTCCTCACTTTTATTATACAATGTTTCATGGTTGAATCTTGGGTCCAGAGATTACCCATCGGATCGGGTCACAAATCTCTGAACCGCCTCCGTACTCGACCCCTAAGGTCTTTCCCTTTTTCCTCATTCACATAGCGCACCCGATTGGGTTGGGCCATCACTTCAAAGGGGAAACAAAAAGCGTTTTAACCCTTATATTATACTCCTCTTTCACCATTTTTTATTCACTTTTAGCGCAGTCACATTATCCTTAATTGCTGAAAACCCTAACCATCTTCTTTGTTTAATATTTGGTTAAACTTCATCTATCAAGAATTTAGGTAGAAATCACATAATTACTTTCTTGTTTTATCCGAACTGTGAGTGATTTGGATGCAGATCCTGCATCCGTTTTTGTTCCCTTTCCTCGACGACTCCGACGCAGCTCATCTCGAGGTCGTTACTGACGCGGACGACGTCGGTCACTTTCAGGCGGTGGCCAAGAGATCAAGTATCCCTAGATTCAGGATTTAAGGCTTAGTGGAGTAAAAGAAGTAATAATTTGAAGTGTGAAGTGGAGGAGTTGTGTACTGTTCCTGTGTCCGTGATTTGGATGTTGAACCGGGAGGAAAAGATAGGAGAGGAAGCATTTTCTTCAGCTGGAGTGGATTGGAGGAGTGATGGGAAAGAGCAGCGGGTCGGGTCGAGCATATACCACCCAATATCCATACGCAAGCCAATCACACTACGCGAACCGAGCCCAATACGCGAACCAGTCCTGTGCCTTCAACTTGTCATATGTGTATCCCTATATGCTATTGAACTCTACCAAGACTCGGACTTTGATAATGCAAGTTCATAGAACCGACTAATATATATCTCGGTTGAAGCTAACTACAACTTAACCGGATTTGAGGACAGTTAGGATAGAGCCACTGAACTGGACGTTCTAGAGTTAACAAGCATATGACTGTTCGATCATTCAATACGTGTTGATCAACTACATGCTTTTCTGTTTACTTTATGTCTTCTAATTTAAGCATTGCATATACCGTCACACATTAGTGCGCGCACACACATGGGGGGCATGTGCTACTATACTCCAATCCCCGATGTTTATTCAATAGTACAGCCAACATGTCTGGAAGACGCTTGGTAATATTGTTAGAAAACAGTGCAACTCCTGGGTCATCTTGCGACTTCAACGCTGATGTATTCCGTCAGGCACATACTAGGAGAATTCGGGCTCGGAAATCGAGGTAGACATTCATGAAGAGGCTACATCGCCTGGGGGAGAAGTTTCATTAGATGAAGAAGAGGAAAAGGAATAAGGGATGACTGGGCTCTCGATGAGTCTGAACATGCAGTCATTCTAAATGTCCCCTGTAATGACCCGGAAATTTGCGATCTTGGTTATCCGATATACACATATCGAACATCCAAGGATCGAAAATAACCGGAAGTTAATGAAAGAAATTAGAGGGTGAGGAAAGATAAGGTAGAAACTTAGAATAGAAGAAGAAGAAGAACACAACATCAGAGTAACACGAACCTCACAGCGGAACGAATAACATATAATATAAAACATAACTTGAAATATACATCTGTACTTGAATATACATCATTATCAAAGTACAACACTTACAACACAGCAGAAATAAACTATAGCTATATGATCATGAAGCCTCCTGCTCCAGCTCTTCAGGTATATCTGTAAATCCCGACTACTTGACTGCCCGTACAAAATTGGGCACCTAAGAGTTTAGGGAAAACAAAACAAAATAAACTCCGGGTCAGTCATGGGACTGGTATGAGTAAAACAGTTTAAAAACAGTTTGAGCCATTAAACGATATCTCATAAGACCACGCCGTATAACGGAACGGGTTTTTCCCTTATGAGAATCCAAATATCTTTATATCAAAAACCTTTTGATATTATAATAATGTCTATCAACCACAACTATAATAATCATCTAGCAGAAACGCTTTCATCTCACGTTCTACATATATAGTATACAATCAAAACCGCAAGCACGTATTTGGTAATGGATTTCCAAATATGACAAGGTATGGGACCACCTTTCGCTAGTGTACCTCTAGAAAGGAATACACTGGGTTCAACAAGAACATCTTGCAACCCGGCCACACATGACCGACCACTCATTTCGCTTGAGTGTATCGAATGTATATCACCAACGGTTGGGATCAGCAACCATTTCCCGAATGGGACACCATCAACAATAGATTTTTTTTGAAGTAAATGAAACTCTAGATCAGGTGATTATACACCCTAATTCGGAGCGACCGACTGAGCCATGCTGCCTGCCCGATTTCTGTCATTTACCGGTTGATGAGGCTTGAGGTTACGCTTTATCATCACATATGATTCACTTCGAATGCCACATTGTCAGATCCATCGAAAATCACTAATTGACTTATACAACAATACATTATGTGTTAGCTAAAAGTAGTTTCCTTCTCCGCTTCCACTCTTGGTACGGTTGGAGAAATCAATGTACGTGACCTTTCTGGAAATACTCTGTCAGACATTCATCCATACAAGTCATCCAGGAACAGGATGAACAGAAGGCACTATTCAATACATGCATCTTAGGCACTGTTATCTAAGACTTATACAATAGCCCTTGCACTTTACTCCGTCTTCAATTATCTTTGGCATATATGATTCGCAACGCTTATGCCAATACAGAGTGGTTCTTTGGATAATAATCCAACCGGTCTCTCCATATTAACAACGTTAAAATGGTCAAAACTTCGATAGTCTTTGATTTAACCATCAAAGAAAAACAGGTGTGCAAACAACGATATTATTTCCAAATGGAAATTCTATCAATCAATCATCAATCCTATATATATCTATGTATATATATATTTCCTTATTTTCTATGTTTAGAAAATATACGTTATTATCACTGGAAAACATTTCCATTGTTTATTTACATATCACTATCATTTCACAACTATTAGTCCCTAACCGTAAACTAGTAGGAGAACAATTCTCTAAGTATAAACCCCAAAGGCCGAAACCAGCATCGGATCGACACTTAGAAAACCATTCAATTTACTAATCTCTAGTCAGTTTCTAATTTTGCTTAACTCTATTTGATTTACTATGTTCGATTAACTCTTCTATTTATTTTCTAAATAGAAAATCCTTTATTCCATTTATTTTGCTTAACATCTCTTTTCTAACTTATTCAATTTCTAAGTCAATATCCCTTTATCATAACTTATTCATTTCCTAAATAAATAATCCGTTTAATATCCTATTTATTTATTCTAAATGTTTCCTTTAATAACCCTATTTATTTAACAAATAAATATGTCCTTTCCTTATTCTATTTATTTAACAAATAAATAAATCCATTATCTTAACCTATTTATTTAACAAATAAATATCTCACTTATTATCTCCTATTTATTTATATAATTAAATAGTCCATTTTATAACATCTTATTTATTTATCCTAAATAAATAATTCACTTTATAATTATTCCAATTTATAAATATTTCTTATTTATAAATATTCCAATTTATACATATTCTGTTTTCAATATCACTTTGAAAATCTCCTTTTCCCATTCCAATATTTTATGGTACTTAACACATCATATCACGATGACCAATATCGTCCAAACACATATAATCAACCACAGATTATAAACCACATCATGTATCACAATATATGAAAAACAATAAAATAACTGTTGAGGAATCCAGTCGGATTCCTCCAACCTGTTTCCCTGCATCCACAGATGTTACACAATAAAATCAACATCACTTTCAGTTCCATATGATATATTCTGTTAAACAGATTCAATATAGAAGTTCAACTAACTGACTAGCAGTTCAATCAAACAGTCAACACACAGTCAATCAGCCTATATTTAACAGTTCTAAAAATACAACATGAAATTATAAACTGTTCAGAGTTAGTGAGATTTACTCACATTTGCAGTTCATCGTTAAAGAACGATAAACTGTTGTTTGATTTGAATCAAACAGTTTATATCGCCATAAATTCAAATGAGCTTCAATCTACTCCCTGTCAGTTCCATTAGGTAGTGTCCGTCCATACAATCCTATCGGATCTTGTTTCGCTGAATTTCGATTATGTATGATAAAGTTATAGCATTTATAAGTTACGTACACATTTAAATTAATTAATTTCATGACTTATTATATTGGGCTCACCCTCTAAACCTTGGCCCACATCCCTCTTGAAGACCCGACCCATGATTCTTTCTTCCCCAAAAACAACTACCGTTCCTCCAGTAACCTCACCAAATCACGAGCAACATTCATCCTACCATTCTCCTCTTCTTTTCACCGAAACCGACCCCCACACCACCAAAGTCATCGCCTTCGATTCCTCAACCACCCTGACGCCAAGCTGAAGAACTCGACAGCCTCATCTACCCTGCATCTCCAGGTACCTCACGCACCTGTATAGTGTCGATCGACACTCCATTTCACCGAAACCCACCAAAGCCTGCGTACACACTCCATTCGACACTACAAACCCAAATATAAACTTGAAATCAACTAATTCGCCCCTGGTTCCAAGAAAAACCAAACCCTAGGCTCACGCGTGCAATCGAAAGTGAACGGAAATGGGTATCGGACCCTTCGAAAATCACACTGAGATAAAGAGAAATCTTGCAAGAACCCAAACATATATGAATTGTGATTTATACGAATTTCCCTCAATTGTGTTTTTTTGATTTTTAAACTTCCATTTTAACGTTGGAATTCCTTCCAGATGTAGCAGCGCCTCTTTTGACTTATGGGAGAATGATTCTAGGGTTAGAAATAGTTTGTAGTATTTATAGGGTATTTTTAATAATTTAATATTCGATTATAATATAAATTTATATCTCAACGCTGTTTGTAATTGTCTTTAAAAATTCGTATGGCCACATATAATACCCAAAAATCATGAAAATTGGCGTACAGCTACAGTCGGACATTACTGTCCCAACGAAACTGGTTTCGTCGAATTCCGACTCCGTTTGCTCACACAACATATTTTTAACTGTCAAAATACTTACTTTTTTTCACTCTAAAAATCCGTACGGCCACATACTGACTCTAAAAATGATGAAACTTGACATCTAACAATAATTTAACATTGCGAATCTAAAAAAATTTGTTTCGTCGAATTCTGAGGTCGTTTGCAAAACTGGCTATTTTTAAAGCTCTAAATAGCCTATTTAAATATATAAATATATTTAAATATAATTAAATTTAATATTTAAAATTAAAATATTATCGTCTATATTCACAATGGAATACCATACAGCTCAGAAAAATCCTATATGGGTCTCTAACTTGTTATTTCAATCTGGGTCAACCCGATATTCGATTTATATTGAAATTCATTTTTAAAATATAAATAATTCCTTTATAAATTATAAAGGAATTCCACAGCGACTTTTCTAAAATTTGATTTGGACGTAAATCAAAATCTACACGACGAAATCTCGATTTTTCTCTTTCACTAGAAAGATATACTCCACCAGCTCCACACGTTTCTTGTTTCACAGAAATCCGATTTAAAACGAACCCTGTACATTCAGTTGAAGTTCGAATCGCCAATTTACGAACTGCAGCGCCATTTCGAGCTCGATTTTAATTATATCATAACTCTATGTTCAAACTGTCGTTTATATACTATATTCATTATTCAAATTCAATTCCAAGTTGAATTAAATATCACAGATGATCCAGTTCACACCATATCGTCATTTCAGCCAATTCTGATTATTTCAGAATTGAATATATTATTTAATTATTATTTTAATTAAATATTCCCAGCTATTTAATTAAACCACCATTTAAGTCACTATATCACTATTTATATAATTAAATAAATTAATTATAATACCTTTGCAAATGCGGGTCATTACAATCTTTCCCACTTAAAATAATTTCGTCCTCGAAATTACTAAGGTAGAGAACGACCCTATCGACTGGTTAGAACATATTTGTTCACTTCTTAACTTCAGTTTCAACTGAACCAATTTAATTTCAATTAAAAATTTATTTAATTCTTATCAACGAAAATTTCCAAAAATCCTGAAAATTTTCTAATGCCTTAACTCTTCGAAAAATTTCGCCAGCACCTCCTTTGTGCTGGTCAATAGGTCAAACTCCAACTCGCCTCTCTGGGCTATCTCCAACCCAAAAGAAAATCAAACAGCCAAGCGGCTTGCCAAATCGGCTCATCAAAATCTCAAACCCATGCAAATTATAAACTTGTACCTTTTTTTCGGGCATATCAACTTTATCACTTCCATCTGCTGTTAATTCAACATATACCAATGTTATCCCAACCAAATTCCAATCAATTTATTCTCAACACAGCTATTCGCTTCAACAAGCCAAATACCATTTCAAACTCGAGTTTCCTTCTCGATTCTCAACTCTTAACTTGGTTATCAATTTACACTTCAAATTTGAATCTCACAAATCCCATTTTGTCTCGATATCATTCTAATTCAAATTCAGTTACCACTTAACTGACTTTATTCAAATTTCGAATTCGCTTTCACAGATTTATGTTGAATTTGTTTTTAATTCAAACAGTCTTTCCTGGGAGTTTCTAAACAGTTTACTCTTTTCAAAAATCAAATTTTCCTTTTTTGAAATTCAACACAACTTGTTTTTCCCAAAACAAATTCAAAATAGTATCTCTGGTAGTAATTCGTCACTTACAACTCGAAAATGAACACTGATGATGCTGCAGTCACTATCAGAATTATTTTCCAATTATCGAAGTGAGTTCAATACTATATCACTTTTTAAAACTCATTCTTTAAACACTTTCATTTTGAAATCAGTTCAAAATATCATCCACAAATGCTTGGAATACAATTTAAAATCTCCCAAGATCTTAAAATTTACATATATTTAATCCAAGTCTATTTACAAACTCTGTTCCAAATTTCCAGGGTTTTAATTTCAATTCTGATTCAAATTCAGATTTAATTCATTTCGTAACACTTGTACGAATTTTATTTGGTTATATATATAACCATCTCCATTATAATCTTACTCGATTATAATAACAACCCATATATCCAATATATTATAATCACTCCGATATAAATCCTTTATATCAAAATATAATTTGGGTAAAATTATTTTCATTTACCGTCTTTCAAAACATATCGTGCCGACCCATCGTATTTGAGTGTTTATAAACTCCTACCGATACAGTGGATCAAACTGATCGACCAAAACCCATAAACAACTCAACCAATAAATCTTCACAATATAAAATTATTTTTATATCATCTACAAATACGTTCACTCGTATATATACACTCAAACTCAATCTAGGGTATTACTAACCCCATCTCTACTGAGTCACGCCACAGAGCCAAGGTAATTCACTTAACCTTATGCTCTGATACCAACTGTAATGACCCGGAAATTTGCGATCTTGGTTATCCGATATACAACACATATCGAACATCCAAGGATCGAAAATAACCGGAAGTTAATGAGAGAAATTAGAGGGTGAGGAAAGATAAGGTAGAAACTTAGAATAGAAGAAGAAGAACACAACATCAGAGTAACACGAACCTCACAGCGGAACGAATAACATATAATATATAACATAACTTGAAATATACATCTGTACTTGAATATATATCATTATCAAAGTACAACACTTACAATACAGCGGAAATAAACTATAGCTATATGATCCTGAAGCCTCCAGCTCCAGCTCTTCAGGTATATCTGTAAATCCCGACTACTTGACTGCCCGTACAAAATTGGGCACCCAAGAGTTTAGGGAAAACAAAACAAAATAAACTCCGGATCAGTCATTGGACTGGTATGAGTAAAACAGTTTAAAAACAGTTTGAGCCATTAAACGATGTGACGGCCCGCTCCGTACCAACCGGCATTTCCTCCGAAAGTGCGCTGTATACATGTCCAGTTAGCACGGAACGGTCGCCAAAGAAAGGAAAGAAGGGAATGAACTAATCAAGGAACCTGTAGAATGTCTCACAGCGCATGGGGTAAAATATAATAATAATATACTTGACATAAAACAGGTGAGACAGTGCATAAGCTGATAACTAAAATCAACACCAATCATCAGAGCAGCGGAAATCCAAATACAGCTTATTACAATTTCCAAATTTACTGTCTCTAAAACAAAAGAAAGCTAAAGTAGAAGATGCACCGCCAATGCCCAAGCAGCGATCTTCAACAACACAGGGAGAATATTATGAATATATTTTACGTGGAAGCCTCCTGCTCGTCTCCGGATCATCTACCCGTGCACCACCAGCTAACCTGTCTCTAGTCTGCTCGTGTGAGCACCCAGAGTAATAAGAGGAGACATAAAACTCTGGGTCAGACTTAAAGCCTGGTATGAGCGATAAGCATCTAAACAGAATAATAACAGGTACACTAAACCATACCTGAACCTGGACCTGCAACCAAAGAGTTAGTACCACATACCGTACAATACTCCAAGGCGCCATAATGAATAGTGTAAGAATACGGGGGTGGGGTGTGCATGTCACAATGATAGCAAACAAATCATCCATAGCAACCATCCTCACATCTCTCGCTCAGTGCGTAAAGCGTACGACATCTACCACTTTGGAACACTAGACAAACTGAAGTAACGACGAATCCCGACTTGTAGAAACCCTGCTGTGACCAAGCCAAACACTTAGAGTCATGACCAAACATTTCAATGACCCACTTCATTGGTCGTAGCCCTTGGTTCTACCGATGCCATAATGGCCCTGAATCCGCCTTCGTACCTCCTACCATAGTGGTCCAAAGCTATAGACGTCGATAACCCCTTGGCACGCGTCCCGCAGCAAAGCCCAACTCATGAAGTGAACTCATTGGTTCCCATCTGGATCCTGAGCTCTAACTTCAAACTTGGACTACCTTTGCATCTCGGGTTTTAGTCTTCTCGTATCCAAGCTCCTTATCTTCCTCACGGTCGCGGTGTGCGGATCGTGCTCCATCTCCACGCTCCAGGTGTGCGGATCGCTATACTTCGTCACGCTCCAGGTGTGCGGATCGCTATACTTCGTCACGCTCCAGGTGTGCGGATTGCTATACTTCGTCACGCTCCAGGTGTGCGGATCGCTATACTTCGTCACGCTCCAGGTGTGCGGATCGCTATACTTCGTCACGCTCCAGGTGTGCAGTTCGTGGTCATACCCCACGATCTGAGTGTGGGATCGTGGTCATACCCCACGGTCCGAGTGTGGGATCGCGGTCATACCCCACGGTCCGAGTGTGGGGGCGATCCGATCCGGTCCAAATTCCTGCAACTCTTCCAGCAAGCTATTTACGCCATACGACGACGTTTTTGACCAATCTAACTTTTCTAATCAATCATAAATCATTCCAAACAGTCATAGCAACATATAAAATCGACCATAACCACCAAAACCCATGTTTTTCCCTTTAAGCATGTTTAAGCAAATCTAAGGGTACGATTAGCAAAACCTAACCAAATCATCACAAACTTCTAACAGAGGTCTAAAATAACATTTCAGAATTTTAGAATATTTTTCCAGAATTTTATAGTGTAAGAATTTACTAATTATCACTAATCACCTTAATTAACTGTAATTAGTGTCAAAACAATGCTAATCACTCACCTTGGCCACAAACAAAATTCTCAGAACTGAAACTCCTCTGATTTGGGCGAATACTGATGTCCAACAGCAGCTCTAACCTTGCTTTGGTGCTTTTTCTTCTTAATTTGATGCCTCTAAGCCTTAATCCTTGATTAGGAAGTGATTTTGGGTGTTTTGAGAGAGATTAAGAGAGTGGAGGCCATGGCTAGGTTAAGAGGAATGAAAGTGGTGGCTGGAAAATGTCTAAAGAAATGTTTTCTAACCCTAATCAGCCCCTATATACCCCTAATCCCGAAATTCCCCTTGGGCCTAGCTGTTAATCACCCGGTTAAGCCCAATTAAGCTGTTTTTTTCACCATCTGAAACTTGTTTCAGCCATATCTCCCAAACGGTAAGTCCGTTTGGCTAATGTGACCACTCTACGGAAAGAGAAACCATCATCCGAAGCCAATGGAAGTGGTTTCAGGTCAAAATTCATTTCCAGTCAAAAGTTATGGCCAAAACAGTGCCAACTAGGGGTAAAATGGTCATTTAAAAATCGGGAAAAATCATGAACATGGGAAATGACCCCAATAGTCGTCTCCCAAAGTTACATGACCATACGACTTCGTATGTGAAAGAAATAAATATCCTACGATCCTATGATGCGTAGAATACGGGTCGTTACACTCTCCCCCCCTTAAGAAATTTCGTCCCCGAAATTCCTTAACCCAAAACATACAAAAGATCCCGCATGCCTAACAACCACATACAACAATCAAACATGCAAAACAAGCAAACAAGCCTATCCTAGCATGCGGAAAACTAAATCGATGTCAAAATTTTACCAGGCAAAGAGTTCTGGGTGTGACTTCCTAATGTTCTCCTCTGTTTCCCAAGTACAATCATTCTCGTCCTCGCTCCACTGTACCTTGACTAGCTTCACCGCCTTCCTTCGAAGTTGCTTCATGTCGTGTGCGACAATACGGGCCGGCTTGCGGTTCCCAACCGCCCCGGGTTCTACTTCGAAGTCCTCTAACTGATCAGGTGAAATAGTCATATCTGAGTCGTGAACGAACTTCCTTAGTTGGGAAACATGAAATACGTTGTGAACTCCCGCCATTTTCTCTGGTAAGTCAATTCTATATGCCAAATTCCCGACTAGTTCAAGAATAGGGAATGGGCCAACAAACCTTGGTGCCAACTTGCCCCTCCTGCCAAATCGTATTACGCTCTTCAACGGAGAAATCTTGACAAACACCAAGTCACCAACGGAGAATTTTAAGTCTCTTCTCCTTTTATCAGCATAACTCTTCTGCCTATCTTGGGCAGCCTTCATTCGTTGTTGAATGATCTTGATCTTATCTGAAGTTTCCCTCACCACATCTGGTCCAAGCATAAACTTCTCGCCAGTCTCTATCCAACATGATGGTGAGTTACACGGTCTTCCGTACAAAGCTTCAAACGGAGCCATACCGATACTGGATTGGTAGCTATTATTATATGCAAACTCTACTAGATGCAAATGGTCATCCCATGATCCACCAAAATCCAATATACATGCTCTCAAGAGGTCTTCCAAAATACGGTTCACCCTCTCTGTCTGACCGTCGGTCTGAGGATGATATGCGGTACTGAGATGTAACTCTGACCCTAGAGCCTCTTGTAAGCTCTTCCAAAACCCACTGGTGAACAATGGGTCTCGGTCGCTCACAATGCTTTTGGGTACTCCATGAAATCTCACTACCCACTTCATATACAATTCTGCCAACTTGGCTGCCGTTCTGGTCGATTTGACGGGTATAAATCTTGCACTTTTAGTCAGTCGGTCCACAACTACCCAAATGCTATCATGTCCCGATCTAGTCCTTGGCAAACCATCAATGAAATCCATCGAGACCTGCTCCCATTTCCATTCGGGAATTTCTAATGGTTGCAGTAATCCACTAGGCTTCTTTTGCTCGGCTTTAACTAGCTGGCAATTCATGCACTTGGATATAAATTTCCCAACGTCTCTTTTCATCCCTTCCCAGTAGTAAGTCTGCTTCATATCTCGATACATCTTATTACCACCGGGATGTATAGTCAGTTTTGAGTGATGACATTCTCTAAGCACTTCATCCCTCAATCCATTGACATTGGGTACAACAAGCTTTCCATTCTTTCTAAGCCATCCATCTCGATCAAGCCCGTACTTGTTCACCTCCTCCTCGACACACATCTCTAACTTGGAGATGATTTCCAACAGGTTAGGATCGCCCCTCTGACTAGAGCCGATCCGCTCAATTAAAGTGGGTCTGATCGTCAAACTTGCTAACATTTCTGGATCCAATTCGCACTTTGGTCTGAAATCAAACCCCGCGATATACTCCAGTTGCTTCCATTCAAGGAACATAGCCCCTAAGCTGGCATGTCTTCTACTCAATGCATCAGCCACCGCATTGCCCTTTCCCGGCGTGTATGCGATGTCAAAATCATAGGAAGCTAAGAACTCTAACCATCTCTGCTGACGGAGATTCAGATCTTTCTGAGAGAAGAGATACTTTAACGACTTATGATCTGTAAACAACTCAAATCTTTCTCCCAAGAGATAGTGTCTCCACATCTTTAACGCGAACACGATCGCTGCCAATTCTAAATCATGGGTAGGGTATCTTCTCTCGTGCGGTTTCAATTGCCGACTTGCGTAAGCTACAACCCTACCGCCTTGCATCAATACAGCACCCAGTCCGGTACCATATGCATCCGTGTATACCGTCATCTCTTCATCCCCCTTAGGAATGACTAACACTGGTGCACTTTTCAACTTGTCCTTTAGACTTTTGAATGCATTCTCGCACCTTTCATCCCAGACAAAAGCTTGATTCTTCTTGGTTAACTGGGTCAATGGTGCTGCTATCTTGGAGAACCCTTGGATAAACTTACGATAATATCCGGCTAATCCCAAGAAACTTCTTACATTTGTTGCGTTCTTGGGCGTAGGCCAATCTTGTACCGTAGCCACCTTCGCCGGGTCCACGGCAATACCATTCTCTGATACAACATGGCCCAAGAACCTCACTTCTCTCTTCCAGAAGTGACACTTAGAAAACTTGGCTTTCAATTGGTGTTTTCTCAACACCTCCATCGCTACTCTTAAATGTTCTTTGTGTTCTTCCTCTGTCCTCGAATAGACCAAAATATCATCAACGAACACAAGGACAGACTTATTCAACTGATCTCTGAATACCCTATTCATAAGATCCACAAAATATGCCGGGGCATTAGTCAGCCCAAATGGCATAACCAACCACTCATAAAATCCAGACGGCGTTCGAAATGCCGTTTTAGCTATACTCTCATCTTCCACTCTAAGCTGATGAAAACCTGTCGCGAGATCCAACTGAGAAAATATTCTCGCGCCACTCAACTGATCGAACAAATCATCTATCCGCGGTAGAGGATACTTGTTCTTCCTCGTCACTTTATTCAACTCGCGGTAGTCTACACACAAACGAAGGGAACCATCCGCCTTGGTAGCAAACACAACTGGTGCTCCCCATTCAGAAACACTCCTTCTGATAAATCCCTTCTTCAAAAGATCGCTGACTTGCACCTCGAGCTCTCGCTGCTCCCTTGGTGCCATACGACGAAGTGGCATCACTATAGGCCTGGCATCCTTTACCAAATCAATACGAAACTCAATCTCTCGGTGTGGTGGAAGTCCGGTCACTTCTTCGAAAACATCCGGATACTGGCCAACCACGGGCAAACCTGACAACTCACTATGCGGAATGTCGAGGGAGTTTAGAAAACTAGCCAATACCCCCTTACTGGGTAGACCACCAAACACTATCCTCCGCCCATCATCCGCTCTAGCTGTCACCAACAAGCCCTCACAGTCTACCACCACCCCGTATCTTTGGAGCCAATCTACTCCCAAAATAATGCCAAACCCAGTAAAGCCCAAAACAAAGCAATCACAAACAAACATGCATCCATGACTCGATAAGACCACATTACGACAAATCATGCTAAGGCTAGTCGAACCACCAATCGGGTTCGTCACTACTAAAGGTCTATCGACAATCTCGGGCTCCAATCCCAACCTATCTACCAGGTCACTAGATATGAAAGAACTGGAAGCTCCGGTATCAAACAAAACTCTAACAGGAACATCATAAACAGAAAGCATACCTTGAATGACGACATTCTTTCCCTTTTCCGCCGCAGTTGGGGCATTCGACGAAGAAGGAATAGCATTAAGAGCGTATGCTTTCACCATTTGCTTTTCCTTAGGGGGCTGTGGACACTTGTCCTTGCGATGTCCCATTTGGCCACAGTTGAAGCACTTCCTATCTGCTGGCTTGGCCCGACAATTACTAGCATAATGGCCCTTCTTACCACAGCTGAAGCACTCCACATCTTGCTTATTCTTTTTCTTATGGCCATCCTTAGCCTGATTCTGCTTTCTCTTATTCTGGGAACCACCTTTGCCTCCACCACTTGCTTGTGGCTTTGGCTCATCTGCGGATGCAACCTCAGTCTTCGGCTTAGGGTAGAGACTTTCTGACCTTAACGCTTTCCCCACAATCGATTCAAACGTCTCATCGATGTGGTTAATAAGTTTTTCCCCCAAGTACTGATCCAAACCAGTTATGAATTTCTCATTCTTCTTCTCGGCAGTATCAATAAGAGATAACCCATATTTTGACAAAGTGTCAAATTCAGCAATATACTCCGAGACAGCTCTGCCATTCTACTTGAGCTCCAAGAATTTCTTGAACAGCACTGACTTCTGAGCAGCCGGAATGAACTTCTCACTAAAGCGAGCCTTAAACTGCTCCCAAGTAATCTGATCTTCGGGAGTAGCTGCCTTTATAGCATTCCACCAATTCATTGCCCGCCCTTGCAGCTGACGGGACACTAGCTTTCTCTTCATCGCATCCTCGATACCCAAATCCTCGAAGATACGTTCGCAGCTATCCAACCAATCTTGAACATCCGTAGCCGACTCCGTTCCGTGGAACGGCTTCCCACCAAGGCTAGTATAATCCTTATTCAGCTTGGCGAAGTCGACTCTTGGCGCCTGCACTATTGGACCACCACCATTTCCACCATTGGGAGCTGCCCTCTGTACATCTCTAAGCATCTCTCTCATGAGGTCAGTAAACATCGTCCTCATGTCAGCAGCATTCCCATTGTTGGCTCCCCTACCAGCACCTCTAGTATATCGGCTCATCGTCAATCTGAAAAAGCAAACGATTAACGACTCCATAGTGGTGCTAGTGCAGTACGACTTCATTCTTATACTACCAATAGTATATATATATAGCATTTAAAAACCAAAGTAATCACAAATACGCTCTCTCGTATATGTATATTATCTCTTCCTGATAACTTCCCTAGGTTAACTACGCAACCTAGAGCTCTGATACAAAGTGTGACGGCCCGCTCCGTACCAACCGGCATTTCCTCCGAAAGTGCGCTGTATACATGTCCAGTTAGCACGGAACGGTCGCCAAAGAAAGGAAAGAAGGGAATGAACTAATCAAGGAACCTGTAGAATGTCTCACAGCGCATGGGGTAAAATATAATAATAATATACTTGACATAAAACAGGTGAGACAGTGCATAAGCTGATAACTAAAATCAACACCAATCATCAGAGCAGCGGAAATCCAAATACAGCTTATTACAATTTCCAAATTTACTGTCTCTAAAACAAAAGAAAGCTAAAGTAGAAGATGCACCGCCAATGCCCAAGCAGCGATCTTCAACAACACAGGGAGAATATTATGAATATATTTTACGTGGAAGCCTCCTGCTCGTCTCCGGATCATCTACCCGTGCACCACCAGCTAACCTGTCTCTAGTCTGCTCGTGTGAGCACCCAGAGTAATAAGAGGAGACATAAAACTCTGGGTCAGACATAAAGCCTGGTATGAGCGATAAGCATCTAAACAGAATAATAACAGGTACACTAAACCATACCTGAACCTGGACCTGCAACCAAAGAGTTAGTACCACATACCGTACAATACTCCAAGGCGCCATAATGAATAGTGTAAGAATACGGGGGTGGGGTGTGCATGTCACAATGATAGCAAACAAATCATCCATAGCAACCATCCTCACATCTCTCGCTCAGTGCGTAAAGCGTACGACATCTACCACTTTGGTACACTAGACAAACTGAAGTAACGACGAATCCCGACTTGTAGAAACCCTGCTGTGACCAAGCCAAACACTTAGAGTCATGACCAAACATTTCAATGACCCACTTCATTGGTCGTAGCCCTTGGTTCTACCGATGCCATAATGGCCCTGAATCCGCCTTCGTACCTCCTACCATAGTGGTCCAAAGCTATAGACGTCGATAACCCCTTGGCACGCGTCCCGCAGCAAAGCCCAACTCATGAAGTGAACTCATTGGTTCCCATCTGGATCCTGAGCTCTAACTTCAAACTTGGACTACCTTTGCATCTCGGGTTTTAGTCTTCTCGTATCCAAGCTCCTTATCTTCCTCACGGTCGCGGTGTGCGGATCGTGCTCCATCTCCACGCTCTAGGTGTGCGGATCGCTATACTTCGTCACACTCCAGGTGTGCGGATCGCTATACTTCGTCACGCTCCAGGTGTGCGGATCGCTATACTTTGTCACGCTCCAGGTGTGCGGATCGCTATACTTCGTCACGCTCCAGGTGTGCGGATCGCTATACTTCGTCACGCTCCAGGTGTGCGGTTCGTGGTCATACCCCACGATCCGAGTGTGGGATCGTGGTCATACCCCACGGTCCGAGTGTGGGATCGCGGTCATACCCCACGGTCCGAGTGTGGGGGCGATCCGATCCGGTCCAAATTCCTGCAACTCTTCCAGCAAGCTATTTACGCCATACGATGACGTTTTTGACCAATCTAACTTTTCTAATCAATCATAAATCATTCCAAACAGTCATAGCAACATATAAAATCGACCATAACCACCAAAACCCATGTTTTTCCCTTTAAGCATGTTTAAGCAAATCTAAGGGTACGATTAGCAAAACCTAACCAAATCATCACAAACTTCTAACAGAGGTCTAAAATAACATTTCAGAATTTTAGAATATTTTTCCAGAATTTTATAGTGTAAGAATTTACTAATTATCACTAATCACCTTAATTAACTGTAATTAGTGTCAAAACAATGCTAATCACTCACCTTGGCCACAAACAAAATTCTCAGAACTGAAACTCCTCTGATTTGGGCGAATACTGATGTCCAACAACAGCTCTAACCTTGCTTTGGTGCTTTTTCTTCTTAATTTGATGCCTCTAAGCCTTAATCCTTGATTAGGAAGTGATTTTGGGTGTTTTGAGAGAGATTTAGAGAGTGGAGGCCATGGCTAGGTTAAGAGGAATGAAGGTGGCGGCAGGAAAATGTCTAAAGAAATGTTTTCTAACCCTAATCAGCCCCTATATACCCCTAATCCCGAAATTCCCCTTGGGCCTAGCTGTTAATCACCCGGTTAAGCCCAATTAAGCTGTTTTTTTCACCATCTGAAACTTGTTTCAGCCATATCTCCCAAACGGTAAGTCCGTTTGGCTAATGTGACCACTCTACGGAAAGAGAAACCATCATCCGAAGCCAATGGAAGTGGTTTCAGGTCAAAATTCATTTCCAGTCAAAAGTTATGGCCAAAACAGTGCCAACTAGGGGTAAAATGGTCATTTAAAAATCGGGAAAAATCATGAACATGGGAAATGACCCCAATAGTCGTCTCCCAAAGTTACATGACCATACGACTTCGTATGTGAAAGAAATAAATATCCTACGATCCTATGATGCGTAGAATACGGGTCGTTACAAACGATATTTCATAAGACCACGCCGTATAACAGAACGGATTTTTCCCTTATGAGAATCCAAATATCTTTATATCAAAAACCTTTTGATATTATAATAATGTCTATCAACCACAACTATAATAATCATCTAGCAGAAACGCTTTCATCTCACGTTCTACATACATAGTATACAATCAAAACCGCAAGCACGTATTGGGTAATGGATTTCCAACTATGACAAGGTATGGAACCACCTTTCGCTAGTGTACCTCTAGAAAGGAATACACTGGGTTCAACAAGAACATCTTGCAACCCGGCCACACATGACCGATCACTCATTTCGCTTGAGTGTATCGAATGTATATCACCAACGGTTGGGATCAGCAACCGTTTCCCGAATGGGACAACATCAACAATAGATTTTTTTGAAGTAAATGAAACTCTAGATCAGGTGATTATACACCCTAATTCGGAGAGACCGACTTAGCCATGCTGCCTGCCCGATTTCTATCAATTACCGGTTGATGAGGCTTGAGGTTACGCTTTATCATCACATCAGATTCACTTCGAATGCCACATTGTCAGATCCGTCGAAAATCACTAATTGACGTCTATAACAATACATTATGTGTTAGCTAAAAGAAGTTTCCTTCTCCACTTCCACTCTTGGTACGGTTGGAGAAATCAATGTACGTGACCTTTCTGGAAATACTCTGTCAGACATTCATCCATACAAGTCATCCAGGAACAGGATGAACCGAATGCACTATTCAATACATCCATCTTAGGCACTGTTATCTAAGACTTATACAATAGCCCTTGCACTTTACTCCGTCTTCAATTATCTTTGGCATATATGATTCGCAACGCTTATGCCAATACAGAGTGGTTCTTTGGATAATAATCCAACCGGTCTCTCCATATTAACAACGTTAAAATGGTCAAAACTTCGATAGTCTGTAATTTAACCATCAAAGAAAAACATGTGTGCAAACAACGATATTATTTCCAAATGGAAATTCTATCAATCAATCATCAATCCTATATATATATATATTTCCTTATTTTCTATGTTTAGAAAATATACGTTATTAACACTGGAAAACATTTCCATTGTTTATTTACATATCACTATCATTTCACAACTATTAGTCCCTAACCGTAAACTAGTAGGAGAACAATTCTCTAAGTATAAACCCCGAAGGCCGAAACCAGCATCAGATCGACACTTAGAAAACCATTCAATTTACTAATCTCTGGTCAGTTTCTAAATTTGCTTAACTCTATTTGATTTACTCTATTCGATTAACTCTTCTATTCATTTTCTAAATAGAAAATCCTTTATTCCATTTATTTTTCTTAACATCTCTTTTATAACTTATTCAATTTCTAAGTCAATATCCCTTTATCATAACTTATTCATTTCCTAAATAAATAATTCGTTTAATATCCTATTTATTTATTCTAAATGTTTCCTTTAATAACCCTATTTATTTAACAAATAAATATGTCCTTTCCTTATTCTATTTATTTAACAAATAAATAAATCCATTATCTTATCCTATTTATTTAACTAATAAATATCTCACTTATTATCTCCTATTTATTTATCTAATTAAATAGTCCATTTTATAACATCTTATTTATTTATCCTAAATAAATAATTCACTTTATAATTATTCCAATTTATAAATATTTCTTATTTATAAATATTCCAATTTATACATATTCTGTTTTCAATATCTCTTTGAAAATCTCCTTTTCCCATTCCGATATTTTATGGTACTTAACACATCATATCACGATGACCAATATCGTCCAAACACATATAATCAACCACAGATTATAAACCACATCATATATCACAATATATGAAAAACAATAAAATAACTGTTGAGGAATCCAGTCGGATTCCTCCAACCTATTTCCCTGCATCCACAGATGTTACACAATAAAATCAACATCACTTTCAGTTCCATATGATATATTCTGTTAAACAGAATCAACATAGAAATTCAACTAACTGACTAGCAGTTCAATCAAACAGTCAACACACAGTCAATCAGCCTATATTTAACAGTTCTAAAAATACAACATGAAATTATAAACTGTTCAGAGTTAGTGAGATTTACTCACATTTGCAGTTCATCGTTAAAGAACGATAAACTGTTGTTTGATTTGAATCAAACAGTTTATTTCGCCATAAATTCAAACGAGATTCAATCCACTCCCTGTCAGTTCCATTGGGTAGTGTCCGTCCATACGATCCTATCGGATCTTGTTTCACTGAATTTCGATTATGTATGATAAAGTTATAACATTTGTAAGTTACGTACACATTTAAATAAATTAATTTCATGACTTATTATATTGGGCTTACCCACTAAACCTTGGCCCACATCCCTCTTGTAGACCCAACCCATGATTCTTTCTTCCCCAAATACAACTACCGTTCCTCCAGTAACCTCACCAAATCACGACCAACATTTATCCTACCATTCTCCTCTTCTTTTCACTGAAACCGACCCCCACACCACCAAAGTCATCGCTTTCGATTCCTCAACCACCCTGATGCCAAGCTGAAGAACTCGACAGCCTCATCTACCCTGCGTCTCCAGGTACCTCACGCACCTGTATAGTGTCGATCGACACTCCATTTCACCAAAACCCACCAAAGCCTGCGTACACACTCCATTCGACACTTCAAACCCACATATAAACTTGAAATCAACTAATTCACCCCTGGTTCCAAGAAAAACCGAACCGTAGGCTCACGCGTGCAATCGAAAGTGAACGGAAATGGGTATCGGACCCTTCGAAAATCACACTGAGATGAAGAGAAATCTTATAGGAACCCAAACATATATGAATTGTGATTTATACGAATTTCCCTCAATTGATTTTTTTTTTATTCTTAAACTTCCATTTTAACGTTGGAATTCCTTCCAGAGGTAGCGGCGCCTCTTTTGACTTATGGGAGAATGAGTCTAGGGCTAGAAATAGTTTGTAGTATTTATAAGGTATTTTTAATAATTTAATATTCGATTATAATATAAATTTATATCTCAACGCTGTTTGTAATTGTCTTTAAAAATTCGTATGGCCACATATAATACCCAAAAATCATGAAAATTGGCGTACAGCTACAGTCGGACATTACGGTCCCAATGAAACTGGTTTCATCGAATTCCGACTCCGTTTGCTCACACAGCGTATTTTTAACTATCAAAATACTAACTGTTTTTCACTCTAAAAATCCGTACGGCCACATACTGACTCTAAAAATGACAAAACTTGACATCTAACAATAATTTAACATTGTGGACCCAACAAAATTAGTTTCGTCCAATTCTGAGGTCGTTTGCAAAACTGGCTATTTTTAAAGCTCTAAATAGCCTATTTAAATATATAAATATATTTAAATATAATTAAATTTAATATTTAAAATTTAAATATTATCGTCTATATTCACAGTGGAATACCATACAGCTCAGAAAAATCCTATATGGGTTTCTAACTTGATATTTCAATCTGGTTCAACCCGATATTCGATTTATATTGAAATTCCTTTTTAAAATATAAATAATTCCTTTATAAATTATAAAGGAATTCCACAGCGACTTTTCTAAAATTTGATTTGGACGTAAATCAAAATCTACATGACGAAATCTCGATTTTTCTCTTTCACTAGAAAGATATACTCCACCAGCTCCACACGTTTCTTGTTTCACAGAAATCCGATTTAAAACGAACCCTGTACATTCAGTTGAAGTTCGAATCACCAATTTACGAACTGCAGCGCCATTTCGAGCTCGATTTTAATTATATTATAACTCTACGTTCAAACTATCGTTTATATACTATATTCGTTATTCAAATTCAATTCCAAGCTGAATTAAATATCACAGATGATCCGGTTCACACCATATCGTCATTTCAGCCAATTCTGATTATTTCAGAATTAAATATATTATTTAATTATTATTTTAATTAAATATTCCCAGTTATTTAATTAAACCACCATTTAATTCACTATATCTCTATTTATATAATTAAATAAATTAATTATAATACCTCTGCAAATGCGGGTAATTACATCCCCAGTGATTCCGTGGCTTTGACGGTTGATGAGCTAAGCTCAGGAGGATTTGTCTAAGGCACGGGATTCCTTGGGAGGAAGTTATGGTGGCAAGTGGAACGGACGGACTTCATGTCCCTCCGGAGGGGTATACGGCCATCAGTAAGGTAATGTGTGCAATGAGATCCATTCCTCCGTTTACACCGTTCGTCGTCGAGTTCCCGAGACAATTGCATATCGCTTCCATGCAACTCCATCCTAACACATACGCTTACATGTACATGCTACATGTGGAATACATGGATATCTTGGGTACGGAGCTTACTTTCAAGGATCTGAACTTCTTTTATCATTCCAAGCATTTGCTTAAAGTGAACTCCATCCTTTGTTTTCTTCGAATCTGTGCCTAACAAGAAAATCCTTAACGAAGGACACAACAATGTAGGTGACATAAAGCCCGAGTGGTTTTACATCAAGCACCAGGCTGGGTATGCGAGAAGATGGATACAATCAAGTAAGCTTCAAGTTCTGATGTCCCTACTTCAATCATATTAGCAAATGTACTAACTTTTCCTTTTCTGTTCTCAGTTCCAAATTCCCAAAAGGAGCAGGATCAACTATACTTAGATCGCTTGAGTCGCCTGTTGAATGGTAACCTGGATTTATTGAACATGCGAAAGGCTTGGTGGATGAGCTTCTGCACAGGCATCGTCTACTTAATATAAATCGAAGTACAGGACACGGAGGTCGTGGTTTTACATACGTTCCCCCAACTCAATTCCTTCTGCTCCCGCAGAAACCAGCGGTGTGCCCCCAGTCAAGAGGCAAATTATAACCTCAGTTGAAAAGGGAGAGAGTTCCATCGCCCAGGTACCACGGTCGGGAGATAAAGAGATGACTCTCGTATGAGACCTCGACACCTTTCTTAAGAGTCCCTCTCTGATGCAAATCCAAGATGAAGAAATTCTGAACAAGGCGGTTGGAGATGAATTCCGGGATGCTGATCCGAAAGACGCTTCTATTTCAGAATGGCAGTCTTCTCCAAATATACTGTCTCCAATTAGGCCTCCTGTTGGCGAATCACAGTTGGACGATCCCATGTTCATGGACTTGGCTAAGCTTCCTTTGCCTGACGAGATTTATACTTCCAAAGACATTGGAATGGGTTCTTTCTTCCCAACCTCTAAAGAGGAAGTTAGTCTTGTAAAAGTCGGGGAGACCACATATACAAGCCTTTCTCCGGGCTCCGGTTTGTCGGGGGGAAGGGGGCACGCACCACACTGACACTGCACATCATTATATCTCTGTGAAATGCCATTTCTTGGTTCTAATATTGATTTTTTTATTAATTTGTAGGAGGATGCCTCGTCGCATATACAATCTCAAAGGTGTTTGGGTGAGCATACCTCGATACGGCTCCGATATAGAGCATGATCAACATGAAGGCCATGGGAGAGATGAAGAGACGTCATCACTCTCAGTACCACCGATCCTCCCACTCTCAGTATCTACCTCGCTCGGATTCAGAGAAGTACAAGAGTCACCCCCTTCATCATGAAGGAGATAAGTACATTCATAGGGCTCCACTTCTTCCAAAGAATTACATCCACAGGATAAATAAATGAAGAAACACTCTGATCCGAAGGATAAATCGAAGTACTTGGGTAAAAAACAAAGAAGCTCTCGTACCCGCTAAGCTTCGAAACATCGACATTACTGCAAGAGGCCCATAGTATTAGAAGCTAATACCCAGTAGAGACTCAAGGTGATAAAGGAACAGTTTCCTGAATATCACTTTGGGAAAATGGATTTCGCTCCGAATTTTGAAGTCGGTTGATTCAGATTGGGTAGCGGCCTTTAAAGCTCAAATAGACTACATAGATGAGCAGTACAAAGAGACGTGCAAGTTTGCTCGTAATTTCGCCAAAATCATCAAGGATTTAATAGCGGATATCAAAAACATGAAGCAAATGGATAAGTATGATTTAAACGCCAAAGATATCATGGAGAAAGAACTTGAGGATATGCAGGCCAAGCTAGCTCTCGAGCAACGTGATGTAGAGAACTTCAAGAAACAACACGAAGAATTGCAAAAGCGTTATTATACCGAGCTTGACTCCCATAACCAAGAGTGCACAACCTTGAAATAAGAAATTGAATATGCTAAGTCAAAGAGCACTGGGTTGAAGTTATCTTGCACTTGCCTTGAACAAGAAAAGGCAGAGTTAGAAAAGAAGAATGCTAGTCTGGAGACCATGTTGGAAGAGGCTGAAGCAAGGGCAGTTTTAGCTGAGGGGAACGACGATCTAGCTCTCAGATCCGCTGCCACATCGAAGGAAGAGCTTGCCGAGGCTTAAAAGGATCTATTCTCTCATTTGTAATTTGAGAAGTAGTATTACGAACGTTACTACTTAACTGATATTACCCGGTAGGACACTTATGTCGCTTTAGACTCCCCTTAGACAGTTGATGAGCATGCAATGGCCACATATCTTTCAATTACCAATCTGCCCCAAGTTAGGCCCTTACAAGCTTCTAGAGGAAGTGGACATCCCCGTGAACTACCCTACTCCATTACCGTTTTATGCCTAACCACTTTAAGAGGAGGACCCAAAGACCTACTTCGAACCTAGTAAGGGTGGGTCCCATGACTTTGGTTCCTCTCCAAGGAATAAACCTTCGGATGGATTCTAGTCCTAACCACTTAAGACTCAAACTAGATAAAAAGAGAGTCAGCCACTTAAGACCTTCTCAAGGCGTAGTAAACCTATTTATTTTCACATGCAACCGACTTATATATACATACATATACCTATATATATATATATATATATATAGACATACACACATACACACTAAACCTTTCACATTAAACCGTATACCTGTAGATATTGGATATGTCGGTCGGTTCCGAGCAGACTTCTACTACAAGTTGGTTTAACCTCGTGTCTAGTGTACTAAGTTTATGAATGGCCCCTGATACCTAGACATCTCACATTAGTTGGACCTAATTGTGGTTGTTAGATTTTCCGATCGGTTCCGGGTAGGCATCTACCACAAATGGAAACTAACCTCATGTCCATGTGTCACTTACTTATATATTTAAAGCCATTCTATTTACGCAAACACAAGCAAACAAATATATATATATATATATATATATATATATATATATGTTAAGTGGACATTTCAAATTCAAACTTTTACCTAATCGCATTTATTACGCTAATACAATGTTAATAACGTTGAATACGTTTATATAAAATATAATAATAGCGCCTAATTAACGTAACATTCATATAAGCGGGGAAACGTTCTAACGAGGTGGAAATCGTCATGTTATACAAATTAAGGCATGTAAATTGGGTTTTCCATACTTTCACTGCTACAACATAGGCATAATAACAATATGATAACATAACAAGTAGCAGTGGATGGAAAAACAAACACATATAAGATTTAAACTTGCATCCTAGGCATGTGGAAATGATTTCAATACTAAATTAAAAGTAGAGTATTATGTACACTCACATATGTATGTTTATAATCCATATTTCACCTAATTCACCCTTTTTGTGGTGTTATGCACCTAAAAATGTTTACATTTGACTTATTTCAACTTATGAATGCGTTTACACCCAAAATAGGATCAAAACCCAATTCAACTATGAAATAATCAAATCCAAACCTTTTTAGGCTAAATCAAATGATAATAACGGTGAATTACACAAAATATGAATAATGATAGCAACACTCTTCTGCACCTTTAATTCAATATTAACCAAAGATCCACAAAACCATAAAATCATGATAATTCATACGAAATTACAAGATAGAGGATTTGGGGGGTTTGAATGTTCATATTATCACAGTTCCCAAATCTTCTAGGCATATCAATTCATATTGCAAACTATTAAAAACATGAATATGCCGTAAGCAAAACCACATTCCACTCACAAATTATAGGCAGAAAAGAGAGATATATGTGGTAATTCTAGATCTGTAACAATCTTTACGTTCAAGCGAGCTCCAATAATTCTCCTAACAATATACATACAAGAGACATACATTGGAGTCTTATACATATATGTTTATGCTAAATTCCAAAATCCTAAACTTATGTAAATTGGAATAGAGAGAGATTTAGAATAGAGTTAGAGAAGTAGAAGAAACCTTTACCCTATTCTCTTTGTTTTTCTATGGAATTTGGCAGTGGTGGAGAGATGACATAGAGGCGGAGATGGAGAATAATTAGGGTTTCTAGGGTGTGGTATGAGGGGTTATTTATACTTACTCGTGTGAGTATGAGACGTTGGATCAATTAAGATTAATCCAAGCCTTTCATTTTTATAAATCCCTCAAAGAAAACCCTAACCACATAGCTTAATTGGGGAGGCCAACCACATAGCCTTACACAGATGTTTCCCGTTTGGTTCAATCCAGGATGTATGCCTAACAAGAGTAGTGATTCTATCCCAACCTTGTAAATGTTTACACACGACTCTACCACTCTTTCCAAAGTGGTATTCTTAGATATAATACCGAGATAGAACATTTACGCATATAATTAGGAAGCCCCCTTTTTATATTATAATTCAATTGATTATTAGACCGAGAAGTGATCCCTAACTGTGGAGTCTTTGCATATATATATATATATATCCATCCTCTTTCCCTTTATAACTTTCCGCCTCACTATCAATGATAGATAGGGTGGATTCTCCCGATCACTTAAGACCTTAGGCGGACTCATTAGTTGGAGGACTTATTGGTGACTTAATACCACTCGATAACTCATTCCATATTTTTATAAACTAGATAGAACTAGTTATGGACCCTCCTAGATAAGGCTTCCGTCATTCATGCACATACCCTTACCCCGTATAAGGTAAGAGATGGTATTTTATCACTCACTATATCACTAGCTGACCTTATTAGATAACCCCCTTAGCCGCTTACTACTTCCCGTAGGGTAGGTAGCCATATCTGACATTTTTAATTTCCAGGTTTTGGCAGGCACTACTCACACATGCCGTTTAAGACCCCTATACTGAAGGACCTATCCCCAGGTGGACTCTTCAAACCTAGCCACTTAAGTCCTAGAAAGAGGACTATACGTGAAGGTTACTAGGTTCGTCGCTCATTAGCCCTTAATACCTTTCCTTATTTGGATAAAGTGGGCCGCTTTATAGCTCCATTTCTATTTAGTATCTGTCCACATGATTTATTATTGTCACGGGTTTTATGGTAAATAATTTTTATCCATTATTAACCTACTAAGTCCAACTCTACTATAAATTCAATATTCATTAACATAACAAGGAAGTTTATATCCCCTTTTCTTCTAGGAATTTATTTGATTTCTTCCCAAATTTGGACTTAGTATTTAAATGACAATCAATGCCCATTAATCTCCTTAGATCACCCATTTTCTTTTATTTCTATTTTTATTGCCCTTTATGACCATACCAGTAATATTTTCCTATGGCAACTATTTATCATTCCCAAGGTATCTATTTCTTGTACCCCAACAATAATTACTATTCTGTCATATTCTCACATTAAATTGACAACTTGTGGATGCTGGATTGGCCAGTCGGTTCCGGGTAGACTTCTACCATAAGTTAAACTTAACCTCATACCTTAGTACGTTTATATTTATGCATTAGACACTTCACATTAAGCTGACCATCTATGGTTGCTGGATTTGTCAGTCGGTTCCACGTTGGCTTACACCACAAGTTGAGCTTAACCTCGTGTCTAAATGCAGTTATAATTCAAATTCCCTAATTTGTGATTTACAACATTTATCCTAATTAAATTAGGAATTGAAACCATTTCCCTATCATTTTCATTTTCCCTAATCAATATTGGCTACAATTGTTGTTTATTGATTTGTGGTCCTATTAATATCAATTAATTGTCTTGCTACAAATGGTGACCATAAATACATTAATTCAATATGGATTACGTTTACATATAATTCCATAATTGAACCTCATCCAAACATTCAAACATTCTATACGATGTATATTTCAACGTTTTACGCTGAATTGGACGGATAGTATATATATATTTATATTTATGTTTATATTTTCGTGTGGTCAACGTAGTTATTATTTTTATTTTTATTATTATAACTTAAATGATTTGGTTTAATCAATAACCAAACATTCCTTTTTTCCTTCAATCTTGCCGAAAGGTTCAAATCTTATAAAAATACTTTTAGCCGTAATCATTGTAAATTGTGTCTAATTAATGGAATCGACATATTTCAAAATCATAAGAAATATATGTAAATATATATTTTGGAATACTTGATGCAAATTACGCACACATACACATATGTGTATATATATACGTACATTTGCACCACTTTTTCCTTTTTGATCTTTTTATCATGCCTCTTATGATTTCAAAACAATGCCTTTTTATGTTAAAGGAGGAAAATGGCCTATTTACAACAATTAAGCAAAAACCCAACTATATTGAATACAAACAGGCATATTTCTTTTAATACTACAATTTACCAATTTCACATTTTTACCAAAATTTGATTATTCAACACTGAACTAGAGATCTGGAATGTAACTACATTTAAATTGTGTTTAATGGGACTAATTTCCAAATCTATGATGTTATGCAATGCCCACAATACATTTTACAATATAATTTCAATATATTTCATTACATAACTGTAGGAATATGTTTAAACAAGTTTAAGAATCCTACAATTGATATTAAGAATAACCACAACTTATAATTCACAAGTTTTAACCATACTTATAATCAGATCTGATGGTTGTTAATAAATTCACAATATTAAATGAACAGATTTATTAGGGAATTGGCATAAAAAGCATAGGTTTAATTCAAACGAAATAGATATGTTATTATAACTATATTCATAATTTTCCCACTTACCTTATAGCCTCCAAATCCAAAGTTTGAACCTTTAGGCCTACAATTCCCAAATTTTTATAAATCTACAATTTATCTGGAAAGGGGAAAATTCAGATTTGTAGAGATGTAAGAAAACAGGAGTAGATGGAGAATCTGATTTTGAGCGTCAGTTTGTATTCTTTTCCATTAGATCTCTTATCCTCTTTATTTCATATGAATTGGATTTGATTTGTTTGTATGAATATATTTTTATTTTAGAAATTAGGTTTGGAGAAGGAGGAAAATGACAGAGCTCCTCTACCACTGCAGATTTATATGGAAAAGAATGAGGCCTTACCCCTTTATTTATAGGGGTGAAAATGGCCTAGGACTGTTGGATTAGTTTTAAGTTATATCGCCCATCCGTTTTAATAATATTATAAACCAAACCCTAAAAACCTAGTCACTAGGTAAAATAATGCCCAGTAGGTCGACCGATATGGTCGACCGCCTGGGTCTTAGATGCCCACAACGGCTTGGTTAAATAAGGTAATATATAATTATAATTTTTGATTTATTTATTTTTCGTTCATTTTCGTATTTCATCCATAACTTTTTCATATGGACTCCGTTCGTGAAACCCCAACATGAAAGTTGAATAGAATTCTGAGATGAACGCATTGGTATAAATTTCATGGCAAATTCCATCATTTGCAGAAATTTCTATTTTTCAATTTCTAAAAATTAATTTATATTGCCAAAATTCCGGGTTGTTACTGTAATGAACCAGATTTTTCAATGTTTTAAAATTTCGGAATTTATTTGGATTAGGTATTTTAATTTTAGTTAAAAATTTAAATCTAATCTAGTTAATTTTGGTTTAAATATATTTTATAAGTGAAATTTTAATTTTGTATTCTTGATCTAAGTGTTTGTTAATTTAAAACGTCGGCTATAGTTTAAATTTATTGAGATATGTTGTTGAGAGATTTTAAAATTTGATTTTTTTATTTTAACTTGAGTTCTGTTGATAATTTATTTTAGTTTTGATTTTGGTTTTAAAAATAAATAAATTTGGATATGTATTTAAAAATATTTAATATACTAGTATGGGGCATAATACATAAGAAAACGGTATATTCTTTCAAAATAATTGTTTATTCATGTGTTTGCCACTTGTTTAATTTGTGTTGAAATAGTTAACATGTATCCCCTTGTATTTTACAAGCTTTCTTTGTGATGTAATTTTGACCATGCGTCCTCCCCTTTGAGCAAATCCGTGTCCCTTTTGTCACCGTCCTCGTACCTATTTCTTTTACCAGTAAAAATGGATCCTTTTCTCCAAATCGAAATCATGTCCACCATCTAAAATTCTTAAATCCATTCTCTAAATCGATGGCTGTTGTAACAACCCATAATTTTAACAACACTAAAGAGGGCAAATTAAAGTATAATTAATTTAATATTTAGAATTAAGGGAAACGGACTGTGCCATTGCGTCCATCTCAAAATTCTGGTCAAGATAGACATTTGGTTTGCGTAAAACGAACATCGTATGAAGAAGTTATGAAGGTTTGAAGTTTGTATACGTGCAAGAGAATTATATATATATATATATATAATTAAATCAGAAAATCAAATTTCAGTTCAAATTTCGGATTTCCAGAGGCGGAAAATTTCCCGCCCCAGGGGTGTCGACCCCTTAAGGAGGGTTTCGATCCCAGGGTCGACCCCTTTAGGGGGTGTCGGGGGAGGGGGGTCGACCCGCCTGCGCAGATCTGGGCAGATTAGGGTTTGGGGTTTGGCTATAAATACGGCTCCATTTCCCCTGTTTTCTACACTGAAAAATAATGGAGAACTAGATGCTATCGCTGCCCAGACTGAACCAAACTTTTTCTTCTTCTGCAATCGAGTTAATCAAGTTATTCAAGTGTAGATCTATGATTCAACATCTGTTATTCTCCTTCTGTTTTTCTAGATCCAAACACTATGAGTTTAAGTTACTTTTAGATTTAAATAATTAAAAAGTAAACATGATATGACTGTAATTTGGATCTATGCCTACGACTTCTTGAATCATATCAGATCTGTTATAACTTATGAACCTATGATATTCTGACATAACTATGACTTGGATCTTGACCTTTATCATGTCAGATCTACCTTGGATTATAGATCTAATTCACTATTTAGATCACCTTGTACCAGTCATGTTTGTGGTTAAATTGGATCTGTTATTAGTTGGACATCTAAATTATTGTTTCAGTCTTATCATGCCTATTATGACATCCCTATTATGTTTGAATCAGTTCTATCATCTCATGCTCACCAGATTTGCTCTTATATGCCCATCTTATCAATATGCCACTATGTATTTATGTCAATTTTGTTAGTATAATCATTTCTATCATCTTCCTTTCATCCCTTCCCTTTTATTTTATATAGCCAGGCTACTTTAGAGCCTAGGCATGCCGCTGAAATATGCGAACGCGTTAAACAGGGAACGACGGGAAAAACATTGAAATTGGGCATAACTTGTAAACGGGGAATTTGGCATAACTTGAATAATGTTTATGAATATGAACTTAGGGTATGAACATAATTGGGGAAAAAAGGGAATGAAGACCTATAACGACATAGGTAAAATTTGGTTAATAATGAAATGCCTAGAATTACAGTAATTAGAAACAGTAACGGCGCCTGGACACGAGGTTAGATTACATTTGTGGTGGAAGTCTTCCCGGAACCGTCTGGCATATCCAGTGACCATAAGTGGTGAATCTAATTTGAGGGGTCTAGGTGCACAAATACGAGATGTGCTAAGACACGAGGTTAAGCCCGACTTGTGAAAGAAGCCTGCCCGGAACCTACCGGCATATCCAAGATCCACAAGTGGTAGGCTTAATGTGAGGGGTCTAACACATTATAAACATAAATGGACATGGTAATGAATTGGAATACTTAACCTAGTTGAATCCATAGGGATTGTATGAACAGGAACTTAAATAGGGGATAAGTAAACATGGTTGAAATAGGGGGAAGGTTAAGTATATTGGGTGCGGTAGGTAATATTTATATATAGGCCCACAAGCTTAACCTATTGGGGTTATGTAATTAAAGACACCGTTAGGTAAGCATAACCTGTGGAAATGATGGGGTTATGTAATTAAAGACACCGTTAGGTAAGCATAACCTATGGAAATCCTAGTGGGGATAAAAGACAAGGGGGGAGCTTGTATGAACTTGTGTGGGGGACCCGTTTCTGTCAATAATCCATAGAACACTATCAGACAAGTACTTCGCCATAGGTCGGAGTTGGGACACGCTTACTGAGCTGATTGTAAGAGATCCAAACGTAGAGAACGGTGTGGGCGACGCAAACCGACCGGGCCATGTGCGTGCATGGCCCGGGCAGAGGGGGACAAGACGACCGTGACACCAGTAGATATGGTTATGCACATCAACGAAGGGTTGCCACTTTAGGAAGTGATACCTCCTACGGTGGGGCCGGCATAGCGTATCTACGGAGTAGGGAGCCAATCAATTAGGGTAGTAGTTAGGGTACATCTAGACTTTGGTAAAGTTTAGGAGCCTGTTAGGATTGGGCTGCCTATGGATTGTATGGGGTTAAAACCTCTCACCAGGAGTATGTCTAAGTCTACCATCTTATAGTTGTTGGGATCATCTCATTTTGGTTATACTAGTATTTGTGCATAGGATCAGAGTAATCATTAGAGAAGCGTATACACTCTATCAAGTTTACCATGTCATGCCTGCCTATTGAGATGTTATCTTTCTTATCCACTTTATATGCCTGTCATGATACTTTTGCTTATTCATTTGCTAAAAGTAACTGGACTTGCCAGACTTTATGTCTGACCCTTTTTGTTTCTTCTTCTTTTTTCTGTTTCCCCCCGGGTTCTTAGAGAGGTAATAACTCAATCTTGACTAGGATTCTGCTATCATTTGCTGAAGCTAGTTAGATGTATTGCTCAAGCTCCTATCCTTACTACTATGGCTGTGTTTTTATTTAGGGATTATGCTTCTTTTATATTGTACTCTGAAGTTTTAAGTACAAGACAGAAGTTTTTATAATGTACTGGTTTTTATGTAATTCAGACATATGATGTCTTGAACCACGATGCTTTATGATTAATAAAAGTTTTTAATTCCGCTGCTATTTTATATCTATCTTGTAATGTTTCTGTTTCGGTTTACCTATAATGCTTCACGAAACTTAATGCATTCTCTTAATGAGTGGCACTAACGGATGTGGGGTATCACACTTGGTATTAGAGCTAAAGGTTACCAGATCGGATAAAAGATTTTGAAAATTATTTTCAAAAAGGTTTTAAAAGAAAGCATTCTCAAAAGAAAAAATCTGTTTTAAAAAATATATTCCCCAAAGCCATATGTAATATCTCTTGCCTCTCCGCTTGATTCCTTTTTCCTTTTTGTCTGGAGAAACCGATTCTTTCCGAAAGGTGTCCCCATTGTGGCATGGTTCCTTAGGCATATTGAAACTACGACACATGTCGAAAGGCAATGAAGTGCCTAACCTCCATCTGTAGCCTCAGTTTTCACTTACGGCTAATTTTCTCGAGCTTCGTAAGGATTTCCGTGCGATGGAGACATCTTTCAAGAGACTTGTTAACTTGTTACGCAAGGATGGTAAAAAGGAGAATAAGGGAGTTAGGGCTAAGGAGCACAACCCAAGGGGGAGAAAAATGATGGCCCTGTAAGGGAACATAGATAAATTTCAGATAAAGGTGAAAATAAAAAAAAGGTAAGGTGGAGGAAACACAAAACAAGAAAGTGTGGCCCAAGAAGGGACAACAACAACAGCAACAAAAGAAGGGCGGAAAGAACGACAAGGATAAGGATAAGAGGAAATTCCATAATTGCAGATGTGAGGGTCATTTGATCAAGGACCGCAAAAGAAGGAAGAATACTTGCTTCAGTTGTGGAGAGGTCGGACACTTTGCTAAGAAGTGCCCGATGAAACAGGGACAAGGTCAAAGGGCAAGAGCTTCTGGAGAGCAGGTGCATGCTCTCGCGACTAGTGCTCCAGATAGAGGTAGGAAAGTTTCCATGGAAGGTTTGATTTCTCTTTCCAATCACCCTAATAGAACTCTTTGATTCTGGCGCTTCACGTTCATTAATATCTAGTTCTGTGGTTGAGTCTCTGCACCTAAATACAAGTATGGTAGTGGATCCCATTATTGTCTCAAACCCCATTGTTGGTTCGACTCATTTGTCCATGATTTGTCGGGGTTTGAGAATATTCGTGTTAGGTGTCGAGTTTGAGTGCGATGCATATGTGCTCGGTTTTATGGGCTATGGTTTGATTCTAGCGATGGATTGGCTAAGCATGTATGGTGTCATTCTATATTGTGAGAAGAGGGTCGTTGGACTTTTGACTTTCCATGGGAGGACCCTCAAGATTTCTTGTGACCCACAAGAGCCGGTTATGCTTAGTTTTCTAGAGTCTCTAGATGCATCTATCGATGATCTGCAATCTGTTCCGGTTGTCCGTGATTATTCTGATGTTTTTGATGAGGTACGGGGTTTACCTCCGAGGTGTGAAATTGATTTTTGTATGTATTTTGTGGACAATGCAAAGCCTGTTGCATTACCTATGCGCTTTATGGCTCCAAGGAAAAGGAGGGAGCTTAGTAAGCAAGTAGGATAGCTACTTGAGAAAGGGTTTATTAGGCGAAGCATATTTTAATAGGGTGCTCCAGCAGTGTTCGCGACTAAGGCGGATGGTTCACTTTGCTTATGTGTGGACTATAGAGAGTTGAACAGACTCACAAAGAAGAACAGGCACCCACTCCCAAGGATAGATGATTTGTTTGACCAGCTTGTTGGTGCATCAGTATTCTCTCAGTTAGACTTGGCCACGGGGTTTCATCAGTTGAGGGTGGCCGAGGACAGTATAGATAAGACCACTTTTAGGACTCCGGATGGTTTCTATGAATGGCTAGTGATGCCTTTTGGGTTGATGAATGCACCCTCCTATTTTGTTGATCTAATGAGTAGGGTGTTTCAGGAGTTTCTAAATAAATTTGTCATGGTCTTTGTTGATGATATCTTGATCTTCTCAAAGAGTGAGGAAGAGCATGCCCAACATTTGAGGGAAGTTTTGAAAACTCTCCGTGCGCATCAGCTTAAGGCAAAGTTCTCCAACTGCCATTTTGGGAGAAAAGAGGTGATATTCCTTGGGCATGTGGTTTCCAAAGATGGGATAACAGTAGATCCCGCAAAGGTAGTTGCAGTTCAAGATTGGCATGTTCCGAAAAATGCAATGGAGGTGAGAAGCTTTCTTGGATTGGCAGGTTATTATAGGAAGTTCATTAAGGACTTCGTAAAGATATCAGCCCCACTCACCAGGATAACGAAGAAGAATTTGGCGTTTTCATGGGATATATATTGTGATGCTTCTTTCCAATGATTGAAGAGGGATCTGATAATAGCCCCAGTCTTGACCTTGCCTGATGGGAATAAAGTGTTTATAGTTTACACCGATGCATGAGGTACAGGGCTTGATGCAGTTCTGATGCAAGAAGGAAAGGTAGTATGTTATGGAGGTAGACAGCTAAGGGTTCATGAGAAGAACTACCCTACCCATGATTTAGAGCTAGCTGCCATAATATTCGTGCTTAAGATGTGGCGTCATTATTTGCTTAGAGAGAAGTTCGAGTTGTACACTGATCATAAATCTCTCAAGTACTTGTTCCCGTAGAAGGATCTTAATTTAGGTGGATGGAGTTCCTAGCTTCTTATGATTTTGAGATTGCTTATACCCCTGGCAAGGGTAATGTAGTGGCAGACGCACTAAGTAGGCAGAGGATGGCCGTAAGTCCTCTGTTTGTGGAAAGGAAAGGCTTGGAGTTCATATCGACTTTTGATTTTAGACCCTCCACCGAGTTATTGCCTGCTTTGTTTGCATCGCTAGAGATACGACCTACTCTTATGGATCAGACAGGAGCTTCACAACGAGATGATCCACAGATTTCATACATCTTGGATAGGCTCAGTAAAGGGGAAACTTCTAGTCACCTCAATAGATATTCCATTAACGATAAAGGG
Source organism: Allium sativum (assembly GCA_030737875.1). Taxonomy (NCBI): domain Eukaryota; kingdom Viridiplantae; phylum Streptophyta; class Magnoliopsida; order Asparagales; family Amaryllidaceae; genus Allium; species Allium sativum. Next base: position 113,227,427 of record CM060920.1, on the reverse strand, counting down.
TGGTTGCGACGAGATGGAAGGCTTTGTGTTCCCCAAACTGGAAGTTTGTTAAAGGCAATCCTAGAGGAAGCCCATCATTCTAATATGACTATTCATCCAGGCGGTGATAAGATGTATAGGGATATGAAGAGGGTTTTCTTTTGGGCTGGTGTGAAGAAATATGTGGCAGAGTTTGTTTCTCAATGTTTAGTTTGTCGGCAAGTCAAAGCTGAACAAAAGAAGCCTAGTGGTTTACTTCATCCTTTGGAGGTTCCACAGTGGAAGTGGGAGAGCGTCTCTATGGATTTCATAGATGGTTTGCCTAGATCAAAGAAAGGCAACGCCAGTATTTGGGTTGTAGTGGATAGACTTACTAAGAGCGCTCATTTCATTTCAGTTAAAAGCAAGAGGACGGCTACATGGTTGGCAGCAATTTACGTTCGTGAGATAGTCCATCTTCATGGAGTACCTTCTAGCATCATAAGTGATCGGACCCCATTTTCACCAGTGAGTTTTGGAGGAGCTTGCTAGAAGCATTGGATACGCAGTTCTGTTTGAGCACCTCTTATCACCCACAGACCGATGGACAAACGGAAAGGGTAAACAGAATTCTTAAGGATCTTTTGAGGCTGTGTATCCTAGACTTCGGAGGGACTTGGGAAGAGCATCTTCCTTTAGTAGAGTTTTCCTACAACAACATTTATCAAGCTAGCGCTGGTATGTCACCCTTCGAAGCATTATACGGATGACCCTATAGGTCACTAACTTGTTGGTGGGAATCTACAGAAAGGATATTACTTGGAGCCGAGAAGATTGATCTTATTAGACGGCGAATGAAGACCACTCAAGATAGGCAGAAATCCTACACTGACAAGAGAAGGAATGACATTGAATTTGAAGTAGGAGATATGGTTTTCATTAAGGTGTCACCTTCGACGAATGTGGTTCGCTTTGGATTTGTAGGGAAATTGGCACCAAGATTTGTAGGGCCATTCCCATAACAGAAAGGATTGGCTAAATGGCCTACAGAGTAAAGCTACCCGAGAGACTATCCGACGTTCATGATGTTTTCCACATTTCTTATCTAAGGAAGTGCTTGCATGATACCTTGGAAATAGTTGAGCTGAGTATATTGGAGGAAGTAGAGGTGGAACGGGAGGCGACAGTCAGACGAGTTCCTACCCGTATTCTTGGATCAGAAGTTAAGAAGCTACGCAATAGAGAAGTCAATTTGATGAAAGTTTAGTGGGGAGATAACCCAGAAGATGCGAATTGGGAGACCGAAGACAAGATACGTGCCTCGTACCCTTTTCTTTTCGAGGGTATGTTCCTAATTTCCTTTCCAAAGCTTATTTATGCTTGTTTCTATCATTTAAGTATGTCCTATCGATCGAATCTTCACTACTACAAAAGTGGGCATATTCGACACTAATTTGTGTGCGTTGCATGAAAAGTGTGGCGAAAGCTATGATTTCTTCGAGCTTCTGCAACAGCATTCATATGTTGTTGCATTATACGTGGATGCACTGTTGCGGTGGGAATTTTAGTGTTCTGATGTGCAACACCAGTTAAAAGCGTAGCATTACGTATATATAATCCAGCTCAGCTATCCGCGTTATCAACATATAAAAACCCCAACCGTAGATGAAATATTAATCCAACGGTTCAAACCATCTATGGATCTGATGATCTTAATGTTAGCCATCATCCAATCATTGACAGCCACGTCATTTCATTCTATTGACGAAATTTTGGCGCGATCTTCTCCCTTCGTGAAATCGTTTTCTTCTCTATCATCTAATTGTTTTCCCCCCTTTTTACTATTGACAAAAATTTAAACCTAAATTCACGTCAGTATCGATCCTCTCCTCGACAGCAAATTCTATTCCGAAAAGGATGAAGCTTTGAAACGCTTTCTAGTTTTGATTGCTCAGGGCGCTGACATCGCCAGTTTTTTCCCTCAGTTTCAGTTTGTATTGCACTGTGAATTAGTTGCGCTTATTATAGATTGGATTATGAGTAATTAGTAATTAGTTCATTTGTTACATTTTGGAAAACCCATTCGCTTATGAGTAATTAGTTGCGCTTATTATTGATTTGGGATTTGGGATTATGCTGAGGTTTATTCGAAAATTATACCCAGCAATAAACAAAACAAAACAACGTACCATTCACAAACATTCAAAAACATTCACCAGCATCCATCATCAGTCATCACCAGTCATCACAAACTTCCACAACCACACAAAGTTTCACAAATATTCACAAAATTTCAAGCCAAAAATCATTACCAGCAGAATAAAACCAACATCCACAAACATCACCAGTCATCACCAGCATCCACACCAGCATCAGCACCAACATCCATGTCAGAGTCATTGTCCATGTCAGAGTCATTGTCTATGTCAGAGTGGCTGTTAAGGATAGAGCATAGTCAGCGACCAAACCAGAATTTCTTGTTGTGGAGGGCAAAGTGATCCACCTACGAGTTTATATGCCTTAATTATCAAACAATTTGACATGTAACACACATTAATTATCAAACAATTTGACATGTAACCACATCTGAAGGAAATTCAAGCCATACAATAACAGTGTCTCAAATTCAAGCCACACAACCACATCTATGTACAACTAACAGAGCACCAGTTTGTATTATTATTTCAGAATCTTGGGTGGGGCATTATAACCTTGTATGTATGTATGTGAGTGTGTGCATGTGTGGTTGTGTCTCACTATAAGAAACTGTGGATGGAAGTAAAATTTACCTATGATCACAAAAAAATGGTACCACCGGTTCCTCCCTATTGCTCACAAACAAAATTTCAGGCCTCGTCAAAGGATGAGTATGTGTGGTGCGCTCAACCCTAATGATGTATTTCTTGTTGTCGAATCGAGCAGCAAAAACGTTCTCCAAGCCAATGCCTTCATAAAATTCCATTTTCAGGTACAATGATCTATGGTCAATTCGAGACCAATGACAGTCGTCAATTTCACACACATTTCCCATTGGCGTCATTAATTCTTTTATTGCAGGAACATTTGTCTTCTGGAACTCGGGAAAGCCAACAACTCTGGCCCATGATTCTGCCTCGAACGCTGGTTCAGGCTCAAATTCTTCAGCAGACCATTGTTGCACATAAAAAGAACCTCCAATTTTTGTAAAAAGTTTCAACATTAGCGCATGATCACGCGTACTGTAAGATGGGCATGTTATTAGAAAAGAGTTTTTGGGTATAACCCGTATAGTCCACTCCTCATTAAGCTTCAGCGTATGCCTAAGCGTGAGATGCACAAATTCGTAAGTCCAATGTCCTGAAAGAACAGTGGCAGTGATGCATAGTGAAGAGTCCTCCATTGTTTTTTTTAACTTTTGACGATGGAGTTTTGTTTAGGAGTTGAAGATGTAGATGACGATATGCTTCTGAAGCTTGACAGGATATGAAGTGACACACTGTACGTGGCAGTAATATGAGAACTGAAAACTTTTTGCTCAGAAGACGAATGGCCATATGAAATTGCTTATTTGTTGGCTGGCATGAGTGACCAATCGCCAATGGTCAGTAAGTCAATTGTAATAATTGTGTTCATAACATTTTACTAAGAAGGCCAATGGCCATTCGATGCCACCACTTATCAAATAACTTGTTATCATTTGATCAGGTGCATATTTAATTCTGGAAGGCAGAGGGATACATTTTGCAGATCGGATTGCTGCATATATATGATTCATATATAGGTACATACTAACATACATATATATTTCCTATTGCAATCGGATTGCTGCATATATATGATTCATATATATAAATGAGTAATACATTTTGCAGGTGTGGACACATGTGTACATGTTCAGAATTCGCTAAAGAATTGGCCAGGAATGGATCAGGATAATGTCCCTTATGCCGTGCACCTATTCTTGAAGTAGTTCGAGCTTACTGTATACAATGAACAAAACGGTGTAGCTGATTTTTGAGTTTTGATATTTGGATAATTAAAACAATTGCTTTGGATGAGTTTCTTGTACAAAACCTGTATTGCAAAATATTTAATTAAAGCATTGTATTTCTATCAAATTAGTGTTGCATTTTCCTTCTTCTACTGTTGCGTTAGCTTTTATTGATATCGCATTTCATTGTAATGGTGTTGCATTACATATTGTAGTGGTGTTGCATTACATTAAATATAATTGCTTACCCGTCGCACGTGGACCCCACAACTGACGTGGATAGCTGGTGTGGCATGTGACACGTGGAGTGCTGACATGGAGAGATGACGTGTCGTGTGACACGTAGACAGCTGACGTGGCGGCACTGGAAGCCAGGCCCTAACTAATGCTTAAGGCAACGCTGAATAGTGTTGCATTACGTGCAAATAGTGTTGCATTATGGCTATAATGCAACACTTTCTTTCCGTGGCCATAGATGGGCAAAAGTGTTGCCTTAGGTGGCTAATGCAACGGCCGCGGATGCCACGCCCCCCTGGTGTTGCCTATTTGAAAAAATGGCCTACGGCAACGCTTTTTTGATCTACGGCCACATAAAAATAGTGTCGAATATGCCCACTTTTGTAGTAGTGCTTCGACCTTTAGGTAGGAATCTCATGGATATAAACATGTGCTTAAGACATGTTATGTTTGATGGATGCAAGTGGATGCAAGTGTTTGCTAGTGATTGCTCGTGGATGCATATACACACACATTAGGCACTAGATCGGCTCAATCACTCTCATACTGCGTATGGATGTGTGTGCATTTTTCTTCTTTTAATGGATGGAAATGGATGTATCATCATATGGATGTTGCATTTGGACGGATGATTGTGCACCCATATAGAACCTACATGTTATAATAGGATTATTGCATATAAGTTGGATTCATGACACTGACATACATTGCATTAAGGAGGTCGACTGAATCAGTAGTACGCCTGATCTTTGCATTAGCATTGGGACATATACACACACCTTTGCATATGTTCATATAAGCATTAGAAATATTTTAAGGACAATGGATGCATGTGATTGGTGGATGAGTAGATGGGTGATGGATGGTAGGATATACTTTTTTCTTAACTTGGAGATTTCAGGGACGAAATCCTTTGAGTAGGGGAGAATGTAACACCCCGTAATTTTAACAACACTAAAGAATAATTAATTTAATATTTAGAATAAAGGGAAACAGATTGTGCCATTGCATCCGTCTCGAAATTCTGGTCAAGATAGACATTTAATTTGCGTAAAACAGACACCGTATGAAGAAGTTATGAAGGTTTGAAGTTTGTATACGCGCAAAAGAATTATATATACATATAATTAAATTAGAAAATCAAACTTCAGTTCAAATTTCGGATTTTCGGAGGTGGCAAATTTACCACCCTAGGGGTGTCAACCCCTTAAGGGGGTTGTCGACCCATGGGTCGACCCCTCATGGGGGGTGTCGACCCATGGGTCGAACCCATAAAGGGGGTCGACCCCCCGCGCAGATCTGGGCAGACTAGGGTTTGGGGTTCGGCTATAAATACGGCTCCATTTCCCTTGTTTTCTACACTGAAAAATAATGGAGGACTAGATGTTATCGCTTCCCAGACTGAACCAAACCTTTTTCTTCTTCTGCAATCGAGTTAATCAAGTTATTCAAGTGTAGATCTATGATTCAACATCTGCTATTCTCCTTGTGTTTTTCTATATCCAAACACTGTGAGTTTAAGTTACTCTTAGATTTAAATAATTAAAAAATAAACATGATATGACTGTAATTTGGATCTATGTATGTGACTACTTAAATCATATCAGATCTGTTATAACTTATGAACCTATGATATTCTGACATAACTATGACTTGGATCTTGACCTTTATCATGTCAGATCTACCTTGGATTATAGACCTAATTCACTATTTAGATCACCTTGTACCTGTCATGTTTGTGGTTAAATTGAATCCACCTCGTCACCACTGCAAGTAAATTTTCTTAGGATTAAAGTATTCCAACTTCACTACTCCGGATTTCGCTAAATATAATTGTTGCTTTGCCCTGCTGCTTTGGGTTCCTTTTGCATATTTCATCACTATGAATATGCTACTAATAACACCTTTGTACTTAGTGCTTCCTTTTGGGTTTAACTCTTTACTTGCTTGCTTTACCTTTTGCAACAATAAGGAAATATATATACTTTAGCCATTTAGTTGCTGCCTGGTTGCATAAGTTCCTTTGCTGTAAAATTCGATCATGATTTTGATGTTTGTTTTCCCCTTAATACCCATTGCCACCTTCGAAATTTACCCATATATTGGCATAATACAGCTATAAAGTCAAACTGTTTCACTGTTATATCATCCTACACACTCAAATTGGTAAGTTGCCATACTTATTATATACGCATGTTGGCTGAAGATCCTTATCATTCTGCATTTGTTATGCATGCTACACATTCATGAACTCTTCATTATTTTTCATACCCCTTTCATGCAGCATGCATATGCTAGACCTATGTAGTGCATGTTGAACTATTGGATTTTGTTTCTGTGTATACTCACGTTACTTAACAAGGTTGGTTCTTGCTTTTCTTTATACCTGCACACAAAGGACCACTGCGTGGCCTTGCAACAAATTTGTGTAGCCCCTTTTATACTTTCTCGTAACCTGCCACCATTATACTATTAATATGATTCGGTTTCTTGGTTGGCATTTACGGTTGCCACTTGCTAACATGCTTATTTCGTTGCTCGCCAGAGATGGATTCCTTACATATCTGCTTGCTAGTTTGATTTATACATACCATTGCATCCAAGTTGAACATATTGTTGTAATTCGAACATGTTAATTACCATGCCATCACCCCTTTTTGTACCATCTTATTTGATGCATATACGATCCGCTTTGGTAAGTATTTCAGCAGTTCATTGATTATTATACTTGATTTTTTCTATTAAACTAATTATATTTGTGTGTTTGTAGAAGTTCGCTAACTTAAAATAAGTTTAATCCTGACTCGAGTGTTTTGTATTTTGCATGGAACGCTCGGGTCAGGTCCTAAGTGTTCTAGATTTAAAGATTTCGACTAGCAAAGCTGGAGAAGAATGCGAAGATGCAAGACGCATATGCACGCGCAAGTCGACAAAACTGTAACTTTATTTAAAATTCATGTATATTTTTATATTCTTTCAATGTAAAATAATTTTGTATAAACTCTAATAATTTTTGTAATAAAATTCCGCTTGTGAAATATACTGTTGTATATTTTCTATGTTGAAATTCTGTGTGATATTCCATTTAAACCCGCTAAGCTAATAACGATCCGCCGTTTTAAGCATTCTGAGTCGGTTTAAATACCGATTCGAGACATAAAAATAGCAAGTCGTTACAGTTACAGTTAGTGTCAAATGATATTCATCGCAATGGAAATGGTAATTTAGTATACAAGTTAATCTATATTTTGACCTTAATGGTAAACCTGTAATTCAAACTTTTATTGTCCAAGGCTTGGTGTCGGTTGTACGCCAAACCTTTATCGGTTTTCTTAACTACCAATACCCTTAGTATGTTACACATGACATGCAAATCGTTACATATAAATGTTATGGCGTGCGCTTCACACTTGATAATAATATATATGTTGCGCATGAATTATATTTTCTGGAAAGTGTTTGTGTTTAATGCAATCAAGAGAAAATGATTTACAAGAATATTCAGTAATATAGCTTCATTGAAATCATGTGTTATTAATTCGAGTCCTTATTTCTGAGTTGTAATATCTAATTCTTTTAGTTTTATTTTTATGTGTGTTGTTAATCAGTAAGCAACGGTGATGTTAAGAATGTCTATTTGTTAGATATTACTTCTATGTGATATTAAAATTTATTAATATGCACAGAAATATAGTTTGAATTTGTATATTTAATTTATAAATGCTACTTTTAAACTATATATTAAGCTAAAATTATGTAAAGTTACTATAGGAATATCCCGGTCTGACTAAAAATTTGTGCTTCTTAGACAACTATTAATAAAGACAAGAAATGATAGTTATGTTATACTTGAAAAAACAAGTGTAATGCAAAAGAAAATCAAGTTCATGTTCTTTGAATGATAGAGCATTTAAAGTCTAAACACCAAATACTTGACCACATTTCAAACTCTTCGAAAAGTGATAAAAGATGCTTCAAAGAGTAAGAGAAATAAAATTAAAAATAATATTCGATCTAAATTAACATGGTTATTTCCTCTTATATGACAGGGAATGATGGTAGCAACTATATCTACTTTTAGAAAGCTAATTGATATAGGTTGATTGATGAACACACTTTGCAGCTCATATATTATTTATGATCTCTGTTATGTATTTTTTTTTTCAATTTTAGTACCAATGAAAATGGTCCCATTTGCAATTACATTTCATGCAAAAATGGTGTCGCAAAAGTTATTCTTTTGTGTTGTATGTCAATTTGGAGACAGTATATTTAATTTTATGAGATTATTTTGGTTGTAGGTGTTGTGTTTTATTTCGGTGAGATTTGTTTGCTAATTGGTTAGACATTAAAAGAATGTTTTTTTTCTTGATTCTATACAGTGTAAATGGATACTTTTTTGAAAACACATAAAAGAGTAAAGGCCCATGACATCGGGTAAACAACACCCGATACCCATTAACACAATACAAAACTCTCAAACCCAAGCCGACTTAAACATCAACAAAAAAATATAACAATCTCCCCAAATAAAATAAAAATGGCGATTGTGGGGAGAGATTCAATGGATTTCTTTCTCCAAAATCCAAAACTTCATGGCGGCTTACAAATGAAGTCTTCATTTTCCATAATCTCCCGGTGGAGGGAGTTAGGGTTTGAATAACCAAGCAAACCCTGGATTCAAGTCTCTTAGTATATAGTCTTCAGATCTGCTCTTCTTTGTGCTTAATGAGCTTGAGCAGCTTTCTCTAATCCTCTTTAAGCTATAGGAGTCTTCAGACTTCTTACTTCCACACTGCTTTCACCTTCACTCTAGCAAGATAAGTGATAGATTTGACTAATAATTAAGCTTCTATAGTGATTATTTCCAACTTTTTGAAAAAAGCTATGAAATTTATCCTCTTTTCTCTTCTCCAGTGAAGAAACGCACTATGGATCACTATTGAATGGATGGCAGCATCTATCCTCTACAGTAGGAGAACAGAACATGTTCCCATTCAATTGATTATCCAAAAAATTGTTTTTTTATAACATGATCATGCTTACTTCCCTTTAAGGTTTTATTAATGTCGAGGTTAGAGTTGCAACCTCCAAGGAGGAAACTAGAGTGCATTGCTAAATTCTTGCTTTCACTAATCATGCTGATGTGCTGATTATTGCCAGCCTTTTGAGCTCTGTTGGATGTCAATATTGACCCTTTGCATCAGGTAAACAACACAAATTACTTTCCCTTTTACTGTTTACATAAATTTTTTTACTGAATAGTTCTTATTTACTTCCCTTACAGGATAAGCTGATGTCGAGACTAGTATTGCAACCACCAGAAAAAAATTCAAAATGCCTAACTTTATCTCTGTTACCATAAAAACTATTGGTGCAGAAATTAGATTTGGCATGATGATCTTTCGATCTGCTCAAGCTAAACTTCCCATTGAGTATAAAATCCTCAACTTTCTTTTCATCATTACATGATATTGCCTAATTGATGCTATTTTCATTGCTTTGTCTGATACCCTTTCTGATGATGATTTGACTATTAGCATAAATGTTTTTCCATAATAGGTTGCAATTGGTTTTTTTGGATGCATGTAATCTCTGATTTCTTTCTCTCCAAATATGGTATATCAAAGTAGTTAGAATAACACAAGCCCTGTTAAATTTTTTGATTTAGGCTTGTAATTATTCTTAATATACTCGACACTATCTCTGATATTCAAAGTAGGAGTACTCAGATTAAAATTCATAATGCACTTAGCATTATACCAAATGAACTGAGAATAAGTACATTCAAAAAATAAATGGTTAGCATTTTACAGATCATTCTTACATAAGACACAAGTTGCATCAGAATTCTTATTACATTTACAACATTTCTTTCTAGTAGGGAGTTTATTTAGAAGGGCAAAGTAAGCACAATGAGCCATTTTTGGACAATTAAATTTGCACCAAATTACTTTATGCCATCTTACTTCTACCTCAACCCCAATAAAAAATTCCCATGCTTTTTTAAAAGAATATTTTTCTTTGGAATTAAGCTTCCAAATCCAAGAGTCTTTAAAACAATTATAATCAATGGGAATTTTTTGAATGGGAGACTTATAAATAGAAGCAACTTGACTGCTATTAAAAGACCAACTATTATTTTGGATAATATTTTGAATTATATCATTTACACCTCCAAGGATGAGTAGAATTTTCCACCCCAAAAGGTTAATTAAAGAATTAACAAAAATCTGTGGATCAAACCATAAACTGGTTTGACCTCCATCCTTTAGTTTTCTTTTAATTAACTTTCAACCTATATAATATTTTTACAAATATATGATGAAGATTCTTTTTTCTAGTAGTCCATAAATTTTGTGTTTTAAGATATTTAGCCTTCATCCATCTTGCCTAAAGGGATTAGCCATCTACAAACTTCTAGAATAGTTTTAGTTTACAAACTTCATTCAAATCCCTAATGTTTCTAAGTCTAAGTCCCCCAATTTTTATTGCTTGCAAACTTTCCCCAAGCAATTTTGTGTTGTTTTCCATTCCAAATAAAATTAGCACACATTTTTTCAATCTTTTGAATATCATTAATAGGGATGTTATGTGATTGTATCCAATAGATTATGACAGCTGTGATGACAATATGAGTAAGCTCCATTCTACCTGCCATAGATATGAGCTTACTAAACCATCCTTCCAATTTACTATGGATGATATCAAATAGTCTAGAACAGTCCCTCACTTTAATTTGATTGACACTAAGTGGTAAGCCAAGATATTTGACAAGTAGCTTGCTTTCCTTAAACTTCAAGAGATTAAGTATATCATTCTTAAATAAAGAATCTTTACAGAAGTAAATTTTACTTTTATTCTCATTGACTTTAAGACCAGAATTTTTTTCCATGTTGTCAAGTATGTTTTTAATAGAAGAAGCACTAATTTTACTAGCTTTAACAAACACAAGCATATCATCTGCATATAAAAGATAAGTGATATGTGGTTTGTTCTTGCTGATAGGCTTAATGTTTCCTTTCAGTAGTTCAGTTTCCATTTGAATAGAAAAGTAATCCATAACAATAGAAAATAAATAGGGAGACAAAGGATCTCCTTGCCTTATACCTCTATTGCTATGTACGATTCCTTTGAGGGATCCATTTATTATTACTGAAAAGTAACATTATTAATGCATTCTTTTATTAAATCACAAAATCTGGTGTTAAAACCCATGTGATTCATGACAAAAATAATTAAATTCCTGTTTATTTTGTCAAAAGCTTTTTGCAAGTCAATTTTGATGCACATCAAATTTTTATTTTTTTGATTAAAATCCCTTATTAACTTATGAACTAATAGGGAATTTTCAGAAATAAGCCTACCAGGAGTGAAGGCACTCTGGCTTTCAGAAATAAGAAATTTCAAAAACCTTTTAGTTCTATTACATAAAATAGAGGAAATAATTTTATAAATGAAATTACAATAGGCAATAGGCCTGTGGTCCTCTTAACTCAAAGGAGCATTAACTTTTGGAAACAAAGTAAAAAAAGTATGATTAGTATTTTTCAAAATCAGACCTGATCTAAAAAATTCATTAACAGAATCACAAATGGGGTTGCTAATCTCAGACCAGTGAGTTTTAAAATTTTTAGCCCCAAATCCATCAGGACCTGGACTTTTATCATTATTGGCATTAAAAATAATATTTTTAACATCTTCATCTCATAAAGGAGCAAATAAAATATCCTCACTATTGCTATTCACAATGTTTATAAATTCAATATTTGGGAAATTACTTGATAAATCTATAAAGTTATACAGAGAGCTAAAATAATTAATTGTCTCCTTCTCTAAGAGAAAGGCATCATTAATTATTTTTCCATTTGAACCAAGTAATTTACTAATATCATTTCTAATTCTTCTGTTCGACATTCTAGTATAAAAGAATTTACTAGCTTCATCTCTTGAAGTTAATCAGTCAATTTTGGCTTTCTACTTAATATTAATAGAGTGAATATGCAGAGATTTAACAAGTTTGGCTTGAGCATCAAAAAATAGAAAAGCCTTATCATTGTCTGAGCTATTATTATCCAAATCATTTTGGAGTCTTTCACATTCATCTCTATTAAATTTAATGCCAGGTTTATTTCTAGAAATGTTCCAGCTTTTAAGATTCCCCTTGATAATCTACAGAGATTTGCTAAACTTATATTGGGCAATACCAAAAAGGTTATTTTTAAGACTGTTAGAAACAATCTCGTTATAGATGATAGGTTCATCTTTTGTTTCTTGCTACATATGTATTAATTCTCTCCAATGTCCTCAATCCAATAAATTTTGTGACTAAACATTATTGTAAGTCTACAATTCACACGTAATCCATATTCAATTGCAGAAAATGCTTTTTGAGCTAATATTAGGAAGGGTATGTTAAATAATTGTTAGCTTTTCACTCAATGACAAATTGTTAAATACACGTCATTTCTAGTGTATGTTGAACTTTTCATATAACATGAGCTGAACATGACAATTTCATGTGTAACAAAAAGGCTTTAAGAATTATTAAGGCTATCATTTCAAAATGAAAATCAACACATATGAAACATTTGTATTGCTTTTCATGATATTACAAGTTTATGAATTAGTCTTTGAAAATTATCTAAGTCATAGGCTTCGAGCTTAGTGGACATCATTACAAAAAATGTGATAAAGTTGAAGGCATAACCCAGGGATAATTATGTAATATGTTACTCATAACTAATCTTATAACCTAAACTTTATCATAATATAGGCATTCAATTCCCATTATGTACTTTGTTATATCATAACATAACTAACTAAGTAATTATATTAAAATGTAATTAATCAAGTAATTATACTAATTACAAAATCCTCAAATAATATGTTATATAATAATTGTTATTATTGCTCAATTTTCTTTCAAGTAACATGGGGCTACCATCATCTTAACCCACATAGATCGGATAGCTCGCATCTTCAACTCACATATTTCATTGAGTTCGCATCTTGTCAAAGCACAAGGCCTCTAATGCGAAATAATAACTTGTCCAATACCAGTACACACATGAGTCATAAAAATCTCGCATTGTCACTAACAAAACAGGGCAAATAGAGGATTGACATGTGAACCACTTTCAACAGGCAAGCATCTAAGCAACATGCCTTACCCTTCCTTCGATCAGCCTAACTAGCGTCATCCTTTCTTTGATAAGGTGTCATGCTCATCTTCCACCTCAACTGACTACTTTGAATCTCTCTTATCTTGATTGCCATCTTTGGTAATAAGCACCTAATCGCCTCCATAGAAAAAGCTACGCTCGTGCTGTTTAAGTGAATATATTAGCACATAAGACTTATACGTCAAATAAAAGCAATGCTTTAATACACATTCCTTAGTCTTTGCTGCAAACCTTGGCAATGTGACTTTACAGAACTATTCCTTATCCCATGTTCCCAACCAAACAAGGCATTTATTAATGCTTATACCACGAGCTGATAACCATATGAGCCCTGGAAATCAGTTGGCATTCTAGCTGGCATAGATCTCAGTCAAACAACTCCATTTATATAGCCTAAAGTTAATTCTGAATTGTTACTTCTCTCAGCCGTTAATTAAAGATTCTGTCAATTATAAATGCATCAAAATATGCATAAGGGTTGAATGTATCAATTTCTCAAGAACTGCATTTTTTTATCGTTTATTGTAATCTAAGCTATTGTAAGAGAAGCAAAGTAATAAGAAAATTCCTTAGTCTTTGCTCCGATTTTATCTACACGCAGCGGTAAAATCGGCTCCTAATGGTAACGAGACGATAATTTCGGTGCGGGAATAAAAACTAATTTTTACAATCCTCCTATGGTTAGTTAACGTTTAAGGTTCATATATGTGACTACCGCCCATAATCCCTTCACTATACAAGAGGAATTGTAACAACCCGAAAATCTAAGCCAATTTAAAAATTTTATTTTGGCAATTTTGATGAATTTTGAATATTTAAATTGATTTATTTTAAATAATAACGAAGAGAAATTTATTTTGAATGGAATTAGAACGTATATATTTATATAGATCATCGTTAGAATATAAATATTTTATTTTAATTATAAAAAGAATTGAAAATGGCGCGGTAGTTCGAAAATTCGATTTCAAAGTTCAAATGAATGTACAGGATTCAAAATAAACCGGATTTTAGTAAAACCAAAAATATTTGAATCTATTTGAAAATATCTTTCCAACGATTTCGAAAAATTGAAATTTCATAGCGGATATAAAATGTTATGCCCAGTTGAAAATTCAGAATAGTCGCTATGGAATTCTGGCCCTTAAAATGGAAATTTTACAAACGACCTCGTTTTTCGATGAAACCACTATTGTTGGATCTGTGATGTCAAGTTATTGCTCGGTTTCAAAATTGGTAATTTTTTTAATCAATATGTGAGCGTGGCAAAGGAAAACGCGTTTGACCAGTTTTAGTTGATTTTAATCGACTGGAAAATGATCATTTTTCAAATGGTCTTGGAATTTAACGAAATTAATTTCATTAGGACGGTATCGTCAATACGAAGCTAGAAATAATTTTTCGAGAATTTTTAGAGTTAGTACGTAGTCCCGGTGAATTGAAATGTGCGTTCAAATTCAATATACACTGATTTATATTTTAATTTAAATCAAAACTGATCAAAATGATAGGATTGGCCAATGAAACATATCCCGTTGTGTTCGGCATGGGGGTAATTAGCTAGGGACGACAGGCGGTGGGTCTCGTTTGGAGATCGAAATTCAAAGTTACTTTTGGAGAATAAAATAATTATATATATAACTATATTATCTCCCTTCCTCCACTCTCTGGTCAACATAGTTCAAATCGAAATAAATAAAAAAAGAGAAAAGAAGGAAGAACTGCCCATCGCTACCTCCAATGACCCCTGCCTCGCGCCTCCAGTGGCGCCGCCGACCTCCGGCGAACCCCCCCTCCGACGTCGAAGCACCCCCTTCCCTATAATTGAAACTGCAACTTCCCAAACCCTCTAGCCCCAATTCGATTCCACCCTTACATCGCCACCACCACAGCAGCCAACGCCACCTCGTAGCCCTCCTCCGACACACCCTGACCGCGAGCAGCCCCCCTCCTTAGATCCTGCGCTGTGAGTTCTCTTTGTTGCTCCTTTGATTTTGTTTGGTCTATGAAAATATAGTTTTTAACATGATGAAAATATAGTTTTTAATACGATAAAAATATGGTTTTTAATTGTGTAAAAGATTTGATTTTTTATGTATAAGAAAAACTGATTTTTGGTTTATAGAAAGATTTGATTTTTATTTGTGTAGACAAGATTTTTAAAATAGAAAAGACAAGATTTTTAAAATAGAAAAGTCGAGATTTTTAAAATAGAAATATGAGATTTTTGAATATGGATAGGATTTTTCCTTTGAATATAAATATAGATTTTCCTTTGAATAGGAATTATAGATTTTTCTTTGAATAAAAATATGATTTTTAATATATATGAATGGAAAATAAAAATGTGATTTTTATTTATATATGAACAATGTGAAAATGATGTGTTGGGATTTCGAGCAAATCCAAGCCGTTTAGAAAGAAAGAATGATGGAATGGAACCCTCGGTGAGAGCTTCTCACTTTAAATCTTGTTTTCTAGTTAAAAATATATACTAGGATGCAAACGGTGCTTAGCAACACCCGACACCCATTGTCCACAGACCATGGATGACTTGTTTGATTTTGTTGTGTGGTGAAAATTGATTGTGTTGTGGAATAGATGGAAATATATTCATGTGTTGAATAGGAAGTATATTCATGTGTTGAAATAAATTATTTATCGTTAAAAATATAAATTTAACGTGAATGTGAATAAATAAATATTCATTTACAAATCGAATGATTTGTTTATGTACACCTATTTGAAGGATATTGATTGGGACGATAAATTTTACACGTCGCCCAACCGCACAAATAATATTCAGTGTTTGTGGATTGAAACCCCACACGGGTGTTTGGATGATATTTGATGTACACTAATCCCAATTGTTTAGTGGTATGTCGATCGTTTGATTGACAGACTGTATAAGCGTTAATTATTTATGTTTAATGCTTATGCAATTGTATGGTGCACTTTGGATGACGGTTGATTATTTATCGTTGCTATTATATACATGTGTTGTATGGAATCCATATAATTAACATTATATGGTAATTGATTGGGCCTCATTCCAATTTGGAAAATAAAGAACATTATAAAATAAAGATTCATGTGTTGAATAGAATAAATAGTCATGTGTTGACGATACTCATGTGTTGAGAATATTCATGTGTTGAAACTTATCATGTGTTGAATGAAATATTTTAACAATAAAATTTACATCTTTATCATACATAAAGTTAGAAACTAACTGGAAACTAGATAAGATGAGTGGTTTCCTGGGTATTGATCTGATGTTGGTTCCGGCCTTCGGGGTTAATACTTAGGGAATCGTTCTCTTACTAATTTACGGTTGAAGTCTGATTAAGAATTAAACGATAGAAATCATAATTTTATAAAATATATTAAATAACAAAAATAGTCATGTGTTGACAATACTCATGTGTTGAGAATATTCATGCGTTGAAAAATATAAATTCATGAGTTGAATAAATATATATTCATGTGTTGAATAAAATAACGAAGTTATTGAAATATATAAAGCTGTGTCGATTAGATTTGCGCCATTTTGACGCGAACGATATTTATATCGATTATATTCATTTTTATAATGAATATAGAAAAGGAAGTGATTTCAAAATATAAAGTTTTGAAAACATTATCATTTATATATTAATGATATGGAATATTCAATTTTGATTTAAAATTTAATATGAAGTTGAAATCGTTTTGAAAACGAATTTAAACGATTTATAAAATACATTTAGAATTGAAATCGACGATATATATATATATATATATATATATTATATTAAATGGCCTGAATAGAACGCGCCGCACTCCAGTAGTTCGCGAATGTCGACCATTGACTTCGAATTGGCGTTACGGGAGATCTGAACTTCGGATTCTCCTAAAACCGGAACCGTTGGGTTCGTATCGAAAAGAGATTTCCAATGAATATTAGAAATTTGAAATCTAAAAGTTGGATTTGGAATTATGTCCAAATCAAATTTGGAAAAGGTCATTGTAAGTGCAGTTTGACGACCGTTATTGGAAATCGACTGTACGAGCCTTGATAAAATTATTAAAAATATCAATAATTTGTGTAAAATCATAATAAATGATTTAGAAAGAACTAGGATGAAAAATCCCATATTTGAAAAGGATAAAAATATATTTTTATTAAAATGAACTAGTTTTGAACTAGAATTGTAATCCAACATTTTTGAAGAAATAAATTGGATTTGAAGTGGTTTTAAAATAATCAGAATTTCGTGATTATAAGGATATGGTTGTGGAAATTTGAAAGATATATTTATATCGTTATTTCCAATACGATATTTGTTGGTTTCAGAATTTGATATTGAATATAAGCCGATATATTTTCTATTCAGAGCCTTGTATTTAATATCAAATGGGATTTTGGGTTCGTCGTAAATGGTGTCTTAAATAACACTGTTCTTGAACCCAGTTTAGAAAAGAATAAATCTTTTAATTAAGATTTAGTGAAATTGTCCAGTTAATTAGTATTAAATTGGAATTGAATTTAAATTGGTTTTTGGGGTTTATCGTGAGCGGTGTTTGGAATAACACCAGTTCTTTAACCCGATTAACAATGGAATGTGATTTGGGTTTATCGTGAACCGTGTTTTAGACGACGTTGGTTCTTTAACCCATTTCAAGACAGGATATTGATTTGTGGGAAGGTCAAAACTAAGTGGAGTTTTAGTGAATATTTAATTAGATTGAAATGATCGAGAACGGAGTATCACCAGTGTTGCTCCAAAGCGATAGTTAAATCTTTAATTAGATTTGAACGTGAAATGGTAATTAATATTTACCAATAACACCGTGGTGTTAGATATGGAATATCACCGGTTTTGCTCCAAAGCGATAGTTAATTCTTTAATTAGATTTGAACGTGAAATGGTAATTAATATTTACCAATAACACCGTGGTGTTAGATATGGAGTATTACCAGTTTTGCTCCATGGGAAGAATAGGTTGGGATTGGGAAATAAAATAAATAATTACTTTGGTGTGGTTCGCTAATCCCGACTAGTTTGGAAACCCTTAACATGGTTTGAAATGATATCCAAAGGAAGATTAAAGAATAAATTTAGAAGAATTTATCTTTGATAAAATTAATGGGAACCTTTCCCTAAGAATGTGAATATTTGAATAAAAGAATATTCTGAATTGGAATGAGGCGTATGTTGCGTTTGTGTAACACTTGTTTATTATATACGCAGGTTATTTGGAAAGGCCGGGTTTATACCCATCTTGAATAGCCGATTCGACGATAAGTCGAAGATGAAGATGGTGGTTGTAGACCAGAAGTCTTCACATCGTTTGGATGATTATTGATGATCTTGATTGAGCTGTACACCCAAGAGGAGGGATTCAGTTGGTGATCGTCGAGACGTACTTGGAGATCGATGTATATGCGAGGAATAAGGTTCCTCCGGTTTCGTTCAGACCCAGAACGAACTTGTAAATGGATTATGTGTCTGACATTGGGATTTATTCTGTGTGATTTATTTCTATTAAATATATATCTATTTGGCGGTGGAGAATTTATTCTCTTGCTTAATGCCCTTCTCTGAGACGTATGAGCTCAGAGGTTATATATTGATGGATATCAATCACATGGCATGAATTACCTGTGTGGCATGCCTAAGTGGCAGATGATCAAGGCTTTTGTTGAAAAGCAAAGTCTTGTGGTTGATGATCCAAGCACGGCCTATGTGGCACATCTTTGTGTAAGCGTTAATTCGCGAGCCTCACACCTCGGTATGAGTCAAAAACGGGATAGTGACTGCAGGGAGAGCACGACGTTTCTTTCTAGCTATGGGTGATGTCAGCGACCTACCAGCCCTGACATTTATATACATTTTACTTGTGTGGTTATTGGATGCGAGGCGCCTCAGATATAGGTCTGAAAGGATCGGGAAACATGTGTTCAAGAATTGCCAATCCTCAAAAGTAAGAGATGACCGGCCCTGAATATCCAGGATCGCTGTGTGTGGTCCTGAGACATTTGCTAGAGTGTCTCGAACGGAGAGGAGCTTGCCCCTTGCCTCGACTCATGATGGAATCCAATTTCCAATACGTGACATTTCGGTTTTATTTGTAGAGCCTAGTATTGGCGACATAGTAGCATGGGATGCTATGCCGTCTAGGATTGATACATTTATATTTAATGTTGTTTTGACACTATACACTTATAATTGTATCAAATAATCTATTTTTAAACGTATCAAGCATTCTTTGGCTATTATAAGGTAAAACCCTATCCTTCGGCTTGCGTTGCATTGTATGATGGGACCTGGGTCTTTTAATAGCTTCATTTTTCTTTATTAAGCATTGCGTTGTTTGTTTTATGCACTGGTATTCTTCGGAGGAAACCCTTTCCGTGTTATACGGCGTGGTCCCTTGATTTACATAACTTTAAAATAAAGATTAATAACTGTTTTAGTTCTCACACCAGTCACATGACTGATCTGGAGTTTATTGTTTTAACCTAAACTCTGGGTGCTCCTATTTTCCACATGGGTAGCTAGTAGTTTTGGTTTTACAGATTTATATTCATAGGATCCTGGTTTATAGCTGAAGTGATATTCGGAAAGCTCTGTACCTATGTATTTCTTTTAGTTGCGTGTTGTATTATTTTTTCTGCTGCTATGTATTTAATGTAATTTAAATCTCTGATATTTGTCAAATGTGTAATATTTATTCATACTCTGTATAATCTTGTATTCTGATGGAATTATTGTAATAAACAATGAAATGTTCTTCTGTTTGCGTTTCGATGTGCGTTGTTCTCAAAAGTATTTCGTTCTTTCTCTTCTCTTCGGAGACCGGGGAAGTTTGGGTTGCTTCAGGAATAATGCGCTGAAAGGTGTGTCAGGCAGCTATGGGTGATCAACAAGGTATGATATATAAGCGGAACCTGTCGTGAACTCATAGCGCAAGGATAAAAAATAATAGAACATATACAATAGGTAGTGATAGTGAAGCAGAAAACACTAAACTTTAATGATAATTAGAAAGCATTTCCCATACATGTGGATAACAACAATAGTGTTTATACAATTTGCCTCACTACAACACTCAGAGAAATAGAAAACAATGGAAACAAATAAAAGATAGTAGTAAAACTAGTACGTAATCCTCCTGCTCGCCATCGATCAACATCGTCATTCTCACTAAAGCATCACCTATCACCTGCTACTCAGTCTGCTCATCCACAACCGGATGAACAGCCCGAGGTAATAAGAGTAAACATAAAACCTTGGGTCAGACAACAGTCTTAGTGAGCGATAAAAACAGTTAACAAACTTCATCATTAAAGTATAAGAGAACGGGTAAATAAACAACTAATCTACGCAGCCCCAGAGAAGGACTTACATTTTCCTTTGCTACAATATGATAGTGATAGCCTTTACGATCCATACATCCAAAGGAATAACAATTCATCCATGGCAACCAGAACGATCATTCACACATAGCAATAGCATCTCAGCCATTATTACAACAAGCATTCAAACATCCATGACTGACTCTGGCTATTACCGCCAACCTTGCCTTGGAACCCTTGTTATCGTATGACTGGCTAAAAACTTATTGTCAACTGTCAAGGACCACACACGACGCCCTGGTTCTAGCAAAAACCCCACACGCTATACACAACACATGTTTAGGCCATACACAACGCCCAGGGCACTCGACCTACAATTGGTCTTCAACTGTACCCCTGCTTTGAGTCCGCTAGAACCTACGACATTGGAGATTCCTCGGCCTTCTTATTTCTAGTTTTTATCAATCACAACTATTTATTAGCTCAGAACACTTTAGAGCAATTACTTCACACGAAATCAATACATCCTTTAGTCGTCCTTTTATATGAACTCAATACATCCTTGAGTCATTCCTACATTTGTTGTTCTACACTGATCAACGAACACCTTCAACGCTTCAAATACCCCTTTGAAGTCTCCTTGAAGTCACGACATCACTAGAAATGTCTGACTAAAAATTTCCACCGGAAATGCCAACCGGACTCATTTCGGACCAACTGGACCCATTTTAGACTGACCAGGCCACTTGAGGCCGACCAGGAATATTTGTGACGACCAGACCAATTTGAGACCGACCAGACCACTTAACACCGACCAAAGCAACTTGAGGCCGATCGGAGCAATTTGAGACCGACCAAAGAAACTTGAGGCCGACAGAACTAATTGGAACCGACCGGAACCATTTAAGATTGACCAGAACCAATTAGGACTGACCATAACCACTTGAGACCTAAAAGAGTTATTTGAGACCGACCAAGACTAATTGAGGCCGACTAGAACTGTTTGGGACCGACCAGAACTACTTGGGGCCGACCCAAAACCTGCATTCTTCAAGTAACTCCAATTTCAACCAAAACTTCGCTAAAATAATTCGTTCAACGAAACTAACTCATCCATTTCATCCAAAAGGATTACAAGCATGTTATGAAATCAACAATATCACCAATATGACAATTCTACCAATGATAATGTCAAATTCACCAAAATCACCACAAATATGCATATTAACAGAACCATGGATCTAACTTGCACATTCATATGAAAAATCATAGAAATTACCTATTGAAACTTGCTAGGTCAGATCATAGGATGATCTATATGAAAATGAACTTAACAATGCATAGATCTAAAAAAAATACTTGAATTTGATGAAAAACATGATCTACTACTCATACACTTCATTGAATCCATGTAAGAAATGTAATCCACTCACCGATTCTCCCAAACAAGCAAAAATCAATGGAATACGAATCAGGATAGCAAGCACCTCGCACCAAACACCTTGATCCAATGAATCATTGCTTCAATTGATGTAGATCTAGACTCCAATGGTGTAGATCTAAGATTTCCTCCTTGGATTTGGATTTTTAATGGTGGAAAGGTGTTAGACGAAGGTGGAGCACAAGGCCATCAAATGAGAGAATGGGAAAGTAAACTTTTTCCCTCCTCTCTCACTCCCTATTTGTAGGATTCCACCAGCCCACTAATGGGTCTTCCCAAATCAGCCTACTAAGGCTCCAAAACCTGAACAGCCAACCGTTAAACCTTAAAACAACATTTCTTCTCAAACCGCTGAGCCAAATCTTTAGTGCAACCACTCTACGGAAAGGCAATCATCAATTCCTTTCTAATGGCACTGGTCTCACCCTCTGATTCGACCTGATTTAAAAGTTATTCCCTGTACAAGACTGACAGGGGAAAATGGTTGCAAACAAATCGGTAAAAATTATGGATATGTCTCACATCTCCATATACAACATATTAAAAGATGAGAATGATCCAACCCTCAGTAAAAGAAATAAAAATATTTTACGATCTTCCGATACGTAAAATGTGGGCTATTACATTCTCCCCCCCCCCCCCCACTTTAAGAATTTCACCCCCGAAATTTCAAACAAATACAAGCAATCACAATAATTATGTATGCCCATCATCCATGAGAAGCCAATTCTGTCATCCAAACTAGCAACCATCAAGCAATGCATCCATAGCCTTATCCTAGCATGTGGAATTCTATCAAACAACAATAAGATACAACGATATAACGATTACACGATATAAAAGGGTCCTACCGATGAATAGTTCTGGATGAGTCACCCTCATGCTCTCTTCCGTCTCCTCCCACATACAATCGTCACGATCTTCACTCCATTGTACCTTGACTAGCTTCACCGTTTTCCTCCTAAGTGGTTTCGTGTCATTCCCCACAATACGAAGCGGCTTATGAGGTTTCGCAACTACGGTTACCACTTCTTGGTCCTTGGACTGTTCTGGAGATACCACCACTTTTGAATCATGCACAAACTTCCATAGAAATGATATATGTAACACATTATGCACACTCGACATCTTCTCGGGTAACTCCAATCTTTATGTGAGCTTTCCAATTAGCTCGACTATCGGAAATGGTCCAACGGACCTAGGAGCAAACTTTCCTTTACTTCCAAATCTCACCATATGCTACAACGGTGAAACCATCACAAAAACCATATCGCCTACGTCGAATTCCAAGTCCTTACGATGCTTATCAGCGTAACTCTTTTAACGATCTTGGGCTGCCTTCATTCGTTGCTGAACGATCTTGATACAATCCAAGGTCTCTCTTATCATTTCTGGCCCAAGTACCAACTTATCTCCAATTTCTAACCAACATGCTGGAGAATTGCACGGTCTTCCATACAACGCCTCGTATGGTGCCATCCCAATGCTCAACTAATAGATGTTGTTATAAGCAAACTCAACCAGATGTAGATGGTCTTCCCATGATCCTCTGAAGTCTAACACACATGCCCTCAGGAGATCTTCTAAAACTCGATTGACTCTCTTGGGCTGGCGATCAGTTTGATGATATGCGCAAGCACAACTCGGTTCCCAAAGCTTCTTGCAAACTTTTCCAAAATTCACTCGTGAATAATGGATCTTGGTCACTCACTATACTCTTTGGGACACAATGGAATCGAACTATCCATTTCACATAAAGTTCATCCAGTTTCGATGTCGTCCTAGTCGACTTGACAGGAATGAATCTCGCACTTTTGGTCAAGCAATCTACAATGAACAAATCCCTTCGTTTCTTGTCCTAGTTTTTGGTAATCCGTCGATAAAATCCATCAGTATGTGCTTCCACTTCCATGTAGGAACCTCTAATGGTTGAAGTAAAAAACTCGGCTTCTTCTGTTCAACCTTCACCAACCGATAGTTCATACACTTGGAAATTAACTTTCCAATATCTCGCTTCATCCCCTCCCAGTAGTAGACTCGCTTCATGTCCCGATACATCTTATTACCACTGGAATGAATAGTCAACTTTGAGTGATGACATTCTCTCAGAACCTCATCTCTCAATCTATCAATATCAGGAACAACTAATCGCCCTTGCTTTCGAAGCCAACCTTCTCGATCGATTTTGAACTCTTTATCCTCTGGTTCCAATCCCTGGATAAACTCGACAAGCTTCACATCTCACTTTTGGCTCTCGCCAATCCTTTCGATAAGAGTAGGTCTTATCGATAAGCTTGCCAACATTTCAGGTTCCAACTCGCATCGTGGCCTAAAATCGAACCTTGCCAAACACTCAAGGCTCTTCCATTCTGAAAAAATCGCTCCCAAACTTGCGTGTCTTTGACTCAATGCATTTGCAACTACGTTTCCTCTGCCAAGAGTATAGGCTATACCAAAATCATATGATGCCAGAAAATCCAACCATCGATGCTGCCGAAGATTCAAATCCTTTTGGGAGAAAAGATACTTCAACGACTTGTGGTCCGTAAACAACTCGAACCGCACTCCCAATAGGTAATGTCTCCACATCTTCAATGCAAACACAATCGCTGCCAACTCTAAAACATGAGTTGGGTACTTCTTCTCATGCGGTTGTAGCTGTCGACTTGCGTAAGCCATGACCTTATCCTTCTGCATCAGTACTGCTCCAAGTCCAGTACCAATGCATCGGTGTATATTACAATCTCTTCATTCCCACTCAGAATGGTCAACACAAGAGCACTCGTTAGTCTTTCTTTCAAGATTCTGAATGTTTGTTCACACTTCACATCCCATGTGAACACTTGGTTCTTCTTCGTCAATCCTGTCAATAATGCAACTATCTTGGAGAAATCCTTGATAAACCGTCGGTAATAATCAGCCAACCCAAGGAAACTTCTCACATTTGTCGCATTCTTAGGTCTATCCAAGTCCTGGATTGCTGCCACTTTAGCGGGGTCAACCATTATCTCATTTCCAGAAACTACATGGCCTATGAACCTCACTTCAGTCCTCCAGAAGTGGCACTTTGAAAACTTGGGTCTAAGTTGATGTTTTCGTAATATTTCCAACACGATCCTCAAGTGCGTCTTGAGCTCTTCCTCATTCCATGAATAGACCAAAATGTCATCCACGAGCACAAGTTCGAACTTATTCAGCTGATCTCTGAATACCCTATTAATAAGATCCACAAAATACGCTGGCGCGTTAGTCAACCCGAATAACATCACTAACCATTTGAAGAACCCGGACAATGTCCTAAAATCAGTCTTTGGCACACTATCCTTAGCCACCCTCAACTGGTGAAATCCCGTTGCCAGATCCATCTGAGAAAACACTTTGGCTTCATGAAGTTGATCGAACAAGTCATCAAGCCTTGGCAACGGATACTTGTTCTTCTTAGTCACCTTATTCAGCTCACGATAATCTACACACAATCTTAACGAGCCATCTGCCTTGATTGCAAATACGACCGGTGCACCCCATTCGGGTACACTCCTCCGAGTGAATCCTTTTCCCAAAAGGTCACGAACTTTCACCTCCAACTCTCGCTGTTCCTTAGGCGCCATCCGTCTAAGAGGCATGATGATTGGTCTAGCACCCTTGACCAAATCAATCTTAAACTCGATCTCACGATGCGGCGACCACCCTTTGACCTCGTCAAAGGCATCCTCATACTCATTAGCGATCATCACAGATGACAAGTCTTCTTGTGGAATCACAAGCGAATATAGATAGCTAACGAAGACACCCTCTTCGTGCTTACACTTAATCAACACCTTTCACCATTCCACATCCCAGACTATCACCTCTATCTTCTCGCAATTCACCTTTGTCGCATACCTCTTGAGCCAATCCATGCCCAAGATGATCCCAAACCCAGCGAAGTTAAGAATAAAGCAATCACACACAAAAGAGCAACCATGATTCGACAATACTAGACCACGACACAACTGAAAATGTGCGTGTGTACTTGTCAAGTATAATACACTCACAAGGATCGTGTAATATGATGAACAATGTTCAAGTATGAAGCAATAGCTAATCACAGAACTATATAATAGTAAATGCAGTAAAAATAGAAAAATCACACCAGAGATTTTTATGCTGGTTTGGAACACCGTCTTACGTCCAGTCCCAGACTTCTATCTGGATTTTCACTAACAACAACCTCACTTCACCCGGAGGAACAGGTTTACAACACCCGAGCAGCCAAACGGGAATTTCATGCCTCTATCAACACGAGGATTTCACAACTTTCCTCTTACAACATGGAGGACTTCAAACTTGCCTCTTACAACACGGAGGACTTCACACTTGCCTCTTACAACACGGAGGACTTCAAA
Source organism: Allium sativum (assembly GCA_030737875.1). Lineage (NCBI taxonomy): Eukaryota > Viridiplantae > Streptophyta > Magnoliopsida > Asparagales > Amaryllidaceae > Allium > Allium sativum. The sequence continues at coordinate 113,200,909 of CM060920.1, read as the reverse complement.
CAAGATGAGTAGACTTGTAGTTTGACAATGTGTGTTCTTAATAACACGAATTTGTCAATTATTGTACAACCTTCCTGTAATCTTATCCTTAAATAGAATTTGTGTTTATGAAGATTTTGGAAGATGATATCGTATTTGAATCGAAAGAATAATATATAAATTCTAGGATTCAAGAACGATACTGTGAAGAATATGAGCGTTTGAATACTTAAGAGTTCAAGAATGAAATCAATAGTATAGAGATTAGATAGAAAGAATTGGTGTCTTGAATTGATGATTTCAAGATGTTTATATAGGAGATAAACAGTTGTAACCATTAGTAAAGAGTTACAAACAATGGATATGATCATTGTTGAAAAGGAAAAGAAGCAACTCTTGAAGAAATGGAAGTGACTATTCGAATAATTGCTTCTGTTTAAAAATGGTCGACAGGTAAAAAATCACTAGTAGGTAGGAATTTGAAAATATATATACGTTATATATATATATATGTATGTATGCATGTTCATTGGGTTTTCTGGGTAGAATCGGTCGACCGTTGGTATTTGACCAGTCGACCGGTTTTGACCAGAAAGCCATATGAATGTGCAAACACACACACACACACACACACACACACACATATATATTCCCAATACTAAGGAAAATGATTATTAGAAGATAGATTTTAACATTAATAACACTACCAAATAATCAACCTCTAATATATAATACCATATGAAGCTCTTCATGTCTTTGTCGAACCATTGATTACCTCCTTTTGTCGATAATGAATCATCTTTTTGTCAGTAATCAAAACTTCATGAATTCCTTGACACAACATTCTCCCCCTTTTTGATTGATGACAACATAGCTCTTGAAACTTTAAGAATTCCACTTGTATATAATCTCCCCCTGAATTTAAGCACTTATAATATAATTCCTGCATAACACTATTAGTCCACTTTTCTCCCCCTTTGTCATCGACAAAAAGGAGTAGATAAACAAAATAGATAAGAGTGAATATAATACCAACAGATGAAATACATACCATAAAACATACCATAATTGTATCATTCATCATACCACACATAACATACCAACAAAACATACCCAAGAGTCATAACATAAACAACTAAGTCTATGTCAAATAAAATACACAACACTGTTTACGTACAAGTGCTAGTGGGTGTCCTAAGACAGCAAAATAAAGTCGTAATAACATAAGTAAGGGGTAAAATAAACCAGTGAGATGCAAATCTAAGACTCAGATTCAGTTTCCTCATCATCTTCTTCTTCTTCCTCTTTCTCTTCTTCAACATGAGACTTACCACGACCAAGTCCATGGCTAGTCCCGGAGCTTGCCACCTCATCGGAAGATGTCCAATTGTAAGAAGGAGGTGCCAGATGTTTTTCGGGATCTTGAGCTTGCGACGTTGAAGGACCATAAGAAATCGTTTCCTATAAAGTTCCAAAGAAAGATTTTATTTTGTTAAAGCGTTTTTCCATTTTCATATCCATGCGCTTAAGACGTGCTTCAAGCAAGAATTGATTACGCGCAATTTGGTCAATAAAGATGCTCCAAGAAGTTTTACTTCTTCCGGTTTTGGCCTAGATGATTGTGAAGTGGTGTCTTCATGACTTCTCTCCTTCCATTGTTCAAATAAACTAATTGAGAAATAAGATGGAGGTAGTTTCATCCTTTTAATTGACATTTTGTTGATGCACTTAGGTCGTGAGGATGGAGACTCGGGAGGATTAATACAATAATCAAGTAGGAAACGCATAATGTATTAATTATAGAATATTGTCAGCCTTGTAGAATCATTAACGCTCAAGATTTCGTCAAAAATCATTCCAATCCAGTTTATATTGACATCTCCATAAATAGCGTATAAGGCCTTAAAGTTTTCTTTGTGAACGGCGTTGAAATTTCCTAGTCTTAGGAATAAGGAATGCATAAGTACATGATGTAAAACTGTTGTCGTAGGCCTTTAACCAATAAATTTTGTGTCGTTGCTATCATCTTCAATGAGTTCATGGCTTACACTATTTCGTATATGAACCGGACATAAATTACTTGAGAATTTTTGACCATAAAATGATGATTCGAGAACTTGTGCCATCCTTGCACATGAAATGAAAACTTCTTTACCGCAAACAACTGACCAAAGGCATTGTGCCTCAGACTTATATTTATCCAAATTTAGATTAGCATAGAAAAGTTTAATCATAACATGATTAATCTCTATATTATTTTTGTCAAAATCTAGTAGAGACTTGAGTTCAGCCTTCCTTGCAATATTGAGAACATGATAACTTGAAAATTCCAAGAATTTAATATATGAACCTTGGTATATTTTGAAATCCTTCGTTTGATCCTATCTTTTTACAGCTATGGGATCCATTAGTCATTTTTTGATGTTGGAATCAATAGGTTGTGGTTGAGATTCTGATGTAGAAATTTTCTTTGATCGTTTTTGTGGAGGAGTCATGATGAAATTGAAAGAGATTGGAGAATTTTTAAGCTAGGGCTCTTGGGGGTTTTGTTGTATTGAACATTGAAAATAGAAATGAATGGGTGAGAGGGGTGAAACTGATGTGTTGTTTCAATTTAAAAACAGAAAAAAGCACGACCGGTCGACCGTTATAAATATACCGGTCGACCGTTTTTGAAGAGAGTTCAAAACGGTCGACTGGTCTATTTTTGCTGGTCGACTGGTCCTTCAGATTTTTGTTTTTCTGCCCTTTTTCTCTTCTTCTATTTTTGTAATGATCTAAACTTTATTGAATTCTTTCAAAAGGAAGTACACATATGTTATAACATAGGAAAAATACATAAATATAACCATAACATATTTAAAAACAAAACTAATGAGATGTAGCCGAATTATGCTCAGTTGACTCTTCCTTAGCCTCGTTAATACGAGGTGTCCATAGCGACCATTTTTCCTTTGCACCTTCGTTATGATTATAGTTATGATCCCAAGAGTTTGGACTCCTAGAGGATGAAGGAGCATGTGGCATTGGTTCATAAACGCCATGTTTGTTTGTACTACAGAAAAATGATGCCATGCGTTCTAATAATGATAATCGTTCGAAAGTAAGTCGTTGCTCATAATGAAGCTGTCGCTGAAGATCCATTTGATGCTTCTGATAATGATGAATCTCATTAATCTTTCTCTAGTTCGAGTGAGAAAAACAATGCTTTCTTTGCATGTTTAGATGATGGCGTATTACTGAGGGTATGAGTGCAGTGTGATTTTCTTTTCGAAGTCTTTGGAGAGCAAAACTCCTCTAGTTCAGAACTAGTAACTGAAATGTGAGACTTTTGTGCACACTCATCGCAGATATGAGCCATATTGAAGTATTTAAACCTTTAAAAAAATAAACTCATATTTGAGAAGATGCCATGAAAGAGAATGAATGATAAGCTTATATAGAGTTGTCTATATATAGATTGGTGGATGAGAAGTGACAAGGAATAATTGCCGTACAAATAATGAATAGCTCATATTCTTTTACTAAAGATAGAAATAGCTATAAAATAGCTAAACTTTTGAAAGTGAATGAATCGAATATAGAAATGAACTTAGTGATATATAACTTCAGTGTTTACGTATCAAGTTCATTTCTAGAAATTAAGCCAAGCTCTCTACGCAATGTAATAAAACTTGATTCAAGTAGAGGCTTAGTAAAAATGTCTGCTAGTTAACGATCAGTTTGGACATACTCGAGACAAATGTTTCCTTTTTCAATATTGTCTCTTAAGAAATGATGACGGATATCAATATGCTTAGTTCGAGAATGATCTACCAAATTCTTTGATAAGTTTATAGCACTGGTGTTATCACAGTATATAATAGAATTTTATAAATGAATATCAAAATCTCAAAGTGTTTGTTGCATGTATATTACTTGAGTACAAGTAAGAGCTGCTGATATATACTCGACTTTACATGTTGATTGTGAAACACAATTCTGTTTCTTACTAAACCAAGAGACAAGTGATTTTCCAATAAAATGGCACATACCGCTTATACTCTTTCTATCCGTTTGAGAACCTCCGAAATCAGCATCACTATATGATACTAATTCGAATGGACATTCTTTTGGGTAGAAAAGACCGAAATCTTTGGTATTGTTAAGATAACGAATTATACGTTTTACTACTCGTAAATGTGACTCCTTTGAATTTTCTTGAAATCGTGCACATAGACAAACACTCATCATTATATCTGGACGACTTGCTGTAAGATAAAGAAGAGAACCAATCATGATTCGATATAATTTCTGGTCAACACTCTTACCATTCTCATATTTTTCAAGATGTGTAGTTGTACTCATATGAGTAGGTTTACCAGACGTATTTTCTAAACCGATGCGCTTGATAAGATTTCACAGTATTTTTCTTGATTAATAAAAATACCGTTCGAAAGTTATTTGATTTGGAGACCAAGAAAATATGATAGTTCTCCCATATGAGACATTTCAAACTCTTTGGTCATAATATCCGCAAATTCTTTGCAGAGTTTATCGTTTGTCGAACCAAAGATAATATCGTTTACATATATCTGGATAACCAATATATCTTTTCGAGAATGTTTAATAAACAAAGTTTGATCGACTTTGCCTATTTGAAATCCTGAATCAATAAGATAGTTGCGTAATCGTTCATACCAAGCACGAGGTGCTTGTTTTAAACCATACAAAGCCTTCTTGAGTTTGTATACGTAGTACGGATGTTTTTCATGTATGAACAAGGGAGGTTGTTAGACATATACATTCTCTTTGATAAATCTATTTAGAAAAGCACTTTTGACATCCATATGATCAAGTTTAAAATTATGATGACAAGCAAAGGATAATAAGATTCTGATAGCTTCTAATTGAGCAACTGATGCAAATGTTTCTTCATAATCAATACCTTCTTCCTGATTATATTCTTATGCTACTAATCTTGCTTTATTTCTGGTGATATTTCCTTGTTCATCTGCCTTATTTTTATAGACACATTTAGTACCAATAACTGACTGATCAGTTGGTCTTGGAACAAGTTCCCAAACATCATTGCGTTTGAACTGATTTAGTTCTTCCTGCATGGCAATGATCCAGTATTCATCAGTAGCAGCTTCTTTTGGATTCTTAGGTTCGATATTAGAAAGAAGCGCAACATGACCCATTTGATTGAGTTGACTCTGTGTTCTAATTTGTGATGTTACTTCTCTGATTATATTTTGTACCGGTGATCTCTTACTATCCTTGGAGGAGACTGTAATCTTGGTGGAGAAGGTAACACACATGGTTAAGGAATATTCTCAATTATTTCAGAGTCAGAATCAACATTTGTGATGATCGGATTATTAGTGACTATAATTTCGTCATCATCCGATATGTTATGAGACAGTTGATACAATTCATCAAATGAAACATGAAGTGATTCTTCAATAGTTTTGGTTCTTTTGCTAAATATACGATAGGCCTTGCTTCGTTCTGAATAACCGAAAAATATGCCTTCATCGGACTTTGGATCAAATTTTCCAACATGGTCTTTCATATTTAAGATAAAGCACTTAGAAACGAAAACTTTGAAGTATGAGATGTTTGGCTTTCTTTGATTAAATAATTCATAAGATGTATTGTTGGTGAGAGGTCGAATGGATACACGACTCAAAACATAACACGCAGTTGCAACAGCTTCTGCCCAAAAATGTTTTGGTAAAGTGGTTCCATTTAATAATGTTCTTGCACATTCTTGTAAAGTCCGGTTTTTCCGTTCTACAACTCCATTTTATTGTGGAGTTCTAGGAAACGAAAAATTATGATATATATGTTTCTTTGTACCAAAATGTTCAAATTCATTATTTTTGAATTCTCCTCCACTTATATTTTTAACTTTAAGCCCTTTCGATTTCTAAATTCTTTTGATGAAAGATTTGAAATGATTGAAAGCGTCACTTTTGTTTTTCAAGAAAATCATCCAAGTGTAACGAGAGTAATCATCAACAATTACAAACACATATTGAGTATGGTTTATTGACTGAATCTGTGTTGGTCCGAATAAATCCATATGCATTAGCTCAAGTGGTTGTAATGTTGATATGACTTTCTTGGATTTAAAGGATGATTTATTCAATTTTCCTAATTGACATGCGTCACAAATGTTATCAACAGTAAAGCTTATTTTGCGTAGTCCTCTAACTAGATCGTTTTTGGCTAACTTGTCAATAGTTGTGAAGTTTATGTGACAGAAACGTGTGTGCCATAGCCATGGATCATTATCATTTGTTACAAGACACATATCTGAATTATGATTAATATTCATATTCAGAATATAAATATTTTTGTCTCTATATCCTTCGAAAACTATCTTATGATCATTATCTAAGATACTACACTTGTTATCCCAAAAGAAAATGGTAAAGCCCTTGTCGCATAACTGACTAATATTAAGTTAATTGTGTTTCAAATTTCTAAATAGCATGACATTAGTAATAAGAGGTAAGTTAAATGTACCGCAATTGCTCGCATCGCCTTTGCCGATGATATAGCCTTTTAAATTATTTCCAAAAGTGACGGAGCCACCATCTGAATAAGTAATATTTATCAATAAGCTCTTGTCTCCAGTCATATGCTTCGAGCAACCACTGTCCAATATCCACTTTCCTCTTTTCTTAAGTGGGACCTGCAAAAAATAAAATTAAGTCCATGGTACCCACCTTTTTATAGGGTCCTAAGAGTTAGGTCTTAGGAGTCTAAACCCATACGGGTCCGGATCCCCTTTATATACATAATTAGAATTGAAATGCACATTATTCATAAAGTGCTACATATATTTGTTCCTAATCAAATTATTGTTTGTTTTAGGAACCCATATCCTGAAAGTCTTGACATTTTTCTTTTGAAACTTCACAACTGGTTTTGATTTGGAATATAACAAACTAAGATTTTTCTTAGCTTTATCTTGTTTTACCTTTTTCTTTTTGAAACCAAGATGTTTCTGGGTTTCTTGTTTCTTATATCCCAAGTCTTTTTTATTTAAAGCAGATTGTGAACTTTCAATGGTTTTTGTCAAATTTTCTCGACCTTTATTGAAGTTAGAAACATTTTGAGTAATATTATCTAACTTGGTTTGTAAACTAGCTTTTTCTAGGTCCAGAATTTTGACTTTTGCCTTAAGTTCATGATTTTCAGTAGTGAGAGTATCATTTTTCTCTTTTTGAGTTTCGATTTCTTGACTCCAAAGAGATAATTGAGAATCAGTATTAGATGATGATTCCTGAGCTTTTTCAAGTTCTTCTTCTAATATTTTCTTCTCGTCTTTTAACATATCTCGTTCAAACTCTGCTCTACTTAAATCTACTTTGGCTTCTTTCCTTTGTCTTTTCATATTTTTAAATTTAACTATCAATTCAACATTAATATCAGGAACTTCATCAAATGTAGGAATTTGTACCTCATCTTCTGTTGTCATGAAACAAACATTTTCTTGTTCATCTTCTGTATCACTTTCACTTTCTGATGAAGATGAGACTGAATCATCCCATGTGACTGAGAAAGCTCATTTTTTTTATTTGTCCTTCTTGTATTTGAACTTGTCATGATATGACTTCTTCTTTTGCTCCAGACAATCTTTGTGCATGTGCCCCTTTTTATGGCAGTTGAAACATTCTATAACTGATGATGATGGCTTATTTGAACTAGATTTCCTTTTGTTATATCGATTAGCTTTTCCTTGTTTCTGGAATTTTTTGAAACCTTTTGCCATAAAAGCTATGTCTTCATCTTCAGATTCTGATTCATCTTCATCTTTTCCGACATGAAATGCTACATTTTTCTTTTCTTCTTTCTGTTACTTTCTAGCCTGCAAATTTGCTTCATAGGACATTAGATTTCCTATCAATTCATCTGGCTTCATGACAGAAAGTTCATTAGCTTCTTCAATCACTAATACTTTTCCTTCCAATCCACTAGTTAGAGAATGTAGGACTGTCGAGAATACATCAAAATCTGAATATTTTTGTCCTAAACCAATAAATGCATAATGAATAGTTTGAAACCGTGAATACATATCATTGATTGTTTCATTGGTTTCATTTTGAAATTTTGGAACTGACTTTTCAGCATGGCTATTTTGGCTTGTTTAACCTTGTTAGTACCTTCATGAGTGGTTTTCAGTGTTTGCCAAATTTAATATGCGGTGGTACAGATACTTACACGGTTATATTCATTTTGAACTAATGCATGAAACAACATATTTATTGCTTTTGCATTTACGGCTACTGCCGTTTTCTCAGCCGGTGTCCATTCTAAATAATCAGTTGTTGGAATCACTATTTCTTTTTGTGAAGCATTCCAGGCATCATAGCTATTTGACCACATGTAAAATGACATACGTGTTACCCAATAGCTATAATTAAGGGCATTGAAGAATGGATGTCTTTGTGTTGATTGACCTTCCATGTAAGTGGTGTTTTGAGTGCTAGAACTTAGGTTATTTGCCATATTACAAGAATATATCAAATAACCGTGTTACGGTATAAGATGACTGAGATCTGATACCAATTGAAAATGTGCGTTTGTACTTGTCAAGTATAACACAAGGATCGTGTGATATGACGAACAATATTCAAGTATGAACTAATAGCTAATCACAGAACTATATAATAGTAAAAATAGAAAAATCACACCAGATATTTTTATACTGGTTCAGAGCACCGTCTTACGTCCAGTCCCGGACTTCTATCTAGATTTTCACTAACAACAACCTCACTTCACCCAGAGAAAAAGGTTTACAACACCCGAGTAGCCGAACGGGAATTTCACGCCTCTATCAACACGAGGACTTCACAACTTGCCTCTTACAATACGGAGGACTTCAAACTTGCCTCCTACAACACGGAGGACTTCACACTTGCCTCTTACAACACGGAGGACTTCAAACAAGATGAGTAGACTTGTAGTTTGACAATGTGTGTTCTCAATAACACGAATTTGTCAGTTCTTGTACAACCTTCCTATAATCTTATCCTCAAATAGAATTCGTGTTTATGAAGATTTCAGAAGATGATATCGTATTTGAATCGAAAGAATAATATATAAATTCTAGGATTCAAGAACGATATTGTGAAGAATATGAGCGTTTGAATACTTGAGAGTTCAAGAATGAAATCAATAGTATAGAGATTAGATAGAAAGAATTGGTGTCTTGAATTGATGATTTCAAGATGTCTATATAGGAGATAAACAGTTGTAACCAATAGTAAAGAGTTACAAACAATGGATATGATCATTAGTGAAAAGGAAAATAAGCAACTCTTGAAGAAATGGAAGTGACTATTCGAATAGTGCTTCTGTTTAAAAACGGTCGACAGGTAAAAAATCACCAGTAGACAGGAATTTGAAGATATATTTACGTTATATATATGTGTGCATGTTCAAAGGGTTTTCTGGGCAGAATCGGTCGACCGCTGGTATTTGACTGGTTTTGACCAGAAAGCCATATGAATGTGCACACACGCATATATATATATATATATATATATATATATATATTCCCAATACTGTGGAAAATGATTATTTGAGGATAGATTTTAACATTAATAACACTACCAAATAATCAATCTCTAATATAAAATACCATATGAAGCTCTTCATGTCTTTGTCGAACTATTGATCATCTCTTTTTGTCGATAATGAATCATCTTTTTATCAGTAATCAAAACTTCATGAATTCATTGACTGAACAACAACATGCACAAACTAGACGAAACCCAATTGGATTAGTCACGATTAATGGTCTATCACAAATCTCGGGTTCCAAACCTAAGCTACACACAAGATCATTACAAATGAAAGGATGCAATGCTCTAGTATCAAACAAAACTCCAACTGAAACACCATGAACAGAAAGAGTACCTTGCATATGACATCCTTTCCCTTCTCCTCTGGAGTAGGAGCTTTCATAGAAGATGGTACTGCCCCTAAAGCATAAGCCTTAACCACTTGCTTCCCTTGAGCTGATTCTAGACAATCTTTCTTCTCATGCCCCGGCCTCCCACACTTGAAGCACTTCTTTTCAGCTTTAGGATTCCTGCATTCACTAGCAAAATGGCCCTTCTACTAACAATTGAAGCAATTCACTTCTCCCTTCTGCTTCTTCTGACCATCCTTTCCTTTTTGCTGTTGCTACTTTCTCTTCTTATTATTACCACCCTGCCATGGCTTCTGTTCTTCCTTAGCTACAACAATAGACAACTTCTTAGGAAACAGACTTTCATGCCTCAAAGCATTCTCGACGACCTTCCCAAAGCTATCATCGAGGTGATCCATAAGATGATTCCCAAGATATTCATCGAACCCCAAGAAAAACTTCTCGTTCTTTTGATAAGGAGTATCCATATATGAATGAGCATACTTCGACAAAGCCTCAAAGTCAGGAATATAGTCAAGAACTGGGCGACCATTCCGCTTAAGCTCCACGAATCTCTTAAACTGAACAAACTTCTTTATGGTGGAGATGAATTTTGCTTCAAACCTAGCTTGGAACAACTCCCATGAAATATCCTCTTCAGGAGTCTGAAGTGCGACAGAGTTCCACTAGTCCATTGCTCTGCCCACTAACTGCCTTGTTGCAAGTTTCCTCTTTGTTGCATCATCAATATACATGTCCTTGAAGATTCGGATACAAGTATCCATCCACCTTTGAACTTCTCAACTGGTTCAGTGCCGTTGAATTGTTTCCCTCCCAATGATGTAAAGTCTTTGCATAGCTTTGCAAATTCTACAGCTCTAGGCACTGGAACTCCAATCTCAACCGTAGCTACCACTGGAGCGGGGTTCCTTCGACGACATGCTTCCATCATAGCTTAAAACATGGCTGGGTAATCAGGTGCCCCGCCATTACCCCCTCCAAGCATAGCTTCTTCCCTAGCATAATGTCTCGTATAGCGTCGACTCACTCTAAATCTACAAATTAGAATTATTAGCCACTTTCAAGAAAAACCGCTAAAGGAAGTACAAACGCTACTACTATATATGCTAATATATATAGTAAGCATCCAACTGAAATCTACAAATACGTCTCTCATACGTAATTACGTCTTAAAACTTTGGCAATAATCGTTGACCAGAGCTCTGATGCAAAATATGACGATCGCCCACAACACCTGCACCATACAAGAGGAATGATGCGCTAAAAGGTGTGCTAGGCAGCTAGGGAGATCACCAAGGTATGATACATAAGCGGAACATGTCGTGAACTCACAGCGCAAGAATAAAATATAATCGAACATATACAATAGGTAGTGATAGTGAAGCAGAAAGCACTAAACTTTCATGACAATTAGAAAGTATTTCCCATACACGTGGATAACAACAATAGTGTTTATACAATTTGCCTCACTACAATGCTCAGAGAAATAGAAAACAACAGAAACAAATATTAGATAGTAGTAAAACTGGTACGTGAACCTCCTGCTCGCCATCGATCAGCATCGCCGTTCTCACTAAAGAATCACCTGTCACCTACCATTCAGTCTTCCCATCCACAACCAGACAAACAACCCAATTTAATAAGAGGAAACATAAAACCTTGAGTCAGACAACAGTCTTAGTGAGCGATAAAACAGCTAACAAACTTCATCAATAAAGTATATGAGAATGGGTAAATAAACAACTAATCTACCCAGCTCCAGAGAAGAACTTATACCTGCCTTCCCACAATACGACAGTGATTGCCTTTATGATCCATACATCCAAAAGAATAACAATTCAGCTATGGCAACCAGAACGATCATTCACACATAACAATAACAACTCAGCCATTATTACGATAAGCATTCAAACATCCATGACTGACTCTGGCTATCACCTCCAACCTTGCCTTGGAACCCTTGTTATTGTATGACTGGCTAACAACTTGCCGTCAACTGTCAACGACAACACACGATGCCCCAGTTCTAGCAAAACCCCACACGCTATACACACACATGTTTAGGCCATACACGATGCCCAGGGCACTCGACCTACAATTGGTCTTCGATTGTACCCCTGCTTTGGTCTTCGATTGTACCCCTGCTTTGAGTCCGCTAGAACCTATGACAGCGGAAATTCCTCGGCCTTCTTATTTCTAGTCATTATCAATCAGGACTATTCATTAGCTCAGAACACTTTAGAGCAATTACTTCACATGAACTCAATACATCCTTGAGTCGTCATTTTATATGAACTCAATACATCCTTGAGTCATTCCCATATTATTTGTTCTACACGGATCAACGAACACCTTCAACACTTCGAATACTCCCCCTATGAAGTCTCCTTGAAGTCACGGCATCACTAGAAATGTTTGACCAGAAATTTCCATCGGAAATGCCAACCGGGCGCATTTCGGACCTACCGAATCCATTTTGGACCGACCAAGCCACTTGAGGCCAACCAGGAATATTTGGGACCAATCAGACCAATTCGAGACCTACCAGACCACTTGGGACCGACCAGAGCAACTTGAGGCCGACCAGAGCAACTTGAGACCAACAAAAGCAACTTGAGGCCGTCCAGAACTAATTGGGACCGACCAGAACCATTTAGGACCGACTAGAACCACTTAGAACTCAACATAACCACTTAGGACTGACCGGAACAACTTGAGGCCAACCAGAACTATTTGAGACTGACCAAGACTAATTGAGGCCGACCAGAATTGTTTGGGACCAACCAGAACAACTTGGGGCTGACCCAAAACCTGCATTTTCAATGCAACTCCAATTTCGACCAAACCTTCGCCAAAACGATTCGTTCGACGAAACTAACTCACTCACTTCATCCAAAAGGATTACAAGCATGTTATGAAATCAACAATATCACCAATATGACAATTCTATCAATGATAATGTCAAATTCACCAAAATCACCACAAATATGCATATGAACAAAACCATGGATCTAACTTGCACATTCATATGAAATATCATAGAAATTACCTATCGAAACTTGCTAGATCAGATCATAGGATGGTCTATATGAAAATGAACTTACTATTGCATAGATCTAAAGAAAAATACTTGAGTTTGATGAAAAACATGATCTACTACTCATACACTTCATTGAATCCATGTGAGAGATGTAATCCACTCACTGATTCTCCCAAATAAGCAAAAATCAATGGAATACGAATCCGAACAGCAAACACCTCGCACCAAGCACCTTGATCCGATGAATCCTTGCTTCAATTGATGTAGATATAGCCTCCAATGGTGTAGATCTATGATTTCCCTTCTTGGATTTGGATTTTTAATGGTGGAAAGTGTTATAGGAAGGTGGAGCACAAGGCCACCAAATGAGAGAATGGGAAAGTAAACTCTTCCCTCCTCTCTCACCCCTTATTTATAGAATTCCAACAGCCCACGAATGGGCCTTCCCAAATCAGCCTACTAAGGCTCTAAAACCTGAACAACCAACTGTTAAACCTTAAAACAGCGATTCCTCCCAAACTGTTGAGCTAAATCTTTAGTGTAACCACTATACGGAAAGACAGTCATCAATTCCTTTCCAATGGCATAGGTCTCACCCTCTGATTCGACCTGAGTCAAAAGTTATTCTCTGTACAAAACTGAGAGGGGCAAAATGGTCACACAAAAAATTGGTAAAAATTATGGATATGTCTCACATCTCCATAGACAACATATTAAAGGTTAAAATGATCCAACCCTCTGGGAATGAAATAAAAATATTTTACGATCTTCCGATATGTAAAATGCGGGTTGTTACAATATACAACGTTTGAATGCACTATAATAATCACGATACAATTTTGTTATTCCTTCTAGGGTTATTTAGTGTACACTAAATGACACAATGTACGATTGGACCAAAGTAAAGCAGGAAAATAAATACACAAGCAAACCAAATGTTACATCCAAGTCCTGGAGATTCAACTAAAATTAGTAATACTCATATGGAAACAAGTGGTCATAATCAAAATGATACAACTAATATTTCGCATAACCATAAAACTAACAATAAGCATAAAGATACAACAGGTCATAAAGATACAACAACTAATGATAGTAGATGCCAACTAAAACATCAAAGAAAACATAGGAAAAAGTTACTTAAGCCAACTACATGTTACGTTTAATCTCAAGGGGGTCTCATTACGTTCAATCGCAACTGTTCAATATCATTTTGGAGACGTCTAATCTCTCGTTCGAGCTCACTCGCATATGCCATTCCCTTGGGCACAAAGGTTCGTCTATCCATTCCGTGTGGTTGCATCCATTCAGATAGGATGGACATTTTTGCATGCGCTGACCTGTATTGTTGCCCTCAGCTCGAACCATAACTTCAACCGCATAACTGCGGCAGCAACAAACTGGATAAAAATCAACTTCCTGTTCATGCGGTGGTACTCGATATACCTTTACTTCTTGTTGTGGCTGAGCGACTGACTGTTCATAAGATGTTTGAACATATGGTACTTGAGCTTCATGTGGAAGTTGTACGTTCCCATGTTCATATGGTGGTTCATCCCGAGGTCTCATTTGGTTTAGAATCTAGAATTCGTCCTCAAGCTCCTGAAATCTCATCTGTTCGTACGCCTATTCATCGGAGTCTACAGGTGATGGCCAAGAAGGCATTTTGAATGAGTGATAAATGTAGGAGGTAGTACAAGAATGGGAACAAAGTTGTTTGAGTGAGGTAGGTTGTGAGTAACTTGATAAAAATATATAGCTGCATAGTGTACAAATCAATAATGCTCGACACTGTTTCGCCTGATGTAATACTGTAGGGAAATGCTTTTCATACTACTGTGATGTGAATGGTCACTAGTTCCACATTGCTTTACGTGACGCAATATTCAAAGCATTTTTCAGCAATAATGCTCAAGTGGATGAGCACGACCCTATTTTTTAAGGATCTCGGGTATTGAAATCTTTAATTTAAACGGGGACGACTGTAGTTTTTAACTCATTTGCATTCATAAATATAAATAATACTTTTTATCTTGCTTACAAACTTCGTTCAACATAACAAAATACAAGATACACGATGAAGTAAATGTTCGACCCAACAAACAACTTCAATAAAGTATGACATAACGTAGTATACAATATATATAAGTAAGACATGGTACTACATAACTATGACCTTAGTTTTGGGACGAACCGTAGAACCCATACAACATTTCAGCCTTCGCTGCAACATTCAACCTTTCCAGGCGACTTACCTCTGCTTGCATCTCTAGAGCGTATGTGACACCCCTCTTCATCAGTGGTGGATCGATCCATGAGAAAACTTTACAATGTTCCAAACCATGTCGGTTAAGTGAGTAATGTACGCTTTGAAAACATAAAAGCGACAACTTGCGTTGCTTTGGATTTTAGAAACAACCACATTACATTCCACTCCTTAGTAGCAAAGTACTGAACGACCCGTCATGCTGGAGCTTGACCTATCTGGGTTCTCCAGAGTAATTACTTTGCTTATCCGAGCATTGTGGTTTTTTCTGAAGAGGTCCAATACGTGGGACAGAAACGTTCGGTTGTGTGGCACTGAAGAGCTCAGACTCCACTTCTTCAGCTTCCACTTGATCTTCCAATTGTGTTTCGGGCACAAAATCGACTGGTTGCTTATTTCTTTCATATTGATCATACATTTGGACCATGGTTTCATCATCCAATTCCCAAGAAGACATGTTGAACTACTTGAAAAGCGGCAGCTAGAAAAAATGAGGAATTTGACAAACCTAAGAATTCAAAAGGGATGAATAGAGGAAGAGGGACTGGTGGACTTAAATGGTTGCCAAGTCTGCTGATTTCGTGCTTTGCTTTATTAAAGCGGTGAACATGTCATCTTTAATCAGTATGACTTGTCAAGTCGTGTTGCTTTTGATGGTTGGACAAGCTATAGCACAATGACCAAGTGTTGCAAAGTGTAGTAACATCAATTGTTGAGGACAGAGTCTAGTCCTGTCATATGGCTCTATTCTACAGCTCAACTATTGATGACAGAGCTTTATCAACAATCACCCCTACTTGTTTAAATAGTTTATACCTCGTCCCCCAACCATAACTATAATTTGTGCGATCTAGATCAACCACGACATTAAGGTGAGAAACCATTACTCTTTTTGCTTCTACGTGTTCAAGTACTTCTTTGTATAAATAACACGCTTTTTTGTTTCTGTGTAGCTTAAATGGACGATTGGGAAATCAGTGATGAAATTATGGATAAAATGTTTGATGAGTATGAACGGAGCAAGGAGGACGAGAAAGAGGGTGGATTCGTTCCAGATACTCAAGTAGAAGAGGCGGACAAACCAGCTTAAAATGAAATTATTCGTCGTTCTACATGAGTAGTTGATGTTCAGAATCCAAAAGCACGTTCACGAAAAAACATAGCAAGGCAAATGGTTAACCATAATCGTCACAACCGAAGTAATGCTAGCTTCAGTGCTACTACAACAGAATTCTCTCCTCATGACTTATTTGTACTCGTGAAATCCTATATCGAAGTTAATAAAAGAGATTTGTTGCTGATGCAAAATGGAGGGGGTTTAACCCATGAAGAATTTTGGTCTATGATAACCTGATTACATAATAAGCATCGTACATGCACTACTACATGAACTATGTTGAAATACATATGGCTCATCGGCGGTTCGTTAAAGCTTGTGAATGATACCAGAAGATTATACAGACAGTTAAAGACGAAGACATATTTAAAACGACTAAGGAAACTTGTGATTCTCGTTACCTTGTAGAGTACGACACTGATTTTGTTGGGCACAAAGACTACAAACTGCGTTATAGTTAGCTAACCCGATTTGGGGCTTAATAGGCTAATGGTTTTGTTTATAGTTGTTGAATTTTTCTTTTATTTAATGATCCTACGAAAAATATGGAGTTCTTCTAATTTTTTACTTTCGTACAACCTATTAAACTATCATCTTCGGGAAACAGTAGCAACATGAATAAAGCATACCTTGCATTTATAAGAAAATAGTTACTATAGTAGGAAATACAACGTTACTACATCAACATAGTACAAACAGCTAGTAATACAGATTGTGTTGAATAATCTAATTATAACCGCGGATACCTTGACTCCCATCCAAAATTCATTTCCATTTCTGACAATCCAGTCAGATCTTTGTTCATGATAACATAATCTTCTTGTTGTTTCTTATACGCTAACTCGTCCGCTTGAATTTGTAGCCTCTTCTCTTCCAGATCGGCAAACCTTTTCGTAACTTCTATTTTTTCCTTGGCTTCTTCACATCTTTCTACATGTCTACGACTATGTTCTTCATGGCATGTGTTCACTTTCCATCTAGCTCAACCGCAGTTTTGCCCTTCTTTTCGCAGCTTTGACTCCCTTAAGTCTAAAATCTTCGTCAATCGTAGTATTGAACTCATCAAGTAGGTTTTCCCCTACACATTGAGAAATTTTGGCAGTTGAACCGCTTGGACTGGATGAATACCCAGATTTTGAAGCTTTTTTCTTGCTCTTGCTAGCAGTTTGAACATCACGAACGATCTTAGCAAGTTTTGAGTTCTGTTTTGGTTTCCTAGTAAGAAGATCACAACAATGCATAAACTGATAATAATGTGGTCTCTTGTTCCCATTTTCTCTAGCAAAAAGCTTCTTGAACTCCTTGTTTGCCAATCATTTCTAATAAAAATAGGAAATTTGAATAATAAAAACAAGCTACCAAACAGTAATGTACGTAGTAAGAAAATATACCAAATTATCCTCTCCTACCATGCCACTTAGATTCGCTACCTTTATTTTGTATACTTGTGATTCATAAAACGTTGTTTGACGGCTTATTTTTCCGAAACGACCTTGAATCACCGACAACATCCGTAACCCTTCTGGATACTTCTCAACGAAAGCGGTCTTAATTTTTTTCCAAAACATAGCGGTTGATTGGTCGTTCCCCAAAGCCGAATCTTGCGGGAAACGACAATAGATGGTGCATAGATCGATGTCCTCTTTGTTTGTCCACGAAATATTTCCTTGTTTGCTTGATTGATTACCCAAGACAATGCTCGTGTTGGCTTGCGAAAACAAGGTTTCGTCCATCATCGGATGTGAAAAATCTCCGAATGTTGATGACATTAGACGTTTAGAGTTTCTTTAGTTTAAAGAGATAGAAAAGAATTAAGAATATGTTGTGATGTAAAAGATAGAAAGAATCAAATTTATAAATGAAAATATAGTCGTTCGAAAATTTATGATCATTTTATAGCCGTTGGGAAAACAAGACCGTTTTATTGTTTTCTAGTTAAAATGCAACTGTTACTAGCCGTTGGGAATTGTTTGGGGATTTGCGAGCCGATTTTATCGGCGTGTCATGCTATGAGCCGATTTTTTCAGCTCGTGCTGATAAAATCAGCTCGCAACATGACACGCCGATAAAATCAGCGCGTGGGGACAATTCAGGATTTTGAATTGGCCCCGTATATTTCCCCTGAATATTCAGGGGAATGATACCTGTTTATCCCTTAAGAATCATACACACATTGGATGATTAAATCTATGTTTAAACCATGAGACAAGCACTCATATTGGTCAAGCATCATAAGGCTCGCACGCTCATGACCGGGTTGGGCATATACAGATCAAGCCAGAGGTAAAGGTCGATTGCACACATCAAGGGTCAAGCACGACATAAGGGATCAGTCGTTCATGGCAGAGGTCGTTCGAATGTAACACGACTTGTACGTTCTTAAAGAGCATGTTCACACATAGTCCAACCACGCGGTCGTTCGCACAAGCCTCACGCTGACTCATACAAGTACAATGTTTGAATTCTAGGATCAGTCGCTCAAGTTATCTCAGTTGCTCGATCACATTCCATTCAGGTGGCCACAAGTAGGAGAAACCCGTCTTGTAATCTGGTAGTTCACCCTTTGGTCATCCAAATCAGCTCCTGATTTGATTGCTTGCAATCCCTTGCCTGCTCGCACACTACAGCCCTAGTCGCTCGTTCACTCCTCGGTCAAATACCACTGCTTCGACCAGATACCAGCTACCGGTCAGGCAAAGAAGGACCCAAGCTGGCTCCTGGTCGGTCACACATCGTACTGGTCATGCACAATGGTTCAGTATCATCTTGGTCGGCTGCCCGCACCTCCTCTGGTTGTTCGCTGGCACGATATAGCTGACAACAGTTGGAGATAGTTGGCTACAAGCAAGCGGTGGCATTTTTGTAATTAAAGGGACGAGCGACCCGTAGCCTGCATATATGGATTTCAGCCCATTTCTTCATGCGAGCTCACATATAAATAGGTCACGGCTTCCACCACAAAGGGGATCGATTTCCACGACCCTGAAGTGCTGCCAAATTGCTTCCTCTCTCAGTTGAAGTGATCCTAACATCATCTAACACTTCCAAGCAAAGATCTAGAGCTTGATCGACCATGGCTACCATCAAGATCAACCAAGTGTCCAGAGATTGAAGATCCTCCTTCATCCTCCTTGCATTTGAAGATTCTCTCGATTCCTTCACCTATTTCACCATTTCTCCGCTGGTCCAATCATTTCTCCACCAATTTACATCGATCTAAGTGAGATTTACTTGTAATAAGAGAAGATGAGTGTACAAAGAGAGATTCTATGTCTTGTAATCATTGATGTCATAATAAAATCCTTGCCAAAGTGGATGTAGATCTACATAAGATCGAACCACTATAAATTCTCTTGTCTTTTACTTTGCTTTTTAGTGATTATGGCCCTATTATCTTAAATCTAACCATTTGGTGAAGTGCTTCGAAAGCATCCTTGGTGTTTGAGCCAATTTTGACTCAAATATTTGGCGTCCACCGTGTGACTGCTTTCGCTTTCCACGAGGTCCATAGCGTTGCTAGTGTTTTGTGGAATTCCGCTTAATACGATAGGCTCCCAAAGCCTAAAGAGTGGACCCATCGAAGAATTTTCTTCAAAGTTCAAAATGTTGTCAGAAATCATGGATGGTTCAAAGAAGAACAGCAAGTCCATTAGAGCTACTACGAGTGTTGAAAATGCTCATAACAATGAAGTTACACCACGAACTTTGAATTGAGAAGTGGGAGAGTCCTCAAGGCCATCTGTAACTCGATATGAATTGAATGTGGTGGTAACTGGCTTTAATGAAAAAATGGATGCTACAACTAAGATGATGTTGGAAAAATTTGATGCTTTTCTTAATGCTCAAGTCAATCCCCCGCCTCCAAAGGTCGTGGTCAATGCTGACGAAAAAGAGGACTCTTCTGCCTCAAGCCCAAGTCAATCACAATTCTTAGTGGAAGACAGGGGGGAGGCCAGTGTTGAGGACTCTAAAGTCAAAGCACCACAACATGTCGAGAAAAGTACATCTTGAAGCGCCACAAGTCCCACCAAAGGAGAACCTTCTAGGGGGGTCCATGGCATCGGAACTTGAACCGGGGTCACTCCAGTAAAAGGACTGACGCCTGCTCCATGGAAAGAACTGGTGATGAGGAGCGCACTCGGACATGATCCAACGAATAATGAAAGAAAACATGACCCATCACGATAAAGAGAAGAAATGGGAGTTTTTGCCGAGTAAGAACCCATTCACAGAAAGAACTCGTCAAGCGAAATTCCCTAAGAAATTCACACCCTCGACAATAGCACCCTATAGTGGAACTGGAGATCCAAACATCTTCCCATTCAAGTACGACCAAAACATGAACGGAGCTAGGGCTACTGACAAGATAAAATGCTTATACTTTCCCGTATGCTTGGAAAGGGTAGCTTCATTATGGTTCACTAGGCTTCCGCCTAAATGTGTCGATCAATTTGCTGATTTAGCAAGAAGGTTCCAAGAACAATTCCGACTACAAATGACTAAAGTAAGAGATGTGATGTCGTTAGCGAAAAGGATCAAATACCTAGAGAGACAATCAAAGCTTTTCTCACAAGGTTCCACGCTGCAGCAGCCGAAGTTATAGAACCAGAGCCTTCGTACTTACTGGCAACATTGAACGGTGCTATTGATAAGAAGTCAGATTTTGGGAAGTGGCTCAAGATGAAAAAACCGAAAACTCTGAAGAAGTTTTATAAGAAAGCTGAAGATTATATGAGCATGGAGGATGATCCACACACTGTCCGGAATGTTGTAGAGAATAGTGCCGCCGAGGAAAGGAAAGGCATTTGAGGTCCAAGGTGAGCAAAAGAATAACCTTGGGTAGAAAAGGGGAAACAAAGAAAAGGATAACAAATCCTATAAGAAGACACAGTTCTAAAGCATTCAGAATTTACTCCCCTAATGAAACCCCCAAGAGGATTTACTCTGCTATAAAGGAGTCATGCATTTTTCTTCAAATAAAGCCACAGAAAATTATGGAGCAACAATCCAACTTCGATAAATTCTGTCGCTTTCATAACCAATCGGTTCACAATACCAATTAATGTTGGCACCTGATGAGCCTGATTGAGGAGTTCATCAGAAAGAACCAGCTTCAGCAATATGCAAGGAATCCTCAAAGTTCTCCAACTGCCCAGGGCAGGGTAATGCTATTAATCAACCCGACTCCAGTGGAAAGGCTCAGGCTCCTATTGATTCAAGATCGATAATCAACACAATTTATGGAGGACCCCTCCCAGCTAGAGAAGCTGGGGTATATGGAAAAGTATGCTAAGGAGCAGAAGGATGCTTTAGAAGAGGAGAGATGCCTGGTCTTGAGCAATGAATTTCCAATGAAAATGCCCAAAACTTCAGTTGATGATGTGGTGTTCAAGGACTGAGATTCTGATGGGCTATTTACACTAACTGTTGATCCCATGGTGATCACAGTCGGCCTTAACCATGCGATTGTGAAAGAGTCCTGGTTGACACAAGAGCCTCATTTAATGTGCTTTTCATAAATGCCTTTCAGAAAATGAACCTCTTGATGACAGATGTGAAGTCATGTGCAAGTAAAATTCATGGGTTCACAGGACATCCTACAAAACCCATTGGTCTAATCGATTTGCTCGTAGAATTGGCGGATGGGGAACGTAAAGTATCTATGGTGCAAACTTTTGTCTTGGTAGATGAATTCTCCGCCTACAATGCCTTCCTTGGGAGACCAACCCTGACCAGATTCAAAGTCGCACAAGCTCCATGTTGCTTAACCATGAAGTTTCCAACTGAAAATGGAGTTGGTGCAAACAAGGGGTATTAGGCCACTGCGAGGGATTGCTATATGACAAAGTTACGTGAGGCCAAGAAGAAAGAGTTGGGGAAGAATGTAGAGTCTCCGCTCCGCATTCGTGACCTCCCCTTATAGCAATTAAAGAAGGGTCCCTGCACTGGCGAGCACAGTGGAGAGCGAAAAGAAATTGATCCTAGAAAAGCTAGTGCAGGGGTTGAAAGAGCGGCTCCAGCTATGATCACAATTCCTGTTGCTGTTAATCCGAAAGATCCAAACTATGTGCTGAATATAAGATCTCAGTTGAGCCTGGAATTAAAGAGTCAGTTGATTGTCTTATCGAAAGCTAACTTGGATGTGTTCGTGTGGAGCCATTCTGACATTTGCGGCATATCCCAGATGTTGCGGTCCATAAGCTTAACAATGATTAACGTATTCCATTTAACAGACAAAAAAGAAGGACCCAAGGGCCAGAAAGGTCGAGATCTTTAAAGGCGGAAGTCGATAGATTAATGGAGAATGGCTTCATCAGGGAATCCACCTACCCAAACTGGGTCTCCAACCCCGTACTCGTAAAGAAAGCAAATGGCAAATGACGAGTTTGCATAGACTATTCAGATCTCAATAAAACCTATCCAATGGATAGCTTCCCTCATCCCAGGATAGATCTGCTGGTAGACTCTACAGCTGGACATGAGCTACTGTCTTTTATGGATGCGTATTCAGGCTATAATCAGATCATGATGTATGGACCAGATCAAGAAGATACGAGCATTACCACTGATCTTGGCCTATACTGCTACAAGGTAATGCCATTTGGCCTAAAGAATGCAAGGGCAAACTACCAGCGGCTGGTCAACGCTATGTTCAAAGCACAAATTGGTAGGATAATGGAGGTCTATGTGGATGATATGCTGGTAAAGTCAAAAAAGGCCATCGACCATATGGAAAATCTAGCCCTGATGTTTGATATTCTACGCCGGTATGGAATGAAGTTGAACCCTCTAAAGTGCTCCTTCGGAGTTGCTTCAGGCAAGTTCCTGGGATTTATGGTCAATGCCCGAGGCATAGAGGCCAACCCAACTCAGATATCTTCTTTGAGGGAGATACGCGCTCCAAGGACCAAAACGGAACTTCAATGCTTAAATGGGAAAATTGCAGCTTTGAATCGCTTCATATCAAGGGCAACGGACAGGTGCCTTCCTTTTTCGATACCCTCAGAAAAGGAAAGAAAGATATTCAGTGGACTCCAGAATACCAGAAAGCCTTTGAGGAATTATTCCAACACATGGCCACACCTCCAATGCTTTCCAAGTCCAATGATGGAGAAGACTTGTTCTTATATTTATAGTGTCCGCCCATGCTCTGAGTGTAGCCTTGGTAAAAGAGGATTTGAAAGTCCAGAGGACTGTCTATTACATTAGTAAAAGGCTGACTGGGGCAAAGTTGAATTACTCAAAGCTGGAAAAGCTCGCTTATTGCTCGCTTATTGCCTCAAAGAAGTTTTGATCCTACTTTCAAGCTCATCCTATTATGGTCCTCACCGATCAGCCTTTGAAGCAAGTTTTGTTCCGCCCAGGGACTTCCGAGAGGTTGTTGAAATGGAATATCGAGCTCGGTCAGTATGACATTACATACCACTCTCATAAGGCAATCAACGGACAGGCGCTTTCGGATTTTATCGCAGAGTTCACTGACCAAGGAGAAGAGAAAGAAGAACCTGCTATCGAGGTCGACATGCAATGGAAACTATTTGTTGATGAGCGTCAAACGAATACTGTTCTGGAGCAGGAGTAATCCTGGAGACTCCTGAAGGAAGATCTATCTGCTATGCGCTTAGTTTGGAATTTCCATCGACAAATAATGAAATCGAATATGAGGCCCTCATTGCGTGAGTAAAGCTGGTAAGAGAATTGCAGCTAAAGACCTTGCACTTTTTAGTGATTCGCAATTGGTGGTATGTCAAGTCCGGAAGGAGTTCCAGGCCAAAATGGGTAACTTACCATCTTATCTATCCAAGGCTTTGGAATTACTAGAGAGCTTCGAACACTATACCATATCTCACATTCCGAGAGAAGAGAACACTAAGGCAGATTCACCGGAAAAATATACAAGCATAGTAGATGCACAACTTATGGGATTAGTTCTAGTAGAAGTCCTTTCTAGTCCCAGCACGGAGCATATTGATATTAATTGGGTCATGAAGGCAACCATTGAGCCAGACTCATAGATCACATCAATCAAAGAGTATCTCATGACATGTGCACTCCCGGCTAAAGCCAAGAAGCGAAGGAAGATTTTACGAAAAGCTCTTATGTATCTCATTTAGGATGGACGACTATACAGGCGAGGGTTTTCTATGTCCCTGCTTCGATGTGTTACGAAGAAGGAACCAAAAGCAATCATGATGGAATTGCATAAGGGTGAATGTGGAGGCTATATTGGTGGTCATACATTGGCCAAGAAAATTCTGCGATACGGTTACTTCTGGCCAGATGTAAATCAAGACTCCGCATCATACACTAAAATAAAGATTTGCGAAGATTCCGAGAATGCCATCCACAACCATAACTCAAATGGTCAGCCCATGGCCATTTGCCATCTGGGGCATTGATCTCATAGGAGCACTTCCCACCGCAAAGTCCGGTTTTTAATATGTCATTGTCGCTGTTGATTACTTTACCAAGTGGGCTGAAGCGGAACCATTGGCGACCACACCTTAGAGAAAGTTATTAACTCTGTCTTGAAAAACATCATTTGTAGGTTTGGAGTGCGGCAAAAGATAATCACAGACAATGGAACCCAGTTTGAAAGTGAAGAATTCCAGGGCTTCTGTGCCAAGTGCAAAACCCAAAATTGCTTTTTAGCAGTGGCTCATCCGCAGGCAAATAGGTAAGTGGAAGCAGTAAAAAAACATAAAATCAATCGTCAAAAAGCTTTTAGAGAAATCCAAAGTTGGTTGGATAGACGAGCTTCCACTAGCACTATGGGCATACCGCATAAGTCATAAACTATGACTAGGCACAATCCCTTTTCCTTGGCTTTTGGTTCTGAAGCTATGATTTCTGTGGAGCTGGAAGTTCCCACTCATAGGAGGATTCACTTCAATCAAGAGGAAAATGAGAGGTTACATCTTGAGGCCCTCAATCAGCTCGAGGAAAAAAGTAATGAAGAAAAACTTAGGGTTGATGCGCATCAGAGAAGGGTGACCAGGCATTTTAATTCAGAAGTCAGACATAGAACTTTCGAGATCGGAGACCTCGTGCTGAAGAAAGTAATGACTGGAACCATGGTTTTTGGACCGAATTGGGAAGGACCTTACGCTATAAGTCAGAAACTCCGAGATGGCACCTTCAAATTATCCACCACAGTTGGAATCCATATTCCTTGATCTTGGAATAGCGAGCATCTCCGCTGCTAATTTCTATAATGCATTGTTCAAATTTGTTATAAACAGTTGTAAATATTTGCAAGCTTTACATTCAAGCTATGTACATATAAAAAGTCATGAGCGAGAAGGTCTACTTGCTTGCATGAATCATATATTTGCGAACTCTCGCTAAAATTAATTTTTTAAATATAGGCAAAACAAGAAAAACTGCTCGTTTATAATCCAACTAAACCTGGGAGCTTCCTAGGCATATCCCGGTTGGGACAGCTCAAGTGTTGAGTGACAAAAGAAACATGCAAATCTAAAAGGAACAAGGTGTCTAGAGTCAAATGGTGAAAAGCGCATCAAATGGGCACCAAGTTGGAAAGCTGCACCTTTCATCATAGAAAACGCTTCCTTAAAAAAAGAGGAGGGAAGGTGTAAGATGCCAAATTCCTGAAAAGCTATCCAACAAATAAAAGATTGCAAGTTCTACCATAGAGACACCTTCTTAAAAGAAAGGTCAAGGACGCCAGTTCTATAAATCGAGGCAGTACTTGATAAAAGAACTAGCATCTGCCTTGTGGAATGAAGCAACATGTAGAAAGGACCAATAAAACCTAGGGTGGAAGTACTAGTCCTAGGCCGAAAGGACCGACAACCCAAGCTGGAAGGACCAACACCATGGCGGAAGGATCGACAAAACCTAGGCTGGAAGTACCAGTCCTAGGCCGAAAGGACCGGCAACCCAAGCTGGAAGGACCAGCACCATGTCGGAAGGACCAACAAAACCTAGGCTGGAAGTACCATTCCTAGGCTGGAAGGACCAGCAACCCAAGCTGGAAAGACCAGCATTACCAGAAATCCCAGCCGAAATGGGGTATCCAATATAGTCTTTCCGATTCTGAGTTAATCAGAACAGACAAGATATAAAATTGGATTAAACTTACATGTATTTAAACTTAATCTCCAAAGGGCCTGGACTGCCAGGTTAGCGAGAAATATGGTTAAATACATTATTAAAAAAGCTCTTCGGAGGCATGTATTCAAGTCTAATCTCCGAAGGGCCTGGACTGCCAGTTTAGTGAGAATACAATTGTATGCATTACAAATATAAAACCCCTCAAAAGGGAGCACCGAAAAAATAGCGTGAACCGATCAACTAAAATGAATTCTAGCTATAACTAAGAGAATTTAGAAAAGTTGATCGCTTCTAGCCTAACAAAATTGTAACAAACTTTGGTATGATGGCATAACCATAACATCAAATGCAAACCAGCGATGTTAATTTTACATACCATAAGTTTGTTACAAACGCGTAATTCACAAAGTGTACTGTGATACAAGTGCGACATGCAGTGTAGTGTACAAATAAAAGTATGACAAAGCTGAATAACATGTTGTAGTACAACAAACAAAACACTGTCCCACGCAAACAAAATAAAGCACAAGTTCATCACAGAGCCACAAGTCAGTCACTGGACCACAAAGTCAGCAACATAAGCGTAAAGCAGTAAGCGAGGACCGACATTCGCATATGCAACTGGTCTAAATGTCACCATTTTCTTTGTTAGCTTCTACACACTAATTGACGGTATCTTCCTGGACAACATTCTCCTCGGTGGAATGAACTTCAATAGCATTCTTATCAGTATGAGTAGCAGGAAGGTCTGCAAAGGGAGTTTGAGAACGTGAAGCCTTAGTATCGGCAGGGCAGGATGGAGCATGAATAGTGGCAACATCTAGGGTTTTCTCCCCGAAGGATTGAGATCGCTCATCTATTAGTATCTTCCTGCCCTCGGCCAAAGCATCACGATCCTACGCTTCCAAAAGAGCCTTCTAAGGACATCATCTTCTGCACCATATGAATATATGAGCTCTTGTTCCCAAACGAGAGCTAGAGTTCGCTGGAAGTCGTTTTTCAAATAACTTAAGCTTCCATGATTCATAACGTTATAAATATAAAATTGGAACAAAGTGTCATTAGTTTTAACCTTGATCTGTTCAAGAGGACTAGTCAGTTTGGTTTTATCCTCTTCCAGAACATTACGAGCTTTGTTCTGGGAAATAATCTTGTCTTCAAGAACTACCTTCTCCTCTTGGTAAGAAGCCGAAGTTTGCTTTTCCAGAGCCAACTGAGATTCAGTAAATTCCCAGGCAGATTGAGCTTCGTGAACTTATTTTGTAGCAGCCTCAACCTCTCTTCTAAGCTTCTCGTTTTCGGCTTCTAAGCTGCTTACCTTGGTATTTCCTTTCTTTAAAGATGCAATTTCAGATTCTTAGGACTTAATCACATGTATCAGTCTAGCCTTGTCATTTTCCAAAGTTTCAATATGCTCAAGATGTCAGGTGTTCAAACTCTGAAACACGTAGCCAAATTTGTTCCACGACACAAATCAGTTTCAATTATGCTCGTGGCCTTGTTTAAATGCGTTTCAAGTTGACTCTTGGCAGTTTCTAGTTGGGTAGTCATGCAGCTTTTTATAGTTCTTAGCTCTTCGACAGCATCCCGCCTGTCATTTGGGGGTATATCAAAATCGAAGTTCATTCCTCTTAAATCCCAACCTACAAATTGATCTATAAGCTTCGAATTTCCGGGCATAATTTTATAAGGAGGCCTATCGAGGATCATCTGGATCTGACTAAAAGTCGGTACAATGGATTGAGAAGCAGCAAAGGGTTGTTCAGAAGGAATAGGGATATTAGGATCTGGGAACTCAGTGGATTTATGGTGTTTTGAATTCTCATCCTCACCTCATTCATTTTTGGTACTCTTCTTCTGGACCCGCTCCTCGCCCTTACCACCTCTATAAGATGCAGCTTATATGATCGTGCTTTCCTTTCTTCCGAGGGTCAATCAAGGAAGGTTCGGAAATATGCTCAGGCCGAGGATCTAAAATAATTGAGAACGCTTCGAGCAATGGGAAAGGCGAGACTGTAAAATACTTTGTGGATTAGTAGAACCAGCCTATTGACAGAAATTATTCGATAATGAATACTTCATTCCTGAATCTGAAATAAGGAAAAAGAAAATTTTAGTACTTAAATTAGAGAGTACTAAAGCAAGATAAAAAGGGTTTAAGCAGAGCATCGGAAAATGTGGCATAAGTAGGAAAATATGCTTGTATGTATCCATTAATGAACCAATCTCAAGCGATGGTTCTAAGGCAATCCCTAGCTTGGCGAGTAAATTTCCTGGTCTAGAGATGGGAGCTTTTAATGCACTAATTCTTGTATTTAGAGTCTGGGGTGTAAATGTATGGACAACAAAATCATATTAAATGATGCCTTTAACCGAGCTAAGATCACCGAGATTCTTAAAAGTTTCTGTAACACCCTCTTCTTGACTATCCCGGGTGGCAAGATTCCTATCAACTGCCTCGGCATAAAAAATTTCCTTAGAAATTACTCCAACCTCATCAAACCGCTCATTCTCTTCCACCGAATCTAAAACAGTTTTTGAAGTGGTTTCACCTACATCATCTTGAATAGTTTCCTCTGTAGAACCCGAAGTAGTGCCCTCTTTCTCAGTTTGATCGGATAAAGTCATGAGATTCTTACCCTAACACCGTCTGGGTACTGCCTTCTCAACAGAAATCAACTTGGATTTGGGAGGTGTTTTACTACCACGTGCAGGATTGGAACACTTCTTTATTGGAGCCTTCTTGGCCGAAGACTTACTAACAGTACCTTTCTTGTCAGTTGAATCCACTGTGAGAGTTCATGAGGGAGGAAGTAAGTCACATCGATGGAGAAACTCTTCCATAATAAAATATTTCCTATTCCTTTCACCCTCACTGGCAACTAGTAAAGAATTACAAAAGTCTTGATCGAAGGCAATAATCTGGTTAGGGAGAACTGTAACATAACTAAAGATTTAAGTATTGGATTAAGAAGGAAAGAAATGAAATATTAAAAAGTAAGTGCATTCACCTCCTTCCATCCAAAAACCATAGAAATTGGCAGGGCATTGGACAAAGAAATATTGATTTGGAAATCTTTGAACAATTTCCACTAGGCCATTAATTATTTTGGAGCCTCGGCTCTCAACGAAAATAAATGAGGGGCAATCCTTCTTCCTCCTAGTAAAAGAATATAGAGAACATATATCTTCAACCGTAGGCGCACGTTGTTTTTCCCTTATAAAAAGCACGTAGAGGCTCACTAAAACGGCATAGCCATTTGGGTGCAATTGGTATGGGGCAATAGCTAAGCGTCGGAGAATTAATTCTAAATAGGGGTTAAAAGGAGTAATCGCCCCGCTCGTTAGCATACCACGATCAACGACAACATATCCAGGTGGGGGAATGTCAGCAAATTCATCCTTTTAAGGGAACATGGCATGTTCCTTTTCTGAAATTCCAAATTGATTGTGCAATCACTGATATGAGCTAAAAGGAAGTTATGTTACATGCCTTTCATGAGGTAGATTTTAAAGTGGACGGGGCATAGGAAAGTTTTGATTGACATTCCCTCTGGGGGCAGTACCCGATGTTGTTTCAGGGACTTGGTCAGAACTTCCAGCTTCACCAAACATTATTCCTTCCTTGGGATTCTGGCGTAACTAATGGCGAGTTAGCATGTCTGTACAAATAGTTATGTCATTACAAATTAACACTACAAGAAGGCTCAACGATCAGTAAAAACCTTGGCTTCGAAATGAATCAAGCATGGCCAAATTGGTAGAAATCATGTATGTCTAAACAAGGCAGGGTCGTGCATAACCAACCCTTACAGGGTCGAGCAAGAATGACTTGGCCAAGTTTAAACATGAACGAACCAGTGAGAGCCGTGAAAAGTTAAACTCAGGAAAGTTTGAGCATAGATGACATAGACCTGGTCGATTACATACGACACATGCCCGGTCATTCATGAAGGGTTCTGGCCCGGTCATGCGTGTTCAGGCAAAGCCCGGTCGTGCATATCCAATCCAATCATGGTCGCACGTTTTCAATTCAAATTGGTCGTGCATGCTCAGTCGCTCATACCCAACCAAAGCAGGCTCGTTCATGACCAAACCCATGTAGGGGTCGAGTGCAGGAACAATCCCAACCAAGTTGAACTTGAGTGACCATAGTGGTCGAGCAGGGTTGCTAAGAGAATGTATGACCAAAAGCTTTCAAACTAAGTATGAAATAAATATGAGTGCCACAAGCAAATGCAAACTACTAGATGATCAAAACACATGAATTCAAATCAAGTCCAAATATGCCTCTACCAGAAATTTTATGCATTGCAGAAGGATTAAAGCATGAGAAATTACAATGTTTCGCATGTCAGGCATTTCATCAAAACATGTGCATCAGGATTCAAATCAAAATTTAGAAAATCCCATGTCATTCAAACTCCTCAATCCATTACATACATTCAATACATCACAAATCCCAAACATTACAATCCCACAAAGTCATCAAAAACCTCAAATCAAATCCAAACCATACTCGAATCAGTCCAGTTTGGAACCCTAATAATTTCAAAGCTAAATTCATTAACCCAACACAAAATTAAAGGAGGAGGAATCATCTGTGGAAATCAGAATGCTTCGGATTTAAGGGAGGATGCTCCGATTCGCTTCGGGAATTGATCAAGCCTTGCACTACTACAAAAGTGGGCATATTTGACACAAGTTTTATGTGGCCTTAGATTGAAAAAGTGTTGCATTTTCACTTTTTTTCAAATAGGCAACACCGGGTGGGAGTGGCATTCTCGGCTGTTGCCTTAGCCCTCTAAGGCGACGCTTTAGCACATCCACTGCCACGGAAAGAAAGTGTTGCATTATAGATATAATGCAACACTATTTGTACGTAATGCAACAATATTAAGCATTGCTTGAAAATTTAGTTAGATCCTGGGTACCAGGTCACGATAGCGGCGACCACGTCAACTTTCCATGTCAGCTGCCTACGTGTCACACGACACGTCAGATCTCCACGTCAGCTGCACACATGTCACATGCCCCGTCAGCTACACACATGTTACATGCCCCGTCAGCTGTGGCGTTTACGTGCCACGCGGACTTACTACTATTTTATGTAATGCAACACCATTTTATTATGGAATGCGACACCATTATCTTGAAATACAATATCAGGAAAAAAGCAAATGCAACAGTAAAAGAAGGCAAATGCAATGCTTTAATTATAAATTTTGCAATATTAGTTTTGTACATAGAAGAAACACATCCGTTACATTTATCATCACATTCAAACCTTTAATACATACCACCTTCAATACGTACGATCAAATACGTAATTCAACGCTTTAAATATATAACACATATGATCAAATACATAATTTAAAAGTAGAAAAAGTGCCAACACGTACCACCTTCAATACAAGTGCCAACAAATGCGATCATTGTGCATTCTACAAAGTAACAATGCCATGAACCAGAAAATGTATCTATCTATGTCATTTTAGGTCCTCCACTTTTCGGCTGTATCTCTCCTCGTCATTTCAGATCCTGCAATTTGAATTTACAGGTTATTTGATAAGTGCATATGTGCTGTGTGCATGGATCTGTGCATTTGGCCATCTAATTAACTTATAAATCTTAGTGAGTTAAACATACAATTATAATAGTTGACCAATCAGCATTGGTCACTACGTGCCACCTCAGAAATAGAATTGAGTATGCTTTGTCTTCTGTGCAAGCATTTCCAGTTCACATATCTACCTGACACCATCCATCTGGTCCTTCGCGCATCCTTTCATGCTTCAGAACATCATCTCCTCCATATCCCCTAAACCAAAATCTTCATAATTTTAAAAAGAAAAAAGAAAAGAAAAACAATGGATGACTCGTCTCTATATATCACAGCCATTGTTCTTAAGGGACATTGGAATTTTGAAGCTGTGCAATACGCTCTTAAGGTGGCTCTCAATCATAATTCATGGCCTTTACGGTTAATACCCAACAACTCTTTTCTAGTATCATGCCCATCGTACAGTATGCGTGATCATGCCCTAATGTTGAAAGTTTTTACAAAACCTGGTGGTGTTATTTACCTGCAACCATGGTCTGATGAAGAATTTGAGACCTCACCAGCATTAGAAGTGGAATCATGGGCTAAAGTTGATAGCTTTCCCGAGTTCCTAAAGAGTAATGTTCCTACAGTTGAAGAAGTAATGAATCCAATGGGACAGGTGCTTGCAATTGACGACTACTACTGGTCTTAGTATGACATACATCTTTCTACCTGAAAATGCAATTTTATGAAGGCATTTGCAATATCAATACTTTTGCTGCTTAAATCAATAAAAAGGTTTACTTCATTAAAGTTCATCGCTGTACCTATGCTCATCTTGGGACAAGGCCTGAACTTCTTTTTGTGAGCAATAGGGAGAAAGAGGCGGTTCCATGTTTGCATCATTACGGATGGGAATGGAAAATGGATTCATATGAAAGATTTAATGCAATGATACAAGAAGCTGCTGAGCTACCCCCCTTGGCAAGCTTATTTCCGGAAGCCGCCCATGACATACATGTTGATAACCAAGCCCCAGTGAACCAGAGGAATGATCAGTGGGTAGATATAGAAGTTGATTAGGAATTTGACTGGCCAAACTACCTCATCCCGGGTCCATCACATGCTGCGGGTCCATCACCTGCGGCTGCTCACTTCGGACCGGCTCTCCCACATCCACAAAGCCCTAACGAATCAGTTGGAAGTTCCACAGCCCCGCAACCCTGATCTGGTATGAATTGATGCTACTATAATGTCATTTCTTGGATGTGTAAGTATTAAGTTAACTTTATGATACTTTTGGATGTGGATGTGTATGTTATTTTTTTGATGTGTATGGTATGAACTAATCGATGTTGCACTATGATACTTGTGCGTGTGTGTATACTTGTGTGTGTATGGTATGAACTAATCGATGTTGCCTTATGATACTTGTGTGTGTGTGTGTATACTTGTGCGTGTATGAACTGATGTGTATTGTATGGACTGATGCCGCCTTATGATCCTTGTGCATGCGTGTTAGATACGGGTATTTGTATCACAAAACCGCAGTGCATACACACCACAGTGCTACACATGTATTTGTATAAACTTTATGGTACAAACACACTGTAGTGCGACACATCTATTTGTATCACAAAACCTCAAGCATACTGTCATTTTTTGGATGTGTATGGTATGAACTGATGCAAAACTGAGCATACGTTTCCAAAATCGAAACATTGAAATTGGTAGTTTCCAAAATCAAATGGAAAATACCTGTGCGTGTTAGATACGGGTGAACGACTCGTCTGGATTGGGAAATTGGTAGCCTCAAGCACACCGCAGTGCAGACACACCGCATTGCTAAACATGTATCTGTATCACAAAACCTCAAGCATACAATTATATGTCAGTGTAAATGAACGCAAAGCGAAAATCAATTTCAATGGTAAATTCCCCATTCCTTAACTAGCTCGACCTTTATAATAAACCAATGTCTTTTCATGCCAATAGCCCGGTTCTCATGGCCCAAAAAGGTACCACTCAGTTAGGTGAAACCTAAATCCTGGTGGCAAACTCAAATCAATGGTCAAAGCGCCTTATGATACTTGTGCGTGTATACTTGTGCGTGTATACTTTTGGGTGCGTGTGTACTTTTGCATGCATGTATACTTGTGCTTGCCTTCAGATGTTGCCTTATGATACTTGTGCTTGTATACTTGTGCATGTGTATACTTGTGCGTGTATACTTGAGCGTGTATACTTGTGCGTGTATACTTATGATACTTGAGCGTGTATACTTATGATACTTATGCGTGTATACTTGTGCGTGTATGCATATGATACTTGTACGTGTATACTTGTGCATGTATGCACTACGTGTATACTTGTGCGTGTATACTTGTGTGTGTATCACAAAACCTCAGTGCATACACACTGCAGTGCAAACACACCACAGCGCAAACACACTGTAGTGCATACACGCCACAGTGCAAACACGCCTTAGTGCAAACCTCAAGCATATAATTGTATGTCATTTTTTGGATGTGTATGGTATGAACTAATGCACTGCGGTGCCTTATGATACGGGTGAATGACTCAGTGCTACACATGTATCTATATCACAAAACCTCAAACATACAATTATATGATAATGTAAATGAACGCAAAGGGCAAATAAATTTCCACGGTAAAGTCCCCATTCCTTAATTAGCTTGACCTCTATAATAAACCAATGTCTTTTTCATGCCAGTAGCCCAGTTCTCATGGTTTATTACTGGTTATAATTTTCGAATAAACCTCAGCATAATCCCAAATCCCAAATCAATGGTCAAAGCGCAACTAATTACTTATAATCTAATCTTTCACCAACTAATCACTCATAAGCGAATGGGTTTTCCTAAGTTTGGGATGTCCAAGCAACTAATTACTCATAAGCGAATGGGTTTTCCAAAATATAACAAATGAACTACTTACTAATTACTCATAATCCAATCTATAATAAGCGCAACTAATTCACAGTGCTATACAAAGTGAACCTGAGGGAAAAAACCGGCGATGTCAATTCCCCTGAGCAATCAATGCTAGAAAGCATTTCAAAGCTACAACCTTTTCGGAATAGAATTTGTTGTCGAGGAGAGGAGCGATACTGACGTGAATTTAGGTTCAAAATTTTGTCAATAGTAAGAAGGAGAAAAACGATTAGATGATAGAGAAGAAAATCATTTCGTGAAGGCAGAAGATCGCGCCAAAATTTCGTCAAAAGAATGCAATGACGTGGCTGTCAATGATTGGATGATGGCTAACGTTAAGATCATCAGACCCACAGATGGTTTGAACCGTTGGATTAATCTTGCATCTACAGTTGGGGTTTTAATATATTGATAACATGGATCGCTGAGCTGGATTATATATACGTAATGCTATGCTTTTAACTGTTGTTCCACGTCAAAACACTAGAATTCCCACCGCAACAGTGCATTCATGTATAATGCAACAACATATGAATATTGTTGCAGAAGATCAAAGAAAGCATAGCTTTCGCCACACTTTTCATGCAACGCACACAAATTAATGTCGAATATGCCCACTTTTGTAGTAGTGTTGCTGGTGAAAAATCAAACACAACAATGAACTGGGAATTGGTAGGGTTGATATGGTTGGAGTTTAAGAGGAATTTATCAAAGGTTATGGTGCTGAGCGGAATTTTCTAGGACAATTCCACCATTAAAAAGCTTCTTTGAAGAAAAGAAAAAGTGAAAGGAAGGAATACAAGGGGACAGTATAAAGAGAAAACTAAAGGGCTCGTACAAACCAGGATGACACGTCAGCTTGCTGGAACCCAAATAACCTACTCAACTATACTGTGTATTGACCCGATCAATAAGACTCGATTGATCATATTACAAACGAACGACCCTAAACTCAGTCAGTTATGTCTGTGTGCAAGTGACCATGAGCTTGTTCGATCCTATATGTGTGCGGGCCACTTGCAAACGCGATCGTCTCGTGGGAAACTAGATTTAGTCCACCAAAATGGTGCTACATTTAATTATTTCGAAGCATGTAATTTTTACAAATTAAAAATTACAAACTTCGAGGTGCAAATTTTTATCCCTTAAGAATCGTACACACATAGGATGATTAACTCTACATTGAAACCATGAGACAAGCACTCATATTGGTCAAGCATCATAAGGCTCGCACATTCATGACCAGGTCGGGCATATATAGATCAAGCCAGAGGTAAAGGTCGATCGCACACAGCAAGGGTCGAGCACGACATAAGGGATCAGTTGTTCATGGCAGAGGTCGCTCAAATTTAACACGACTTGTACATTCTTAAAAAGCTCGTTCGCACATAGTCCAACCACGTGGTCATTCGCATAAGCCTCATGCTGACTCATAAAAGTACAATGACCGAATTCTAGGATCGGTCACTCAAGTTATCTTAGTCGCTCGATCACATTCCATTCAGATGGCCACAAGTAGGAGAAACCCGTCTTGTAATCTAGTCGTTCATCCTTTGGTCATCCAAATCAGCTCCTGATTTGATCGCGCACACATCCCTTGCCTACTCGCACACAATAGCCCTAGTCGCTCGTTCACTCCTCGATCAAATACCACTGCTTTGACCAAATGCCAGACGTTGGATAGGCAAAAAAAGGACCCAAGTTGGCTCTCGGTCGGTCGCACATCATCCTGGTCATGCATAATTGTTCAGTATCATCTTGGTCCGCTGCTCCCACGTCCTTTGGTGGTCGCTCGTACAAGACAGCTGGCAACAACTGGAGATAGTTGGCTACAAGCAGGCGGTGGCATTTTTTAATTAAAGGGACGAGTGACCCGTAGCCTGCATATACGGATTTCAGTTCATTTCTTCATGGGATCTCACCTATAAATAGGACATGCCTTCCACCACAATGGGGATCGATTTCCACGACCCCGAAGGGATGCCAAATTGCTTCTTCTCTCATTTCAAATGATCCTAACATCATCTAACAATTCCAAGCAAAGATCTGGAGCTTGGTCGACCATGGCTTCCATCGAGGTCAACCAAGTGTCTTAGAGATTGAAGATCCTCCTTCGTCCTCCTTGCATTTGAAGATTTCTCTCGATTCCTTCACTGATTTCACCATTTCTCCGCTGGTCCAATCATTTCTCTACCAATTTACCTTGATCTAAGTGAGATTTACTTGTAATAAGAGAAGATGAGTGTACAAAGAGAGATTCTATGTCTTTTAACCATTGATGTTGTAATAATTTTTTTGCCAAAGTTGACGTAGATCTACTTAAGATCAAACCACTATAAATTCTCTTATCTTTTACTTTTCTTTTTAGTGATTGTGGCCCTATTACATTAAATCTAACCGTTTGGTGAAGTGCTTCCAAAGCACCCTTAGGGTTTGAGCCAATTTTGACTCAAACAATACCCATTGAGAACCAAAAAGTGCACGATTCTTGATTAAGGGGCTGAATCAAGGCATTGTTGGAGATGCTCTTAGTAATCAAATATTATGTTTAAAGGGATGGTGAGAACAACATGTGACTGTAGCCGGAACTTGGTTCGATTAATCGTATAAGAAGCGTGTCTACCTTGAATTATTATGATATATTTTTACTGATCTGAAGTACACATTGTGATGTGTCAGTTAATTAATTCTCATTGATTTTATGGTAGATTTGTAGGATTTGTGGGATCAATTAAAAATTAAACGGTCCTATGTCATATTATCCTTGAAGATGGTTCGCTAATTTTTTGTACTAATTGTCTGCCATTTCCTCATTAAGTTTGAGGGCTTTCCTCATATTTTTAGACGCACGAGTACATTTTGGACAGAAGGCCTTGTCATCCATTTTATCAGCCAGGTTGTTATAATGTGTTTTATGACTTATAGAAGTTTAATATGTCACATTTGAAGCTGCACAGTTATCATGCTGACATATTGTAATGAATATTAGTTATAAGAAGCAAAAATTATCATTTCCTTTACTAATCTAATGGGTGAGCATAAATAATAATGTGAAAGTCTTGCATGTATTAATTCTAAAAGGTGCTACCTACATAAGTTACTTTATATGGTCTAATTTGAGGTTGAGGTCATTTAAAAAAAATACAAATGAAGAGACATAGCAAAATAGTTCTACTTAATTTTATCTATTAGATCATAAACAATTACCCAAAAAAATCGATAATTTAGGAAAACCAAAAATAAAAATGAATTAGTCTGGTAATATTATTTGGGCACGAAATCATGTATACCATTGAAAAAAATAAGGAACATTTCTCTATGATTTGTACTCAAATTATTTCAGTTACTTTTGATTTATGCTTTGATTAATATATCTGTTTAGTTAGAATTTTTGCATTAACCATACATGAATTTATCGAATCTATTATAGATGGATAATAATAATAATAGATGGATAATAATAATGGTCTGTTCTTTAGCAAAATTCATTATAGTTGAAGTATTTTATTATTCATAAATGTTGGGTCAAAATTTATTTTTAGTTGATTTCCAAACATATTAGTTTGTATATAGAATCTGCAGTTGTCTAATTATGAACTTTCTTTCTTTAGTAAAGAGCCACACCGATAAAAAAAAGTTACTGAGAAAAGCATAATAAACTGCACAAATGTTGTTCGAATGGCATAAGAAGTATTACTTGTACCTGAATCAACTATCTTTGAATTTTCTTATTTTTATTTAACTGAAATGATATTTTTTTTCTATATATTGTGGTTCATAACAGTGTGCGTAGTAATGTTTAAAATTAGTAAATTAAAAGGAAAAACAAAAATTAAATCCATATTCGAGTGGTGACCAAATCTACTTACATAAGTAGAGTCGGAAGTTCATGCAACATGCAAAAGTGCAAGACAACAGATTGCATCTTTATTACACGTATGACTTCCCTAAACTCTGATGTTAGCGTTACTTTTTGCTTCACTTCTGACTAATATTAGCATTATATATGATTTCCTTCTACACTTTAAATCTAACTTATGGACTTTGACATCTAACTTCACTTTGCAAACTTATTTCAGTTTAACAAATCGTTGGTATAACATATAATCCAGAAACTTTTCTACATAACTTGTGTGTTATTATATTATGAGTTTTCTAGTCATTATCTTCCACCCACGAAGTGTGTGTATACCTATCTTCGAATACAATCATATGATATTCTCCAATTGTTCGTGTCTTGAATATGGCATGAAAGTTTCCATAAAGTCAAAATTATATAATCAAGAATAAACATGTTATATATTTCTTTTGGATATTTTGGCCAGTAGACCAACCTAAACAGTGAAATTTGGATTATATGTCACATATGTCAATCACACACAATTTCCTCCCTATTTTTTTAACTTCAAGAACTTGTATAAAGTCACTACCTAAGTTCTTGTTGTTACGTTATAAGGATACAAATCAAAGTTGGCTTTAAAAATGTGCGATAGCAAAAGCTAAAATTAGAGTCAAAGGACCTGAGACAACAATGTATCATAGCTGTAATATATCAAAGTTTAAAATTCAAAAGGAAGACGAGAAGAGTCATTTTAATATAAATGATCCGTTATTTGGACATAGAGCAACCATGAATTCTTTTTAACACCATTTACATTGCCACTTGATTAGTCTATCAAGCTGCAACAGAGTTCGACAGTATCTCAAAAATTGCAAACTGAAATTAAAGTACAAATTATACAGTTGGAGTTGAGAATTTAGAACATAATATAGTAATTTTTACCAACCAGCATTCTAAGATGCTTGTGTTAATAAAAACCAAAATTTATGAAGGTTAGAGCATTCTCAACCTAGTGTCGGTTGGATCCAACCGGCCCCCAATAGGAGGTCGGTTGGCCAATTTTTGGTTTCTTTAGCAACCCATAAGGTTGCTAGAGCAACCCTAAAGTTTGGTTGTTTAGCCGGCCTTTTAAAGGCCGGTTAAACAATGACCCTTGGATTTGCTTCAGAAGACACACGGATCACCATCGAACGGTGTAAATTAAATAAAACTTTGCCTGGCTAAAAATTAGCTAGCTAAAATTATGTGCATTGGGTGTGAGTTCGTTTGGTGACCCTGAAAAAGTGATTGAATTGAATTTCCCACCTCTATGTGGTTGGGAATGCTATTATGGGTCATTTTGTTCATGAAGAGTTTTTTGCAGCTGATAGGAAAAACAATTGACAAAGATGAAGATTAATTGTGCATGTATGCTCTTTTGTGACCCAAAAGAACTGATAATAAACAACATCAAATCAAACATCTGTGGTTAGTACTACCCGGAAAAGTTACTTATAAAAATTAAATAAATGAAAAGGAGCAACTATTAATTCAAACTGAATGATACCATAACAACAATCATTCGACCAAAAAATATATGCATTCATATCAACTCCGTTTCAATGCAGAATATTGTTTCTTAAAATTTAATTAATGTTGAGCCAGAGAAATATAGTATAGGAGTAAAGCTACTAAAATACATTGTAACCTAAAATATAGATGATGTTAACGAAATAGTAGTAGTGTATGATTCTATTTTTGAGTTCAATAACAAAAAAATGGTGCAAAAACTGGAAGTCTAAAATTTAAATGTTGAGACAAACAAAACAATATCTTTGATTACATGGAACTTAGTCCGTAGTAGAAATTCAATAATTAAGTCACCAATTAGTCATCCAACCATCTTAATCATAAAAAGGGAAAACATGCAATGTAGGAAAAGCAAAGGGGAAAAAAAATCAAAACATACCTATAGCTATTGAAGGTAGTCATGTAATAAAATCTCATCTAGAACAACACAATATAGTTGTCAATTGCCAAGACACTGTCTGCATCATCTTCATTCCAAATGCAACACATGTATTTCATGCAAAAACGAAGACAAAAAGAGAAAGAATTAGGGATTAAAAAGTAAAAGATGCTTAATTAGATTATTCTTAATAGCCTGAAATATCTATATAAAGTTGTTATCATGTGAAAACTTCAAGCAAACTTCTAGATATTTGTGAATGCTAGGTATCTTATTTAATAGTTGTGCAGATTTAAACTTACATGTCAATAACATATTGAAACTTTTGAGCTTAACTGAAGTTTCATATCCTTTCATTCAAATTATCATATATTTGAATCAACTCAAAGCATTAAACAAATAATAGAAATATATGTTGTTGAGCACCATATCTTTTAATTTGTTTTGTGACATAGAAAATTTTCAGTTGAAGCATTTATATAAATAGAAGCTATATAACCAATATCACAAAGTATTAGATTAATCATATAGACTTTACAACCAAAGCAATGAATCTAGATAGCTATAATATTAGTATTATATCAAGTAAATGAAAAAATTGTAGCTATATGATGTAAGAACGCAACAGATTTACATTCATAAACAATGTATTATAAAATAGGTTGACATATTAAAGCGTTTTAAAATTAACACACTTAAAAAATAATCAAAAACCAGGCAATTAATAATTTATATTATATGCATATGGCTATGAAAACATTAAATTTGAACTCACTAACATAGGCACAATTAATACCATTTCAATCTCGGTAATAATAAATGAATGGAACTCATCTAAGCTGTACAATAGACATGGATGATGCAATGTATGTTATCCTATCAAAATGGTTACCAAATTTCCAAGTCATAAGTATATTAATACAATTTTCCTTTCCATTAAATACTAATTTTTGTTCATTTAGAAAATATTTGAACACAAAAATGAGTTGCTACCGTTACTACCGAGGAAAATAAGATAAAATAGAAAATACTCTGTAAATTAGTTGAGATTCAACAAAGAGTTACTACTAAGTGAAAGTAGACGTAACAAAAAAATTAAAACTAGACCATAGCAAAAATCATTATAAGAAAGGGGGAGTAGTTGTTGAATTGTATTCACATGACTTTACGGTTTAAGAAAATGTGAATATAAACCAATGAACTGCAACGACAATTTCAATGAGAATTTAAATCTAAAATCAAATGCATGAATTTAAATCTAAAATCAATAGCAATCGAATCCTGAATCAAGTAATCAGTCTATATATAGCATACCTTTGGTAAGCAGGAGAATTTAAAGCTAAAATTAAAATCAAGAATTGCAGCAATAATTCCAATGAGTAATTAGGAAGACATGAGTTCTAAATAAAGTAATCAACTTACATTTATATATAGCGAAGGAAAATTAAGCATGCTAAACATAAAGATCGTACATGGGATGCAGCGAGAAGCGGTGAAGAGGGGCTGGGCTAATTGTAGCATGCCATGCTTAATGGTCATGACATGCATAAATAGGAAAGAACGATCGCGGAAGAATATGGTTTAAACATAATTTTGTTAAGATTTTTACGTTTGCACACCCAACATGTTTGATAATTTAAAAAAAATTGGTCATGCAACCAAAAAAATATTTGTTTATTTTGTATTCAAAGAATCAAAATGCTCCCCAAACATATTTTTAAGCTAGAACCAGAATCATAACCAAGAACCAAACTAAAACCAGAAATATGGTAGTTAAAATTATTAGGAATTATACTACTGAAATGTGACAAATAACTTAGCTCCTAAATAAAACAATATCCACCGCAAAGCAGAAATATACAAAACCAAGGAAAAATTTAATAAGTAGATTAAAAAATATATAAAT
Source organism: Allium sativum (assembly GCA_030737875.1). NCBI lineage: Eukaryota > Viridiplantae > Streptophyta > Magnoliopsida > Asparagales > Amaryllidaceae > Allium > Allium sativum. Next base: position 113,158,302 of record CM060920.1, on the reverse strand, counting down.
AACATCGAGTAAACTGAGAGAAGAAGTATTTGTACCTTTCGCAAAGGTGGAAGAGGAGGGCACCCAAGGCAAAGGGAGAACGTGATCAATTGCCCGGTCTGGGAAGCAACGTCGGTTGGAGGTAAAGAACGGTAGCCACCAAAATCGAGGTAGAACGGAAGACATGGTCATGCAGATGACTAGGTAGATCGAAACGGGAAGGCCGGTAGCTGCAGCGTAGGAATCGAAAAGGGGAGCGATTCGACTTTCAGGATCAATAGATTTATGGGTAATATGAGAAGGGGAGGGGAGCAATTTTGGGTAAAAAGAGAAGAGCAGAGGAGCGGTTGATGATGTATACGGTAACTAGAAACGCGTAAATGGAAGGAGATGAACGATTGATTGAAACGTGCAGTTCCTAACAAAATTGAGGTCGAACGATTGAATGTGTGGGGTGGACGACATGATCATGTTTTTTGGGCAAAAGTGGTACTGAAGGGACTTTGAGGAAATATTGTGCTTTCATATAATATAATATTCATATAATATAATAGATATGCACATAGTATATAACTTTGTACTTTAATCCTATCTGGTTGGGAACTTAGTGGAATATAATGTATATTTATCCTTGTTTATGTGTATACATACACACTAACCATGCTCTTGTTTTAATAATCTGTAATAACCCGAAAATCTGGGCCAGTTTAAAATTTTTATTTTGGCAATTTTAGCGAATATTGAACATTTAAAATAGATTATATTAAATAAATTGACTGGAAATTTATTTTGAATATAAAATCGAACGTATATATTTATACGCGTCGTCGTTAGAATATGAATAATTATATATAATTATAAATAGAATAGAATATGGCGCGGTAGTTCGATAATTCGATTTCAAACTTCAATTGAATGTACCGGGTGCAAAACAATCCGGATTTTAGTGAAACCAAAAACATTAGGATCTAATTGATAATATCTTTCCAACGAATCCGAAAAATCAAAATTTCATAGCGGGAATCAAAAGATATGTCCAGTTGAAAATTCTGAATAGTCGCTATGAAATTCAGGCCCTTAAAAATGGACATTTTGAAAACGACCTCGGATTTCGACGAAACTAGTTTGGTTGGATCCGCGATGTCAAATTATTGCTAGGTTTCAAATATCGTAATTTTTCGAATCAATATGTGAGCGTGGAAAAGGAAAACGCGTTTGATCAGTTTCAATTGATTTTAATCGACTGGAAAATGGTCATTTTTCAAACGGTCTCAGAATTGGACGAAACTAGTTTTGTTAGGACCGTATCGTCAATACGAAGCTAGAAAATATTTTTCGAGAATTTTTAGAGTTAGTATGTGACCCTGGTAATTTGAAATGTACGTTTAAAATTCAATATAGTGATTTAAATGTAAATTCAAAGGAAACTGATTGTAACGATCGAATCAGCCTACGATACATATCCCATTGTGTTCGTAATGGGGGTAAAACGCTATGGACGACAGGCGGTGGGCCTCGTTTAGAGGTCATATGTAAAAGTCAACTTTTTGAAATTAAAATAAATTAAATAATATAAAAATAAAAAAATATTCCTTCCCTCTCCTTATTCATTCTGGCCCCCCCCCCTTCAAAATCAAATCGACAGAAAAAGAAAAATAACCCTAAACCATCGATTATCGCACCCCTCGCCAACGCCACCACCTGCCGCCACACCTCCGGCTCCCCCTTCAAACGATCGAACCCCTCCAATCCCCAAAACCACGGACCGGAAGTCGCCCCAATCCCAAACCCTAAGTCGCGCCAACCACCCCCTGCTCCAGTGCCGACCAGCAGACGCCATCCCCCACCTCCTAGGAAGCACCGCACCACCCTGAAGCCACCATCGACGACCGCCAACGAGCAAACCCCCCCCCCGGTCGAACGGTGACGCCCCCTCAGTTTTTTTTTTTTTTTTTGCTGTTAGTGTTTCTTAGTTTATTTGTTTTATTTATTTAATGTATTAGATTTGAAAAAAAAAAGGGAAAACAAAAATGAATTTGCTTTTAAAAACAAAAATGAATTTGCTTTAGAAAACAAAATTGAATTTGCTTTAGAAAACAAAAATGAATTTGCTTTGAAAAAAAGGGAATTTGCTTTTTGAAAACAAAGTTTGCATTCTTTTGGAAATAAAATTTACATTGTTTTTAAAATAGAAGAGACGATTTTCGTTTATACAAAGATTAGATTTTCAATTGTAGAAAGATACGATTTTTAGAATTGAAAAGATATGGAATAATTAGAAGAATCAAGTAAAAATGTGATTTTTATATATTGAACATCGAAGTAAAAATGTGATTTTTATATATTGAACATCGAAGTAAAAATGTGATTTTTATATATTGAACATCGAAGTAAAAATGTGATTTTTATATATTGAACATCGAAATAAAAATGTGATTTTTATATATTGAATAGCGAAGTAAAAATTCGATTTTTCTATATTGAATAGCAAAGTAAAAATTCGATTTTTACATATGTAGTGGCTACGGGCAACGAAGATGACAAAGATGCGATAACGACGAAGATTTCTCAAAATAAAGTGCCGTGAAGTTAGGATAGCTATCGGTGATAATTTCTCACTCTTAAATTTCTTTTCTAGTTATATATATATACTAGGATGCAGACGGTGCTTAGTAGCACCCGACACCCGTCATCCACAGAACATGGATGGCTTGTTTGTTTAATTGTTTGGTTGTGTAGTTGGTTAGATTATTTAGTTTGAATTGAATTGTTTGGTGAAATGAAATTGATTGGATTGATGTGTGAATGGCGTGGGCCTTCACTAGACCGGGGATAAGGCTAGGCCTTGTCCCGTTTCTAGTATCGTGCCGTTATGCCGCCGAAATTTTCTAAAATAAGTTAGAAAAATAAAAATACCATTTTTATTTTGTAAATGAACTTAATAAAAATTCATGTGTTAAAATAAAATATTTGACCGTTAAAAATATAATTTTTAACGTGAATGTGAATAAATAAATATTCATTTACAAACCGGACGGTTTGTTTATGTACACCTATTTGAAAGACATTAATTGGGACGATAAATTTTACACATCGCCTAACTGCACAAATAAAACCTGTGTTTGATTGTTTGAAACCCCACACGGGTATTGGGATGATATTTGACGTACACTAATCCCGATTGTTTAGTTGTATGTCGATCGATTGATAGACAGACTATTATGAGCGTTGAATATTTATATTTGATGCTTATACAGTGTAGAATGCACTTTGGATGATGGATGATTATTCATCGTTGTTGATATATATACATGTGTTGTAGAAAATCCATATAATTAACATTATATGGTGATTGATTGAGCCTCGTTCCAGTTTCGAAAAAAAATATTTGAATAGAAATATTTGAATAGAAGTATTTGAAATAGAAATATTTGAATAGAAATATTTGAAGTAGAATATTTGAAAATCGAAATATATGAAGCCACGTTGATAGATTGACGCCATTTTGACGTGAACGATATTTATATCGATTTTATTCAAATTGAAGTGAATATTAAAGTGAATTAAAATTCGAATTTAATAGAATTGAAGTGAATTCGAATAGAATTGAAATAGAATTGAAATCGTTTTGAAATGAATTCGAATAGGATTGAAATCGTTTTAAAATGAATTCGAATAGAAATTGAATAGAATTGAATTAATTTGATATTCAAATTGAATTGAGAACGAATGGAAATTGAATTAAAAATCGTTTTGAAAAGAAAATGATGAAGTATATATTATATATATAATATAATGGCCTGAATAGAACACGCCGCGCCGCGGCAGTTCGCGAATTTCGACCATTGACTTCGAACGGATATTGCGGGAGATCCGATCGTCGGATTCTCCTAAAACCTGAACCGTTGGGTTCGTATCGAAAAGAGCTTTCTAACGAATATTAGAAATTAGAAATCTAACGGTTGGATTTGGAATTATGTCCAAATCAAATTTGGAAAAGGTCACTGTAAGTGCAGTTCGATGGCCGTTGATGGAAATCGACTGTACGGGCCTTGATAAAATTATTAAAAATAGTAATAATTTGTGTAAAATCATAAGAAATGATTTAGAAAGAATTGGGATGAAAATCTCCATATTTGAAAAGATAAAAATAGATTTTTATCGAAATGAACTAGTTTTGAACTAGAATTACAATTCTATTTATTTTTAAATAAATAAATTAAATTTGAAAAGGGTTTTAGAAATAACCATAATTTCCAATGATTGCATTGGAGTGGATTTGAATCGAAATTGTCTTCGGAATATTTCGATGTTGGAATTCGTGATTATACAGATGTTGTTATGGAAATTTGAAAGATATATATTTATATCGTTATTTCCAATACGACATTTGTTAATCGTAGAATTTGATATTGAATATAAGCCGATATATTTTCTATTCAGAGCCTTATATTGAATATCAAATGCGATTTGGGTTTGTCGTGAATGGTGTCTTCACTAACACTGTTCTTGAACCCAGTTGAGAAAAGATTAAATCTTTTTATTTAGATTTAATGAAGTGTACCAATTAAATGATATTTAATTGGAATTGAATTGATATTGATTTTTGGGGTTTATCGAGGACAGTGTTTTAAATAACACTCGTTCTTTAACCCGATAATTAATGGAATGTGAATTTGGGTTTATCGTGAACCGTGTTTTTAAATGACAACGTTTCTTTAACCCAGTTAACGATTAAAACTAAATGGGGTTTTAATAAATCTTTAATTAGATTGAAAAGATCGAGAATGGAGTATCACCAGTTTTGCTCCAGGCGATAGTAAAATCTTTAATTAGATTTGAACGTGAAATGGTAATTGAATTTACCGATAACACCGTGGTGTTAGATATGAAGTATTACCAGTTTTACTTCATGGGATGAATAGGTCGGGGTTGGGAAATTAAAACCAATGATTACTTCGGTAAGGTTCGTTAATCTCGACTAGTTGAATCGAAATTCAAAAGAAGATTAAAGAATAAATTCAAGGAATTTATCTTGGATAAAATTAATGGGAATGTTTCCCTATGAATGTGAAATTTAGAAACTAACTGTCGGTTAGCCAAGTAGAATGGTTTTCTGAATATTGACCTGATGTTGGTTTCGGCCTTCGGGGTTAATATTTGGGAAATTATTCTCTTGATTAATTTACGGTTTGTGACTGATGAATTGGAATGAGGCGTATGTTGTGTTTGTGTAACATTTATTTAAAATATACGCGAGTTATTCGGAAAGACCGGGTTTATCCCATTCTGAATAACTGATACGACGATAAGTCGAAGATGAAGACGATGGTCGAAGACCGGAGGTCTTCACGTCGTTTGGGTGATTACTGATGATCTTGATTGGGATGTACACCCAAGAAGATGGAAACAGTTGGTGATCGTCCAGACGTACTTGGAGATCGATGGATATGCGGGGTACTAGGTGCCTCCGGTTTCGTTCAGACCCAGAACGGACTTGTAAATGGACTGTGTGTCTGACATTGGATTTTAGTCCGTGTGATTGATCTCTATTAAATATATATTTGTTTGGCGGCGGAGAATTTATTCTCTTGCTTAACGCCCTTCTCTGAGACGTACGAGCTCAGGGGTTATATATTGATGGATATCAAACGCATGGAGTGAATTGCCTGTGTGGCATGCCTAAGTGGCAAATGATCAAGGCTTCTGTTGTAAAGCAAAGTCTTGTGGTTGATGATCGAAGCACGGCCTTTGTGGCGTAGCTTTGTGTAACGTTTACTTCGCGAGTTTCACACCCGGTATGAACCAAAAACGGGAGACAGACCTCAGGGAGGGCATGCGTTTCTTTCTAGTTAGAAATGGCGTCAGTGGTTTTACACGCCCTGACGAGTTTGACTTATGTGGTTGTTGCTGTTGCGAGGCGCCTCGGTTATATCGGTTTCGGCCGATGCATTCTGGTCGGCAGACGGACCAGACTTACACCCCATAAGGTGGGGAAACGTAGTGTTCAGGCATAATAATCCACATCGGTGGACCGGCCCTGACGATTTAAAGGCTTGCCTGCGCGCTTGCCTGTGGCTCGGGCTAGAGAGTCACGAATCGGTAGAGGACGATCCCTAGCCTCGGTTCATACCATAAATGATAACCCAACTTCCAATACGACGTTTTGCGGTTTTAATTGTAGAACTAGTATGGCGACATGATATATGGTACCCATGCCGCCTATGATTGATACTTATGATTTGAAGTTGTTTTATACACTATACACTTATAATAGTATCAAATGATTTGTTTTAAACGTACTAAGCATATTTGGCTATTATAAGGGAAAACCCTATCCTCGGCTGCGTTGCATTGTGTGATGGGACCTAGGTCTTATAATAGCTTCATTTTTAGAAAAGCATTGCGTTGTTTACTTATATGCACTGGTATTCTTGGGAGGAAACCCGTTCCGTGTTATACGGCGTGGTCCCTTGATTTACCTATCTTTAAAATAAAGATTTACAACTGTTTTAGTTCTCACACCAGTCACATGACTGACCTGGAGTTTATTGTTTTAACCTAAACTATGGGTGCCCCTATTTTCAACACGGGCAGCTAGTAGTTTTGGTTTTGCAGATTTATATTCACAGGATCCTGGTTTACAGCTGGAACGATATCCGGAAAGCTTTGTATCCATATATCTACTTCTGGTTGTGTATTGTATTATTTTCCGCTGCTATGTATTTAAATATAATTTAAAACTCTGATATTTCTGTGTAATATTCATTTATACTCTGTATATTCTTGTAATCTGATGCATTGTTGTAATATACAATGAAATTTTCTTTCGTATGCGTTCTGTTTTGTCGTGTTCTCAAACGATAGGGCGTTTCGAACGGTCTGGGTCGGTTTAGCGACTGGTTCGGACCGAGCGAAATTCTTTGCCGTCACAGTTGGTATCAGAGCTTTGGTTCACAAAGCTCAAAGAACAAGGCACATTAGAACCATACGAAAGAATTCATCAGATATCGGATTAGTAATATCCAATTAGAATGACTCGTTAGAGATAGGATCAGTAGTATCCTAGAACGAGTGTGAAGAGTAAATTTTCAAAGGGAAAACAAGTTTGGTTTTGAAAATTTAAATCAACTATTCGTATTTGATTATTTATTTGTATTGATTTGGACAGTCCAGTATATAAAGAATTTGCATATACGCCTTGCAAACGTATATTCAAAGTTTTAATATATTGGAGATATAGCAACACACTCTATTCGCCCGAAGATGATATTGATGATAGCGATCGCATCATCAACATTTATGTTCGAGTTGCGAAGGTGAGATTCCTATATATTTCCATTAGACTGGTGTGAGATCCAAAATTAGATAGGGCTTATTGTTGTGATTTGGCATCAAAAATCTGATTTTTGTATATGTATCAAAATTATGAATTTGAGACTCTAATTCACTAATTGATTGATGTTTGTGTTGTTTGTTTATTTGGTTGCTAATTTTGAACCATTTAGCCTAATTGAACCAAATATTGAATTATATTGAAAATTAGTCGCATTTGCTTGCATATACTTGTACTTACCTTGAACAGGTCATAGCAAGGAGGCTAGAGCAGAGAATAAAATTTGTTTGCCCGACAAATAGGTACATGTTTACTACATAATTTACTGTTTTGTTTGGGTGATGATGATTTTATGAGCCTATTGGCTAGCCGCTTGGCTTTTTCTTTCTCTTTTTGAGATTAGAAGGACCGGGGAAGCTATTTGAGATTTCCCGATGCTCCCATTGCAGGGGAGGTTATGGCGAAATTTTTCAAAAATTTAGGGTGTTAGCCAAATTTTTGAAGAATTTGAAAATTCTCAGAAACTGAAAAGTTGGAGAATGGAAGCCAGATCGAACATAGAGTTGATTGATCAAACCACTTTCGTCTTTGTTCCTTTTTGGGGACGAAAAGTTTTAAGTGGGGGAGATTGTAATAACCCGAAAATCTGGGCCAGTTTAAAATTTTTATTTTGGCAATTTTAGCGAATATTGAACATTTAAAATAGATTATATTAAATAAATTGACGGGAAATTTATTTTGAATATAAAATCGAACGTATATATTTATACGCGTCGTCGTTAGAATATAAATAGTTATATATAATTATAAATAGAATAGAAAATGGCGCGGTAGTTCGATAATTCGATTTCAAACTTCAATTGAATGTACCGGGAGCAAAACAATCCGGATTTTAGTGAAACCAAAAACATTAGGATCTAATTGATAATATCTTTCCAACGAATCCGAAAAATCAAAATTTCATAGCGGGAATCAAAAGATATGTCCAGTTGAAAATTCTGAATAGTCGCTATGAAATTCAGGCCCTTAAAAATGGACATTTTGAAAACGACCTCGGATTTCGACGAAACCAGTTTGGTTGGATCCGCGATGTCAAATTATTGCTAGGTTTCAAATTTCGTAATTTTTCGAATCAATATGTGAGCGTGGAAAAGGAAAACGCGTTTGATCAGTTTCAGTTGATTTTAATCGACTGGAAAATGGCCATTTTTCAAACGGTCTCAGAATTGGACGAAACTAGTTTTGTTAGGACCGTATCGTCAATACGAAGTTAGAAAATATTTTTCGAGAATTTTTAGTGTTAGTATGTGACCCCGGTAATTTGAAATGTACGTTTAAAATTCAATATAGTGATTTAAATGTAAATTCAAAGGAAACTGGTTGTAACGATCGAATCAGCCTACGATACATATCCCATTGTGTTCGTAATGGGGGTAAAACATTATGGACGACAGGCGGTGGGCCTCGTTTAGAGGTCGTATGTAAAAGTCAACTTTTTGAAATTAAAATAAATTAAATAATATAAAAATAAAAAAAATATTCCTTCCCTCTCCTTATTCATTCTGGCCCCCCCCCCCCTTCAAAATCAAATCGACAGAAAAAGAAAAAAAACCCTAAACCTTCGATTATCGCACCCCTGGCCAACGCCACCACCTGCCGCCACACCTCCGGCTCCCCCTTCAAACGATCGAACCCCTCCAATCCCCAAAACCACGGACCGGAAGCCGCCCCAATCCCAAACCCTAAGTCGCGCCAACCACCCCCTACTCCTGTGCCGACCAGCAGACGCCATCCCCCACCTCCTAGGAAGCACCGCGCCACCCTGAAGCCACCATCGACGACCGCCAACGAGCAAACCCCCCCCCCCCCCCGGTCGAACGGTGACGCCCCCTCAGTTTTTTTTTCGCTGTAAGTGTTTCTTAGTTTATTTGTTTTATTTATTTAATGTATTAGATTTGAAAAAAAAAGGGAAAACAAAAATGAATTTGCTTTTAAAAACAAAAATGAATTTGCTTTAGAAAACAAAATTGAATTTTCTTTAGAAAACAAAAATGAATTTGCTTTGAAAAAAAAAGGGAATTTGCATTTTGAAAACAAAGTTTGCATTCTTTTTGAAAATAAAATTTACATTGTTTTTAAAGTAGAAGAGACGATTTTCGTTTATACAAAGATTAGATTTTCAATTGTAGAAAGATACGATTTTTAGAATTGAAAAGATATGGAATAATTTTTAGAAGAATCAAGTAAAAATGTGATATTTATATATTGAACATCGAAGTAAAAATGTGATTTTTATATATTGAACATCGAAGTAAAAATGTGATTTTTATATATTGAACATCGAAATAAAAATGTGATTTTTATATATTGAATAGCGAAGTAAAAATTCGATTTTTCTATATTGAATAGCAAAGTAAAAATTCGATTTTTACATATGTAGTGGCTACGGGCAACGAAGATGACAAAGATGCGATAACGACGAAGATTTCTCAAAATGAAGTGCCGTGAAGTTAGGATAGCTATCGGTGAGAATTTCTCACTCTTCAATTTCTTTTCTAGTTATATATATATACTAGGATGCAGACGGTGCTTAGTAGCACCCGACACCCGTCATCCACAGACCATGGATGGCTTGTTTATTTAATTGATTGGTTGTGTAGTTGGTTAGATTATTTAGTTTGAATTGAATTGTTTGGTGAAATGAAATTGATTGGATTGATGTGTGAATGGCGTGGGCCTTCACTAGACCGGGGATAAGGCTAGGCCTTGTCCCGTTTCTAGTATCGTGCCGTTATGCCGCCGAAATTTTCTAAAATAAGTTAGAAAAATAAAAATATCATTTTTATTTTGTAAATGAACTGAATAAAAATTCATGTGTTAAAATAAAATATTTGACCGTTAAAAATATAATTTTTAACGTGAATGTGAATAAATATTCATTTACAAACCGGACAGTTTGTTTATGTACACCTATTTGAAAGACATTAATTGGGACGATAAATTTTACACATCGCCTAACTGCACAAATAAAACCTGTGTTTGATTGTTTGAAACCCCACACGGGTATTGGGATGATATTTGACGTACACTAATCCCGATTGTTTAGTTGTATGTCGATCGATTGATTGACAGACTGTTATGAGCGTTGAATATTTATATTTGATGCTTATACAGTGTAGAATGCACTTTGGATGATGGTTGATTATTCATCGTTGTTGATATATATACATGTGTTGTAGAAAATCCATATAATTAACATTATATGGTGATTGATTGAGCCTCATTCCAGTTTCGGAAAAAAATATTTGAATAGAAATATTTGAATAGAAGTATTTGAAATAGAAATATTTGAATAGAAATATTTGAAGTAGAATATTTGAAAATCGAAATATATGAAGCCGCGTTGATAGATTGACGCCATTTTGACGTGAACGATATTTATATCGATTTTATTCAAATTGAAGTGAATATTAAAGTGAATTGAAATTCGAATTTAATAGAATTGAAGTGAATTCGAATAGAATTGAAATAGAATTGAAATCGTTTTGAAATGAATTCGAATAGGATTGAAATCGTTTTAAAATGAATTCGGATAGAAATTGAATAGAATTGAATTAATTTGATATTCAAATTGAATTGAGAACGAATGGAAATTGAATTAAAAATCGTTTTGAAAAGAAAATCGATGAAGTATATATTATATATATTATATATATAATATAATGGCCTGAATAGAACGCGCCGCGCCGCGGCAGTTCGCGAATTTCGACCATTGACTTCGAACAGATATTGCGGGAGATCCGACCGTCGGATTCTCCTAAAACCGGAACCGTTGGGTTCGTATCGAAAAGAGCTTTCTAACGAATATTTGAAATTAGAAATATAACGGTTGGATTTGGAATTATGTCCAAATCAAATTTGGAAAAGGTCGCTGTAAGTGCAGTTCGATGGCCGTTGATGGAAATCGACTGTACGGGCCTTGATAAAATTATTAAAAATAGTAATAATTTGTGTAAAATCATAAGAAATGATTTAGAAAGAATTGGGATGAAAATCTCCATATTTGAAAAGATAAAAATAGATTTTTATCGAAATGAACTAGTTTTGAACTAGAATTACAATTCTATTTATTTTTAAATAAATAAATTAAATTTGAAAAGGGTTTTAGAAATAACCATAATTTCCAATGATTGCATTGGAGTGGATTTGAATCGAAATTGTCTTCGGAATATTTCGATGTTGGAATTCGTGATTATACAGATGTTGTTATGGAAATTTGAAAGATATATATTTATATCGTTATTTCCAATACGACATTTGTTAATCGTAGAATTTGATATTGAATATAAGCCGATATATTTTCTATTCAGAGCCTTATATTGAATATCAAATGCGATTTGGGTTTGTCGTGAATGGTGTCTTCACTAACACTGTTCTTGAACCCAGTTGAGAAAAGATTAAATCTTTTTATTTAGATTTAATGAAGTGTACCAATTAAATGATATTTAATTGGAATTGAATTGATATTGATTTTTGGGGTTTATCGTGGACAGTGTTTTAAATAACACTCGTTCTTTAAGCCGATAATTAATGGAATGTGAATTTGGGTTTATCGTGAACCGTGTTTTTAAATGACAACGTTTCTTTAACCCAGTTAACGATTAAAACTAAATGGGGTTTTAATAAATCTTTAATTAGATTGAAAAGATCGAGAATGGAGTATCACCAGTTTTGCTCCAGGCGATAGTAAAATCTTTAATTAGATTTGAACGTGAAATGGTAATTGAATTTACCGATAACACCGTGGTGTTAGATATGAAGTATTACCAGTTTTACTTCATGGGATGAATAGGTCGGGGTTGGGAATTAAAACCAATGATTACTTCGGTAAGGTTCGTTAATCTCGACTAGTTGAATCGAAATTCAAAAGAAGATTAAAGAATAAATTCAAGGAATTTATCTTGGATAAAATTAATGGGAACGTTTCCCTATGAATGTGAAATTTAGAAACTAACTGTCGGTTAGCCAAGTAGAATGGTTTTACCTGATGTTGGTTTCGGCCTTCGGGGTTAATATTTGGGAAATTATTCTCTTGATTAATTTACGGTTAGTGACTGATGAATTAGAATGTGGCGTATGTTGTGTTTGTGTAACACTTATTTAAAATATACGCGAGTTATTCGGAAAGACCGGGTTTATCCCATTCTGAATAACTGATACGACGATAAGTCGAAGATGAAGACGATGGTCGAAGACCGGAGGTCTTCACGTCGTTTGGGTGATTACTGATGATCTTGATTGGGATGTACACCCAAGAAGATGGAAACAGTTGGTGATCGTCCAGACGTACTTGGAGATCGATGGATATGCGGGGTACTAGGTGCCTCCGGTTTCGTTCAGACCCAGAACGGACTTGTAAATGGACTGTGTGTCTGACATTGGATTTTAGTCCGTGTGATTGATCTCTATTAAATATATATCTGTTTGGCGGCGGAGAATTTATTCTCTTGCTTAATGCCCTTCTCTGAGACGTACGAGCTCAGGGGTTATATATTGATGGATATCAAACGCATGGAGTGAATTGCCTGTGCGGCATGCCTAAGTGGCAAATGATCAAGGCTTCTATTGAAAAGCAAAGTCTTGTGGTTGATGATCGAAGCACGGCCTTTGTGGCGTAGCTTTGTGTAACGTTTACTTCGCGAGTTTCACACCCGGTATGAACCAAAAACGGGAGACGGACCTCAGGGAGGGCATGCGTTTCTTTCTAGTTAGAAGTGGCGTCAGTGGTTTTACACGCCCTGACGAGTTTGACTTATGTGGTTGTTGCTGTTGCGAGGCGCCTCGGTTATATCGGTTTCGGCCGATGCATTCTGGTCGGCAGACGGACCAGACATACACCCCATAGGGTGGGGAAACATAGTGTTCAGGCATAATAATCCACATCGGTGGACCGGCCCTGACGATCTAAAGGCTTGCCTGCGTGCTTGCCTGTGGCTCGGGCTAGAGAGTCACGAATCGGTAGAGGACGATCCCTAGCCTCGGTTCATACCATAAATGATAACCCAACTTCCAATACGACGTTTTGCGGTTTTAATTGTAGAACTAGTATGGCGACATGATATATGGTACCCATGCCGCCTATGATTGATACTTATGATTTGAAGTTGTTTTATACAATATACACTTATAATAGTATCAAATGATTTGTTTTAAACGTACTAAGCATGTTTGGCTTTTATAAGGGAAAACCCTATCCTCGGCTGCGTTGCATTGTGTGATTGGACCTGGGTCTTATAATAGCTTCATTTTTAGAAAAGCATTGCGTTGTTTACTTATATGCACTGGTATTCTTGGGAGGAAACCCGTTCCGTGTTATACGGCGTGGTCCCTTGATTTACCTATCTTTGAAATAAAGATTTACAACTGTTTTAGTTCTCACACCAGTCACATGACTGACCTGGAGTTTATTGTTTTAACCTAAACTCTGGGTGCCCCTATTTTCGACACGGGCAGCTAGTAGTTTTGGTTTTGCAGATTTATATTCACAGGATCCTGGTTTACAGCTGGAACGATATCCGGAAAGCTTTGTATCCGTATATCTACTTCTAGTTGTGTATTGTATTATTTTCCGCTGCTATGTATTTAAATGTAATTTAAAACTCTGATATTTCTGTGTAATATTCATTTATACTCTGAATATTCTTGTAATCTGATGCATTGTTGTAATATACAATGAAATGTTCTTCCGTATGCGTTCTGTTTTGTCGTGTTCTCAAACGATAGGGCGTTTCGAACGGTCTGGGTCGGTTTAGCGACTGGTTCAGACCGAGCGAAATTCTTTGCCGTCACATAATCCGAATATAATCCAGGTTTTATGAACAATTCTTATAGTGTTCATAACACATGAAGTTATACACTACTAATCATCAATATGATGTTCAAGTGTAAATTTTTACAATTCTATAGTGTATAATTCACACAGTTAGTAAAAAAAATTAGGCTTTGATTTACTATAAGGTAATTTTTATTTTAATCCATGGTTTTAATAAGCTAATCCACCATTTTACTTTAATAAATTAATCCATAACTATTTTGTAAGTTAATCCACGAGTGTATTAACTTTAAGATTTCACCCTAATATATAGCTAACAATCAATTTTGTGCTTCTTCTTTCACAATTCTGCATTATTTCACAATTATTTGTGCTGAATTGTCCCTCCTGTTTGATAAAGTAGTAACAAATAAATATGTGTTAAAAATAGAGTTGATAGCACTTGAATTCAACAAAGAAGAAATCAATTAGGTACAATTAGTTCACTAATTATCTCTGAACATGATTAGACATGATATAGTAGTAGATGATTATCAAAATAAAAACTAAGATCAAGATTCCAATAGAGGAGTTTGCATCAAATGTTTTCAAATAGCTTAATACTTTGAAGATACATCACCAATTGCATCGGGCAACAATAGTAAATAAGAACTAAAATAAAATTCAAGATCTACTTAGACAAATAGAAAGTAATTAAACAGTACTAACAAATCAATAAAAGAGAAAATTGTATATTATAATTGACTGAGAGTATAACTACTTAGGAGGTCTAGATAGTGAATGTCATCCAAACAACCTATACTCCTATTACAGTATTTGAATAAAATGATATTCTACTAATGTACAATTTTTTCAAGGTTTCAGAAAATAGCTAACTACAATTATATGTGGTAATGGTGATATTAAAGAAATACAATTTTGTATACAATTAATCAACTTCAAAAAAAAGAGAAAAAACAAACTACTTGGTGTTATTACGTTGAATTACTCCACTTGAGCTTGGATTTAGATGCTAGGATTCCAGAAATAAGAAGATGACGCAAAACACAGAGAAGAAGACTTAGAAGAAGAGAAGATAAGTATGTTTTTTTTGTGGATACACTAATTAAAGTCTAAATTTTAGTAAAAGTCAAGGATCCTATAAAATAAGGTAGATTAACTTACTAATATTGTGGATTAGAATAAAAATTACCTTTACTATAAACACAGCCTTGTTGATATTCAGGAAGAATCAAATTATAACATGCTTTGACATAAATTAATATATTATAATTAAAAATTTTGCACAATCATGGGAGTGATGAAAATCATATTTACATCTGTCACCATTGAATTGAATAAATGAGTACTAATCTGTGTAAATTTTACCTTAACAAATTAAATGTTTTAATGGAGTCAACAAAATAATCAATATTTGTTTTAAACCCAAATAGCCTTCATATCAACAAAACAAACAACTGTTATTAAAATCTGTTTCACGGCTAAACTTATTATTTTAGAAATTCTAAATTCACCAATAATCAATAATATTGCTTCATGGATCTAAATCAGTAGCATGTGATGGAGTGAGCAAATACTCTTTTTATGACCTAACTGCCATATGGCAGCTATATACACAAGATTAGAATGAAAATTATACCATATATAAGTTAAATTCCAACCTTTTTACCAGCATTTATTCATGTCAATAGATCACATCAGATCCACATACATACATATATACATACATACATACATACATATATGTATGTATACGAATATGGCAGCTTTAATGGTGTTGAAGATCAAACATATATTCTAAAACATGTTAGAATACTTATTAAACCCTCCAGTATATATATATATATATATATATATACACACACACACACACACCAACATGTATATAAGTAAAACTAACTAGAACATATCAGAAAATACAAATAGCTTCGAAAGCACATTGTTTTGTATATATATGTTTGGTAGATCGATGTTCAATAGAGTATGTATGGGTAAATCAAAATTTCAATGCTTAAATTTCTTAATGATTCAAAATCATTCATTTGATTATATTAAAAAAACTTTCATATAGATCACCCTTTTTAATGTATACAGAGTTCTGATCTAAAAGAATTATAGATACATATTTATAAATCATATCAAATACCTTTAAGTTTAAAATTTTGATTGTGGGGAAACAAACCCAGTATTTTATTTTAGAAATTGTTGTGTCAATGCAAGACAGATTGGGTATATGAATGATTCCAAATTCAACAGATCATTGAATCATTCCAGGTCCATATCACTTTATATTGCAAATGATTTTACATGTGAATCAACAATGTTTAATTAAACAGAGTTTAACATAAACTTCAAAAAAAAATTAAATAAAAATATTACTAGAACATGATCCTACCATAATATAAATACACTCTGATGGATTTCATTAGTAGAATTCATAATTCGAGAGTCAAACTCTTATCATCATTTGCGATCCAACCAGTAAATCAACCTAATTTTTCAAAATTCCAATCATGACACAGATTAACAGTTTAAATTCGAATCAACATCAAATACCAATCCATGGATTCATCATGTTCTATTTCATATCGAATATAAAATGTATTTTCAGTAAAATGTTTTTTCATCATATATTCATTTTAAATCACTACAAAATTACATTAGGATTCATGACGTCTTTCAGTTCTGCAATTACTCTTTATACAAAACCAAAATTAAAATCAAAATATAATTTTTATGCAAACTTCGCCCTCCGATGCCATTGAAGGTTTTTGATCGATCTAATCAAAACCGTATTTTACAATTTTAACAAGCTGTTAATCAGGATCTATGCATTAAAACTGTAAATTGAAGTTCATACCTCTTTAGATTTATAAATCCATGAATCAAAGTAGAAGGCGGCTATAATTCGAATACATTAGCCCAACAAATGTCGGGCCTCTATTGGTATCAACACAGACGCAATCTCTTCAATCGGATCGAGGAAAAGGGGAAAAGATTGGTACTAGTTGCCATTCGATTTAGGGTTTTTATTAAAATAGGATATTGCCGTGTTGGTCATTTTATTTGGATCTGATCTCTATCCTTTTTTATGGTACTCGTGTCTCTTTTAAAGGGACGGATAATACCTTTAAAATTAAAACATGTACTTTAAAGTATTGACCCAATCGACTTACCATTTCAACACTAGATAAAATATCAACGAATTGATATTTTGTTTACCTAATGAATGGATTTACCTTTATTACGTCCTAAGTGTGTGACCCTATAGGGTGCTACAACGTTGGCAATAATTTTAAATCATATTTAAAATTATAAACAGTAAGCGATATCTGGTAATACATCGTTGCTACCCAAGTCATAATAAGATCAATGATTTGATATAACCTTTACATGACCAGTGTGTCAATGTAATATAATCCTTTTAACCAATGTATCCAAAATTAAACTTGAGGCATGGAACGTATCACCCATTTTATAATTTAATCTGTTTATCTTGATCGATGAGTAGACTATATAAAAAAAATTGAGCACGTTCATGCATTTTATAGTCTCACTCAATCAAGAGGCCCCATGGATATCACTACATATATATCATAGGGTTAAATTCCATCTAGATCATTCATAATTTTCATTCGATTCGAGATGTATCGAATGATCACCTTTATCATCTACTTGGTTAAAACTAATTTTTGGTGATATCAGAACAGAAATATCCTCGAACAAAATTATAATGGTTTTAGGTCTGAGGACCATTACATCATTGTCACTATGAGAATAACTTATGATACTGTTAATTATATTCCATGTAGTTTTCTCATGTTGGGTCAGCCCAATACGCTATTCTCCAATAGGTATTTATGTCTTGACATTAATATCACATATATTAATGATCAATCAGATGTGATCACCTATCAATCAACATTCTAGTCTTAATGTTTTATTGTTGTCCTATATATACAATAAATCTTGACTAAGGACATTTAAGAATTATAATACCTAACATATTATATAATCTCATGTTCAAGTCATTTACTTGAACTATATAAATTCATATTATTATTCTAAGGACTTCTATTACGTTAATATTTATATTACGCAGTAAATATAACATAACAGAATATTTTTATTCTAAATAAAACAATAACATCAACAGTTTTATTAATCACATCAAATGGATTGCCTTTAGGACATAAACTCTAACATATATAT
Source organism: Allium sativum (assembly GCA_030737875.1). NCBI lineage: Eukaryota > Viridiplantae > Streptophyta > Magnoliopsida > Asparagales > Amaryllidaceae > Allium > Allium sativum. Next base: position 113,139,943 of record CM060920.1, on the reverse strand, counting down.
GAAACCATGTTTCCTATTACCAATTGCTTTTAGGAACACTTGTTTGGTTCTCTAGTTTTCTACAATTATATCAATATAAAGGATATTATAAAGGATATGTTGCACTGAAGTTATTCATTGTAGGTGTAATCTTCCTCTCTATTTTGCTGCCTTTCCTCGGGTATTATTTGTTATCCTTGATGCCTAACTGGCCACTCCATCTGAAATTTCAGGTACTATACTTTTCCCTAAATGTAGAATCAGTTTCATCTTCTTGAATGTCTTTAGTGTTGAGATATTTTAGATTTTTATTTTGCTCTTCTTCTTTTTGTTTTTTATTTGCAGATTTGGCAATGGATGAGAAATCAAGAACTGCTTTTTTCAATGCTTCCTCTGAAATAACTTTACAAGGTTAAAGAGAAAGACTGCTTAGTAAAAGCGATGCTTTAGTCAAAGAAGGTGGAAAGAAATATCTACTAACTCAATATAATCTGCTTTTTTTGTCGACATTTATATCATTTGAAATTGTAATATTGCTTGAGTTTTCCCTGAGGTAGGAATTCTCAATGACATGTTCTTCTGAAGCCTCTAAATTTGAAATGTTTGCAGTAGCAAATAAATTACCTAAGTCAACATTTGGAGATGCTTGTCTGGCGTCTCATATACTTATTTCAGTGATGTTCGGAGGCTATGACTTTGCCAGAGGTTTTGCAACTTCTTGATCATTGCTTGTTTACTCAGCTTCTTTGCATTCTTGATTATCTTGAATGCTATCTGCTACCGTTTTAGGTATAGGATCTGAAGTGGTGTTATTGAAAAACTGCTTTGAAAACTAAATTTATTATCCCTAGTGTGTTGCTCTATTGATTTCCCACCTACATCTTTAACATTGTTGTCCTCATGCGTGAAATCAGTAGATGCTTTTTCTTTCAATACTCCCTGTATGGGCAAGAGTTCTGAATTGTGTCCAAAGCATTTACAATGAATGCATCTTCGCGGGATCCATTCAATTTGGATTTCTTGCGTTATGATCTCGCCTTGCGTAATGTGTATTATGTCAGGCAATTCAGAGTCTGCCTTAAATTCTACCAAAATTCTGGCAAAGCTTAGCCTAATTTCTTTGGTTGTGTGTTCATCTAGTTTTAGTGGTGTACCCACTATCGGCAATTGTAACACCCCACCTCCGCCAGGGTGACTCTTGCAAGCACTCTGACTTTGGAGGGGCGTTTAAATCAGGTAGTCATGCATAATGATATATCAAGGCAGAACAAGGACATATGTATATATGTAAACAGAGTAAATAACATAGATAAAACAGCGGAAGATTTTCAAAACCAATTCAAAACAAGTTTGGTACATCATAATATCAGTTTTCCAAATAAACAAGTCTAGATAAAACAACATCATCTGACAAACTGAAACACATAAGTGCTATCCCCAAAATAAGTGAGAACCATAGCTAGCTTCATGTCGAAAACGTACATGAGCTGATATCCCACAAGCAAGCAATCCAAAATCCAAGCTAGGCTCCTGTATTCCCTCCCTGAGAACCTGGGGGGGGGGAAACCGAAGAAAAGAGGCGAAAGAAAACAGGTCAGTCAAAAAGACTGAGTAAGCCCTACTACAATCAATGTAAACTGATAAAGTTAACTGGCATGAGCAGCAAGGGATGAACATAAGGATAACAACATACTAGCATGATGATTAACTAACAAGGTAGATAAAGGTGTCATCGCATAATCGGGATTAAGGTTTTGCACCACAGGTGTACTAGCAAACTAACATGACTTGAATCAACAAGTATTGATCCCTTGGCCCAAGCTTTGGCCCAATAACATGAAGTGACCCTCATACGAGGTCCAATAACATGAAGTGACCCTAACACGAGGTCCAACCCAAACGGTCTAGTCGATCGGCTCCCTATAAGCCTAGCTCGTCAAGTGTTGGTGTCAATACGGCCCAAACATAATTGTAGTCGAACTGTGCCGGGTCCACCCGTCGGGTGTATCAAGCCCTAGGGTGTCAACCCCTGGACACCATGAACATGAGTGCACAGTCTCGATCTACTGGTACCCGTGCATGTTTTCTCCGGCTACGGACTATGTGCACGACCAGAGTCCGCCCGGAACTACACCGGCGTACCACCCTGCCGTCGTTTATTGGTCGCTTACCTCCAGCCCAGTAATCGTGCCCCCACCCTAGCCTAGTCCCTAGGGTCATGATGATACAAACTAGGGATTACTGCTGGAGTGGACCCCCCATTGCTAGGATTTTTCTAGTGGGTTAAGTACGGTTTAACCCCTTTACTAATCTTGGATTAACTTGGTTAAGTGTAACGATGAGTTCACGACTTAACCCCGATTAATCTACCAAGCCCAAATTGGTTAAGTATTACATGGTCCATGACTTAACCCTAATCACGAGGCATTAATTAATTAATGCGCCTTAATCTCTCACATTAGACTTTGTTGCGGTTACTAGTTAAGCCAGTCGGTTCCGGGTAGCTTTACACCACAACTTAGTCTAACCTCGGGTCCAAGGTACCACATGACCAACTTCTCACATTGGGTTCTATTGTTTGTAGCAACTAGTTAAGCCGGTCGGTTCCGGGTAGGTTTACGCTACAAACTCAACCCAACCTCGAGTTGGCCACACTTATCTTTTCTAAGTGTCATGTCCATTATGTTTCCAAAACATGTTACAAGTTTACAAGCAATTGGGTAGACCTAACTTAATAGGTAAATTCCCAATGGGTAGACCTAACTTAATAGGTAAATTCCCAAGCTTATATTTTTATGCCTTTTAAGTTTACCCAACCCCAAACGCAATCCCATCGCTTACATATCGCAATAGCGCATAAAGGATAGAAAGAGGGAACTTGGCATAATCATGACATAAAAGTGTTAAGCCACAAGTTTAACATGGTGGCATATGAAATGTACATATGTTCATATACTTGCATTAGGCCTCAAAAGCATGCATAAAACCAAACTTGGCATATTGGTGATACATGGTGATAAATGACATGTAAAAATGGCCATAAGTTCGCATTTAGCCTCACATGCAAGTTATCATAAGGGATATGATAACTTACATGTTGCCAAAATGCAACCTTTGGCATAAAGCTTGAAGCTTTATGTTCATAAACCCAAGATAAGCTTGCATAACATGATAACATGAGCCAAATGATCACCCCAAACTTGCATAACATAACTTGCATATCATATGGCAACTTGCATATCAAACTTGCATAACATAACTTGATGGACTTGCATATCACATCATAGTAAACTTGCATAACACATCATAGTAAACTTGCATAACACATCATAGTAAACTTGCATAACACATCATAGTAAACTTGCATATCATACATTTAACTTTAGAGTTTAAGTATGAAAGGAATAGGGCTTACAATGCTTATGCGGACTCAAATGAGTATAGCAAATAGAAGAAAGCCCTTATGCAACCAATTAAACCCCAAAAATGCAAGCGAAATTGATCAAAACTCTTTCTTTATGGTGCAAATATAGAGACTTGTCTTGAAGGCAAGCTAAGGAGGCTCATACATGTCTAAAAACCCTTGTATGCATGGAAAATCTCATAGAAATTTGTTTAGGAATTTTATGAAGAGAGTGGAGGCCATGAGAGGATTGATTTTGCCATAGTTTAGTTGCTAGAATGAATAATGATGATTTAGGGTTAGGTTAGGGTCTTATTTATAGATTAGGAAAGTGTTTTAGGCCATAGGATTAAACCCTAGTTCCAATCTCAGCCCTCAAAACCGAATCTGGCCCCCAAGCTCAACACAAACCCAAGATGGTGCACCAGGCAAACAGCCCGTCAGAGCCAAGTCGACATCCCAGTCGATAGGGCTGTCGACTTGGTCTAACCAAGTCGACTCCCAAGTCGACAGGCCTGTCGACTTAGGGTGTTCTGGCGGGAATTTTCCCGCCTGGCCCAAAAAACCCAATTTCCAAATTCAGATTTGAATTCGAAATCTGTTTTTACTTTGAAATTTTCTGAAAACTTCGTTGGGCCTTAATCGGGTCATACGGACTCCGATTTTCGAAAACGCGGACTCTATTTCGCGTATTTTTCCGAGACGAACGCAATGGCATAGCCCGTTTCCCTTGATTCAGATTTTAAAATTAAATTCTGCCTCGATTTACATTATAACAGGTTATGGAAAATACGGGTTGTTACATTCTCCCCTCCTTAAAGGATTTCGTCCCCAAAATCTTCAAGTTAGGAAGAACGTATCCTACCATCCAATCATCCATCTACTCAAAACATCATCCACGAGCAATCATTGTCCTTACAAGCTTCTAAATGTTGTATGAACATATGCAAAGGTGTGTGTATATGTACTTATCTAATGCAAATATCATCAATGCAAATTATGTTAGTGAAATGAATCCATATGTATGCAAATCCTAACATAATGTATAACATCTATATGTGTGCTCATAACATACATCCTTATGCAACATCCATGTGATAACACAAAAATTTTCATCCATGAATAAGCATAAACACTCATGCATATGCAATATGAGGAGTGTGCGAGCCGATCTAGTGCCTAACGTGTATAATGCATCCACGAGTAACCACTTGCAAACACTTGCAACCACTTGCAACCATCAAGCATAACATGTTTCAAGCACATGTTTCATCCAAAGGGTTTCTACCTAAGGTTCTCATGACAAGATTAACACGATAAACTAGATAAACATGGATAGCAAAGAGAAAGATATGCTAATAAAGAAAAGAGATTGAGAGTGTACCCTCAAAAAGGAATGGATAAAGCCCACGCATCTTCTCCTCGGTTTCCCAATTTGCGTCTTCTTCGGCTTCACCCCATTGAACCTTTACCAACTTGACCTCTCGATTCCTTAGCTTCTTGGTCTCCGTCCCCAAGATACGAATCGGAGCTCTCCTCAAGGTAGCCTCTTTCTCCACTTCCACATCCTTCAGAACACTCGCCTCAACAACCTCTGTTGATTCATGTAAACACTTCCGGAGGTGCGAGACATGAAAAACATCGTGTACTCCGGCAAGCTTCTCGGGCAACTTCACTCTATAAGCCATCTGCCCGATCCTCTCTATAATAGGGAATGGTCCAACAATCTCGGTGCTAACTTTCCAACGGCTCCAAATCGGACCACATTCCGCAAAGGAGAAACCTTCACGAAAACCATATCCCCAACATCAAACTCCAAATCAGTTCTTCGCTTATCAGCAGAGGATTTCTGTCGATCTTGGGCCGCTTTCATCCGTCTCCGAATCAACTCGACCTTCTCGGATGTATCTCTGATCATATCAGGCCCAAGTATAAGCTTATCTGTAGTCTCCCACCAACATGTAGGCGACTTGCACGGCCTCCCATATAAAGCTTCAAATGGTGCCATCCCTATGCTTGCTTGATAACTGTTATTATATGCAAACTCAACAAGAGGAAGATGGTCTTCCCAAGTACCACCAAAATCCAGAATACAAAGCCTCAACAGATCCTCGAGTACCCTATTCACCCTTTCGGTTTGACCGTCCGTCTGTGGGTGATAAGCCGTACTTAGATTCAACCTCGTGCCCATGGCTTCTTGCAAGCTATTCCAGAACTGACTTGTAAAGATTGGGTCACGGTCACTGACTATACTAGAAGGGACTCCATGAAGTCTCACAATCTCACGAAGATATACAGACGCTAGCCCAGATGCGGTTCTCTTGCTCTTCACCGGAATGAAATGAGCACTCTTCGTAAGTCTATCCACAATAACCCAAATGCTCGTATTCCCTTTCCTTGACCTTGGTAGCCCATCGATAAAATCCATGGAAATACTCTCCCACTTCCAAAGTGGAACGTCTAGAGGATGCAATAGCCCACCGGGCTTCTTCGACTCGGCCTTAACTTACTGGCAAGTGATACATCTAGAGACAAACTCTGCCACATCCTTCTTCATCCCAGGCCAAAAGAAAATGCGCTTCATATCTTTATACATCTTATCTCCGCCCGGATGTATAGTCAACTTAGAGCGATGCGCTTCCGCAAGAACTTTCCTTACTAAATCTTCCACCATTGGAACACATAACCTTCCGTCTCTCCTCAACCAACCCTTGTCATCAATAGAATATCGAGCGAGATGACTAGACGTCTCTCCTCGAATTAGCTTATCCATAATCTCAACTATCTGAGGGTCTTCTCTCTGCGAAGCCCCAACTTGATCAAGAAGGGTAGGTCTGAGTTCCAGAGATGCTAAAGAACCGGTCATCGACTCAACCGCCAAAGAGAAATCAAAGGTTGCCACATACTCTAAATTCTTCATCTCAACGAATAGAGGACTTAGGGTCAACCTTCTTCTACTCAATGCATCTGCTACCACATTCCCCTTGCCAGGGGTATAGGCTATATCAAAATCATAGGACGCCAAGAATTCCATCCATCTTTGTTGCCTCAGATTCAGATCCTTCTGAGAAAAGAGATACTTTAATGACTTGATCGGTATAAAGCTCAAATCTTTCTCCCAGAAGATAATGGCGCCAAGCCTTGAGTGCATATACTATTGCTGCCAACTCTAAGTCATGAGTGGGATAATTCTTCTCATGCACCTTGAGTTGTCTACCGCCAAAGCATATCACTCTTCCTTCTTGCATCAGAACAGCTCCTAACCCCGTGCCACATGCATCGGTGTATACTGTAAATAACTTCCCTCCATTGGGCAAAGCTAGAACAGGTGCTGATGTGAGAGCTCTCTTGAGCTTCTGAAAAGCAAGCTCGCATTCTATGCTCTAAGCAAAAACTAAATTCTTCTTCGTCAATTTAGTAAGAGGAGCGGAAATCTTCGCGAAGTCCTTGATGAACTTCCGGTAAAAGCCTGCAAGACCTAGAAAACTTCTAACTTCGGTTGCATTCCTTGGAGTCTTCCAATCCTGAACTGCAACTACCTTAGCGGGATCCACCGCTAAGCCTTTCTTGGATACTATATGCCCAAGGAATCTAACTTCCCTTCTCCAAAAATGACACTTGGAGAACTTGGCCTTCAACTGATGCGCTCTAAGCGTATCCATCACCTCCACGAGATGCCTTGCGTGCTCTTCCTCATCCTTAGAGAAGACCAGAATATCATCTACGAAGACCACGACAAACTTGTTCAAGAACTCCCTGAACACCCTACTCATCAAGTCCACGAAATATGCGGGTGCATTAGTCAAGCCGAACGGCATGACAAGCCATTCGAATAATCCATCTGGAGTCCTGAACGCAGTCTTGTCTATACTATCCTCAGCTACCCTGAGCTGATGGAATCCAGTAGCAAGATCAAGCTGAGAGAAAACAGAAGCACCGACAAGCTGGTCAAAGAGATCATCAATCCTCGGTAACGGGTGTCTGTTCTTCTTGGTCAGCTTATTCAACTCTCGATAGTCAACACAAAGTCGGAGAGAACCATCTGCCTTGGTAGCAAATACCACAGGCGCTCCCCATTCAGATATACTTCGTCTAATGAAGTTCTTCTCAAGCAACTCCTTTACTTGCTTACTTAGCTCCCGCCTTTCACGCGGAGCCATGTGCCGAACGGGCAAAGAAACCGGCTTTGCATTATCCACCAGATAAATGCAGAAATCAATCTCTCGCTTAGGGGGCAACCCCCTAACTTCATCGAAAACATCCGGATACTCTCGAACCACTCTCACAGACTGAAGAGTCTCCATTGACGAGTCGAGTGACTCAAGATAACACAACATGACGGGACCTCTTGGATCACAAGAAATCTCTAGGGTGTTTCCGAGGCGAGTCACGAGCCTCACAACCCTATGCTCACAATCAAGGATGGCTCCATATCTGGACAGCCAATCCATGCCCAATATCAATCCGTATCCCCTGAAACCAAGAACATAATCACTGCACAAGAACTCTACACTCAGTATAGAGATCATCAAATCCCCACATATCATGGACAGATGGGCGGAACCCCCAATAGGATTTGAGACACAGACGGGATCCTCTACCAAGCTAGTACTAAGGTGCAAACTATCAACAAGATCAGATGAGATAAAGCTATGCGATGCACCAGAATCAAACAAGGTACGAACTGGAAAATCAGAAATATATACAAGGCTCTCAACAGAAATACAACCTCGATCGGGAACTGGAGCGGTATTGAGAGCATGAACTTGCCCTCCTGAAGGTCCAGCACGCTGAGTCTGACCCTGGCCTTGCCCTTGCTTCCTCGGGCAATCCCTACTGAAATGTCCAGTCTCACCGCAGAAAAAGCATTCACCATTCTTCCTTTTCCTCTTCTTACAATCCTTAACCAGATGCCCAACTGAACCACAATAATGGCACTTCCCCTTGACGTTCTTGCCCTTGTTGTTGTTCCCTTTGTTGCCTTGACTCTTATTCTTGTTCTGATTGCCTTGACTGCTTTGACCACTTGGATTACCCTGATTTCCTTTTCCCTGGGAATCAGTCTTCTTGGCTTGAGTATCATTTTTCTTGACGTCTCCCTGAGGTAACGCCATATCAACCAAACTCTCAAACGTGGCCCCATGAGGAATATGTGACATAGCCAATCCCTGCAACGGCTCATTCAACCCTCTAGCAAAACGAAGAGCCTTCTTCTGAGGAGTATTCACCATATCCAAGCCAAAACGAGCTAACTGATTGAACTTGTTCACATATTCTTTGACAGACATATCTCCTTGTTTCAAAGTTATGAACCTTTCCATTTGCAGATTCTCCTCAGCAGAAGATAGAAATTTAAGCATGAACCTTGCCCTGAAATCGGCCCAAGTCTCAACAAGCCTAGTACCATTGGTGACTTCCCACCAATAAGCGGCTTCATCCTTCATAAGCCAAACCGCCAACAAGAGCTTCCTCTGATCGTCTAACCCAAAGATAGCAAATAAATCCTCGGTCTCTTTCAACCAATTTCTGGCCTCTACAAAAGTCTCAGTGCCTTGAAAGTTCTTGCCACCCATTGCTTTGAAATCTTTGCAAGTCTTTGCGAAGTCAGCCTGAGGATGCTGAGGGGGAGGAGGAAGAGGAACCTCGGCGACAGGAGGAGGAGGAACATTAGCGACAGGAGGAGGAATATTAACTACTGGAGGAGGAGGAGGAGGGACATCTGCGGGGCCGGCTTCGGTCGCCCTAGCCTCCAAAAGTCTCCTATACCAAACAGGTACGTGCACTCCCTCCGGGATAACAAAGTTATCAGCCATTCTGAAAACGAAGAAAAAGACAGATTCAGAATAGAGAAAAACGAGGGAATTTTTGCTAATGGCTTTTTGGGGAATAGCCTTTAAAATAAACTAGACTTTTCTTTGGAAAATACTTTATACATTGTTTTGAAAATAGTTTTCCAAAACCTTTTTGTTCCTTCTCGTAAACCATATGCTCTGATACCAAATGTAACACCCCACCTCCGCCAGGGTGACTCTTGCAAGCACTCTGACTTTGGAGGGGCGTTTAAATCAGGTAGTCATGCATAATGATATATCAAGGAAGAACAAGGACATATGTATATATGTAAACAGAGTAAATAACATGGATAAAACAGCGGAAGATTTTCAAAACCAATTCAAAACAAGTCTGGTACATCATAATATCAGTTTTCCAAATAAACAAGTCTAGATAAAACAACATCATCTGACAAACTGAAACACATAAGTGCTATCCCCAAAATAAGTGAGAACCATAGCTAGCTTCATGTCGAAAACGTACATGAGCTGATATCCCACAAGCAAGGAATCCAAAATCCAAGCTAGGCTCCTGTATTCCCTCCCTGAGAACCTGGGGGGGGGGAACGGAAGAAAAGAGGCGAAAGAAAACAGGTCAGTCAAAAAGACTGAGTAAGCCCTACTACAATCAATGTAAACTGATAAAGTTAACTGGCATGAGCAGCAAGGGATGAACATAAGGATAACAACATATTAGCATGATGATTAACTAACAAGGTAGATAAAGGTGTCATCGCATAATCAGGATTAAGGTTTTGCACCACAGGTGTACTAGCAAACTAACATGACTTGAATCAACAAGTATTGATCCCTTGGCCCATGCTTTGGCCCAATAACATGAAGTGACCCTCATACGAGATCCAATAACATGAAGTGACCCTAACACGAGGTCCAACCCAAACAGTCTAGTCGATCGGCTCCCTATAAGCCTAGCTCGTCACGTGTTGGTGTCAATACGGCCCAAACATAATTGTAGTCGAACTGTGCCGGGTCCACCCATCGGGTGTATCAAGCCCTAGGGTGTCAACCCCTGGACACCATGAACATGAGTGCACAGTCTCGATCTACTGGTACCCGTGCATGTTTTCTCCGGCTACGGATTATGTGCACGACCAGAGTCCGCCCGGAACTACACCGGCGTACCACCCTGCCGTCGTTTATTGGTCGCTTACCTCCAGCCCAGTAATCGTGCCCCCACCCTAGCGTAGTCCCTGGGGTCATGATGATACAAACTAGGGATTACTGCTGGAGTGGACCCCCCCATTGCTAGGATTTTTCTAGTGGGTTAAGTACGGTTTAACCCCTTTACTAATCTTGGATTAACTTGGTTAAGTGTAACGATGAGTTCACGACTTAACCCCGATTAATCTACCAAGCTCAAATTGGTTAAGTATTACATGGTCCATGACTTAACCCTAATCACGAGGCATTAATTAATTAATGCGCCTTAACCTCTCACATTAGACTTTGTTGCGGTTACTAGTTAAGCCGGTCGGTTCCGGGTAGCTTTACACCACAACTTGGTCTAACCTCGGGTCCAAGGTACCACATGACCAACTTCTCACATTGGGTCCTATTGTTTGTAGCAACTAGTTAAGCCGGTCGGTTCCGGGTAGGTTTACGCTACAGACTCAATCCAACCTCGAGTTGGCCACACTTATCTTTTCTAAGTGTCATGTCCATTATGTTTCCAAAACATGTTACAAGTTTACAAGCAATTGGGTAGACCTAACTTAATAGGTAAATTCCCAATGGGTAGACCTAACTTAATAGGTAAATTCCCAAGCTTATATTTTTATGCCTTTTAAGTTTACCCAACCCCAAACGCAATCCCATCGCTTACATATCGCAATAGCGCATAAAGGATAGAAAGAGGGAACTTGGCATAATCATGACATAAAAGTGTTAAGCCACAAGTTTAACATGGTGGCATATGAAATGTACATATGTTCATATACTTGCATTAGGCCTCAAAAGCATGCATAAAACCAAACTTGGCATATTGGTGATACATGGTGATAAATGACATGTAAAAATGGCCATAAGTTCGCATTTAGCCTCACATGCAAGTTATCATAAGGGATATGATAACTTACATGTTGCCAAAATGCAACCTTTGGCATAAAGCTTGAAGCTTTATGTTCATAAACCCAAGATAAGCTTGCATAACATGATAACATGAGCCAAATGATCACCCCAAACTTGCATAACATAACTTGCATAACATAACTTGCATATCATATGGCAACTTGCATATCAAACTTGCATAACATAACTTGATGGACTTGCATATCACATCATAGTAAACTTGCATAACACATCATAGTAAACTTGCATAACACATCATAGTAAACTTGCATAACACATCATAGTAAACTTGCATATCATACATTTAACTTTAGAGTTTAAGTATGAAAGGAATAGGGCTTACAATGCTTATGCGGACTCAAATGAGTATAGCAAATAGAAGAAAGCCCTTATGCAACCAATTAAACCCCAAAAATGCAAGCGAAATTGATCAAAACTCTTTCTTTATGGTGCAAATATAGAGACTTGTCTTGAATGCAAGCTAAGGAGGCTCATACAAGTCTAAAAACCCTTGTATGCATGGAAAATCTCATAGAAATTTGTTTAGGAATTTTATGAAGAGAGTGGAGGCCATGAGAGGATTGATTTTTCCATAGTTTAGCTGCTAGAATGAATAATGATGATTTAGGGTAGGTTAGGGTCTTATTTATAGATTAGGCAAGTGTTTTAGGCCATAGGATTAAACCCTAGTTCCAATCTCAGCCCTCAAAACCGAATCTGGCCCCCAAGCTCAACACAAACCCAAGATGGTGCACCAGGCTAAACAGCCCGTCAGAGCCAAGTCGACAGCCCAGTCGACAGGGCTGTCGACTTGGTCTAACCAAGTCGACTCCCAAGTCGACAGGCCTGTCGACTTGGGGTGTTCTGGCGGGAATTTTCCCGCCTGGCCAAAAAACCCCAATTTCCAAATTCATTGAATTCGAAATCTGTTTTTACTTTGAAATTTTCTGAAAACTTCGTTGGGCCTTAATCGGGTCATACGGACTCCGATTTTCGAAAACTCGGACTCTATTTCGCGTATTTTTCCGAGACGAACGCAATGGCATAGCCCGTTTCCCTTGATTCAGATTTTAAAATTAAATTCTGCCTCGATTTACATTATAACAGGTTATGGAAAATACGGGTTGTTACAGCAATAGCACTAAAAGCCCCTATATCCAATAAGATAATACTAAGCTCTGACAGACGAACCCAAACGGGGATCGTATTAAGAAGATCACGATCAAAGATAGCTTTCTTTGTCTATTTTTTTTGAATAATAAGTTTTCCATTTATGAAGAGACATATGCCGTAAACGGCCTAATGCAACGCAAAAAAATTGTTGGCACAGGCCCAAAAAATGTTGGCATAGTTCTTTGGCAACGTTTTTAGGGTGATGCCATTTTCGTCGTTGCTGCAAATCCCAAAGGAAACATTTTAAAATATCTATGGCAACACAACAAATATTGTTACAGTAGATTCCTATTTAGGTCTATAGGAACATCTTTAGGTGTCTTAGCAACATCCTAAAATGTTGCTATAGATAATAATTTTATTTATATATTTTATGGGGCCTACAATGTGGGGACCACTGGACCCACCGACCAATCTAATCCCATCCCTATGGCAACACCTTGTATAACTACTGCATACACTAACGCTACCGCAACACAACATTGAAAAGACATTAAAAGGCACAATATCACATAAATACTTGCATAATACACAGTACATAGTACACATTACAATTCGTATAGTACTTATAACTTGCATAAACATCATAGTACGCAGTACATAGTAAACATCACAATTTGTCAACAACTACAGCCATATTTTCGTAAATGAGACTAAGAGCTATTGCCTCCAGCCAAATTTTCATCGTCACTGGACATGTTTATGGAAATTAGTTCGTCTAGATTCAACTTCGGGTTTGCATCGCCTAATTTTTTAAGCACCCAAGCCAAGTTCTCTTGTACCTTCTCATTTATCTTGGATTCTAGTTGTGCTTCCATTTCTTCAACAAGCCTTTTCCTTAAGTTCTTTATATAAGCATTTGTAAGAGTCTCGACTGATTGTTTTGTACACTTTGCATGACTCCCTATAAGAAAGGGATGACCATGTGATCTTCTATTCGAAATTACTGTTTCAACAGTACTTCCACCTTCTCCACTGGCCATTGCCTTTTGAAGTAAGTCCTATAAAATAGAGCCACATCAAAAATACCCTGCAGTAAAAGCAGAGAATGCAGCAAATGCTTACACATGGAGTGAAAGCAGCAAATGCTTACATATGAAGAGAATGCAGCAAATTGCCTTACAGGAAATGCTTAAATATGCAACAAATGCACAGGAAGCCACATTTTGGAAAACAATTTGTTTGTGTGCATATAATTAGAAAAACATTTTGTAACATATATAATGGTAAAAACAGGAAAAAAAACAACGTACGTTTGCGACCAGACATTGTCATGTGGTTATAGGCAAGTAGAAGGCATATGTATAGCCATATTCATAATGCAGAGATAACGAAAGGACGTCTTTATCGATAGCCTTAAATATTTTACGATAGAAACAAATTTAAAAACAGCATGATTCAATTAGAATGTTACATGTATAATTAAGCTATGGTTTTACATGCCTATCTCGATGTCAAGTGCGTAGATGTAACAATTGGGAATTTCCCTCAATCTGAATCGATCGCTAAACCAACCAAGACCGTTCGAAACCCCTGATTGTTTTGAGGACAAGACGAATCAAAACACAAACAGAAGAACATTTCATTGTATATTACAACAATTCTATCAGTATACAAGAATATACAGAGTATGAATGAATAAAATACATTCAATAAATATCAGAGGTTTAAATTACATCACATAACACCGATAAATAGTAAAAACACAACTGAAGGAGATATACGGATACAGAGCTTTCCGGTTATTGTTCCAGATGTAAACCAGGATCCTGTGAATATAAATCTGCAAAACCAAAACTACTAGCTGCCCGTATCAAAATAAAGGCACCCAGAGTTTAGGTTAAAACAATAAGCTCCAGGTTAGTCATGGGACTGGTGTGAGAACTAAAATAGTTATTAATCTTTGTTTTAAAGTTAGGTAAATCAAAGGACCACTTTGTATAACACGGAACGAGTTTACCCCCATGAATACCAATGCATAAAACAACAGCACAATGCTAAATAAAGAACAATGAAGCTATTACAAGACCCAGGTCCCATCACACAAGGCAATACACAAGCCAGAGGATAGGGTTTTACCTTATAATAGCCAAAGCATGCTTGATACGCTAAATTTCTTATTTTATTATTACTATAAGTGTATAGTGTCAAAACAATTTCAATAATAAGTATCAATCATAGACGGCATAAGTGCCCCATACCACTATGTCGCCATATATAGGTATACAATCAAAACCGCAAGGTCACGTATTGGAAGTTTGGTTTCCATCTGTGAACCAAGGCAAGGGATCGTCCTTACCGCTTCCAGACGCTCTAGCCCTCCCCTTAAGAACAGAACGCATCGTCCCTTGGATGGTTAGGGCTAGTCCATCGATGTGGATTAAAATGCCTGAACACTGCGTTTCCCCACCCTATGGGGTGTCAATGAGTCCACTGACTCCATCGGTCCCGCATAGTCACCGATATATCCGAGGCGCCTCACAATCCAACAACCACACAGGTGAAAATAATATAAATGTCAGGGCTGGTAGGTCACTGACACCACCCTAGCTACAAGAAAACGCATGCCCTCCCTGATGTCCTCTCCCATTTCTGGTTCACAACCGGGGTGTGAGTCTCGCGAATCAATGCTACACAAAGCTATGCCACATAGGCTGTGCTTTGATCATCAACCACAAGACTTTGCTTTTCAATAGAAGCCTTAATCATTTGCATCTTAGCATGCCACACAGGAAAACCACTCCATGCAACCGATATCCATCAATCACACAGAATGATATCCAATGTCAGACACACAGTCCATTTACAAGTCCGTTCTGGGTCTGAACAAAACCGGAGGCACCTTGTACCTCGCATATCCATTGATATCCAAGTACGTCTGGACGATCACCAACTGATTCCCTCCTCTTGGTTGTACAACCCAATCAAGATCATCAGCAATTATCCAAACGATGTAAAGACCTCCGGTCTTCGACCACCGTCTTCTTCCTCGACACATCGTCGAATCAGTTATTCAGAATGGGATAAACCCAGTCTTTCTGAATAACTCGCGTATATAATAAACAAGTGTTACACAAGCACAACATACGCCTCATTCCAATTCAGAATATTCTTTTATTCAAATATTCTTATTCTTTGGGAAAGGTTCCCATTAATTTTATCAAAGATAAGTTCTTTAAATTTATTCTTTAATCTTCCTTTGAATATCAATTCAAACCAAATTATGGTTTATCCAAACTAGTCTGGATTAACGAACCTTACCGAAGTAATCATTTATTTTAATTTCCCAGTACCAACCTATTCATTCCATGAAGTAAAACTGGTAATACTTCATATCTAACACCACGGTGTTATCGGTAAATTCAATTACCATTTCACGTTCAAATCTAATTAAAGATTTAACTATCGCTGGAGCAAAACTGGTGATACTCCATTCTCGATCATTTCAATCTAATTAAAGATTCATTAAAACTCCACTTGGTTTTAATCTTCCCAAAAATCACTATCAATGATTATTTAACTTAGGAAATAATATTCTGTCTTTAACTGGGTTAAAGAACCAATGTCGGTTCACGATAACCCAAAATCACATTCTATTCCATCAGCCTTTAACCGTAAATTAGCAAGTGAACAATTTCCTAAGTAATAACTCCGAAGACCGAAACCAACATCAGATCAATACCCAAGAAACCATTCAACTTAACTAATCTTCAGTTAGTTTCTGATTTTCTTAACTCCGTTGGGTTTAAGAACAGTATTATTGAAGATACCGTTCACGACAACCCAAAATCACATTCCATTAATTATCGGGTTAAAGAATAAGTGTAATTTAAAACACCATTCAATAAACACAAAAATCAATTCAAATCCAATTCCAGTTAAATACCATTTAATTGGTATACTTCATTATCTCTAAATAAAAAGATTTAATCTTTTTCTCAACTAGGTTTAAGAACAGTGTTAATGAAGACACCATTCACAACAAACCCAAATCCCATTTGATATTAAATACAAGGCTCTGAATAGAAAATATATCGGCTTATATTCGATATCAAATTCTACGACCAACAAATATCGTATTGGAAATAACGATATAAACATATCTTTCAAATTTCCATAACAATATCTGTTTAATCACGAAATCCAACCTTGAAATATTCCAAAGACAATTCCGATTCAAATCCATTCCAATTCAATTATTGGAAATTCTGGTTACTTTTAAAACCCTTTCAAATCCAATTTATTTATTTCAAAAATAAATGGATTATAATTCTAGTTCAAAACTAGTTCATTTTGATAAAAATCTATTTTTATCTTTTCAAATATGGAAATTTTTCATCCCAATTCTTTCCAAATCATTTCTTATGATTTTACACAAATTATTACTATTTTTAATAATTTTATCAAGGCCCGTACAGTCGATTTCCGCAAACGGCCGTCGAACTGCACTTACAGCGACCTTTTCCAAATTTGATTTGGATATAATTCCAAATCAACCTGTTAGATTTCAAATCTATAATATTCATTGGAAAGATCTTTTCGATACGAACCCAACGGTTCCAGTTTTAGGAGAATCCGACGGTCGGATCTCCCGTAACGTCAATTCGAAGTCAATGGTCGAAAATTCGCGAACTGCCGCGGCGCAGCGCGTTCTTTTCAGGCCATTATATATAAATATATATATATATATATATATATTTCTTCAATTTCAGTTCAAAACGTATTTTATAATTCGTTTTAAATTCGTTTTCAAAACCATTTCAACTACATATTCAATTTCAAATTAAAATTGAATATTCCATACCATTAATATATACATGATAATATTTTCAAAATATTAGATTTTGAAATCATTTCCTTTTCGATATTCATTATAAAAATGAATAAAATCGATATGAATATTGTTCGTGTCAAAATGGCGCATATCTAATCAACACGGCTTTTATTCAACACATGAATTTTATTCTATTCAACACATGAATATTTATTTTATTCAAGATATGAATTTGTACTTTATTCAACACATGAATATTCTCAACACATGAGTATTTTCTTTTGTTCAACACATGAATATATATATATATATATATATTTTATTCAACACTTGAATTTTTATTCTATTCTACACATGAATATTTATTCTATTATATTCTTTATTTTCCAAATTAGAATGAGGCCCAATCAATTACCATATAATGTTAATTATATGGATTCTATACAACACATGTATATAATAGCAATGATAAATAATCAACCATCATCCAGAGTGCACCACACAACTGCATAAGCATTAAATATAAATAATTAACACTTACACAGTCTGTCAACCTATCGATCGACGTACAATTAAATAATTGGGTTAGTGCACGCCAAATATCATCTCAACACCCGTATGGGGTTTCAATCCACAAACACTGAATATTATTTGTGTAGTTGGACGACGTGTAAAATTTATCATCCTAATCAATATCATTCAAATGGTTGTACATAAACAAATCGTCCGATTTTTTTTATAAATATCTATTTTATATACACGTTAAAAATTATATATTTTTTAACTATAAAATATTTATTCATTCCACATCACACAATAAAATTTCACAACACATCAATCAAACAAACAAGTCATCCATGGTCTGTGGACGATGGGTGTCGGGTGCTGCCAAGCACCGTCTGCATCCTAGTATATATTTCAACTACAAAACAAATAAAAATAGAAGTGAGGAGTTCTCACCCTTGGGATCCACTCCATCGGTTTTATTTCTGAATGGTTTGGATTTTCCAGAGATTCCAACGCAGTCTTTTTCATGTTGTTCATAGTAAAAATCTCCTTTTTCATTATGATGTCTATATTTTTAAAGATCGCTATATCTATATAAAAGATCATATTTTTATACTTCTCTATGTATATAAAAGATTATATTTTTATACTGTGGTATATGTATATATAAATCGTATTTTTATACTTTTTTAAAACTCTACTATTTTTATTTTAAAAAATCTGTGCTGTAATAAAAATCATATTTTTATTTTCAAGCTATATATGTCAAAATTCTCTTTTTAAAACAATAATATTTATATTTTCAAATCAAAGATGTATATATTTTCAAATCAAAGTTGTTCATATTTTCAAATCAAATGTTGTTCATATTTTCCAAGCACAAAGGTATATTTATATTTTTCAAACTAAGCTATTTATATATTAAAACAACATTGTTTATTTAAAGCTATATTTTTTATTTAAGCATTACTATTAATATTTAAAAAACATTGTTATGTCTATAAAATAAAACTCAGATTTTTACTTATTAAATTAAACTAATTACACAGTTTAAAAGATTACACTGTCTTCTTCCTGTATACTTCAGGCGACAGTTCAAAACCCTTCCTCCCTTCTTCTTCCTTGAATCCCGCGCGACAGGGACCTTTGGCCATCGATCTGACTTCGCCCTCTTCTCTACCTTAACGTCGCCTTACATCGCCACCCTCTTCATCGAATTCGAAGCCCCCAGCAGATCGGAACCCACACCCAAAACGATCGGGTTCGAAGCCAAAATCTGATCGTCCCCATGCCCAAAAATTGATCACCACCGGTAGGATCCCCGCTCTTGTTGAGGCGAATGGCTTTATCGTTGGGGGTAGCAAGAATCAAGGCGCGGCTTACGAGGTTAATGGGAGGAATTGTTTGAGAGATTTTCACCATCGATTTCTTTTTTTTGGCGGCCTGAAGAAATGAGTTGACCAATCGATAATGAGAATTAGGGTTGTGGATATTTTTTGGGGCATTTATAAATTAAAAATATTTTAATTCTCATCTTACTCGTTTAACGTTCTGGACTCCAAATCGAACCCATCGCCTGTCGTCCCTAGCTAACTACCCCCATTCCGAACACAATGGGATATGTCACATAGGCCAATTCGATCATTACGATCAGTTTCTGCCAAAATCAAAATATAGATCTATATATCGAATTTAAACGCGCATTTCAATTTACCGGGGCCACAAACGGACTCTAAAAATTCCGAAAAATATTTTCTAGCTTCGTATTAACGAAACGGTTCTAACAAAACTAATTTCGTCAAATTCTGAGACAATTTGAAAAATGGCCATTTTCTGGTCGATCGAAATTGACTGAAACTGTCAAAACATGTTTTCCTTCGCCAAGCTCACATATTGATTCAGAACATTATGAATTTTGGAATCTAGCAATAACTTGACATCCGGATCCAACAAAAGTGGTTTCGTTGAAAACCGAGGTCGTTTGCAAAATTCCCATTTTTAAGGGCCAGAATTCCATAGCGACTATTCTGAATTTTCAATTGGACGTAACTTTTTATCCCCGCTATGAAATTTCGATTTTTCGAATTCGTTGGAAAGATATTCTCAAATAGTTTCTAATATTTTTGGTCTTGCTAAAATCTGTTTTATTTTGAATCCTATACATTCATTTGAAATTCGAAATCGAAATTTCGAATTACGCACCATTTTCAATTCCTTTTATAATTAAAAATAAATATTTATATTCTAACGACGATCTATATAAATATATACGTTCTAATTCTATTCAAATTAAATTTCTCGATGTTATTATTTAAAATAAACCATTTTAAATATTCAAAATTCACTAAAATTGCCCAAATAAAATTTTTAAATTGGCTCAGAATTTCCGGGTTGTTACAGCAAATGTCACAAGTGCATGCACAGAGCACAAGTGCACAAGGTTACTGGTGTGAAACTCAAGTTAAAAAATTGTTTCAACAAAATGTACATACGAATCTTCATGGAAGCTTGTTTTCTAACTTTTTTACGAAATGTGCAATTCTGTTGGCATTTTAGCCAGTTTCCTACATCATTAACGAACAAAATATCCTGTATATTTTAGCCAATTTCCACTGCTTGACCTTCACATAACATGGGTGGAGTATAAATATTTGATAAATACAAAATACAATCGTTATGTGCTTCAAACAGCCGCACTCAGTAGCCACCATCAACATGCCCAAGTAGACTGAATTTATATTTTAATCTATGATAGGGAAGCATTCATTATATAACGAAAATAACCCATGTTTGGCTTTAATCATACATAGGGAACAAAATTGCATATTTATTTTAATATTGCTCGTTGACAAGTTGATACATATATACAATGGAATCTATACTATAGCATGTAGCATGCAATATAAAACATACAGTTCATGAGCAAACATGCACATCAGCAAGGCACGAACAACGTGCAGCATGTACAAAACAGAAAAAAAATTATTACTTAATAGTTTATACTTCATTACTTCAGGACTAGACACGCACTCACGTCCATCTTTTCTCTTATGACTTTCAAGAAAAAGTGATGCATTGGATGGTGTATCCTAATACAAGTTCAATAGATAGTTTAGCATACACTCTCTTCAGTCAAAAAGAATTTAGGCTAACTACTTCGTATCAATAGCTTCCAAGCTATCTCATCTAGAAATCTGAAAGTATCACATACCATCTTATGACGAAGCTGGGCGAACGACTTTGGACCACCGGTGTATAGGTCTTGATACAACTTACGACTTTCAGAATTTTTCTTGGCTCTTTTCTAAAAAGTACACAAAAAACAAAGTACTCGTATATCTCACAAAAAACCAAGAACTCATTTATGTTGCGAAATAAATAATATGTACATATACCTGAATCTCCTCATCTTCCCAATACCTCAAGATCACTTTAAAGTCCTCAGTGGGATGTTGTCCGGCTTGTTTTCTAGCATCTCCTCATCGGTCTCATAAGCTTTATAATAAGTTGTTTTTATGTGACTCTTGTACCCCCTCTAATAGCCATGAATAGACTTCAACACCCGGTTTTCACATTTGTTGGGAATAATATACTATTGCTAAAATATAAATCAAATATTAAAAATAATAAATAAATCATAATTCAGCTACATTATAGTTAATAGATCAATATTGCTTATTGAAGTAAATTTCAGCTACACTATAGTTAATAATAGATTACCTGAACCTAATTCCATCGAGTTTACTTCAACTTTTCAGGAACATCTGATCAAGATTTATACGTAAGTGGAACATCCCTTTTCAATGTTCCTAAAATGTTGCTTAATTCAGATATTACTTTGTCATCATCTGAAACAGGTTGGAACCACTCGTTCATCCCAATTACAACTCTTTTTTTCATATGCTCTTGTATGAACATTAAACATCTTTGTTTGACCTCTGAGTCTTCTAGGAACTTCATCTTTATCTTTAATTAAAATGTAAAGTTCCGTCAAATAATAACATATAAATCATAATGTAAATTTGGTACTTAAATATTAATCCCACTGTACTATTAAATATTATTATCACATCAGTTCTGTACCTGCTTCAACTTCTTTATTTTCAATGTCTATCAAGAGATTTTCCGTCACATCCTTATTTGTCATACCACTTGCACTAGATTTAGCAGTGACTTTATTTTTTCATTCCCATAGAGCCAAATAATCATCCATTGTTCCTTGTCCTTCAACATCCTTCTTATTTAAACTTACTAATAGGCTTTGGCTTGGGCTTAGGGTTCTAAACATATCATTTTCCTTTGCCTTACCACTAGCTGAATGAGTTTGTGGCCTACTAACGGGCTTGAGCTTCTCAACTTTTTTAGTTATCTAAATCGTATATATAAGTAGGAAATAAGATTTGATTTCATAGTCATTATCTTTAGAAGCATAAAAAAAGGTATGTAGCTCTCACACACCTTTCGTGGACTTTGTGAAGTATCATCTTCACAATGATCCTCATAGTCCAGATTATATTCCTCACTATCCTCATCCTTTTGCATCTTTTTATTTCCTCTTCCTTTTTTGGCTTGCATTTATCAGTTCAACTGAAATTACAGGCACACCTAGAGAAGGGAGAATTTCGTTGTTCCTTATCAAATTCTCAACTCTCTGTATTTCATAGTCATTCAGAGATGGTAGAGGTAGTATATGAACATTCTGCAATTATATAATAAACCGGAAAATCATATTAAGTATGCTTTAATGGTGGTACAAAATATTCAAATTACAATAAGATCATCATAATTAGAATTATTCGAACCTGCTTGCCATTTTCATCCATATCTTCGTCTTCCTCTGGTTGAATACGTGATTCCAACTTCTTTTTAACACCTGATGAGTTCAGACTTACTGTTGAATCGCTGATTTTTTCTGTGTTGTCTTCAGATGATTTACTATAGGAGCTGACTTTAGATTAAGTGTTTCATTGCTGGGTTCTAGATTATTCAGCATTGCCAACTTCCAAGGACTTTTCACCTCAGCTATCTTTTGATTCGTGGTTGCATTGTTGGGTTCTGGATTATTCAGCCGTGCCTGCTTCTGAGAACTATTCACCTCAGCTATATTTTGATTTGTGGTTGTGTTGGGTTCTGGATTATTGAGTCGTGCCGACTTCCTCGAGGACTGTTGACTTCAGTTAACTCCTTGTTTTTTGGTTCTGTTTTAGTTGATGAGTCGTCACATATTGGTCGTTTCAGTGGTTTTGTAACTACAACAAATCATACAATCATATTATAATCATGATCTTTAAATGATATAATATCACAATCAAATTTTTTTGCTATACCAAAATATCACAAATCTGTAAATGATATTATCTAGGTATATGTATACACCTGTAAACAGATTCAGTGGCCTTGGCCGAATGATTACATGCAATTGCATTTGCTTAGAGGCTCAATTGCAGTATCGACAACATTGTCGATATCAAATTCCAAGTTGCTACCATTGTTAGCTTCATTGATGTACTCTATAAGGTCCGCATCATTTGTTAGTTACTTCTACCCACCCCTTCTCACCATTTTTTATGTAAATCCCTCCTATTTCGTTGTAGAAAAGGTCCTCCTTCAAAAATTCCATGAGCACTGTGTACGAGAAGAAGTCAAGATCAACGCCCTTTACTATGGTAAAGGTTCCATCAACATATTCTTCCTTCTGAAATGTACCCCTATGATGAAATGTGAGATGCATGGATCCCCCTTCCTATACAAAATGTGTTTGTGTATGTCCAACAAGAGGAAACCTAAGACAAGTCGAATTGTTAACACAGAATGACCTAAGAATTTATAAGTAGTTTAAATCGAAACCCTAAAGCGATGCGAGAGAGAATTATACCTCAAAATCGAAACCCTAAAGTGATGCTTGAACCCCCAAAACGAAAACCGAAAAGTTGAATAAAGCTTGAACCCCTAAATCAAAGCCCTAATTGAACCAAAATCATTGAACAAAGCCTGAACCCCCAGATCAAAGCCCTCACTGAACCAAAGATTCAAAATGTTATTTCTGATTGCAAAAGAAAATGTTAACTGGTTAACGAAATTGGAAAGGAGAGAATGAAAATAAGATGGCGGAGTACGAAATGATTTGCGCCAAAGAAAAATTATTGTTTGGATCAGAATGATTAGGATTGATAAGGTATCACGTTCTAGAACGTAGGATCTGATTCAAGTGGATCAGTGATAAGATAAGGAAAGCTCTACTATAGCAACATTATATAAAATGTTGCATTGTGTTTCACTTGTTTAGCTAGGCCAACACATTTTTATGGCTAAGATAACATCCAAAATAGAATGTTGCAATAGGATCAAAATATTATACCTATCGTCACATTTTGGCTGGCAACACCTTGAAAAATCGTTGCATTAGGCCGTTTATGGCATAGTGAGAATCTGACTATGAAAAAACCATTACTGCAAGCAAAAATGTCAAAATTAACTGTTTGATTCCAAGTGCGAATTATGTAGTTCCGAAAATGATGATAGGGCGACCTATTGCTGTAGACATAAGCAACAATCGAATTACTCCATTTAGTCTCTGTTCTTTTACCGATCTCCTCCTTCATAATGATCATCTTTTTGTTATCAATTGAGAGAGGCGCCACATAAGAGAGGTCAAAGTCAGAATTTGAACTTCCATTTTTTTTATCAACTCAGCCCATGAGCCAGCAATCTTATGTTTGTAGGTTGATTTAAATGCAATTTTTCTTGTATTATCATCTTTCTAGTTCAGATTAAGGGATGATAATTGGTTCTTGGATCAAATATTATAGCCGAATAATGATTTAGCATGACATGAGCCGATCTTGTAGCAGAGTTTACCGCTGGTGTGGCAGGATTGCATGCAGTATTAGGAATCTTGTATGCTGGCATAGGGTTTTGATTAAGATTCTTTTTCAAGATACTTTCTGAAAGTCTTCCTCATCTCCAGAAATAGATTTTGATTACTGCGAAGGAGGATTCTAAGTTGGTGGAGGAGGAGAGAATGATGGAGAAGAGGAGGAAGAGCCCTCATACTGATTAAGATTTTTAACAAAAATAGGAATATTTGAAATTTTCATGTCAGACATGGCTAAGAACACAAAAGCTTTTTTTTAGTTATGTACATTGGGATTTATATATATATATATATATATATATATATATATGTATGTATATATTAATGTACCAAGTTTCTAAAAAAATGGTGCTTTAAATGCAGTAACTCATGCTTTGCAAGTTCTAAACTATGATAATCGTAAGTCTAGTGATATTGGCATGGACATGGGGATTAAAAATGGTGAGATGGCTTCATCTGCAATGCATTCTCTGTTGAACATTTAGCCCGTTATTAGTGGAATTGGAGGTTGAACTATGATATAGACAATGGTTTTCTCAGTGCATCGGATAATTCAAGAGGTAAGGGGTTAATATTGGTTGACTATGTTGAGAGGGTGTCTTGTTTCAAATGTTAATTAAAGGGACTGTGCATGTTATATAATTTGACATGCATGGTTTTCTTTAAAAATAGTAATTAGTGGGTGAATTATATTGGAACAAGGCATGGTTAAAGAAGATTTCAACTGTATATGAAAAGGTGACTAGAAAAAGAATTAGGAATATATTCGAGGACTTCCGATATGATGTAATTTTGCTTGCATCTGCACTCTGACAGCTAAGACATTCAATGATGGTCATATTATGTGATCTTTTTGGTATTTTCGTTAGAAATTACTTCTAATATTGGTATTTTCATCATTCCATCAAGTAATATTCTGAAATTTAATCCATACATCTGTATATCAATCAAACATATCATGAAGCTAAATTCTTATTTAAAAATCTACGAACATAAATGTTTATCCATAACATTTTGTAAATATTTGTTTTAAAATTATTTAAGAGTACTCACTTTCAATTATTATTATTTTTAAAAAATATTTAATTCATACGGGTAATAAATCAACTTATAATCCATTTTCATTAAAAATGATAATTATGTTTTTATTAAAATATAAAAATACATAAATCTTATAGTAAAATATACATATTTAGAAATATATCAAGTTTGATTTGTAACTTATCATCCTAAAAGATTCATTATATATTGCATAATAAATTGTCTTCATAAAAAACAGTTGTAACGCGAAATCCTATATTTAGTACTTTCAAAATGGAAAACTTTGAAAACTGGAAGTCTAACACCCCAAAAATTTAACAACATTAAGAGGATAATTTAAAGAATAATTAATTTAATATTCAGAATTGGGGGAAATAGACTGCGCCATTGCATCCGCCTCAGAATTCTAGTTCAGATGGATACCAAGTTTGCGTAAAATGGATAACGTATGAAGAAGTTATAAGCTGTATAAGTTTGTATACGCGCAAAGAAGTATATATATAAACGAAATCATTTCCAAAATTCAAACCGATTTACAAACAGTCGAAAGCGGTGAGCAGGAAAAATCCCGCTCAAAGGGTGTCGACCCACTTAAGGGGTGTCGACATAGATGTTGATCCCTCTATAGGGATGTCGACATAGGTGTCGACCCGCCTATATGGGGGTAGACACAGGTGTCAACCCCCTGGCTCCAAAAGCTTCTTCTGACGTGGATGATTTTGATGGATTCCGGTCCGATCAGATGGCCTTAGTTGCTCTGCTATTCCTATATAAAGAACCCTAAACCTAGGTTTTGTTCATAGAAAAATAATGGTGATGGCGAAGCTCTGCTGCAATGGAAATTAAAATGGTTCTTCTCCTTCTTCTTTTTCTAAATCAATTCAAAGAAGATTATATACATTCGAAGATTGCTACAACAAATTAAGTGATGGCTACAATAACTTATTCAACATGTTCTTCGCAGCAAATCCATTGTGAGTTCATGTTGCTTTTAGATCTAAATATCTAAAGAATAATCATGATATGTACATAATAATCGGATCATGAATCAGTGCCTAATCAGTTATATTATGACATATTCCATTGATCTGTCTTTATACGTTTATATCATCACCAAGTCTAATCTTGTCATAATATATCAATTCAGTTTATGCCTGTTTCTTTCGTTATGTTGTTGATTCGTTATTATGCATGTTCTTATTCTCTTCTCTCCTTCTTTTCCTTTTATTTTTATATAGCCAGGCTACCTTCGAGCCTAGGCCTAATGCTGAAAAATGCGAACGTGTGAAATTGGAAATAATGGGAAAAGACAATTTGGAGCATAATTGGTATTTAAAAATATGGATCTAAATTTGGGTATAAAATTGGGTATAAAATGGACATGTCTAAATATTGATTTGGAATGTAAATTTGAACTTATGTGAATATGAATTTTAGGCATAAATTATGTGAGGGTGGATTTGGGTATAACTTGCATTGAAAGGGGTGAATGTGGTCTTGGGGCATAAGTTGGAATATATGTGGGTTTGAGATTTTGCAATATACATATACATATATATATATATACATATATATACCTTAATTCATGATAAATGGCATATGGTGCAAAATTGAAAGGTGAATTAAAAAGAGGCACAAAGGTCTATAATTTGAATAGTGAATTAGACATAATTCAAATGGGGAAAACATAAAATAATTACCTATAATGACATAGGTAGATTTGAATAAAAATGGAATGTTTTGTAATCACAATTAGGAATTGTAATTGTACTTATGACACGAGGTTAGGTTACATTAGTGGCGAAAGTCTGCCCGGACCCGACCAGCGTATCCAGCATCCACTAATGTTGAACCTAATATGGGAGGTCTAAGTACGTAAATACGAATCGGGCTAAGACACAAGGTTAGACCCGGCCCAACTGTGGAATAAGACTGCCCGGACTCGACCGGCATATCCAGCATCCATATGTTGTAGGCCTAATGTGGGAGGTCTAGTCCATTATAACCATAATTGGACATGTTAATGAATTGGACTACTTAACCTGATTTAATCCATAAGGGTTGTGTGATTATGAACTTAAGTTAGGGTTAAGTAAATTAGATGGGTAGCGGGTGGGTTAAATAAATTAGAGGGGATGGGTAATATACACATATAGGCCCATAAACTTAACCCGATGAGGTTATGTAATTAAAGACACCTAGTGGTATACATAATCGGTAGAAACAATAAAGTTATGTAATTAAAAGGACACTGTTTTGGATAAGCATAACATGTAAGGAAAGGAGACAACCTGAGTAATAAGATAAGAGGTACTTAATTATAAATTAAGTAATCTAGAAATCTGGAACCCGCTGATGTGAACAACATGCTTAGGCTTATCCTAGGGACAAGAGGAAATTATAACATAGGTTATAATTAATGGGTTGGGAAACTTGTTAATGGGCCTTAGTTAATAGAAATAAGTTAACGAGTAAACAACGATAAGTTATGTAAAAAGGAATTATGATTAAATGAGAAAGAATGAGGAAAACTTGTAAAATGAAATAAATTATATTTAATCATAAATGGTAAGTAACATGTTAATTAGAAAACATGTGAATTGGATATACTTAATTAAATATTAAGTAAAACATGTTATTGTAATGATATAACTAAGCAAGAATATAAAATAGATTGTGGATTTCAGACCTTGGGCCACAATCTAGAGAATAACATGTTGTGGGCTTATTAATAAACTTAAATGGATTAAGTTATATGATTGAAATTAGTATGCAAGAGAAACTTGGTAATTTGATTAAGAATTCAATATGAATAGTAATAAGCAAGTTAGATGAAAACCCGGTGAGGTAAGGCAAGCACGTAATAGAATGTTTAGACATAAGGTCTAATAACATATTAAAATGAGGCGCTTGGACCAGTCCATACGATTAAGGGTGAATAACCCAATAGGGTAGATCATTGAGGTGTTATAAGGCACGAGTGGAGCGTACATTCATTGGATTTTTATGACGACTCCGAAGGACTGGAAGGGGAAGCATGCGGCTTCCTGAGACGTTGAAGGTGCTCCTGGTAGTCCTCTGTGGTGGTGTAGTTTCGGATTGTGCTCACAGAGGTTGGGTCAACGCGTAACTACCAGGTGGGTGGGCCTTGACTGCAGAGGTAGCTATGCAGTCAGAATGCGGTGACAAGGTGACATCAGGGGGATTCGACGGTTGCCTCACGAGGAGGTGGAAGGTCAGGACTAACAAGGATAGTAGATCGTCGGATACCTATCATCGGCAGCCAGCGGGATGTGAAAATACTAGAGCTAACCCCAAATAACATTTCACCTTTCACTATCGAGGTACGGGTTGAGGGGAGACGCCACATGGATGTTTAGATTGGTTTTTTTAGGGGCGATCACTTAGCTCTGTAGTCTTTACTAGTTAAGGGAGGGGCCAAGGTGGGGCCATAACTACCATGGAAAACAGACTCGAGGATTATCTGTATTTGAAGGCTCTTAAAGATGGACCTGTACAGGTATGGAAAAGCTCCCGACCAAGTTCCTTGTTTAGCCCTGTCACGGAACTCGGTGCCCATTAGAGGACGTGCGATTGAGACATCGAGCTACAATTACAGTACATACGCGGGATAATCTAGATACATACATATCTGTTCTAGGTGGTGTATCGTAGACTAGAGGGCATTATTCCGACATGGAATCTGATTCGACCGATGATGGCAATCCATACGCTTACGTAGCATAGTAATGATAGATCTATGCGGAACGTAACACTTTATATAAGGATCTGTATGTCACTCTGGCATAGGGTGAGGGACTACATTCATTTCGATGGAGACCGTGCGAGTGGGGTACCATGGGATGTATCTTAATATTGAGAGATAGCTACATATATTGTATTAAGTGAATCCATCGAAAGGTAAATGGGTACGATGCGTGTATAAGTCTTGAGTGCTATTAACCCAAGTAACCTGATAATCAAGAAAATGTAATGAAACGATATTAGTAGGTATCATTCTACTTCTGATAAACTAGTATATGCGCGGTGCCGATAAATGTGTTCAAGAAGTGTAATATATCCTGTTCATCTTATCTTGCTTAGTTCACACTTGTTATTGTTATCTTGTTCATCTGGTTTTTATATACCTTCCAGGATCCTTTTATTTATTTATACTTAAAAGTAACTGGACTCGCCGGACTTTATGTCTAACCCTTTTTGTTTTAGCCTCTCTCTCTTTTGTTTCCCCACCCTCCCCGCCTTAGGTTCTCAGGGTGGAAGTGCTAAGAGTTGATTTGGATTCTTTTCAGCTTAGCTTGGACTTTGGATATTGATGTACAACTTTGACTCATTGTCAACTCTCGTATGGTATTGCTTGGGAAATATGGTTTATGTTTTTGTACTTTGATATTTTTGGCAAGACAGATTATTAAACACGTAACTGGCTATTTCAAACCTATCATGTAAATTCAGTATTTGGGACCATGATGTTATGATTTAAATAAAGTTTTTAGTTCCGCTGCTATTTTACATGTCTGTCTTGTGCTATTATGTTCTTATTTACCTATAACGCTTCACGAAAGTTAATGCATTCCCTTAGTGAGTGACATTAACGAACGTGGGGTGTCACATTTGGTATTAGAGCATATGGTTATAAGATTGGATAAAATATTTTGAAAATGATTTTCATAAAGGTCTCAAAAACAAAGTATTTTAAAATAAAAACTTTGTTTTTGAAAATCATATTTCCCAAAGCCATAAATATCTTCTCGATTCTTCGTTTGATTCCTTTTCCTTTTGTTCGGGGAACTATTTCTTCCCGAAAGGGTAAACTTATTTCAGCATGGTTCTGTAGGCATGTTAAAACTACGGTACATATCGAAGGGCAAAGAAGTGCCCAACCTCCATCTTTAGCCGCAGTGGTTTCACCTGCTTCTTATTTTCTTTCAAGCCTCGTAAGGATTTCCGTGTGATGGAGACATTAGCATGTTGCACAAGAATGGTAAAAAGGAGAATAAGGGAATTGGGGCTAAGGAGCACAGCCCTAAGATGAAAGAAGTTGGTGGCTTAAGAAGGGAATATAGATGAAGGAAGAAAAGAGGAAATACCATAATTTCGGAACGATGGGTCATCTGGAAAATGGTTGCAGAAAGAGAAAAGGGCAAGCTAATGTTCTCATAGCTAGTGGATAGGATAGGGGTAGGAAAGTTTCCATCGAAGGATTGATTTCAATTTCTGATCATCCTGTTAGGATTCTTTTTCTTGCACCTCGCATTCTTTTATATTTGATCCTTTAGTTGAGTCTCTGCACCTAGGTACTAGTATGGTTTTGGATCCCGTCGTTGTCTCAAACCCCATTGGAGGTATGGCTCATTTATCGAGGATTGGTCGGGGTTTGAGAATCTTTGCATCAGGCGTCGAGTTTGGTTGCGACGCATATGTTCTTGATTCCATGAGGTACGGTTTGATTTTAGGGATGGGTTAGTTTCCTAGAAACTCTTGATGTATCTATCGATGATTTGCGACCTGTACCAATAGTTGTGAGTATCCTTATGTTTTTGATGACGTTCGGGGTTTACCCCGAGGAACGAGATTGGTTTCCGCACAAATTTGGATGAATGATTGTACACACATATAGAAATTACATGTATTAGGGTGATTTGCATACATTTTGGTTGCATGGCACAAACAAACATTGCATTAAGGAGGTCAACTGAGTCAGTAGACCGCATGATCTTTCGCATTAGTTTATGGACATATACACACACTATTGCGTATGTTCATAAAAGCATTAGAAATTCCTTAAGGACAATGGATGCCTGTGATTGCTAGATGGATTATGATTGTTGGATGTTAGGATATACGTTCTTCTTAACTTAGAGATTTCGGGGACGAAATCCTTTAAGTAGGGGAGAATGTAACACCCCAAAAATTTAACAACATTAAGAGATAAATTAAAAAATAATTAATTTAATATTTAGAATTAAGGGAAATAGAATGCGCCAATGCGTCCGCCTCGGAATTCTGGTTCAAATAGACACCAAGTTTGCATAAAACGGATAACGTATGAAGAAGTTATAAGCTGTAGAAGTTTGTATACGTGCACATAAGTATGTATATAAACAAAATCATCTCCAGAATTCAAAACAATTTTAAAACAGTCAAAAGCGGTGAGCGGGAAAATCCCGCTCTAAGGATGTCGACCCCCTTAAGGGATGTCGACATAGGTGTCGACCCCCTTATATAGGGGTAGACACAGGTATCGACCCCCTGGCTCCAGAAGCTTCTTCTGACATGGATGATTTTGATGGTTTCTGGTCTGATCAGATGGCCTTGGTTGCTCCGCTATTCCTATATAGAGACCCTAAACCTAGGTTTTGTTCATAGAAAAACAATGGTGATGGCGAAGCTCTATTGCGATGGAAATTAAAATGGTTCTTCTCCTTCTTCTTTTACTAAATCAATTCAAAGAAGATTATACACATTCGAAGATTGCTATAACAAATTTAGCAATGGCCACAACAACTTATTCAACATATTCTTCGCAGCAAATTCACTGTGAGTTCATGTTGCTTTTAGATCTAAATATCTAAATAGTGATCGATATGTATATAATAATTGGATCTTGTATCGGTGCCTAATCAGTTATATTATGACATATTCCATTGATTTGTCTTTATACGTTTGTATCATCACCAAGTCTAATCTTCTCATAATATGTCAATTCCGTTTATGCCTATTTCTATCATTATGTTGTTGATACATTATTATGCCTGTTCTGGTTCTCTTCTCTCCTTCTTTTCCTTTTTATTTTTATATAGCTAGGCTACCTTCGAGCCTAGGCCTAACCCTGAAAAATGGGAACGTGCGAAATTGGAAATAATGGGAAAAGACATAATTTAGGGCATGATAGGTATTGGAAAATATGGATCTAAATTTGGGCATAGAATTGGGTGTAAAACGGACATGTCTAAATATTGATTTGGAACGTAAACTTGAACTTATGTGAATATGAATTTTAGGCATAAATTATGTGAAGGTGGATTTAGGTATAACTTGCGTTGAAAGGGGTGAATATGGACTTGGGGCATAAGTTGGAATATATGTGGGTTTGGGTTTGTGCAATACACACACACACACACACACACATATATATATATATGCCTTAATTTATGATAAATGGCATATGGTGAAAAACTAAAAGGTGAATTAAAAAGAGGCATAAAAGTCTATAATTTGAATAGTGAATTAGACATAATTCAAATAGGTAAAACATAGAATAATGACCTATAATATCATAGGTAGATTTGAATAAAAATGGAATGTTTAGTAATCACAATCAGGAATTGTAATTGTACTTATGACACGAGGTTAGGTAACATTAGTGGTGGAAGTCTGCCCGGACCCGACCGACATATCAGTAGCCTCTAATGTTGAACCTAATGTGGGAGGTCTAAGTACGTAAATACGAATTGGGCTAAGACATGAGGTTAGACCTAACTATGGAATAAGACTCCCCGGACCCGACCGGCATATCCAGCATCCACATGTTGTAGGCCTAATGTGGGAGGTCTAGTCCATTATAACCATAATTGGACATGGTAATGAATTGGACTACTTAACCTGATTTAATCCATAAGGGTTGTGTGATTATGAACTTAAGTCAGGGTTAAGTAAAATTGGATGGGTAGCAGGTGGGTTAAGTAAATTAGAGGGGATGGGTAATATACACATATAGGCCCATAAACTTAACCCGATGAGGATATGTAATTAAAGATACCTAGTGGTATACATAACCGATTGAAACAATAAAGTTATGTAATTAAAAGGACACCGTTTAGGGTAAGCATAACTTGTAAAGAAATGAGACAATCTGAGTAATAAGATAACAGGTACTTAATTATAAATTAAGTAATCTAGAAGTCTGGAACCCGCTGATGTGAACAGGATGCTTAGGCTTGTCCTAGGGACAAGAGGAAATTATAACATAGGTTATAATTAATGGGTTGGGAAACTTGTTAATGGGGCTCAGTTAATAGAACTAAGTTAACAAGTAAACAACAATACGTTGTATTGACAATGTGAAATGGAATTATGATTAAATGAGGAAGAACGAGGAAAACTTGTAAAATGAAATAAGTTATATTTAATCATAAATGGTAAGAAACATGTTAATTAGAAAACATGTGAATTGGATATACTTAATTGCATATTAAGTAAAACATGTTATTGTAATGATATAACTAAACAAAAATATAAAATAGATTGTGAATTTCAGACTTTGGGCCACAATCTAGAGAATAATATATTGTGGGCTTATTAATAAACTTAAATGGATTAAGTTATATAATTGAAATTAATAAGCAAGAGAAACTTAGTAATTTGAATAAGAATTCAATATGAATGGTAATAATCAAGTTAAATGAAAACACGGTGAGGTAAGGCAAGTGCATAATAGAATGTTTCCAATAACATATTAAAATGAGGCGCTTGGACCAGTCCATATGGTTGATGGTGAATAACCCAACGGGGTAGATCATCGAGGTGTTATAAGGCACGAGTGGGGTGTACATTCATTTAATTGTTATGACGACTCTGAAGGACTGGAAGGGGAAGCACGCGGCTTCCTGAGACGTTGAAGGTGCTTCTGGTAGTCCTCTGTGGTGGCGTAGTTTCGGACTGTGCTCACAGAGGTTGGGTCTACGCGTAACTACCAGGTGGGCGGGCCTTGACTGCAAAGGTAGCTATGCAATCAGAATGCTGTGACGAGGTGACATCAGGGTGATTCGACGGTTGCCTCATGAGGAGGTGCAAGGTCAGGACTGACAAGGATAGTAGATCGTCGGATACCCGTCATCGGTAGTCAGCGGGATGCGAAAAGACTTGAGCTAACCCCCAGATATCATTTCACTTTTCACCATTGAGGTACGGGGGTGAGGGAGACGCCACATGGATGTTTAGATTGGTTGTTTTAGGGGCAGTCGCTTAGCTCTGTAGTCTTTACTAGTTAAGGGAGGGGCCAAGGTGAGGCCATAACCACCATGGAAAACAGACCCGAGGATTATCTGTATTTGAAGGCTCTTAAAGACGGGCATGTACAGGTATGGAAAAGCTCCCGACCGAGTTCCATGTTTAGCCCTGTCACGGAACTTGGTGCACATTAGAGGATGGGCAATTGAGGCATCGAGCTATAATTACAGTACATACGTGGGACAGTCTAGATACATGCATATATGTTCTAGGTGGTGTATCATAGACTAGGGGGGCAATATTCCGACATGGAATCTGATTCGATCAAATGGTGGCAGTCCGTACGCTTACATAGCATAGTAATGATAGATCTATGTGGAATGTAACACTGTTATATAAGGATTCGTACGTCACTCCGGCATAGGGTGAGGGACTGCGTTCATTTCGGTGGAGACCGTGCGAGTGGGGTACCATGGGATGTATCTCAATATTGAGAGATAGCTAAGTATATTGTATTAAGTGAATCCATCGAAAAGTAAATGGGTATGATGCGCGTATAAATCTTGAATGCTATTAACCAAAGTAACCTAATAATCAAGAAAATGTAATGGAACGATATTAGTAAGGATCATTCTACTTCTGATATACTAGTATCTGCGCGGTGTAGAGAAATGTATTCAAGAAGTGTAATATATCATGTTCATCCTATCTTGCTTAGTTCACACTTGTTATTGTTATCTTGTTCTTCCAGTTTTTTTATACCTACCATGATACTTTTATTTATTTATATTTAAAAGTAACTGGATTCGCCATACTTTATGTCTGACCCTTTTTTTCTCCTCTCTCTTCCATCCCCCCTACCCTTACCCCCACCCCCTAGGTCATTAGGGTGGAAGTGCTCAGAGTTAATTTGGATTCTTTTCAGCTTAGCTTGGACTTTGGATATTGATGTACAACTTTGACTCATTGTCAACTCTCGTATGGATTGGCTTGGGAAATATGGTTTATGTTTTTGTACTCTGATATTTTTGGAAAGACAGATTATTAAACATGTAATTGGCTATTTCAAACCTATGATGTAAATTCAGTATTTGGGACCATGATGTTATGATTTAAATAAAGTTTTTAACTCCGCTGCTATTTTACATGTCTGTCTTGTGCTATTATCTTCTTATTTACCTATAACGCTTGACGAAAGTTAATGCATTCCCTTAATGAGTGATATTAACAGATGTGGAGTGTCACATGAAGGAAAAAGAAACCAAATTCATAACATTCCAAAGCTGGTATTTGATTATTTTAGAATTGGGTAACTATTATAATATATGTAAAACATAAAAGTCAATAAGTTACAATGTATGTTTCTTTTATATTTTTGTTTTGTCCTACATCGTTGGATAAGTTCAATCTCAACCTCCAAAGAAAATATATAAATTACGAAGAAGCTTACGCAATGAAAATGATTGTTGTCTACAACGAATAAACTATTTCTCCCTCTTTTTTAACGACCCGAGGAATTCGACTCTTGAATTTCAACAATCTTACATAAACCTGTATCACTTGCTAGAACTTAAGTATCGAATACACCAAATTGTTAATGAAAGAATATAGAGGGTGAGATAGGAAAGAAATATTAGAATAGAAGAAAAAGAAGAACAACCCAACAATATTAGAGTCTCACATCGTAGTGAAATAAAATATAATAGAAAAAAAACTTTATTGAGAGCTTTGAAATAAAACCTTACAATCATCAGGGTACAGCAATACATCTGGACAGTTATAATAATTTGTGCTCATATACAACACACAACAGAATAATTTCTATATATCATACGTCTAAACACCTTCAGCTCGTCTCCAGACTTCACAGCATCCGATAACCTAAACCTGTACAACCCAGTCTAAACCGAGCATTTACAAAACGCCGGATCAGTCTTGTGAACCAAAGCAAAAAAAACTCGCTAAGTTTAAAAACATCACCCAACTTGATTTTAAAGTCAAACCATTTCTTTTTGAAATCATAACTTAATCTGATATTATAGTAGTGTCTAAACACAAATAAATAACAATCTAGCGGAATGATTGCATCTAACGTTCCACACATATAGTTTATAATCCAAAACCGCGGGCTCCTATTAGAGATTTGATTTCCAACTGTGATAAGGTATGGAACTACCTTCCGATAGTGTATCTCTAGATGCGAATACACTAGGTTCAACAAGAACATCTTGAAACCCGGCCACACATGACCGACCACTCATTTCGCTTGAGTGTATCAAATGTATATCACCAACGGTTGGGAGCGACCCACCGTTTCCCGATAAGGGACAACATCGAAATAGATTAAAGAAGAAAATGAATTGTCTCTAGATAGGTGATTATACACCCTACTTGGGAGCAACCCACTTAGCTATGCTACCTGCCGAGTTTTTGTCATTTCCCAATTGAAGAGGCTTGACGTTTAACACTACCTTTAGCACAATACATCACCATTCACTTTGGATGTCACTTTGTCAGATCCGTCAAATCACTAATTGACATCCACAAAAATACTCTAGGAATTAAGCTAAGAGAAGAGTCTTCTCCGCAACCAACAGAAATATGTTTGTAAAAATCAACTTACATGACCCTTAAGAAATACTCTGTCAGACATTCGTCTATACAAGTCATCCAGGGACAGGATAAACCGAAGGCACTCTCCTACCACATCCTATGTATCACCCTATAGATCAGTAGCGAGTAGTCCTTGCAATCTGTAGATTTCAACCATGACAAGATTACAGTATATCTCCGGCCGCTAAACCCGATATTTTAAGTAATTCTAATGTTTTATAAATATCCACGACCTTCAGTTTCTCTATCTCAATCAGTAACTGATATCTTCAACAATTCGTATTGGCTGGTCGGAATGGTTTTCGAATATAAATTCGATCCCGGTCTTTCCGTATTAACAATCGTATAGGTAAGATTTGATAGTCAGTTATTTAACTATCAAATAAAACAACCATTCAATCATAAAAAATAAAAATAGATTTACTGGTCCAGTATTCAGCATCACTTGGCCTCTTTAATTAAATAAATAAAAAAATGGTTAATTTAGAACTTAAAAACCTTTTCGATATTTCAACATAACATTTCGCTTCTTATTTTACTATAAGATTATCCTCAAAACTATTTAATTTTATTACTTCGGAAAATATCCTATACTTATCTCAACTTCATATTCCATTTTCCTTTTCAAACATTTGCAACACTATTACTTGTTATTTATAATCGGGAAATCATTTCAACCTATCACTTTGTAAACAACATTACAAAAATCTCCTTTATGAAATATATACTCGAGTCCTTTTATTCCGTTACTTTGGAAATTCCAAATTATATTCTCAAACCTTTATTTCATAACTGGAAACGTTCTTATCACTTATTCACACATTTCTATACTTCAACATTTCATAGTCCCTGACCGTAAATTGGTAAGTGAATAATTCCCTAAGTATCAACCCCGAAGTCCGAAATCAACATCAGATTAATATTCAGAATATCACTCAACTCAACCAATCTCCAGTTTGGTTCCAATTCTTATCTTAACTCGTTATCAACCCATATTATTCCATTTCTAACTCATTTTCCCATTTTCCACTTGAAAATATCGTTTCAATTCCATTCATTCACCTAATCTCATTATTTTGTATTGCCACTTTAAAGTCAACGTTTTTAACTCCACATCTCTTTTATAAATCTTATTTATAACTCAGGTTTAATATAAACCCCGTTTTATATCTTGATTTCTTTTTTACTTAATCCAAACATTAAGTAGCCATTCATCTTAAGCTATCATATCCGCTTTAAAAATCCCTTTTATAACTTAGTTATAAAAACTGGGTTTTAATATAAACCCATTCATTAACTCTTTTCAAAACTTACTGATATTCCATTTCGAACCTGATTACTTATTTAAATAAATTTCATTTAAATGAAAATCATTTAAATCCTTATTAATTAATTAAATAATTTACTTCATTATTAACTACTGTAGAAGTAGTTAATTCTTTATTAACTAATTAAATAATAAGTTTCCTTTTTAATAAATTCTTATTAAAAATTAAACAACCATTCATTAAACTGTTTCCAAATATTACTTGATAATAAACCAATTCAACTTAATAGTCAACCCAGTTGAAATGGTTGACTTGGTTAACTCAAAACACGATTATTTCTTTGACCAATTCCAATTAATTCCCCTTTAAATTAATTAATAATATAATTAATTTAGGTAACTTCATTTAATTGTTTCTTAGAACAATTAATTCCCCACTTAATCATTACATAAATTTCTGTTTATTTGTTTATAATTCTAATTAGCATAAGAAGTTGTTTTATAAAATCAATTAACAATTACTTATAAATTTAAAAATAAATACTAAATATTTATTTTCTGTTTAAAAACTTCAATTTAAAATAATAGATTTCAAAATCTATTCTCAGTTATAAAATAATTTTTATAACTTCATTTCTATCGATTCACCTGACGGTAAATCCATATTTCTAAGACGATTGATTATTAAGCCATCTGATGCCAATTACTCAACCATTACTGTCCATTCGTTAATATCATAACAAATGTTGAATTACGATTCAATAATCCATAAATAATTCAATCATGTAATCGGGTTGGTCATACAGTTCATATAACGATAACATGAAAATAAATAATAAATTTGAGGAATCTAGTTGGATCCCTCCACTTGTTTTCCCTGTATTCAAATACGTTATCTCAAATAATAATATTCAATTCACTAAACAGATATGATATTCAACAATAAATAAATCACAGCAATCCAGTCATCCCTATTATAATTTAATACGCTTATATTATTATAAACATAACCAATGAGGTAAGTTACCTTAATTGAAAATATCTTTAAAATAACGATTTGGTTCAAATTAAATTAAATGAACATATAATTTAATCAGTTTAGTTCAATGTGTGTGTGTGTGTATATATATATATGGCATCCATCAAACAATTAACAAACATAACACACAAATAATAAACCCAACTTATATAAATATAACGGGTAAACCGAGTGAGTTAAACTCACTTTGATTCTGTTTGTTTCTGAAGTGGTTCAGTTACAGTTTAAATTAAACAATGTTTAATTTGAACTATAATTCCAGTTGACTCCTGCGCTGTCCAGATCAATTCCAAAATGTTCTGCTCGTTGCCACGATTCCATCATAACTTGTTTAGTCGAATTCTGATAATACAATAACAAGTTATTAATAGTCTATATTAAGTCCATTTAAAAATACTTAACTTTCTAATTATATTATTTGTCATACTAATTACGTTGTTAAGGATTTGATGGGCCGATATAACATGTTTACTTCCCAGGCCCGATTACTTTAACTTTAAAAAGACGAACTGCCACTTTCCTTTTGAATAACTTCCTAATTATACTTATACTTAACTCTATCTATACTATATGCATTAAAGAATTTATTAACTTTAATTATACTATATGGTTCTGTGTTTATCTGCTTTCTTCTTTCATTTGGTACCCCTCCCTTTCTAAAGCTTAAACCTTGCCTTCCCATTTGTTCTATTTCCTTTTTCAATTCATTACGGTTCCAATCGTCCCTTTTGCATGTACACGTTTGTTTTATACCCAGGCGTCAGCTCAAAACTTCAAATTGATCTTCATTAAACTGTCGTTATTCATATTCCTGCTCCTTACTTTATTAAACACCATGCCACAACCTTTTATAACCATGAAACCTCCTCCCCTTCTAACACTGATCACGCTCATGCCATTTCTGCTATTTATATATGCCCACTTTCGAAAATCCCGTCCCAACGAACAGCTGCTTCCACGCAATTTATCCCTTCCCCTTTTCGAAACTACACAGACAACCTTACTGCTCCTTTAAACCCAATATGCGCTATTTTCCTCCCACTCCCTTTTTTTTCAGGTTGATCATGATGTACATAAAATTTGAACTGTTCTAACTATCTTCATTTTAACGTTACCATTTGTCTTACTACTGTCGCATTAACCAATCTTTGGTTCCATTTTCTCATCCACGTTACCTTGTTTGAAAATGATACCTTGCTCCTTCCTAGATACATCGTTCCAACCAGTGCCTTCCGTTCCTGTACAAACCCGTTACTCCATCCTTATACAGCTCACAACTGCTTCACAAACCCAACGTTACTTGCTTCCAGTGTTTTAAAGACCTAACCCAACCTCG
This sequence comes from Allium sativum, assembly GCA_030737875.1. Taxonomy (NCBI): domain Eukaryota; kingdom Viridiplantae; phylum Streptophyta; class Magnoliopsida; order Asparagales; family Amaryllidaceae; genus Allium; species Allium sativum. The sequence continues at coordinate 113,099,048 of CM060920.1, read as the reverse complement.
GTTCGACCACGGTTAAACTTCGATCTTGGAGTGTCACGGCTCTGAAAATGAAATAACCTTGCGTGTGTACAGACCCGCGGTTTAACCTTAAAACCCTATAAAAACCTTTGGTCCGACCTCTTTGGACTTCACGGTTCTTCAAATTTGCGAGAAAATAATTGCATCACTCTTTATTTTTTACTACAATAAATTTAACAAATAATTTCATAACCATTATCACTAAATTTTTAATGATATAATTCATTTTTATGTACATTTTACGATTTATTATTGAACTAATTCTTTTCCACTATAAAAAATTAGTAAATTTACAACTTTGTAATGACAAGTTGTTATATAACTATTTCAATTAGGTATTTGGACACAGTAATTTTTCATAATTGGTTAATTTTACCTATATTTAAAACAACTTTACGTTTAAATCAAAAAAATAAACATAAATTATCAGCGCGGTTTTCACGGTCTGACTGGTTGAACCACGAAAACCTGAGACTTTCACTACCACGGTTTAACGTACGGTTCGGTCTTCACAACTATGCTTGCTCCTCTCCACAATGAAGCCCACGCATGCATCGCTGTTTTCAAATTTATCCATCACGCCTTGTTTAAACTGCCAATCCCAGACTTCACCATCTCGATTACCCAAATACACCGAATCACACCAACCTCTGCACCACGTCCCGACCCCTCCGACGTCAATCAGTCATCACCAGAGATTGCGCATGAGCTTCCTCTCCTTCTGCCATAAAGGGTCTTCATCTCGGTCAAGCCAGTGGCCATTAATTTGCTTTCAAACTCTGGCGCCTTTGGGCACATCTCTAGCCTCCATGGTCATCAATAAATGATCACACCCAATCGATTTACAGCTTTCACTGAGCTGGAAATGTTTGTTGTTAAAGGCCTTTGAATTTAATGAGGGGATGGAGAGAAAATTCTAAGAGAATGAGGGACCGATCTGGCCATTAGTTTGGTTTTAGGCGGCGGGTTAAAATATTGAGCATGCAGCTTTAAAGTAATCGGGAATTTAAGGTTTTGGTAGGAGTTGGCATAATTATAGACAAAGGATAATAAAATTTTAATATTTACCGAAACTTAGCAGTTAAGTATTGTGCTCAAACACTCACGTACGTTCTCCGATTGAGATGAAACTCGCAATCCTAGCATAGAAAAATATTCCGGACACGATGGGATAGGTTTCGTCGAATTTCGTGGTCGTTCATGGAAAGCCCTTTATAAATCAAAGGTGAAAAACACGAGTTTAAATTTTCCACGATCACAAAATAAATCCGAATGACTTGAAACTTGAAACACTGCAACACCTCATCATTAGGGACTCAATAAAATTAGTTTCGCTGAAAACAGAGTACGTTTGCATATCCATTATCCTATTTTACGCGTAAAACAATACTATTTTGGACACCAAAGTTACCCGATCTCCAAAAATAAAAAAAAATATACCTATCTTGCCTCTAAAGGTTAGTACGAATTCAACGGAATTCGTTTTGTGGCTTGACTTGATCGTTTTCTCGAGTTATGATTAATAACCCATTTTAAAGCGAATTATATTATTAAATAAATCGCTATAATTCCATAGCGACTATTTTAAAATTTGAATTGGACATAACTAGCAAATTATACCATGAAATCTCCATTTTTCTCTTTTATAAGAAAATTATAATCAAATAGATTCAAACATTTCTTGTTTCACAGAAATCCAACTTAAATCGGATCCTGTATACTCAATTGAAGTTCAAAACTCAATATTACAAACTATCGCGCTTTTTCGAGCTCGATTTATATTTATGTTTAAATTAAACGTTCTAACTTCATTTTATAAATGAATTATATATTTTAAATCCATTTAAATTCTAAATCTATGTTTAAAATAATAAAATATATTAAATATCTTACTCAAACTGGTTTCTACTGGTTTCTTCTTTCATTTATTCAATATGACCTTATTTGTTTCACAACACATTATCGATAGTATCCGTAAACAAAAACTATAGATATCCAGTTATTATAATCTAGAAGACATGATCTATTCTTTTTCTTGTAGATTTATCTCTTTTTCTAAATTAATTCTGAAATTGGGTACGACTTCTAAATTTACATGTTTTATGTCTCTTGTATTTTGAATCAATACTGTTCATTCTTCAAAATTTGTATTTGACCAATAATTCAGTTCGAATTGATTCAAATTTTTTGACAAATAGAGTTTTTTATTTGCAATTTTAAAATTTGAAACAAATTTATTTATAAATGATTGCACTGATGTAATATCTTACTCAAAATACAGATCTACATAACCTGTATGTGAATTTTTTTTTCATGATAAACTGGGATTTGATACGAGACTTGAACTATTTCCTAAAATAAAAGGTAACTGGAATATTATTCAATTAACTTTGTTTACCTTAGATCTCGTTTTATCAAATATCTAGTTTTTAGGATCTCATTCTATAGATCTCGCATTATTAATCTTACATTTTCAGATCCAATTTACTAAACTCTCATATCTCTTTATGTCGTGCATACAATTTATTCATTGTATTTCACATCTCATTCAATTGTGAACATAATTTACTCATTATATTACAGTTCCCATTCTAATGTCGATTTGATTTCTTTATACTTATTTTTTCTGATTATATTGTAAATCTTAGTAGCATTCTTTTTTTTGCTTCTAAGTTCATTATATTGAAAATCAAATTAGAACTTAACAAATTTTGTTGTTGTTAACTCAAATAAATTTATTGAATTTGATTGCATTAGGTTTTACAGACCTAATTAACTTAAATTGTTTGGTAATGAAGCTTTCTTCTTTAAAACTTCTATTATTTATTGAGTGAAGATTGAAAATGATTTTATTTTAGAGAAATAACCTTAATTCCTTAAATTTGAATTTAGCTTTTGTTGATTTGAAGATCAACATATTTTTCGTATAGTTAATAAAAAATCATGGATTTAAATTTTTTATGAAGAAAATATGTAACGACCCAGATTTTTTGACGATTAATTTTAAACATTTAATATTGTTTTAAATGTAGAGTTAATAATATAAATGGATGTTTGTATGGAATTTATCGATTTAACAAGTGAATACAATTTAATTTCAAGCGTATGGAATTATCGTAATACGAAATGAAATATAATTGAATTTGAAGTTAAAAATGTATCAAAACGATTCAGATGATCAATATAAATTATATTTGAATATAAACTATAATAATAATTTATTATCAAGGAGTTGATTGTTTTTTAATTTAAAATTTTATTATATTGATTTAATATGGTTATTTTATATATACGTTCTAATTAAATTTCAGAATCTATTCCATTGAGTTCAGAATAGCGTTATAACATTGAAACATCAGTCGCCACATTAAAATAGGGGTTCGTGATTTCAAGTTATAAATCCTATAATATTTTTAATGGATAAGCTTGAAATCAAATCAGAATCTATTTAAATAAAATAAAAATCTCTTTAAATCAAATCATGATGAATATGAAATAAAATTAAATTAAGTAATTTGTACTTAAGTCGACCTATCCTATTGTACTTAGCTGACCTAGAGACCCCCCTCCTTTCATTTATAAATACGCGACCAAAACCCCCATATTTCATCTTCCCAATTCTAGTTTTTCAGAAATAATCAAAGGAAAATAAAAAACCCCTTCTTCGATTTCAAAAATCGAAACCTAAATCCCTCTTAAACCTGAATTCTCCTCAACCTTCAGCGAAGCTCAAAAACTTTTTTTAGGACGCGTTTGTTTTCCTGGAGATTCAACTGTTTTGAAGTGAGCTCGAGTTGAGTCACGCTTGGGTACATCATCGCTGAAGGAGGCAGGGAAACCTGCGATGGCAAGGGGATGGCTTCCAATAACTTCTGGAAGCAGGACATTTCAAGGTAGCAGGTTGGAAGAGCAGTCCAAACACAGTGGGGAGGGGTCTTCAAGTTCAACATTCAGGTGAGGGGCAAAGGGAGTAATCACCAACGATTGCTCCGGTGGGGTAGATGGCGGAGATGGATGATCAGAGTTAGTGGTTTAGGCGATCAAAGTCAGTTGAAGACTGGGAAAATGATTAATAACGGGCGCGAATTTTTTGCCGGAGAGGAAGATGATTTGGGTGAGTTGTTAACGTAAATCTTAGGGTAAGACAATTTAATTAATAACATAATTAGTTTATTAATGTTTTTCTTATTTAAATTAAATTAGTTTAATTTATATCCAACTCATAAAATTATTATATAGGTCATACAATAGTAGATTCAAGCGAAAACGAATTTCGTTACCTTCGGGTTGACAAAGGCCACACTTGCTAGTCGGATTTGGATTTTTGGGAGTCGACTGGGATTTAAATTTACGTCAAACGTTATTGGATTTAAAATAAAAATTTGAAGTGATGGCAAATAAAGTCAAGGTGAGTAAACTCACTCTCTGGACTCGTTTACAATTTCTTATAAACGAATGTTTATTTAATATCTTTTTTATATGTTGTTTGTTGATTGTTTGGATGCATTGAATAATTATTGATGAATTGTGGCTATAATATTTATTAGTTGTATTTAGGATTTGTTGTTGTGGCTATTATATATATATATATATATATATATATATATATATATATATATATATATATATATATTGGGTAATTCCCGCGGTACCATTAGCGGATGACCCTATGCGCCCCCACAATATATATAGTGGATGACCTTCTGTACCGCGGTATCCTTCCTTAAAGCAGGATGAGTTTTATTTATGTTGTGTAACATCTATAAATGCAGGAAAAACAGGTTTGAGGTATCCAACTGGATTCCTTAAAAATTTATTATTGTTTATTTTCATATATATTATCATATATGATGTGTTAGAAAACCTGTGATTGATAATTGAGATTTAAATGGAAAAATTAGTTTTCCAAAATAGAATTTGAATTTCGAATAGGCTAGGAAATATTAACTCGTTTTGAATAACAAAAACAAGTAGTGAATTTATAAACGATATTTATAAATGAAATGGAATAATCATCATTGGATAATTTGGGAATTTAAATTCAAGTTTGAATATAAATAAAGGAACTGGGAATCATTTCAAAAAGTAAACAATGGAATTTATTTCGATGTTCAGAATGTAAGTAAAATTGGAATAAATCTGTATGGATTTATGATTAGAATTCGATAATGTCAACTTTTATAAAATAAAATAAATGATTTTCAAAAAGGATATTGAGATTATGTTATATAAAAACTAAATTTCAATACGAAAATAGATCCAAGATTATATATAATTAATAATAAATGAAATATTCCAAATATAGGAATTGGGTTTTAAGTAGATTTTGAAATGAAACTTATTTTAATATAATAAAAAAGGAAGTTGATTTATAAACGATGTTTATAAATGTAGTGAAGAAATTATCACAGGATAATTTAGAAGTTTGAATTCAAACGTGAATTTAAAAGTGAATTAGAAATCGTTTCGAAAAGGGAACGAAAAATTTTATTCCGAAATTTGGAATATAAACTAAATTGAAATAAATCTAGAGGATTTATAATTCGAATTCAATTATATCGAATTTTGAAAACTAATTTATTTCCAAGTGAATTGGAATTTAATATAGAAGATTTTGTTGTAAATAAATTTATGTCTGAGTTACGAAATAATCGATGATTAGTGGAAATCGGAAATATTAAGTTAGATTTGGAAAATTGGTTTAATTTATATTAAAATATATATAAGAATGTTACTGGAATTTATTAATAAATGAATTTCAAATATTTATATTTAAATTTATTTAAAACCAACTCGCCGCAGCACGATAGTTCGTAATTTGATGTTTCGAACTTCAGTTGAGCATATAGAACTCAGTATAAGTTGGAATTCTTTGAGACAAGAATCCTAGTGATCTATTGAATAATATCTTTCCAATGGAAGAGAGAAATTTGGATTTTGTCTTATAAATTTTGAGTTATATCAAAATCAATTTTTTAGAAAAACAGCGTTATAATTATTTATAAATTACAACAATTAATACATAAAATCGAAGGATTTTAGGTTAATAAAATTAGAATTTCATTTAATAAAATCCATACTTGAGTTCTAAAATAAATATAAGCCCAACTGGAGTTAATAAATTGATTTTTGAAACAAAAATCATATATTCAATTATTGAATAGAATTAACTAAGTAGAAAAATAATTAGTTAACCAAGTTTTGGATCAAGTTTGACTTTGAATAAGTGAATGGGATTTGTGAATCTATATTCCAAATCGAATACGAAATTGGAATTGAAAATGGAATTCGAGTGGTTTATAAGCAAAGTAAATATATATATATATATATATATATATATATATGAACGTGATATGTTCAAACAAAAAGTGAATAGGCAAAAGAGCTAATTAGAGAATAAATTAGCAAATTAAGTTAAAACAACTGGATTGAGTTGGAATAAATTTTAGAACATTTGAATAGATATTTGAACTGGTATGTAATGAAGTGAATAAAGAAAATAGGTTGAATGCTCGACAAAAGGGGTATGTACTTAATTTAATATGAGATTCTACGAGCCTATCTGACAAGCTGCTTGGCTTTTTGATTTTCTTTTTGAATGGAAATGGCCCAAAGAGGCAATTTGTAGTTGTACTGAGTGACCCGTACAAAGGAGACGCTAGCGAAATTTTTTGAAAATTTAAGGAGATAGAAAAATTTAAGAAAATTGATAATTAGAAATCGACTTATCAATTGTATACAAAAGTTAATAAGAGAATAAACATATATAGGAATTTTATAAGAAAATAAAAGGCATTTATAAAACTAAATTTTAAGAGATTGGAAGGAGAAACGTGTACACGTTTTAAAGTGAATGATGACTTAAAATCAAACGTTTTGTAGAATGAAATGATTTTGTTGATAAGAAGTTAAGAAATGGAGTTAAGTAAATTAGAAACTGATTGGAGATTAGCCGAGTTGAATGGCTTCCTCAGTGTCGACCTGATGTTGGTTTCGTCCTTCGGGGTTGACACTTAGGGAGTTGTTCTCCTACTAATTTTCGGTTAAGGACCGACGAATGTGGAAGAATAGTGATTTGTGAATATATGGAAGTGTTTTCTGATGTTAAAAAGAGATATTTTCTGGAATATAGAAAATAAATGGTTATGATAGATGGAAATGTTTTTCCAAGAATCGTGAGAGGCTAAACGGGTTTGGAGAAATATCTGAGTAAAGATATTGAAGAGAAATCGGGAAATGATATATTTAATTAATGAAATATTAATTAAAGGGGCTCAGTGATTGTTTGGTGCGAAATAATAAAATTTCCATTTGAAATAAGATCTTTGGATGAATGTTTGTTTCTTCTATATTTAAATAACCAACTATCGAAGTATTGGTCAATTTAATACCATCGTTTTTAATAATGGAGAGACCGGTTGGATTTATTATCCGAAAACCACTCCGTATGGGGATGTGCATTGCAAATCAAATTATGTTGCAGATAATTGAAGACAGAGGAAAGAGCAAGGGCTGTTTTGTTAATCCTAGGTAGAAATTGCCTAAGATGGATTGATGAAATAGTGCCTTCAGTTCGTCCAGTCCCAGGGCAACTTGTATGGACGAATGTCTAGCAGAGTAAGCCTAATCGATCACCTACATTGATCACTTCAAACATATCTACGTTGGTGGCGGAGGAATTTGTTTCACTTAGCTTTATGCCTGTGATATATTTAGGGAAATCAATAAATGATTTTGGCAAGTTTGATGATGTGGCATTCAAAGTGAATAAAGATGTGACATACTAAAAAGGTAAGATGTAGCCTCAAGCCTCACAACCATGAAATGGTTTAAAATCGGGTAGGTTGCAAGGCTAAGTAGGTCGCACCCAATTATGATGTATTGTCACCTGATCTAGATAAATTCCATTTGGTTCTTTATTCTATCGATGTTGTATGCTTTTGGTAACGGTTGTTGATCCCAGCCGTTGGTGACAATACATACGGAACACACAAGCAAAGTGATTGGTCGATCATTTTTAGCGTGGGTTGCAAGATGTTCTTGTTGAACCCGGCGTATTCCTATCTAGAGATACTGTCGGAAGGTGGCCCTATACCTCGCTAGTTGGAATCCATTCTTCAATAAGATCCCATGGTTTTGATTGTATAACATGTATGTGGAGCGTGAGATGCAAGCGTTCTACTAGATTTCTATTTACTAGATTTATGCACTATTTTAATATCTAAATAGTATTGATTTCAAAGAATGTTTTAGGTTATCGTAAGGTAAAAACCATCTGTGTTTATGTTTGGATTGGTCTTACGATTATCTTTTCTTTTGAAAAGGTTATTTTTAAAAGGTAAACCAAGTGGTTGGAATTTACACACACCAACACTTGACTGACCCAGAGTTATTTTGTTTTGTTTTACCCTAAATTCTTAGGTGCCCAAATTTGTATGGGCGGTCAAGTAGTTCACGATTTTACTAATACACTTGGAGAAGCTTGGTGTAGGAGGCTTCAGTGTTAGTTATCTAGTATTATTATCCATTGTGTTGCATATGTAATGTACTCTGGTAATGGTATGTAATACAGTTAAAATTTTGTATTCCAAAAGTTGTTATATATATTATATTATATTCCACTGCGACTGTGAGATTCTGTGTTGCTGTTCAGTTCTATCTTCTACCTATTTTCTTACATTCTAATTTTCATTCTTTCTATTTCTCACCCTCTAACTTCTTTCTATTAAAGATTCGTATTTTCATGCAATTTTGGTTGGATGTGAGTTATATTAAATCAACTCAAATTGTACAGATTTGCAGGCCTTTACAGTTGGTATCAGAGCTCAGGTTGGGAGAATACCTAGGCTACGGTGGGGTATACTCATTAGAGATAGTGTCAGCAGTACCCAAGAATGAGTTTGAGTTAATATACGAGAACACATATTTGTTAGTTGACATAAAAACTATTTTATATTGTGTTGATTGGTTTGGCGAGTGGTTTATGAATTATGGTCGATACATAAAGTATAACTGTATCGACAGGTGTTTCTAAACTCTTGAGCAGAGCAATTCGACACAGTATTGTTTTAAAGAGGCTAAATGAAATAATTTTATCTAAAATTCTATATTGATATAATAGGAATAAGTTTCTGAAATTATTGTAATATATGGATGAGGAGTTGGTTGTTATTATTATAATCCAGTGAGATTACCAAATCAGAATGGTTATATATATAACAAAATAGAATTTGTAATATGAATGAAGTATATACAAATGAGATGAATTGAAATTGGATTCAAAATCAAAATTTGGAATCTTAAATCCTTCGTTTTTGGGAAAAAATTCCAAATAAATATAAAGTAATATAGCATTACTTTGAAGAATTTAAATAAAAACTATTTTTTAATGGATTTTGAGAATGATGAAGCACTGAACTCACTTCAGTTGCTGGAAAATAATTTTGATGATGGCTGCAGCATCATCAATGTTCATTTTCTAGTTTCTAAGTGATGGATTTCTACCTTTGACAAGTTTTGATGGAAATTTGTTTGAAAGAAATCAGGTTAGTGTGAAAATTCAAATGTTTTGAATTTGAGATGGTTATAAATATATGTACACATTTTTATGTGATTTCTAAAGGATTTGAAATATAATCCAGGAATTTGAATTCTGGAATTTAAATTTAACTTAACCAAGTTAAATGGATCGAAGTGTATAAGTTAATTTGAATGCATATAAATGAAGTACGAATTGAATGTGAATGTATTGATTGTAAATCATTTAGATAAAATGAATGTAAGCATATATGATATGAAATATGAATAAAAACCAAAAGTTTTGTTGGAATTAAAGTTTTAGAAATATGAGGAGTTGAGTTACAACATAAGTGAGTCTTTGAAAAAGTTAATGGGTTCCTAGCGTTTAACCAACCTTAGTAATTTCGGGGACGAAATTCTTTTAAAGGGGAAGAATGTAACGATCCGAATTTTTTGATGATTAATTTTAAACATTTAATACTATTTTAAATGTTGAGTTGATAATATAAATTGATTTTTATATGGAATTTATCGATTTAATAATCGAATACGATTTAATTTCAAGTACACTGAATTAACGTAATACAAAAACGAAATATAATTGAATTCGAAGTTAAGACTGGATCGAAACAATTCAGATGATCAATATAAATTCTATTTGAATATAAATGATAAAAATAATTTATTATCGAGGAATGGATTATTTTTGAATTTAAAATTTTATTATTTCTATTTAATATGGTTATTTTATATATACGTTTCAATTAAATTTTAGAACCTATTCCATTGAGTTTAGAATAGCGTTATAACATTGAACCATCGGTCGTTACATTAAAATAGGGGGTTGATGATTTCAAGTTATGAACCCCGAGATATTTTTAATGGATAAGCTCGAAATCAAATCAGAATCTGTTTAAATAAAATAAAAATCTCTTTGAATCAAATCGTATTGAGTACGAAATCAAATCAAATTAAATATTCTATACTTAAACTGACCTATTATATTGTACTTCATCCGACCTTGAGACCTCCCTTCCTTCATTTATAAATATGCGATCAAAACCCCTATCTTTCCTCAACCTTTAGCGAAGCCCAAAACCTTTTTTCAGGGCGCGTTTGTTTTTCTGGAGATTCGAATCTTTTGGGGAGAGCTCGAGTTGAGTCACACTTGGGTTCGTCGTCGTTGGAGGAGGTAGGGCGAACTGCGATGGCAATGGGATGACTTCTGATAAACTCAGGAAGCAAGACATGGCAAGGTAGCAGATTGGAGAAGCAGTTCAGCATAAAAGGGAGGGGTCTTCGAGTTCAGAATTCGGTTGAGGGTTGAAGGGAGTAAGGGCTGGAGATTGCTCTTGTGGGGTAGATGGCAGAGATGGATGATCAGAGTCAGTGGTATAGGCGGTCAAAGCCAGTCGAAGATTGGGAAAATGCTTAATAACGAGCGCGAATTCTTTGCTAGAGAGGAAGATGATTGGGTGAGGTGCTAACATAAATCTTAGGGTAAGATAATTTAATTAATAAGATAATTAGTTTAGTAATGTTTTTTATTTAAATTAAATTACTTTAATTTATATCCAACTCATAAAATTATTATATAGGTCATACAATAATAGATTCAAGCAGAAACGAATTTTGTTGGCCTCATGTGTACAAAATCCACACATACTAGTTGGATTTGGATTTTCCGGAGTCAATTGGGATTTTTATTTTACGTCGAACGTTATTCGATTTAGATCAAAAATTTCAACAGATCTCAAGTAAAGTCAAGCTTAGTAAACTCACTTTCTGCATTCTTTTATAATTTATTATAACAATTGTTTATTTAATATATTTTTTATATGCTGTTTGTTGGTTGTTTGGATGCATTGAATAATTGTTGTTGAATCATGGCAATAATATATATTAGTTATATTTAGGCTTAGTGGTTATGGTTATTATATATATTGGATATTTTCCACAATATCATTAGCCGATGACCCTATGTTCCCCACAATAAATATAGTGGATGACCTTCTATACCGGATATCCTTCCTTGAAGCAGGATGGGTATTATTTATGTTGTCTAACATTTGTGGATACAGGAGAAGCAGGTTGCAGGGATCCAACTAGATTCCTCAAAAATTTAATATTGTTTGTTTTCATATACATTATCATATATAATGTGTTAGAAAAACCTGTGATTGATAATTGAGAGTTTTGGTTGTTTGAATATCACTGGCCCTAAATATTGATATATAAAAATATGTAAAAAGGAATTTTGAGATTTAAAAGGAAAAACTATTTTCCAAAATAGAATTTGAATTTCGAATTTGCTTGGAAACATTAAATCGTTTTTAATAATAAAAGCAAGTAGTGAATTTATAAACGATGTTTGTTAATGAAATGGAATAATCATCATTGGATATTTTGGGAATTTAAATTCAAGTTTGAATTTAAATAAGGAAATTGGGAACCATTTTAAAAAGTAAATGATGGAATTTATTCCGATGTTCGGAATGTAAGTAGAATGGGAATAAATCCATACGGATTTATGATTTGAATTCGACAATGTCAACTTTTATAAAATAAACGATTTTCATAAAGGATAGTCGAATTGTATTAGATAAAAACTAAATTTAAATACGAAAATAGATTCTAGATTATATACAAGTTATAATAAATGAAATATTCCAAATATATCAATTGGGTTTGAAATAGATTTTAAAATGAAACTTGTTTTAATATATTAAACAAGGAAGTAGATTTATAAACGATGTTTGTAAATGTAGTGAAGAGATTATCATAGGATAGTTTGGAAGTTTGTATTCAAATATGGATTCAAAAGTGAATTAGAATTCGTTTCGAAAAGGGAACGATGGATTTTATTCTGGATTTGGAATATAAGCTGAATTGAAATAAATCTAAAGGATTTATAATTGGAATTTGATTACATCGAATTTTGTAAAATAATTTATTTCCAAGTGAATTGGAATTTAATATAGAAGACTAAGGTGTAAATAAATTTATATCTGAGTAATGAAATTAACAGCGGTTAGGGAAAATCAGAAATATTAATTTAGAATTGGAAAACTAGAGTAAATTATACTAAAATAAACATTATAAGAATGTGAATGGAATTTATTAATTAACAGAAGTTCAATTTTTTTATTTAAATTTAATTAAAACGAGCTCGCCACAGCACTGTAGTTCGTAATTTGATGTTTCGAACTTCAATTGAGCATATAAAACTCAACATAAGTCGGAATTCTTTGTAATAAGAATCATCGAGATCTATTGAATAATATTTTTCCAATGGAAGAGAGAAATTTGGATTTTGTCTAATAGATTTTGAGTTATACCAAAATCAAATTTTCAGAAAAACAACGCTATAATCGTTTATAAATTATAGCGATTAACAAATAAAATCGTAGCATTTTTAGTTAATAAAATTTAAATTTCATTTAGTGAATCCATACTTGAGTTATAAAATAAATATGAACCTAAGTGGAGTTAATGAATTGATTTTTGAAACAAAACTTATATTTTTAATTGTTAAATAGAATTAACTAAGTATAAAAACAATTAGTTAACCAAGTTTTGGATCGAGCTTGACTTTGAATAAGCAAATGAAATTTGTGAATTTATATTCGAAATCAAACATGAAATTTGAATTGAAAATGGAATTCGATTGGTTTATAAGCAAAGTAAAAATATATATGAACGTGAGATGTTCAAATAAAAACTGAAATAGGCAAAAGAGCTTTTAGAGAATAAATTAGCAAACTCAGTAACAATAACTAGATTGAGTTGGTATAAATTTTGGAATGTTTGAATAGATATTTAAACTGGTATGGAATGAAGTAAATAAAGAGAATAGGTTAAATGCCCGACAAAGAGGTATGTATTTAATTTAATATGAGATTTTATGAGCCTACTTGGCAAGCTGCTTGGCTTTTTGACTTTTTTTGAATGGAAAGGGCTGAGAGAGACGATTTGTAGTTGTACCGAGTGACCTGTACAAAGGAGATGCTGTCGAAATTTTCCGGAAATATAAGGAGATAGATAAACTTAAGAAAACTGATAATTAGAGATCGACTTATCAATTACATATAGGATTCAATAAGTGAATTAACGTATAAGGGAATTTTATAAGTAAATAAAAGGAATTTATGAAATTAAATCTCAATACTGAAAGGAGAAACATACACGTTTTAAAGTGAACGATGGTTTAAAAGCAAACTTTTTGCAGATTGAAATGATTTTGTTAATAAGAAGTTAAGAAATGGAATCAAGGAAATTAGAAGCCGACTAGAGATTAGTCGAGTTGAATGGCTTCCTGAGTGTCAATCTGATGTTGGTTTCGGCTTTCGAGGTTGATACTTAGGGAGTTATTCTTTTTTTTTTTAATATAGATATAAATATATAACCATAGTCCATAACAGCTGCCAACATGCCTGACAGGACATAACCATCTAAGACTATGACCGTATATGTAAGAAAGTAGATAGATGTGCTCTGGATAAACTACCGCTCATCATACTTCAATATCAGTTTCTGGCAAGGCCACCACCCGATAGTGAAGTATATCTACTCCTACACACAATAAAAGTATGTCCAAAAATATAACCAAAATACATGAGAACAGTACATCTCACTATAGAAAAAGACTCTCCCGAGCTGCTCCACAATAAGCTCCCCAACATTAAGCAACTACCTGTAGCCTAATCTAGTCGCGAGGCATCCATACGGTAGCAACGAGAAAGATCCCATCCTAATGAGCTCTCCTAAAACTACCAGACCAATCAGGCCAATGCAAGTAACCCATAAACGGTCTTCCTAGAAGAACCTATAAATCCAGGCCCTACAACACTAGCAAACAACATCAGCCCCAATAAAGGGGAGGGGAATGTGAGGAGATAGGGTAGCGGGATGGATCCTACTAACCTAGCAAAAAAGAGGTTCACCCGATTCCCTCTCTAGAGGCAGATAGAACTGATGTAACATCAAAGGTATCAGCCAATCTCCTAGAGCAGGAACACACTGAGCCTCTAAAAGGCTTACCACAAAACTCAAGAAAAACGCCATTTCTTACCTTTTGGATAATAGCTGGAGGATCCATAGGAACCTCATTAAAAATGGCCTTGTTCCGCGAGCACTAGATATGGCAACAAATAAGACAAGAGATAAGCCGAAACAGGATCGACCGGACTGATTTACCTGAGATTCCATCCCACCAGGATCCCAGTAAATCTGAAAGCGAGGCTGCATTAATTTGGATTCCTACCAGGTTTCTGAAGTAACTCCAAACAATTATGGCAAAGAAGCCGAAGAAAAACAAGTGATTAATCGATTCCGTTTCACCAGTCCCACAACACTGACAATGGGACACAAGAGGGATTCCATTCTTTTGAAGATTCTCATCCATTGGAAGCCCATCATGAAGGGCCTGCCACATAAGCAGAGACACCTTTGGGGGAATGGACATCCTAGATGAAGGAGAAAATATAAAGACGTGGAGTCGGCAATCTTGCTGACTTCCACGCCGCCGAGATTAAGAAAGGATTGCCATCCCACCCTGATCCTCTTCCATGAGAATCGGAGAAAGCCTTGACCGACTGCATCCATTTCCACGTCTCACTTGCGTAGGACAGGACACATGTGAAATTCATTGCCTGAAGCCTGTGTTACTTGGCATTAAGGGACCTCGTCCATAAGAAGTCGTTAGCATCAAACCGAGCCCACAACTTGCAAGTGAAAGAAATATAGGTATCCTTAGGATTACGCAGGCCTAAACCTCCTTCACTTTTGGGATGACAAATAGTGTCCCAAGAGATCCAATAGTGACGATTGGCATTGTCCTTTTTACCCCAGAAAAAGGAAGAAGCCAGAGACCGGTAAGACCGGAAGAAGGAAGAGGTAGGAGCCATGACAGAAAAGACGTGAGATCCTAAAGTGTCCAAAACCGACTTTATCAGAACAAGTCTACCTGCCTGAGAGAGAAGCACCGCATTCCACCGAATAATCTTACCCCTGGCCCTATCTGTCAAGGGATCAAAGATGGCGTTTAGCTTACGACCTCTGTAAAGAACAATACCTAGGTACGGTAAGGGAAGGGTGGAATCTTTGAAACCGGTGAAGGTTTCAATCCATACAGATCTAACCTGAGACAAGTCTCTAGCCCCAACAAAGCAACTCTTATCATAGTTAACGAGTTGGACAAAACACCTCTCATACTGCAGGATGAGGCTGACAAGGCGACGGATCGACTAACGATTACCGTTCATGAAAATGATAATATCGTTAGCAAAGGATAAGGAAGAGATGATAGGGCATCCTGAAGGGATACCGAACCGCTGAATCTGGTAAGCCATCGTTAGGAAATGCAAACCGCGAGCGAAAGCCTCAGTAGCAATAACGAAAAGAGAAGGAGACAGAGGATACCCCTGACGAAGACCTCTTCCCGCCCTGAAGTACCCGTTGGCTGATCTGTTGATGAGAACGGAGAACCAACAGTTGGAGATAAGCCTCCAGATAAGGTCAATAAGGGTTTCGGGAAATCCGAAAGCCCTTAGAACCCGAGTAATGAAAAACCAGGACATGCGATCGTAAGCTTTAGCCATATCTAGCTTCACGGCCATATTAGTGCCCCTAACCTTCCTATCTAATTGAGACACCAGTTCCTAAGCTAAAAGGACGTTGTCGGTAATCAAGCGTCCTTTTACAAACCTAGCCTGAGAGGAAGAAATAACCGATTGAGGAAACGGAGCTAACCGACTGGCTAGAACCTTAGAAAGAACTTTGTTAGAGAAATTACACAAATTGATTGGCTGAAAATCCATGCACGATGGCAAATTCTTGCGCTTAGGTATAATAATCAAGTTGGTGGAAGTCTAGCCCTGCGGAAGCTCTCCACCATAGAAAAAGAACAGGATAGAAAGGCAAAAATCGGCATCTATGATCGGCCAAACCTTTCGACAGAAGAGCCCATTGAAGCCATCAGGCCCACTAGCACTATACTTATTGAGAGAAAAGACACAGGCGCATATTTCTTCCGAAGACGGAGGTACGACAAGGTCTACACTCTTCGAGGTAGTATCAACCTAGGAATGAAGCCCAAGAAGGACGGATCAGAGACAGACACAGAAGGAGCACCAAGGAATGATTAAAAGTGAGACAGAATGGTCTCCTTGACTTCCACCTCGTTGGAAGCCATAGAGAGATCAGGACATTGAATCTGAAGAATCGAAAGAAGACGGTTCTTCTTTTGAATGGAAGAATGGAAGAACTTGAAGTTTGTATCTCCCTTGACAACCCACTTGATCCTTGCCTTCTGGCGAAGATAGTCGTTCTCGATACGAAGCTCCGACGAAAAGGCTAACTGGGCGAATGCCCAAGCTTCCTTATTAGCAGAGGAGGGATCTTCGTCGAAGGCAGTTTCTGCTAGAATAAGAGTCTCTTCGGTCGCACGGACACGGTCGAAAATATTCCCAAAAACTTGCACGTTCCAAGACATAAGGCAAGTCTTAAGACGTTTAAGTTTACGAGAAAACACAACAACATAGGAGCCTTGAATAAGAGCGTTCCAAGAGTCTTCCACTACACCATGGAATGAAAGATAGGAAATCCACATACTTTGGAACCTAAACGAGGCAGGCCCCGAGCGAGAATGGGGAGTGGAGGAAAGCAACATAGGAGCATGCCTTGAGAAAGCACGGTGTAGATGAGAGACAAAAAACACGAAGGGAAGGTTGAACCAACCTTCCGATCTGAATACTCTGTCAAGCCTAGAGAGGATATGGTTAGGCTCGTCTTGGTTATTACACCAAGTAAAAGCCGGCCCGACGAAGGAAACCTCGGAAAGACCTGACCCAACAATGAAAGCATTGAAGTCCACCACCGCTGAACGGTTAGCGGCAATGCCTCCCTGTTTCTCGGCTTGGCAGGCGACAACGGTGAAGTCACCTCCTAAAACCGAAACGGCGAAACCCAGGTCAGAGAGAGGGTGATATCGAACCAAAGGATCAACCTCTCGATCCGTTCACATTTGGCGTAAACCGCCGAGAAAAGAAAAGGGGTTGGGAAAGAAGGAGCCATACACGGCACTGAGTGAATCTGAGACGAATCGAAAACAGAGTGAGCCGCGACATCTTTGGACCAGAGGATCCAAATCTTCCCAGAGACATTGGCTAAAGCTCCACCAAAGCCAATAGACAGAGCAACATTGGTGACCTCTTCTGGACCTAGAAAAGGTTCCTGAAGCGCAACCAGCGAGACATAGTATTTCTTAACGATGCGTTTAAGCCTAGCCATCAACGCATTGTTACCGATCCCTCGAACATTCCAAAAAAGTAAGTTCGACATCCGGAAAACACAGACAAAGAAAAAGATGAGGGATGCAACGCCCAAGAAGAGAGAACCCCTGACCAACCCAGAGAAGATAAAGTGTGTGTCGAGTAGATCTAATGATTTGCTCGGATGCCGCTATAGAGCATGTGCGAATGGTGCAGGGAGTGCGGGGGGAGCACGGAGATGTCTGCCGTTTCTGATGCGTCGTAGAAGAATAGTGATTTGTGAATATATGGAAATGTTTTCCAATGTTAAAAAGAGTTATTTTCTGGAATATAGAAAGTAAATGGTTATGATAGATGGAAATGTTTTTCCAAGAACCGTGAGAGACTAAACGGGTTTGGAGAAATATCTGGGTAAAGATATCAAAGAGAAATTTGAAAATGATAAATTTAATAAATGAAATATTAATTAAAGGGGCATAGTGATTGTTTCGTGATAAATAATAATATTTCCAATTGAAATAAGATCTGTGGATGAATGTGTGTTCCTTTGATAGTTAAATAACCGACTATCGAAATATTGGTCAATTTAATATCATCGTTGTCAATATGGAGAGACCGGTTGGATTTATTATCCGAAAACCGCTCGATATTGGCATAAGCATTGTGAATCAAATTATGCTGAACATAATTGAAGACGAAGGAAAGAGAAAGGGTTGCTTTGTTAATCCTAGGTAAAAATTGCCTATGATGGATTGATGAAATAGTGCCTTCAGTTTTTCCAGTCACAGGACAAGTTGTATGGATGAATGTATGACAGAGTAAGCCTAACCGATCACCTGTATTGATCGCTTCAAACGTATCTACATCAGTGGCAGAGGAATTCGTTTCTCTTAGCCTTATGCCCATGATATTTTTAGGGAAATAAATAAATGATTTTGGCGGGTTTGATGATGTGACGTTCAAAGTGCATGAAAATGTGACTTACTAAGGTAAGACGTAACATCAAACCTCACAACCGGGAAATGGTACAAAATCGAGTAGGTCACATGGCTAAGTGGGTAACACCCAATTAGGGTGTATTGTCACCTGATTTCGAGAAATTCCAATTGCTTTTTTATTTTATCGTTGTTGTATGCTTTGGGAAACGGTTGCTTGTCCCAACCGTTAGTGATAATACATTCAGAACGTTCAAGCAAAGTGAGTGGTCGGTCATGTTTAGCCGGTGTCGTAAGATGTTCTTATTGAACTTGGTGTATTCCTCTCTAGGGATACACTATCGAAAGGTGGTCTCATACCTTGCCGGTTGGAATCCATTCTTCAATAAGAGCCCGCAGTTTTGGTTGTATACTATTAGACCAAAAAGTGGTTCTAACACCCGAATTGACTAAAATTAAAATAAAATGAGATCGAAAATAAAAAAGAGACACAGGATTTATAGTGGTTCGGCGTTGAAAAGCCTGTGTCCACTTTATAATCTCTTTGCTTGATGATGTAGATGAAAATACAATGGGATATTCACTCAATTTCACTCACTTTTCATATACATTCACTCAACTATCTCAACATACACTTTGAATGATGATTTTGGATTGTTTGGAGTGCTGGAATTCGGTTCTCCTTGATGTTTGAACTCTAAAAGTGCCAAAAAATCCTTTCAAATGACCCTTGGGGTCTATT
Organism: Allium sativum; assembly: GCA_030737875.1. Taxonomy (NCBI): domain Eukaryota; kingdom Viridiplantae; phylum Streptophyta; class Magnoliopsida; order Asparagales; family Amaryllidaceae; genus Allium; species Allium sativum. The sequence continues at coordinate 113,079,564 of CM060920.1, read as the reverse complement.
TATAGGTGGAAACTTCTCCAGAATTCGGTTCGGATCGGGTGCACGTGTCCTCCATTCCATGACTTTCGGGATCGGATGAGCTCTGGTGTTGCCAGCACATCAGGTGAGTGGCCATCGTGGGTAGAAAGTAGGTGTAACTGCCCCGAATATTCAGGAGATCATGGTGCGGAGTAGCAGGGTGAACTGGGTTTGGATCAGATAGGGTAACAAAATAGGCTTTGGATCGGATAAGCTAATAACATGGGGTTCGGATCGGATCATCCCATCCGATCCGATCCAGCTTGAATCTTGCCTTCCTCACTTTGTCTCGCTTTGCTTTTCTTTGATTACCCCCGATCCGATCCAGTTTGATCTTTCAGCTTTGTGATGCTTCTGTTCTTACCTCTGTAACTCCGATCCGAACCGGATGTGTGACAGAGTGTCTTCTGTTTACTTGATCTTCTGACTTCTTGACTTTGTATAGCCTATTTACAAAGTAGGCTAACATTTTGCCCCCTCAAAGGATGCTTCTGTTAAAGACAGAGCGTGCTTTGATGTCGTCTGTTCGCTAGTCTTTGAATTTGAATCGTTGAGAAGTTATTTCTATTGATTGTATAGGGATATGCTGCTCCAGGAAGTCGCATCTCCCGATGTCTATATATACATTACGCAGCGTGAGGATTGTTTTCTTCATTCTTTAGCAAGTTTGAGAATTCTTCTTAATGTCCAGCGATCCTTCCAGGTAATCGTTTTTCTTTATCTTCTTTTGAATTTGACTTGTGTGTTAAGCCAGCATGTAAAACTTTATTCGGTTCGGAATCCGACCCGAACAGATTTTACCTCGTCTTGCCTGATATAGAATTAACAAGCTAGAATACTTTCATGGGTTTAATTTTTGATCCGAACGGGTCGAGGCCACAGAGGAAAGCCTCGTTGGTCCGAATGGCTTTTCCTTTAATCCATCACCACTGAGCCAATGGGCCTGATATGTTCACAGGAGCTTTGATTCTGGTCCGGACGGAATTTTGGGCCCGGAATATGAGGAGCCACTCTAACTTCATATATAAACCCAACAATCCTTCTCTTTCTTTTCTTCGTTTCCTTTATCGCCAGTGCTTGACAAACTCTACATCGAACCCTAGCTCTTGAAACCCCCAGATCCTTCTTGTTAATCTTCAAATAAGCTCGTAAGTAGGTTTAACACTCCAAACATCCTTGTAATAATTGATTTTAATTGAAATTCGCGGTCAAATCAAGTTATTTGGTCATGACCTCTACTCGGCCTCGACGCCATGGTTCCCCCTCTCGTCGCCATCGTCGCTGGTGATTCTGTCGCCACCTCGAGGCGTCGGGAGATGGGGTTTCGTTTAATCATTGGACTCTGTAGCATATGGGTGCTAAGTCTTAACTGGATTTTTTGATGGTGAATAGATTCGGTGCTGGTTGTACAAGATGGAAAATGGAGAAGAAGAAGAGAAGGAGGAAAGCTAGGATCGGATCGGGGGAAGAAAAAGTCATAACGTTGGGAAAGGAGAGGAGCTCACATAATCGGATCGGATCGGGAAAAAAGGGTTTGAGGTAATCAAAACCTTCCCGGCCGGGTCGGGTCGGAGCAAAAGACAAAAAAGGGGGAAGAAGGCAGGGTTGTTCAGGTCAATCCGATCCGCTCCGAAAGTTAACCCCCGAACCGATCCGGATATGACTCATTGAGTGTGAGCCTCTGCTTTAAACCGACACATGACTTTGCCTATCCGATCTGAACCTGATATACACATCCGAACCGAACCGAAATGGCTCATCCCCACGCACAAGAGTTTATTCAACTAACTTAATCAATGCTGGACATAACTTTCAACTTAATGGACAGTTAGGATAACTCCTTTTGAACAAAACGAACGTCGAGAACTGTTCTTAACATCATAACTTTGCCCAGATTTTGTATTACACTCTCAAGTGTTAACTTTACATTTTCTGCACACACTGTACACACTTTAGTTCACACATGTGCACAAGAGGACACGGGCTAATTTACTCTAACTTCTGTTATTACTTCTTCGATAGTTTAGTGATCATGGCCAAAAGACATTCTTCTAGACTGGCAGAAAAGAAAGAGGTCCCAGAGATATCCGACAAAATTACTCTTGATGACATATCATCTTCCTCAGACCCTAAATGGGGTGATGAGGAATCGGATTATGAAGTGGGGGCGCATAGCAGCGGAACATCTTCTGACAATGAAGTTTCTCTGGGTTATGAAGAGGAAGGAGGGGTTGGAGATACCCGAGCTCCTGACGAATTTGAATCTGCTGTCATATTAGAATCACCTCAAGATTCTGTTGAATTGACAATTGACTATGACAGTCTCCTTCGAATATGTTTGAAGTATGGGATGTATAAAAAAGATACTCTGGTGCCGTCTAAAACCGACCGTCCTCATAATCCTCCGGAGGGATTTATGGCTATCACCCGATTAATGTGCATGGTTGGGGCTATCCCTCCATTTTTCTCCTTTCGTCGTCGATTTTCTAAGACAAATGCGGATTGCCCCCATGCAGCTGCATCCCAACTCTTATGCTTACCTGCATACCTTATATGTTGCATACCATGAGATCCTAGGCATAGAGCTCACTTTTGATGACGTTCATTTCTTCTATAACTTCAAGCACCGGACTCGAGAAACTCCTTCTTTCTCTTACTTCGAGTTTGTCCCAAAAAGAAAGATAATTTCAGCGCCCTTCAGTAGCTAGGCCGGCGACTCCAAGATGGAATGGTTTTATATAAGGCAACAGCCGGGGTGTGCTAGGAGATGGACAAAATCGAGTAAGACACTGATTTTATAAACCTCGACTCTGAATGTCCACGCTGCCATACTAATCCATTTTCTTTTTGTTTGCAGTTGACAATCCAAAACAGATATCGGGGCCAAGTGTTCTTTGATCGTATGCACCGACTCCTTAATCGTGATCAAAAGTTTTAAACTATCGATGAAGTCCTCAAGGACAAATATCTCCATCACCACAGGCTGATATCCATTACCAGTAGTATAGGTCACGGGTCAGGTCCATATGTGTATATCCCTCCGGTGAATGTAATTCCATAAATGGGTGAGAGTTCGAAAGGTCCCACCGTGCCACTTCGAACTTCGCCTTCTCCAAGTTCGACTCAAGATGATGAGTTGGCTAATTTACCTGAGAAGCACCGAGAGGGGTACATCACTCCTGGGGATGTGGTTTCTCCTGAGAAATCACCATCTCCTGAAGATCAGCCAACAGACACTTCCCAAAGAGATGCCCCTACTATTGATGATCCCACATTTCAAGGCTTGGGAGATCTCCCTCTTCCTGATACTATTTACACTTCCGAGGATTTTGTCACAAATCCTTTAGTTTTTACTTCTTCGGAGGAAGCCACTCCTGTTAAGGCCAAAGAGCCCTCTCGCACTGGCTCAGCTTCAGACACTGGTTTGTCGGAGGGGGGACACCGCTTAGGATGCACTTAACACAATTGCACCCCACTTCACAACACTTACGTCTTATGAGAATACTGATTCTGAATTCCACTTGCTTTATTGTGCAGGTACAATGTCTCTTGCTTACTATGATATCAAAAAGCTACGTCGCAGCATGACCAGACCCCCTCACGATGTTGAGTATGATCGTCGCGAAGATCGCGGTAGGGAGGACAGAAGGCCCTATGATTCTTATCATTCGCGGTCCTCGCGCTCTTGCTCTCCCGTTCGGTCAGATCCAGAGCGATATAAGGGCTACCAAGGTCGTCGAGAAGATGACAAGCCGCAATCAAAAGACTCAACTTCTTCTCAAGAAAAGCACAGTAGGGAGAGGAGACCGCCAAGAGATACCGAATCACGAAGCAAGCGCAAGGTTCCCGCTAAACGGCCTAGAAGGGATGAAGAGGCCATTGAGCCCTCCACGCATAGGGATACCGAGCTGACATTTCCTACACCTCCACCGTTGGATGCTGAAACTGCAGTTAAGCGGGCGTATCTGGAGGAGCAATTTCCTGATCACTACTTTGAAAACTTGACTTTTTTACCTGCTCTTGAGCCTATTTATTCGAGGTGGGCAGATGAGGCCAAAGCAAAAATAGACGCGGTCGAGAAATAATATTTAGAGATGTTCAAGTATTCACGCAACCTTTCCAAAATCATCCGAACTTTAATCACGAATACTAACTCGATGCAGAAGACGCAGAGAATGATGCAAGGGCCTTAAAAAAATTAGGAAAAGACCTCGAGGATACACAGGCTCAACTTGATGTTGCTCAACGGGACGCTGCCAGCTTCAAGCAACAATTTGAAGATTTACAAAAACGCTAACATGACTTGCTCGAGTCCCATACTCAAGAGCGCTCGGAGCTGAAAAAGCAAGCGAAGGATACCAAGTCAGATGCTGCCAAAATGCAACTCGCTTATGCTGACCTTGAGCGAGAAAAGGCCGAGTGGGCGAAGAAGAATGCCGAACTGGAAAAGAAAATGCTGACTTGGCTTCCAATTTGATGGAGGCCGAAAACAGGGCTGCCCTGGCGGAGGGTAATGTTGAAAGCGTCATCAAATCGGCCGAAGAATCTCGCAAACAGCTAGCGGAGGCCCAGGAGGAGGTGCAGGGCTTTGGTGAATTACTGATTGAATTTTTTGCACATATAATCCGCTACCGGAACATCTCTTGGATCGATGATTAGCCGACTACCTTGGTTCATGTATGGAGCCAAATTGTTGAATGGGAGAAAAAAGAACTCAAGGTAGATTCCATCGACGAGGACAAACTTATGGAAAAGTACTTGAGAGATGACGAGCCGGCGAGTCTAGCCGAGGGGCGTCGCCTAATTGCTGCCGCCATGAATGAGGAAAAGCGGAAGGCTAAACAAAAGGACGTCTTGGAGGTTGGCTCTTCTTCCACTGCCGCTAAAACTACTGAAGTAAAGGAATACGACCCCGAAAATCCGGCGATCCCTCAGACATCTCTTTTATCTCCTATTCCTGAATCGGCTTCAGAGACGGCAGCTACTCCGGCTGAGAAATCGTTGGAAGGTATTTCTACCTTTTCACCCAAATTCGTCAAAGCTGTTTCAACTTTCCACCGCATAGTCGGACAATCAATGAAGGGCTCTTTATTTTCTCATGAGTTGATAACTGTTACTTCTCATTCCGCAGGTACTGAACCAGCCGAGAAGGCAGACGTGCCCCAAGGAACCACTGCCGAAACAAAGTCAGCGGAGAAGGATGAAGGAGACAAGGGTAAAGCTAGCGCTCCTCACGATGGCGAGATGATAGACGCCTTAAAAGATGATGGTGATGATGAGGGACATGAGGAGGACCCTGAGGTGGCTATAGTTGGGGAGTAAAAAAGCGCCGATGACATTACTTTTGGTGCACTGAAAGTCGAACAAGACAAACGCATGCAGCTTAAAGTTGAAGACCTAGACCCTGAAAGCCTTAAGCCCCTCGCAGTAGTGGATGCTGGATCAAGGTTAGTTGTTAAGCTTTCGACTAGATCTATTACAGAAGAACTTGCTAAAAAGTCTTCTCTTGATTCCAGCGTTTCGCCTTCCGGGGAAAAGTCGACTGATTCCAGCACTTCAGCCTCAGGGAAGAAAAAACCAAGGCGCATCTTAACTGATGCTGAAAAAGAGGGGAAGGATGCTCAGAAGGCCGCTAAGAAGTCCAAGTCCACTTCAAAGTCTAAGTGATGGAGTGCTTTACTTTATTTTAGCATTTAACTGGTCCACAATTGTTGCAGCGAGTGTGGCCCTCGCATCTTCTTTTAGCCGGTTTTCCTGTACAAATTCATGCTTTTGTGAATAAATACAAATAATTCATTTCCTGCAATGCCTATTAGTCGTCAGTTCATTATTTATGTAAAATTTCAAATGCATGTCCTACTAAAGTCGTGTAATGTAGCCATAGTGGGGGGAAATATGTCTATACATATATGCCCTCAGTCAGTCTTGAAAAACTATTCAAGATTAAATTAAAAAGTCTGAATGTCCCCGATTCTCCGACGGGGGTCACATTCCTTGTGTCAATGATGCCTGTTCTTTTCTGGCATTTTTTATACTCTCCTGTCTTATGTTCAGGTTAGAGTTCTTGCTGAGGCGGTCTCTTGTCTGGGTACACCTTCACGCCTCAGAGGACGTCGTCTTCCCGTCCTTTATATTCTCTCTCAATTCCTGAGAGTTAGAGTTAAGAATGTCGTCTTCCCATTCTTTTATGTCTTATTGCACAAACAGTCGTTGTGTTTGTTCCTGCATATAAGCCGTCTTCAACTTTTCAGATTTTAATTTAACATTTCATATTCCACAGTTACAATAGAATAACAGTTGAAGATATAAATAATGCAGGAAAGTAAATGGCACACGATATTTTTATAGTGGTTTGGCTAAGTCGTAGCCTACATCCACTTTATAGTTCTTTGTTCGTATCAACATACTTTTCTAAGGCAAGTCGTGCCTTTTTACAGAGTTCATAAGAAAAACGAGAGAAAATACAACTTCTCTAATTCAAATATCGCATCAAGTGTTGGGCATTCCAAGCCCTAGGCACTTCTTCGCCATCTACGGTCGTTAACTTGAAGGCTCCTCTTTCAAGTTTCCGTTGGATGACGAATGGCCCTTCCCACTTTGGACCAAGGTGAGGAAGGGATGGAAAAACTCTCTTTAGCACCAAATCTCCTGGTTCAAAGGTCCTAAAACGAACTTTTTTGTCATAATAGCGTGCCATCTGACGTCTATGTATCGACGCACGCAAGTCTGCCTCGTCTCTTTTCTCTTCGATTTCATCAAGAGACTCGAGTAGGAGTGCCTGATTCGTCATCGGGCCATAATATGTCACCCTGTGAGAGGGAACTTCAAGCTCTACCGGGATTACTGCTTCTGAGCCAAATGAGAGAGAGAAAGGAGTATGACCGGTAGCTGTCTTAAATGTTGTCCGATATGCCCACAAAGCCAAGGGCAATTCATCCACCCATCTTGCTTTTGCACGCTCTAATCACTTCTTGAGGATGGACTTTATGACTTTGTTTATTGCTTCTACTTGCCCGTTCGATTGTGGATGGGCAACTGCAGTGTACCGCTTGTCGATCTTGTATTTCTGGCAGAAATTTCTGAATTCGGCACCATCGAACTGGGTTCCGTTATCAGTTATAATGGTCCTTGGAATCCCAAATCGGCATATGATATTTCTAACCATGAAACTTATCACCTTTCTCGCTGTGATTTTGGTTAAGGGCTCAGCTTCCGCCCACTTCGTAAAATAGTCCACGGCGACTATTGCATATTTCGCTCCTCCTTTGGCAATCGGTAGAACTCCGATGATGTCAATTCCCCACATGGAAAACAGCCACGGACTCACCATCGACTTAAGCTGAGTCGGTGGTGCTCTGGGGATCTTGGCGAACCTCTGGCATTTGTCGCAGCGTCGTGAATAATCAACTGCATCTTTATTAATTGTGGGACAGAAATATCCATATTGCAATACCTTTTTTGCTAAGGTCTGACCTCCCGTATGATCTCCAAACTCACCTTCGTGTACTTCTCTTAGTACGCGCTTGATGTCGTCATGTGCTATACATTGTAACAAGGGCATAGAAAATCCTTGCCGATAGAGGGTATCATCTTGAAGGATGTATCTGGTGGCTTTGCGAACTATGGCCCGCCTCTCACTTTTCTTTGACGGGAGAACCCCATTTCTAAGGAAATTCTTGATTGGGGTCATCCACGACTCCCTCTCTGGTTCTGCTTCGAAAGCTAATTCGATTTCCATTGACTCAAAACTAGGCGATTCCAACGTCTCAATTGGAACCATTTCGGTTTCCTCCGGAATGTCGGAACTAGCCAGCTTCGCTAGCCGGTCTGCCTTTTTGTTTTCAGCTCTTGGGATATGCGTTATGTTATATCGTTCCAAATTGCGCAACAGCTCCTCCACTTTCCCGAGATAAGTAATAAGTCGAGGTCCCCGAGCCACAAACTCCTTTCGCACTTGGCATACGACTATTTTGGAGTCGCAGAATATATCCAATGCCTTTATTCCAAATTCCTTAGCAAGTTTCAGCCCGGCAATCAGGGCTTCATATTCAGAGTCATTATTGGTCGCTGAAAATTCTAGTCATAGAGCATAATACAACGATCGTCCTTCAGGAGTAACTAAAACGACCCCCGCTCCGGACCTTCGGTTGTTTTTGGCTCCGTCTGTGTATAACTTCCATGGATCTAATTTTAATTCCTCCTCTGACTTGACCACCTTGTCGTTGATCATCTCCTCCTCCGGAATTGTGAACTCTGCTATAAAGTCAGCCAGAGCTTGCCCCCTGATTGATCTCCACGGCTGAAAATTTAAATCAAACTGACTTAATTCAATATTCCACTTGATTAACCGCCCCGATGCTTCGGGTCTTTGCAACACCTGTCTCAGGGGCTGATCAGTGTATATGGTTATTGGGTGAGCTTGAAAATAGTGGCGAAGTTTTCGGGAGGCGATCAGGAGGATGTAAGCAAGCTTCTCAATCCTTGGGTAGTTGTGTTCTGCCGCTGCCAATTTCTTACTTACATAATATACCGGCCTTTGCACTTTGTCTTCTTCCTGGACCAAGGCAGTGCTAACAACGTGAGTCGACACTGCTAGATAAACAAACAGCTCTTCATGATCCACTAGCTTCGACAAAATCGGTGGTCTCTCTAGTAAGTCCAATAGATTTCGAAAGGCCTCAACACAGTCTGGAGTCCATTCGAAATTTTTCTTTCCCCTTTTTATCAAGTCAAAAAATGGGATGCATTTATCTATTGCTTTGGAGATAAAACTACTCAACGTAGCTACTTTCCCTGCAAGACTTTGGACATCTTTGATTCTCCTTGGTTCTTCAATGTTTCTTATCGCTGCTATTTGACTGGGATTGATTTCAATCCCTCAGAGCTCACGATGAAACCTAGAAACTTTCCAGATGCCACTCCAAATGAGCATTTCAAAGGATTTAACTTCATCCGATACTTTCGCAGGATACCAAACATCTCTGCCAAGTCTTGTGTATGGATGGAAGACTGTCTTGATTTGACGAGCATATCATCCACATAAACCTCCATAGTCTTCCCTATTTGGTTATAAAACACCCTGTTCACCAAGCGTTGGTAGGTAGCTCCAGCGTTTTTCAATCCGAACGGCATGACCACATAGCAATACAACCCCAGATTTGTAATAAAGCTTGTGTGCTCTTGATCGGGCACATGCATGGGAATCTGGTTGTATCCGGAATATGCGTCCATGAAAGAAAGAAGTTCGTGTCCCGCTGTCAAATCTACAAGTTGGTCTATTCTGGGGAGTGGAAGCTATCTTTCGGGCAAGCTTTGTTCAAGTCTGAAAAATCAATGCATGTCCTCCACTTTCCGTTTGGCTTTTTTACCAAAACAAGATTCGATATCCAGTCGGGATATGTCGAATCTCTAATAAATCCGTTCTCTTTCAGCTTCCCCACTTCTTCTTTCAGAGCTGCCGACCTCTCTGGGCCCAGCACACATCTCTTTTTCTTTACAGGCGGGTGTTTTGGGTTTATACTCAGTGAATGACTCATGATGGATGGCGATATCCCACACATGTCGGCGTGGGTCTAGGCAAACACATCCAGGTTTGCCTTCAGGAAGTCAGTTAGTTCTTTAGCTCGGTGTGGATTCAACAGGGATCCAATCTTCAAAACTTTTGCTGGATCAGCTTCGTCAATGGGTATGTCCACTGTCGTTTCGTTAGGAGTTGCATTTCTAGCCTCTGGTTCCTCATCTTCTCTGGGATCCAAGTCTTCAGGCATTCCCTTGGGCAACTCCTTCGGGGCTGATCCCTCTAATTGCTACGTCGAACCCTCCTTTGGAAGAGGTGAGGTACCTTTAGTCTCGATGTTGAGTCCCTTCATCAGCATCTTTAACTTGGCAATATAGTAAGCTCGTCCGGAGACTTGATCTCCTCTCATTACTCCTGTTCCGGCTTCAGTTGGGAACTTTAGCAATAAAAACCATGGCGCGATACAAGCCCTGAACTCTGCAAGGGCAGGCCTTCCTAAAAATGCGTTGTAGGGCGAATCTACGTCCAGCACTACGAACTGAAGCATTCGTACTCTTTGACGATCCCCTTGCCCCAATGTTACGGGCAATTCTATATACCCCATTGGAGCTGTCGATGCCCCATTGAAGCCTCGGATCCAACCTTCACAGGGCTTCAAATCTCCAGACTCAAGTTTCATCTGATCAAACGACTTCTTAAACAAAATATTGACAGAGCTTCCATTGTCCACTAGTACCTTATGAACCAGTGCCAGTCTAATGGTAGTGGTAATGACCAACGAATCTTCGGTAGGTGACCGGATTCCGGTATCATCTTTGCTACGGAACACCATGTCATCGAACATTGTCTTCTGCTGTTTCACAGGGGTGATATCTTCCAAATCATCGCACTCATCCACATCTACGTGCTTAACTACATTAACGTATTGGTCCATTGCTCTGAAACTGTGGATAGCTGGGTGGAGTCCACCTACTATGGTGTTAATAACAATTCCTTTGCCTTTCTGTTGCGCTATAGGCTTGGGAGCAGACTGATTCTGGTTTGGGTCTGTTCTCCTTGCCCCATGTCCCTTGGGGAAGCCTTATACTCATCCAATTTTCCTTCACGCAACAGCTTCTCAACTACATCTCTCAAGTGTCGACATTCATTCGTTGAATGCCCATGAGTTCCATGAAATAAACAAAATTTTCCGATTGCTTTCTCTGTTGAATCTCGTGGAGGCAGTCTTTTGTATTGCAAAACATTGTATGTATCCAAATAAATGTTCTCCAAAGTGTCATTCAGCGGTGAATAATTCTCAAAGGTCTGGAACCGGGGGCTTTTGTCAGAATTACTTCCTCGGTTCCTGTTTCTCCTGTTACCATCTGCATTACGGTTGCTGTTGCCCCCGTTTCCATTATTATTACTTCCATTCTGGTTTCCCACGTTCACTTCTACTTTTCCAGAACTTTCTCCAGACTGCTTTACGGCAACATTACTCTGGACAGCTTCTTTTGAGGCCACTCTAGACTTCCTCTTTCTATTTGCCCTTGCTTCCTCCCGTCTTAACTGAATGTTGGCCTTATCATAAAATAACTCTCTTGTGGGAGGCGGCTTCCCAGAAAGGTAATCTCCAAACTCTGAATCAGGATCAACTCCTTCCATTAAGGCCATCAAGATGGTAGGCTCATGCGGGTCGCTGACTTCTGTTACCGCTAAATTGAAATGGTCAAGATACGACTTCAAAGACTCACCTGGCGCTTGCTTAATTCTCGATAATTCAATAACATTCTTAGACTTTCGGGCGTGAAGTCGGAATTGATTCATAAAACGTTCACTCAATTCTTTGAAATTCGATATCGACCGAGGAGGAAGTCGGGTAAACCATAGTAATGCTACGTCTTCTAAGTAAATCGGGAAAGCCTTACACTTTACGGCGTCAGGGGCAGTGGCAACATTCATAAGCCATACGTATCGCATTAAATGTTGTCCCGGGTCAGTTCTCCCGTTATATCTGTCCATCTGCGGCAGATTAAAACGTCGGGGGAACTGAAAGTTAAGAATATCATCAGTAAAGGGAGTATGGCTTCGCTCAATGCCATAATCTTCATTAGTGTAGTTTCGACTCTCAGACATGATATGACGTACCATGGCCCATACGTCAGCATTGGTCAAGGGCTGTTCAGGCTCCCTGGCTCTGATGTTCGGGTTTCCTCTGGGCTCCTGATCAGGAGACGCCCTCCTTCTTCTAGCAGCTACTGCTCTGCTTTGCTCCCTACGTTCCCGGTCGATCTCGGGAGGAAGGGGTTGAAGCATTTGTCCCTGAGTGGGATTGGTGAGGTTAGGGTCTCTAGGCAAGACATGGGATCCCCGCATTGGTAATAGCATAGGCTCTCTCAAGCACGGGTCATTGGGTCCTAGTACACGAGCAGCGTCCTCGCGGGATCCCAAAGATCCGAAAGTCATTTGCTCCAAATTCTAAGGTCGTTCGAGCGGCCTTCTTTCACGGGGTTGTTCTTCCTCAGAAGAAGAAGACTGATCCATTACAGTATGATGAACTAGGGATGGAGTTCTTTGTCTGCGGAGTTCGTCAATTTCCCTACTCATGATTCTCATGTTCTCTTGCATCATAAGATTGGTGCGCTCGTGGATTTTCATAGCCTCCCTAGTGCTCTCAAGCATGTCAAGAAGGTGCGAAAAATCTCCTTGGGTGACAGGCGCAGATGGATTGATCTGGTCATTGGTCCTGGTGGCTGGAGTCGGAGCATTCGGAGGGGCTCGAGTAGAGGTTCCAGCATCACCTAGTGTCGGATCGGATCGGAGTAGAGTAACCTGGTCGGATCGGTTCGGGTTGGGGGAGTGCACTTCTTCAATGTCTCCTACTCGGTTCGGATCGGAGCTCTCTCCATGTGTTCGGTTCGGATTTCCTGAACCTGTCCGATCCGCTCCCGTACTATGCCCACGAGACCTTGTCACGATCGGGTTTTGCTGATCTTCACCAACTTCGTTCCCTCGACTGGTTTGAACTTCCTTGCCTTTTCCTTTGGCCATAGTTCTTTAACAATCAACCAACAAGTATTCAAAAGCGTCGAAAATTGGGAATTAACTTCTTTGAACTCAACGGTCCAAAAAGTAGAACGATAATCCAGAAAAACAGAGAATTCAAATGATTCTCAGTGAAAGCACCAAAATGTTAGACCAAAAAGTGGTTCTAACACTCGAATTGACTAAAATTAAAATAAAATGAGATCGAAAATAAAAAAGAGACATAGGATTTATAGTGGTTCGGCGTTGAAAAGCCTACGTCCACTTTATAATCTCTTTGCTTGATGATGTAGATGAAAATACAATGGGATATTCACTCAATTTCACTCACTTTTCATATACATTCACTCAACTATCTCAAAATACACTTTGAGTGATGATTTTGGATTGTTTGGAGTGCTGGAATTCGGTTCTCCTTGATGTTTGAACTCTAAAAGTGCCAAAAGATCCTTTTAAATGACCCTTGGGGGTCTATTTATAGGTGGAAACTTCTCCAGAATTCGGTTCAGATCGGGTGCACGTGTCCTCCATTCCATGACTTTCGGGATCGGATGAGTTCTGGTGTTGCCAGCACATCAGGTGAGTGGCCATCGTGGGTATAAAGCGGGTGTAACTGCCCCGAATATTCAGGAGATCATGGTGCGGAGTAGCAGGGTGAACTGGGTTCGGATCGGATTGGGTAACAGAATAGGCTTCGAATCGGATAAGCTAATAACATGGGGTTCGGATTGGATCATCCCATCCGATCCAATCCGGCTTGAATCTTGCCTTCCTCACTTTGTCTCTCTTTGCTTTTCTTTGATTACCCCCGATCCGATCCGGTTTGATCTTTCAGCTTTGTGATGCTTCTGTTCTTACCTCTGTAACTCCGATCCGAACCGGATGTGTGACAGAGTGTCTTCTGTTTACTTGATCTTCTGACTTCTTGACTTTGTATAGCCTAGTTTACAAAGTAGGCTAACATATACTATGTATTGGAGCGTGAGATGCAAGCATTCGGCTAATTGTTATTTACTTGATTTAGGCATTATTATAATTTCTTGTATTGATTTCAAAGAATGTTTTGGGTTATCGTAAGGCAAAACCCATCCATGTTTATGTGTGGATTGGTCTTACGATTATCCTTTTTTTTGAAAAGGTATTTTATAATAGTTAAACCAAGTGGTTGAAATTTGGTCACACAAGTCCCATGACTGACCCATAGTTATTTTGTTTTGTTTTACCCTAAATTCTTGGGTGTCCAAATTTGTATGGGCAGTTAAGTAGTTCATGTTTTTTAAAATACACTTAGAGGAGCATGGAGCAGGAGGCTTCAGTGTTAGCTATCTAGTGTTATTTTCCGCTGTGTTGCGTATGTAATGTACTCTGATAACGGTATGTATATACAATTAAAATTTCGTATTCCAAAAGTTGTTATATATATTATATTTTATTCCGCTGCGATCGTGGGATTCTATGTTGTTGTTTAGTTCTATCTTCTATCTATTTTCTTCTATTCTAATTTTCTTTCTTTCTTTTGCTCATCCTCGAACTTCTTTCTATTCAAGATTCGTATTTTTGTGCAATTTGGGTTGAACATGAGTTATATTCAATCAGCTTAAATGGTATTGCGGGCCTTTACAAAATAAATTAGATCTATGACTTTTAGTGTTAATGTTCATGAATGATATGGAAAATTTTACATAGTTTGGAACCCTATGTATTCATTTTGCTACCCAAATTTGCATCTCTACATTCAACGTAGGTACAATGCTAAAATTGAATATGCACAACATTGTCATGTATACCGTTCCTGAAACATGGGCATATTTGCACAAGCTACCTTATTTGGACACCTCTTGCATTAGAAAACTTTAAACATTTGCGATATTAAGTAAGATTTCCTTTCACATCGGCTATGTGTGATAATTATGGAAGTAGCTTCGTGATGGAGGAGATAGTTCGTAATTCAGAGCTTCGAGGAAGGAGATATGGAAATTTAGGGGTTTCATAGAAAACAAAACCCCACGCCAAACGTCTGACCCAGTTGGTCAGATGCCCTGTCTGACCCAGTTGGTTGATGCCCGACCACTGGAAATGAAAATTCTAGTGGCTATGGTCAGACGTCTGACCATCTAGGTCAGACGTCTAAGACGAACATATCTGTGTTGACGGGGGGTTTCTCTAAAATATATTTGTGATACTTTTAAAGGGAAATTTGGATATTTGGATATTATTAAGCCGCTTTCAAACTTGGATCGTGGTGTTTCATGCGTGAACGAAATTAAATGTGATCGAGGGTTAGCCGTTGTTCTTCATGGTTCTTCTTCTACAACAATATTAGTCATCTAGATATTCTTTCACTTTCTTAATTTGGTTATTGAGTCAATTATAGTTTATTTATTTTTCTCTTATTCAAATAAGTGTAAACAAAATTTATTTCTGGTGAATCAATAAAGAGGGCGGCTGGGTGGAATATCTTGTGTTTTTATGTTTGATTTCAACTCCGTCTTATTTTCAATCAAAGTTACCTCTTCGTGATTTGGAAGACTAAGTTCATTGGTTATACGCTTCTGAAAAGTCATAATTTTTCATAACATTTGGTATTAGAGTAGGTCATCTCAAGGCTTAGAGTAGTTTTTGTTTGGAATTTTTTTTTTTGATGTCAAATAGGATTTCATTATTGATGATGGTTATTTTTGATGGAAATTTTATGGGATTTGAAAGCATAAGATGGAAGATGTTGTATACATTAATGATCTTCCTGATCTAGTATATGGAGATGAGAAGAAGCCCTCTGATGTAAATGAGGGAAAATGGAAGAAGATAGATAAGAGTACAATTGCTTTGATTCACCAATACCTTGATGATTTGGGTTTCCATCATGTGGCTAGTGTTGTATATAACAATTATATGATTTTTGTTTGATGATGACAAACATATATATTATTATAAATGTGTTCATAATTGTACTATTCTACTATATCAAAGACAAATTAAATATTTTTTTAAAATAGAATACTACTGCATAAGAATTAAAATATTCAAATAGTATTTTACTGAAATATAATATTCAATTTCAAACATTTCAATAGTACAATCCTACAACTCCATTGTTTGTACATCTCGCTGTAATAGAATACATTTTATTTCATATACAAATTTCTTTTACATTTGTTCCTCACTACAAACTCCCAGTTTCACTCAGTTACATTCTCTCTCATATGTGCTGTTACACTCATTGACACATTTATCTTCAGTCCGACCACTGTTTCTTCAGTCTATCTTCACAGTCTATCCAGTCACCTGCTTACCTGTCACAGAAACACACACAGCAAACTAGAACAAAAATAATTTTAAATTCTAGCAGATATAATTTTATTTTAAATTTTATTTGCCCCGGAATTTTGGTGTGTTTCTCGTCATATTTCTTGACTTGATCCGATATGCATGTTCATCCATCTATGTCTAGACGGCTTGTGATATTCATAGCGATTCACTGTAAATACCACAAGGTAGACAGTGTCTCTACTGCTCATATATATATATGTGTGTGTGTGTGTGTGTGTATATTCTGCACATACACAATACATGTATACACGTATATGTGTATGTATATACACATATTTTGCAGGGGCAATATGGTCAATCATTAAAACAGCAAAAGACAAATATATCAATGCTCAGGTGAAGCTTGACAACACAGACATGCTGCAAGTATCCGTCAACACACAAGGGACATAACACATATGTAGTATCACATATATACATGTATATATACACACATGTGTATATATACATGAATATATACATGAGCATACAAGTCAGCATGCATTAAGGCATACACAAATTCAGACTCACAAGCATGACAACTAATGGACAGAGTATGGAAATTCATGGCACAACTAGTCATGACAAAATGACAACACATTACTCATATTTGTCTAGCCCAGAATTGAGGATCACATGCACAAGAACTTTGTGCGTCAACAAAACTGTGTGCACAAACAAAATGGTTCAGTATGCAATGATTTGCGCTAGTTCAACAGTCCAACAACATGAGAGTGGCAGAAATGAAATCATGGTGCAATACTATATTGCAACATTGAAATAATTTGTTACGTAGTGCGAGGAACAACAAATATTAAGTAGTGAAAATGAACACACAACAATGCCAACTACACAACATAGTGGACAACAAGATCAAGCATAAGGCTCGACATACACAAGAACAAGTTTTTTCCTACAGGGTCAAGGGGATGTCAAAAAAGTCACATATATAAATACACGTTATATATATATATGTGTGTGTGTGTGTGTGTTTGGAACACAACACATCAGCAATTACAAAATCACATTAGAAGATACATACAACAGAGCCCAAATTAGAAAACAAGAAATGACTCAAGCTTATCAAAACTAGGATGAGCAAGTCCCAAAGAAGAATTCACAAGATAGTGCACAAATGTGCAAACAAATGTAGAAAGCCGAAACAAAATACTCAGGTGCAACATTAAAACTCATGAATCAAAGCACTCAAGTAATGGATGCACAATATCAAATACGTGGCAGTGTTAAATACAAAAGATCAATGCATGCACAAGCTTACAGGCAACAATCATGGTTCAATGTTGGTGAAACAAGTATAGGTGCAGCTGCAAAGAAGGGACAAACACAAACTAGCGTGTTCAACAAATTACATGCAGCATGCACAAATTACAACAAAGAAGAGCAGCTGAACACATGTGTGTACACAAGTGTGTACATCAGTTCCAAAGGATGCAGAAATCAAGGAAATCGAATGTGAACAAGAGCCACAAAGGTGCAGGTTATACATGGAACTTCATTTATGCACAAATGGAAGTTTTTCAAGGCAAATACATATGGTAAGTTCAAAAAAACAGTAAACAAAAAAATCGGACCAGAGTAACATTTAAAGTGCCAAAACAATACTCGAATAATCTCAGGAAAATCTCTTTCGATATTCACTGGAACGAAAGAATCTTATTATTGGCAAATGTTAAAAGAGGCAAGCAAATATATGAAAAGTTTTAATCACACAAAAGAAATATTTTTCAGTTTCTATATTTGGCAAGATATTTCAAAAATGTTTAATCATAATTTCAAGACATTACAGATTCACACAAGCACCATTCTAGCCAAGAAAATCATACTATCTCTTTCCAAAAATCAGCATGCATGAATAAACAATGGGGTGTGTTAGGCATGAAAACAATGGAGTGTTTCCAGAAATATCAAGCTATTAATTTTGGTCAGAAAACCATTCCAGAAATGGCAAAATATTACAAATTGTTTTCCAATAATCAAACAAGTGATTCACGGCAGCTAGTCAAACACTCACGCAAGAGCAAAAATTACCGCAACAATCAAACCAAATCAATTCAGGAAATCAGAGAGATTATAGGTTCAAACTACCTATATATTAACACCTATTCATTATCGGTAGAGAGTGCATCGAAATCAAGCAACACAAATTCGAGAGCAAAAAACTTTAATTAGAGTTACTTACTTTGATTTCGATCGCACACAAACCAAATCAAAGGACCAGGAGCAACAAACTTTCAAAGCTTCAAAGAACCAATCTATATCAGTTTCGAAGTCGAGATTTGGGGCTTTTTCAAAACCCTATTTTTCACCGGCAATCAAAGAGTTCAAAGAGAAGCCGACATTTTTCTTAAGGGTCAAAGAAAAGGGTGGCCGCTATATTATATTTTACAAAGGTGATTTTTATTTTATTATTGTTTTGTTCTTTAATTTCCTTTTTTTATCGATCCAGATTGTTTTTCTATGAAACTAAGGTTTACTAGTCATAGGTTTTATAGCTAGGGTTTACGAGTTACGGCTTTATAATTCGGGGAAATCTGATCTTAGGGATAAAGACCAGCCCATTGTTTTGAGCATAGAATTAGAGCAGCAGGGTTTGCGAGTTTACAGGGTCTTGTTAGCGGGAATCTGTTTTAATACCTAGTGGAAATCTTGGGGAATACTTGCTGAAGCTGGGTAAAATCTGTGTCATTTATTTTCTACATATTTTCTCTGTTGAAATCTGTGCTGTGATAATATTAATATTTCGTAGAACTCGAATAGACCATATTCACCTCCCCTCTAGGGTTAATTTAGATCTAATACTAGTTGTGAATCCACAAAAGATTTGTGTGACAAGTAAGTATCCTTATATGAGTCAAGGAGTGCTACTGTTAAGGCTTTTCTGGTTCAAAAGTTGGTATAACTGAGACTAGATGAAGAGAAATTTGTTATAGTGAGTTTTTCAAGATGTAATGAATTAATTATAAAATTTGAAGGTAAATTTAGATGATGAGTTACAAGATCTTTTGTTAATGAATTTACATTTAGAACAATGGGAAATATTGGTTGTTTCATTGAGTAATTCCAGCGCTAATGGAGCTATCTCTCTGAAAACTGTATGAAGCATCCTTTTGAATTAGGATCTTAGGAGAAAAGGGTCGGATTTAAAGTGAGCCTATGGTGGCAACGGACTTGAAGAAAGCTACAATATGAAAGAAGAAGAAAGCTAATGATAAAGATGCTATCGTGTATAATTATTGTAATAATAAATGTCTCATACACAGCAACTATCGTGCTTATAAAAGAGACCAAGAAAAGGTTGCGCATAGTGATAGTAGTGATGATGCACATGCAAATTTTGCTAAAGGTACCAATAGTGATGCTTCTTGTGATGTCCTTTGGAAGATGGATTTCAGAGCCACTTTTCATATTTGTAGAGATGTGAATAGTTTCTCTTCTTATGAGAAGCATGTGGATATGACTAGCACGACCAATAGTGTAGAGCGACCAGTTTATGCGGATATATCCGGTTTCGTATGCGTGATGGTGTGGTAAGGGGAGTCTCTGGAGTCAGATGTACCCATTTGTTCGCATAATCTTATTTCTCTCGGTCAGTTGGACCATTGTGACTGCACTTATGAGACTCAAGGTAGAGCTTTTAGGGTAAAGAAAGGTGGTTGTGTAAAAATGAGAGGAATACTGAAGGAAGGGAATCTTTATAGATTGGTGGGTTTTTTAGTAGACTGTGGAAAGCATGTGATGATTGAAAAACCTAGTCCATAGCAAGGTGGAGAGGTTAATGTGGTCAACACTTATGATTCTAGGATTAAGAATTATGTTTCAGACAAGGATCTTCATGTTCATGATTCTTGAGGGATTGATAGTGATCAGGTTATGGGCTTAGATCAAGTGATAGATAAGTGTTGAATTGCAAAATCCTCAAAGATAAGATGTACTTCTTTGTGGTATTATAAAAGTTTTTGAGACCATGTTTGTTTTGTGCATCTCGTGAGGGAGATGCATCACTTGTAGGCAGTGGGTGCAGTTTGTAATGTAATTTGATTAAGAATTGGTGATTGGTGAAAAATATTGTGATGACTTGTTTGCTAATTATTGGAATTTTGATTTGATTTCATATCAAGGTAGAGTGTTAAGATTTGTGATATTAAATCACATGTCTTTTAATGCCAGTTATATATGTTACTTATGGAAGTAGCTTCGTGATAGAGGAGATGATTCACAAATCAAAGCTCAGAGGATAAAGATATGGCGATTCAGGAGTTTCTCGGAAAATAGATACCTAGTTGGTCAGATATCTGGTCATTGGAAATGAAAATTCCAATGGTTGTGGTCAGAGTCTGACCACCTAGGTCAGTCGTTTGAGCTGGACATATCTGTGTTGACTTGGTGCTACTCTAGAATATATTTGTGATATTTTAAGGGGGTAATTGGGATATTTGTCTAGGTCTTATATTCTCCTATATAAGTTGCTTTTAGGATTAGATCATGGTGCGATATGCATGACTGAAATTAAACGTGATCAAGGTTTAGTCGTCTATCTTCTTCTTCAACAATATTAGTCATCTAAATATTCTATCTCCTTCTCAATTTGGTTACTAATTCAATTGTAGTTTGTTATTTTCGGACTGTTCTAATAATGTAAACAAAATTTATTTTTGGCGAATAAGTAAAGAGGGTGGTTAGGTGGAATATCTTGCGTTGTTGTGTTTAATTACTATTATGTCTTGTTTTAAATCAAAGTGATTTTGGTGACTAAGTTCCTGGGTATACGCTTCTGCAAAAGTCATAAATTTCCATAACAAGAACAAACTTTTCTATCACTGCATGATACTTTTTGCTCATCATATTGGAAACAATGAATAATCGAGGAATACTTTTTATTTGTTCCAACAAGTTAACATAAGAGCATTGCTTTTGTACTTAATTATCACTAGGTTCAAAATTCTTTTAAGTTATAAATTCCACCATCCTCACTTACAATTTTTTACTTCTTAAGTCAATATTTTTGAAAATAAATCTATATACTTAACAAATCATTCTGCAAGTTTTTTAAAGGTTCCACTCTATATGCAAGGACTGCTACATAATTTTGTTTTGTTAGTGTTAAATGTGATTTAGTAAAAAAGTATGACACTGTCGTTACATAATTCGCGTGGTAAGTATTAGTTTGGAAGTAAACATCTTAGTATATGTTTATCGGACTTGCTATCTCGGGTCTTAAATTGTCAAAATAAATCAAATGTACGAAGGTAAATGAAATTTATTTAATTATAATGGCATGTGGCAAGACTAATAATAAATTGATATTTAAATTTTTGCCAAATATCTGCTTCAACTTAAGATTCCACACGGGCAGCTAGTAGTTTTGGTTTTGCAGATTTATATTCACAGGATCCTAATTTACAACTGGAACGATGCTCGGAAAGCTCTGTATCCGTGTATTACTTTCAGTTGTGTTTTGTATTGTTTTTCCGCTGCTATGTAATTTATTGTAATCTCTGATATTTGTCGAGTGTATTTATTCATACTCTGTATATTCTTGTATTCTAATGGAATTGTTGTAATAAACAATGAAATGTTCTTCTGTTTGTGTTCCGATGTGTGTTGTCCTCAACGCAATCCGGGCTTTCCTTACCGGGGAAGTTACGAGTTATCACAGTGGTATCAATAAAAATAGCCATTAAATCGTGATAAAATGTTATAAACGATGTGGAATGGAAATAAACTGAATTTGCTCGATTTATGTGATATTTGCTGGTTGAATGTGTTTGGCATGAATTATTGTCGAATAATTTAACCATTGAAATGAATTGATTTAAATTCTAAATATACGTAAATTATTTGAAAAGGCCGAGTTAAATCTCATTTCATATAATTGATCGGCGATAAGAAGTCGATGATGAAGACGGTGGTTGAAGACCGGAGATCTTCACCTCGGTTGGATGGTAACTGATGTCTTGATTGGGAGGCATCCCGAAATATAGATAATAAGTGGTGATCGTCCAGACGTACGTGGAGATCGATGGGTATCTGAGGTATATAGTGCCTCCGGTTTCGTTCAGACCCAGAACAAACTTGCAAATGGACTATGTGTCTGACATTGGATTTTGTTCTATGCTGATTGATCTCTATTAAATATATATCTGTTTGGCGATGGAGAATATTCTCTTGCTTAACGCCCTTCTCTGAGACGTACGAGCTCAGAGGTTATATATCGATAGAAATCAATCGCATAGCGTGAATTGCCTGTGTGGCACGCCTAAGTGGCAGATGATCAAGGCTTCTGTTGAAAAGCAAAGTCTTGTGGTTGATGATCAAAGCACCACCTTTGTGGCATAGCTTTGTGTATAGTGTAGATTCGCGAGCCTCACACCCCGGTATGAGCCAGAAACGGGAGAGGACCTCAGGGAAGACATGCGTTTCTTTCTAGCTAGAGGTGGTGTCAGTGCTTAAACTGGCTGACATATATATTACTTTCACTTGTGTGGTTGTTGCTGTTGCGAGGCGCCTCGGATATATCGGTGACTATGTGAAGCCGATGGAGTCATTTGTTGGCTCATTTACGCCCCAAAGGGTGGGGAAACGTAGTGTTCAGGCATTTTAATCCACATCGGTGGACCGACCATGTCGCTCCAAGGGCTTGACTGAGTCCTTACCGACTTCGAGACTCTCTAGCCCGAGCCTCAGGGCAAGTCACCTAAACCCCGATAAGACGGTGGTGAGGGTAATCTTTGGAATATAACACATAAACAGATAATAGCAGAACAGAAATAAATAAATACACCAGATAATGTACAATAGAATACACTGGATAAATAAAATCATCAGAGTTACATAGTATATAGGATCATACTTAGTACAAAATACAGTTCAGCTATACAAAAAATGTCTACAGCGGAAAAGAAAACATAATATGTACAACAGGGGCAGAATAGCATAAAAAGAGATAAATGATAGAATCCATCTTCAACTCCAGCTATCCCGAAAGAGCCTGCTAAAACCTGAATACAAGGCTGCCCGTGTAGAAATAGGGGCACCCGAGTTTGCAAGTGAAACAAACTACGAGTCAGTCATGGGACTGGTATGAGAAATCTACTTACACATTTTCAAATATGGCTATTCACAGGACCACGCCACTTTCACAGAACGGGTTTACTCCATTGGATTGCCAGTGCTTTAAAACAAATAAATCTTTTAAACATCGCAATGATTTTTATAAAAAATGAAGCCATTATAAGACTCAGTTCCCATCACACAATGCAACACAAACCGGAGGATAGAGTTTTACCTTATAATGGCCAAAATATGCTTGATACGAGCAAAACAAATCATTTGATATTATTGCTAGTGTATATATATTTCAAAAACAATTTCAATCATAACTATCAATCATAGACGGCATGGGTACCATATATCATGTCGCCATATATATATATATATATATATATACAATCAAAACAGCACGGCATCGTATTCGGAAATTGGATTTCCATCATGAACCAAAGCAAAAGATAGTCCTTACGGATTCGAGACAATCTAGCCCATGTCTCAGGATCAGAACGCATCGTCTTCATATCTTCGACTTTCACTCGTCGAACAATTATTTGAAATGAGAATCAACTCGGCCTTTTCAAATAATTCACGTATATTTAGAATTTCAAATCTATTCATTTCAATGGTTAAATTATTCGATATCACTAGTTAAATTGATTAATGAAATTTTCACACCATATACATTCAACCATCAAATATCACATAAACCGAGCAAATTCAGTTTATTTCCATTCCATATCGTTTATAATATTTTATCACAATTTATCGCTATTTTTATTTATTTAAGAATAGCCATTTCACTCAAACGACGCTACAGGCCATAACGCAGCCGTGGCGCTGTTTTCCTTCATATTTGATTTAAACATATCTGAAAATCTAACCGTTGGATCTTCACAAATTTTATATCATTAGAAAGATCTTTTCAAAACGAATCCAACGGTTTCAGTTTGGGAAAATCCGACGGTCGGATCTCCCGCACTAATCGTTTGAAGTTACGATTTCAAAATATGAACTGCAGCGTCGTTATTCGATTTAATTTAATTATATATATATATATATATATATATATATAATCGATTCTGGCGCTATTTTTCTTCAGATTTGAATTAAACATTCCGAAACCACAACCGTTGGGTTTGCCTTGGAAATATCTTCCCAACGGCACCAACTTTGTAAAGATCCAACGGTTGGGGGCTAGAGAGTCTCGAAGTCGGTAAGGACTCAGTCAAGCCCTTGGAGCGATAGGTCCGGTCCGCCGATGTGGATTAAAATGCCTGAACACTACGTTTCCCCACCCTTTGGGGGCGTAAATGAGCCAACGAATGACTCCATCGGCTTCACATAGTCACCGATATATCCGAGGCGCCTCACAACAGCAACAACCACACAGGTGAAAATAATATATATGTCAGCCAGTTTAAGCACTGACACCACCTCTAGCTAGAAAGAAACGCATGTCCTCCCTGAGGTCCTCTCCCGTTTTTGGCTCATACCGGGGTGTGAGGCTCGTGAATCTATGCTAAACACAAAGCTATACCACACAGGCGGTACTTTGATCATTAACCACAAGACTTTGCTTTTCAACAGAAGCCTTAATCATCTGCCACTTAGGCGTGCCATACAGGCAATTCACGCTATGCGATTGATTTCTATCGATATATAACCACTGAGCTCGTACATCTCAGAGAAGGGCGTTAAGCAAGAGAATATTCTCCGCCGCCAAACATATATATATTTAATAGAGATCAATCAGTATAGAACAAAATCCAATGTCAGACACACAGTCCATTTGCAAGTTCGTTCTGGGTCTGAACGAAACTGGAGGCACTATATACCTCGCATACCCATCGATCTCCACGTACGTCTGGACGATCACCACTTATTATCTATATTTCGGGATGCCTCCCAATCAAGACATCAGTTATCATCCAACCGAGATGAAGATCTTCGGTCTTCAACCACCGTCTTCATCATCGACTTCTTATCGCCGGTCAATTATTTGAAATGAGATTTAACTCGGCCTTTTCAAATAATTTACGTATATTTAGAATTTAAATCAATTCATTTCAATGGTTAAATTATTCGACAACAATTCATGCCAAACACATTCAACCAGCAAATATCACATAAACCGAGAAATTTAGTTTATTTCCATTCCACATCGTTTATAATATTTTATCACGATTTATCGCTATTTTTATTTATTTTAAAAATAGCCATTCCATTCAAACGACGCTTCAGGCCATAACGCGGCCGTGGCGCTGTTTTTCTTCAGATTTGATTTACACATATCTGAAAAGCTAACGGTTGGATCCTCACAAATTTTATATCATTAGAAAGATCTTTTCAAAACGAATCCAACGGTTTTAGTTTTGGGAAAATCCGACAGTTGGATCTCCCGGTACACTCGTTTGAAGTTTCGATTTCAAAATACGAACTACAGCGTCGTTATTCGATTTAATTTAATTATATTTATATATATATATAAATATAATCGATTTTAGCGCTGTTTTTCTTTATATTTGAATTAAACATTCCAGACAATCCAACCATTGGATTTTACAAAGTGGGTATCTTTGGAAAGGTATTTCCGAGACGAACCCAACGGTTACGGTTTCGGGAAAATCCGACGGTCGGATCTCCCACACTAATCGTTTGAAATCACGATTTCAAAACATGAACTGCAGCTTCGTTATTCTATATATTTAAATTATATTTATATATAACGACCCGAACTTCCCTGGTAAGGAAAGCCCGAATTGAGATGAGGACAAGACAAATCAGGACGCAAACAGAAGAACATTTCATTGTTTATTACAATAATTCCATCAGATACAAGAATATACAGAGTATGGATAAATATTATACAACAAAGAATATCAGAGATTACAATAAATTACATAGCAGCAGAAAATAATACAAAACACAACTAGAAGTAATACACGGATACAGAGCTTTCTGAGTATCGTTCCAGCTGTAAATCAGGATCCTATGAATATAAATCTGCAAAACCAAAACTACTAGCTGCCCATGTAGAAAATAGGGACACCTAGAGTTTAGGTTAAAACAATAAACTCCAGGTCAGTCATGTGACTGGTGTGAGAACAAAAACAGTTATTAATCTTTACTTTAAGAGAGAGTAATTCAAGGGACCACGCCGTATAACACGGAACGGGTTTCCTCCCAAGAATACCAGTGCACAAAACAAATAGCGCAGTGCTAAATAAAGAAAAATGAAGCTATTATAATACCCAAGTCCCATCACACAATGCAACACAAGCAGAAGGATAGGGTTTTCCCTTATAATAGACAAAGAATGCTTGATACGTTTTAAAACACATTATTTTGATATTACTATAAGTGTATAGTGTCAAAACAATTTCAATCATAAGTATCTATCATAGACGGCATAGCTACCATCTACTATGTCGCCATACTAGGCTGTACAAATAAAACCGAATATCACGTATTGGAAATTGGATTCCATCATGAGTCGAGGCAAGGGGCAAGCTCCTCTCCGATTCGAGACACTCTAGCTAATGTCTCAGGACCACACACAGTGATCCCTTGGAACCTCCAAGGCTAGTCTTCTCTTACTTTTGAGGATTGGCAATTCCTGAACACACGTTTCCCGGTCCTATAGGACCTACATATAATGGTTTGTATGTTGGCTCACATAGTGCCAGTTATCGACCATATATTCGAGGCGCCTCGCATTCCAACAACCACACAGGTGAAAAGTATATAAATGTCAGCCAGTTTAAGCACTGACACTACCACTAGCTAGAAAGAAACGTCGTGCACTCCTTGGGTCCTTATCCCGTATTTGACTCATAACGAGGTGTGAGGCTCGCGAATTCACGTTATACACAAAGCTGCGCCACACAGGCCGTGCTTCGACCATCAATCACAAGACTTTGCTTTTCAACAGAAGCCTTGATAATTTGTCACTTAGGCATGCCACACAGGCAATTCACTCCATGCGACTGATGTCCATCGATATACAACCTCTGACCTCGTACGTCTCAGAGAAGGGCGTTAAGCAAGAGAATAAATTCTCCGCCGCCAAACAGATGTATATTTAATAGAGATCAATCAAAACAGAATAAAATCCAATGTCAGACACGCAGTCCATTTACAAGTTCGTTCTGCGTCTGAACGAAACCGGAGGCACTTTCCTCGCATATCCATCGATCTCCAAGTACGTCTGGACGATCACCAATTGATTCCCTCATCTTAGGTGTACAGCCCAATCAAGATCATCAGTAATCATCCAAACGGTGTGAAGACTTCTGTTCTTCAACCACCGTCTTCATCTTCGACTTGTCGCTGAATCAGTTATTCAGAATGGGTATAAACCCGGCCTTTCCGAATAACCCACGTATATAATAAACAAATGTTACGCAAACACAACATACGCCTCATTCCAATTCATAATATTCTTTTATTCAAATCTTCACATTCTTAGGGAAAGGTTCCCATTAATTTTATCAAAGATAAATTCTTCTAAATTTATTCTTTAATCTTCCTTTGGATATCATTTCAAACCAAATTATGGTTTTCCAAACTAGTCGGGATTGATGAACCACACCGAAGTAATTATTTATTTATTTTATTTCCCCATCCCAACCTATTCATCCCAGGAGCAAAACTGGTAATATTCCATATCTAACACCAAGGTGTTATTGGTAAAATTAATTACCATTTCACGTTCAAATCTAATTAAAGATTTAACTATCGCTTTGGAGCAAAACTGGTGATACTCCAATCTTGATCACTTTCCAAATTTGATAATTTAAATTATCAATTCACATTTCAATCTAATTACAGATTCATTAAAACTCCACTTAGTTTTAATCTTCTCAAAAATCAATATCCTATCTTTAACTGGGTTAAAGAACCAATGTCATCTAAAACACGGTTCACGATAAACCCAAAATCACTTTCCATTGTTAATTTGGTTAAAGAACAGGTGTTATTCAAAACACCGCTCACGATAAACCCAAAACCAATTTAAATTCAATTCCAACTAATATTATTTAATTGGTACACTTCATTAAATTTAAATAGAAAGATTCAATCTTTCTCTCAACCGGGTTTGGGAACAGTGTTAATGAAGACACCATTCACGACAAACCCAAATCACGTTTGATATTAAATACAAGGCTCTGAATAGAAAATATATCGGCTTGTATTCAATATCAAATTCTACGACCAACAAATATCGTATTGGAAATAACGATATAAATATATCTTTCAAATTTCCATAACAATATCTGTATAATCACGAAACCCAACATCGAAATATTCCAAAGCCAATTTCGATTCAAATCCATTTCCACTTTATATATCGGAAATTCTGGTTATTTTCAAAACCTTTCAAATTCAATTTATTTATTTCAAAAATAAATTGATTTTAATTCTAGTTCAAAACTAGTTCATTTTGATAAAAATTTATATTTATCTTTTCAAATATGGAGTTTTTCATCCCAATTCTTCACAAATCATTTTTTATGATTTTACACAAATTATTGATATTTTTAATAAATTTATCAAGGCTTGTACAGTCGATTTCCATCTACGGCCATCGAACTGCACTTACAACGACCTTTTCCAAATTTGATTTGGACATAATTCCAAATCCAACCGTTAGATTTCAAATTTCTAATATTCATTGGAAAGCTCTTTCGATACAAACCTAACGGTTCCGGTTACAAGAGAATACGACGATCGGATCTCCCGTAATGTCCATTTGAAGTCAATGGTCAAAATTCACGAACTGCCGCAGCGCGGCGCGTTCTATTCAGGCCATTATATAATATATATATATATATATGTATGTATGTATGTATATATATATATATATTATATTTCGTCAATTTCCTTTTAAAACATATTTTATAAATCGTTTTAAATTCGTTTTCGAAACAATTTCAACTTCATATTCAATTTGGAATCAAAATTGAATATTCCACATCATCGATATACAAATGATAATATTTTCAAAACGTTATAATTTGAAATCATTTCCTTTTCTATATTCATTATAAAAACGAATATAATCGATATAAATATCGTTCACGCCAAAATAGCACAACTCTAATCAACACGGCTTTATATATTTTAACAATTTGTTATTCTATTCAATAAATGAATATTTATTCTATTCAACACATGAATCTATATTTCTTTCAACACATGAATATTCTCAACACACGGGCATCGTCAACACATGTCTATTTTTATTATTTAACATATTTTATAAAATTATGGTATCTATCATTTGACTTTTAATCAGACTCCAACCGTAAAGTAGTAAGAGAATGATTCCCTAAGTATTAACCCCGAAAGCCGAAACCAACCTCAGATCAATACCCAGGAAACCATTCATCTTATCTAGCTTCCATTTAGTTTCTAATCTTAAATATGACAAAGATGTAAATTTTATTGTTAAAATATTTCTTTCAACACATGATAATTTTCAACACATGAATATTCTCAACACATGAGCATCGTCAACACATGACTATTTATTCTATTCAATACATGAATCTTCTTTATTCTATTCAACACATGAATATATATTTTATAATATTCTTTATTTTCCTAGTTGGAATGAGGCCCAATCAATCACCATATAATGTTAATTATATGGATTCCATACAACACATGTATATAATAGCAACGATAAGTAATCAACCATCATCCAAAGTGCACCACACAACTGCATAAGCATTAAATATAAATAATTAACGCTTACACAATCTGTCGACAAATCAATCGGCATACAACTAAATAATTGGGATTAGTGTACGCCAAATATCATCCCAACACCCGTGTGGGGTTTCAATCCACAAACACTGAATATTATTCGTGCAGTTGGGCGACGTGTAAAATTTATCGTCCCAATCAATGTCCTTTAAATAGGTGTACATAAACAAACCATCCGGTTTGTAAATGAATATTTATTTATTCACATTCACATTAAAAAAATATTTTTAACGATCAAATATTTTCAACTATATAAATATTTTATTTCATTTCACATCACACAATCAATTTTCATCATAACAAACAATCAAACAAAAATGCCATCCATGGTTTGTGGACGACGGGTGTCGGCTGCTACTAAACACCGTGTGCATCCTACTATATATTTTTATAACTAGAAAACAAGATTTAAAGTGAGAAGTTCTCACATTGGGTTCCACTCCTCCATTCTCTATTTCTGAACGGGTTGGATTCCGTTCTACTTTCGGTCAATTCCATCGCACTTTTATTCACATGCGTTCGTCGGATCGAGGAGGGGGAAATCTGCGCGCTCGAGGGGTTGGAGGGGCTTCAGGTGGCGCGGAGGGAGGGGTAGCGGCTGGTGGTGGCAGCTAAAGGGGTAACGGTTACGGTGGATTATGGGTTAGGGTTGGCGCGTTGGAGGAAGCTGGAGATCGGACGAAGAGGGGAAAGAGGGGAAGACGCAGCAGGAGGAAGAGGGGAGAAGAAGAAACGGCGGCGACGGTGGTGGTGGCGTGGAGGAGGCCGCCGCGCGACGCTGGTATGGGTGGGCGCGATCGTAATTTTTTCCCTCTGCTGAATGAAAAGGAGGAGGGAGAGAATAAAGAAGGGGGGCTATATAATGATATATATTTTATTATTTTAATTTCAAAAAGTTGGCTTTTTTAGTCGACCTCTAAACGAGGCCCACCGCCTGTCGTCCCTAGCTAATACCCCCATTTCGATCCCAATGGGATATGTATCATAAGCTAATTCGACTGTTTCGATCAGTTTTCGTCAAAATCAACATATAACTTTAAATATTGAATTTGAACGCGCATTTCAATTTACCAGGGCCACATACGGACTCTAAAAATTCCCGAAAAATATTTTCTAGCTTCGTATTGATGATACGGTCCTAACAAAACTAATTTCGTCAAATTCCGAGATCGTTTGAAAAATGGCTATTTTCCAGTCGATTAAAATCAACTGAAACTGGTCAAATGCGTTTTCCTTCGCCACGCTCACATATTGGTTCGAAAAATTATGAATTTTGGAATCTAGAAATAATTTGACATCGCGGATCCAACAAAAGTGGTTTCGTCGAAAACCGAGGTCGTTTGCAAAATTTCCATTTTTAAGGGCCGAAATTCCAAAGCGACTATTCTGAATTTTCAATTGGACGTAACTTTTGATTCCCGCTATGAAATTTCGATTTTTCAGATTAGTTGGAAAGATATTCTCAATTAGATTCTAATATTTTTGGTTTCACCAAAATCCGGATTATTTTGAATCATGTACATTCATTTGAAATTTGAAATCGAATTTTCGAACTACCGCGCCATTTCAGGCTCGTTATATAATTAAAATAAAATATTTATATTCAAACGACGATCTATATAAATATATACATTCTAATTCTATTCAAAATAAATTTCTCGTCGATATTATTTAAAATAATTCATTTTAAATATCCAAAATTCATTAAAATTGCCAAAATAAAATTTTTAAATTGGCTCAGAATTTCTGGGTTGTTACAATCTCCCCCACTTAAAACTTTTTGTCCCCGAAAAGGAACGAAGCCGAAAGTTGTTTAACTAATCAACTCAACTTTCAGTATTTTCTATACGGCTTAAGTTCTTCAACTTTTCAGTTTCTAAGAACTTTTCAAAAATTTCAAAAATTTGGCTAAAACCCTAAATTTCGCCATAACCTCCCCTGCACCGGGGACTTCGGGATATTTCATATAGCCTCCCATGGCCTTCTTCAATCCAAAAGAAAAAGAAAAAGCCAAGCGGCTAGCCAATCGGCTCATAAAATCATCCAAAACCAAAGAAATACAATAAACATGTACCTATTTGTCGGGCAAACAAATTTATTCTTCTGCTCTAGCCTCCTTGCTATGACCTGTTCAATCTAAGTGCATGTATATGTATGCATTTTCAAACAATTTTCTATACAGTTCAATATGCGGTTAATTTGGGCATAAATGGTTCAAAATTTATCAAACCAATAAACAAACAACACAAGCATCAATCAATTAGTGAATTAGTGTTTCAAATTCATAATTTTGATATGTATACAAAAAATCATGTTTTTGATGCCAAATCACAACAATAAACCTATCGAAGTTTTGGTTCTCACACCAGTCTAATGGAAATATATATATGTCACACCTTCGAAACACGAACATAAATACTAATGAAGTGGCCACATCACCAAAATTATCCCCGGGCGTCTAGAATGTGATTCTACATCTATCAAGTATATTAAAACTTCGAATATACGTTCATGACGCATATATGCAAAATCTTTATATACTCGATTGTTTAAATTCAATACAAATAAAATATTCAAATACGTATAATCTGGTTTAAATTTTCAAAACAATATTGTTTTCATTTTGAAAAATATACTCTTCACACTCGTTCTAGGATACTACTGATCCTATCTCTAACGAGTCATTATAATGGAAATTACTAATCCAATTTCTGATGAATTCTTTCGTATGGTTCTAATGTGTCTTGTTCTCGAGCTCTGTAAACCAGAGCTCTGATACCACTCTATAACGACCCGAACTTCCCCGGTAAGGAAAGCCCGAATTGAGATGAGGACAAGACAAATCAGGACGCAAACAGAAGAACATTTCATTGTTTATTACAACAATTCCATCAGATACAAGAATATATAGAGTATGGATAAATATTATACAACAAAGAATATCAGAGATTACAATAAATTACATAGCAGCGGAAAATAATACAAAACACAACTAGAAGTAATACACGGATGCAGAGCTTTCCGAGTATCGTTCCAACTGTAAATCAGGATCCTGTGAATATAAATCTGCAAAACCAAGACTACTAGCTGCCCGTGTAGAAAATAGGGGCACCCAGAGTTTAGGTTAAAACAATAAACTCCAGGTCAGTTATGTGACTGGTGTGAGAACTAAAACAATTATTAATCTTTACTTTAAGAGAGAGTAATTCAAGGGACCACGCCGTATAACGTGGAACGGGTTTCCTCCAAAGAATACCAGTGCATAAGACAAACAGCGCAATGCTAAATAAAGAAAAATGAAGCTATTACAAGACCCAAGTCCCATCACACAATGCAACGCACGCCGGAGGATAGGTTTTTCCCTTATAATAGCCAAATAATGCTTGATACGTTTAAAAACACATTATTTTGATATTACTATAAGTGTATAGTGTCAAAACAATTTCAATCATAAGTATCAATCATATACGGCATAGCTACCATCTACTATGTCGCCATACTAGGCTGTACAAATAAAACTGAATATCACGTATTGGAAATTGGATTCCACCATGAGTCGAGGCAAGGGCCAAGCTCCTCTCCGATTTGAGACACTCTAGCTAATGTCTCAGGACCACACACAGCGATCCCTTGGAACCTCCAAGGCCGGTTCTCTTTTACTTTTGAGGATTGGCAATTCCTGAACACACGTTTCCCGGTCCTATAGGACCTATATATAATGGTCTGTACGTCGGCTCACATAGTGCCAGTTATTGACCATATATTCGAGGTGCCTCACATTCCAACAACTACACAGGTGAAAAGTATATAAATGTCATCCAGTTTAAGCACTGACACCACCACTAGCAAGAAAGAAACATCGTGCACTCCTTGGGTCCTTATCCCGTTTTTGACTCATACAGAGGTGTGAGGCTCGCGAATTCACGTTATACACAAAGTTGCGCCACACAGGCCGTGCTTTGATCATCAATCACAAGACTTTGCTTTTCAACAGAAGCCTTGATCATTTGCCACTTAGGCGTGCCACACATGCAATTCACCCCATGCGACTGATGTCCATCGATATACAACCTCTGAGCTCGTACGTCTCAGAGAAGGGCGTTAAGCAAGAGAATAAATTCTTCGCCACCAAACAGATGTATATTTAATAAAGATCAATCAACACAGAATAAAATCCAATGTCAGACATACTGTCCATTTAAAAGTTCGTTCTGCGTCTGAACGAAACCGGAGGCACTTTCCTCTCATATCCATTGATCTCCAAGTACGTCTGGACGATCACCAACTGATTCCCTCATCTTGGGTGTACAGCCCAATCAAGATCATGAGTAATCACCCAAATGGTGTGAAGACTTCTGGTCCTCAACCACCGTCTTCATCTTCGACTTGTTATCGAACAGGTTATTCAGAATGGGTGTAAACCCGGCGTTTCCGAATAACCCACGTATATAATAAACAAATGTTACACAAACACAACATACACCTCAGTCAAATTCATAATATTCTTTTATTCAAATCTTCACATTCTTAGGGAAAGGTTCCCGTTAATTTTATCAAAGATAAATTCTTCTAAATTTATTCTTTAATCTTCTTTTGGATATCATTTCAAACAAAATTATGGTTTTCCAAACTAGTCGGGATTGACGAACCACACCGAAGTAATTATTTATTTATTTTATTTCCCCATCCCAACCGATTCATCCCATGGAGCAAAGCTGGCAATACTCCATATCTAACACCACGGTGTTATCAGTAAAATTAATTACCATTTCACGTTCAAATCCAATTAAAGATTTAACTATCGCTTTGGAGCAAAACTGGTGATACTCCAATCTCGATCACTTTCCAAATTTGATAATTTAAATTATCAATTCACATTTCAATCTAATTACAGATTCATTAAAACTCCACTTAGTTTTAATCTTCTCAAAAATCAATATCCTGTCTTTAACAGGGTTAAAGAACCAATGTCATTTAAAACACGGTTCACGATAAACCCAAAATCAGTTTCCTTTGTTAATTGGGTTAAAGAACAGGTGTTATTCAAAACACCGCTCACGATAAACCCAAAATGTAACACCCCGCCTCCGCTAGGGTCACTCGCAAAGGAATGCACTAGCTTTAGAGGGGCATTATTGGTAAACATGCACAGAAATATCACAAGACAGAACATATAAAATAGCGGAAGTAAAATCAATCTTTCATAACATGAATACATAAGGTCTAAAGCCTTTTACATCAGAGTACATCAAAACCTGCCTTGCAATAGTAAAGAAGCATAAAGACTTTTTTTCATAAATTATTCCCCAAGTAAAAACAGTAAAGTAGCCATAGCCAGGAAAAGTCCAAGCCATCCATGATGACCTTCAAGCAGAAGAAGTCCGAACTAAACAGCATTGTTTCCTCCCTGTAACCTGGGGGGGGAAACGGAAGAAAAGAGGCGAAACAAAACGGGTCAGTCAAAAAGACTGAGTAAGTCCTATCTACTTCCAGTATAAAAACAGTTAAAGGTAACATGACATGCATAAACTGAAAGTAAACATAAGGATAACTACAAGATAGATAAACTAAACCAGGGCAGCCGGTTGAACTACTGTGGCAAGGTAAACTAAGGTATCATGATAAACTACGGTGTTATGATAAGTCAAGGTATCACATCGTCAGATTTCTATTGAGTACATTATCCCAAGGTATCTGCCCCGTCTAACATCCCACGGTATCTATTATGTATATTCTTCCTAGTTCTAACATGTATATTTGCTCTGCACCCTCCGTACTAGTATCCCAGCCTTGTTATGTGTTAACCATGAATGTCCCTTACTCAAAGTCGTGTAATGGTCCATGTCAACCTAATATCGCATATATAGGTTACTCAAATCATATGTTTCTTTCCATGTATATAAGTCCAGTCCTTTGCCGTACCTCGTACGGGCTTCCTCATGTCGTATTATTCTTGAAATCGTTTGGACTGTCACCCTTGTTCTAGCTAGGCTCTTCCATATGAATCATCATTTGAACTACCAGGACTTACGCCACCTAGCACCACTAGGGGTTACGCTTACCTATCGCATGCTTTCGTATTTCGGTTTGGGTTAAGCCACCTAGGCCACTAGGGATTACGCTAACCCTCAACCGCGCCCTTTTTCCCACGCATTCATCGTGAATCGTTTTTCTATAACTGTATGCACATGTATCACATCGTGCCATCTGAGTCCTGTCACAGGGCAAAGCAAGAAATACAGGACTCGGTCGGGAGCTTTAGATTTATCTGCCGATGCAAATACTAAGGTCTGCTTTTCTACACGTGGCTATGGTCCCACGAGACCCCTCCCTCAACTAGTGAAAGGCAACACAAGAGAAAATCTTGCATGAGAACTACACTCCGGCCAGCCCACATCCTACGGCCTACCTCACCCATAATTAGATAGCAATTATGGTCTGTTGGGTGTTCCCTGCCTTTCCGCACGTACACGCTTGACTCAAGATGGTAGATGATCGACGAACTTGCTATCTCGGGCACCTTATGTATTCGTCGGCTCACTGCTATCCACCCCAGTCTTTAGGTCGCTCGCATAGCAACCAAGGCATATTCTTGGTTCTTCTACCGCAGACCTCAACCTCTCGTGAGCCTAGTATAATGACCTGGCAGCTCACAGAGGGATCCCAAGAATATCCTCACGTTCCCCGAAGCCGCTGCTTCGTTACCCCGTTCGTTGGAGCCTTTATCTAAATCAGATAGCCTGCTCCTACACGCATACTTAAACGTTGACCTAACGTATCGGGTTACTAATCCATCTAAGAAATGGTCCAAATTTCCTTGACTAAGAATTATTACTTAGTTTCCCTTAACTAAGGTTTACCACTTAGCCTTATTTCCATAATCCTTGCTAACTATGGTTATTTACCTAATCCTCCGAATTAGGGTTTATCTAATGGCTTAAGTGTCACTTAAGTTCATAACTTAGCTCGTCTACAAACCATGTCAAAATTGGCTAAGTATCCAAGTCCAAGACTTAACCCTACAAACCATGTGTCAAGTTGGCTAAGTATATTAAGCAATCCATAACTTAACCTCGTCTAATTTATCATTTTAGATTGATTAATTATATAAATTAACTTGACCTTGTCATATTACCGAGTCAAATCGGTCAAGCGTATTCAAGTGATTCGTGACTTAGCCTTATCATGTTTTCAGTTAGATTGGTTAAGTATAGGTTAACTTAACCTCATCAAATTAACGAGTTAGATTGGTTAAGTATAGGCCACTTAACCTCATCAAATCATCGTGTTAAATTAGTTAAGTGTTTAACTTAACCCCATCCGATTACCATGTTTAGATTAGTTAAGTCTAATCTTAACCTCATCCATTAACTGTATTATACGGTTAAGTGTCATTAAGAAAATTTACTTAACCTTATCAAGTTATCGTGTTGGATTGATTAAGTGTTGGTTAACTTAATCCCGTCCCCTCGTCGTATAAAAATGGTCAAGTGTCGTTAGGCAAATCAAGTTACTTAACCTACCCAACCCTGTCATGTTTTGTTAAGTATCATTAGCCTAATCAAATTACTTAACCCGTTTGTCCATGTCATATTTGGTTAAGCCTCATTAATCAAATTAACTTAACCCTATTATGTGGCATTAATTATTTAATGCACCCCGACCTCTCACATTAGACTTTGTTGTGGTTACTAGTTAAGCCGGGCGGGTCCGGGTAGATTTACACCACAACTTGGTCTAACCTCGGGTTCAAGCACAACATGACCAACTTCTCACATTGAGTCCTATTGTTTGCAACTACTAGTTAGGCCGGTCGGTTCCGGGTAGTTTTACGTTGCAAACTCAACCCAACCTCGAGTTGGCCACTTTCATGTTTAGTCTAGTGTCATGTTCATAGTCAAGTTTTCAAGCAATTGGGTAGACCTAACTTAATAGGTAAATTCCCAATGGGTAGACCTAACTTAATAGGTAAATTCCCAAGCTTATGTTTTTATGCATACTTACATGTCAACTTCCATGTTATATTTAATGTTACATGTTGTCATGTTATACCCATTTAACCCAAATCATGTTTCACATCATATTTTTATGAAACTTCAAGTTAAGTTTTTCATGTATATTCATGCTCGTCTAACCTAACCCCAAAACGTGTTTCCAACGTAAGTATAGACGAGTCAACATAATAGGAATACTATGACTACAAATTGGCCTCGATCATGCATAGTGTCATAAAAAGGGGTTTTGGCCACAAACACACAAAATGTCACAAGGGAATTTGGCCACAAACATGCATATTATCAAAAAGGGTTTGGCCATAAACATGCACAACTTAAAAGGGGGGATTGGCCACAAGCATGCATAATCTCATAAAGGATTTGGCCACAAACTTGCATGATAGCATAAGGGGTTTGGGTTCATAAACATGCACAAGCCCCAAAATCTTGCCTTAGCCAATGTTTCACAAGTAAAATGGTTCCTAAAGGTTCATGCTAGCATTTCATGCATAAAGATCCAAACTTGCAAGTTAAACTAGGTTATGCATAGCATGAGAGGCATGATTAAGTCACTCACATGGCCTAAGATCATAAATATGAACACAAGAGGCATGGTAAGGTTCATATAGGTTCGCATAATCATGTTTAGCCTCATTTTATCCCATGTCATTATCAAAACTACCGTTTCCATCTAAAAGTAGCTAGAACTTACATAGTTAGGCCTAGGGAAAGAAGCGTGAATCATCTTGGCTAAGAAAGGTGCCTCCTTTGTTGAAGAATCGTCATGAAACTCGCATAGCAATGTTGATTTGTCCTCTATTTGGTGTAGCAAGCTTGCATCTTTTGATTTGAACCCGATTTGAATGCATAGGCTCTAGGGATTGGAGATGGAGGCCATGATCAAAATTGATTTTGGCAGCACTTAGTTGCTAGGTTTGATTTTTAGGGATTTAGGTTAGGTTTAGGGTCTTTTTATAGAGATTAGGATAGTTTTAGGCCCTTAGATTAACCCTAGGATAGATCAGGACCATCAGATCTCGGAAGCTTCCAGAACCAGCCCAAGAACAAGACCAGGTGAGACAAACAGGTGTGCCAGGCAAATTGCCCCGGCCACCCCCTGTCGACAGGCAAGTCGACAGGGCTGTCGACTTGGTCTGGGCCCAAGTCGACAGGCCTGTCGACAGCCCTATCGACATGGCCTAGGCGGGGAAACTTCCCGCCTAGCCCCAGATCTGATTTCCAAAACTGTTTCCGAAATTCAAATTTCTAGAAATCTTCTTTGGGCCTTAACCGGGTCATACGGACTCCGATTTACAAAATTTCGGACTCTATTTCGCGTATTTTTCCGAGACGAACGCAATGGCATAGCCCGTTTTACTTGATTCAGAATTTAAAATTAAATTCTGCCTTGATTCTCGTTTTAACATGTTATCGAAATACGAGTTGTTACATTCTCCCCACCTTTTAGGATTTCGTCCCCGAAATCTCCAAGTTAGGAAGAACATATCCTACCATCCATCATCCATCTACTCAAAACATCATCCACAAGCAATCATTGTCCTTAGATGATTTCTAATGCTATATGAATATATGCAAAACGTGTGTATACATGTTCCTTAGCTAATGCTAATGATCAGGCCTGAATAATCTTTCTAATGCAAAATATGTATAGTGCCATGAATCCAATATGTATGCAAATAGTCCTAGTCATATAGATACTATATGCGTGCACAATCATTCAACCATATGCAACATCCGCCTGATAACACATTCGATTTCATCCATAAACAAGTATAAATACTCGTGCATATGCAATATGAAATGTGACCGAGTCGAGCTAGTATCTAATATGTATTCGCGCATCCACGAGCAACCACTTGCAACCACTTGCAACCATATCAATCATAACATGTTTCGAATACATGTTTACATCCATAGGGTTCTACCTAAGATTTCCTGAAACAGGGTCGAGAAGATAAACAAAACAAACTCCGTACAGGGTTTGTAACGGAGAATAGGACCGAGAGGATGTCCACAAAAGATAGCCTACAAGTAAGCTCTACAGAAAACAGGGATCAAGGATATACTCCCAAAAAGAGATATCATGCGCGTATCTAGTCTTTGACCATCAAAGTCGTCTTTTAACTTCGCGATTTTGTAGCTTCTTATTCCTGTTTTCATAACATGAGCTGGAACTCATTTCTTCGTCGCCTCTCGTTCCACTTGCACTTATCCTCCTTCTAGAATACTTGGCGCAAACAGGACTACGTACTCATGATCTCATGCAAGCTTTCCAAAATTCACTAGTGAATCTCGGACCTCGTACCATAAGGTATTCCACGTAGAAGAACTTTCTCTTGAAAGTAAACAGATGCCAACCAGGTTAAGCGCACTTACTAGGGTGATTTCCATCACCCATGCATAAGTGAAATAAATCATCCGTCTTATCGGCGAACACCACTCGATCGGGCTTCAAATTTCCAATAAAGGTATCAAGGGATCCTAGGTAACTAATCATGACCGAACCCAAAAGGTTCCGCGAGACTTCGAGGGTATTACCGAGGCTAGTCAAGAGTCTAACTACCCTCCTATCAAAACCGAGAGTGGCACCCCTTACTGGATAACCACTTCATCCCTAGAATCCATCCATAGCTTATAAACATAAGCATTATTTCCAAGCTCAACACTTGATATAGACATTCTCAAATCCAAACAAGCCATGAGTAAATGGACCGATCTTCCAATAGGACTTGAGACAAAAACGGGATCCTCTACTACGCTAGTACTAAGGTGCAGAGACTCAACTATCGAAGCGGACTTAAAAGATGCAGTGATCAAAACAAAGTCCCGACAGGATGATAGAGAAGAAAAGCTAAACCTTTAACAAGATCGTTACCCTCCTTCTGAGGCACCCTAGAAATGAGAGCATACTATTGCCCTCCGAATGATCTTGCCCCTGTTCCATGATACTTAACTATCTGTCCCGTTTCACCATGCCAAAGGTACTCTCTCGTCATGGGTTTCATTGTTCATCTTTCTCCCTCCTTTTAGGACTCAGCCATACCAACATGTTGCTTATCCCTAAGCTTGTATCTTTTTTATGCATAACTCTGCAACGGTCTCTCGAGAACCACCTCCATCGTACGGGAAACACTTACGCAGCTAGAAAGACTAGTCGCAGTCAAAACCACTTTGACTACAGATGGAGGAAAGAAAGGAAAAGAGATTCAATCAAGGAAGCAAGGATAATGCTAATGGCCTTTGGGGAATAGCCTTTTTCTTTTTAAAAGAAAATTTTCTCGAAAAATGCTTCTTTGTAAACGGTTTTTCAAATAATTTTCAGAAGGTCTTTAAAAACTTTTGCCCAGTCTAGTAACATTCTGCTCTGATACCAAATGTAACACCCCGCCTCCGCTAGGGTCACTCGCAAAGGAATGCACTAGCTTTAGAGGGGCATTATTGGTAAACATGCGCAGAAATATCACAAGACAGAACATATAAAATAGCGGAAGTAAAATCAATCTTTCATAACATGAATACATAAGGTCTAAAGCCTTTTACATCAGAGTACATCAAAACCTGCCTTGCAATAGTAAAGAAGCATAAAGACTTTTTTTCATAAATTATTCCCCAAGTAAAAACAGTAAAGTAGCCATAGCCAGGAAAAGTCCAAGCCATCCATGAAGACCTTCAAGCAGAAGAAGTCTGAACTAAACAGCATTGTTTCCTCCCTGTAACCTGGGGGGGGAAACGGAAGAAAAGAGGCGAAACAAAACGGGTCAGTCAAAAAGACTGAGTAAGTCCTATCTACTTCCAGTATAAAAACAGGTAAAGGTAACATGACATGCATAAACTGAAAGTAAACATAAGGATAACTACAAGATAGATAAACTAAACCAGGGCAGCCGGTTGAACTACTGTGGCAAGGTAAACTAAGGTATCATGATAAACTACGGTGTTATGATAAGTCAAGGTATCACATCGTCAGATTTCTATCGAGTACATTATCCCAAGGTATCTGCCCCGTCTAACATCCCACGGTATCTATTATGTATATTCTTCCTAGTTCTAACATGTATATTTGCTCTGCACCCTCCGTACTAGTATCCCAGCCTTGTTATGTGTTAACCATGAATGTCCCTTACTCAAAGTCGTGTAATGGTCCATGTCAACCTAATATCGCATATATAGGTTACTCAAATCATATGTTTCTTTCCATGTATATAAGTCCAGTCCTTTGCCGTACCTCGTACGGGCTTCCTCATGTCGTATTATCCTTGAAATCGTTTGGACTGTCACCCTTGTTCTAGCTAGGCTCTTCCACATGAATCATCATTTGAACTACCAGGACTTACGCCACCTAGCACCACTAGGGGTTACGCTTACCTATCGCATGCTTTCGTATTTCGGTTTGGGTTAAGCCACCTAGGCCACTAGGGATTACGCTAACCCTCAACCGCGCCCTTTTTCCCACGCATTCATCGTGAATCATTTTTCTATAACTGTATGCACATGTATCACATCGTGCCATCCGAGTCCTGTCACAGGGCAAAGCAAGAAATACAGGACTCGGTCGGGAGCTTTAGATTTATCTGGCGATGCAGATACTAAGGTCTGCTTTTCTACACGTGGCTATGGTCCCACGAGACCCCTCCCTCAACTAGTGAAAGGCAACACAAGAGAAAATCTTGCATGAGAACTACGCTCCGGCCAGCCCACATCCTACGGCCTACCTCACCCATAATTAGATAGCAATTATGGTCTGTTGGGTGTTCCCTGCCTTTCCGCACGTACACGCTTGACTCAAGATGGTAGATGATCGACGAACTTGCTATCTCGGGCACCTTATGTATTCGTCGGCTCACTGCTATCCACCCCAGTCTTTAGGTCGCTCGCATAGCAACCAAGGCATATTCTTGGTTCTTCTACCGCAGACCTCAACCTCTCGTGAGCCTAGTATAATGACCTGGCAGCTCACAGAGGGATCCCAAGAATATCCTCACGTTCCCCGAAGCCGCTGCTTCGTTACCCCGTTCGTTGGAGCCTTTATCTAAATCAGATAGCCTGCTCCTACACGCATACTTAAACGTTGACCTAACGTATCGGGTTACTAATCCATCTAAGAAATGGTCCAAATTTCCTTGACTAAGAATTATTACTTAGTTTCCCTTAACTAAGGTTTACCACTTAGCCTTATTTCCATAATCCTTGCTAACTATGGTTATTTACCTAATCCTCCGAATTAGGGTTTATCTAATGGCTTAAGTGTCACTTAAGTTCATAACTTAGCTCGTCTACAAACCATGTCAAAATTGGC
This sequence comes from Allium sativum, assembly GCA_030737875.1. Classification (NCBI taxonomy): domain Eukaryota; kingdom Viridiplantae; phylum Streptophyta; class Magnoliopsida; order Asparagales; family Amaryllidaceae; genus Allium; species Allium sativum. The sequence continues at coordinate 113,036,543 of CM060920.1, read as the reverse complement.
TAAGTATCCAAGTCCAAGACTTAACCCTACAAACCATGTGTCAAGTTGGCTAAGTATATTAAGCAATCCATAACTTAACCTCGTCTAATTTATCATTTTAGATTGATTAATTATATAAATTAACTTGACCTTGTCATATTACCGAGTCAAATCGGTCAAGCGTATTCAAGTGATTCGTGACTTAGCCTTATCATGTTTTCAGTTAGATTGGTTAAGTATAGGTTAACTTAACCTCATCAAATTAACGAGTTAGATTGGTTAAGTATAGGCCACTTAACCTCATCAAATCATCGTGTTAAATTAGTTAAGTGTTTAACTTAACCCCATCCGATTACCATGTTTAGATTAGTTAAGTCTAATCTTAACCTCATCCATTAACTGTATTATACGGTTAAGTGTCATTAAGAAAATTTACTTAACCTTATCAAGTTATCGTGTTGGATTGATTAAGTGTTGGTTAACTTAATCCCGTCCCCTCGTCGTATAAAAATGGTCAAGTGTCGTTAGGCAAATCAAGTTACTTAACCTACCCAACCCTGTCATGTTTTGTTAAGTATCATTAGCCTAATCAAATTACTTAACCCGTTTGTCCATGTCATATTTGGTTAAGCCTCATTAATCAAATTAACTTAACCCTATTATGTGGCATTAATTATTTAATGCACCCCAACCTCTCACATTAGACTTTGTTGTGGTTACTAGTTAAGCCGGGCGGGTCCGGGTAGATTTACACCACAACTTGGTCTAACCTCGGGTTCAAGCACAACATGACCAACTTCTCACATTGAGTCCTATTGTTTGCAACTACTAGTTAGGCCGGTCGGTTCCGGGTAGTTTTACGTTGCAAACTCAACCCAACCTCGAGTTGGCCACTTTCATGTTTAGTCTAGTGTCATGTTCATAGTCAAGTTTTCAAGCAATTGGGTAGACCTAACTTAATAGGTAAATTCCCAATGGGTAGACCTAACTTAATAGGTAAATTCCCAAGCTTATGTTTTTATGCATACTTACATGTCAACTTCCATGTTATATTTAATGTTACATGTTGTCATGTTATACCCATTTAACCCAAATCATGTTTCACATCATATTTTTATGAAACTTCAAGTTAAGTTTTTCATGTATATTCATGCTCGTCTAACCTAACCCCAAAACGTGTTTCCAACGTAAGTATAGACGAGTCAACATAATAGGAATACTATGACTACAAATTGGCCTCGATCATGCATAGTGTCATAAAAAGGGGTTTTGGCCACAAACACACAAAATGTCACAAGGGAATTTGGCCACAAACATGCATATTATCAAAAAGGGTTTGGCCATAAACATGCACAACTTAAAAGGGGGGATTGGCCACAAGCATGCATAATCTCATAAAGGATTTGGCCACAAACTTGCATGATAGCATAAGGGGTTTGGGTTCATAAACATGCACAAGCCCCAAAATCTTGCCTTAGCCAATGTTTCACAAGTAAAATGGTTCCTAAAGGTTCATGCTAGCATTTCATGCATAAAGATCCAAACTTGCAAGTTAAACTAGGTTATGCATAGCATGAGAGGCATGATTAAGTCACTCACATGGCCTAAGATCATAAATATGAACACAAGAGGCATGGTAAGGTTCATATAGGTTCGCATAATCATGTTTAGCCTCATTTTATCCCATGTCATTATCAAAACTACCGTTTCCATCTAAAAGTAGCTAGAACTTACATAGTTAGGCCTAGGGAAAGAAGCGTGAATCATCTTGGCTAAGAAAGGTGCCTCCTTTGTTGAAGAATCGTCATGAAACTCGCATAGCAATGTTGATTTGTCCTCTATTTGGTGTAGCAAGCTTGCATCTTTTGATTTGAACCCGATTTGAATGCATAGGCTCTAGGGATTGGAGATGGAGGCCATGATCAAAATTGATTTTGGCAGCATTTAGTTGCTAGGTTTGATTTTTAGGGATTTAGGTTAGGTTTAGGGTCTTTTTATAGAGATTAGGATAGTTTTAGGCCCTTAGATTAACCCTAGGATAGATCAGGACCATCAGATCTCGGAAGCTTCCAGAACCAGCCCAAGAACAAGACCAGGTGAGACAAACAGGTGCGCCATTCAAATTGCCCCGGCCACCCCCTGTCGACAGGCAAGTCGACAGGGCTGTCGACTTGGTCTGGGCCCAAGTCGACAGGCCTGTCGACAGCCTTGTCGACATGGCCTAGGCGGGGAAACTTCCCGCCTAGCCCCAGATCTGATTTCCAAAACTGTTTCCGAAATTCAAATTTCCAGAAATCTTCTTTGGGCCTTAACCGGGTCATACGGACTCCGATTTACAAAATTTCGGACTCTATTTCGCGTATTTTTCCGAGACGAACGCAATGGCATAGCCCGTTTTACTTGATTCAGAATTTAAAATTAAATTCTGCCTTGATTCTCGTTTTAACATGTTATCGAAATACGAGTTGTTACACAAAACCAATTTAAATTCAATTCCAACTAATATTATTTAATTGGTACACTTCATTAAATTTAAATAGAAAGATTCAATCTTTTTCTCAACCGGGTTTAAGAACAGTGTTAATGAAGACACCATTCACGACAAACCCAAATAACGTTTGATATTAAATACAAGGCTCTGAATAGAAAATATATCAACTTATATTCAATATCAAATTCTATGACCAACAAATATCATATTGGAAATAATGATATAAATATATCTTTCAAATTTCCATAACAATATCTGTATAATCACGAAACCCAACATCGAAATATTCCAAAGCCAATTTCGATTCAAATCCATTTCCACTTTATATATCGGAAATTCTCGTTATTTTCAAAACCATTCAAATTCAATTTATTTATTTCAAAAATAAATTGATTTAAATTCTAGTTCAAAACTAGTTCATTTTGATAAAAATTTATTTTTATCTTTTCAAATATGGAGTTTTTAATCCCAATTCTTCACAAACCATTTCTTATGATTTTACACAAATTATTGATATTTTTAATAATTTTATCAAGGGCCGTACAGTCGATTTCCATCTACGGCCATCGAACTGCACTTACAGCGACCTACTCCAAATTTGATTTGGACATAATTCCAAATCCAACCATTAGATTTCAAATTTCTAATACTCATTGGAAATCTCTTTATGATACGAACCCAACGGTTCCGGTTTCAGGAGAATCCGACGGTCGGATCTCCCGTAATGTCCATTCGAAGTCAATGATTGAAATTCACGAACTACCGCAGCGTGGAGCGTTCTATTCAGGCCATTATATATATAATATATATATATTATATATATATTTCGTCGATTTCCTTTTAAAACTTATTTTATAAATTGTTTTAAATTCGTTTTCGAAACGATTTCAACTTCATATTCAATTTCGAATCAAAATTGAATATTCCACGTCATCGATATACAAATGATAATATTTTCAAAACGTTGTAATTTGAAATCACTTCCTTTTCTATATTCATTATAAAAACGAATATAATCGATATAAATATCGTTCACGTCAAAATAGCACAACTCTAATCAACACGACTTTATATACTTTAACAACTTTGTTATTCTATTCAACAAATGAATATTTATTCTATTCAACACATGAATCTATATTTCTTTCAACACATGAATATTCTCAACACACGTGCATCATCAACACATGACTATTTTTATTATTTAATATATTTTATAAAATTATGGTATCTATCATTTGACTTTTAATCAGACTCCAACCGTAACATAGTAAGAAAATGATTCCCTAAGTATTAACCCCGAAGGCCGAAACCAACCTCAGATCAATACCCAGGAAACCATTCATCTTATCTAGTTTCCAGTTAGTTTCTAATCTTAAATATGACAAAGATGTAAATTTTATTGTTAAAATATTTCTTTCAACACATGATAATGTTCAACAAATGAATATTCTCAACACATGAGCATCGTCTACACATGACTATTTATTCTATTCAACACATGAATCTTCTTTATTCTATTCGACACATGAATATATATTTTATAATATTCCTTAATTTCCCAATTGGAATGAGGCCCAATCAATCACCATATAATGTTAATTATATGGATTCCATACAACACATGTATATAATAGCAACGATAAGTAATCAACCATCATCCAAAGTGCACCACACAACTGCATAAGCATTAAATATAAATAATTAACGCTTACACAGTCTGTCAACCAATCGACCGACATACAACTAAATAATTGGGATTTGTAACACCCCACCTCCACCAGGGTGGCTCTTGCAAGCAACTCTGATTTTGGTGGGGCGTTTTAAAACAAGGTAAACATGCATAATGATATAACAAGGCAGGACATGACATATATATATGTAAATAAACAGAGTAAGTAGATAAAACAGCGGAAGATTTTTAAACCATTTCAAAACACAAGTCTGGTACATCAAAATGTCAATTTCCCAAAATTACAAGTCTAGATAAAAACATCATCTGATAAACTAAAATACATAAGTACTATCCCCAAATAAGAGTGATAAACCATAGCGGGCTCAATATCCAAATGTACATGAGCTAATCCAGCAAGCAAGCTAAGCGATCCAAGCTAAGCACCAATGTTCCCACCCTGAGAACCTGGGGGGGGGGGGAAACGGAAGAAAAGAAGCGAAAGAAAACAGGTCAGTCAAAAAGACTGAGTAAGCCCTGCTACGATCAGTCTATAAACTAATAAAGTTAACAACATGATGGAAACTGAGATGATCATAGATAACAACATGCTAGCATGATAAATTAACTACAAGATAGATAGAGGTGTCATCGCATAAACAAGGTTAAGTTTTGCACCACGGTGTACTAGCAAAACCAACATAACAGGTATTGATCCCTCGGCCCAAGCTTTGACCCAATAACATGAAGTGACCTTAATATAAGGTCCAACCAAACGGTCTAGTCGATCGGCTCCCTATAAACCTAACACGTCAAGTGTTGGTGTCCATACGGCCCACATATGGTTGTAGTCAAACTGTGCTGGGTCCACCTTTGGGTGTATCAAGCCCTCGGGTGTCAACCCCAGACACTGAAGCGATAATGCACAGTCTAAACCTACTGGTACCCGTGCCTCGAGTTTGTCCAACACCGGACTACGTGCACGTCCGTAGCCCGCCTGGACCCGCACCGCTGTACCACTCAAACGTCGCTTTGGTCGCTTACATCCGTCCAGTAATCGTGCCCCGCCCTAGCCCAGCCTCTAGGGTTGTGATGATACCAAACTGGGATTACTGCTGGAACAGACCACGTTGCTAGGATTTCCTAAGAGGGTTAGGTGTGATTTAACCCTTCACTAATCATGGATTAAATTGGTTAAGTGTAACCGACAGTTCACAACTTAACCCCATTTCAATCCCTCAAATCCCCAAATGGATTAAATTGGTTAAGTGTAACCGACAGTTCACAACTTAACCCCATTTCAATCCCTCGAATCCCCAAATTGGTTAAGTATTAGTGGACCCTGACTTAACCCTAATCATGAGGCATCAATTAGTTTAATGCACCTTAACCTCTCACATTAGACTTTGTTGTGATTACCTAGTTAAGCCGGTGGGTTCCGGGTAGATTTACACCACAACTTGGTCTAACCTCGGGTCTTGGCACCACATGACCAACTTCTCACATTGGGTCCTATTGTTTGTAGCCACTAGTTAAGCCGGTAGGTTCCGGGTAGAATTACGCTACAAACTCAACCCAACCTCGAGTTGGCCACACTTATGTTTTCTAAGTGTCATGTCCACTTTATTTCAAAACATAATTACAAGTCAACAAATACTTGGGTAGACCTAACTTAATAGGTAAATTCCCAAGGGGTAGACCTAACTTAATAGGTAAATTCCCAATCTTATATTTTCATGTATTTTAAGTTTACCCAAACCCCCCCAACGTCATTCTATCGCTTACATATTCGTAATAACGCATAAAGGATAGGAAGAGGGAACTTGGCATAACATACATGATGAACTTGCATATCACAACAAACATGCATAACATGTTAGACTTGCATAACTTAGCATAGTGAACTTGCATATTACCATAAACATGCATAACATGTTAAACTTGCCTAACATAGCATATGGAACTTGCATAAACATACATAACTTGTCAAACATGCATATCATGGCATAGTGAACTTGCATAAACATGCATAACCCAATAAACTTGCAAATCATGGCATAGTGAACTTGCATAAACATGCATAACTTGTTAAACTTGCAAATCATGGCATGGTGAACTTGCATAAACATGCATAACTTGTTAAACTTGCAAATCATGGCATAGTGAACTTGCATAAACATGCATAACCCAATAAACTTGCAAATCATGGCATGGTGAACTTGCATAAACATGCATAACTTATCAAACATGCACAACATGGCATAGTGAACTCGCATAAGCATGCATAACTTATTAAACATGCACAACATGGCATAGTGAACTCGCATAAGCATGCATAACCTATTTAACATGCACAACATGGCATAGTGAACTCGCATAAGCATGCATAACTTATTAAACATGCACAACATGGCATAGTGAACTCGCATAAGCATGCATAACTTATTAAACATGCACAACATGGCATAGTGAACTCGCATAAGCATGCATAACTTATTAAACATGCATAAATCCCAACTTTCATCACATATTAACTTTAGAGTTTCTAAAATGAAGGTAAGAGGGCTTACCAATATTATGAAGACACAAATCTACTAATAAAGATTGAGAAGCCCTTTATGCAAGCATAAAACCCAAAACAAAGCTCCAATAAGAAACACCCTTAACAAAAATCCCAAAAACTCTAGCTTAGCAAATAAAACTTGCAACTTGATGATGTATGCAAGCTAATGATCATTCATACAACTTAGAAATGCTTGTATGAACATCATAATCCTCATAGGAATGATTTATGAAGAGGTTGGAGGCTAGGGTTTTTAGGTGGAGGCCATTTGAGAATTCAATTTGACATAGTTTGGTTGCTAGATTGAATAATGGGGTTATAGGGTAGGATTAGGGTCTTATTTATAGAAGATTAAGGTGTTTTTAGCCCTAGGATTAACCCTAGGTTAGTTTAGGTCCGTCAGATTTCGGAATTCTCTAGAACCAAGCCACAAGACCAGACCCAAACCCAAAATGGTGCGCCAGGCAAAACTGCCCGGCCACCCTGAGTCAACAGGGCTGTCGACAGGGCTGTCGACACCCTGGGGACCCTGTCGACATGCCTGTCGACATGGGGGTCCTGGCGGGAGTTTTCCCGCCTGCGCCAGTTTGCCCTAATTTCCAACTTTGAACTTGAAATTCAAATCTGTTTTTGACATGGAAATTTCTGAAAACTTCGATGGGCCTTAACTGGGTCATACGGACTCCGATTTTCGAAAACTCAGACTCTATTTCGCGTATTTTTCCGAGATGAACGCAATGGCATAGCCCGTTTCCCTTGATTCAGATTTTAGAATTAAATTCTGCCTCGATTTATGTTATAACAGGTTATTCAAAATACGGGTTGTTACATTCTCCCCTCCTTAAAGGATTTCGTCCCCGAAATCTTCAAGTTAGGAAGAACGTATCCTACCATCCAATCATCCATCTACTCAAAGCATCATCCACGAGAAATCATTGTCCTTACAAGATTCTAAATGCTGGATGAACATATGCAGAGGTGTGTGTATATGTACTTATCTAATGCAAATATCATCAATGCGAATTATGTTGGTGAAATGAATCCATATGTATGCAATTCCTAACATAATGTATATCATCTATATGTGTGCACATAACATACACCCATATGCAACATCCATGTGATAACACACAATTTTCATCCATGAATAAGCATAAACACTCATGCATATGCAATATGAGGAGTGTGCGAGCCGATCTAGTGCCTAATTGTGTATAATGCATCCACGAGCAACCACTTGCAAACACCTGCAACCACTTGCAACCATCAAACATAACATGTCTCAAACACATGTTTCATCCAAAGGATTCTACCTAAGGTTCTCATGCCAAGATAAACACGATAAACTAGATAAACTAGATAAACATGGATAGAGAGATATGCTAAAAAGAGATCTTAGAAGATAAGCAAGATAAACTCCTTTTTGGATTACAAGAAATCCATTCAAACTCTGAAATATAGTACTAACCGAGGAGTCATAACCCCCTTATGGAGTTTACAACAGAAATAAGATCGAGAATGGGACCGAGAGGATATATACAAAAGATAACTTGCAAGCAAGCTCCACAGGAAAACAAGGATCAAGGATGCACTCTTAAAAAGAGATATGATGTGCGTATCTAGTCTTCACTGTTCTTAGTCACGTTTCCGTGAGCTTAACTCCACTGTGCTTTGACCGTCTTTTACTTCATGATTTCTTGGCTTCCTAACTCCTATTTCCCAAATTCGAGTTGGAACTCATTTCATTATCGCCTCTCGTCTTCCTTTTCCACTTATTCTTCTTTCTGTATACTTGGCTTAAACATAACTGTAACCTCATGATTTCATGCAAGCTCTCCAAAATTCACTAGTGAATCCTGGATCTCGTCTACTTACTATAAAGTATTCCACGCAGCAGAACTTTTCTTGAAAATACCAATCCACGTTGCCAATTGCCCTTATAAACGTGATTTTCTATCGAAATGAACCATCCGCCTATGAGTGATAGGCCATTCCTAGATTCAATTGCCTACCCATGGCTTCCTGTAGGCTATTTCAAAACTGGCCAACTTCTTGAGGGTAAACCGTTGCTAACCATGATGCAGTCCTCTCGCTCTTCACCGGACTGAAATGAGCACTCTTCGTGAGTCTACCTATTATGACCCACATACCCGTATTCCCTTTCTTTGATCTAGGTAGTCTATCCACATAATCTATCGAGATGTTTTCACACTTCCCTTGCGGAACCTCCAATGGAGGTAATGGCCCGCCGGGCTTCTATGACTTGGCCTTAACCTGGTGGCACAACATGCATCATGAGACCAACTCGGCCACCTCCTCGAGTGATGCGTATCTTCAAGAACCTTCTTTACCAAGTCTTCCACTCGAGGAACACATAATCTCTCATCGCGCCTTAGTCATCCCTTGTCATCTATAATATATCTAGCGAGGTGACTTAACATCTCGCCTCGAATCAACTGGTCCATGTTCTTGACCAACTGCGGGTCTTCTTCCTGTGAAACCCCCTTCTTGATCCAGAAGGGTAAGTCTAAGCTCAGGGAATGCTAACTAACTAGCCAAACGGAGAAAGCTTCTTACTTCAATTGCCCTCGTCAGAGTTTTCCGGTCTTAAACCGCCACCACTTTAGCGGAATCCACCGCTAAGTCTTACTTAGGAACTATGTGCCCAAGAAATCCAACTTCTTTCCTCCAAAGTGACATCTGGAGAACTTGACCTTCAACTGGTGGCTCTAAGCGTATCCATCACCTCCTTGAGATATCTAGCCTGCTCTTCCTCGTTCTTTTAAGGAGATCAAAATATCGTCTACGACGACCACGACAAACTTGTTCAAGGACTCCCTAAACACCCTACCCATCAAGTTCACGTAATATGCGGGTGCATTAGTCAAACCAAATAGCATGACTAGCCATCCTAAAAATTCATCTAGAGTCCTAAACGCAGTCTTGTCAATTCCATCCTCAGCCATCCTAAGCCGATGGAATCCGGTAGCTAGATCAAAAGAAAACAGATGCTCCCACAAGCTGATCAAACGAATCATCGATCCTTGGTAACAGTTGTCTATTCTTCTCACGATAATCAACACATAAGCGAAGCAAACTGTCCACATTAGTAACGAATACTACTGGAGCACCCTACTTGAAAATGCTTCGTCTCAGGAAGTTCTTCTCAAGCAACTCCTTGACTTGCTTTCTTAACTCTCATCTCGTGAGGTCATGTGCCTAACCGGCCACGAAACTGGCTTGGTATTACCAACCAGATAATGCGGAAATCTATCCCACGTCTAGGGGTAACCCCTTTACTTCCCCCAAGATATCAGGATATTCTCGGACCACCCTCACAGATTGCAAACTATCGATAGACGAGTTGAGGGATTCAAGATAACATAACATGACGGGACCCATAGGGTTGCTAGAAATTTCTAGGGTATTACCGAGGCGAGTCATGAGCCTCACAATCCTATATACAAAAACCAAGAATGGCTCCAAAACAGGACAACCATTCCATGCCCAAAACCAACCCATATCCCCTGAAACCGAGAATATAAACATCCCACGAGAATTCTATACCCAAGATAGAAATTTTCAAATCCACTCAGACCACAGACAAACGGGCAGAACCCCCAATTGGATTTGAAACGCGTACGGGATCATCTACTAGACTAGTACTTAGGTGCAAACTTTCAACTAGATCAGATGAAATAAAACTATGCGATGTGCCAGAATCAAACAAAGTACGAACAGGGAAAATCAGAAAATGTAAACAAGACTTCCAACAGAAACACTACCTCTATCATGAGCTGGAAGAACGGTGTTGAGGGGATGAACTCGCCCTCCAGATAGTCCTGCATACTGAGTCTGACCCTGCCCTTGTTTCCTCGGGCAATCCTTGCTGAGATGTCCAAACTCACCACAATGAAAGCATTCGCCCCGCTTTCTCTTCTTCTTCCTACATTCCCTGGATATATGTCCAACTTTACCACAGAAGTTGCATTTCCTATTCTCTCTTGGCTTGTCCTTGCGGTTGTTGTTATTCTTGCCTCGTTTCCCGGAATTTACCCTCTTGCCTTGAGACTCATTCGCCTTGACCTCTTTCTTGTCATTGTTATCTTCTTCTTGAAGTAGGGCCATATTCACCAAATTCTCGAAAGTCGCCCCCAAGGGTATATAAGACATGGCCAAACCATGTAATGGCTCGTTTAATCCTAGAGCAAAGTGTAGGGCCTTCTTCTGAGCTGTATTAACCAAGTCTAAATCGACCCGAGCCAGTTGATTAAACTTATCTATGTATTCCCTAATAGTCATGTCCCCTTGCTTCAGGGATAAGAACCTCAGTCCAAACCTTCCCCTAAAGTCATCCCAAGTCTCAATTGGCCTAGTAGCGGTGGTGACTACCCACCAACATGCAGCTTCTTCCTTTAGCAACCATACTGCTAATAAAACCTTCCTGCGGTCACCTATATCAAAGGTGGCTAAAAGATCTTCGGTCTCTTTCAACCAATTCCTTGCCTCTACAAAAGTCTCTGTTCCACTAAAATTCTTGCCACCCATCATCTTAAAGTTCTTACAAGTTTCCGCAAAATCCGCTTGTGGAAGCTGAGGGAGAAGAGGAACATCAGCTACGGAAGGGGGAGGAGGAACAACGGCCTTGACTGGAAAGACAACATTAGAGACACCCGGGACCGGTGTCGTGACTTCCAAGTACCGACGAAACCAATCGGGTATTGTTACTCCTTTGGGCAAGATGAGATTATCAGACATGCTGGAAACGAAAAGAAAAGAGTTCAAACGAGGGGTCAAAGGATAGTGCTAATGGCTTTTGGGGAATAGCCTTTAAAGATAACTAGACTTTTCTTTGGAAAATACTTTATACTTGGTTTTGAAAATAGTTTTTCAAAAGTTTTAAAAACCTTTCTATCCCTTCTCGTAAACCAAATGCTCTGGTACCAAATGTAACACCCCACCTCCACCAGGGTGGCTCTTGCAAGCAACTCTGATTTTGGTGGGGCGTTTTAAAACAAGGTAAACATGCATAATGATATAACAAGGCAGGACATGACATATATATATATGTAAATAAACAGAGTAAGTAGATAAAACAGCGGAAGATTTTTAAACCATTTCAAAACACAAGTCGGGTACATCAAAATGTCAATTTCCCAAAATTACAAGTCTAGATAAAAACATCATCTGATAAACTAAAATACATAAGTACTATCCCCAAATAAGAGTGATAAACCATAGCGGGCTCAATATCCAAATGTACATGAGCTAATCCAGCAAGCAAGCTAAGCGATCCAAGCTAAGCACCAATGTTCCCACCCTGAGAACCTGGGGGGGGGGGGGAAACGGAAGAAAAGAAGCGAAAGAAAACAGGTCAGTCAAAAAGACTGAGTAAGCCCTGCTACGATCAGTCTATAAACTAATAAAGTTAACAGCATGATGGAAACTGAGATGATCATAGATAACAACATGCTAGCATGATAAATTAACTACAAGATAGATAGAGGTGTCATCGCATAAACAAGGTTAAGTTTTGCACCACGGTGTACTAGCAAACCAACATAACAGGTATTGATCCCTCGGCCCAAGCTTTGACCCAATAACATGAAGTGACCTTAATATAAGGTCCAACCAAACGGTCTAGTCGATCGGCTCCCTATAAACCTAACACGTCAAGTGTTGGTGTCCATACGGCCCACATATGGTTGTAGTCAGACTGTGCTGGGTCCACCTTTGGGTGTATCAAGCCCTCGGGTGTCAACCCCAGACACTGAAGCGATAATGCACAGTCTAAACCTACTGGTACCCGTGCCTCGAGTTTGTCCAACACCGGACTATGTGCACGTCCGTAGCCCGCCTGGACCCGCACCGCTGTACCACTCAAACGTCGCTTTGGTCGCTTACATCCGTCCAGTAATCGTGCCCCGCCCTAGCCCAGCCTCTAGGGTTGTGATGATACCAAACTGGGATTACTGCTGGAACAGACCACGTTACTAGGATTTCCTAAGAGGGTTAGGTGTGATTTAACCCTTCACTAATCATGGATTAAATTGGTTAAGTGTAACCGACAGTTCACAACTTAACCCCATTTCAATCCCTCAAACCCCCAAATGGATTAAATTGGTTAAGTGTAACCGACAGTTCACAACTTAACCCCATTTCAATCCCTCGAATCCCCAAATTGGTTAAGTATTAGTGGACCCTGACTTAACCCTAATCATGAGGCATCAATTAGTTTAATGCACCTTAACCTCTCACATTAGACTTTGTTGTGATTACCTAGTTAAGCCGGTGGGTTCCGGGTAGATTTACACCACAACTTGGTCTAACCTCGGGTCTTGGCACCACATGACCAACTTCTCACATTGGGTCCTATTGTTTGTAGCCACTAGTTAAGCCGGTAGGTTCCGGGTAGAATTACGCTACAAACTCAACCCAACCTCGAGTTGGCCACACTTATGTTTTCTAAGTGTCATGTCCACTTTATTTCAAAACATAATTACAAGTCAACAAATACTTGGGTAGACCTAACTTAATAGGTAAATTCCCAAGGGGTAGACCTAACTTAATAGGTAAATTCCCAATCTTATATTTTCATGTATTTTAAGTTTACCCAAACCCCCCCAACGTCATTCTATCGCTTACATATTCGTAATAACGCATAAAGGATAGGAAGAGGGAACTTGGCATAACATACATGATGAACTTGCATATCACAACAAACATGCATAACATGTTAGACTTACATAACTTAGCATAGTGAACTTGCATATTACCATAAACATGCATAACATGTTAAACTTGCCTAACATAGCATATGGAACTTGCATAAACATACATAACTTGTCAAACATGCATATCATGGCATAGTGAACTTGCATAAACATGCATAACCCAATAAACTTGCAAATCATGGCATAGTGAACTTGCATAAACATGCATAACTTGTTAAACTTGCAAATCATGGCATGGTGAACTTGCATAAACATGCATAACTTGTTAAACTTGCAAATCATGGCATAGTGAACATGCATAAACATGCATAACCCAATAAACTTGCAAATCATGGCATGGTGAACTTGCATAAACATGCATAACTTATCAAACATGCACAACATGGCATAGTGAACTCGCATAAGCATGCATAACTTATTAAACATGCACAACATGGCATAGTGAACTCGCATAAGCATGCATAACCTATTAAACATGCACAACATGGCATAGTGAACTCGCATAAGCATGCATAACTTATTAAACATGCACAACATGGCATAGTGAACTCGCATAAGCATGCATAACTTATTAAACATGCACAACATGGCATAGTGAACTCGCATAAGCATGCATAACTTATTAAACATGCACAACATGGCATAGTGAACTCGCATAAGCATGCATAACTTATTAAACATGCATAAATCCCAACTTTCATCACATATTAACTTTAGAGTTTCTAAAATGAAGGTAAGAGGGCTTACCAATATTATGAAGACACAAATCTACTAATAAAGATTGAGAAGCCCTTTATGCAAGCATAAAACCCAAAACAAAGCTCCAATAAGAAACACCCTTAACAAAAATCCCAAAAACTCTAGCTTAGCAAATAAAACTTGCAACTTGATGATGTATGCAAGCTAATGATCATTCATACAACTTAGAAATGCTTGTATGAACATCATAATCCTCATAGGAATGATTTATGAAGAGGTTGGAGGCTAGGGTTTTTAGGTGGAGGCCATTTGAGAATTCAATTTGACATAGTTTGGTTGCTAGATTGAATAATGGGGTTTTAGGGTAGGATTAGGGTCTTATTTATAGAAGATTAAGGTGTTTTTAGCCCTAGGATTAACCCTAGGTTAGTTTAGGTCCGTCAGATTTCGGAATTCTCTAGAACCAAGCCTCAAGACCAGACCCAAACCCAAAATGGTGCGCCAGGCAAAACTGCCCGGCCACCCTGAGTCGACAGGGCTGTCGACACCCTGGGGACCCTGTCGACATGCCTGTCGACATGGGGGTCCTGGCGGGAGTTTTCCCGCCTGCGCCAGTTTGCCCTAATTTCCAACTTTGAACTTGAAATTCAAATCTGTTTTTGACATGGAAATTTCTGAAAACTTCGATGGGCCTTAACTGGGTCATACGGACTCCGATTTTCGAAAACTCGGACTCCATTTCGCGTATTTTTCCGAGACGAACGCAATGGCATAGCCCGTTTCCCTTGATTCAGATTTAGAATTAAATTCTGCCTCGATTTATGTTATAACAGGTTATTGAAAATACGGGTTGTTACAGGATTAGTGTATGCCAAATATCATCCCAATACCCATGTGGGGTTTCAATCCACAAACACTGAATATTATTCGTGCAGTTGGGCGACGTGTAAAATTTATCGTCCCAATCAATGTCCTTCAAATAGTTGTACATAAACAAACCATCCGGTTTGTAAATGAATATTTATTTATTCACATTCACGTTAAAAATAATATTTTTAACGATCAAATATTTTCAACTATATAAATATTTTATTTCATTTCACATCACACAATCAATTTTCATCACAACAAACAATCAAACAAACAAGCCATCCATGGTCTGTGGACGACGGGTGTCGGGTGCTACTAAACACCGTGTGCATCCTACTATATATTTTTATAACTAGAAAATAAGATTTAAAGTGAGAAGTTCTCACCTTGGGTTCCACTCCTCCATTCTCTATTTCTGATCGGGTTGGATTCCGTTCTGCTTTCGGTTAACTCCATCGCACTTTTATTCACATGCGTTCGTCGTATCGAGGAGGGGGAAATCTGCGCGCTCGAGGGGTTGGAGGGGCTTCAGGTGGCGCGGAGGGAGGGGTAGCGGCTGGTGGTGGCGGCTAAAGGGGTAATGGCAGCGGTGGATTAGGGGTTAGGGTTGGCGCGTTGGAGGAAGCTGGAGATCGAAGGAAGAGGGGAAGAGGGGAAGATGCGGCAGGAGGAAGAGGGGAGAAGAAGAAGCGGCGGCGGCGGTGGCGTGGAGGAGGCCGTCGCGCGACGGTGGTATTGGGGGGCGCGATCGTAATTTTTTTCCTCTACTGAATGAAAAGGAGGAGGGAGAGAATAAAGAAAGAGGGCTATATAATAATATATATATTTTATTATTTTAATTTCAAAAAGTTGACTTTTTTAGTTGACCTCTAAACGAGGCCCACCGCCTGTCGTCCCTAGCAAATTACCCCCATTTCGAACCCAATCGGGGACGAAATCCTTTAAGAAGGGGAGAATGTAACAACCCGAGTTTTTATAACGTGTAATAACCATAAATCAGGGCAGAATTAATTTTTAAAATAAGAATCAAGGGAAACGGGTTGCGCCATTGCGTTCGTCTCGAAATTCAGCTTGGAAACGAGTCCTTATTTTTGAAAATCGGAGTCCGTATGACCAAGTTATGACCTTTCAAAGTTTTCAGAAATTTTCAAGTTCAAAACAGACTCAATTCGAATTCAAAATTCGAATTTCAAACCTCCAAATGGACTGGGCGGGAAATTTCCCGCCCAGGACCAGGTCGACCTGGGGGTCGACTATGTAGTCGACCTACCCAGGACCAGGTCGACCATAGTGTCGACCTGGGGGTCGACTTGGTGCCCGAGCCCATTTCTGAAGCTGGATTCACTCTGATGTATTTGGCCTCATTTCTGTCCACATTCGTTGACCTGAACCTATAAATACAACCCCTAACACTAGTCTCTCTACACAAAATTCTTTCTGACCTTATGCTACTCTGATTCTGATTGAAAAGTTTGAGAGAAGGACTGCTTCTTCTACGTTGAGACTGCGTTAAGGGAATTGCTGATTTGGGGATTTCCATTAGGACTTGACTAAGCATATTCAGCATCGACTCTCTTTTTCTAATTCTCGAACCACGATCAGTAAGCCTCAGTTATTTTCAGATTTAAACTATAAATGTATTATGAATATGATGTAAATTGAAATTGGACCTATGTATGATGACTGTTTACATTCATTCTCGTTCATCTTGGATCTTGACTCTTGGATATTACTATGACATTGATTTGGGGCCTATTCATGTTGTAAATCAAAAAGAAAAAAAACCCTATATTATCATGTTGAATCTGCTATTAGTCACAAGTTTATGACTATCACCTTATGTCAATCGTTACCATGACTATACTATCACCTTATGACAGTCGTATCATGACTATACTATCACCTTATGACAGTCATTACTATGACTATACTATCACCTTGTGACAACTGTTATTTTGACTAGTACCTTATCTTGCTAGATTTGGAATCTTTATGTTTGAGGCCAATATTTCATATGCCAGTAATTTTTTATTTCAAGTCATATCATGTTATGCTAGTAATCACTTTTGCCACCTTATACCCATTCCTTTTTATGTCATTCCCTAATTAGATTTATTTGTATCGATTCCAACTTACGTGTGATGGGAATACGATTTGGTTAGACTAGGTAAAAACATAAATTAGCTTTAAACTTGAACATGAACGTTGTTAAGACTTGAACCTGAATATGGACATGAACTTGACACGATTTGACATGAAACATGACCTGAAAACTTGACATGAATCTGGACAAGAAAACTTGAACGTGGGCATGACAATTAGATAACTTGAAAATGGCCAACTCGAGGTTGGGTTGAGTTTGCAGTGTAAAACTGCCCGGAACCGCCCGGCAAATCCAGTAGCTGCAAACAATAGGATCTAATGTGGGTAGTTGGTCATATCGCACGTAAAACACAAGGTTTGACTATGTTGTGGTGTAAATCTGCCCGGAACCGCCCGGCAAATCCAGTAACCACAACAGTTAGTCTAATGTGAGAGGCTGGCATGCACTAATGAATTAAGGCCACATGATAGGGTTAAGTCATGACCACTTGAATATACTTAACCAACTTGGCACAATGATTTGATAGGGTTAAGTCATTAACTGCTTGAACACACTTAACCAACTTGATACATAATCTGGATAGGGTTAAGTCACGAATTTGAATGACAACACTTAACCCATTAGAAATCCTAGTTACGCGGTCCTTTTCAGCAGTAACCCACTTAGAAGTATCACGATACCCTGGGACTAGGCAGGGTGGGGCACGATTACTAGGCTGATTGTAAGCGACCAGAACGGCGGCTGAGTAGGTGCGCCATTGTAGGTTCAGGCGGACTATGGTCATGCACGTAGTCCGGAGTTGAAAAAGCAGGCATTGGGCACCAGTAGATTTACACTGTGTGTGCTTGATTCGTGTCGGTTGTTGGTACCATAGGACTTGATACACCCTATGGTGGACCTAGCATAGGTAACTACAATTCAAGATAGGGCCGTATGACACAGACACATGACGAGCTAGGACTTGTAGGGAGTCGATCGATTAATAGATCGTACCGTAGGACCCCGTAATGGGTCACTTCATGACACTGGGCTAAGGGATCATTTCATGGTTAATACTTGACATGTGTTAGAATACTACGATGCCAGACTTGACTTATCTTGTTATCTTAATTATCCAACTAGTTCTGTTATCATCCTTAAGTTTAATTCCAGTTTTCACATATCATGTACCTTTACTAGTTTTCATACTGAAAGTCACTAGGGCTTACCAGTCTTTATGACTGACCCTTTTTCTTTCGTCCCCCCCCCCCCAGGTTCTCAGGGAGGAAACACTAACTCTTAGCTTGGATTCAACTTGCTTTCTGACAGCTCATGTATGGTTTGGTCTTGGGCTATGCTATGGCTGCTTCTGCTATTTATGGGGAATAATTTACTTTTGTTTTAAAGTTTATGCTTCTTTACTATGAACTTGATGTAATGGAATAATTTGTATCTTGGATATATGAGCTTTTGACTCTTTCCTGGAAAATAATAAAAAGTTGGTTTTTAATTTCTACCGCTGCTTTAGTTATGTTCTGCCTTGTGATATCTCTGTGCATGTTTACCTAGATAATACTCCACCAAAACTAGTGCATTCCCTTTGTGAGTGACCCTAGCGGAGGTGGGGTGTTACAAAAACCTTCTGCATCCCGTGCATAGCTTCAGCTAATTCTAATTTGCATGCTAAAGAGCCAATTCTTTCTAGAATTTTATAGGGTCCTATATACTTTGATATTAATTTGCCTTGTTTTCCAAACCTCAACACCTTTCTCATAGGTGAAATTTTAATGAAAACAAAGTCTCTTACCTGATATTCAACTTGTTTCCTTTTTCTATCTACAAATTTCTATTGCCTATCTTGAGCAGCTGCCATCCTTTTCTAATCAATGCAATCTTTTCAATGGTTTCTTTTATGTACTCTGGTCCTAAAATTGCTCTTTCTCCAGTTTCAACCCAACATATAGGAGATAAACACGGCTTGCCATATTAATCTTCAAATGGTGACATTCCTATGGTACTTTGATAATTGTTATTATACGTAATTTCTGCCAAATGGAAGAGATCTTCCATATTACCACCAATATCCAATATTTATGCTCTTAACAAATCCTCTAACACTTTGTTAACCACTTTTGTTTTCCCATTAGATTGAGGATGGTAAGCAGTACTCATGCAAAGCTCACTCCCCAAGGCCTCTTGAAACTTTTCCAAAACTTTGATGTGAATATAATGTTTCTATCACTCACAGTGGCCTTGGGTATATGGTATACCATGCAAATTCACTAAATCTTTCATACACACCTGAGCCGGTTTTAGTGCATTTTTTTCTGATTTTACAAGAACAAAATGTGCCACTTCGGTCAACCTATCAACCACTACCCATATGCTTGTATTTCCTCTCTTTGATCATGGTAGACTATCTTTAAAATCCACGGAAATATCCTCCCATTTCCACAGAGGTATACTTAATGGTTGAAACAATCCTGATGGTTTTGGGTTTCTACTTTTACTTGCTGGCAAATCATGCATTTTTCCACAAACTTGGCAACATCACTTTTCATTCCTTTCCATCAATAATCCCTTTTAAGATTCTGATACATCTTTGTATTTCCTGGATGTATAGAGTATTTACTTCTATAATACTCATTCAATATTTCCTCCTTTAATTCTGAGTTTTTAGGTATCCAGATTCTTTTCTTATTTCTCACATAACCACTTTCATCTATATGCAAATTTAACACCTCCTCCCCTTTTTTCCAAAAGAGTTTTCTTTTTAGATATATTAGGGTCTTAATTCTGTATACTCCCACTTTCATAACTAAGTCAGATTGTAAAGTTTTCAGGCTTAGCTTCCTTACATTTTCTTGTGCACCCTGCACCTCCATGTGCATGTCACTGTTCTCCTTTATTTCCAAATCAATAAGCAACATTAAATCCTTGCACTCTTCTATCATTAATAAGCTAACTTTAGAATGTTGTCAACTCAAAGCATCAGCCACTTTATTTGCTTTTCGTGGTGCATAGAGTATATCAAAATCATATGAAGCTAAAAACTCAACCAACCTATGTTGTCTCATGTTCAAACCTTTTTGTGAAAATAAATATTTCAAGGACTTGTGATCAGCATTGAGCCCAAATTTAGCTCCTAGCAAATAATGTCTTTAAAGTTTCAAAGCATACACAACTGATGTTAATTATAAATCATGTGTTGCATATCAAACTTCATGTGGTTTCAGTTGTCTTGATGCATATGCCACTACTTGTCCTTGTTGCATTAATACTGTTAGACCAAAAAAGGGACTAATACCCAATGTAGTGTGAAATCCTCACAATCACATATCACAGATAGCAGAATGTAGAAAACAGTAAATAATGAGGATATACATGAGGTTTATATGGTGGTTCGGCTGTAGATGTAGCCTAGGTCCACTTTATAATCTTATTGTTATACTGACAGATTACAACAATCAGTTACATGCAGACACACAATCTGTGTATTTAATGAGAGTACAAGAATTTATACACGTAATCCACATGTTAAATATGTAGGAAGAGAGGAGTTTATACGAATGATGGTGCAAAGTCCTTGCACTTTAGTAGTTGCAGGAGTTATGAAGATGTAGGAGAAAAGTCTCAGCCAAAATTCCAAGAGAGAGGAAAAAAGTCCATTTTTTGCCTTTAAGTGGTGTATTTGGGTGGCGGGTCATGAGCTACTTGTCCAGCCCAGAAGTGATTTCGGAAAGTAGTGGAGAGTGCTCGCAAAATCGTGCTATGCCAAGTGGAAGTCGATCCATGCATGTAGGAGGAAGTTATGCCTTAAGAACATGTCAAAATTGATGTGCAGCAGCAGGTCGAGGGTGGCCCGATCCAGGGGCGACCCAGAAGGGGGGCGACCCAACCCCATAGAGGCGACACTACCCCAGTGGGCGACCCCACCCAAGGGGCAACCCAGAAGGGGGCGACCCGACCCCAAAAGGCGACCCGATCCAGATTTGCGATTCTTTGTAACATCAGATCTTCGTCCAATGTTTGCCAACTTATGCCTGCTTGTACTAAAGACCTGAGCTATTCCAGTGATAGAATTCAAGATGAGATGATCTTTGCCAAAAGATAGTTTAACAAATTGCCCTACATAACATATCTTGCTGGTTCAAGGAAGATGTGTTTTGGATAATGCGAGAAATTCAAATTCAGATTGCGACGATCACGCCAGATCATATTAAGGCCAGAAAACCTGCGATCGCGCTGGATCATATTAAGGCCAGAAAACCGACGATCGCTCGGGATGGTATTAAGGACAAGAGAAATCCAAGAAGATCAGAAGTATATCCCTGCAAAATAAGACAAGAAATGCAAGAATAGCTCCAAGACGAACTTACCGGAGTAAGACGACCAAGAAAGTGCCATGAAGTTCCAAGACGTCCTTACCGGGGTAAGACGACTAAGGAAAAACTAAAAGAAGTTCCAAGACGACTTTACCGGGGTAAGGCGACCAAGGAAAAGCTAAGAGAAGTGTGTTTATACTGGATGGATCCAGTTTGGAGTCAGAGCTCATGTTTGTTTATACTGGACGGATCTAGTATGGGGCCGGAGCTCTTGTTTGTTTATACTGGACGAATCCAGTTTAGTGCCGGAGCTCAAGTTTGTTTATACTGGATGGATCCAGTTTGGAGCCTAAGCTCTTGAGCGTACAGCAGCTTTTGGTCCAATCCCACACAGGTGCCCTTAGTGTTGCATGCATGAGAATGAGGAAGTTCTTGGTAAGCCGCTGTATGCGGGTCGCGGGTGGGGACTACCCCTGGGTCGCGTACCTAGATCCGACCCGATTCACGTATACCAATTTGTGTTGCTTCATGTTGAAGTTGAATGGATTCAGGCCTGTTGTGCTCAGCGGATCGAGGGTGGACCCGATTTGAGTTTCCAATAGATGTTGCGTTATCGAATGGAACATTGTGAGCAGGTATATCATGTTGCATATTGCCATCTGTTGGCCTTGGGTGTCTTTTCGACCCAATCTGAGAGGGGATGGTTGTTCGAGCCTCTTGAGTCAATGGTTTGCTCGGCCTTCAATCGATCCAAGTAAAGAAATCATAGCAATCCGCTTCCTTTAAAGGTAAAAGAAGAATTTTTTGTGTGCCCTCTTCCCGGTGCGTCAAAATGTTAGTCCAAAAAGTGGCACTAACACCCAATGCAGTGTGAAATCTTCACAGATCGCAGAACGCAGAAAACAATAAATAAAAAGGAGACATGCGAGATTTTTATAGTGGTTCGGCTGTAGATGTATCCTACGTCCATTTTATAATCTTATTGTTATACTGACAGATTACAACAATTAGTTACATGTATACACACAATCCATGTGTTCAATGAGAGTACAAGAATTTATACATGTAATCCACATGTTAAATATGTAGGAAAAGAGGAGTTTATATGAGTGATGGTGCAAAGTTCTTGCACTTTGGTAATAGCAGGAGCTATGGAAATGCAGGAGAAAAGCATCAGCCAAAAGTCTAAGACAAAGGAAAAAAGTCCCTTTTTTTGCCTTCAAGTGGTGTATTTATTGTTGTTTTCTAGTAGCGGGTCGTGAGCCACATGTCAAGCCCGGAGGCGATCCCAGAAATAGTGGAGAGTGCTCTCAAAATCGTGCTATGCCAAGTGGAAGTCGATCCACACATGTAGGAGGAAGTTATGCCTTAAGAACAGGTCAAAATTGATGTGCAGCAGCAGGACGAGGGTGACCCGATCCAGGTGGCAACCCATAAGGGGGGAGACCCGACCCTGGGGGCGACCCGACCTCGGTGGGCGACCTGATCTAGGTTCGCTATTCTCTGTAACTTCGGCTCTTTGTCCAAGTGTTTGCTAACTTACGATTTCTTGTACTAAAGACCTGAGTTATTCCGGTGATGGAATTCGAGATGAGATGATCTTTGCTAAAAGATAGTCTAACAAATACTGTCCCCAAACCATATCTGCATGCATCTATGTACACCACTAAGTCGTTATTTTCCTCAAGTACCTTTAAGATAGGATCATTCACCTATGCATCCTTTAAATCTTCAAAAGCTTTTTCACATTTTTCGGTCCAAACATAACCTTGATCTTTTCTAGTTAAATTAGTGAGTGGTGATGAAATCTTAAAAAAAACTTTAATGAACCTCCTGTAGTACCCATCCATCCCCACAAATGACATTACCTCACTCACTGTTTAGGGTCTTTTCCATGTTTGTATTGCCATAACCTTACTAGGGTTCACTGTAATGCCTTATGCAGAGATAATATGTCTAAGAAAATTTACCTCTTCTCTCCAAAATGTACATTTTGAAAATTTTGCTTTCAAATCATTTTGTCTCAATCTGCTTAAAACTAAATGCAAATGGTTTTTGTGCTCCACTATTTTTGAATAAATCAATATATCATCTATAAAATTAAGCACAAATTTATCCAGATAATCTCTAAATGTTCTATTCATTAAATCAACAAAATACGATAGTGCATTAGTTAATCCAAAGGGCATAACCAAGAATTCATACAACCCATATCTAATGTTAAATACTGTGTACTTATTATTGGATTCTTTCACTTTCATTTGATGAAAACCACTGGCTAAATCAAGCCTTGCAAATATTTTTAATCCAGCCAATTGATCAAAAAGATCATCAATTCTTGGTAATGGGTATTTGTTTTTATTAGTTACCTTATTTAATTCCCTGTAGTCTATACATAGCCTTAAAGAACCATCTTGCTTCTTCACAAACACCACTGGTGCACCTCAGCAAGAATTGTTTGGTCTAATAAAACCTTTCTCTTCTAATTCCTCTAGTTGTTTCTTTAATTCTATTAGCTCACTTGGCCCTATTCTTGTGGGTTTCTTAATCACTGGACATGCTCCTGGAAGCAAGTTAATCTGACCACTGGCCTATGGTGTGGGATACCCTTAACTTCCCTAAATACACCCAAATACTCATTTACTATGGGTATTTTATCAAATGAAAATTCAAAAGTTTCACCACTTAGCCTACATAAATAAAATGATCTTTTTTCTTTTGCAGATTCACAAGGAACAACAACTCTTTGCTTCCTATTGTTTTGCAAGGAGATGGTGGATCTCTAAATTAATTATAGCCTTATGTTGTTTTAACCAATCCACACCCAATATAACACTTATATTTGGGTAATTTAGAACATATAAATCAGAAAGAAATACATTTCCCCTATAATTAACTCTGCATCCACACATATCATATTCAAAGCACAAGAACTTCCTATGGGGCTTTTGATGAGTAAAGGTTTTTCTACCAAGATGCCATGAGAAATCAGAGAATGAGTTGCACATGTGTCAAATAATACTGGTATTGACATTTGGCAAATAAATAATGTATCTTCAACTTGTCCCATGTATTCTGCATTAGATTCCACTACAGATTTGCCTTTAGTCTGTAGAGTTGCCACTTTTCCTTGCTGCTTATTTTCAGGGCAATTCTTCTTCATATGGCCTTCTTTTCCATAAATATAGCACTTGAAAGCTCCTCCTTCCAGTTCTCGACATTTTGGCTTAATATGTCCTTCCTTGCCACATTGATGGCACACTATTTTCTTCTTGGTTTCACCTGGTTTAGCAT
This sequence comes from Allium sativum, assembly GCA_030737875.1. NCBI lineage: Eukaryota > Viridiplantae > Streptophyta > Magnoliopsida > Asparagales > Amaryllidaceae > Allium > Allium sativum. The sequence goes on along the minus strand of CM060920.1, from coordinate 113,011,833 downwards.
CACTGGTCTTCTTGTTTCCAGTGTCCTCCTATTTCTTATCATAGGGGTGATACTTTCGTTTTTCTGTATTTCTCCCTTTCCTTATCATGTTGTTCAAAAGCTCAAGGTTAGGTCTATGACTTGACCAAAGGTTTTATCAACATATGGTAACATGGCTCTACTCAAGCCTGGATTCAACCCCTTAATATATCTACCATTTTTGGAAGCTTCATTAGCTATTAACATAGCTCCATACTTGGTAATCCCTCGAATTTCTGAGTGTACTCTGTAACACTTAGAGTTCCTTACCTAAGCTTTATAAATTCTTCAAGCAATGCTGTTTTAGTAGATGCAGGCACAAATCTGGCATCAATTAGCTCCTTCAATTGATTCCGTGTAATATCATTCTCAGCTCTTCCAGCAATGATTACCTCCCACCAACTCAAAGACGCTCCTTTTAATTGTCTTGAAGCTACTTGCCTATTCCTTTGGTCATCTAATTGCATGTCTCCAAAAAATTTTATCCGAAGTTCTAAGCCAAACTTGAATTTCCATTACACTATTATGTTTCTTCAAAGCTTTTGCCTTCCAGATTAGTGTAAGTCATCAGCAATTTTGAGAGCTCTTCATGTGGATTTTCTGGCCTATGCCCTATCCTTTTTCTCAAGGCGTTTACCAATTCTTGCATATTTACCATTGGTGGTGCTCTGGATCTCCCTGCCATGTTTATTAGGTGACAATGGACTTAGGTTAGCTTAATTTTCCTTTCATATGTATTTTAATTCTCTCTCTCTCTCTCTCTCTCTCTCTATATATATATATATATATATATATATATATATATATATATCTCATTAGCAATCAAGAACGCATATGCAACCAATCACACAAGCCAAAGCAAATTATCCTACCATCCAATGTTAATTTCTAATAATTGTCATCTGTGTTTTATGCCAACACAGCTCTGATACCAGCTGGAATGATCCTGATTTATTACTGCATTTTTAGTATGACTTTTTTTTACAAGCCAAGCTATGTGTTCACACATTATGCAAATATTTGGCTAAAAATTAGAGCCACTACTTTTTTTTATCATAACATCCAGGATCATAAAAATTTACCAATATAAAAATATCCGCTCATATAAAATGCATTGATATATATATATATGTGTGTGTGTGTGTGTGTGTGTGTGTGTGTGTAGATATACATACCCCTCTTATTTATAATCAGAGTATAAAAGAAAGCAAGAGTTACATTGACCTTCTAAGACCAATTCATTACATAGATTCTAGTAGGATATTTATGTGGTCATTACATGTCTCATGAACCTGTACTACTTAACACTCTTTGACAAAAATGTTGCTAGAATAATAAGATGTATTGGTGTTTAAAGGCAAGACTTCATATAGTCTTGCTATACCTATATATATTGATGCATTCACTTCTAATAAGCTTAATCCTTATTTAAAACACTGTATCATTTTTATAAAAATTGTGGAGCTAGATTCAAACTAAAACAGTGCCACGTACATGCTTAGAATTCTAAATTTATGGTGCTGGTGCAACATTGAAGCTCCGACTAGCCTAGTTGGTTTGTGCTGATCCAAGTAGTTCAAATGTGCATCATTTTTAAGTGAAATTTAAACAAGTAGATGCACCAATAATCCAGGCATTTAAAGATGCATATATACACACTTAAATTTGTTAGTGACTCCAAATTGACTAATATATATATATATATATATATATATAGCATTAGCAAATCTTCTATAATTCTAATATATTTTGCCAGTTTTCAGCTTGCAAAATAACCATAGGAAATACAATTCAAATCCAGACATTAGCCAATACATTAGATTTAGCCAAAACCATTACAAAACCATAGTCATAATAACCATCTATATAATATTTCCTTAAATAACTGATATAAAAATATTTCTCAGAAATTTATGCAGATTCAAACATTTCTGAAGCTCTTATTTAACTAAGCTAAGCATGCCAATTTCCATGAAAATAAGCCATAACTCTAAATTATTTAGCACCTTCATTACCTGAAAAAGCAATAGAGGCTGCCCCATTATAAAATGAGACACCCCATATGCCATGAGAAAAACAAGGTCAGACTATTTGTCTGGTATGAACAACTTCATTCATAATTCAAACGATAAAACAGGGGTGAAAAGATATTGAAATTCTATTTTGAACAACATTTTTCATGTGTGCGGGTTTGGTGTCATTGTGCAAGTGCACATACTATTTTTCAGATTAAATATGAAATACATACAAATGCATATCATATTTCAATGATATATTAAACATAGTAAAATCAACCTGATCAAGATCATGTAATCATATACACTTGCTATCGGATTACTATAAAATCCAGGAAAACTGAAGTTCCCTTTTTTTAATCATTTTTCCTTTATGGTTTAATTAATTTAACCTTGGTCTCATCTGCATATATGAACACACTGTAATGATCTAATTCTCATTTGTACACAAAAATCTCAGGACTTAATCAAGCAATGTGTCAAACTTGCAGCTCAAGTACAAGCCATTCAACAGCCTTTTTGACCAACATCCCTTAGTTATAACTACTAAGTGTTTTTCTTTATTTTCTAGCATCAACCAAACAGAATATGATGTAATATAACAGTCATAATTCATCACATGATGCCCTATACTAACTGTAATCAGTTTATATGAATGGATAAAACAATCATTCAACTAGTAAGATAAAGCAACCAATTATGTCGCCAACAAGGAAAACAAACAAATGGGTTTTCATAAAATAAGTATATATATAACCTTTTGCATCTAATACTAGGATATGGCTTTTCTAGAGTATTGTTAGTTATTTATGCCACTATGAATAAGCTGATTTCAGAGAGTTCAAAACCCAACTGAAACACAGCTTTTAGCATTTGACAAGAGTTCAGCGCCTATAAAATTCTATTGCATTCTTGATCATAAACATGAGAGCCTCAGCACCTATATATGTATATTGCAGCCCATATTTTCTTTTCATGAAGGTTTGCCATATATCAAAATCATTTGCATAACCAGTTTGAGATTTCAAAACACTTTTATTCAACAAACAGTTTGAATACATTTAATCAAAAAAACTTAAACTCATGTTATAAAATCAAGTAATGCATGAGAACATTTATATATAAGACTAAACAAAGGTTTTAACCAATGATTTAAAACCAAAAATATACTGGATATAAAAGATATTGGCTGCCTCTTTATTTAGCGACTTAATGCCCGTCATTATGAGTGAGATATCTCACCAAAAAGCCTTCTTTCTATTCTGGAAATCAAAGAATTTTTGCCCTGTTCCCCAAGCCTTTATCCCTTGTATTCAAATATGCTATGTGAATTTTCTCTTAGTTTTATAAGTAATCAAATTCTACCCGTATGCCCCCTATTTATATTGTTTTGATTCCTAGGGTTTTGTTTTACCTCAAGTCAGTTTTACCCTCAACAAATCGTACCATTTGTGTGAATACTACTCACATTATTTCGCCTCAATTTCTTTTTGATGCCCAGGGTGGAAAGTTGCTAGACAAAACCTGAATTGCTTTTCAGAAATAAAGAAAACTGTTTTTATTTTAAATCATTTCCCCCCTCCTACCATGTCATGACAAAAATGATGTAAGGAATATAATATTGCTCTTTTCCTAAATCTGCCTATACACATTTTTAAACTTGTGTATCACCTCTTTCTATATATATATATATATATATTGTTAGGATTGCCTCGCATGTTGTTAAAGAGGAATGATGGTTTGGATACAATAGTCCCACATCACGAAATATTAGGAAGAAATTGTGTACAAATATGAGCTGGTAGGCACGTAACATCGGGGATTCCTTTTGTTATATGAGAGCTGTGTGCCAGCTCATATGACTGCAAGGGAGGGGGGCTTTGTTTTGTCTGTCATTACATAACATTGACATCGGAGCCGAAGATTACGGACTGGGCCATGCGGGCAAGACAGTGCTCTCAAAAGATACTCGTAGGATGCGAGTCGAGGGGGAGACTGTTAGGATTGCCTCGCATGTTGTTAAAGAGGAATGATAGTTTGGATACAATAGTCCCATATCACAGAATATTAGGAAGGAATTGTGTACGAATATGAGCTGGTAGACACGTAACATCGGGGATTCCTTTTGTTATATGGGATTTGTGTGCCAGCTCATATGAGGGCAAGGGAGGGGGGCTTTGTTCTGACCGTCGTTACATATACATACATACATACATATATATTTGTATGTATGTATATGTATATATATGAGCCTTATCTACATAATTTATTAACTCGATCATTTAATTTGTTTTAATAGAAAATACGTATGTATTTACACCACTTTAGTTTCCCGAAATTCATGGTTCTGCCTTGTGCATAACCTTGTTGTACACATGCACACACACATGTATGCACAAAGGCCAAAAACCCTACTAATTCCCATTAAATTCAATAAAACATTTTTAAATAAAATAATTTCACTAATAATTTTTGGGTCATTGCAATCCTTTACCTCTGGAATGCTGATGGTAGCACGGTAGTCCAATTTTTCTATTGCAGGTAAAGCAAAGATTAAACTATTGTTAGCTCTAGGATAAAATTCTCAGTATATTAATTTGTCTTTATGTTTACTCCCTTTCTATTTGTTGATAGGAAAATTGTGATGGCCACCACCATAAGATTGCTAGCAGCAGAATGTCCAACATTATTTCCATGCATTATTCCATTATATTGATTTCTAATGACTTTGTTCCTGTAATGACTCATGTCAGTGTTGAGCTTACCACTCTGTAAGAAAGCTTAGCCGTTAGTATCTATTATATCTATCATGTCTATATAATTAGAATAGTCTTTATTGTGCTATTTTGACAATTTTCTACTAAGAATAAGATAGTTAGAGTAAATCATTTTCCATAGCTGGAAACTACTTTTCTCTTTGTTACTATGCACTCATTGATTCCTTTCCTCCCAAATATGATAAATGGCAGTAGTAAGAACAATAGAAGATGTTTTAAATTCTAAAGATTTTCTTTTGAATTTTTTTTAGAAAGTATTCAGTGGCATTTGTAATGTTATTGATAAAACCAGATTGCTTAATATTCAAATTATTTTTGGCAATATCCCAAATATGCCTAGAATAATTACAACCAAAAAATAGGTGGTCAATAATTTCTAAGTTGTTTTCGCACAACTGTGAAACAATGTCACCTTTCTTATTCCATTTTAAACATCTAGCTCTAATAGGTAGCTCGTTTAGAATGCAAAAATAGAACACTGAGACATTCTTGGGCAATTAGATTTATTCCAAACAATTTTATGCCAACTGTTTTCAACTTCATTTCTCTTTAAAAACTTTCAAATTTTTTTAAACGAAAATCTATCTTTGGAAGAAAGCTTCCAATACCATTTGTCTCTGTAAAGATTCTGATTAATAATTTGAAGTTCAATATTAGCCTTGGAAATAGATGCAGCTTGCTGATTGGAAATATTCCACCTATTATTTTTAATAAAATCATTAGTACCCCTTAAAGTATACATATTATTCCAACTAAGGAGATTAATTAAGGACTTACCACTTATCCATGGATCAAACCAAAGGCTTGTTTGACTACCATCCATAAATCATCTTTCTAAAAGTTTAATACCCTCTTCTCTACAACTAAGAACGTTTTTCCAAATGTAAGAGTAGTAACATTCGGCCTTAGTGGACTAGAATTTTTGTTTTTAAGATATTTTTCTTTAGTTTATCTAACCTATAGAGAGTTACCACTAATGAATTTCCAAAAGAGTTTCATTTTACAAGTATCATATAAGTATCCAATATTTCTAAGACCAAGACCACCATACTTTTTAGGTTCATAAATATTATTCCAAGATTCTTTAAGATATTATCCTTTCCAAATAAAATTAGCACATATTCTCTCAATTTTGTGAATAGCTTTTATAGGGATGCTGCGAGTTTGCAACCAATAGATGATAACAGCGGTGATGACTATGTGTGTCAACTTAACTCTACCAACTAGAGACAAAATCTTAGTGGACCAACCCTATAATTTGTTTTGGATAGTGTCATAAAGTTTAAAACTGTATCATTTATAAAATTTGTTGGAACTGAGAGGAAGGCCTAAATATTTAATAGGCAAATCACCTTCTTTAAAATTCAGAATGTTAATAGTATCCTCTTTATTTTTACAGCCCTTACTAAAATAAATTTGCTTTTTATTTTTATAAACTTTCAAGCTAGCAAAATTTTCCATTTTCTCAAAAATCTTAACAGTTGTAGAAGCATTTATTCTATCTGCTTTCACAATAATTAAAAGATCATTCGCGTAAAGAAAATGAGTAATTATTGGCTTAACTTTGTTAATAGGTTTAATATTTCCTTTGCATAACTCAATTTCCATTAAATTATAAAAGAATTTCATATATGTAGTAAAAAGATAAGGAGAAAGTGAGTCTCTCTGCCTAATACTCCTGTTACTATGAATAAAACCCTTGAGGAGCCACTTATAAGAGCAGAGAAAGTATTATTAATACATTCATTAACCATGTCACATAATTTTCTACTAAAACAAAATTGATGCATAATGTGAATTACAAATTTTATGTTTATTTTATCAAAGGCTTTGTGCAAGTCAACTTTAATGCACATATGATTTTTATTTACAGAATTAAAACTTCTGATCATTTCATGTGTTAGAAGGGAATTTTCAGAAATGAGCCTACCGGGAATAAAAGTACTTCGATTTTTAGAGATTATAAATTTCAAAACAGTTTTGATTTTATTGTAAAGAATGTTAGAAATAAGTTTATAAATGAAGTTGCAGCAAGCAATGGGCCAACAATCTTACAGACCACTAGGAATTTTAATCTAAGGCAATAGGGATAAAAAAGTGTGGTTGAAATTTTTAAGTAATCTGCCCAAGTTAAAAAAATTAGTAATCACATTCAATAATTGAATCTGCAAATCATTCCAGTGAATTTTGTAAAATTTATCCCTAAATCCGTGGGGACCTGGGCTTTTGTCATTATTGGATTTTAAAACAATGTTTTAATATCCTCAATTTTGACTTGAGCTAAAAGAATATCTTGACAATTATCACTGACAAGAAATTTAGATTCAATACAAGGGAAAATATCACTGAAATCATGGAGTTATATAGGGTTTTAAAACAAAAAGTGGCTTCATTCTCAATGAATGAACCCTTGTTTATATTATAACCACTTGAGTCTCTAACCTTACCAAAATCATTACAGTGTTTTCTAATATTCATCTTAGCATAAAAAAATTTAGAGGCCTCATCAGCGTAAGATAACCAATTAACTTTAGCTTTTTGTCTCAAATCTATTTATTGAATATGAAGAGAGTTAGAACGCATTCATTACCAGTATAGGTGTCTGAGTTGCCATCATCTATTGATTCTGCAACTTTTCACAGTGTTCAGTGAAGCGTTTAATGTTATTATTTTTCTTTTACTATTCCAATGCTTAAGACTGTTTTTAATGACCTTAAGGGATTTACAAAATATGAATTATGCGGTGCCATAAAAATTATTGGAAGGACAACTGTTAACAACACCCTTATTAGAGTTGTTATATGACCAGTCGTTCGTATATTTGAATGGATAGTTATTTTTAGGTTGACAATCATAAAACAAAGAAATCTTCATAGGAGTTTGGTCACTAGTAGCTTGTGGAAGAGTATTACATTTAAAATCTTTGAAAGTGTCAATAAATACTTTGTTAAATAATACTCTGTTCAATTTACGGTGAATATTCATAAATTCACCTGATTTCCAAGTATATTTATTTCGATAAAAAATAGGGTAAAAAGACCAGTTTTAGTCATAAAATTAATAAGCATCTCTAGTTTACCAAAAGGTAAGGGGACGCCCTGTCTCTTTTCAAAACAGTGAAGAACTGTGTTGAAGTCCCTCATGATAACCCAGGGAGAAAATTTTGCTTGACTTAGATCATTGAGGCTTTTCCAAAGTGTAAGCCTAAGTTAAGCATAAATGAAGGTGATAAGAATAATAAGACCACCCTTATTTTTAAAAGTACAGCGAATAAATTGAAAGTCAAGTTGATAAGTACATAATTCCTAAATATTCGGGTCCCATAGGATACAAATTCTACCATTACCTCATTGACTGTTATTATGAATATGTTTCCAGTAATATAGTTTTTTCATGTAATATTCAGTGATTCTAGAATCATCGAATTTATGCGTTAACAACCCCAAAATTTCAGGCTTGTTAGAGTTAATTAAATTGGATAGATCTAACTTCCTTCATAAAGAGTTTGTTAAGAATAATAGAAATGAAAAAATGAAAGCTCGAAAAGATTGTTATTTTATTAGCAAAACAGATGCGTTTATAAGGCAATACACGAACTTAAATGTGCATAAAAGTAGGACAACTATCTCTAAAGATTAGGTCAAACACCACATACTAAACATGCTAATATAGACAAACTCAACTCCTACAAATTAGGAGACCTATTCTTAACACCCTCCCTTAAACTAGATGGGCTAACATCTAGTTTATAAAGCAATGAATCATGCTTCTCGGTTTCATCATCATCTTTCATAAACGAACTTGATCTCAACATTCACTTCTATTTGATTGAACATGGTCAACTGTTTCATGTTGATTGGTACTTTAACCATCAACAAACACTCTTGGTTTCCTCTTAGGCATTCAATGACCTCTCCATTCGAGTCTCTCTTATATATGTCATCTCCCCATCAAGTGAGAACCGCAGCTCTTCTTCCTTGTTGGATGACATAAAACCAAATCTTCTTCACTTAATCTACTCATCTACTTCACTTGTACACATATACATATTCTTTAATAGGTATTTCATCAAACAGTTCTTTCAAGCATTCACAAATATCCAACGCACTAAACTACTTTACACCCTTAGTTATCTTCGCCTTCATTCTGCAACAGCTATCTCGATTTCTCTTGCGTTTGCAATATGCGAGAGCACTCAATATAATCTGCAGCAACTCATACTAGTTTCTTACGTGTTGTAGCTTCCTTTTGCTTGACAATTCCATGCGAATCTACACTCCTCCAACTCAACACCTTACTGCAAACCACTTTTCACATTCAAATGTGCAAAGCATCCTACTCAAAGATGCAAACACCTTCAGGCAGTACTTTAGCATCATCCTTCTCATCCAAACACAATACACATCCAGCAATTCACCACAAAGCAAAAAATACAAAAGGTGTTTAGCACCAAACCATTTTCCTCCTTGGTACATTCAGATCGCTATAAATCCATTTCAACTTCAACAGAACTGCACAATCCTCCTTGTATATCCCATTACCATAAACCAGTCTGCCATAAATTGCTCCCACCATCCACAATAATCCACCAAAAAACATGTCCTACCCCAAACAAACTGCACCTGAAGCAACCTCTACAATCAAACCCCATCTTCCTCCTCGACTATGACCATCACCTTGTTGCCTGTATAACTGCAGTGCTTCTCCTCCTCCTTCAATTTCAATCACTTGCACCAAGCCAACACCGCTGCTCAAGTAGCCTATCACCACTTCTTTCAGCCTTCCCCATACCATGTCATCTATCTCAAACACCCCTCACTTGTTACTGCTTCACCAATCTCACATCGCCAGCCCAAATCGTTTTCATTGCATCTCCAAATCTGAATGGCATCAAACTGCAGCGGCACATCTCCAGAATGGATGCACCATCAGATCCGAGAAGACTCAAGCACTAAGCTCTGTGGTGGCTCATCTTTCCGCAGCAGAGGCTGGTTATAGCAGGCAGCAGATCTCGACAGGCTTCGGGAGCAACATCAAACTTTATTCATGATCTAACACAATGTGGACGATTCTAACCCGGCGGACAATAGCCGATAGCTAGCGCCGCCGGACAATATGGAACACCAAGACCGACTCTAGTGTTAAGTTTATAGCTATGATACCAATTGTTAAGAATAATAGAAATGATAAAATGAAAGCTCTAAAAGATTGTTATTTTATTAGCAAAACAGAAGCGTTTATAAGGCAATACACGAACTGTAATGTGCATAAAAGTAGGACAACTATCCCTAAAGATTAGGACAAACACCACGTACTAAACATGTTAATATAGACCAACTCAACTCCTACAAATTAGGAGACCTATTCTCTACAGAGTTGAGTCCCCTTACATTCCAAGCAATTATCATCATTATGAAAAACATATATAAAGGATATAGATAAAAGCATAACTAGCACTTCGGTTATTCACTGTAAATATTGTCATCCTCTCTAACACCCATCTTGCTTCCTTTTTCTAGCATTGCTTGAGGTCTCTAATGCTGAGCTGGTCATTCCATTTATCATTTTTCGAGATATATTTATTTTTGAATTCAATATCCTATGCATCTTCATATAGATTATCGGTATTGAGATCACTGATCTACTTTATCTTTGTTTTTTTTTTCTTTTTGGTTTTATTTGTCTAGTCGCTAGCAGAAGAGAAAGAATTAACTGCTTTCTGCATTGCTATTTCAGAAATAGTTTTATGTGCTTGAGGTGCTAACCCTTCAGACAATAATGCTGGATTAGTTTTCTCTAGGAGGGAAGAGAGATCAAGCACTTGATTATTTTCTACATTGCTTTTATCTATAATCATATCATCTGAATTTTTAAATAAACTAGGGCTTTCCATGAGGTTGGATGGCTCAATGACCTGTTCAGTGTTTGTCCATGAGTTTTGAATATTTCCTTCATTTTTATCTTGGTCTGAAATGATAGTGGGAATTATTTGAATGTCATTCCCATTGTTGAAATCAGAGCGGAGTTGGAATTGCATGTACTTGTTTGTATCTGCAATTTCTTGGTTGAAACTGTCCTGATTCAAATTGACTTTTGCTTGAATTGTTTTAGAAACATGTTTGTTTTCTTGAATTGTTTCTAAAACATTTTCTTGAGCATTCTCAGTTGAAATGACAACTTCTCCGTTAGAATGGTAAACAAACTTCTGCTTAATAGGACGAGTAGCTTCTTTGTCATTGTTATGATTTCATGTATGCTCATCTATAGGATCTAAAACTGTCTTTTCTTTCCAAACTTACTTGAATGAGCAAGATTTTGAGCTATGTCCGAAGTACTTACAGTAAATCCACCTTGGTGGGATCCATTCATATTGTATTTCTTGAACAATACTTTCACCATCATGCACTGAAATGTACGCTTCATTTGGAAGTTCAGCATCTTCCTTGATCTCCGTCGGTATTCTTGCGAAAATTGTCCTAGTCTCATTAGCGTGTGCTCATCCACTTTTAGTGCCTTGCCCACTATGCTGGCAATGGCGCTGAAAGCATCTTTGTCTCATAATCTAAGGCTAAGTTCCGACAGTCTAATCCAGAATAGTACTTAGTACGTCACGATCAAGAACAACATATTTGGACCATTTTCTCAAAATTAATAGTTTACCATTATTAAAGTATGGCCCCTTTTTTCATAGTCGTTTTCATTTGAAAATCTGATAATGAAAAAACCGTTGTTGCAAGTGAAGGTTTTGAATTTACCTTCCATGTACAAGCAATGTAATCCCTCAAATGATGATAGAGAGGTCTACTTCCATATACATAGGCAACTAACGAATTATTCCACTTAAATTTCGTTCTTTTACTGACCTCCCCCTTCACAATTATCATTTTTCAGCTGTTGATAGAGGCTGGTGTAACATAATTGTGGTCCAAATCTGAATTTTAGCTTCCATTTTTTTACAATATCGGCCCAAGAGCTAGCAAATTTCAAGTATTCTGTTGACGCAGCAGTGCACTTAGTCCCATTTTTATTACTTAGATTGTTTCTTGACTGGTAAGTGTTGTTTCTTGCTGCCGATTGGTAAATCGATGAGGTAGGAGTAGATCTTGCAATCGAATTCACATTCGATGGGAAATGTCTATTACTTGGAGGCAGATTTTTTATTGTTGGCTCTGAAATCTGGTTGGTTTTCTTTCTACTAATGAATTTTTAAAACAATCCTCTTCGGCAAAAATATGATTATATTCTAATGAAGGAGGTTTGAGATTTGGTGGAGGAAAGGAGAAAGATGGAGAAGATAAAGAGAAGCCCCCGTACAGATCAAAGTTAGAGACAAAAATAGGATTAGTAGAAATTTTCATGGTAGCCTTGGCTTTAGAGCTTTTTGGTTAGGGCGTATTTTAACTGAGATGAGCTTGGGATATTGTTATAGATTGTGGATATTAAATATTTTTATGCGAGTCACGTAAATTTTAGTGTGCTGCTATTCACACCTCCATTTAGACTACTGACCACCTTTAAAAAAATTAATAGATTGTATTATTTTTGACTTACTTCCTTCCATCAATTTATTTATTTTCACTCAGTCAATAACAGTCATACTATCTCTTCTCTTCTCTTCTCAAGCAATGTAAATTCTCAGATATCAAAACCTAAACCATAAGGAAAAAATAATTTTTTTTGGCTAAGTAGAGGATGGAAGATAAAGACAAAAAAAATGTTAGTTTTGTAAATCATGCTGCATAATCTATTCTGTTGTTATATATATATATGTATATATATATATATGTATATATATATATGTATATATATATATATGTATATATATATATGTATATTTTTTTGGGTTTTGTATTAATTTTTGTAGGCGTTTTCTTTCACCCTTCTCTCCACTTCGAGTTTGGAGGACATTAATTTCGATGACGTTGTAATAAAGAATGACATTATAAGTTATTGAACATACAACAACAATTTATATGTCAAAATTTACAAAAAAAAAATTCATTTTAATTATTTTTATTTGATGTTTGTAGGAAGATAATGTGATTGACGATAAACTTGATAAATATGTCGATGATAGCAATAGGCCGCAAGATGATCGGTCAAATGTCGTTGAAGACACAAAAGTTGATTTGACAGATCATTTACAACTGATGAAGTATGCAGTTTGTACTTAATTTACAATCACTATTATTCATGTAAAACCGGAAGCATGTTAATTTTTTTTGTTAAACGATGTGATTTCGGGTATTTGATTCGCAGAACGCTCTGATTCGTTGGTGTAAACAACAGGGAAAAAGTTGAATACTGTTGTAGAGCGATTCGATGGTGTTAATCAGCTGATTGAACACTTGAAATTGCGTTGATAATTTAGGGAAATCTTCAAGCTTGTAGAGCGATGGAGAAAACTTCAAGAAGAAGACGTTTTTTTTTGGAATGATGAAGAATTAAAGGCAGAGGTGGTAGCCGATTAGAAATTGAATAATTTAGGTGGTGTAAAGGAGTAGAGAGGCTTAAAAAAGAAGTGGTCTTTAGTATAGGTGGCCAGAAGTCTAAATGGAGGTGTGAATAGCCGCACACTAAATTTTATGAAAAAATATTAGCTACTAGTATGAATTAGTCAAGGGTAGATAGCACATGAATTCACCCTTACCCTACACCGATGCACATCTAACGAACTCCAGTGCTAATGGCGTTCAGTTATACAATTTTCTCTATGCAAGGCTTAGAAGTGGTTAATTTCATGAATATTTTGCAGGCACTCAAACAAAATGCTGGATCTAGTTAAACAGGATCAGATGACCAACAGTGGAGTAGAGCAATATTAATACAATATACTTTAGTACAAGAGGATACTGTAAATTTCTTATCTATATTATTCATGCTTCAGTAAAAGGATTGAAAAAGTCACATGGATTTAAAAAGTAAGGATTATCAATAGGTTGATATGTTGGGTAAACTTTAAATATGTTAGTGGGAAATGATAAAGAATGAAGAGTCGTGTCTTTTATGAGTCAAGTGTCATGTTAATTAGTGATGTATCTTTTATGTGTTAAGAGTTATGTCAAAGTTTGTGTCTAAGTAATGTTTATTGGTAAAGGGTCAAATCAACTAACGATGTTTCAGTTCGTTAAGGGTTATGTCTATTGATGAAAATGTGTCAACTGAGTTGTAAGGTCATATAGACTACTATATAAATATGGGTGGTCATTTTGTGTGTTGTAAGAGAAAGTGAGAGGGGATAAGTCTGAGAAGAAAAGAAAGAGTGTTGTAATGAAAGTTGAATTATAAAAGGAAACAAAATTTGTTGTGTATTCTCCTCCTCCTTGGTAATAATTCCTCTTCTTATTAGTTTTTACAAATTGGTATCAGAGCTACTCTTCTTAAATTTTACAAATTAGTATTAGAGCTAGGTCCAAATAATGGGATTTCTATTTCGTATGTCGTATGTTCTCATGAAATTTTTTTTTGAATAATGGAATAATGGAAAGAAAGAAGAGTTAATCTCCAAAGGGTTATGTGAGATTGTTGAGAATGGCTACGAATGGCCAAAAGATGTTAAAAATATGATGGAGAACGAAAGAATAGCGATTACGAGCTTGAGATGTAAAGACCATAGTGCTCGTGTTGTGATGTGTGAGAACGTCGATGGAGTAGCATGAAGTCATATTATTGGAGAAAAAACAGCAAAAGATTCGTGGGAATTAATAAAAGAGGTGTATGGAAAGGATGACAAAGGAGAAGATGAAGAATATGATGAAGAAGAGGTCGAAAGATTCAAAGAGGTGCCGATGGGAAAGAATGTTGCATCAGTAGTGAAAGAAGGTAAAAAAGAGGAGGAGGTTGAGGAGGACAAGAAGCCTGTGGATGAACCCGATGCTGAAGCTGAAATGTTGGAAGTAAAGGATGAGAAAGAAAAGAAGGGTAAACGCGAAGGAGATGAAAACGAGAAAGATGAAAATGGAGAAGACGATGTTAAGGAGAAGAAAGAAAAGAATAGAGCGAAAGACAAGGACAAGCACGAAGGGAAGAACGAAAAAGAGGAAGCGGAAAAGGGAAAAGATGAGAAAAATTTTGATGAATCAGAAGAAGATTCCGAACATGATTATCTCGGTTCTGACAAGAAGCGAAGGGGAAGGAAAGAGATGGCAGTTTCAGATCTCGTCGCTGAAAAGAGCCTGAATCTGGTTGATGCCGACACGAAGTAAAGCAGCAGCATGAAGAAGAAGATTGAGAGTTGTGATGCTAAGAAGGCATCAAATTCCCTTAATTCAGCTGAAGTGGAAATAGATACATGTGATAAAGATGATCAAAATGTTGGTATGCTTGAGACAAAATAGAAGAAGAAGAAAAAGAAAGTAGGCGTTTTGGAGGTTCAAGAGTATGATAAGAGCTCCGACATACTAGCTGGCATTGAAGGGAACACACAACAGTCTTCAGGTCATGAAAGTTATGATGTGAATAATAAGAACACCATAGATGAGGGTGATCCAAAAGGTCCAAAGGTCAGTGAGAGCTCTACTGCGATGAAAAACATTGTAGAAAAGGATGTGGGTTTTGAACAGCCAGCTGAGATATTGGGTATGTTTGGAACGGGCAAATGTTGGAATCAGCCAGTTAAAAATTCAATTTTTGACAAATGCGATCAAATTTCAAAAAGGATGGGAGAAAAAGAAATATTGAATTGTAGTTGCTTTCAGACGAGTAAGAAAAGGAACAAGAAAGAAGGCAAGGCGGATATTTTGGAAGAAAGTGAAAAGCTAACTGGTGACGTATACAAACCGCCCTGAAAGACTAAAACATTTAAAGTTTACGGGGGAGTTTTGTTGGGTAAACTTTAAATATATTAGTGGGAAATGATAAAAAAATGAAGAGTCGTGTGTCTTTTATGAGTCAAGTGTCATGTTAATTAGTGAAGCGTCTTTTATGTGTTAAGAGTCATGTTAAAGTTTGTGTCTAAGTAATGTTTATTGGTAAAGGGTCAAGTCAATTAATGATGTGTCAGTTCGTTAAGGGTTATGTCTATTGATGTTAAAGAGTCTATTGAGTTGTAAGGTCATATAAACCTCTATATAAATATGGATAGTCATTTTGTGTGGTTGTAAGAGAAAGTGAGAGGGGAAGTCTGAGAAGAAAAGAAAGAGTGTTGTAATGAAAGTTGAATTATAAAAGAAAACAAAATTTGTTGTGTATTCTCCTCCTCCTCCTCGATAATAATTCCTCTTTTTATTAGTTTTTACAAATTGGTATCAGAGCTACTCTTCTTAAATTTTACGTGATAAAGATATACCAATTCAAATTTAGAAGTTGTAGATACTAGCCTATAAATGTTTAGTGCTTCAGTTATACAATTTTCTCTATGCAAGGCTTAAAAGTGGTTAATTTCATGAATATTTTGCAGGGACTCAAACAAAATGCTGGATCTACCAACAGTGGAGTAGAGCAATATTAATACCATATGCTTTAGTATAAGAGGATATTGTAAGAAAAATATCTATATTATTCATGCTTTGGTAAAAGGATTAAAAAAGTCACATGGAATTAAAAAGTCACGATTATTAATAGGTACATAAAGATATACCAATTCAAATTTAGAAGTTGTAGATACTTGCCCATAAATGTTTATATGATAAAATTAATGGACTTTAAATGTTGTAGCATTCTTGTAACAACCCGTATTTTCAATAACCTATAATAATGTAAATCGAGGCAGAATTTAATTCTAAAATCTGAATCAAGGGAAACGGGCTATGCCATTACGTTCGTCTCGGAAAAATACGCGAAATAGAGTCCGAGTTTTCGAAAATCGGAGTCCGTATGACCCGATTAAGGCCCAATGAAGTTTTCAGAAAATTTCAAAGTAAAAACAGATTTCAAATTCAAACTTGAATTTGGGAAATTGGGTCATATTGGGGCAGGCGGGAAAATTCCCGCCAGAGCACCCAAGTCGACAGCCCTGTCGACTTGGGAGTCGACTTGGTTGGACCAAGTCGACAGCCCTGTCGACTTGGCTGTCGACTTGGCTCAGCCGGGCTGTTTAGCCTGGTGCACCATTTAGAGATTGTGTTGAGCTTGGGGGCCAGATTCGGTTTTGAGGGCTGAGATTGGAACTGGGGTTTAATCTTATGGTCTAAAACACTTTCCTAATCTATAAATAAGACCCTAACCTACCCTAAATCATCATTATTCATTCTAGCAACTAAACTATGGCAAAATCAATCCTCTCATGGCCTCCACTCTCTTCATAAATTCCTAAATAAATTTCTATGAGATTTTCCATGCATACAAGTGTTTTCAAGCTTGTATGAGCCTCATTAGCTTGCATTTCAAGTCAAGTTTCTATATTTGCATCATAAAGAAAGAGTTTTGATCATTTTGGCTCAAGGGTTTTCCTTGCATTTTGGGTTTATTTGGTTGCATAAGGGCTTTCTTATATTTGCTATACTCATTTGAGTCCGCATAAGCATTGTAAGCCCTATTCTACTTTCATACTTAAACTCTAAAGTTAAATGTATGATATGCAAGTTTGCCATGATATGCAAGTTTACTATGATGTGTTATGCAAGTTTACTATGATGTGATATGCAAGTTCATCAAGTTATGTTATGCAAGTTTGATATGCAAGTTGTCATATGATATGCAAGTTATGTTATGCAAGTTTGATATGCAAGTTTTCCATATGATATGCAAGTTATGTTATGCAAGTTTGGGTTGATCATTTGGCTCATGTTATCATGTTATGCAAGCTTATCTTGAGTATGTGAACATAAAGCTCCAAGCTTTATGCTAAAGGTTGCATTTTGGCAACATGTAAGTTATCATATCCCTTATGATAACTTGCATGTGAAGCTAAATGCGAACTTATGGCCATTTTTACATGTCATTTACCACCATGTATCACCAATATGCTAAGTTTGGTTTTATGCATGCTTTTGAGGCCTAATGCAAGTATATGAACATATGTACATTTCATATGCCACCATGTTGAACTTGTGGCTTCAACACTTTTATGTCATGATTATGCCAAGTTCCCTCTTTCTATCCTTTATGCGCTATTGCGATATGTAAGCGATGGGATTGCGTTTGGGGTTGGGTAGACATAAAAACATAAGCTTGGGAATTTACCTATTAAGTTAGGTCTACCCATTGGGAAATTACCTATTAAGTTAGGTCTACCCAATTGCTTGAAAACTTGTAATGTGTTTTGGAAACACGATGGACATGACACTTAGAAAATATAAGTGTGGCCAACTCGAGGTTGGGTTGAGTTTGTAGCGTAAACCTACCCGGAACCGACCGGCTTAACTAGTTGCTACAAACAATAGGACCCAATGTGAGAAGTTGGTCATGTGGTACCTTGGACCCGAGGTTAGACCAAGTTGTGGTGTAAAGCTACCCGGAACCGACCGGCTTAACTAGTAACCGCAACAAAGTCTAATGTGAGAGGTTAAGGCGCATTAATTAATTAATGCCTCATGATTAGGTTTAAGTCATGGTCCATTTAATACTTAACCAATTTGGGCTTGGTAGATTAATCGGGGTTAAGTCGTGAACTCATCGTTACACTTAACCAAGTTAATCCATGATTAGTAAAGGGGTTAAACCGTACTTAACCCACTAGAAAAATCCTAGCAATGGGGGGTCCACTCCAGCAGTAATCCCTAGTTTGTATCATCATGACCCTAGGGACTAGGCTAGGGTGGGGGCACGATTACTGGGCTGGAGGTAAGCGACCAATAAACGACGGCAGGGTGGTACGCCGGTGTAGTTCCGGGCGGACTCTGGTCGTGCACATAGTCAGTAGCCGGAGAAAACATGCACGGGTACCAGTAGATCGAGACTGTGCACTCATGTTCATGGTGTCCAGGGGTTGACACCCTAGGGCTTGATACACCCGAAGGGTGGACCCGGCACAGTTCGACTACAATTATGTTTGGGCCGTATTGACACCAACACGTGACGAGTTAGGCTTAGGGAGCCGATCGACTAGACCGTTTGGTGGGACCGTGTGTTAGGGTCACTTCATGTTATTGGACCTCGTATGAGGGTCACTTCATGTTATTGGGCCAAAGCTTGGGCCAAGGGATCAATACTGGTTTATTCAAGTCATGTTAGTCTGCTAGTACACCTGTGGTGCAAAACCTAAAACCGTATTATGCGATGACACCTTTATCTACCTTGTTAGTTAATCATCATGCTAGTATGTTGTTATCCTTATGTTCATCCCTGCTGCTCATACCAGTTAACTTTATCAGTTTACATTGATTGTAGTAGGGCTTACTCAGTCTTTTTGACTGACCTGTTTTCTTTCGCCTCTTTTCTTCCGTTTCCCCCCCCCCCCCCCCCCAGGTTCTCAGGGAGGGAATACTGGAGCTTAGCTTGGACTTCTGATAGCTTGCTTGTGGGATTTCAGCTCATGTACGTTTTCGACATGAAGCTAGCTATGGTTATCACTTATTTGGGGATAGTACTTATGTATTTCAGTTTTTCTGTTGATGTTGTTTTTAACTAGACTTGTTTATTGGGAAAGCTATGTTGTACCAGACTTGTTTTGAAATGGTTTGAAAATCTTCCGCTGTTTTATCTATGTTATTTACTCTGTTTACATATATACATATGTTCTTGTTCTGCCTTGATATATCATTATGCATGCTTACCTGATTCAAACGCCCCTCCAAAGTCAGAGTGCTTGCAAGAGTCACCTTGGCGGAGGTGGGGTGTTACATTTGGTATCAGAGCATATGGTTTACGAGAAGGAACAAAAAGGTTTTTAGAAAACTTTTGGAAAACTATTTTCAAAACCAAGTATAAAGTATTTTCCAAAGAAAAGTCTAGCTTATTTTAAAGGCTATTCCCCAAAAAGCCATTAGCAAAATCCCTTCGTTTTTTTTCTATTCTGAATCTGTCTTTTTCTTCATTTTCAGTATGGCCGATAACTTTGCTATTCCGGAGGGAGTACACGTACCTGTTTGGTATAGGAGACTTTTGGAGGCTAGGGCGACCGAAGCCGGCCCCGCAGATGTTCCTCCTCCTCCTCCAGTAGTTAATATTCCTCCTCCTCCTGTCGCTAATGTTCCTCCTCCTCCTGTCGCTGAGGTTCCTCTTCCTCCTCCCCCTCAGCATCCTCAAGATGACTTCGCAAAGACTTGCAAAGATTTCAAAGCAATGGGTGGCAAGAACTTTCAAGGCACTGAGACTTTTGTAGAGGCCAAAAATTGGTTGAAAGAGACCGAGGATTTATTTGCTATCTTTAGGTTAGACGATCAGAGGAAGATCTTGTTGGCGGTTTGGCTTATGAAGGATGAAGCCGCTTATTGGTGGGAAGTCACCAATGGTACTAGGCCTGTTGAGACTTGGGCCGATTTCAGGGCAAGGTTCATGCTTAAGTTTCTATCTTCTGCTGAAGAGAATATGCAAATGGAAAGGTTCATAACTTTGAAACAAGGAGATATGTCTGTCAAAGAATATGTGAACAAGTTCAATCAGTTAGCTCGTTTTGGCTTGGATATGGTGAATACTCCTCAGAAGAAGGCCCTTCGTTTTGCTAGAGGATTAAATGAGCCGTTGCAGGGATTGGCTATGTCACATATTCCCCATGGGGCCACGTTTGAGAGCTTGGGTTGATATGGCGTTACTTCAGGGAGATGTCAAGAAAAATGATACTCAAGCCAAGAAGACTGATTCCCAGGGAAAAGGAAATCAGGGTAATCCAAGTGGTCAGGGCAGTCAAGGCAATCAGAACAAGAACAAGAACAAGAGTCAAGGCAATAAGGGGAACAACAACAAGGGCAAGAACAACAAGGGGAAGTGCCATTATTGCGGTTCAGTTGGGCATCTTATTAAGGATTGTAAGAAGAGGAAAAGGAAGAATGGTGAATGCTTTTTCTGCGGTGAGACTGGACATTTCAGTAAGGATTGCCCGAAGAAGCGAGGGCAAGGCCAGGGTCAGACTCAGCGTGTTGGACCTTCAGGAGGGCAAGTTCATGCTCTCAATACCGCTCCAGTTCCCGATCGAGGTAGTATTTCTGTTGAGAGCCTTGTATATATTTCTGATTTTCCAATTCGTACCTTGTTTGATTCTGGTGCATCGCATAGCTTTATCTCATCTGATCTTCTTGATAGTTTGCACCTTAGTACTAGCTTGGTAGATGATCCCGTCTGTGTCTCAAATCCTATTGGGGGTTCCGCCCATTTGTCTATGATATGTGGGGATTTGAGGATCTCTATACTCAGTGTAGAGTTCTTGTGCAGTGCTTATGTTCTTGGTTTCAGGGGATACGGATTGATATTGGGCATGGATTGGTTGTCCAGATATGGAGCCATCCTTGATTGTGAGCATAGGGTTGTGAGGCTCGTGACTCGCCTCGGAAACACCCTAGAGATTTCTTGTAATCCGAGAGGTCCCGTCATGTTGTGCTATCTTGAATCACTCGACTCGTCAATGGAGACTCTTCAGTCTGTGAGAGTGGTTCGAGAGTATCCGGATGTTTTCGATGAAGTTAGGGGGTTGCCCCCTAAGCGAGAGATTGATTTCCGCATTTATCTGGTGGATAATGCAAAGCCGGTTTCTTTGCCCGTTCGGCACATGGCTCCGCGTGAAAGGCGGGAGCTAAGTAAGCAAGTGAAGGAGTTGCTTGAGAAGAACTTCATTAGACGAAGTATATCTGAATGGGGAGCGCCTGTGGTATTTGCTACCAAGGCAGATGGTTCTCTCCGACTTTGTGTTGACTATCGAGAGTTGAATAAGCTGACTAAGAAGAACAGACACCCGTTACCGAGGATTGATGATCTCTTTGACCAGCTAGTCGGTGCTTCTGTTTTCTCTCAGCTTGATCTTGCTACTGGATTCCATCAGCTCAGGGTAGCTGAGGATAGTATAGACAAGACTGCGTTCAGGACTCCAGATGGGTTCTTTGAATGGCTTGTCATGTCGTTCGGCTTGACTAATGCACCCGCATATTTCGTGGACTTGATGAGTAGGGTGTTCAGGGAGTTCTTGAACAAGTTTGTCGTGGTATTCGTAGATGATATTCTGATCTTCTCTAAGGATGAGGAAGAGCACGCAAGGCATCTCGTGGAGGTGATGGATACGCTTAGAGCGCATCAGTTGAAGGCCAAGTTCTCCAAGTGTCACTTTTGGAGAAGGGAAGTTAGATTCCTTGGGCATATAGTGTCTAAGCAAGGCTTAGCGGTGGATCCCGCTAAGGTAGTTGCAGTTCAGGATTGGAAGACTCCAAGGAATGCAACCGAAGTGAGAAGCTTTCTAGGTCTTGCGGGTTTTTACTGGAAGTTCATCAAGGACTTCGCGAAGATATCCGCTCCTCTCACTAAATTGACGAAGAAGAATTTAGTTTTTGCTTGGAGCATAGAATGCGAGCTTGCTTTTCAGAAGCTCAAGAGAGCTCTCACATCAACACCTGTTCTAGCTTTGCCCGATGGAGGGAAGTTATTTATAGTATACACCGATGCATGTGGCACGGGGTTAGGAGCTGTTCTGATGCAAGAAGGAAGAGTGATATGCTTTGGCGGTAGACAACTCAAGGTGCATGAGAAGAATTATCCCACTCATGACTTAGAGTTGGCAGCAATAGTATATGCACTCAAGGCTTGGCGCCATTATCTTCTGGGAGAAAGATTTGAGCTTTATACCGATCACAAGTCATTGAAGTATCTCTTTTCCCAGAAGGATCTGAATCTGAGGCAACAAAGATGGATGGAATTCTTGGCGTCCTACGATTTTGAGATAGCTTATACCCCTGGCAAGGGGAATGTGGTAGCTGATGCATTGAGTAGAAAAAGGTTGACTCTGAGTCCTCTATTCGTTGAGATGAAGAATTTAGAGTATGTGGCAACCTTTGATTTCTCTTTGGCGATTGAGTCGATGACCGGTTCTTTAGCATCTCTGGAACTCAGACCTACCCTTCTTGATCAAGTTGGGGCTTCGCAGAGAGAAGACCCTCAGATAGTTGAGATTATGGATAAGCTGGTTCGAGGAGAGGCATCTAGTCATCTCGCTCGATATTCGATTGATGACAAGGGTTGGCTGAGAAGAAACGGAAGGTTATGTGTTCCAAAGGTAGAAGATTTAGTAAGAAAAGTTCTGGAGGAAGCGCATCGCTCTAAGTTGACTATACATCCGGGCGGAGATTAGATGTATAAAGATATGAAGCGTATTTTCTTTTGGCCTGGGATGAAAAAGGATGTGGCAGAGTTTGTCTCTAGATGTATCATTTGCCAGCAAGTTAAAGCCGAGTCGAAGAAGCCCGGTGGGCTATTGCATCCTCTAGACGTTCCACTATGGAAGTGGGAGAGTATTTCCATGGATTTTATCGATGGGCTACCAAGGTCAAGGAAAGGGAATACGAGCATTTGGGTTATTGTGGATAGACTTACGAAGAGTGCTCATTTCATTCCGGTGAAGAGCAAGAGGACCGCATCTTGGCTAGCGTCTGTATATCTTCGTGAGATTGTGAGACTACATGGAGTCCCTTCTAGTATTGTCAGTGACCGTGACCCAATCTTTACAAGTCAATTCTGGAATAGCTTGCAAGAAGCCATGGGCACGAGGTTGAATCTAAGTACTGCTTATCACCCACAGACGGACGGTCAAACCGAAAGGGTGAATAGGGTACTCGAGGATCTGTTGAGGCTTTGTATTCTGGATTTTGGTGGTACTTGGGAGGACCATCTTCCTCTTGTTGAGTTTGCATATAATAACAGTTATCAGGCAAGCATAGGGATGGCACCATTTGAAGCTTTATATGGGAGGCCGTGCAAATCCCCTACATGTTGGTGGGAGACTACAGATAAGCTTATACTTGGGCCTGATATGATCAGAGATACATCCGAGAAGATCGAGTTGATTCGGAGACGGATGAAAGCGGCGCAAGACCGACAGAAATCCTATGCTGATAAGCGAAGAACTGATTTGGAGTTTGATGTTGGGGATATGGTTTTCGTGAAGGTTTCTCCTTTGCGGAATGTGGTCCGATTTGGAGCCGTTGGGAAACTAGCACCGAGGTTTGTTGGACCATTCCCTATTATAGAGAGGATCGGGCAGATGGCTTATAGAGTGAAGTTGCCCGAGAAGCTTGCTGGAGTACACGATGTTTTTCATGTCTCGCATCTCCGGAAGTGTTTACATGAATCAGCAGAGGTTGTTGAGCCAAGTGTTCTGAAAGATGTAGAAGTGGGGAAAGAAGCTACCTTGAGGATAGCTCCGATTCGTATCTTGGGGACGGAGACCAAGAAGCTAAGGAATCGAGAGGTCAAGTTGGTGAAGGTTCAATGGGGTGAAGCCGAAGAAGACGCAACTTGGGAAACCGAGGAGAAGATGCGTGGGCTTTATCCATTCCTTTTCGAGGGTACACTCTCAATCTCTTTTCTTTGTTAGCATATCTTTCTCTTTGCTATCCATATTTATCTAGTTTATCGTGTTAATCTTGTCATGAGAACCTTAGGTAGAAACCCTTTGGATGAAACATGTGTTTGAAACATGTTATGCTTGATGGTTGCAAGTGGTTGCAAGTGTTTGCAAGTGGTTACTCGTGGATGCATTATACACATTAGGCACTAGATCGGCTCACACACTCCTCATATTGCATATGCATGAGTGGTTATGCTTATTCATGGATGAAAATTTTTGTGTTATCACATGGATGTTGCATATGGATGTATGTTAAGTGCACACATATAGATGTCATACATTATGTTAGGAATTGCATACAAATGGATTCATTTCACTAACATAATTTGCATTGAGGATATTTGCATTAGATAAGGACATATACACACACCTTTGCATATGTTCATACAACATTTAGAATCTTGCAAGGACAATGATTGCTCGTGGATGATGTTTTGAGTAGATGGATGATTGGATGGTAGGATACGTTCTTCCTAACTTGAAGATTTCGGGGACGAAATCCTTTAAGGAGGGGAGAATGTAACAACCCGTATTTTCAATAACCTGTAATAATGTAAATCGAGGCAGAATTTAATTCTAAAATATGAATCAAGGGAAACGGGCTATGCCATTACGTTCGTCTCGGAAAAATACGCGAAATAGAATCCGAGTTTTCGAAAATCGGAGTCCGTATGACCCGATTAAGGCCCAATGAAGTTTTCAGAAAATTTCAAAGTAAAAACAGATTTCAAATTCAAACTTGAATTTGGGAAATTGGGTCATATTGGGGCAGGCGGGAAAATTCCCGCCAGAGCACCCAAGTCGACAGCCCTGTCGACTTGGGAGTCGACTTGGTTGGACCAAGTCGACAGCCCTGTCGACTTGGCTGTCGACTTGGCTCAGCCGGGCTGTTTAGCCTGGTGCACCATTTAGAGCTTGTGTTGAGCTTGGGGGCCAGATTCGGTTTTGAGGGCTGAGATTGGAACTAGGGTTTAATCCTATGGTCTAAAACACTTGCCTAATCTATAAATAAGACCCTAACCTACCCTAAATCATCATTATTCATTCTAGCAACTAAACTATGGCAAAGTCAATCCTCTCATGGCCTCCACTCTCTTCATAAATTCCTAAATAAATTTCTATGAGATTTTCCATGCATACAAGTGTTTTCAAGCTTGTATGAGCCTCATTAGCTTGCATTTCAAGTCAAGTTTCTATATTTGCATCATAAAGAAAGAGTTTTGATCATTTTGGCTCAAGGGTTTTCCTTGCATTTTGGGTTTATTTGGTTGCATAAGGGCTTTCTTATATTTGCTATACTCATTTGAGTCCGCATAAGCATTGTAAGCCCTATTCTACTTTCATACTTAAACTCTAAAGTTAAATGTATGATATGCAAGTTTGCCATGATATGCAAGTTTACTATGATGTGTTATGCAAGTTTACTATGATGTGATATGCAAGTTCATCAAGTTATGTTATGCAAGTTTGATATGCAAGTTGTCATATGATATGCAAGTTATGTTATGCAAGTTTGATATGCAAGTTTTCCATATGATATGCAAGTTATGTTATGCAAGTTTGGGTTGATCATTTGGCTCATGTTATCATGTTATGCAAGCTTATCTTGAGTATGTGAACATAAAGCTCCAAGCTTTATGCTAAAGGTTGCATTTTGGCAACATGTAAGTTATCATATCCCTTATGATAACTTGCATGTGAAGCTAAATGCGAACTTATGGCCATTTTTACATGTCATTTACCACCATGTATCACCAATATGCTAAGTTTGGTTTTATGCATGCTTTTGAGGCCTAATGCAAGTATATGAACATATATACATTTCATATGCCACCATGTTGAACTTGTGGCTTCAACACTTTTATGTCATGATTATGCCAAGTTCCCTCTTTCTATCCTTTATGCGCTATTGCGATATGTAAGCGATGGGATTGCGTTTGGGGTTGGGTAGACATAAAAACATAAGCTTGGGAATTTACCTATTAAGTTAGGTCTACCCATTGGGAAATTACCTATTAAGTTAGGTCTACCCAATTGCTTGAAAACTTGTAATGTGTTTTGGAAACACGATGGACATGACACTTAGAAAATATAAGTGTGGCCAACTCGAGGTTGGGTTGAGTTTGTAGCGTAAACCTACCCGGAACCGACCGGCTTAACTAGTTGCTACAAACAATAGGACCCAATGTGAGAAGTTGGTCATGTGGTACCTTGGACCCGAGGTTAGACCAAGTTGTGGTGTAAAGCTACCCGGAACCGACCGGCTTAACTAGTAACCGCAACAAAGTCTAATGTGAGAGGTTAAGGCGCATTAATTAATTAATGCCTCATGATTAGGGTTAAGTCATGGTCCATTTAATACTTAACCAATTTGGGCTTGGTAGATTAATCGGGGTTAAGTCGTGAACTCATCGTTACACTTAACCAAGTTAATCCATGATTAGTAAAGGGGTTAAACCGTACTTAACCCACTAGAAAAATCCTAGCAATGGGGGGTCCACTCCAGCAGTAATCCCTAGTTTGTATCATCATGACCCTAGGGACTAGGCTAGGGTGGGGGCACGATTACTGGGCTGGAGGTAAGCGACCAATAAACGACGGCAGGGTGGTACGCCGGTGTAGTTCCGGGCGGACTCTGGTCGTGCACATAGTCTGTAGCCGGAGAAAACATGCACGGGTACCAGTAGATCGAGACTGTGCACTCATGTTCATGGTGTCCAGGGGTTGACACCCTAGGGCTTAATACACCCGAAGGGTGGACCCGACACAGTTCGACTACAATTATGTTTGGGCCGTATTGACACCAACACGTGACGAGTTAGGCTTAGGGAGCCGATCGACTAGACCGTTTGGTGGGACCGTGTGTTAGGGTCACTTCATGTTATTGGACCTCGTATGAGGGTCACTTCATGTTATTGGGCCAAAGCTTGGGCCAAGGGATCAATACTGGTTTATTCAAGTCATGTTAGTCTGCTAGTACACCTGTCGTGCAAAACCTAAAACCTGATTATGCGATGACACCTTTATCTACCTTGTTAGTTAATCATCATGCTAGTATGTTGTTATCCTTATGTTCATCCCTGCTGCTCATACCAGTTAACTTTATCAGTTTACATTGATTGTAGTAGGGCTTACTCAGTCTTTTTGACTGACCTGTTTTCTTTCGCCTCTTTTCTTCCGTTCCCCCCCCCCCCCAAGGTTCTCAGGGAGGGAATACTGGAGCTTAGCTTGGACTTCTGATAGCTTGCTTGTGGGATTTCAGCTCATGTACGGTTTCGACATGAAGCTAGCTATGGTTATCACTTATTTGGGGATAGTACTTATGTATTTCAGTTTTTCTGTTGATGTTGTTTTTAACTAGACTTGTTTATTGGGAAAGCTATGTTGTACCAGACTTGTTTTGAAATGGTTTGAAAATCTTCCGCAGTTTTATCTATGTTATTTACTCTGTTTACATATATACATATGTTCTTGTTCTGCCTTGATATATCATTATGCATGCTTACCTGATTCAAACGCCCCTCCAAAGTCAGAGTGCTTGCAAGAGTCACCTTGGCGGAGGTGGGGTGTTACAATTCTATATTAGCATATTTCTACTCAATACTGCCTATAAGGTGGTAGGGCTGCACGAAGTATGGGTTGGGTCGGGTTAGACCAAATATTTCATCTGACCCGCATAAGTATGGGTCTAAGGTTGCTCAACCCGTATCCGACCCTATATGAGGTTGGATATGGGTTGGGTTGAAGTATGAGTTGGGTCGGGTTAAGTAGGGTTGGGTTGGGTCGCTTGAATTCAATAAAAAATGAGAACATTGGGGATTTTTTCTAAAAATAATATCAAAATTTTCAGCATATTATATCATATTTTAGCTAGCATAATGCATTTAAGATAACCAATTCATTATAAGACATATTTAATTAAAATTTCATTGTAAAACACATCATATGAAATTAATTTACTACATAGTTGAGCAAGTGTTTCATTTTAAAATACATTAAAATGCTCTTTAAAATATATTTGCCAAATTCTATCTAGTTTGGATTGACACGAAATATGTTTTTTTGTATATTTATTATAGAATACAAAAACATTATTCTAGAATTATACTATTCTAATTTTAAGTGGGCGAATATTAGCTTAGTTTTTTAATATAGGGTTGGGTTGGGTTAAAATAAGATTGGGTTGAACAAAATATCAAATCCGACCTGCATATAGTATGAGTTACAAATTGTAACCCATATCCGACCCGAACTAGGATGGGTTGGGTTGGGTTTATGTGGGTTGGGTCCGGTTGGTGGGTTGGGTCGGGTTGGATATGGGTTGTGTGCAGCCCTATAAGGTGGTGTTCAAGTGAAATTTTAAGCAATCACACTTGATCACTATGTTATCGCAGAACTCTTTCGATTCAACAAGTACAAGTATCATGTCTAGTCAACCTGCTTCTGCTGGTCCATTTTGGTTAACAAAGAATAGTAAATCTGCTGTTAGTACAAGTACTTTGGATTTACAACTGCTACTCGTTCGATTGACATGTTGGTGTTAGTGCAAGCCCATTCGGATCGACTAATGTTAGCACATAGCTATCAACATCACTTTATTCAATTAACTCACTGCTAATGCAACTTGAGTGTACGAACACAATGTCTATGATCAACGTGTTGCTAATACCAGTGCATTTGAGTCTACCAACGCAAGCAGTACATTTGATCAGCCTGCGAATACTAGTGCACATGCAGTGTATTTGGTCAATATGCTAATGTCGGTGCTCAAGCAATACATTTGATCAACAAGCCGCTAGTATCAATGCATATGGGTCTACAAATACAAGCCAAGCCTTTGGTCAATAACCTGTTATTAATACTTGTGCATTTGGGTCTATGAACACAAATGCATTAGCATTAGAAGCATATTGACCGAGGACATTGCTTGTGTTTGTTGATCTATATGCACTACCATTAGAAGTTTGTAGACTCAAATGCACTAGTATTAGCAGTAGTTTGACCAAATGCATTAATTGTGTTTTAGAGCTAAACACAGCGGCACTATTATCAAGTTAATTAAAGATATTACCTATGTTCATCGATGCAAATGCGTTAATTGTGCTTTAGACCCAAACATAATGGTATTATTAACAGGTCCATCAAAGATATTGCTAGTGTCGTGGACCAAATGCATTTGTACTAACGGTAAGTTGACCGGGTGGTTGTGCTAGTACAGTTGGACCCAAATGAGTTTACTACATTAACATCAACCTGTTGACTGAACGGGTTGTTTGCAGATGTAGATCCGAATGCTTTTGTATTAGCGGCATGTTGACTGTTGTTTGATGATCCAAATGGACTGCCAAAGAAGGTTGACCATATGGGTACTTGTGTGTTGAGACAGAAGAGATAGCTATGATAACAAGCTAATAAAATGAGATTGTTTGAGTTCGCACTTGAGCACTATCCGAAATACATCGAATTTATATAATGTTATCATACCGACCGTTACAGAGCTTTGCGTATTGTGAGTTACACAAAATTAATTTGTTTGAAGCCAAAAAAACATTGCGTCTTATCCGATACTATTTCTCGCGATGCCTTTGCAAATCGCTTTTCTCCGATGTTTCCACCAAAATATCCATTGCCTTGTATTTCGTTAACATTTGTCCATCCTTATTTCGCTGATTTTTCTTCTATCTGGCTGGCTGGTTTTTCTTCAGATCTAACCCACCACATTCTCATCGCTTTAGAGTATGCTGTACTCTCTTTATTTCAATTAACTAATTTGCCTGAGAAGTACAATAGGTTACATGAAAAATTATTTCATGATAGATCTGTTAAATGATTGATACAGGCATACTGCATGGATGTTTGAAGTTTCTAGATCTGGTCACGAAGAATAGCCTGGACACAGGAGTTGTGATGAATTGAAGGGGAGAAGACTCTTGTTTTATGACAGATGTGGTGACAACTTAACCTTCCGGACAGATTTTGGAAGTACGACATCTATTAGTAGCAATGGCATGGCATACTTAACATGGACCTGTAGTACGTTGTAGCGGCTTATATATTTGCCTTTTAACAGATTTTTAGGCACAAAAGCTACGTATCAGCCACCAACTATGCCTATGATGAACCAACTACAGACTACAGACTATCACCCGACACTTCAGGATCCTCAATCGATGAAGGACTACCACTTGACACCTCCACCTCGACAGTATCATCCATAATCATCTGCGGCTGTCGCAATTCGAAATGGGCACCAAAGACCTAACTTACCAACTCTGGCCATGTTTATTTTCCTGGGTGAGTTGATTTTATTGTATGTACCAAGAATCATAGCTTAAAAGAAGCAAGTCATGTTTGTAGGATTATAAGTCTTTTATTTGTTTTTATTTTCTGCAATATTTTCAATTTCTACTGTATTTTTTAAGTAATGGTAATCAGTGTTTGGTTATTGCTAGAACAATGAACAGGTTTGTATTTTATTTTATCGTTATTATCGATTTGGAATCATATGTCCAAAGCTAATGGATGAGAGGTGACAACAACTTGCTTTTTGCCTTTATCAGTAGTATTCTTGTTAGTGGCATCTGACCTACGATATTAGGTTTAAACCAAAAATTGTTTCTTATTGCAATAGAAATGTTATTACCTTGGTAATAGTTTTATATGTCTAGAAAGAACAAGGTGAAGGGAAAAAGCAGTAAATGCTTAATTCTATGTGAACATTTGAATTTATTTGTAATAAAGCGGTAATGTTACTTAGATTTTATCATTTATGCCATGTAATCTTCCTATATGCTTACTGACTAAGAATATAACATTGAAGCATTTTATGCAAATCTTGAAATTATACTTATTCATTCCTATTAATATCATTACAAAAAATTACAAAAACTTATATCTATGAATAAAAAACATACGCACACCCTCTACGGGGACAACCGCAACAGGTGGGGAGAGACAACTGATGAATAGCATATTTTTAAATATGTGTTCATGACATTCATTTGATAAAAAGCTGCTAGCTTAGTTGGTTAAGTATGGGCTTGTCGTGTCTATTTTATTGTTTTTGGAAAGGGTGTCCATTTTATAGTTCAGCAGCAATATTTAGAGAAAACTTGCCACCAACTTGTCTCTTAAGTAGTCAAGTTGCATCCCCCCCCCCCCCCCCCCCAAACGCACTCATCAGGCCACATTATAGCTTACATCAACTGTCACTTAGTCCTGCTCATCGCTCCACAATCGTTTCTCTCTGTTAACATAGTGATGAACATGTGTGCCAAGGTACACGCTCGTTAAAAAAGCTCTCATTTAAGTTCATTTTAGCATGTTTTCTGCGCATGGGGGTTTACCCTGTAACGCAGGTTATTCTCTCTATTATAATAAAGATTTATGTATGTCATATTTGAATATCGCCATAGTTGAACATAACAATACCGTCGTAGTGCTCAGGGTGGAGGATTACTGGACAAAGAAGTAGGATTGCATGAACTTATCATAGGAAAAGATGACGAACTCTTGCAAATTGATACAAAAACCATTCCTAGGGCTGATGTTGCAAGCTTTGTAGTTCGAGGAAGTCAAATTCAAAGCATTCGATGTAGCATCAAAGCCTGAGGGAGTGGCTACACCTACAAAAGAATTCAAGGCACATTTTTATTTTTATTATTATGAGATTTATTGCAGAGAAAATGTATTGAAACAGAGAACTAATGTTTGTTATTATTGATGTAAAATGAGATGTACAAAAATGTAAAGTTAACCATGTATATATAGGCATGGCAACTTAATTACAAGCAATTGTAAATAACTATTGGGCTTTAGCCGAGGCCCACGTATTTGAAAAAATTATATACACCCGTATGCTTTCAGATGACCATTTTATATCTCCCCACAACTGAAAGCTAGGGTTTCAAGTCTTCACCGCCACAAATTGTGATGATAATATCTGAGAAAAAATCTTCAAAATTGAGTCTGAATCAGCTTCGATTCTACTGGAATAGCAATCGATGGCGAGGATTTGGACCTATGAGAGCTCGTACTTGCTTCGTTTGAGTGGCATCTGCTTCAGATTGTTCTCGATTTCTGGGATGCGAGATGTTGATCTGCTTGCAAGTTTTGATTCTTCAGTACTTAGATTAGCAACGCACTTTTGCCTCCATCTAAGGTTTTCAGACATTAATGGTTTCAGATCTGAACCTGTGTGCTTTGCTTTCTCTTCAAGGTTTGACCTTTCAATTACATTGAGTTCGGATCTAAGCCTGGTAAAACTTTTACTTGATAATGGCTTTGTAAGTATGTCTGCTATCTGGTAATTTGCTGGAACGTGATTTATTTGCAGTTTACCCTTGATTACTTGTTATTGAACGAAATATAGATCAATTTCCATGTGTTTAGTTCTAGAATGCAATATAGGGTTAGATGACAGTGACGCAGCACTTAAGTTGTCGCACCATAGTATTGGTGGCTTTCGAATTGTTACTTTAAGTTCACTGAGAAGTGACTGTACCCACATAATTTCAGCAGTAGCGTTTGCAATGATTCTGAACTCAGATTCAGTGCTAGACCTTGAGACTGTAGGTTGTTTCTTAGCACACCAAGATATAGGATTATTTCCCAAATAGATGCAGTAGCCTGATGTTGATCTCCTGTCGTCAGAGTCAGTTGCCCAGTCTGCATCACTATATCTAGTAATATTGAGTTGGTTGCCTTG
Organism: Allium sativum; assembly: GCA_030737875.1. Lineage (NCBI taxonomy): Eukaryota > Viridiplantae > Streptophyta > Magnoliopsida > Asparagales > Amaryllidaceae > Allium > Allium sativum. The sequence goes on along the minus strand of CM060920.1, from coordinate 112,978,893 downwards.
TGTAAAATGTAAACCATAGTCCACAGTCCCCTTTAGGTATCTTAGCACTCTCTTCATTGCCTTCCAGTGATCCTCTTTTGGTTCCTGCATGAATTGTGAAAGTTTGTTAACACTGTAGGTTATTTGAGGTCTAGTGATAGTAGCATATTATAATGCTCTAACTAGACTTCTATATTGTCTAATATTGACTATGTTTTCTCCCCTGTGTTTAGACAATTGATGATTTGTTATCATTGGTGTTAGTAGAGCATTATCAGCCTCCGTATTTGCTCTTAAAAGAATTTCATTGATATACTTCTTTTGATTTCGAAATAACTCTGATTTGGATGTTTTTGTTACTTCGATGCATAGGAAATAGTTGAGTTCCCCCAAGTCTTTAATTGAAAACTGCTTGTTCAAAATTTGAATGAGCCTTCTGATTTCAGCTTCACTGTTTCCTGTAATGATCAGATCATCCACGTATATTAAAATAAAAATAGTTATGTTATTAGCAAATTTGACAAACAGTGAATGATCTGATTTTGTAGATTGAAACTTTAGCTTTGTAAAAACAAGTTTCAATTTATCAAACCAGACTCTAGGAGCTTGCTTAAGCCCATAAATAGCTTTATTTAGTTTACAAACAAGCTCTTTATTCTTTTGATATCCTTGAGGTTGACTCATATATACTTCTTCTTTTAGATCACTGTTCAGGAATGCATTGTTGACATCCAATTGTTGTATTTTCCAGTTGTTATGTAGAGCTATAGTGATAATTATTCTAATGGTTATTGGTTTAACAACTGGGGAAAATGTCTCTTCAAAATCAAAACCATGTTTCTGTGTGAAACCCCTTGCAACAAGTCTGGCCTTGTGCCTGTGTATAGATCCATCAGCATTCTTTTTTAACCTGTATGTCCACTTGTTATCTATTATATTCTTGTCTGTTGGAGCTTTAACAAGTGTCCATGTTTTGTTTTTCATCAATGCTTGGTACTCATCATCCATAGCCTGTTTCCAGTTTTGATTGCTAATGGCTTGATTATAATTTGTTGGTTCATCAAGATCACTTATGACATTGTAAACTTTGGGCTTGAAAATACCCCTTTTTGATCTAGTGATTATTGGGTGACCTGTTTGAACTTGTTCACTCTGTTGTTCATGAGTTTCAATGTTATCATTTCTGGTATTTGATTGATTACTTCTAACTTCTGAACTTGAGTCATGATGCAGATGTTCATGTTGCTGCTGATTGATACTGGGCTGATTGGAGGGCTCAGGTGGCTCACTGCTCGATGATGATATAGGCTGTTGAGAAGAATCTGAGCTACCATCACCAGTATATTCAGCAAAGTTGTCAGAGTAGAGAGGTATTCCTGGTATTGATTTCCTTGGATTGTATACTTTTTATGTGGTAGTAATATCTTTACTGTTAAAAGGAAATACCTTTTCATTAAATACAACATGTCTACTAATATTGACTTTACCTTTTTCATCAAGACATTTATAACCTTTCTGATCACTGGCATACCCTATAAATGTACATGCTGAGGATCTAAAATTTAACTTATGAGCATTATATGGCCTTAGATAGGGATAACATAGACATCCAAAAACTTTGAGTCTATCATAATCAGGTTTGGCATTATACAAAGTTTCTAGAGGACTTTTATTATTTAGAGTCTTAGTAGGCAGTCTATTTATTAAATATACAGAAGTATTAAAAGCATCAGGCCAAAAATTCATAGTTAAATTACTCTGAGTTAATAAAGTGAGACCACACCCCACAATATGTCTGTATTTTCTTTCAACTAAACCATTTTGCTCAGAGGTGTATGGACAGCTTAATCTATGAATTATACCATTCTTTTGAAAGAATTCACTTAGAGGTTTGAATTTTGTACCTCCATCAGTTTGTAAGATTTTTAAGTTCTCACCTGTCTGTTTTTCAGCTTGATTAATAAAATGAATAACAACTTTGCTAGTTTCAGACTTTGATCTCAGAAAATATATCCATGTATATCTTGAATATGGATCAACAAAGAAAATATAATAGTTAAACCCATAATCAGAATTTGTTGAAGCATGACCCCATAGGTCTGCAGCAACAAGCTCAAGTGGTTTTGTATAGTTAGTTAGGGAATTTATGAAAGGTAACTTGTGGCTTTTGCCTATTTGGCAGAAGGTACATACATATGGCATAGGAATATTATCGTACGAGATATTATTAGTAGCTAAAACTTTCTTGACAACATTCACATTAGCATGACCAAGTTTTATATGCCATAGATCGAATACACTGATCTTATCATTAATTTCTGATAAGTAGCAACTATTTTTCTCTTGACCATTATTTGCAGAATTCATAGCACTGAATTTGTATAGTCCTTTGCATGTTTTACCCTGCAAAATAATTTCATTAGTCAATAAATCTTTAACCAGACAATGATATGGATGGAACTCAAAGTACACGTTATTGTCTTTAGCAAACTGTGATACATTGAGTAAATTCTTTTTTATATGAGGAACCATAAGTGGATTGTTAAGGTATAGTTGCTTTTTACCTTTTATGCTGCCAAAGCCAATATGTATAATATTTACACTATCACCATTACCCATAAGTAAAGAATTCATACATTTGTACTCCCTTTGGCCTAGATTGAGATTATTTATGATATGATTAGTGGCACCTGAATCTGGATACCAATTATCATCAGGTAGCTATGACTATCAGTTTCAACATTTGCTAGATTTGCTGTAGGATTTGGCTTTCTTTGACTGTTTTGTGTCTGACCAGCAACATAGTTGTTATTAAATCTAAAATAACACTTCAGGGCAGTATGACCCACTTTTTCACAAATTTGACACTTAGGTCTGTTATTATTATTGCTCCATCTTCCTCTTCCTCTTCCTCTGCCTCTGCTAAGGGAACCTCCTCTTTGATTAAAAGAATCCCCTCTATTTTGGTTCTTGTTTTTGATTTCAGCAACATTAGCAGATAATTCATTTAACTGTGACCTTTTTGTTTCAATTCTTGCGTCATGAGCAAGAAGAATAGAGTGTACATCCTCCATAGGACTTGTCACCTTTTGGGATGTAATAACTGGTACAACTGCCTCATATTCCTCACCCAGTCCATTTAAAATTGATAAAATGTGCTCAGAGTCACTAATTTTTTGATCTGTTGCCTCAAGATGATCACAAATGCCTTTAACTTTTGTTAAGTATTCACTCGTGGACAAATTATCTTCTCTGGCTGTCTGTAATTGATTTCTGTAGAACATTGTCTTAGCTGATGATTGGGTATTAAAAGATTTTTCTATGGTTGTCCAAATATCATTGGCTGTTTTGCACCCAATTACTTGAGATAAGATCTTTTCACTTATAGATGACAATAGCCATGCACAAATCAATCTATCCTGCCTATGATATTTGACATAATCATCATTGCTAACTACCCTATTATCAGCATCAGTTATGAACTTAGGTGGAATAACAATGGTACCAAGAATGTACCCTTCGAGACCATAACCTTGAATGGTTGTTTCTACTTGCAGTTTCCATAGCAAGTAGTTATTCTCTTCAAGATGAATGGTGATTAATTGGGTTTGTGGATTTATACATGTTTTAACAAGAGATTCTGCACTGGACATGTTCTGATTCAATGACGTTGTCTTATTTTGATTTGCAGATGAATTTCCAAGGGGAATTGGTTGATTTTCAGGGGGAGTTGATGAAGAATTGTGATCGTCTACCTTGATGATGACAATGTAACAAATACTGATTCTTGAAACTTTAGAATTAAGGAATTCTTGAAAAGATTATACGACTGATGATGTTGCAACCTGAAGAGCTTCAAATGATGATTGTTACACCTTTAAGTGATTTCCTTTCTGATGAAGCACTCTGGTATGGCACTTTCTTACAGCTGTTTTTCTTTTCTTGGATTTCTTGATCGGTTTCAAAGACTTTAGAAATTTCTCGACAAGACTTGATATGGTAGTTTGATGCAGCCTACTTGAAATAGTGTGGCGAGGCACAAACTATTGTAATCGAGTAGCAATTCCAAATGACGAGACAGAAATTCTATCTCTGATAGGAGGGATCGGATGATGAAATTTAAACTAATGAATCTTCTGTTTTAAAAACAGAATTGTAGCTACTCTGATGAGCTTAATCAGGATTCTTGATTGCTGTTAAGATTTGTAGCTCTAATACCATATGAGATTTATTGCAGAGAAAATGTATTGAAACAGAGAACTTATGTTTGTTATTATTGATGTAAAATGATATGTACAGAAATATAAAGTTAACCGTGTATATATAGGCACGACAACGTAATTACAAGCAATTGTAAATAACTATTAGGCTTTAGCCCAGGCCCATGTATTTGAGAAAATTATATACACCCGTATGCTTTCAGATGACCATTTTATAATTATTATTGTAACCATTTTATAAAATGTCATCCTCTTTACGTTATATAAATTAACTTCTTGGTTGCTATTAAATGGAATGGAAAATAAAAGTGTGTCATGTGACCATGTCTAAGTTATTGGCAAGCTGTTCACCTTTATTACCTACATGGCTTTTATTTCTATTGACAAGAATTTGTTTCTTTCCTGCACTGAAGGATGCTATACACATACACACACACACACACACACTATATTAGGAATATTTTAAGAGAAGAAGGAATTTTTGAGAGAATTATTTTAATGAGTAGGAAATTTTCATTGCTTTCCTTTTGATTATAAATTTTGATTGCATACATGCATCAGCTTGATTACCTTGCTTTTACAGCGCAGTGGACTCTCTAGAGTATTCTAAGAATGCATTATGTAGAATATCTAAGATAGAAAGTCTAGATTTTCCCTTTATTTATTCAATTCATTAATACAATTGCTAACTTAACAATACAATTAACTGATTCCTAAAAACCAAGATTATTTCCAATATTCCCCCGTAAGCTTGGTTTTTGAACTCCAAGAATGTCTCGCAATCTTTTAAAATTATCAGGCTTCAATGCTTTTGTGAAAATATTAGCAACTTGTTTATTTGTTTTGCAAAAATTCAGCTGCACCTCTTCATTTTCAATTGCTTCTCGAATGAAATGATGTTTGATGGCTATATGCTCTGTTCTTCCATAATGTACTGGATTCTTAGTTATAGCAATAGTTGATTTGTTGTCACAATGGATAGTCACAGCTTCTTGTTTCTCATCAAAATCATTTAGTATTTTCTTCAACCATGTTGCTTGTTGGGTAGCTAGGCCAATTGAAATATACTCAGCTTCTGTAGAAGATTGAGCAACTGTTTGTTGCTTCTTCGAACACCAAGAAAATGCTCCTGATCCATGAGAAAATACATATCTAGAAGTGCTTTTCATGTCATCTATACTTCCTGCCCAGTCACTATTGCAAAACCCAAATAAATCAGTTTCGGCATTATTTTCATATTTGCTCCCATAGTCCAAAGTACCTTGAATATATCTCAGCGCCCTTTTTGTTGCACCTAGATGGATATGACTAGGATGACTGCAAACATGATGTCAGGTCTTGTATTAGTAAGGTAAAATAAATTACCACCTAGGCTTCTGTAGTAACTAGCATCAACCTTCCTGCCCCTATCTTCTTTTTTTAGCTTTTCATTCACAACTAGCGGTGTATCAACCGGATTACACCCAAGCATCCCAAACTTTCGCAATATTTTCTCAGCATATTTCTTTTGACAAATAAAAACTCCATCATCACCTTTAGATATTTCTATTTCAAGGAAAAAATGCAGCAAACCCAAATTGTTCATTTCATATTTCTTCATCATTTCTTTTCTAAAATCTTCAATCAACTTTAAATTGTTTCCAGTATAAATTAAATCATCTACATAAAGTGCAATAATTAGAATACCATCCATACCTTGTCGTTTGACATACAAAGTAGGCTCATTCTTGCTCTTTTCAAAGCCTTTCTCCATGAAGTAATTGTCAATATTGCTTTACCATGCTCGCGGTGCTTGTTTTAGCCCATAAAGCACTTTCTTTAGTTTGTAAACTTTTCCTTCTTGTCCTTCAATCTCAAATCCTTAAGGTTGCTCCACATAAACCTCTTCTTTCAATTCTCCATTCAAGAATGCCGATTTTACATCTAGCTGATATAACTTCCATCCTTTTTGGCCTGCAAGTGATATTAAAGCTCTAATGGTGTCAAGACGTGCCACTGGAGTGAATGTCTCTTCGTAGTCAATACCGGTCTGTTGAGATTAGCCCTTTGCAACGAGTCTAGCTTTGTTCTTTTGAATTGAACTATCTGCATTATGCTTCACTTTGTAGATCCATTTTACTCTAGTGGTTTGTTTGTCTTTTGGCTTATCAACCAACATCCATGTTTTGTTACTTTTATGTGCATCCATCTCTTATTGCATTGCCTTCCTCCAAGCATCTTCTTTAACCGCTTCTTCAAAAATTTCTAGTTCCATTGCACAATAGTTGCACCTAGCAAAAATATCATCCAAACTCCTCATTTTTATTGGGGTTGAGCATGGAGATGATGAATTATGGCTTGCTGAGGATGAAGTGCTAGATGGAGAATTTGGTGTAGATGAATCACATTGGTTATTTGCAAGTGTAGTTGGATTTTGTTCTAAAATTACTGCTGGAACAGTTTTATCCTCCACTTTCTCCTTTTGCCAATTTTAAGATATCTTCTCATCAAATACAACATCTCTACTGGTGATTACTTTCTTTGTCTTCAAATTGTAAAGTCTGTAGCCCTTTGGCATAGAACTATAGCCAATAAAAATGGATCTTTCACTTGCTTGTTGAAGCTTTGTCCTTTTTTCTTTAGGAATTTTGCATAGCAAATACTCCCAAAGACTCTAAGATGATTCACTGAAGGCTTTCTTCCAATCCACGCTTCAAACGACGTCATATTCCATACAACTTTAATTGGACATCTATTCAGCAAATACATAGCTGTATTTACATCCTCGGGCCAAAATTCTTTAGGCATGCCTTTCTCAAACAACATTGATTTAGCCATCTCCATCACTATTTGATTCTTCCTTTTGGATACACCGTTTTGCTGAGCTGTATACCTAGCGGTTAGTTGCCTCTCCACACCTTCTTCACAAAATCTATCAAAATCATTGGAGTTATACTCCTTTCCTCTGTCACTTCTCAAAACTTTTATGGACCTGCCACTTTGTTTCTCAACAAAAGCTTTAAACTTCTTAAATATAACAAACTCTTTAGATTTTTGTCTCATAAAATATACCCATGTCATGAGGGTCAAATCATCAATGAATAAAATAAAGTACATGTTTTGATCATGAGATAATGTGCTCATAGGACCGCATACATCCGTGTGTACTAATTCCAACACTTCTTTGGCTCTTCTTGATCCTTCCTTTGGAAACGGTTGTCGATGATATTTGCCAAGTACACATCCTTCACATACTCCATGTTCTTCTTTTTTTATTGTTGGAAACCCGTACACCATCTTCTTTTGTGAAAGCAATGTGAGAATATTGTAGTTTAAGTGCCCAAGTCTCTTATGCCATAAACAAGTGTCATCTTTGCCATGATGTTATGATTTTCTCATAATTGAGATAGAGGGAAAAGCTTTTGTTGTTTGTCATTTTTATTACAGCAGTAGCTTTTCCTTTTGAATCAAAGATTTTACATTCTCGATTCTCAAATTGAAGAGAATAACCATGCTCTAAAAGTTGTCCAATGCTCAACAAATTTTCATCTAATTTAGGAACATAAAAGGTATCATGAATAACTTTACTTTCCTTCTTTGTTGCAACTCCAATGCTGCCTTTGCCTTCAACTTCAACATACTCTCCATTGCCAAGTTTAACTTTCAAACCAAATGAAGGAGCTATGTCAATGAATGCATTTTTGTCTCCTGTCATATGATTGCTACATCCGCTGCCCAGGTACCATATATTCTTATATTCTTCAGTTGCCTTTTGACAAGCAAAGAACAAGCTTCCTTCCATATCTTCCGCTCTGGCAAATGCTGTGTTTTGTGGATTACCAAGGCGACAGTCCTTCTGAATGTGCCCGAACCTTTTGCAATTATGGCATTGTGGCTTTCCTTTGTTCCAGCAATCCTTTTCTTCATGAGAGCTTTTTTTGCAAATTCCACACCATTTATTTGTTCCTCACTTCCTCTTCCGCCATAGGTTCATTGACCTCTTCTGCGTGAATTTCTTCCTCTTCCTTTGCCAAATCTGCCACTTCTAGAAGACTCGCCATTATTTTGCTTTATTGTTTTGTCATTGTTTACTTGAGCGGCGAGTTTGGACTGAAATGCGTTTTCAATCGTCTTTTCTATACGGTGTAACAACCTTTGCTCGTAAGATCCAAGTGAACCCATCAAGCCTTGAACGACCATGTTCGATAAATCTTTGGTTTCTTCTATAACAGCCACCATAAGATCAAAATTTTCAGTTAAGCTTATCAAAATATTATCAACAATTCAACGATCGTCAATTATATCTCCATGAGACTTCATTTGATTCACCAATTCGAACAGCCTATTAAAATACTCATTCAAACTTTTATTTTCTTTCATTTTTTCATTTTAAAAATCTCTCTTTAGAGATTGAAGTTTAACAGTTCTCACTTTTGAATCCCCTTCAAACTCTTGTAGCAAGATTTCCCATGCTTCCTTGGTTGTTTTTGCTCTCATAATTCTTGGGAATATGGTGTTTGACACTCCTCTTTGAATCATTCCAAGAACTCCTGCATCTGTGAGTTTTTTCTTTTTTAATACTTCAGTTTGGTCTGCTGTACGTTCTGCAGCAGCTGTTGAGTCTTCATATCCTTGTTTGATGAACTCCAAGACATCCAGCTAGATGAACAAAGTCTCCATTTTTACTGCCCAAAAATCATAATTTTCTACTTCAAATAAAGGAACTTGGACATTGCTATAGGTAGAGTTGATGTTTGCTGAAGTATTGCTTGGAGAAGGCATTACTTTGCACTTTGTTTTTTTATTTTTAATTGCAAGGATCTAGAGCTCTTGTACCACTGTTAGGAATATTTTAAGAGAAGAAGAAGGAATTTTTGAGAGAATTATTTTAATGAGTAGGAAATTTTCATTGCTTTCCTTTTGATAACAAATTTTGATTGCTTACATACATCAGCTTGATTACCTTACTTTTATAATGCAGTGCACTCTCTAGAGTATCTAGGAATGCATTATCTAGAATATCTAAAATAAAAAGTCTAGATTTTCCCTTGATTTTTTCAATTCATTAATACAATTGCTAGTTTAACAATACAATTAACTATTTCCTGAAAAACCAAGATTATTTCCAATACATACACACACATATATTTTGCATCGACCATAATTTTTATTTATTAAGTTATGGTCCGGATGTTTAAAGGATTATAGCTTATGTGTAGTTTCAGGCAGAGAATGGGAAATGCAATTTGTCTGCCTGGTTTGGTACATGAATAAATGGAAATGAGATATTATGTGAAAGCCTATGTTTACTCTGTTCGCATCTAGTTTTGTGGGTCTTTTTGTTGAATCTGGGTTCAAGGTAATTCAGATCTTTATTCCTTTTCTTTCAGTGTCTTTTTGCAATGTTCTGTCATGGTGTAGTTTGAAGTAAATTTATGTTAATCTGGGCTCAAGATAGTTCAGATATTGTTTAAAGTAAATTTATGTTAGTTTGTAGCTATATGTTTTCTTTCCCTGATTCCCATGATATAAGGAGCTGATGGATCAATAACTGACTGAAAAGGAAATTCTGGAAGCCATCTACAGATTCAGTAGCTACAAGTAAGGCTCTTTAATCCAATGTATTTGCCGAAAAAGCTCAATAAAATGTTACTACCAACATGACCTCTATTAATTATATGTAGAACCTCCAGCCTTATTATTTATCTGCATTATATGTGCACCTCTTTTTTATTCTTCTTAAGGTTTAAATGTAGCACGAAAGGAGAACCACTGATTTGGAGTAGTAACGCGAAAAGTGATCACCAAGTTGAATATTCTTGATGAGTTAAATGAACCTTAGTTCAGCTCAGAGGATTCATGATGTTGTATAGGTAAAAAAATTTATAATTTTTATTCTATTTTGTTCCCATCCAATGTTTAAGATAAGGATTCTGGTTTAATAAATTCAATAAAGTGTGTACCATGACGCATGAGATACAGTAGAAATTCCTCGAAATCTGGTGGTGTAGCATCACAGTCTGCATTAACAGCAGAAGGGATAGAGAAAAATTCAAAGCACAACCAACCATTAGAATCTTCTTTACCTTCAAAATCCAGAGATTCTTCCAGCAGTACAGTTATTCCATCAAATGATTTAGCTGTAACTAAGGTCCAGTCTTTGTAGCATACACTAAATTGGCTTGTAAAATTGCACGAGGAATTGCAGAAGCAGATGAATGCAGCTATCTCTGGACAAGTCAACAAAGAAGGAAAGGGGATTGAAATTGCTTTGAGCGAAGCATGGAAAAGACATTGAAGTGTAGCATCAATTCTTTGTGGGATCGCTTCAAAGAAGAACTTACGAAGCACGATAAAGCTGAGAAGGAGCACATGCAACAGTTAACAAGCTTGCTAACTAATTACATGACTAAGAATCTGCCTACTATGGTGCAGAAAACATTAAAGAAGGAGATCTCTACCATAGTTACTATATTAAATCAAATGCTCGTTCCCATCTTCGAAAATTACATTTCTTCTACTGTAGCTGATGCATTCCAGAGAGGTAGACAAGGCTATTAACCTGCTCGACAAATCAATGAATTCAAAACTTGAAGCGAAAAAAGCAACTTTCATGGCATCCCATGCCGCTCGTCCTTTCCCACCCAATCAAATCTCCAACCATGTCCAATCCATCACCTCGAGCCAAACGCCTTTCTTCCCTCCGCCGCCTGACCCTCCCCCGGCCCCTCCTGACCCCCACCTAGCTGTCAATTCTTCCGATCCCCAAGCCGTCAATCATGCCTTACCCTCAACGTCCGTCCCAACCCAAGTCAGAGAACCTGTGATTCAATAACCATGGACTTCCTTCCTGTTCAAGTGTAAACCGTTAAACGCTGGGAAGTACATTCCTGTTGAGTTGATTCCAACAATTGAAAATGGCACCTTGAAATTGATTCATGGAGTGGCTGAAGTAGGAACTGAGGTCTGGAGTGAATCTGTTGTAGGTTTTTTCTTGGATAAACCTCTTTCTTATTCTGTTGTGGTGGCGAAACTGAATTCTCTCTGGAGGCTTAAAGGATCGGTGAAGGTAAAATCAGATGGTATACTATACTTGTTCGAGTTTACATGTGACGAAGACAGAAATAGAATCTTGCAAGCCGATCCTATAATTATGAACAATAAGTTATTTATCATTAAAAAGTTTGACCCCTCTATCAGTAATGTTTGTGGAAATGTGAGATCCGTTCCTGTTTGGGTGAAGTTTTATAATATACCGATTGTTGCTTGGTCAAATTATGGAATCAATTGGATAAGTAGTATGTTAGGGAATCTTCTATGCATGGATGAAATGACGGAAAGTAGAAGAAGATTAGAGTACGCTAAATGTTTGATAGAGGTGAAACCTGACCGAGAATTAATGAATGATTTCCTTGTCGAGACAGTTTAAGGTGGAGTTCGACGTATCTTTGTAGAATATCTTTGGAAACCGGATATATGAGGTATTTGTAAATCTTTCGGCCATGTTAGTGATAGTTGTGATAAAGAAGAAAAAAATGTAGATGCAAGTGAGGAAGTGATCAGAAAACAAAAGCCAAACAATTTGTGTGATGCAAGAGAAGTACCACAGTCAAATGATAGAAGTGCGGAACAGAGCAAATTCATGACACAAACCAACAGAGAAAAGGAGAATTGGCAATATGTGAGAAACAGGAGAAATAGAAATACAACAGGAAATTCAGAAACAAGTTAAGGATATTTGAAACAAGGGAGCTAGGTAAGAAAAGTAACGAATTCTGTAGAGGAAATTCAAAAGCATAATAGCTTCAGTGTCCTAGAAGATGGAGAAATTGGAGACGACATACAACAGCAAGTCGAAAGTAACGAAAGTGAGGAGGAATTTGCAAACTTAGACACACAAGACTTAGCCAATATACCCTTGCCAACGTTGGAAAGTTTGTTGGCAAGCAAAGAAAATCACATTTTAGAGCCAATACCAGAAAAAAAACGTTTCAGCAAATTTTGATGAAGAATTTGCTGCTGAAGTAGAAGTGCACAATTTTTTCCGTGAGTTGATAATGCAAGAGTGCTTAAAAGATAGAAGAAGGGAAATCAAACAAGGCAAGGCAAAAGTAGATGGAACAATCAATGAGAATCTTATTGTACAGGAATCACAACTTACTGTAGTGACAAGTGAACACCCTCCAGCCTTAAATGAAGCCTTTAAGGCTAATGCTTGCATGCAAGACTCCATGACGCAAAATTCCATCCCAGAACATCTCAAACCTCCTGATCCTCTGTTTAGTCAATTACCACCTGACATCGTCAGTGTGTACTCCAACATTCAACCCCCCCTGCATTCAAAGTTCCCCCTGTAAATTCCTTCTCTCCAGCGCCACCAGACAAGACGCGGTTAGCACCAAGTGTCAGCACTCCGAGTTCAGCTCAAAAGCAGTACTCTTTAAGGAGCACGAAATACAGAAGTGCCCTACCTCTTGAAGTTTAATTAATGTTGAAAAATGTATGCATGTGGAACATCAGGGGTTGCCACGACGATACGAAACTTGATCACTGCAAAGTTTTAATCTCGGAGAACAATCTGAGCATTCTTGCAATTATCGAGACGAAACTTAACCTTGAGTTAACAACTAGAGCAGCAAAGTATATCAATCCAGATTGGAGCTTTATTCATAATTTAGTTCAAGCTCCTTATGGTAGAATTCTCATCCTCTTTAACCCAAATTCCGTAACCTTGAAACCTCTGAATTTCTCCGAACAACACATCCACTGTCACGCCTTAAACATTCATGACAAGACTTCCTATTACTATACATTCATTTACGCAGCCAATTACCTTCCTCCTAGACTCAACCTGTTCAAAACTATCCTCTCTCTAAGACAAACTACTCGTCTGTGGTTCTTGATGGGAGACTTCAATTGTTGTTTCGAAACGTCTCAAAGAATTGGTGGTAATGCACTTTCGAACTCTGAAATTTTACCGCTTCGAAACACTCTTGAGCAAGCCGATCTGATCAACATCAAATGCGCCGGTATGCCGTTCTCTTGGAACAATAGAAAACGCGACGGTCCGAGAACATTTTCTCTGATTGATCACGCCTTTTGTACGGTTAATTCATTCACCATATGGCCTGCCCTTCATTGTACCATGCCTCCCCCCTCTTGTCCGACCATTCACCTATCTTTCTCCACCTGCGTGAGCTTGACATGAAAGGAAATTCAAGTTTTAAATTTTTTAATAACTGGGTTGATGACCCTGATTTCCGATGTTTAGTCAAAGGAACTTGGGAAAAACCTTTTTTTGGTAACCCTCTTGTTATTATGCAGGCTAAGCTACGGCACTTGAAGGGAACTCTTAGAGAATGGGCAAAGCAAAAATATGGTAAAGGCAGCAAGAAGAGTTCCCAGTGTAACGACCCGTGTTCTACACATCATAGGATTGTAGAATATTTATTTCTTTCCCGTGTGAAGTTGTATGGTCATGTAACTTTGGGAAACATTTATTAGAGTCATTTCCCCTGTTCATGATTTTTGTCGATTTTTAAATGACCATTTTGCCCCTAGTCAGTACTGTTTTGGCCATAACTTTTGATAGGGAAGGAATTTTGACCTGAAACCACTTCCACTAGATTCGTTTGATGGTTTCTCTTTCCGTAGAGTGGTCATAATAGCGAAACGGACTTACCGTTTGGGAGATATGGCTGAAACAAGGTTTGGAGGGTGAAAAACTGCTTAACCGGGCCAAATCGGGTGATTAGTGAGTAGGCCCATAACCCATTTCGGGATTAGGGTTATGGGAGGGCTGAGATGAGATGGAGAATCATTCCATTTCAGTTTTCTAGCCTCCATTTATCACCAAGGATCCCTAAAAATGGCCTCCAACCTCTAAATCACCTCCAAATCATCTCTTGGTCAAGGATTTGGCTTAGCAACCCCTAATCAAAGAAGATCTTCACCTAATCAACCTTGGAGCTGCTGTTAGCATTGGGATTCGCATCAAATCAGAGAATCATTTCAGATCTTAGTTTGTTTTGTGGCTAAGGTGAGTGATTAGCTTGCTTCTTGCACTAATTATGGCCAAATTGGGGTGATTAGTGCTAATCAGCGTTTTTAAAGGAAAATAAATTCTGGAAAAATGTTTATAAAATCATAAACGACGTTTTAGACCTCTGATATGAGTTTGGGTTAATTTGGTTAAGTTTTGCTAATCATACCATTAGTTATGCTCACATATGCTTAAGGGAAAACATGGGGTTTTGGCTATGTTTGATCCATTTTATCATATCATGTTGTTGTTTTGGTGTTTGAGGTCACTTGTATGTATTGCTATGACACTATGACATGCTTTGTGATTGGTTTCAATAGTTAGAATGGTCGAAAACGCCGTCGAGAGGCGTATAAACACTTGCTGGAAGGTTGCAGGAATCGGTGCAGGAAATCGGATCGGATCGCCCCCTACCCGATCCGAACCGTCCATTTCCCTTCACCACGAACCGAACCGGATCGTTATAGCGAAGCAAGCTGCGCCACGAGCTGAAGGATCCGAACCGATCCGAGAAGTCGCGATTCAAGGCTTGGTGATTGAAGACTCCGACCCGACCCGCCTGGAGTGATAACGACACGATCCGATCTGATCACCTTGAGGATAACGAACCGGAGACTTGGAGGAGGGCGAGGGGCTTGGAGCTATGACCAGGAGGCGTGACCCGAGCCGTTGCGTGGTGGAGAACCCGATCCGATCCAGACGGGACTGGAGGCCACGAACCGATGGTGCACTCCGATCCGACCCGAGGTAGCAGTCACGAACCGAGACGATGAAGACCACGATCCCAATGAAGATGAAAGGAATCCGAACCGATCCAATGAAGACCCATAACCCGAAATGCAAAGGTAGTTCAAGTGGAAGTTCGAGCTCAGGATCCAATTGGGAACCAATGAGTTCACTTCGTGATTGGGCTTTGCTACGGGACGTGTGCTAAGGAGTTGTCGGTGTCTATGACTTTGGATCACTGTGTATTAAAGGTGTATGGACGGACTCGGGCTTTGGATATGGTGCGACTAGGGAGCTACCTACCAATGGAGTGGGATCATGGATACGTTGGGCGTGATCCCATAGGTTTGGCGTTGGTGGTAGTAGGAATGGACATAGTCGTACAAAGTCGAGTTCTGTCGTTTTCTTGAAGGGTTATGGTGATCAAAGAAGTAGATACCGTATGCTTTACGCACTGAGTGAGAGTTGTGAGGATGGTTGCTATGCTTGATTGCTTGACATACACATCCCCACCCCCGTATACTTATATTATGTGTTTGTGAAATCACAGAGTATTGTACCGTGTAGTACTAACTCTTTGGTTGCAGGTCCAGGTTCAGGTATGACTTAGTATACCTGTTATTATTCTGTTTATGCTTGCTACCACTCATACCAGACTGATGTCTGACCCAGAGTTTTATGTTTCTTCTTATTACTCTGGGTGCTCACACGAGCAGACTAGAGACAGGGATAGCTGGTAGTGCGCTTGGTAGATGGACTGAAGACGAGCAGGAGGCTCCACGTATGATATATAGTTATTCTCCCCGTGTCGTGATCGGTATCTACTTTGGGCATTAGTAGCATACCTATTTTGTTTATCTTAGAGACAGTATTTTGAAAGTTGTAATAAGCTGTACTTTTGGATTTCCGCTACTCTGATGATGTTAGTTCAAGTTTTCAGCTTATGCACTGTCTCATCTGTTTTATGTCAAGTATATGTTGGTTATTATATTTTATCCCATGCGCTGTGAGACATATTACAGGTTCTTTATTTGGTTCATCTTCTTTCTTTCTCATTCTTTGGCGACCGTCCCATGCCAATTGGACATGTGTACAGCGCACAATTGGAGTAAATGTCGGTTGGTGCGGGGCGGGCCGTCACATTTGGTATCAGAGCTCTAGGTTGCGTAGTTAACCTAGGGAAAGACACTAGGGAGAGTTAGTACGTATATGAGAGCGCGTATTTGTGATTACTTTGGTTTTCAAAAGCTATGTATATATATATACTATTAGTAGTATAAGAATGAAGTTGCACTGCACTAGTACCACTATGGGGTCGTTAATCGTTCTTCTTTTTACAGATTGACGATGAGCCGATATGTGAGAGGTACTGGTAGAGGGGCCAATAATGGAAATGCCGCTGACATGAGGGCGATGTTTACCGACCTCATGAGAGACATGCTTAGAGAAGTGCAAGGGGCAGTTCCTAATCCCGGAGTTGGTGGTGGCCCAGTAGTGCAAGCGCCTAGGGTCGATTTCGCCAAGTTGAGTAAGGATTACACTAATCTTGGTGGAAAGCCGTTTCACGGAACAGAGTCGGCCACGGATGTTCAGGATTGGTTGGATAGCTGTGATCGGATCTTCGATGACTTGGGTATCGAGGATGCGATGAAGAGAAGGCTAGCGTCTCGTCAGCTGCAGGGACGAGCGATGAATTGGTGGAATGCTATTAGGGCAGCCACACCAGAAGATCAAGTTACTTGGGATCAGTTTAAAGCTCGCTTTAGCGACAAGTATATCCCAGCTGCCCAGAAGTCGGAATTGTTTAGGAAATTCTTGGAGCTTAAGCAGAATGGAAGGGCAGTATCAGATTATGTTGCTGAGTTCGACACTTTGTCGAAGTATGGGTTATCTCTAATCGATACTCCCGAAAAGAAAAATGAGAAGTTCATCACTGGCTTGGATGAATACTTAGGGGAGAGGCTGATTAATCACATCGATGAGACGTTTGAGTCGATCGTGGGAAAAGCTTTGAGGTCAGAAAGTCTTTACCCTAAGCCGAAGACTGGGGTTGCTGCTGCATCTGCTGAAGAGCCAAATCCGCAAGCAAGCGGTGGAGGCAAGAATAACTCTCAGAATAAGAGGAAGCAGAACCAAGCTAAGGATGGCCAGAAGAAAAGCAGGAAAGAAGTCGAGTGCTTCAAATGTGGAAAGAAGGGCCATTATGCAAGGGAATGTAGGGCCAAGACAGTGGGAAAGAAGTGCTTTAACTGTGGCCAGGAGGGACATTTTAAGGATAAGTGCCCGCAACCTCTGAAGGAGAATCAGATTGTGAAAGCATATGCCATCAATGCTGTTCCTTCTTCGTCGAATGCCCCAACTGCGGCGGAGAAAGGAAAGGGAGTCGTCATTCAAGGTATGCTTTCCATTTATGATCTTCCTGTTAGAGTTTTGTTCGATACCGGGGCTTCCCATTCCTTCATATCTAGTGACCTGGTAGATAGGTTGGGATTGGAACCCGAGTTAGTCGATAGACCATTAGCTGTGACGAACCCGATTGGTGGTTCAACAAACCTCAGTATGATCTGTCGTAATGTGGTCTTATCGAGTCATGGATGTATGTTTGTTTGTGATTGCTTTGTTTTGGGCTTTACTGGGTATGGCATTATTTTGGGAGTCGATTGGCTCCAAAGATACGGGGTGGTGGTAGACTGTGAGGGCTTTTTGGTGACAGTTAGGGCGGATGATGGGCGGAGGGTAGTGTTTGGTAATCTACCCTGTGATGGGGTAATGGCTAGATTTGTAAATTCCCTCGACATTCCGCATGATGAGTTATCAGGTTTGCCCGTGGTTGGCCAGTACCCGGACATCTTCGAGGAAGTGACCGGACTTCCACCACACCGAGAGATTGAGTTTCGTATTGATTTAGTGAAAGATGCCAGACCTATAGTGATGCCACTTCGTCGTATGGCACCACGAGAACAGCGAGAGCTCGAGGTGCAAGTTAGCGATCTTTTGAAGAAGGGATTTATTAGAAGAAGTGTTTCCGAGTGGGGAGCACCAGTTGTGTTTGCTACTAAGGCAGATGGTTCCCTTCGATTGTGTGTGGACTATCGCGAGTTAAATAAGGTGACGAGGAAGAATAAGTATCCTCTACCACGGATAGATGATTTGTTTGATCAACTGGAAGGAGCGAGAGTGTTCTCCCAGTTGGACCTCGCGACAGGATTTCATCAGCTCCGTGTAGCAGCTGATAGTATAGCTAAAACGGCATTTAGGACGCCGTCTGGGTTTTATGAGTGGTTGGTCATGCCATTCGGGTTGACCAATGCACCAGCATACTTCGTGGATCTTATGAATAGAGTATTCAGAGACCAATTGAATAAGTTTGTTCTTGTGTTCGTAGACGATATCCTTGTTTACTCGAGGACAGAAGAGGAACACAAGGAGCATTTGAGAATTGTGTTGGAGGTGTTGAGAAGACACCAATTGAAAGCGAAATTTTCTAAGTGTCACTTCTGGAGGAGAGAAGTGAGATTCTTGGGTCATGTTGTTTCAGAGAATGGTATTGCCGTGGACCCTGCAAAGGTGGCTACGGTACAAGATTGGTCTACGCCCAAGAATGCAAAAGATGTAAGAAGTTTCTTGGGGTTAGCTGGATATTATCGTAAGTTTATCAAAGACTTCTCCAAGACAGCGGCACCGTTGACTCAGTTGACTAAGAAGAATCAAGCCTTTGTTTGGGACGGAGGGTGTGAAAAAGCATTCAAGAGTCTAAAGGAAAAGTTGACGCGTGCGCCAGTGTTGGTCATTCCTAAGGGAAATGAAGAGATGACGGTATACACGGATGCTTGTGGTACCGGACTGGGTGCGGTATTGATGCAAGGAGGTAGGGTTGTAGCTTATGCTAGTCGACAGCTAAAGCCACATGAGAAGAAGTATCCTATCCATGATTTGTAATTGGCAGCGATTGTATTTGCGCTGAAGATGTGGAGACATTACCTCTTGGGAGAAAGATTTGAGCTGTTTACCGATCATAAATCGTTAAAGTATCTCTTCTCTCAGAAAGATCTGAACCTTCGTCAGCAGAGATGGTTAGAGTTCTTGGCTTCGTATGATTTTGATATCGCATATACACCTGGGAAAGGTAATGCGGTAGCCGATGCCTTGAGTAGGAGACATGCCAGCTTAGGGGCAATGTTTCTTGAATGGAAGCAGCTGGAGTATATCGCGGGGTTTGATTTCAGACCAAGGTGCGAATTGGATCCAGTTATGCTAGCTAGCTTGACGATCAGACCCACTTTGATAGAGCGGATTGGTTCTAGCCAGAGGAACGATCCTAACCTATTAGAAATCATCTCCAAGTTAGAGAGGGGTAGCGAAGAGGAGATGAATGTGTATGGGCTTGATCGAGATGGATGGCTTCGGAAGAATGGAAGACTAGTTGTGCCCAACGTGAATGGTTTGAGAGATGAAGTGCTTAGAGAATGTCATCACTCAAAACTGACTATACATCCCGGTGGTAATAAGATGTATAGAGACATGAGACAGACTTACTACTGGGAAGGAATGAAAAGAGACGTTGGGAAGTTTATATCCAAATGCATGAATTGCCAGCTAGTTAAAGCCGAGCAAAAGAAGCCTAGTGGGTTGTTGCAACCATTAGAAATTCCCGAATGGAAATGGGAACAAGTTTCGATGGATTTCATCGATGGTTTACCGAGGACCAGATCGGGACATGATAGCATTTGGGTAATTGTGGATCGACTGACCAAGAGTGCAAGATTTATACCAGTTAAGTCGAACAGAACTGCAGCTAAGTTAGCAGAACTGTATATGAAGTGGGTAGTGAGATTTCATGGAGTACCCAAAGGCATTGTGAGTGACCGAGATCCGTTGTTTACTAGTGGATTTTGGAAGAGCTTACAAGAGGCTTTAGGATCAGAATTACATCTCAGTACCGCATATCATCCTCAAACCGATGGTCAGACAGAGAGGGTGAATCGGATATTGGAAGATCTCTTGAGGGCTTGTATATTTGATTTCGGTGGAGCGTGGGATGACCATTTGCATCTAGTGGAGTTTGCATATAATAATAGCTACCAATCCAGTATTGGTATGGCTCCATATGAAGCTTTGTACGGAAGACCGTGGAACTCACCATCATGTTGGATAGAGACTGGCGAGAAGTTTGTGCTTGGACCAGATATGGTGAGAGAAACTTCTGATAAGATCAAGATCATTCAGCAACGAATGAAAGCTGCTCAGGATAGGCAGAAAAGCTATGCTGATAAGAGGAGAAGAGACTTGAAATTCTCTGTTGGTGACTTGGTGTTTGTCAAGATCTCTCCGTTGAAAAGCGTGATACGATTTGGCAGGGGAGGCAAGTTGGCACCAAGATTTGTGGGTCCTTTCCAAGTTCTCGAGGAAGTTGGGAATTTGGCGTATAGAGTTGGCTTACCAGAGAAAATGGCAGGAGTTCACAATGTGTTTCATGTTTCCCAACTAAGGAAGTTCGTTCACGACTCAAATGTGACTATTTCACCTGATCAGTTAGAGGACTTCGAAGTAGAACCTGAGGCGGTTGAGAACCGCAAGCCGATTCGTATTGTGGGGCATGATACGAAGCAACTTCGAAGAAAGTCGGTGAAGCTAGTCAAAGTTCAGTGGGGCGAGGACGAAAATGATTGTGCTTGGGAGACAGAGGAGAGCATTAGAAAGGCTTATCCAGAACTCTTTGCCTGGTAAGATTTACTTTGCGATTTAGTTATTCCGCATGCTAAGATAGACTTATTTTGCTTGTTTTGCATGTTTGATTGTTGTTTTATGATTGATAGGCATGCAGGACCCTTGTGTGTGTTTTTGATTAGGGAATTTCGGGGGCGAAATTTCTTAAGGGGGGAAGAGTGTAACGACCCGTGTTCTACACATCATAGGATTGTAGAATATTTATTTCTTTCCCGTGTGAAGTTGTATGGTCATGTAACTTTGGGAAACATTTATTAGAGTCATTTCCCCTGTTCATGATTTTTGTCGATTTTTAAATGACCATTTTGCCCCTAGTCAGTACTGTTTTGGCCATAACTTTTGATAGGGAAGGAATTTTGACCTGAAACCACTTCCACTAGATTCGTTTGATGGTTTCTCTTTCCGTAGAGTGGTCATAATAGCCAAACGGACTTACCGTTTGGGAGATATGGCTGAAACAAGGTTTGGAGGGTGAAAAACTGCTTAACCGAGCCAAATCGGGTGATTAGTGAGTAGGCCCATAACCCATTTCGGGATTAGGGTTATGGGAGGGCTGAGATGAGATGGAGAATCATTCCATTTCAGTTTTCTAGCCTCCACTTATCACCAAGGATCCCTAAAAATGGCCTCCAACCTCTAAATCACCTCCAAATCATCTCTTGGTCAAGGATTTGGCTTAGCAACCCCTAATCAAAGAAGATCTTCACCTAATCAACCTTGGAGCTGCTGTTAGCATTGGGATTCGCATCAAATCAGAGAATCATTTCAGATCTTAGTTTGTTTTGTGGCTAAGGTGAGTGATTAGCTTGCTTCTTGCACTAATTATGGCCAAATTGGGGTGATTAGTGCTAATCAGGGTTTTAAAGGAAAATAAATTCTGGAAAAATGTTTATAAAATCATAAACGACGTTTTAGACCTCTGATATGAGTTTGGGTTAATTTCGTTAAGTTTTGCTAATCATACCATTAGTTATGCTCACATATGCTTAAGGGAAAACATGGGGTTTTGGCTATGTTTGATCCATTTTATCATATCATGTTGTTGTTTTGGTGTTTGAGGTCACTTGTATGTATTGCTATGACACTATGACATGCTTTGTGATTGGTTTCAATAGTTAGAATGGTCGAAAATGCCGTCGAGAGGCGTATAAACACTTGCTGGAAGGTTGCAGGAATCGGTGCAGGAAATCGGATCGGATCGCCCCCTACCCGATCCGAACCGTCCATTTCCCTTCACCACGAACCGAACCGGATCGTTATAGCGAAGCAAGCTGCGCCACGAGCTGAAGGATCCGAACCGATCCGAGAAGTCGCGATTCAAGGCTTGGTGATTGAAGACTCCGACCCGACCCGCCTGGAGTGATAACGACACGATCCGATCTGATCACCTTGAGGATAACGAACCGGAGACTTGGAGGAGGGCGAGGGGCTTGGAGCTATGACCAGGAGGCGTGACCCGAGCCGTTGCGTGGTGGAGAACCCGATCCGATCCAGACGGGACTGGAGGCCACGAACCGATGGTGCACTCCGATCCGACCCGAGGTAGCAGTCACGAACCGAGACGATGAAGACCACGATCCCAATGAAGATGAAAGGAATCCGAACCGATCCAATGAAGACCCATAACCCGAAATGCAAAGGTAGTTCAAGTGGAAGTTCGTGCTCAGGATCCAGATGGGAACCAATGAGTTCACTTCGTGATTGGGCTTTGCTGCGGGACGTGTGCTAAGGAGTTGTCGGTGTCTATGACTTTGGATCACTGTGTATTAAAGGTGCATGGACGGACTCGGGCTTTGGATATGGTGCGACTAGGGAGCTACCTACCAATGGAGTGGGATCATGGATACGTTGGGCGTGATCCCATAGGTTTGGCGTTGGTGGTAGTAGGAATGGACATAGTCGTACAAAGTCGAGTTCTGTCGTTTTCTTGAAGGGTTATGGTGATCAAAGAAGTAGATACCGTATGCTTTACGCACTGAGTGAGAGTTGTGAGGATGGTTGCTATGCTTGATTGCTTGACATACACATCCCCACCCCCGTATACTTATATTATGTGTTTGTGAAATCACAGAGTATTGTACCGTGTAGTACTAACTCTTTGGTTGCAGGTCCAGGTTCAGGTATGACTTAGTATACCTGTTATTATTCTGTTTATGCTTGCTACCACTCATACCAGACTGATGTCTGACCCAGAGTTTTATGTTTCTTCTTATTACTCTGGGTGCTCACACGAGCAGACTAGAGACAGGGATAGAAGGTAGTGCGCTTGGTAGATGGACTGAAGACGAGCAGGAGGCTCCACGTATGATATATAGTTATTCTCCCCGTGTCGTGATCGGTATCTACTTTGGGCATTAGTAGCATACCTATTTTGTTTATCTTAGAGACAGTATTTTGAAAGTTGTAATAAGCTGTACTTTTGGATTTCCGCTACTCTGATGATGTTAGTTCAAGTTTTCAGCTTATGCACTGTCTCATCTGTTTTATGTCAAGTATATGTTGGTTATTATATTTTATCCCATGCGCTGTGAGACATATTACAGGTTCTTTATTTGGTTCATCTTCTTTCTTTCTCATTCTTTGGCGACCGTCCCATGCCAATTGGACATGTGTACAGCGCACAATTGGAGTAAATGTCGGTTGGTGCGGGGCGGGCCGTCACATCCCAGTTGAGAGAAAAGCTAAGACTAATTCAAATAAAAATGATGGAAGATCCAACAAATCCCTTACACCTAGAAACTGAAAGCATTACAGCAAGACAATATCATAAAGCTCTACAACAAGAAGACGCGATGATTAAACAAAAAGCTCGGATCAGATGGAAACAAGACGGTGACAAGAATAGTGCATATTTTCACGCTTCGCTCAAGAATAAGCAATGCAAGGAGAATATTGTCCGAATTGTTGACAAGAACGGTATAGTAAAGGAAAATCAAGGTGATGTTGAAAGAGCATTTTTATTACACTTTTCTGAATTATTTGGTAACTCTTAAAATTTCTCCCCTAACCTTGATTTGGTAGACCCATACATTCTTCCAAAATTAGATGCTGTGGACTACCAGTCACTGTGTAAAGAAGTGACCGATCAATAAGTTAAAAATGCAATGCTATCCCTCAACAAAAATTCTGTCGGAGGTCCGGACGGGTTCAACGCTTTCTTTTATACTACTTGATGGGAGATAATTGAACCTGATGTCTGTAAAGCCGTGAGACATGTATTCCTTAAATCTAAGTTGTTGCCATCTTTTAACGCCACCAACATTGCTCTAATACCTAAGCTGAAGAATGCAACTGCGGTTTCCAACTTTAGACCCATCTCATGTTGCAACACTCTTTACAAATGCATTGCAAAAATCATCGCGACAAGGCTCAAAATTGTGCTTCCATCCATAATCTCTCCTAATCAAGCGGCATACTTACCCGGACGTAACATTCTGGACAATGTACTTCTATCTCACGAACTTTTGCATGGTTATAATTACGCTACTGTAAGTCCGAGAGCGATGTTCAAACTTGATATTATGAAAGCCTTCGACATGATCCAGTAGGACTCTATTGTTAGGATTCTTGGTTATATGAACTTTCCGCATCACTTCGTCGCTTGGATTTACACTTGCATCTCATCTCCGCACTTCTCTATACTCATTAATGGTGTTGTTGTTGGGTACTTCAAGAGCAAGCAAGGAATCCATCAAGGGGACCCCATATCGGCATATTTATTCATTGTTGTGTTGGAGGTTCTTACGCAAATGCTAAATAAAAAAAAATTGATAGTGGCTTGTTCAAATTACATCATAAGTGTCAGGAACCAAGGGTCTCTTCCCTTATGTTCGCCGACGATCTCGTTATTTTTTGTAATCCCACTGCGTAAACTACAAACGCCATCTTCGACACCTTAAATGAGTTCTACGAGATGACTGGTTTGCGAGTCAATCTTCAGAAGTCTAGCATGAGAGCCGCTGGTATTTCTCAAAGTAACATCCAAGCAATTCAGGTTCGAACTGGTCTTAATAACTCTTTAGAAACTTTATCTTACCTAGGCCTACCTCTAACTACTGCGAAAATCACTGTTAGTCAATGCCAACCTCTGTTTAACAAGATTATGGCGAGACTTAATACTTGGACCTCCAGGTTATTGAGCCAAGCGGGTAGACTGACGTTGATTAAGTCGGTCATTTTTACAATGCAAGTTTATTGGTCTAGGACATTCGTTCTACCCACTAAACTAATTAAGATGATCCGCTTGGCTTTTATGCATTATTTGTGGAAAGGAAAGAATGACGGACGTTATTTAGCTCCTGTCGCTTTTAAAAATGTTGAGCGTCCTGTGAACAAGGGCGGCCTCGGTATAATTGACCTTAAACAGTGGAACATGGCGGCTTTTATTACACATATTGACGACTTTCTTAACAATTCCGGTAGCCTTTGGGTTCAATGGTCGAAGAACAATGTTGTTAAAGACAGGAATTTCTGGATCATGCAACAGCCTCAAAACTTAAGCTGGACTTGGCGTAGCATCTTTAAAATGCGACCTCTCATACTTCCTTATTTTAAATATTCGATCACACCTAATTCTCCAGTACGTTTGTTGGAAGACCCATGGATTGATTCTGGGCTCATACTACACAATGCACTTACTGAACTCGAAATAATGGCAACTGGTATAATTCCAAATGCTAAAGTCATTGACTATGTTTTTAATGGGAGAATAAAATTAGCAGCATCAACCGTCTCTAAAGTAAATAATATGTGGAAGCTTGCAAATCAGGTTAGAACAATTGGTCTTGGAGAACGCATTACTGTATGGTGCAACAGTAGGTGTAATTACAACATTTCGAACTTGTATGTGTGCCTCTCTGGTAGCAAGAACTTACCGAAATGCAAATGGCACAGGAAGATATGGACTGCTAACAATTGCCAGCGTGAAAACCTCTTTTTGTGGAAAGTTATCAACGGATCAATCTTTACCAAGAACAAGCTTTTAACTAGGGGTGTGGGGTGTGATCAAATTTGTGGGTTCTGCAAGATCCAAAATGAGACTATTGAGCACTTGTTCTTTCAGTGTAACATGCTTTTTTCTATTTGGAGTGAGCTGATGTTTACATTGGATCGTCTGATGCCAATCAAAATGCAACAATTCAATTGAATATCTTTCTCAACCAAACAAGTAGAAAGCATACGAAAGGTAGGATTCTAAGCTTTGTACTCAAAAAGTTTTTGTACAATGTTTGGCGCGAGAGAAATACGTTAGTGTTTAATGCGAGTAATGCGAAGTCAAATGACCAATTTAGAAGCTGTGTGCACGCGGAAATCAGAGAAGGAATTAGGAAGTTAAACTTCACCTTCGATCCAGGGATTTTGAATAATCTTAAGTAACTTTGGTGTCTTGTGTAGAGTTCGTCTTCTTGTTTTTAGAGAACCGTGTTTCTATGTTTTCTTGGGTGTGTTGTATTTTTCTTTCTTTTCTCTCCGGTTCTTTAATAAAAGTGGTAGGGGTCCACTCAACCCGTAATCCTTGTGCAAAAAAAAAAGTTGCTTGACAAATTCAAGCACAATTCCAAACTTCAAGGAAAAAAGCTCTTTAGGAAACATTGAGATGTTGTTTGGAATCATCTGTGATTCCAGCATTAGAGCAATCATGTAAGGCAATGTTTGATCAAGTGGAAGAAACCTTCCAGAAAGGGATTAGTGAGCACATAGCTGCTGCTTAACAGCAATTTGACTCTGCATAGTCTTCATTGGCGATTACTTTAAGAGATGCGATCATTTCTGCCTCTTCAGTAACAAACAATCTCAATAGTGAACTAGTAGACGGCCAGCGCAAGATATTATCTATTATAATAGGATGTGCAAATGCACTAAATCCTACTGGAATTCAGTAGAAAAATGGTTCTACATGTGGACTTCCAGAGACGCCGTTATCGCTTCAATAAATCGAGGCACCTCATGATCCAACATAGGAATTGTCAAGGTATATATTCGAACACTAACTCAGGGAGGCAATCACAGTGGCTCTTCAAAGAAGCGATGTATCAATTGTGTCTTGGCTATGTGCATAGATTGATTTACATGCAATATGCTCAATGGTACTGCAACTTCTAGGCCAGGGCGTCGTACTAGCTCTTCTACAACCAATAGCATGTGATATAGGGAATGAAACCACATGTAAATTAGGATGGATGACAAATGTTGTTGTTACCATTAATGCAACTGAGCCACTAATAACGATGCATGTTCGCTCAATATTCGAGCAGGTCTATTACATTCTAAACCAGCAGAAGTTGCTTCCCACAACTATTGCATCAGAAAATGGCAGCATTCACCCAAAATTCGGGTTGTAAATGAGATTTTGCTAAAATTTTTATAGATTGCAAGTCCACACTACTACAAATAAGAATGTATTGGCAATTAGGCATATTTAGTATCTGTATTATTTATTCTACCAATTTTTGACTGTACCGTGCTTGTACCAGATGGATGTACCCAAGTTAACGTCAAGAATGAAGTCTAGTACTTCCATTATGCACACACCATTTGTCTAGAACAAATTATGCACACACCACTTGTCTGGAACTTGAGACGGTAGCTAGATTCACTTTTGTTCTCACATTTTGTCAAAATCCTCAATGGATTAATTCGATGTTATCACTCAAACGTGTCTCATTTCGGTCATTTGCAGCGCCAAATAAGGACTATTATCTTAACTAGGGACAATTATCAATCATGGTGTTGTGTTGCAATAGCCACACTTTAAGTAAAAAAATTATTTTGATATATGCGGTAATATTATTAAATAGTAGCCAATAAATCTATTTGTAGCTATTTAGTGATATTTGTAAACTTTGAGGAAATAAACTTTCTTAATTATATTATTATTATAGTTAATTGTTCTTAGCTATAAGGTATGCATTTTGTAAAACATATTTTTTGTTTTTAATAACTCAATAATTTTTTATAATGCATATTATCATTATGTGTTTATCTAAGAGTAACAACAAACTATGATTTTTCTGAGGAATTATAAAATTTAACGGTCGGTTTTCCTACCGTTATGCGGTAATACTTGTAATAGAGTAATTCGCGCCAGCATCTACAATTTCAAAACTTGAATCATTTAGCCTGCTAATTCAAGCATAAGCGATGCCTTTGGTCAACCTGATACTAGTTCAAATATGTTTAAGTCAATAAACACAAGCAGTGTTTTTAGGCAACCTATTGCTGATGCCGATGATACTCGTTTTGGCCAAGGTTACACCTCCTTTTAAAAAAAATCAGTACTTTATTAATATAATATATATATATAGCTATTTAAACACAAAATTAAACACAAGTTAGGGAGCACACAATTTGAATCAATGGAATTCTGGGGGCAATCTAACGATCGAGATTCATTGTGTCATCATTTGTATCTATTTTTATGTCCAAAAATATATATATATGGGAAAATTTATTTAGACACAAAAATTAGACACATATGGTAACACAATTTATTTGCACCATAGGATCACCCCATGAATTCTACCTCTCCATATAAAGACAAAAAATCCAAGGATTTAGGCTTTGTGTCTCCCTTTTTGTGTGAAACTTTGTGTCCATATAGCCATTCCCTATATATTATTATTTTTGAAGATTGGTTAAAGATTTTATAGACGCATTGGACCACAATTCAGCTCAAGCCCACGCACAAAAGATACAACGGTTCTCATGTGAAATACAATACAAATATGGTAGGTGGACAATGATTGCAAGGACCAATCAACCATTAATACCATAATCGCGTGTATGGAGCAACACGAAACCCGAAGCACTTCATCCCCAAATAGAAAATTTAGGGTAAGTCATGGCAGCTGAAAGATCCAATATTCAAAGGTGCGAGCTTCTTCCTGGACATTACTGGTAAGCTTCACCTTCTTAATTCTCTGAATTAGGTGTTCACATATATATGTATGAGTTTGCTAATCAAGCTGCTTTCTCTTTTCTTTTTCTCAAACACGCGTCGATTTCTCTCCTTCCATATGTGATGAATTGTAGTTGTCAATGTTATATGGAGCAACTGCTAGCGCAGTGGCGAGCAATTCTGCGTTCTCAGGTGGATGATCTCTTCCTCTAAGTTTGCAGTGAAAGTACTTTCATTTTTATATTTGGTTGCTGTCATGATCTTAAACTGAATTTACAATCGATTAATAAATGTTCATGGGATACCTGGGTTAGATTGGATAACGAGCAAACTAAATCAACGACGATGTGTTCCATTTCGCAAGCCTATCCGTGGTAGATAGCCGCCCAGTTATTGCTTTATAGGTTGTGAAAGCCATTTTATGGCAGTTTGCTTTACTCCGAATCATGTTCGCCGAATCTTTCACTGCTTTCTTTGTTCTGATGTAATTCCAAGCTGTGGAAGTCGAGAACAACCTATTAGGAGAGTCAGACCAGACCCAGATGTCACGATTTAGATTAGGAACAATGTGAATTTGCTGAATTTTAGGTTGCAATGCCTGCATGCAACTGAGATTGTTAGTATTCCAACTACCATTCGTTATGATTTTGTTGACATTCAAGTCATAGCCCCCCATTGCCGTTAAAGAGTCTCACCATAGGAAATTGATCAAAGATTGCCCTAAAAACCATTGGTCCTTCCATAAACTAGTGGATTGCAATCCGCAAATTCACGATGAATTAATTGTTTTAGGGTATCCCTATTCACCATAATGTGTTTCCATACAGAAGACGAATTATTGTCACATTTCATTATCCAGAAATTTGTTTTAATGTATCAATTTCTCATCCATGTAGCCCATAAGGAATTTCCTTGAATAATTTTCCATGCTTGTTTAATGTTGTACGTTTTCTTGAGCTCCTTGAGGTTGATTAAGCCCACACTCCTCCTCTATATTTGGGTGTGCATAATATATCAAAACTGAATTTGTGCATCCCACCACGCCAAAGAAAGTTAGCACAAATTGTGTTGATCTGATCAATAGAACAATCTGGAATTTGGAACGTCTGAAGCCAGAATTTAACTTTTGGAATAATTATAGTGTGAATAAGTTCCAATCTACCTGCAAAAGTGAGAAGTTTAGAACTCCAACCATTAATTTTATCTTTAATTTTTGCAATTAAATCACCATATTCTCTATCAGTTATAATGGCCGACGACAAAGGAACCCCAAGGTATTTCACTGGAAATTGACTTTCACTTATCTCCAAGATTTGAATCGTAGATATTTTCTCTTTGAAAAACTTGTTGAAATAGCATTTTGATTTGCAATTGTTAAGTTTCAGACCTACAAACAATTCTAGATTTTTAAAAATGTGCTTGACAGTTTGAGCAGCCTATGCATTAGACTATATCACTATGATTAAGTCATCAGCGTATAATAAATGACGAATAGTCGTTTGATGACTATAGATAGGTTGAAAAAAGCCATGATGACTTGCTAATTCCATTTGTAATGAGAAATACTCCATTGCAATGGCAAATAAATAGGGGGAAAGAGGATCCCCTTGTCGAATACTTCGATTCAAATTTATATAGCCCTTGGGAACACCATTAATCATGATAGAGAAAGTTGGAGTAGAAATGCGTTCCCTAATAATAACTGTAATTTGTTGCGGGAAACCCATACAATTTAACATGTGAACAATGAATTATCGATTTTGTCTATCGTAGGCTTTGTGAAGATCAATTTTTATGCACAATTTATTGGCACCTTTCTTATTAAATTGTCTAACAAGTTCATGCGCCAATAGAGAGTTTTCCGATATGTGTCTACCTTTAACGAACGCAGACTGACAATCAGAAATCAAACCAGGAAGAAATTGAATGATCTGATTGCAAATAACCTTGCTGAGAATTTTGTAAATAAGATTTCAGCACGCAGTTGGTCTGTACTCTTCGGTTTTTCTTAGTTCGTTGACTTTGGGAATGAGTGTGATAAATGTATGATTAATTTCATGAAAATTTGACCTGTAATAAAAAATTCTTGAATAGCCAACAACATTAACTATTTCACATTTTGCCAATGCAGCGTGAAGAATTTCACATTCCACCCATCGGGACTGGGGTTAGAATCATCGTGAATGGATAAGACCGCCTTCTTGACTTCACCTTCGGTTGTTGTGGCCAGCATCAGATTTGCCCCATCATCGCTGATCAAGCGGCGGTAGTTAACATAGGTTAAAACACTTGAATCTTCACCATTATATAACTCAATGAAATAGTTGATAGCTAAATCTTCAAAAGACTGCAAGTTTGTGACTGGTTCACCATGGTCATCAAGAGCATTATAAAAATTATTGTAATTCTTTATGTAAGACATTTTCGTAAAAAGGAATTTAGTGCAGTCATCACCTTGAGTTAGCCAATTAACTTTTTCCTTTTGTTTCAACTCGATGGCATGTGTCAACATAGCCGATTTAAGTTGAGATTGAATCCTAAGTAGTTTTCGTTTAGGGCTTCATCCAAAGGGTTAGTATCTAGAGCATCCAAAGCATTTTCACATTGAGTCTCGAGCTCTACCCATGAATCCTTTTGTCAGTTTTTATTCCATGCTTTAAGTCTAGATTTAGCAGTTTTTAACATGCACACTAGAGAATACCAGCCTTTACCCGAAGTAAAGGGAATAGATGGAATGTCTATGTTATCTTCATAACCGTCCTCCAAATGCCACGAGTTGATATATCGAAAAGAACTGCCATTAGAGTTGTAAGCACAGTTATCGATAGTGATATGCAATGGGCAATGATCACTTGTAGAGCTAGGAAGAATTTTCACTTTAATATTTGGATTTTTGATAAGAATATCAACATTTAGAAAAAAAACGATCAAGTATGCAACTAATTTTTTTTTCCTTTTCGCCTCTCCATGTATATCTCAGGCCTGTGTGGCAAGCTTCTGCCAATCCCGTGGCTGCAACGCAGCCGTTGAACTCAGCCGTTTGTGCTTACTTTATGGTAAGCCCACCTTTCTTCTCATTTGTTTGCAATATAGCATTGAAATCCCCAAGAACCATCAATTCCTTCTGGATTGAGTTTGATATGCTATTTAAAGCTTCCCAAAGATTTTATCCTGATTGAAGCCCAGTTATGTGCGTAAACAAACATACAAGTAAAACTGAGTCCTCCCACATTTGTGACATGAATAGTTAGTTGTTGGTCATCGGCACACATACCATTAATAAACCAAATATATTTGTGCCAGAAGACCATTATTCGACCAAACGAAGTGGTGGAATTGTTGTTGATAGTGCCCCATTCATTCCTCTTACATTCCAACATAAAATTGGCATTAAAGACCAGTTGATTTGCTCCTTGTGAATGGAGCGGAGTCAGCGAAAAGATTACCCATCTTCTGTTTGCATTTAACAAATTGTTTTTATATATGTTGGGTTCGGTTTTGTCAAATTATCTGCCTGATTTTCATTTGATTTTTCATTGTCTTAATCATGGACTTCCAATTCAACGCCTAGCTCATTTATTTCCATGAAACTTGTAGTGTCCAATGGGCATGGCCCATCAGGAAGTGGATCAGGAGGATGTTGATTCCAATGTTCCCATGGGGGTGGATCCACCATGGGGGTGTGGAAGGATTTTGTAGTGGAGTGCTTTGGCGAGCTTGCACCGCTGGCGGTTCCACAGCAGCCACCTCCTCAGTAATGAAATCAGCTACATTAGTATGTACATTAACGTTTTGTGGGTTAGGCAATGATTCAGCCTCTCCTTTTGATGAGAGGTTAGTGATTGCTTCTTTTTTGGACTGACTTTGTGTAGATAACACGTTGGAAGTAGTGGGATTATCAGGGGTAGCTCCATGTTTCATTTTCCATACTTGTGTGGGTGCTTGTACTTATGTGTGATATTTTGGAATAGGACATTGTAAAGTACTATGTACAAAGCGCTTGCAGTCAGTGCACAAGAGGGGAATGTCTTCATATACCACTTCTTGTATATAAACTTTGCCTTGACTATCTTTAGCTCTGATAGTTTTGGAAGTGAAGTACTAGCTTTCATGTCTATTAAAACCCTTGCAAAGTTTAGTCTGCTAACATTTATAGTGCTGCCATCAATGTCTATTGGGTTGCCAATTATACTTGCCAATTTACCTATGCCTCTAGTATTCCAGAGAGCAATATGTAATTTCTTCAATTTAACCCACACCGTGTACGATGCTAGAATGTCTCGTTCAAATTGAAAGTTAGCTTCCCACTTTTTCATGAATATCAGTTTACTGTCCATAAACCAAGGACCCCCATTGATTACTTTTTCCAGATCTTCGGCAAGGTCAAACCCATTGTCTCTGGAGTAAACTTCCCAAGCACCCTTAGGTTGCCATTCCCATTTGATGCAAGCATTAAAGTAAAAATAATATGGACGCTTACTAGACATGTAGAGATATATTGAATTGCTCCAAAATTTTGTGGAGTAGGAGTAATTAATCTCATCAATTTCAGCAAATTGACCTTTAGAATAAGTTAGGGGAGAGTGAAATTGCATAGAATATTTTATTTGAACTTTCTTGTCAAGGGCTTCATCGTTTGCCATCCTTCCTCCAGTGTTGGCGAAGAGGAACTAGGGTTTCCCTCTGAAGAGGAGGATGTCATTCCTAACTTGTGTAAGTACTCACATCCCCTATATATATACACACACACACACATATATAGATATATATATACACACACACACACATTTAGACACAAAAATTAGACACATATGGTGACACAATTTATTTACACCATAGGATACCCCATAAATTCCATCTCTCCATATAAAGACAAAAAGATCCAACGGTTGAGGCTTTGTGTCTCCTTTTTTGTGTGTAATTTTGTGTCCATATAGCCATCCCCTATATATATATATATGTATGTATGTGTGTGTGTGTATGTTTGTGTGTGTGAGTGTGTATTGTTGTATAATTAGTGAAACCAAGACTCGACTAGAAAACTCACCCTTATTGGAAATTACATGCAAACTAATGGTATAAAACAAGATAACTGACTAACCCCAAAACATGACATAACAAAATACCTTAAAACAAAAACTAATAAATTCTAGGAATATTCTACATTTTAATCTCCATTATTAATTAGTCACGATCCATTTAGAGCAGAAGAAGAATTTGATCACAATTTCTTTCTTATCTTTCTCTTTTCTGCTTTAAGTTGCAACCATTAAAGTCCTTGAAGGATTCATAATCACACCTTAATTTGATGTTGTTTGAAATTCAAAAAGAGCTTCATCAGTTCTGACAGTACGAACTGCTTTGAATCTAGTACTTGTTGGCTTAGAGATTTGCTGTCAGACTTGATATTCTCAAGGGAAAGAACATCTTCATTTGTGGCCTTTGAATGCTTTTCTTTAGTTGCATAAGGTAGCTCAGAACATTCTTCCAACAGGTGACTAAGTTTCGGAGGCTCGCTACATTTACTTTGCCACAAAGATTTATCATAAAAATGAACCATGTCCATTCTACTTTCTGTTGAAATAATTAAACTTGATTGTTTTCATTCGTTGAATGGTCATGTTTTAAAAATAATAAATTGAATAGACATGATGATTTGATGAATGGTTTGAAGGAAAACCGAAGTGACATGAAAGCATTTATTATTTACTGTTTGTTTCTTTATTATTGAGGCTATATATATATATATATATATATATATATATAGCTGTCGTGCTTGTTATTTGTAAGGAAGAAAAATCTATATATAAAAAGCATCTTCCAATTCATATTTCTGGACTGTTATTTCAGTTTCATATTTTTGTTCTACCAACAGAGTTATCAGAGCCTAGTGTAGTGCAAAGCTGAATACATTTTACTTTGTTGTTCCCAAACTTGCAAAGGAGAATTATGGGCATTAGTGTCTTCGCATGAAAGCATTGCTAGGATCCTAGGATGCATGGGAGGTTGTAGAAAACAGTTATAAAGAAGATGAAAATGTAGATGCTTTGAATCAAACAGAAAAATGCCTTAGTGAAAGCTTGCAAGCAAGATAAACATGCTCTCTCTATTATACGCATGGGCTTGGACGACGCCACATTTGAGAAAGTTGCTACTTCAGCAAAAGCAAAGGAAGCATGAGAAATTCTTTAGAATAATATTAGAGGAACTGAAAAAGTAAAGAAGGTTCGTCTTCAAACATTGCGTAGTGAATTTGAATCACTGCATATGAATAAAACTGAATCAGTCCCAGATTATTTTACTCGAGTTTCTTCTATTGCCAATCAAATGAAGAAATATGAAGAGAAGATTGATGAGGTTCGTATCAATGAGAAAATACTTGGATCATTAAACTTAAAGTTACAGCTTATTGGAATTTCTATTGAGGAGTCAAACAATTTGGAAACTATGATCATTGATGAGCTCATGGGATCATAGCAAACATAAGGAGAAATATTAATAAACAAAGAAGTAATAGATTCCAATGCTCTTCAAACTAATGTCTCTTTGGGAGAAAATGAGAAACATGAGCGTTTTTAAGGAAGAGGACAAAATCGTGGAAGAGGATGAAACTATGGCAGAGGCAGGAGTTTTGGTCATGGTCGATCCAATGAAAGCCAGAACTTCAACAATGAAAGGACAGTCAACAATACAAGAGGGCGTGGGATTCATGGAGCAACAAAGAGGTGGACAAAGCATGACAAATCAAAAATTCAATGTTATGCAAAAGTCTTGATTGAAATAACGTCGAGCAAGCCTCTTCCGACAAAGCTCAAAGTCTCAATTGATGGATATGATTCATATGTAGATGTACAATACTCATGGTAACCAAAAATTTGCACTAATTGTCATTCTTTTGGGAATCTATTTGAAACTTGTAAGCTTGTGGACATTTCTCAGGCTCATTCTCCTCTTCTGAAACCTCCCCCTAGTATCTGGCTTCCTAAGACAAAAGACTTTGAAAAGCAAGTTGAAAAGAAAATTGATGAGGTTCCAATAGCAAAAGAAGGATCAGGTGTTAAATACTTCGAGCGAGAAGAAATTTTGAATGATGATGATTGTTCTTCGGAAGAGGATGATTGTTTCTATTGGCAATCTGATGACCACTTTTGGTTGCATTCTATCTCTGGCATGCAATATGACCTCTCGGAAAGCTTATATTATATTTATGTGACTGACATAGAAGATGACGTTAGAAGACTGCTATATAAAATTGTAGGATATAGTTTTGAGCTCATTCTGGATGGTGAGCTAGGTCAGTTGAACAAGTCACTGTTCTATGTCTCTTCTTGGGATTGGACTCGCGATTTTCGTACTGAAAACCCTTGCTATGATCCTAAACTTGTTGTACTCTTCTCTGAGTATGTCAATGTTATATTATCTAATGCTAGCTCCAATTATACCTCTGTTGAGGAATACTTGTGAGTCTTGTTTTTGCTTTGTACTAGTTGCAGTAGCTCTTTGCTATTCACCTGTATTGTATTGCTTAGTGTACTGGCACTTCAAACTAGTATTGGAGTTCTATGCCTATGCAGAACTCTTTCACTTTTCTCTTTTCTAATAAACAGTGGCACGGAATACTACAAAAACCGGCTTGCCTTTCAAAAAAAAATGGTCATTATTCCAATGAATGTAGAAGTTTCAGCAACAAACCTGATGAGCGAGCCAATTATGTGGAAGTAAAGGAGGATGAAGAGTTGTTATTGCTAATAGCTGCTAAGGAAGACAAAAACAAAAAAGAGTGGTATTTTGATACTAGTGCAGCAAATCTCATGAGTGGAAACAAAGAATTGTTATCCACATTTACTAAAAAGATGATAGGAAATATTACCTTCGGAGATGACAACAAAGTCCCAATCAAAAGAAAAGGTGATGTACTTATTCATACTAAAATTGGAAATCATATTTTGATTTCTCAAGATTATATTTGAAGACAATATACTAAGCCTAGGACAACTTCTAGTGATGGGTTATGATATTCATATGAGAGATAAACATCTCACTTTTAGAGATAATTCAAATATGTTGATTGCGAAAGTACCCATGGAGAAAAATAGAATATTTCTGCTTAATATTGAAGTTGATCATCTAAAATGCTTGAAAACTTGTGTTGAAGACACTTCTTGGCTTTGGCATTTGAGACTAGGCCATCTTAATTTTGGAAGTCTGAAGTTGTTGTCACATGAAGATATGGTATATGAACTGCCGAAGATCGATCACCCCAACCAATTATGTGAAGGATGTCTTTACGACAAACAAACTAGAAGAAGTTTTCCACAAAAGGCGAGATTTAGAGCAACCAAGCCACTGGAACATGTTCATGCTGATGTGTGCAGACCAATATGATCATCCTTATATAGTAATGCTAATTATTTCTTGCTTTTTATTGATGATTTTTCCCGCAAAACTTGGGTTTATTTTCTAGAAGCAAAGGACGAAGTTTTTGGAGCTTTCAAAATTCAGAAGGAGGGTGGTTGCTATGTTAAAACTTTAAGAGCTGATCGATGTGGAGATTTCACTTCAAATGGATTCAATCAGTTTTGGAAAGAAAATGGGATTTGTCGCTTTCTTACTATTCCAGGAACTCCTCAGCAGAATGGGGTTGTCGAACAGAAAAACAGAACCATTCTAAACATGGTTTGCAGCATGCTTAAAAGCAAAAACACGCCAAAGGAATTCTGGACTGAGGCAGTGGCATGCGCAGTATATCTATCTAATCTCTCTACATTAGGAAATGTTCATGTTGTTACGCTACAAGAAGCACGGAGTGGTAGAAAGACGACTGTTTCGCACTTGCAGGTGTTTAGGAGCATTGCTTATATACATGTTCCAGATGAAAAAAGAGCAAAGCTTGAGGATAAAAGTGAGAAGTTTGTTTTCATTGACTATGACTATTGTTCAAAAGTTTACGGGTTTTACGGTCCTACTAATGGGAAAATCATTATTAGTAGAGATGCTGAATTTGATGAAAATAGTTCTTGGGATTGGAATGTATCTCAAAATGAAGAATATACCATTTTCCTCAGCATAAAGAAGAGTTAGTTGAAATAGAATTTGCAAACACACTACCTCTCGCACCTGAAAGTACTTAGTCATCCAATGATTAATCTCTTGTAGGACCACTTCGCACAAAAAGAATTTCAGATCTTTATGAGGAAACAAATGGTGTTAATGATCCGAATTTCTATGTCGATAACAATGCAAGCTATTTTTGTTTATTTGTCGACACTGAGCCATTAAACTTTGAAAGTACAATATTAAATAAAGAATGGAAGCATGCAATGGACGAGGAAATTGAAGCAATCAAAAGAAATGATACATGGTAGCTTGCAATACTTCCTAAAGGGCACAAAGCAATTGATGTAAAGTGGGTGTATAAAGTGAAGAGAAACGCAGTAGGAAAGTAGAGAGATACAAAGCGTGGCTTGTCACAAAAGAATATAGCTAGCAGCATTGTATCGACTATGACGAGGTATTTTCCCCTGTTACTCGATTGGAAACTATACAATTAATTATTTCTTTGGAAGCCCAAAACAAGTGGAATATTTTTCAAATGGATATCAAATCCGCTTTCTTAAATGACTATTTGGAAGAAGAAATTTATATACAGCAACCTCTAGGATATGTTGAGAATGAAGATAAAGTCTTGAAGTTGAAGAAGGCGTTGTATGGCTTGAAACAGGCGCCTAGAGCATGGTATAACAGAATTGATAAATATTTTCAAGATCATGACTTCACCTAATGTCCACATGAACATGCTATATATGTTAAGAAAGATAGAGATGGAGGTTTCATGCTTGTGTGCTTATATATGGATGATTTGATCTTCACAGGAAATAATGCACTACTGTTCGAAGACTTTAAGAAAGCAATGAATGCAAAATTTGAAATGAATGATCTTGGTCTCATGTCCTACTACTTAGGAATGGAAGTAAATCAAAGTGAAAAGCATATTTTTTTTCTTAGAAAGGTAATGCAGAGAAGATCCTTAATAGTTTCAAAACGGAAAATTCCAAGCCTACAAGTACTCCAATTACTTATGGAACAAAACTGTCAAGATTTGATGAAGATAGCAAAATTAAACCATCAATTTACAGAAGTCTTATTGAAAGTTTGGGATATCTTACATGCATAAGACCAGATATTCTCTTTGGTGTTGGACTTGCTAGTAGATATATTGTAACAACCCGCATTCTACGCATCGGTGGATCGTAGAATATTTATTTCTTTCTCATGCGAAGTCATATGGTCATGTAACTTTGGGGAACGACTGCTGGGGTCATTTCCCATGTCCATGATTTTTGCCGATTTTTAAATGACCGTTTTGCCCCTAGTTGATCTTGTTTCGGCCATAACTTTTGATTGTAAAGGAGTTTTGACCTAAAACCACTTCCATTAGATCCGGATGATGGTTTACCTTTTCGTAGAGTGGTCATATGTGAAAAACGGACTTACCGTTTGGGAGATATGGCTGAATTAAGGTTTAGAAGGTGAAAAACAGCTTAACCGGGCTTAATTGGGTAATTAACAGCTAGGCCCAGTGGTGGATTTCAGGATTTGGGGTATTTAAGGGCTGTTAGGGTTAGGGATTTCGGTTTTTAGTCACTTTCCAACTTCCTCGTACATCATAAAAACCCTAACAACGGCCTCCAACATCTAGAATCACCTCTAATCACTTTCTAATCAAGTATTAGCCTAATCTTCACCAAATTATGGAGAAATAGCACCATTTCAGAGTTAAAGCTGCTGTTAGACGCTGCAGATTGCCCCAAATCAGCGGCGTTTCAGTTTTGAAAGTTTTAATTTTGGCTAAGGTGAGTGATTTGCATAGTTCCTCACTAATTATGGTTAATTAAGGGTGATTAGTGTTAATTAGCAAATTTAAACATGATTAAATTCTGGAAAAATATTTATAAATTTTGAAATATTGTTTTAGGCCTTTGTTAGAAATTTGGGTTAGTTTGGTTAAGTTTTACTAATCCTATCATTAGTTTTGCTTAAACATGCTTAAGGGGAAAATATGGGATTTTGGCTATGTTTGATCCGTTTTAACCTATCAAATTATTGTTTGGGTGTTTGTGGTCAATTCTACAAGTTGCTATGACTATATGGTATGCTTTGTGATTGTCTAGAAGTGTTCGATTAGTCGAAAACGCCGTCGAATGGCGTAAATAGTTCGCTGGACAAAGTGCAGGAAAAATACAGAGACCGGATCGGATCGCCCTCATGTGTCACGAACCAACCCCATCTCCGACCCGATCATGACCATCATTTCCCGAACCGATGCTTCGAGTTGTGCTTTCAACCATGAGCTGATCTATGTGCCACGATCCGAACCGATGTGCCATTACGAACCGGATAGAATGTCTTCTACGAACCAACAGAAGAACCACGAGCTGAAGCATGGAGCATGACCCGAACCCAATGGGTATTCTCCGATCTGAGCCGAAGGGCTTGTCACGAATCGAGATGTTGAACACAAGCAGGGAGGGACTGAACCGAACTGACTTGGATAGGGAAATCCGACCCGACCCGATGTGGATGATCACAGACATGACTACTTCGAGGAGCACGATCTGAAGCATAGTTAAGAGGAGCATGCCGAACCGATCCGGAGATGATGACCAAAACCCGAGATGCAAAGGTAGTCCAAATGGGAAGTTTGCACTCAGGATCTAGATGGGAACCAACGAGTCAACTTCATGACTGGAATTTGTTGCGGGACGTGTGCAAAAGGGTTATCGATGTCCATAACTTTGATTCACCAAGAGACGAATGTTAGGCTGCGAATCAGTGCAGTGGAGTAGTCACTACTCCATGGGGCAGAGTGATCGTAGCATGGCTATGACCCAGTGCAGTGAAGTCGTCATGACTTCATGGGGCAGAGTGGACATAGCAAGGACTAAGGGCTACGAATCAGTACAGGGGAGTCGCCATGACTTCATGGGGCAGAGTGATCATAGCAAGGATTTGGGTGATCAAAGCGGTGGATATCGTATGCTTTACGCACTGAGTAAGAGATGTGAGGATGGTTGCTATGCTTGATTGTTTGACATCACTATGACATGCACACCCCCACCCCCGTATCCTTTACACCATATGTTAGTGGCACCTTAGAGTATTGTATGGTATGTTGTGCTAACTCTTTGGTTGCAGGTCCAGGTTCAGGTATGGTTTAGTATACCTGTTATTGTTCTGTTTTGTTGCTTATCGCTCATACCAGACTTTTTTCTGACCCAGAGTTTTATGTCTCTTCTTATTACTCTGGGTGCTCTTAAATGGGCAGACTAGAGACAGGTTAGCTGGCTGTGCACGAGCAGCTGTACCGGAGACGAGCAGGAGGCTCCTACGTATTATCTACATATATTCTCCCTGTGTCGCTGTTGGTCACTACTATGGGCATTAGTAGTGTACCTTTCCTTTCTTTTGCTTTAGAGACAGTTTTAAAGTTGTAATAATGATGATGTGGAACATAAGCTGTATTTGGATTTTCCGCTTCTATGATGCTTAGTTTTCAGCTTATGCACTGTCTCGCCTGTTTATGTCAAAGTATGTTATTATTACATTTCATTCCATGTGCTGTGAGACATTCTACAGGTTCCTTTGGTAGTTCTAGCTTCAAATTCCATTCTTTTCCTTTCTTTGGCGACCGCCCCGTGCTGGTTGGACATTTACACAATGCACTTTCATTGAAATGTCGGCTGGTGCGGGGCGGGCCGTCGCATTTGGTATCAGAGCTCTAGGTTGCGTAGTTAACCTAGGGAAAGACACCAGAGAGAGATAATATGTATATAAGAGTGCTTATTTGTGATTATTTTGGTTTTCAAAAGCTATATATACATATATATATATATACTATTAGTATAGCTAAGGATGAAGTCGCACTGCTTTGACACCACAAAGAGGATGGTTAATCGTTTTCTCCTTACAGATTGAACGATGAGACGATATACTAGGGGTATTGGTGAGGAGCTAATAATGGGAATGCCCCTGATATGAGGACGATGTTCACTGACTTCATGAGAGAGTTGCTTAGAAATGTGCAAGGAGCAGTTCCCAATCCTGCAAATGGTGGTGTATTGATGTTGTATTGATGCAAGGAGGTAGGGTTGTAGCTTATGCTAGTCGACAACTGAAACCGCACGAGAAAAGATATCCTACCCATGATTTGGAATTGGCAGCGATCGTGTTTGCGTTGAAGATGTGGAGACATTATCTCTTGGGACAAAGATTTGAGTTGTTTACCAATCATAAATCGTTAAAGTATCTTTTCTCTCAGAAGGATCTAAATCTCCGACAGCAAAGATGGTTAGAATTCTTGGCTTCCTACGATTTCGATATCGCATACACACCAGGAAAGGGAAATGCGGCAACTGGTGCATTAAGTAGAAGATATGCCAGTTTAGGGGCTATGTTCCTTGAGTGGAAGCAACTGGAGTACATTGCTGGGTATGATTTCAGACCAAAGTGCGAATTGGATCCAGAAATGTTAGCAAGTTTGTAACACCCCGTGATTTTAAATATTAAAATTTACAAATTTAAGAATACTTAATTTCAAATGTGAGAATCAAGGGAAACGGGTTACGCCATTGCGTTCGTCTCAAAATTCTGCTTGAAATAGAGTCTGAGTTTGCGTGAATTGGACTCCATATGAAGAAGTTATGGCCTTCAGAAGTTTCAGAATTTAAATAAATTAAAAACAGTTCGAAATTCAAATTCAAACAGGGGAGCAGGCTGGGCGGGAATTCTCCCGCCCAAGGGCCAGGTTGACTAGGGGGTCGACCTACCCATACAGGTCGACCTGGGGGGCAACCTACCCCCCCCCACCCCAGCAAATCTGAAAGATGATGCTGTTTTGACTCATTGCTGAGTCATTAGGGCTGAGGTGTTATTCTATCTTGACTATATGGTCTTGATTGCTTCTAGGGTTATCTAACGGCTCTAAATTAATTAAAATTCTATATAAGCAACCTAACTCTCAACCTAAAATCACACTAATTCATACCAAGAGCCGCCATGCCATCAATGGAGAACCTAGAGTAGCCGCCGTTCTCTTTCAACTCAAAAACAAGATAGAAGCAAGAATCAAAATCTAATCTAAATTATGATAACAATTAGTCTACA
This sequence comes from Allium sativum, assembly GCA_030737875.1. NCBI lineage: Eukaryota > Viridiplantae > Streptophyta > Magnoliopsida > Asparagales > Amaryllidaceae > Allium > Allium sativum. The sequence continues at coordinate 112,936,160 of CM060920.1, read as the reverse complement.
TCACAGATGAGAAATTTAGTTTCAGAATACAGATCCCAAAAAAACAAGACCGTTCTTTTGTTTGTGAGTATAATTTCTTTCACAAATTAATTAATTAATTTAATTGTGATAAGTTATAATTGGGATTATGAGAATATGACTTTGAATCATGTGATGCTATCATTGACAGTTTTGTTATTGTGGATCTATTTCATATGTTGAATTGTATATGTTTAACTTGATTCATCGTATGCAAGTTTGGGATGTTAAATCATATGTATATCAATCTTATGCAAGTTTGGGATGTTAAATCACATGCTAGTTTATGAATCTTATGCAAGTCTGTAGGTGGATTATACACAAGTTCATATGTGAATCATGTAAATACATATGCTAGTTTGTATGCAAACATGTGACATTAATTTACATGCTTAGATCCATATGCAAGTTCACACCTTTGTGTTTATATCTATATTTAGATCCATGGCAGTACATGGTTATGCAAATTTATGTTCTATATGTCCATTGCCTATGCTAGTTTTGTATGTGAATCATATGATAGTTTGAATGAAATTCATATGCTAGTTATAGGAAAACCATACCAATATATGCAAGTTCATGATTACATGTTTAGATCTATATTTAGATCCATGATAGTTCATGAAAATTTATGTATATCCATTACCTATGCAAGTTATTGGTTATGCAAACTTATGTCATGATTCTTAGATCTATTTTATGTGTTGTGATGTTGCTTTTCTTTTTATAAGTTAGACTATTTGCGAGTCTAACATATGTCATATTAAAACGTACGAATAGCGTGCGAACAGTGGGAAAATATTAAATATACATAATTGTGAATTGGCATGAAATAGCCTTAAAGGCATATAATAAATTTGAGACATTAATTGGTATAAATTTATATACCTGAAATTATGGACATAATTTAGGTGACAATTACGGACATAAATTAAATTGGAATTTATTGACAAATTTGAATAGGGTTATTAATCCAATTTGGGGTTAAATAATTATGTGTAATAATTGACCGCCTAAGACACGAGGTTAGACTCGTTTGTGGTATAAGACTGCCCGGACCCGCCCGACAAATCCAGAAACCACAAACGGTAGTCTAATGTGAGATGTCAAAGGCACAAACTAAATGCGTAACAATTGTAAAGACACGAGGTTAGGCTCGTTTGCAGGATAAGACTGCCCGGACCCACCCGGCAAATCCAGCAACCGCAAACGGTTGTCTAATGTGAGAGGTCTTTACAAGGTTACGGTTCTAATGAATTAGGTAACACTTAACTAGATAAACATGTGGTGGGACATGGGGGTTAAGTAGGTAGCCTGGATGGCATGTGAAATACGATTAGAAACACTTAACCAAGTTAAAAACATGTAAGAAGACATGAATAAGAAAGGGTTAAGTGGGAAGTTCTAGTGGGGACCAAGCATAGGTGGAAAGCTTATGTCAAACACGGGGACCCTTTTCAAACTAGTAACCCATTAAGTAACTTTGTGAGCTCGAGTTCGATCGAGGACATGACACGCTTACTGGGTTTGATTGTAAGAGGTCAAAACGGGTTAGCAGTGGCAACGCAAGTCCAACGGGGTCATGTGCGTGCGTGGGCCCGGAATGGTAGGTAAGACATTGTTGCATTGTGTAGATATAAGTCATGCATCTTTAGTGGTATCAGGTTGCCACTTTGGGGAGTGATACACCCCACTGTGGGACCAACACGGGTATCTACGAGTTAGAGAGCCGATCGTATGGGGGTAGTGGGTACAACTAGTGTAGATAGGGCAGGCGGCACCTATGAAGGAAACTAGGGGTACACGAAACTACCATTATCATTATTAAGTTCTGTAGGCGGGATCAACTCTTAGGGTGACTAGTAACGGTGCAGTATAGTAATTATTCTATAGTGATTATGAACGAGATTAACGCCAGAATATTCCTCTTGTTTGCTTTGTCATGCCCACTCGTTTCAAGGTCGTACCTTATTTTACCAGTTTATGACTTATCTTAGTTACTTTAATAATTATATTGTTAAAGTTATTATAATCACCAGACTTTATGTATGACACCTTTGTTTTCGCTCTTTTCTTCCTCCCCCCTCCCGGTTCTCAGGGTGGGACTAATACTAGTGGATCTTGATCTTGGATCTCTTTCTCTCTCTTTTGGAAGTGCTTGGATTGCTGAAAGTAAAGTTCATCTCATCTCTTTTATGGCTACTTGTGTTGGGGTTATGCTTTTTATTTTATGTACTCAGAAAACAATTTTTCAAGATGGTTACTAAGTGTACTTGGTTTTTCTATTGGTTTATGATGTTGTTGTAATTAAACTATTTCTCCGCTGCAAAAAATGTTGTCTTGAAAATTTTCAAGTACCAATATATGTATCTGTCTTGTTATATTCTGTTCTATTCACCAATAATACTCCATGAAAGTTAATTCATTCCCTTTGAGAGTGACATTAATGGACGTGGGGGTTTACACGTGGTATCGGAGCTGAAGGTTAAAAGAACAGATAAGAGATTTTGAAAAAAATGTTTTTTAAAAGCGTTTTATAAAGAAATACTTTCAAAAGTATGTTTTAAGGAGAGTGTTTTCAAGAGAAAAGTTTGTTTTAAAAACATAAACCCCAAGAGCCATATATCTTTCTTTTGAATTCTCTGTTTTGAATCTCTTCCTTTTTCTTTTTCAGCATGTCTGGGGAACCTGAGATACCCGAGGGCATACCGATACCAGGCTGGTTTAGAAGATATCTGGAGGCTAGGGCCACAGCCACTGGCCCAACAAATGTTCCTCCTCCCCCAGCTGCAGTCGCTTCTCCTCCTCCCCCTCCCCATGTTGATACTTTTTCAAAGATATGCAAAGACTTTCGAGCAATGGGAGGAAAACCTTTTCATGGATCAGAGACGTTTGTTGAAGCCCGAAATTGGATTAAGGAGATGGAAGATCTATTTGGTATTTTCGAGATAGAAGATGGAAGGAAGGTCCAATTGGCCGCTTCGTTAATGGAAGACGAAGCCTCGTTTTGGTGGAAGGTCACGAATGGAGAGCGTCCAGTAGAGACGTGGATGGATTTCAGACATAGGTTCGAGATGAAATTTCTCTCACGAGCAAAAGAGAATTTATACATGGAAAGATTCTTGGCATTGAAGCAGGGGACCTTATCAGTAAAGGAGTACGTCAACTAGTACACACCTGAGAAGAAGGCTCTGAGGTTCGTTAAAGGCTTGAACGAGCCGCTACATGGGTTAGCTATAACCCACATTCCTATGGGGTCACCTTTGAGAAACTAGTTGACATAGCGCTTATGCATGAAGAGGAGAAATGTGCTAATGCTAATAAGGCATCGGAGAAGAAAGGGGATCAAAAGAAATCACAACAGAAAACAAGAAAGGCGGTAAGGATAACAATGGCAAGGGAAAGAAAAAGTGCTTTAATTGTGGGACACCAGGCTATCTAAGCAAGGACTGTAGGAAAAAGAAGAAGACTGGCTGCTTCCACTGTGGAAAGGCAGGACATCAAATTAAAGATTGCCCGAGGAAACATGGGCAAGGGCAAAGAACAGGGTCCACTTCTGGAGGGCATATTCAGACTCTCATGGCGCCAGGGCAGGCAAGAGGGCAGATTCAGGCTCTCACGGCACCAGGACATGAGAGAGGTAGAAACATTTCTGTTGAAAGTTTGGTTTTTCTGTTTGATCATCCTGTTCGTACTTTATTTGATTATGGTGCTTCACACTCGTTTGTATCTGCTTCATTAGTTGAAACACTGCACCTAAAAACTAGTCTAGTCACGGATCCCATAGTAGTCTCAAATCATATTGGTGGTTCGGCTCATCTTTCAATGATTTGTCGGGATTTTAGAGTGTCTATTTTGAGCGTTGAGTTTGAATGCAACGCCTTTGTTCTTGGCTTCATGGGCTGTGGATTGATTCTAGGCATGGATTGCTTATCCAGTAATGGTGCCATCCTCGATTGTGAAAAGAAAGTGGTTTGACTTATGACTCGCCTTGGCAACACTCTCGAAATATCTTGTAGTCCCATACATTCTGTTATGCTTAGTTACCTAGAATCTCTTAATGCGTCTGTTGAAAACTTGCAGTCTGTTAGAGTAGTCCGTGAATACTCAGATGTATTTGAAGAGATGAAGGGCTTACCTCCAAAGCGGGAGATAGACTTCCGCATATACCTTGTTGATAATGCAAAACCCGTAGCTCTACCCGTTAGACACATGGCTCCTAGGGAGAGAAAATAGCTTAGTAAGCAAGTCAAAGAGCTGCTAGAAAAGGGGTTTATAAGGCGGAGTATTTCTGAATGGAGTGCTCCAGCAGTATTCGCAACCAAAGCGGATGGTTCACTTCGCCTATGCGTTGATTATAGGGAGCTAAACAAGCTGACCAAGAAGAATAGGCACCCACTTCCTAGAATAGATGACCTGTTTGATCAGCTTGTAGGTGCGTCTGTTTTCTCCTAACTAGATTTGGCTACCGGGTTCCATCAACTAAGGGTGGCAGAAGACAACATTGATAAGACCGCATTCAGAACCCCGGATCGTTTATTCGAATGGCTTGTCATGCCTTTGGGCTTGACAAACACACCCGCTTACTTCGTTGACTTGATGAGTAGGGTGTTTAGAGAATTCCTTAATAAGTTTGTGGTGGTCTTCATAGACGACATTTTGATCTTCTCGAAGAATAAAGAAGAGCATGCTTTGCATTCAAGGGAAGTCATGGATACTCTTCGTACACATCAGCTGAAGGCCAAATTCTCCAAATGCCATTTCTGGAGAGAAGAGGTGAGGTTTCTTGGACATGTGGCGTCCAAAGAGGGGTTAGCCATGGACCCCGCAAAAGTAGTTGCGGTGCAAGATTGGAAGGTTCCATGGAATGCAACCGATGTCCGAAGCTTTCTCAGGCTAGCGGGCTTTTACCGAAAATTCATTAAAGACTTTGCTAAAATCTCAGCCCCACTCACAAGATTGACGAAGAAGAACCTAACTTTTGATTGGGATTTGGATTGCGATATTGCTTTCCAATGTTTGAAAAGGGCTCCAACAACAGCTCCAGTTTTGACATTGTCGGATGGGAGCAAGATGTTTACCGTATACACGGATGCATGTGGTACGGGACTAGGTGTTGTCTTGATGCAAGAGGGGGAGGTAGTAGCTTATGGAGGTAGATAGTTGAAAGTACATGAGAAAAACAACCCAACCCACGATCTAGAGTTGGCTGCCATCGTCTTTGCGCTTAAATTTTGGCGCCATTATCTACTAGGTGAGAAGTTTGAATTATATATTGACCATAAATCGTTGAAGTACCTTTTCTCGCAGAAAGATCTTAACTTAAGACAACAAAGGTGGATGGAATTTATGGCCTCTTATGATTTTGAGATTTCCCATACCCCAGTCAAGGGCAATGTGGTAGAAGATGCCTTAAGTAGGAAGAAGCTGACCTTGAGTCCTCTCTTTGTAGAAAGGCAAAACTTGGAGTATATAACAAACTTTAGTTTTGGACCCTCCTCTGAAATTGTGCCTAGTCTATCAGCATCACTAGAGGTGCGGCCTACTCTTTTGGGATCAATAGGAACCGCGCAACGAGAAGACCCTCAGCTAGTTGATGTGATGGAAAAGCTAGTTAGGGGTAAGACTTCTAGTCACCTCAATAGATACTCCGTCGTGATAGGGGTTGGTTGAGACGGGATGGAAGGTTGTGTGTCCCACAAGTAAGCGATTTAGTGAAGACGGTTCTCGAAGAGGAGCACCATTCCAAACTGACCATATACCCAAGTGGAGACAAGATGTATAAAGACATAAAAAAGGTTTTCTTTTGGAACGGCCTGAAGAGTGATGTAGCTGAGTTCGCCGCTAAGTGTTTGATATGCCAGCAAGTCAAAGTGGAGCAAAAGAAGCCCTCTTGAGATTGTGCATTCTTGACACTGGAGGGACATGGGATGATCATCTACCTTTGGTGGAATTTGCCTACATCAATAGCTACCAAGCCACCATAGGAATGGAGCCCTTCGAAGCTTTATATGGAAGGTCGTGCCGATCACCAACTTGTTGGTGGGAGTCTACGAACAAGCTCGTACTTGGGCCAGACATGACTAGAGAGACCTAAGAAAAGGTGGACTTGATAAGAAGACGGATGAAGGCTACACAAGATAGACAGAAGTTCTACGAAGGCAAAAGAAGGACCGACCTTGAGTTTAAGGTTGGAGATAAGGTGTTCCTTAAAGTATCTCCTTTGAGGAATGTCATCCACTTTGGGTCCATAGGAAAGCTAGCACCAAGATTTGTAGGTCCATTTCCAATCATTGAAAGGATTGGGATGATGGCTTACAGAGTAGAGCTACCTGAGAGACTGGCTAGAGTTTATAACGGTTTTCATGTTTCTCAACTACGAAAGTGTTTACATGAATCTGCGGAAGTGGTGGAGCCGAATGTACTAGAGGAAGTAGAAGTGGAATGAGAAGTAATTGTGAGAAGAGTTCCAACTCGTATCTTGGGTATGGAAGTCAAAAAGCTACGCAACTGTGAAGTCAAGCTTGTTAAAGTTCAATGGAGTGATGCTGAGGAAGACGCGACTTGGGAAACTGAGAGGAGAATACGCGCAGCCTACCCTTTTCTCTTTGAGGGTACCTCCTTAATCTCATTTTCCATAAGTCTATTCATACTTATATCTATCTTTCAAGTATATCTCCTCAGTCCTATTTTTTATCCTTAGGTAGAAACCGATGGATGTAAACATGTGTTTGAAACATGTTGTGATTGTTGGTTGCAAGTGGTTGCTAATGGTTGCCCGTGGATGCATGTACATACACATTAGGCACTAGATCGGCTCAATCACTTTCATATTGCATATAAATGTGTATGGATATTTAAATTAATTGATGTATAATGATTATGTTATCATATGGATGCTGCATTTAGATGAATGGTTGTGCACACATGTAGAAATAATATGTATCGTTAGGATTCTTTCGTATACATAATGGATGCATGGCACTATCATGATTTGCATTAAGGAAGTCAAATGAATTAGTAGACCTCCTGATTTTGCATTAGATAAGGAACATACACACACACTTTTGGCATATGTTCATACGGCATTAGAAATCTTCTAAGGATAATGGATGCCTATGTTTGATGGTTGAGTAGATGGATGATTGGATGTAGGATATACATTCTCCTTAACTTGGAGATTTCGGGGGCGAAATCCTTTAAGGAGGGGAGAATGTAACACCCCGTGATTTTAAATATTAAAATTTACAAATTTAAAAATACTTAATTTCAAATGTGAGAATTAAGGGAAACGGGTTACTCCATTGCAATCGTCTCGAAATTCTGCTTGAAATAGAGTCCGAGTTTGCGTGAATTGGACTCCGTATGAAGAAGTTATGGCCTTCAGAAGTTTCAAAATTTAAATAAATTAAAAACAGTTCGAAATTCTAATTCAAACAGGGGAGCAGGCTGGGCGGGAATTCTCCCGCCCAAGGGCCAGGTCAACCTACCCATATAGGCCGACCAGGAGGTCGACCTACCCCCCCCCCCCCGGGCAGATCTGAAAGATGACGCTGTTTTGACTCATTGCTGAGTCATTAGGGCTGAGGTGTTATTCTATCTTGACTGGACAATCTTGATTGCTTCTAGGGTTAATCTGTGGCTCTAAATTATTTAAAATTCTATATAAGCAACCTAAATCTCAACCTAAAATCACACTAATTCATACCAAGAGCCGCCATGCCATCAATGGAGAACCTAGAGTAGCCGTCGTTCTCTTTCAACTCAAAAAACAAGATAGAAGCAAGAATCAAATTCTAATCTAAATTAGGATAACAATTAGTCTACATCAAAGGCGAGCAATTCAGTTTCAGAATACAGATCCCAGAAAAACAAGACCGTTCTTTTGTTTGTGAGTATAATTTCTATCACAAAATAATTAATTAATTTAATTGTGATAAGTTATAATTGGGATTATGAGAATATGACTTTGAATCATGTGATGCTATCGATGACAGTTTTGTTATTGTGGATCTATCTCATATTTTGAATTTTATATGTTTAACTTGATTCATCATATGCAAGTTTGGGATGTTAAATCATATGTATATGTATCTTATGCAAGTTTGGGAAGTTAAATCACATGATAGTTTATGAATCTTATGCAAGTCTGTAGGTGGATTATACACAAGTTCATATGTGAATCATGTAAACACATATACTAGTTTGTATGCAAACATGTGACATTAATTTGCATGTTTATATCCATATGCAAGTTCACATCTTTGTGTTTAGATCTATATTAAGATCCATGGCAGTACATGGTTATGCAAATTTATGTTCTATATGTCCATTGCCTATGCTAGTTTTGTATGTGAATCATATGATAGTTTGAATGAAATTCACATGCAAGTTATAGGAAAACCATACCCATATATGCAAGTTCATGATTACATGTTTAGATCTATATTTAGATCCATGATAGTTCACGCAAATTTATGTATATCCATTACCTATGCAAGTTATCGGCTATGCAAACTTATGTCATGATTCTTAGATCTATTTTATGTGTTGTGATGTTGCTTTTCTTTTTATAAGTTAGACTATTTGCGAGTCTAATGTATGTCATATTAAAACGTACGAATAGCGTGCGGACAGTGGGAAAATATTAAATATACATAATTGTGAATTGGCATAAAATGGCCTTAAAGGCATATAATTAATTTGAGACATTAATTGGTATAAATTTATATACCTAAAATTATGGACATAATTTAGGTGACAATTATGGACATAAATTAATTTGGAATTTATTGACAAATTTTAGTAGGGATATTAATCAATTTGGGGTTAAATAATTATGTGTAATAATTAACCACCTAAGAAACGAGGTTAGACTCGTTTGTGGTATAAGACTGCCCGGACCCGCCCGGCAAATCCAGCAACCATAAACGGTAGTGTAGTGTAAGAGGTCAAATGCATAAATTAGATGCGTAACAATTGTAAAGACACGAGGTTAGGCTCATTTGCAGTATGAGACTGTCCGGACCCGCCCGGAAAATCTAGCAACCGCAAACGGTAGTCTAATGTGAGAGGTCTTTACAAGGTTACGGTTCTAATGAATTAAGTAACACTTAACCAGATAAACATGTGGTTGGACATGAGGGTTAAATGGGTGGCCTAAGAAATACGATTAGAAACACTTAACCAAGTTAGAAACATGTAAGAAGACATGAATAATAAGAGGTTAATTGGGAAGTTCGAGTGGGGACCAAGCATAGGTGGAAAGCTTGTGTCAAACATGGGGACCCTTTCCAAACCAGTAACCCATTAAGTATCGTTATGAGCTCGAGTTAGATCGAGGATGGGACACGCTTACTAGGTTTGATTGTAAGAGGTCAAAATGGGTTAGCGGTGGCAACGCAACTCCAATGGGGTCATGTGCGTGCGTGGGCCCGGGCTGTTAGGTAAGACGTTGTTGCATCGTGTAGATATAAGTCGTGCATCTTTAGTAGTATCGGGTTGCCACTTTGGGAAGTGATACACCCCCACTGTGGGACCAACACGCGTAACTACGAGTTAGAGAGCCGATCGCATGGGGGTAGTGGGTACAACTAGTGGAGATAGGGGCCAATGGCACCTATGAAGGCAACTAGGGGTACACGAAACTACCATTATCATTATTAAATTTTGTAGGCGGGATCAACTCTTAAGGTAGTGATTAGGAACAAGATTAACGCCAAAATATTCCTCTTGTTTGCTTTGTCATGCCCACTTGTTTCATGGTCATACCTTATTTTACCAGTTTATGCTTTATCCTAGTTACTTTAATAATTATATTGTTAAAGTTAGTATACTCGCCAGACTTTATGTTTGACCCCCTTTGTTTTCGCCTCTTTTCCTCCCCCCCCCCCCGGTTCTCAGGGTAGGACTAGTACTGGTGGAGCTTGATCTTGGTACTCTTTCTCTCTCTTTTGGAAGTGCTTGGATTGTTGAAAGTAAAGTTCAACTCATCTCTTTTATGGCTACTTGTGTTGGGGTTATGCTTTTTATTTTATTTACTCAGAAAACAATTTGTCAAGATGGTTACTAAGCGTACTTGGTTTTTCTGTTGGTTTATGATGTTGTTGTAATCAAATTATTTCTCCTCCGTAATAAATGTTGTCATGAAAATTTTCAAGTACCAATATATGTATCTGTCTTGTTATATTCTGTTCTATTCACCAATAATACTCCATGAAGGTTAATGCATTCCCTTTGAGAGTGACATTAATGGACGTGGGGGTTTACAAAGTTTGACGATCAGACCCACTTTGATTGAGCGGATCGGTTCCAGTTAGAAGAACGATCCTAACTAATTAGAAGTCATCTCCAAGTTAGAGATGGGTATCGATGAGGAGATGAACAAGTATGGGCTTGATCAAGATGGATGGCTTAGAATGGATAGAAGACTAGTTGTGCCCAATGTTGATGGATTGAGAGATGAAGTGCTTAGAGAATGTCATCACTCAAAACTGATTATACATCCCGGTGGTAACAAAATGTATCGAGACATGTAGCAGAACTACTACTGGGAAGGAATGAGAAGAGACGTTGGGAAGTTTATATCCAAATGCATGAACTGCCAGTTGGTTAAAGCGGAGCGAAAGAAACCTAGTGTTTTGTTGCAACCGTTAGAAGTTTCAAAATGGAAATGGGAACAAGTCTCAATGGATTTCATTGATGGGTTACCAAGGACTAGATCGGGCCATGATAGCATTTGGGTGATTTTGGACCGATTGACCAAGAGTGCAAGTCGAGTAGAACGACAGCTAAGTTAGCTGAGCTATATATGAAGTCGGTAGTAAGATTTCATGGAGTACCAAAAAGCATTATGCGTGACCGAGACCCGTTGTTTACTAGTGGGTTTTGGAAGAGCTTACAAGAGGCGTTAGGATCAGAATTACATCTCAGTACCGCGTATCATCCTCAAACCGACGGTCAGACAGAGAGGGTGAATCGAGTATTAGAAGATCTCTTGAGAGCTTCCATATTGGATTTTGGAGGATCATGGGATGACCATTTACATCTAGTAGAGTTTGCATATAACAACAATTATCAATCCGGTATTGGTATGGCTCCATTTGAATCTTTGTACGGAAGACCATGCAACTCACCGTCATGTTGGTTAGAAATTGGTGAGAAGTTTGTGCTTGGACCAGATGTGAAAAGAGAAACTTCAGATAAGATTAAGGTTATCCAATAGCAAATGAAGGCTGCTCAAGAAAGAGAGAAGAGTTATGCTGATAAGAGGAGAAGAAATCTAAAATTCTCCATTGGAGACTTGGTGTTTGTCAAGATTTCTCCATTAAAGAGCGTGATACGATTTGGTAGGAGAGGCAAGTTAACACCAAGATTTGTTGGTCCATTCCCAATCCTCGAGCAAGTCGGGAATTTGGCATATAAAGTTGAGTTGCCGGACAAGATGGCGGGAGTTCATAACATATTTCATGTTTCCCAGTTAAGGAAATTCGTGCACGACCCTGATGTGGCTATTTCACCTGATCAGTTGGACGATATCGAAGTAGAACCCAAGGCAGTTGGGAACCGCAAGCGATTCATATTGTTGAGCACGATACGAAGCAACTTCGAAGGAAAGCGGTGAATCTAGTCAAAGTTCAGTGGGGCGAGAATGAGAATGACTATACTTGGGAGACACAGGAGAGCATTAGGAAGACGTATCCAGAACTCTTTGCCTGGTAAGATTTTAATTGCGAATTAGTTTTCCGCATGCTAGTATAGACTTGTTTGTTGTTTTGTATGTTTGATTGCTGTGAATGATTGATAGGCATGCGGGATCCTTTGCTTGTTTCTTAGTTAAGGAATTTCGGGAGCGAAATTTCTTAAGGGGGGGGAGGGGAATGTAATGACCCGCATTCTACGCATCGGAGGATCGTAGAATATTTATTTCTTTCTCATGCGAAGTCGTATGGTCATGTAACTTTGGGAAACGACTATTGGGGTCGTTTCCCATGTCCATGATTTTTACCGATTTTTAAACGACCGTTTTGCCCCTAGCTGATCTTGTTTCGACCATTACTTTTGATTGGAAAGGATTTTTGACCTAAAACAACTTCCATTAGATCCGAATGGTAGTTTACCTTTTCGTTGAGTGGCCATATGTGAAAAACGGAATTACCGTTTGGGAGATATGGTTGAATTAAGGTTTAGAAGGTGAAAAAGAGCTTAACCGGGCTTAATTGGGTAATAAACAACTACGCCCAGTGGGGGATTTCTGGATCTGGGGTATTTAAGGGCTGTTAGGGTCAGGGATTTTGGTTTTTAGTCACTTTTCAGCCGCCTCATACATCATAGAAACCCTAACAATGGCCTCCAACATCTAGAATCACCTCTAAACACTTTCTAATCAAGTATTAGCCTAATCTTCACCAAATTAAGGAGAAATAACACCATTTCAAAGTTAAAGCTACTGTTAGACGCTGGAGATCGTGCCAAATCAGCGGAGTTTCAGTTTGAAAGTTTTAATTTTGGCTAAGGTGAGTAATTTGCATAGCTCCTCACTAATTATGGTTAATTAAGGGTGATTAGTGTTAATTAGCAAATTTAAACATGGTTAAATTCTAGAAAATTATTTATAAATTTCGAAATATTGTTTTAGGCCTCTGTCAGAAATTTGGGTTAATTTGATTAAGTTTTACTAATCCTATCATTAGTTTTGCTTAAACATGCTTAAGGGGAAAATATTGGATTTTGGCTATGTTTGATTTGTTTTAACCTATCGAATTATTGTTTTGGTGTTTGTAGTCAATTCTACAAGTTGTTATGACTGTATGGTATGCTCTGTGATTGTTTAGAAGTGTTAGATTGGTCGAAAACGCCGTCAAATGGCGTAAACAGTTCGCTGGACAAAGTGCAGGAAAAATACAGAGACCGGATCAGATCGCCCTCATGTGTTACGAACCGACCCCATCTCCGACCCTATCGTGACCATCATTTCGCGAACCGATGCTTCGAGTTGTGCTTTCAACCACGAGCCAATCTATGTGCCACGATCCGAACCGATGTGCCATTACGAACCAGATAGGATGTCTTCTACGAACCAATAGAAGAACCACGAGCTGAAGCATGGAGCACGACCCGAACCTAATGGGTATTCTCCGATCCGACCCGAAGGGCTTGTCGCAAATCGAGATGTTGAACAGAGCAGGGGGACCGAACCGAACCGACTTGGATGGGGAAATACGACCCGATGTGGATGATCATTTACAGGACTACTTCGAGGATCACGATCCGAAGAATAGTGAAGAGGAGTATGGCGAACCAATCCGGAGATGATGACCAAAACCTGAGATGCAAAGGTAGTCCAAATGGGAAGTTTGCACTCAGGATCTAGATGGGAACCAATGAGTCACTTCGTGATTGGACTTTACTGTGGGACGTGTGCAAAGGGGTTATCGATGTCCTTAACTTTGATTCACCAAGAGACGAATGTTAGGCTGCGGATCAGTGCAGTGGGGTAGTCACTACTCCATGGGGCAGAGTGATCGTAGCATGGGTATGAGCTAGTGCATTGAAGTCGTCATGACTTCATGGGTAGAGTGGACATAGCAAGGACTAGGGGCTACGGATCAGTGCTGTGGAGTCGCCATGACTCCATGGGGGTAGAGTGATCATAGCAAGGATTTGGGTGATCAAAGCGGTGGATATTGTATGCTTTACGCACTGAGTGAGAGATGTGAGGATGGTTGCTATGCTTGATTGTTTGACATCACTATGACATGCACACCTCCACCCTCGTATCCTTTACACATATGTTAGTGGCACCCTAGAGTATTGTACGGTATGTTGTGCTAACTCTTTGGTTGCAGGTCCAGGTTCAGGTATGGTTTAGTATACCTATTATTGTTCTGTTTTGTTGTTTATCTCTCATACCAGACTTTGTCTGACCCAGAGTTTTATGTCTCTTCTTATTACTCTGGGTGCTCTTAAATGGGCAGACTAGAGACATGTTAGCTGGTTGTGCACGAGCAGCTGTACCGGAGACGAGCAGGACGCTCCTATGTATTATCTACATGTATTCTCCCTGTGTCGCTGCTGGTCACTACTCTGGGCATTAGTAGTGTACCTTTCCTTTCTTTTGCTTTAGAGACAGTTTTAAAGTGGTAATAATGATGATGTGGAACATAAGCTGTATTTGGATTTTCAGCTTCTATGATTGTTGAACTGGTTTATGTCAATCACTATATAAGAGAGTCATTGAAAGAAAAGAAGTTGAACTGGTAGTGTACTTTTCATAGGTATCACTATATAAGAGAGTCATTGAAAGAAAAGAAGTTGAACTGGTTTATGTCAACACTGCTGATCAGATTGCTGAAATTTTTACCAAGGCATTGAAGTTCAAGTATTTTGCAAGATTGCGTTCCTAGATTGGAGTGAAGAAAGAAGATCAAGTTTAAGTGGGGGTGTTGAAATTAAACTTGATTGTTTTCATTCGCTGAATGGTCATGTTTTAAAAATAAAAAACTGAATAGACATGCTGATTTGCTGAATGGTTGGGAGGAAAACTAAAGTGACATGAATGCATTTATTATTTATTGTTTGTTCACTATTGAGACTATATATTATATATATATTGATCGCTACTTTTCTGTGAACTAGAAAAGCGTGAATTTCAAAATAAATACTGCAAGCGTACAGATCGTGTAGTATGCAGGTCGAACACAGGGAGGTAAATTAAAAATTATTATTTATAGAATTTTGTGGGCGAATTAGACGACTTTTGAGATTTGGTTGAAAATAGAACAATTTGGAATTGCAAAAATTAGGATTATCGTTGAAACTAATCAAACGATTAGTCACTAATGAAAGTAAATTGCAAAACAAGAATAAAAATGCAGAAAATAAAAGTGCAGAATAGAAATAACAACAGAAATAAAATTAGGATTATCGTTGAAACTAATCAAACGATTAATCACTAATGAAAATAAATGTAAAGTACAACTAGTACTCTACCAAATCTAATTGTGTAGATGGCACTAGTTGCTAGAAATAGAAAAATTGCATAAAAGAGAAAAAATTAAGAGAACTTTATTAATTCCAGGATAAAAGTTTACGATGAGATTACATGGATATTTATAGGGGATAGATAGCCAACCTAAAATATTAATCCAATCTATGCATATACAGGCCTGTTAATCAGCAATTACTTCTCCCCTCTTAATTACCCAGTATTCCTCCCTCTTAATTAGCCATTATTCCTCCCGTATCTTCCTTGTTTGGCATGTGACTAATTGATGGGAGATAAAATTTCATAAGATTTATTCAACCAAACATGAATATATCTCAAACTCCAAAGCAACATAATGTTAAGTCTTCATCTGCAAATCTTCATATGTAAATACACAGCATTTTGATCTTTCTTTTCTGTTTTTCTGACTACATGTGGCTTAGTTGGCATATCTGTAAAAGTGACAAAATATACCCAAGTAATATTTATTTATATACAAAAGATAAGATATAAGAGCATAAAATAAACACATTTCTTTGTTAATCAAATACCCCCACACTTATCTTTTACTCATCCTCAAGTAAAAAAAAACTAACTAGATAGGTCACAATTTCGTAGGAAACACGATTGCATCGAGCGCGTGGAACAAGTCGTTAAACCTCTAGGTTTCCCTAGTAGGACGAGTGGTGTCTCGTGAGGGTTTTCAGCGGATACTACCCACAAAATTCGTATGCAGTATGCTATGGCTCTAATGTAACTACATGAATGCAGAGGACTTATGCAATTGAAAACAAAAATGAAAACACGACTTATTTCAGGAAAGTGGTACAACAAATTAAATTAATAATTTCTAATTAGTTGATTTTATTTTAGATACCTCAACTTGTCACAAATTTTCAACATAAATCAAGTTTTTAATGTTAAACTCTAGTTTGGCCAGTTGGTTCAGTTGATAACATAGTGCAGCCATGAAATAAATTCTTAGTTTGCTTGTCACAGTTTGTAAAGTGGTATTCTAGTTTCCTTGTGTATGGCTAGTCAAATTAATAAGGTGAAGAAGTGCTTGGGCTTCATCGCTTATTCTCTATCTCTATAAAAATTGAAATTTATGATTAATTACATACACCTAACTTAAAAGACCAAGGTATACCACCCATATACTGCCTTGCGGACTGACGGAGAGTTGGGACAGAGCTTGGCGGATTGTGCAGACCGATGCTGACTTTGTCAACAACATGTCGGTAATACTTAGGTGTCCAACTCATAAAATGAGACCAGGATATACCAACGCTGACTTTATCAACAACATGTCGGATAGAGCTTGGCAGGTTTGCACACCAACGCTAGATATACAAGCAATGCTGGATACCCTTGGATTGCTATTATTAATATTCAAAATATAAGAAAAGAGAGAGAGTTACACGATTTCAGCTTAAACAACTTAGTTTTAAAGATTCGAAAAGCCAACATAAGTATTTTAAGTCCTACACTTATTTAGACTACAATATAGAACAAACTTCATGGCCATCACCTAAGAATCTCCCTATGTACCAGTTACACTATTATCCCTCAAAATTCAACTTTTCATTATATTTCTTATTCGTTCTTAGTTGAGAGAAAAAAAATACTACCAACTGACTAACAATTGTTAACTTATTTTGTTGTATCAATCTAAAATGTGTCCTATTTTCCAAAAAAAATGGCATGTTACTACGATCTAAAATGCACGATGGTCCTGTATGAAAAGAAAGAAAAAAATATTTTAAGAAAAAAATGCAATGCAAACTCCCCCCACACTAGAACTAAACAGTATCCACACTGTAAACACGTTTCCTAAATGTGAAAGATAGAACCCAAAGATGAATTAAATGTAAAATGATTTGTAAAACAAAATGCAATTTAACTATATGTAAGAATGGATCATATGTACAATGATATATGTGTTTGCGATGGATGCGACGCAAAGATTGCCACCAATTTTTCCCTCCATACTTGGTTCTAGCCCGATGAGTCCCAATCAATCTATGTCTAGGCGTTTTTCTAATAAGCAATGGTTTTTGAAAACTATCTCATCTTTATACATCGATTTATAGTCCAGTTGATGAATGTGCAGTGTCATCCTAACCCAAGGTTTTCCCACAGAAATAGCGTTTCCAAGATGATCCATGTATTCCACAAATTTATCAGTGTAATTATCCAAAAATTTGTGATCGTATATAAACTCAGTTGTACTCGTGAAATTTAAATTCTGAGTGTTGTTCAAGAGGATGTGATCACATTTCTCAATTGATAACGTATTTTTGACACTGACAATTTCATGTTCATTTGAAATTTTCTCAAAATTAAAATTTTCGAACTCTTTACTTGAATCTACTTCTTCCTCATTTGGAAACTCATCCTCATACAGTCCAAAAAATTCATGTTCATTAAAATCATTCTCCGAATTTGAATTGAAAAATTCAACATTTTTATTCTGTTCAATTTCAAGAATTTCAAGTTTCTCACAGTCTGAAAGAGGAAGATCAAAATCTAAGTATAAATTTTTTTCCTGAAAAGATTTGAAGTCCAAATCATTTACTGAATTGTGTACAACTTCATTTAGATGGTTATTCTCAATGTCCAAAGTTGTAATTTGAAAATTTTCACTATCAGTAAAGAATGGACTATTTTCTGATTCATCGCATGTTTGAATTTGATTTTGTTGCTCGAGTTGTTCTTTAAAAGACGTCATTAAACAAAGAAGTTCATCAAGCTGTCTATCTTTTTCATCAAGCTGCCTATCTTGCCGTTCTACCCTCTCTCTAAGAATGTTAAGATGATCAAATCGTTGATATGAGAGCTCTCATTTTGGATTTCTTGATTCTCAAAATTATAGTCCATATCAATTTCACAATCAATATTATTTCCAATGTGGTGGTTGTTTGAATTTTCATAAAAATGACAGTGATATTGGAAATCATTTTGATTGTAAAAATTATGTTCGTAACCAAAACTATTTAAATTCGATGGAAAATTGCAATTCTGGTTATTTTCAAGATGTTGATATGGGCTGTAATTTTGAAAATTTTGGTTTACAACCCCATATTGATGAGGATCAGAGCTATAATGGGATTCAAAACTATTTTGATGTGGATGCGGCCCATAATCGAAATTATTGAAATTTGAATTGATGTCTCCATTTCGATTATATCTATGATTTTGAAAATGTTGGTCGTTTGGAAAATTTTGGAAATTGTTGATATTGGGCCCACGAAAATTTGGAAAGTCTTGCCTCATGAGTTGTAATTCGTACTCATACTCTTCAAAGTACGTCTACTCCGATTATTAACCCACAATTCTCTCAAGGATTTTTTTGAATCAGACATTTGAATGAAGTCAAGGCAAAAATAGTATAAAATACTAAGTTGTGCTCTGTTAATTAACTGACTCAATTGGAAGGGGGAAGAGGGTATTATGGCCATTCACGTATAGTATAAATACTAAGGGATGCAACCAATGTTTTACGGGTAGTATGCAATCTCTTTTGCTAATAGTTCAATAAATTGAACTACTATATATCCGCGATCCAATTATATGAGACAATCAACTTCACAAAGCACCACTTTTCAATTATATTATTTTGCAATGTCTATTTTTATTGTTGAAAACTATGAGAATGCAGATTTCAATTATGGAAATTTCAGCCAATCAGAACAATCAGGCAATAATAATTGCACAAATAAATTAAAAAAATTGTACAAATAAGCCGCTGCCACTACAGAAGATTTTTTTACAAGCAATTTCTATATATTTTTTTCTTTGTAGCAAAGCACATGTAGAGTTAAGAAATTTTTTACAGTGGTGTATGGCAGTCCTTCCAGAAAAAATTTGAGTAGTGTTGACAATTCAAACTTCACTTCTTGCAAATCGATTGACCGTTGAATTCCCTATTTGATGCTTGATTTATGTTCCTCGCTTTGGCCTTTGATTTATTTTTGAGATTTCACTTTTGCTGTTTCTTTCCTTCTTTTTTTTGGATGAAGAAAATAAAATAGACAAAAACAAAAATAAAGAATAAAAACTTAGTCCGAAGGGGAAAAAACTAAACTAAAATGACCAGACTAAAGGAAAAAAGGCAACAAAAACTGAATTAGAAAGAAATTTAAACCTTAAAAAAACTAAAAGCTTACCTTTTTTCTTGAAAAGAACTGAAAACAGTTAAATTAAAGAAAAGAAAAGTAAAAAGCTGAATCTGAACTAAAACAAAAACTGACCTAAAAACTGAGTAGTCTAAGTAAATGAAAAACCAAACTCAACTTAAAAAGAATCTAAGCTTAACAAGATCAGAATAAACAAAAAAAAGTTGCGCTCACTAACAAATAGTCTGCTCATGCTACTAGCGTACTCAAGGGTAAATGATCAACCACATCAGACGAACCAAAATTTCAGTCCAGACTCACAGACAAACCAACCACAATTTGCAATTAAAAAAATAAAAATAAATCAACCACTCAAACCTACCCAAAAGATCACAAACAAAAGGGCAACAAATCAATGCTAAAAATTCCAAGCTTTCAAATATAAAACTCATGCCCCTCTCAACTTAAAACAACCGCTCCTCACATTATATTATCTCTCAGGAACTAAACCCAAGGCACCATGCAGGGTTCCCTTCAACTCCAAACAAACACAATCCCCCTTTTATTTTGCTCAAATTGAGTTGGATTTGCTCGCTCTTCTCTTTGCTCTCTTTTCGAAATCGAGTTATGTTTCTTCTCGGTTTTGGCTTGTGATTTGGGGCTGAAGTTTGGGCAGTACGAACGGTGAAGATGATGATGTGGAGGGAAAGATGGTTTGTGGTAGGAGGGCTAGGCAAAGATGAAAGAAGAAGGTGAATGGAAAGGTTTTTTGCTGTTGGAGAATTGCATGGTTGTCACAGTGGGTTTATGGTGGTGTTGTGGCTTTTGGATGTGGATGATCGGTCTGGAAAGGTGATGGTTGAAAGACAATTGGTGGATGTGAAAAGAAAAGAATATAGGAAATCGACAGAGTGAAGGAGGAAAGAAATCAATGAAAAAAAATCAGAAGGAAATTTTTGTTATTTTTGTTTCCTTTAAGGCTTGCAAAACAAGAAAGAAATTTGTACAAAGGAGGGAAATGATTGAAAAAAAGGAAAGAAAGTAAAGGAAATAAAAAATGCCAAAGACAGAAAATCAATGAAAATGGCAAGTTAACTTTTTGTCTCGTGCTTAGAAGATTATGGTATCATTGAATAATACCAAATATATTCAATCAAGATTTATGTATATATATATATATACAAGAAAACAAAAGAAAAAAAGAAAAATAAAACCTAACACGAATCAGAGATTAAAAGGTAATAAAATTCAATTATTGTCTCCCCGACAACGGCGCCAAAAACTTGATCCCTACTTTTCTATGAACTAGAAAAGCGCGAATTTCAAAATAAAATTGCAAGCGCACAGATCGTGTAGTATGCAGGTCGAACACAGAGAGGTAAATTAAAAATTATTATTTATAGAATTTTGTGGGCGAGTTAGATGACTTTTTAAATTTGGTTGAAAATAGAACAATTGAAATTGCAGCAATTAGGATTACCGTTGAAACTAATCAAACGATTAATCACTAATGAAAGTAAGTTGCAAAACAAGAATAAAACTGCAGAAAATAAAATTGCAGAATAGAAATAACAACAGAAATAGAAATAGGATTATCGTTGAAACTAATCAAATGATTAATCACTAATGAAAATAAATGTAAAATACAACTAGTACTCTACCAAATCTAATTGTGTAGATGGCACTAGTTGCTAGAAATAGAAAAATTGCATAAAAGAGAAGAAAAAGTAAGAGAACTTTATTAATTCCAGGATAAAAGTTTACAATGAGTTTACATGGATATTTATAGGGGATAGATAGCCAACCTAAAACCCCAATCCAATCTATGCATATATGGGCCTGTTAATTAGCAATTACTCCTCCCCTCTTAATTAGCCATTATTCCTCCCTCTTAATTAGCCATTATTCCTCCCATATCTTCCTTGTTTGGCATGTGACTAATTGATGGGAGATAAAATTTCATAAGATTTATTCAACCAAACATGAATAAATCTCAAACTTCAAAGCAACATAATGTTAAGTCTTCATCTGCAAATCTTCATATGTAAATACACAGCATTTTGTTCTTTATTTTCTGTTTTTCTGACTACATGTGGCTTAATTGGCATATCTGTAAAAGTGACAAAATAATACCCAAGTAATATTTATTTGTATACAAAAGATAAGATATAAGAGCATAAAATAAGCACATTTCTATGTTAATCATATTTGTGTATAGCTCTCATGCTTGTTATTTGTAAGGCAGAAAAATCTCTATATAAGAAGCTTCTTCCAGTTTATATTTCTAAACCGTTTTTTCAGTTCATATTTTTGTTCTACCAACACTTTCTTCCTTGTATAAGTTATCTGCTAAGTCTACTTATTGATTATGCACCAAACTCATGCTATTACAACAATGACCTTGGGATTATGCAATGTTAAAAGGCGGGTCCCTAGGAGAATCTAAATCAGGATCTATTTCCGTATAATTCATAGTAGAACCATGGGTATTCACTTGCTTAGAAACCCAAGATTTAGCGAACAAATAAAGACCTTCTAAATGACCAAAACTATGACAATTCAAACAACAAGGAGGAAATGATTCATACTCAACCTCCTGCATTGCTAACTAATCCTCATTAAATAAAATTGGAATATGCTTAAGATAAGAGAATGAACTTAAAATTTCAAAAAGCACTCTAGCAAAAGAAATAATTATATTTCCTTCCGTAAATTTATCCAATTTAAGAGCATTGCCAAAAACCGAAGCAATATGGATGATTCTCTCTTCTGTCCAAAAAAGTTAAGGAACAAACCAGATAATCGAATCCATATAGGAATGGTGTGTAAAATATTCTTGCTAAGTTTCACACGTATCCGACTACTATCACTTCTTCATCACGAATTATTTTATGGTAAAAAATGATCCGCCCTAAAAAACTCTATCACGATCCTCTTTACTATCAAACTTAATAATATAGAAGTCGTCTTCTTTTTAGATAGTAAAATCATCTATAGGCTTCCATACCCTATGAATGTAAACACCACAACTCCCATGCTATTTCATTTTCAACTATTTGCACCTGCATAGGCTTTGCTAATGCTTTTGCCTTCAGTAACATTGGCCAAACTCATTCCAATGCAACTTAATCCGTTGCATGCATGCATTCATTTTCTCAACTCAATGCTATTATGAAAATGTACACATCCAACTTCAACATGATGTCATCAATTTGGCAAGGGGCATTCCCAATCGAGGGTCGGTTGGGAAGCATCCAACCCCCAATACGGGGTCAGTTTTGCTCTTTTGGCTCGCTTTGATAACTCTTAAGGTTGCCAAAGCAACCTAGAGTTTGTTTTGGAAAGTGATTTAAATAAGCCAACTAACATATTTTATTTTATTTTATTTTTGGATTTAATAGACTAAAAATTGGTCTATTGAGATACTTTTTTTAATTCCCTTAGCTAGCTTAAAATGAGCCGGTTAAGGTGGTACCTATTTTTTTCATTGGGGGAGTTGGGGGCCAAACAAGTTTAATTTGACCCCCAACAATCCCACTAGTTGGAAATTCCCTTAAGATGTTTGTAAGTTGAGCTTATATTAACATTTGTCATTGGTTGGTTACACTGATATCATTTAACTTCGTTGACTCATGCACAATGTATAATGAAGTAACACTGGGAATCAACAAGTGTCAAACGACATTCATTGCACTAGAATGGTAATTCAGTAAAAAATGGTTAATATATATTCCGTACTTAATGTTAAACTTGTAATTTAAACTTTTATTGCCTAAGGCTTTTAGTCGGTTGCATGCCAAACCTTTATCATTTTGCTAGGCTTCCAATGTCCTTCGTATGTCATACACGACGTACAAATTATTACATATATATGAGCGTTATGGAACGCGCCTCGTGCATGATCATAATACATATTTTGCATATGAATTTTATTTTTGGAAAGTGTTTGTGCTTAATGCAATTAAGAGAAAATGATTTACATGAATATTATATCATATTTTGCGTTGAAATCATGTGTTATTAGTTTTATTTTTATTTCTAAATTGTAATATATAATTCTTCATATTAGTTTTAATTTTCGTTTGTGTTGTTAATTGATAAACAACAATGATGCAAAGAATGTTTATTTGTTAGATATTACTTTTATGTAATATTAAAATTTATTAATATGCACAAAAAGGAAGTTTGAATTTGTAATTTTTTTTATTTTTTAAACTACATATTAAGCTAAAAATATGGAAGGGTACTTTGGAATTTCGCGATGTGACTAAAAATTTGTGCTTCTTAGATAACTATTAATAGAGATAACCAACAGTAGTTATGTTATACATGGCAAAACAAGTGTATTGCAAAATAAATCAGGTTCATGTTCTTTATCGCTGTTGTTGAGGCTTTCGCTCGTGGTTTGCATTTCCTAATGATAGCAAATCAAATTCAACGGTTTGACACTCCTGGAGGCTGCCCTATTACCCCTTCCCTATCGTTCGCATATGACATTATCATTTTCACTAACGGTAGTCGTCGCTCTATTCATCACCTTCTTAGCTTCATCCAGTAGTATGAGAGGTCCTCGGGCCAACTCGTTAATTCTGCTAAAAGCTGTTTCGTTTTGGTAAAAGATTTGCCACCAGTTAGATCTTCGTGGATTGAAGACTAAACCGGTTTCAAGGTCGCCTCCCTTTCTTTACCTGACCTTGGTATTGTCCTTTACAGAGGTAATAAGCTTAACACCATTTTTGATCCCTTGACTGACAAAGTAAGGGGCAAGATCCTTCGCTAGAATGTATTTTTTCTTTCTCATGTAGGAAGACTGGTTCTCATAAAGTTTGTATTGGACTTTATTGAATTGCATATCTTTGCTGTTATAACTCCGATCTTCTGGTCTTATCAGTCGTTAGTTGCGTCCTTTTTTTGGGGGTAAAATAGACAATGCTAATTGACACCATTGGATTTCTTGGGACGTTATTTGTCTCCCCAAAAACGAAGGGGGTCTGGGTCTTCGAAATCCTAAGGATCTGTGTAAGGCTTTTGCTTGTAAGTTGTGGGCAAGATTTGCAGCGAACAATTCCCTATAGACTAAGTTCCTCCATGCTAAATACCACATGCTCTCGAATAGAAATTACACCGATTACCCGTCTTACGCAAGTGAGACGTGGAAGCGCATGCAATCTATCAAAGCTTTTTCGGACTCACATAGTGGTGGAGCCAGATAGGATAAGAGCCCATTCTCTGTTCATGCGGCTTGGAGTTCGGCCAAGATTCCAATTTTACGTCTTCTTATCTTCTCTTCCATCTGGGATATGTGGTTGCCTCCAAAGGTTTCTTTGTTTATGTGACCCCACATGACGGGTTACCACTAGATGAGAACCTCCAGAAAATTGGCATTCCTTTCATGTCCCGCTGCAGGTGCTGCGGAATAGGTGAGATAGAATGTTTAACTCACTTGTTTTTCCATAGTTATTCTACTACCGCTGTCTGGAATTACTTCGGGAATCTAGTTGACCTCCGGGGCAATGCCTCTTCTTCCTCTGAGTTACTGGGTCACTGTTGGGTTGGTATCTTACGTAAATCGTTTTGTTCGATCCTTTTTCGCCTTTTACCTTGTCAAATCTTGTGGCATGTCTGGTGCACGTGGAACTAGGTAATTTTGATGATATTTCTATGGATCCTCCTACCATCATTAGGCGAGTAAGGAATGATGTATTCCTCGCTATCCGGGCTAGGCCTTTCAGGGGTGTGTTAGGCACCCGTCCGAGGAGGCTGGTGGGTCTACCGTCTATGGACATTGCTCGCCTGCTCCTTGGGTGGGGATTGGCTGAAGCCACTTTGGGGTTTGGGAAATCCTGCGGTTCCCACAGTCCCCTTGGTTTGTTTAGTTTTTTTCTTTCTTTTATTTTTTTGTCTATACCACACCATCCCCTCTTCCCTTTAGTTCTTACGTTGTTTGCTAGCGCCGCAGGTTTTGATTTTTAGGTTTTTCTGAATGGATTCACTTTGGTCAACTTCTTTTCAGAAGGAGCTTTTCTAGGTTCTCCGGAGCTAGGTTTTGGAGAAGGAGCGGGAGCTTTATGATTGGTTTTTATTTGTCTGGGAGCGGATGATTTCAAACAGTCGATTTCGTTGTTGATCTGTTTGCAGAGGATTGTTCTTTCACCGTTGATCCTGTGATCTTTTGATGGCTACAACGCCTTACGCGAGGTTAGGAAGTGTCTGCTGGGAGACCGCTTGGTCCCGCTTCCTTTTATCTCGGTCCTTTTTGTATTTTGCATTCATTATATGTTCTAATGTTGTAATGTTTTGTTTTGTGTGTGATTGTTTGTGCACAGATTAAGTAGTCTTCTCTACATGATTTGTTTTGTGAGCCATTGTAGAAAGTATGGTTTCTCCTATTTGTTATATATATATATGTATGTATGAGAAACGTTCCGCTACATCTCTTATATTGCACGTGAACTCTCTCCCTTAATCTCCACCATCCATCTCTTATATGCGCTCATATATTATTTAAACTTTAGTACCAATGAAAATGGTCCCATGTGCAATTATATTTCATGCAAAAATGGCGTTGCAAGTTATTCTTCTGTGTTGTATGTAAGTTTGGAGAGAGTGTATTTAATTTTATGAGATTATTTTGATTGTAGCTAGGTGTTGTGTTTTATTCCGATGAGATTGTTTGCTATTTGGTTAGACATTAAAAGAGGCTTTCTTTTCTTGATTTTAGACGGTGTAAATGGATACATGTTAGGTTTTGGCTTTGAGATGCAGGTATGTACATGTGGGCATTCATTAACATTTAAAGATTTGGTGCTCAGTTTGTTATAAAAACCGTCCATTGTAAGGGCAACATGCAAAAAAGTATTTCTGAACTGAAAGCAATTTAGTTTTGAGCAATATGAGAGAGTATTGATATATTTGTATACAGATCACCACATTTACGCAGTTTTGTCAACACTTATCTTTTGCAAGGAAAGCAAGTTATGTTTGTAGAGTTTAAGCCTTAAATTTTTAGTTTAATTTTTCTAATATATGCACACAAAGCTTTCAGACTTTTAGCTTTTATTGAAATATATTTCTAGTTTTCATCATAAATACAACACATAAACAAGTTATTAATCAAAATCCTAGCTTTGAAGTTGTTAATCAAAATGTTTTTTATCGTTTCAAATTTTTTGCCAACCATATTCTCTTAGATCATCATATTATTTTAAAATTTTTATATTTCTCCTTTAAGCAATTTTGTTTCACATTTATACATTTGAACTATTTTGAAGAACTTTGCAAAAAAGTGAAATAAATAATCTACAAGAAACTCTTTTATAATCGGTTTCACATTCAATATTCTGTTCCATTCACAAGCGAGTTTTAAATCAACAATATCATTATAGATGAAGCTGTAATCTTTCCTTTCTTGCTACATATGTATTAATACCCTCCAATATTTGTAATCTAATAAATTTTGTGACTAAAAAAGTTATTGTAAGTCTACAATTCACATGTAATCCATATTCAATTGCAACAATTGTTTTTGAACTAATATTACGAAGGGCTTATTAAATACTTGTTAGCTTTTCACCAATTAACACATAGAACAAGTTATTAAATACACATCATTTTTATAGTGTGTCTAGCTTCTCATATAACATGAGCCAAACATGTTAATTTCATGTATAACAAAAAGCTTTTAAGAATTATTAAGGGTGTCATTTCAAAATGAAAATCAATACATATGAAAAGTTTGTATTGTTGTTTTCCATGATTTTATAAGTTTACCGATTAGTCTTTGAAAATTATCTAAAGCATAGGCTCAAAGCTTCATGGACGTCATAACACAAAATGTGATAAAGTTTGACGCATATCTTAGAGAAAATTATGTAATCTATTATAAATAACTTTATAACCAAATCTTTATCAAAATAAAGGCATTTAATTCCCATTACGTACTTTGTTACATCGTGATGTAACCAATTAAGTGATTATATTAAAATGTAATTAATTAAGTAATTATTTTAATTGTAAGATCCTTAAATAATATATTATATATTGGAACATAAGACACTATACATTATGCATAACATTATATATATATATATATGCAATAAATTGGAATTCTTGCATAACATTATGCATTTAACTGCATTTTTCGCTGTTTTTTGCGTGTTTTTTTATTTTTTAAGCGATTTTTTTGTGGAATGCATAGTTTATTTAAATAATAATTTTCGTATTTTTTATTCATTTTTTCGCTACATATGAAAAATAGGGACCTAATTTATAATAAGTTTATGATCGGATGTGAGCCTAATTAAGTTTGCTTGTGGGATGTGTGTCTAATTTTCACATTAAAAAAAGAGACATTCTGATCCCCATTCCCCAGTCCTTGCTGCAACCTTGGCAAAGTTCCTCCACAGAACTATTCTCGAGCTCATGTTCCTAACCCAGTCATTTGTTCATGCTTAAACCACGTAATAATAATCAAGCGAGCCCTGCAAATCCGTTGGCATTCTAGTTAGCATAAATCCCACTTGAAGAGCTCCATCCACAACCTGAAGTTAACTCTGGACTTTAACTTCATCTTCTCACCGCTAATTACAAATCCTATCTAGGGCTGGGTTTTTTTTCCGTCTTCCGCTTTTCTAGTGTTTTCCTTCCGAACATTTCCAAGATTTTCCGTTTTGGCACTTTTCCGAAATAGATAGTTCGGAAGGAATTTCTTCCGACACACGGCGGTAAAAGAGCGGAAATTTCCATGTTTTCCGTGGTAATTCCGTTCCTTCCATAAAATTATGAAATGAAAAGTTAAAAAAGAATTATTTTGAAATAACGATTGTTTAAGCTAAAAATGCTAAAATTACGAAAATACCCTTCATAATGGAAAAAGAGAAAAAAATTTCAAAAAATCTAGAAAATTACGAAATGAAAAGTCAAAACAGAATTATTTTAAAATATCGATTTTTTAAGCTAAAAAAAAAGCTAAAATTACGAAAATAACCTACATATTGGAAAAAGTGAAAAAAAATGAAAAATTTTCAAAAAATCTAGAAAATTATGAAATGAAAAGTTAAAAAAGAATTATTTTGAAATAACGATTTTTTTATGCTAAAAATGTTAAAATTACGAAAATACCCTTCATATTGGAAAAAGTGAAAAAATTTCAAAAAATCTAGAAAATTACGAAAAGAAAAGTTAAAAAAGAATTATTTTAAAATAACGATTTTTTAAACTAAAAATGCTAAAATAACGAAAATACCCTTCATATTGGAAAAAGTGAAAAAAATGAAAAAAATTTAAAAAAAAATCTAGAAAATTACGAAATGAAAAGTTAAAACAGAATTATTTTAAAATAACGATTTTTTTAGCTAAAATTACGAAAATACCCTACATATTGGAAAAAGTGAAAAAAAATGAAAAAATTTCAAAAAATCTAGAAAATTACGAAATGAAAAGTTAAAAAAGAATTATTTTAAAATAACGATTTTTTAAGCTAAAAATGCTAAAATTACGAAAATACCCTTCATATTGGAAAAAGTGAAAAAAATGAAAAAATTTCAAAAAAATCTAGAAAATTACGAAATGAAAAGTTAAAATAGAATTATTTTAAAATAACGATTTTTTTAGCTAAAAGTGCTAAAATTACGAAAATACCTTTATTTCAACATGAAGGTCATTTTCGTAATTTTGATCTTTTTAAACTTTAATAATTATTATTTTCGAATAATTCTTTTATTATTTTTCATTTCAAAATTTTCTGAACTTTTTGAATTTTTTTATTTTTTTCCATTTTTCCAATATAAAGCGTATTTTCGTAATATTTACATTTTTAGTTTTAGAAATTGTAATTTTCGAATAATTCTTTTTTTACTTTTCATTTCGTAATTTTTTGTTACTTTTTTCAAAATGAAGGGTATTTTCGTAATTTTGGCATTTTTAGCTTTAGAAATCGTAATTTTCGAATAATTCTTTCTTTACTTCTCATTTCGTAATTTTTTTGATTTTTTCATTTTTTTTGTTTTTTCAAAATGAAGGGTATTTTCGTAATTTTGGCATTTTTAGCTTTAAAAATCGTAATTTTCGAATAATTCTTTCTTTACTTTTCATTTCGTAATTTTTTTGATTTTTTGATTTTTTTTTTTTACTTTTTTCATAATGAAGGGTATTTTCGTAATTTTGGCCTTTTTAGCTTTAGAAATCGTAATTTCCGAATAATTCTTTTTTTACTTTTCATTTCGTAATTTTTGAAAAATTTTCATTTTTTTTTACTTTTTTCAAAATAAAGGGTATTTTCGTAATTTTGACATTTTTAGCTTTAGAAATCGTAATTTTCGAATAATTCTTTTTTTACTTTTCATTTCGTAATTTTTTGAATTTTTTTTTACTTTTTTCAAACTGAAGGGTATTTTCGTAATTTTGGCATTTTTAGTTTTAGAAATCGTAATTTTCGAATAATTCATTTTTTACTTTTCATTTTGTAATTTTTTGGATTTTTTGAAATTTTTTCGTTTTTATTAATTTTTTCAAAATGAAGGGTATTTTCGTAAATATAAATCGTATCAGTATCTTAGTTTCAATTCAAACATGGGTTTGATTCACACTCCATGTTCTGAGAAATATTTACCATCCGGAAAGAGGAAAAAACGGAGTCTTTGTCTAAAGAAATACGTATTTTTTGGATTATTTGTGGCTTTCTGGAAAACGATGGAATTTCCATCTTCCATACCGTCTTTTCCATTAACCATGAATTCCATTTAACGGAATTCCAGAGTTGATGGAACGGAAATCATTCCGCATATCATATTTCCACCATCATCTGGAAGAAGTGGAAAAGGCTCCGGTTGGAACAGAAAATTTCCGCACCCAGCCCTAATCCTATCAGTTATAAATACATAAAATATGCATTTCTATAAGGGTTGAACATCCCAATCTCTCAAGCACTTTGTTTTTTGTTTTTTGTTTTCCACTTGTAATCTAAGCTGCTGTAAGAGAAGCAAGGTAACAAAAAGTCTCTGGATGTAGATCAACTTAGATTGAACGAGTTTAAATCTTGTGCCTTATTATTTAATATGCATCCTATTTTCTCATTTTACATTTCTAAACCAAGTTATTAGCGAGCAATCTTCAATGATAAGCATTCTCAATTACGAATCCAAGGTTGGTAAAATTTTAAGTCAATAATTATAAGAAGTTGTAACCCTGAGAAATTTATCATGATATCAAATAACATATTAAAATATTGATGTGTCAGTTGAGTCCAAAATGCGCAACTGCCTCTAGATGTTTGGCGATATATTATTTAAAGCTATTAAGGGAACTTAGGAGGTTTGTACTAATAACTATTTGATATTTATGTAATGTCCCACTCGAGTATTTCACTAAGAATATAATAATTAGATTAAACAATAAATCTCAAGCTACTAATGTCATACAATTATCTAGATGTGAGAATATCATTGAGAACCAATTGACTACTCCATTTTGATTGCAGTTAAACCATGATATTTTAACCATCAGTTGAAACAGGGTTTAAGTTGAAGCATTAGATGTGAAATGTTATTCAACAGGCAATTCAACTCTTTATTTTGTGTAATGTCAGTATTGCAGTCAATTATAGTCCACTCAGAGTTTTGGCATCCTAAAAAAAAGTCGAAAATGCTATGAGCCCCGAAAATTAGTTTGTCAAAATGTGAGAAAACAGATTTGATGGTTGTTGTTTCCCCCTTCCTTGAATCCAACAGCTCTCCATGAATTACGCTTATTTTCTGACTTCCCTGACACCTACTTTTCGGAATTTGTAGCATCTTTCAATAAAAAGTAACAATCGAGCAGTAGGAGCAGTAGTCATTTTGCTTCTTAGAACAAAGGCTAAAAAATTAAAGGCGACATGCCTAAGATTTACCAAGCCGATAAATATTGGAGTCGTTTGCTTATTTTTTAAATATGAAGCATACATAAGCCGACACAAAATGGATATGCATTGCATATCTTCTTATCACCTTCTTCCCTATAGTAAAACCATTATATTCCAACTGAGTTAATATTCTATAGTTTTGCTCAGACGGCGGTGGTACAAGGGGATGTGGGGCAGTTGTGGTAGTACCCTGTATCGTCTATGGCAAACCAGTCATTACCATCTTGTTATTTCTATAGACTCCTATTAAATGTCAAAATCTTGTCAATGGAATTTGAAATTTATACTTACTTTTTAGAAATCATGCAGTGTTGCTCAAGGTTAAAATCAAAGAGATAACTTATTTATATTCTTAATTAGTTATTATTTAATAACTTATATAAGCAAAATAAAACCATGGTAGTTAAATTTTAAACAGCAAAAATTTCCAAAATCATAGAAAATCAAGAACATCATTCTCTTTGTCATATAAAAATTTCAAGTATAAAATCTACATTTAATTAATATAAATAACTAAAACCCAAAATTAACCTAATTCTCACTTTAGCAAACTATAGAATATTCACTAGTATAACCGTACAACGGTGGGGAAAACCGACCATATGTGCATATATATGTGTATGCATGTGTGTGTGTATATATATATATATATATATATATATATATATATATATATATATATATATATATGTGTGTGCGCGCGCGCGCGCGCGCATATATAACTGTGGATTAGAAAATATTTGTGTCCACGACATCTTCAAACCGTTTGTGTAATTCCAAAATTCAATTTCTTCAAATTTTCAATAAGTATTATTATTGAAAATTTTAATGCATTTATTGGAACAAAAATTAGCAACGTTATTGTTTGTATGTCCAATAAAGAAACTCTGTTAACCTTGCATGCTTAACGATACTATGATATTGTAATATATTAATCAACAATACTTAATAGAATTATAGAAGCATTAAATAACGTTCATAATTTTCAATTTAAAGAAGCAAACTAAACTCATGGCATCAAAATACAAAAAAAAAAAAAAAAAAAAAAAAAGAAAGAACATATTAAATTAAGGTTGATCACAAAATAAGAACAAGTTGATGTACAAAACACGACTTTCAAAGGCAAAAACATGAATTATTTTATCTACAATATCGAAGGTACAAATGTATAAAACCATAATTTTGACATCCCTTGTAAACCCTCACATAACAATGCAGCTTTTTCATGTAATCTTGTACAAATGAGTCTTATTGCCTGAAGTCAAAAAAACCTCAGTGGCAATGCAGCTTTTTCGTTATTGGGTAGGATGCGTGCCTCAAAAGGTTCTTTATATCTATGCTGAGGCATCTTGCTCAGTCATTTTTGTAGTTACCGCTTCATATGAATCTAATGTGCAAGCTTATAGTTGAATAAATGCCAACTTCCTCTTTTCCAAATCTAATAAGCCTGAATCATCGAAGGTTCATTAACAAGTCCTTAACAAAGAATGCACGCCCATCAACCTATTTCCAAGGAATGACTTGCAACTATGCTTATGTAGTCCTGCAATGCTTACACAAATACAATTCGGATTCAAATTTTGTGACTACTGCACCCATGCCTTAAACATGCCTTACGACCTCCATTCATTCCACCATGGACAAGAGGGTGCCTGAATTGTTAAGAAACATGAACGATTATTCAATGCATCAACACTAGGTCTACTAGGCTCTACATATATATGACAAATAAATACTCATCTTTTATTATAAAAGATTCACGTACGATGTATATCTTTATATGTGACTATGTACATAAATTTCACTAACAAACATATGTCATTATAAAAATACCTAAACATACATGCTACCATGAAGACCATCCCATCAAACATACATTTAACCCCTATATCACAACATGAGTTATATGGAACTACGTAGCTTCTTAAATTTCACTCATGTTCACATTCCTTATTTAACCAAACCTTTCTTTGATTTGCTGTGATATCATGCTATGGCATCCTGTCCCAGCGTCCAAGCTACCAGAAAGGAATAATTATCCGATTTAATATATGATCTCTACTTATTTCGATCTTATATTCATCTTTATCCTAGTTGTATAGTGCTTGAGTCGTGATGTATCTGTGCAGCTTATCGTTTAGACTGCACAGTGGTGATGGACCAATTCGCCATGATTCAAATTGTGATCCAAGATCCGTCAAGCTAGGATCAATAACTAGCCCATCCAGTAACTATACCCTATAATAATCAAGTTTTATTTGTTTATGAACATTCGACCTTACTTATGCCATTTAACCCATAAGTGGCAGCTTTATCGTATATTCATATTGATAATGTGTTGTGTACACATATCATCACTGTTTACACATGGCATAGCATGTGATGAAATAGTTTATCGACTCAAGTTCATGTGATTCTACAGTTCACATAAATGAGAAATGTTAACATGCTAACGATGAGACCATTATGAACTTTATCCTATATTCATTATGCAGCAACAAAGAACCTCAACCATCCAAACATCATTGCATAATAATATTTCACACACACAGTAGTATTTATATGACATGACACGCCATCATAACACGTAACAAGTGGGGATCACATAACTTACTGTTTGCCACACATTGTTAGGTTTGTTGCTTCATTCATATCAATAGAAATGGAATACTAACCATAACATGAATTTGGTTTCAATTCACAACACAATGCCCAAACATATGCCATGTGTAGTATAATTAACTTAGAAAGATTCATATTAAATTTTGTGGCTGTATGAGGGATGGCAAAGGTTTCCAGCATTCAAGCAAGTGGTATTTGATTTTTTTCCGAAAAGATTCATATTTTAAATTAGTAAATCTAGTTCAAAATCATTTGCAAATTCTTTCACTATTGATAGTATAGTGACCCTGCTAAACTGAGCCTTAGCGGTATCACTTTAGCCGCTTTTAACTAATAGTAATATACAATTGAGACGGGTTGATCGAATTCCATATCTCTTCTCTCTAGAGGATTTTTTTTTTTTTTTTCAAAAAGGTTCATATTTTAAATTAGTAAAACCAGTTCTAAATCATTTGCAAATTCTTTCACTTTAGATGTTATTATACAAATATTCAGATCACTTAAAAATATATCAAACAATTTGGAATCATTATCAAAACACAAAATAAAAATTTAGAAATAAAATTTATATTTTAAATAATCTTTAAAACATAAACTTGTATTCAATCAGTGTCATATGTTTAATAAAAATAGGATTTAAATCTTCTCATTGAATGAATTTTGAAATCATCATCTCTCCTCAGATCAATTTATTTAACTATTTTTTTGTATCTCTACCTTGAAACAACCCAATTTCCCCAATCCGAAAAATAAGAAACATAAATCATAGCATTCACTAACACCTAACGTTCTATGTCTATATCAAACATGATAAATCACACATTATGAGGTCTAATGCCATTTATTTTGCAAATCGAACCATAAAATTTTAGAAAGAGAAAAAAATAGATTCTCCACATATACATAGTATGGGATTTGTCGAGACCGAGGTAATACCTTTATATTTCTCGTCAGGTAGGGCTTCATAAAGGGGGAACCGATTTTCCCATTTTCGTGTGAGTCGCCATGTGATTAGCTAAGACATGGCCCGTAACAAAAAATCCATGTTATACTGTTCATTCAACCTCCATAATAGAGTTTCAATCCAATTACTTCATAATCAGATTACGTTTCAGATCCATCACACCACACCTTCAAAAATCATAAATCAATTGGCATAAAAAACCAGTTTTCAAAATTTCAGTTTTGAGTAGAATAATTAGTTTCAAATGGCGAATAAAGTTGTAAATAATAACAATATAACCAATCTTAGTAATAATTACAAAAATCAATGGATTACCTCGGATCTTAATTTGTAAGATGATAGCTTGACAGAAGTATGCTCAATAAAACGTAGATCAGATGAATCTGTGAATACAAGATTCGAGACAAAAGCAGACTAACATTGATGAAGAGAAACGATAGATTTGGAAAAGTGCAAACATTGTTAGAGAGGCGATTCGGGGAGGGTTTTGAGGAAAAAGCAGAATTTAGATTTGAGGAAGAAAGAAGTCGTCGGAAATAAAATGAAAAGAAGGAAATGAGGAAAGGAATTTTGTAAGGAGAAAGAATCGGAATTGGATAGATTTTGAGAAAGAAGGAAACGGTCGGTTTGATAATAGCTTAGAAAAGTATGAAAATTAAAAATTATCTCTAGACTAGAGTTAAGATCGACATATCAAAATTTCAAAGTATTAGACTTAAATCATAACTTTTTATTCAAAACATACTCAAATAAACTCAAAGTAATTTCCATAAATTTTTACTCTATCCAAATAATGATTAATCGTTTAAAAAAAAACAAAGAAACACAAATGATTTGGGTATTACTCACAGATGAATTTATTCAAAGACAAAATGGATGGTTTAAAGTATTATTCACCATAACTTTGATGTTGGAGTTAAGATTTTATATAACTTGAATTTTCTAGAGCTTACTCTTTTGGTTTCCTTAAATTTTCTCATTTAGATGTTTAAATGACCAGTCTTTAATTTGGTTTAATTGTTTTATAAATAGGAATTGTTAAAGGGACTCCATTTTTGGTTAAGTGGAGTACCATTTTCAATTTATTGTAAAAATGTTAAGGGGGCTTAAAATAAATTCGCCTCCTCTTAAGCATATTAATAAAATTTCCAGTATTAACCCTGTAATCCTTATTAAATAGTTTTCAATTTGTTGAGACTAGTGCTAATCAACTAGTCATATCGCTTTCAAACCCAACAGATGATAACATCATGCATGATAGCTTTGATTTGCTGCCTGTCAGCAAACGCTTCGTCATACTTAATAGTTGCAACGGGCTTATAGTTTACTGTAAATTTTGTGAAAATAAATGCTATTTTTTGTGCAATCCTATGGATAAGACATGCAATGAAATTTCAGAAATTACCTATTTAGCTTTCTATTTGATCGACTTCAACCCACTGAAATATCCTCATAATAATCTTGATGCAGTCAAACAGTCTATCTTATCCGGAGCACTAGAATTTGACATTAACCACTCAAATGAACAGTGTTTCTAAGAAGCTTGTTCATGTGAAGCATTTGCATGATGGGAAAGAGGCTACATTGCACTGGACTTTGCCTTTTCATAAACAGAAATCGAATTTCCATTTTCTTTGTTGTTTTTTGATTCTGTGTTCATCAATAGTGTTAGGGTTACAAAAATACATGAGATAGCTAGGAAAGGTGGGCAAGGGTATTTTAGTCTATTTTTATTTTTGTTTATTTACATATAATCCCCCCTTAACAAATTACAATTAAGTAAAATTAACCCTCCCTTTATCAATATTGTTGTCCGTTCAACAACCCCCTTATAAAATAAGAATGAGAGAATGAAGGTGTGGGTGAAGGATTAACGGGTGTAATGGCAGAACTATTCATATTTTACCCTTATTCTATTTTCAATCCTATGTTATGCTTTAAACAACCTTTAGCATTTAATTTGTTAGAGTTAAAACATCATAATTATCAAATATCATCTCATATTCCTATATATCAATGTATTTAATTATCCAATTAAAATTTCCTAATAACATTATACTAAAAATTAGGGTGTAACAGCCTCCTCTTATTAATGAATTTCATCCTCATAATCCAGTAAAGACCACAAAAAAAGATTACCAACCACGCAAGAAATGCTAATATAGCCTACCAACTATCAAATCTATGTAGAAGAACATCTAAAGTACCATTACGTAGCTCTGGATAAGTTTCCTTAATCATTTCGTTGGTTTCTCAAGTACGATCTTTCTCACTGCTACTCTACTGAACTTTAGCTTGCTTTTTTTTTCAGACTCTCCTCATCTTTGACCACACTCGAACTGGTCATCTTAAAAAGTTAGACATGGTTTCAGTCCTAAATCTTCCAACGTTGGAGAAATATTAGTATTTGTATCGTAAGCATACTTTAGAAGACTGGAAACGTGAAGAAGATTACGGGCACCTGTCAAACTACTAGGAAACTTTACTCAATATGCAAGCCTTTTTATCCTCTCTATGATAGGGAATGGTCCATTAAATCTGTGTGCTAGTTTTCCCGACTTCCGAAATCATAGCACATGTCATACTTTAACAAAGACACAGTCTCAAACTAAGAACTCAAGATAATTATGCCTCTTATTTTCATAACTCTTCGGCCTTGATTGGACTTCCTTTACCCTCCCTCAAATCAACTCAATCTTCTTTGCAGCTTCTTTCACTAGTTCGAGACCTAAGACAAACCTATCTTCGGTCTTTAGCTAATAAGCTGGTGACTTACATGGCCTTTGAGACACATCACCCCTAGACCCACATTAGTAAAGAACATTAACTAGCAGTGTTGTCTACTAATGCAGAGAATAGGGCTGATTAAGAGCGACCATTAATAAGTCTAGTATTAAATAAAACATTAAGAGTGTCACTAAATTGTGCTATCAATTGTATTTTATTTTTCATATTTAACGATACTCTTAATCTTTATTAAATACAATGGCAAGAAGATAATTCAAAACAAATACGAATAAAAAGGCAATTGTAATGACCTACCTTTTTGCCCGTTTCTCGCCAGTAATTAAGCCAACTTAAGCCGTTATTAACGATGGATATATATGGATACAGACATATTTGAACACAAAAACAGAATTTTTTATTTTGTTACAAAGCTTTACATCAGAGTTACAGTGAATCAGAGTATACCATAAGCTCAGCGGAAAAATGCTCACAGCAGAAGAAGTGAAACCAAAATAAAGCGCTAGCTTCAAATCCGAATCCAACTCTGAAGACTAAACCTGCTAACTAAACTACTAGCTGCCCATGCAAAATTATGGGTATCTTGAGTTTAGGTAGGGAACAATAAACTTTAGGTCAGTCGTGGGATTGGTATGAGAACTCAAAGCAGTTATTATTTATGGTTTATTTTAAAGTTGGGATAATTCACTGATTGACACTGAAAAGTGTTTATTTTATTACTCTTATGCTTTATCATTTGTAAATAAATAAATGATACTTTGGTTACTTTTGTATGTTTTTACAGGATGTCAAGAAATGCCTCCTTCAATTCAAATCAAAGGCCAACTGCAAGAAAGAGCTACTTCCTCACATCAGATTCATTTCAATTGCAAAAGAAGTAGTAGCTCATTGGTAAAGGCATAGGAATTGGTGCTGAGAGACTTGAGTTCGAACCCCGTCAAGCTCACTTTTTGCCAAAGAAATGGAGCGCGTTCACACTGGCCCTTTGCTTTGAGAAATATCTGGATTAGTGTTATGTTATATATATATATACATACACATATTCATGTGTATGTATTTATGATGTGCACCAATTAACATTTCAGCAATAGCCATATTCTCATCATGGAATTAAATTCAAATCAGTCAATTTCAATTAGAAGAATTTCTGATTTAATTGTTGCCAAGAAGAAAAACCAATTTTGAAGATTTTATCTTATATTGCCTTTGGAGTCTGATAAGCGTCCTTGTTTGGAAGAATTAATTAGATGCAATCTTCTATCAATCAAGCCACATGGGAAAATTGAAAGATATGGAAAATATTTACCATGATATGCCCAGATTTTCTCCAATCAAAGTAGTCAAGGAAGGCAAGAAATATTCATGAATGAGGAGGGCCATTTATTCATAGACCTAATTAGGGTTTTCCCATTCTCATCTATAAATATGTGATTGTAACCATTGTGAAAATCCATTCATTCTTCTGTACTCTCTTATTTTTAATAAAACTTTCGTTTCTTTAGCTTCTGCATTTTATTTTCATGGCAAATTATGTTGTCTAGTCAATTAGATTTGCTAGAACATAATTTGCTATTGCTTTTATTTTTCTTACTAGTGATTGACCGTCTGATTAGATTCAGCGGTAATCTTAGTTTTTATTCTCAGTTGTTGATTTCCTGTCTGCAATTTTATTTCTAGTGTTCTATTTTATTTTAATTATTGAATTTACTACAGATCCGATTAGATTCGAATCTGTAGTGAATTTAATTGCATCTGTTATTCATAGTTTCACTTTTATTTTGTTTTGAAAAAATCAACCTCCAGCTTCGCCTAACACGCCCACGAAACATATAAATAATAAAATTTAACTTTCCTCCCTGTGTTCGACCTGTATGCTACACACCTGTATGCTTGCAGAATTTATTACAAATGTCGCGCTTTTCTAATTCATAGACTAGCGTCGATCAAGTTTTTGGCGCCGTTGCCGGGGAGGCAACATTTAAATTTTATTATTTATTTAATTTCTGATTCGTGTTAGTTTTTGTTTAAAAAAAAAAATCTTCCTATTTTTTTCTTTATTTCTTTCCTCGTTTCAACTTCTTTTCCTTTTTTTTTTTTTTTTGTTCCCCTTTTTCCATCTTCTTTCGTCCGTGCAATTTGTTTTCTTCTTTAGAAAAAAAAACAAAAAGACAAAAAAAAAAGTTGCTCAATTTTTCCCTTGATTTCTTTCCTTTTTCCAACCTCTTACATCCCTCCTTACAATTTCTTTCAAAAAAAAAAAGAACCAAAACAAAAACTTGCCATTTTTTTTATTCCTTAACTTTCATTTTTATTTCTATTTTCTTCCCATTTTGTGCAATCTCTTTCCTTTGTTTCCAATTCTCCTCCCAATTGTTACATACCTTTTCTACAAGTTTTAATTTCTTTAAAAAAAAAAAAAAAAATTGCCAAATTTTCTCAAATTTCCTTCCATCTTTTATCTGCCTTGACTCTTAATTCTCTTCCTTCTCTCTACTATTTCCTTCCATTTTCTGAAAAAAAAAAATTATTACAAATTTCTTCCTTTCTGCTTATTTTTCTTCTGTAGTCTCTGCCTTGGACAAAACCGTACACCCCATACCACTGTCAAATCCACCATCTCCTTCACAAACCATTCAACCGCAACCCAATATTCAACTCTACAGCACACCAGCCCTCCTAAATCCGAACCATCTTCAACATAAGTCACCATCGGAATCCCCTTCGAACACCTTGGCCAAAACACTCTACCACAATTCGAAGACACAGTACCTACCATCGGTACTGAAAATCACCAACGTCCTCCGCAAAACCCATACTCTTGCCTTCACAAAAACTCATTCAGACAACAAACTCCACCATCGGCAAAAGCCTCGACCCAGTAGATCACAGTTCTCAACATCATCATCAAAAAAAAAAAAAAAAAAAAAAACACAATTCACCAACTTCAGACAATCACCACCTTTCACAAACGTCACAGTGCCTACCTCTCCTTCATAAATCACTTCGCCACAAACAATACTCTCTGCCACCATTCGCAACGCATAACCTCTCCAACCCGGAACCACAAATTTCCTCCACATACAAACCACTTCATAACAAAACTACAGCAACTCCCATCGAGTGATCATCAACCACCCGCCGTACTCCACAAACCGCGTCCATCTTCCCAGTTCAACCCATACGTCATTAATACCTGAAACCCTTCACATCACCTCATCTTCCATCCCCAAACGACAACCCGTTCAAAATTTCAACAGCACATCTACTACCTCAACTTGCTTCAACCCCGCAAAGTAACTTACGCAACCCCCAAGTTCTTCTTCTACAAACTAAATTCATCACCTCCAGCGCACCATCTTCTCATCACAATCGGATCTTCACGTTTGCCCTCAATCCCTCGCAAGATCACATAGACTCCACCGTACCCAAACTAAATTGCCGAATCAACCCTCGAGCAAACACTCTGACCACCGAACTGAAGTCTCCACCGTCTAAACCTCCAATCACCAAACCCTAGTCGGCTTCATCCCCAAACAACTTGCGATCTCATCTTCAAACCCCAATACATTTTCGAAACCCAAACCCCAAATTACAAACATTTTTCGAACCCAAAACCGATTCATCACCGCAATCCGAAGACCCTTGAAACCCAAAATCCTATTTGAATCTCAACATACAAAAAAAGGGAGAGAGTTCTGAGTATTCTGTAAAAAAAAAAAAAAAAAAAAAAAAAAAAATCCTGCTAAATTGTTTGCGTGATTGGGTATTTTATAGACCAACTCGGTTCCTTTCAGAAAAAAATACAGAGAACAGAAAGGCGGCGTATTTTTTTAGGGTATTTTGGATAGTGTTTTTCATAAAAGGTGGCTTGACCATTTAGCACCGTTCTTTGTTGAGCCTAGGGTTTTTATTTTTTTGGTAAGTTTAGTTTATTTTTCTTCTTTTTGGTTTCCTTTTAAGCTTAGTTTTTTTGTTGAGCTTAGTTCTTTATTCTAGTTTAGTTATTATTATTATTATTATTTTCATTTTTTTTTCTTCTTCGCTTTAGTCTAATTTTATTTTTAGTTCCATAATTTTTTCTCTTGTTTTTTTTACTTTAAAAAAAAAAATTCCAAAAAAAGAAAGAAAAAGAGAATCATAGATCAAAGCAAGAAAGAAGGCAAACAACAAATCAGGAATTCAGAGGTCAAACGATTTACAAAAAGTGAATTTGAATTGTTAGTACTACTCAATATTTCTGGATGGACCGCCATACCCACTGTAAATTTCTTTTAACTCTACAGGTGCTCTGCTGCAAAGGAAAATATATATAGACAATTGTTGTAAAAAAATTCTGCAGGGGCAGCGGCTTTGAATGTACAATTTTTAATTTTTGCAATTATTTTGTGTGATTTCTGCATTTTTTTTCATTCTGTTAAGGGCAAGTCCCCAATTCACATAAGGTGAGGGATTTCATCACCCTTTCCTTAGCCCACAAATTGCATTTCATCGTAGAATCTGACTAATAATAACGGTTAGACATTGGACTTAAGGGAGTCACGGGCTCATCTAGGGCTTAATTATATTGTGGTAGTTGATTCATTTGGAACGAATTATTTCTTGGTGTCTAGACTACGGCAGAGAAATAACCGTTTATAAATATTACGGTGATTCGTAAATATTATATCGGTTGTTACTCTGAAGGTACTTAAACCTTCGGCTGCATTGCTAGGGTGATTCCTGGTGCACCGATAACTCCTGTCCGTTAACTGGCTAAGAAATCTTTTGATCTAAGTAATCAAACGCATCACTTTATAATTTTGGGTTAAGAGCCAATAAGGACAGAAAACTTCATTGTAGCTAATTGCTGTGCTTGCATTTAACAACAATGAGTGAAAAAAGTGTTAGCCAACAAAATTCTCCTAGTGGTTCTCGTATTAACCAAAATTTTCCAACCGAATTGGATC
This sequence comes from Allium sativum, assembly GCA_030737875.1. NCBI lineage: Eukaryota > Viridiplantae > Streptophyta > Magnoliopsida > Asparagales > Amaryllidaceae > Allium > Allium sativum. Next base: position 112,893,862 of record CM060920.1, on the reverse strand, counting down.
AAAATCAAGTGAATCAAAACTTTCCAAACTTTGGGGATCAAAACCAAATAAATCAAAATTTTCAAAACCTCAATATCCAAATGGATAGACCCTTGTCTCTTCGTGATCGATGTTATCCTACTAGGACCGTTCAACCCTCTGTCATCGTGTTCCCACCAGCTGAAGGGAACAATTTTGAGCTAAAACATTCTTTTATCCAAGGGGTACCAAAATTTACTGGGTCTGAAAATGCTTATGAATTTCTAAGTGAATTTGAATTGTATGCTTCCACAACAAAAATGCAACAATTATCTAACGAATCGATCAAGCTAAGGCTAATTCCATTTGCACTACTTGAAAGCGCTAAAAGATGGCTAAATTCTCTTCCACGACATTCCATAAGAAGTTGGGATGAATTTGTCACTGCATTCTTGAAAAAGTTTTTCCCTTTTCATAAAACTCTAAAAATCCGAACCGAGATAAATCAATTTTGTCAAAATGAGGGGGAAACTTTTTCAAAATACTTTGAGAGATTCAACAAGCTATTATATAGTTGCCATCATCATGGAATTCTAAAAGATCACTTATGTCAAATTGCATATGAAGGGCTAAACTATCAGACTAGAACTCAACTAGAATCAATGTGTGGAGGAGACTTTATGTCTAAAACAGCCGATGAAGTTTGGCGGTTCTTAGAAGATTATTCTGAAAAGGACATGCAGTGGGAATCGATTCGTGTTCCCATTCGTACTTCTACTAGAGGAGTGCATGTCGTGGACCCAAGTCAAATTCCCTTAGAAAATCAAACTCCTCAAACCGGAGAAGGGTTACCCCACTATTACTCTCAAGACCAAGCCAATGCCATAGCTCAAAACAACCCTTACTCATCCACATACAACCCTGATTGGAGGAACCACCCAAATTTTTCCTGGTCAAACCCCAATAATTCGGCTAACCCATCTCACGTGCAACCCTTTAGTCCCAATCCGAATTACCAAGGTCCACCCCCCAATTCTCAAACCTCTCAAGCTACACCTCAATCCAAACAACCTTATAGGCACCCCAATTTTCAATCATCAAACCAATCATCTCAATCTTCTCAACCGTCACCGGACATTGTGCGTTTAGAAAAACAAATGGAACAAATGATGAATATGATAAAGGAACTAGCGAAAAATAACGAGAAAGGAAAGTTGCCTAGTCAACCTGAGGTGAATCCAAAATATAGCTCTCGTACTGTAAATTCTTGTGAGGACGAAAACCATAATCCAGTCAATGCTATTACAACCCTTCGATCTGGAAAGAGGATTGATAATAACGTGGGCAACCCTGGCGAATCTTCTAACTCGACCCCAATCCCTAATCTTGATGATCATCCATTAGCTTCGAATGCCAATTCTTCTGAACCTCAAATTCCCTTAAATGTTGGCAATCCCAACAGTTCTTCTCCCAGTGTCGGCAAACCCGACCCACCTTCGAAAATTAATGTTGGCAATCCCAACATTTCATCTTCTACACCCCTACCACCTTCTTCTTCGAATGATGAAACTCATCCCAGAATCGAAAAACCAGTAGCTCCTTTTCCTCATAGACTCAATAATAAGAAGAAAGCTGCAAATTTCGATAAAATCTTGGAAATTTTCAAACAAGTCCGTGTGAACATTCCTCTTTTAGACACCATTGAACAAATTCCTCAATATGCCAAATGCCTTAAGGAATTGTGCACACAAAAACGTGCGACCAATGTCCCAAAAACCGCCTTTCTAACTGCGAATACAAGCTCTGTTCTTTCGAATCTTGCCCCAGTCAAGTATAAAGACCCTGGCTGCCCTACGACTGATTGTAAAATAGGAAACACTCACATCTCTCGTGCCCTACTCGACCTTGGTGCCAGTGTCAACCTTCTCCCTTATACTGTCTATCGTCAACTTGGACTAGGGGAGATTAAACCAACAAACATCACACTTCAACTAGCCGATCGATCTGTCAAAAAGCCATTGGGAATTATCGAAGACGTCTTGATACAGATCGAGCAGTTTTACTTCCCTGTCGATTTTATAGTTCTAGAAACAGAGCCTGTCTCAAATCCCAACGTTCAAATACCATTGATCTTAGGACGCCCTTTCTTAGCAACCTCTAATGCTGTCATTAATTGTAGGAATGGTCAGCTTCGACTCTCCTTCGGGCACCTAACCATCGAGCTAAACATCTTTAATCTCAACAAACAACCTAGGGATTTTGAGATCGATGAAATTGACATGATTCAAACCACAGTTGATGAAACCTCAAGTGACACTTCTGAAGCCCTGAAAATGTGTCTTGACCATTTCAACCCTGATTTCGACGAACTCGAATACATTTCTGAACTAAACAAAATTCTTGACTCCGACACTTCGTCACCTGAATCTAATCAAGGAATGTTGACCAAAGTTGATACACAAGAACTTCCTAAGTTAGACCTCAAACCCTTGCCAACAGATCTTAAGTACGCATACTTAGACTCTTTAGAAACTCTTCCCGTTATCTTGGCTTCTGATCTTACCAAGGACCAAGAAGAAAAACTCCTAGAACTTTTGCGGGAAAATAAAGACGCCTTGGGGTGGGAAATTAGCGATATAAAAGGAATTAGCCCATCAATCGTGGAACATCGCATACATTTAGTTGATGAGGCTAAACCCACCCGTGAGGCTCAAAGGCGATTAAACCCAAACATGAGAGAAGTGGTCAAGGAGGAGATAATCAAATGTCTAGACAATAACATCATCTATCCCATCTCTGACAGTACTTGGGTGAGTCCGGTACAAGTTGTACCAAAGAAGTCGGGAGTCGCAGTGATCAAAAACGACAGTAATGAACTCGTCCCAACCAAAATCAAAACCAAATGGCGTGTGTGCATCGACTATCGAAAGCTTAACTCAGCCACACGAAAAAACCATTTTCCCTTTCCTTTTATTGACCAAATGCTCGAACGCTTAGCGGGACATGAGTACTACTGTTTTCTCGATGGATACTCTGGCTATAACCAAATTCCTGTTGCTTTAGAAGATCAACATAAGACCACCTTTACTTGTCCCTTTGGAACCTTTGCTTATCGTCGCATGTCTTTCGGTCTTTGTAATGCCCCCGCGACTTTCCAAAGGTGTATGATGAGTATTTTCTCTGATATGGTGGAAGAATTCTTGGAGATATTCATGGACGATTTTTCAATATATGGATCATCTTTTTCCCAATGTCTCACTCATTTAGAACTCGTCCTTAAGCGTTGTAAGGAGAAATCACTTGTGCTTAATTGGGAGAAATGCCACTTTATGGTGAAAAGGGGGATAGTTCTAGGTCATGTCGTCTCCAAAGATGGCCTAGAAGTCGATAAATCAAAAATTGATTTGATTGCTAATTTACCTCCTCCTAAGTCTGTCAAGGATGTTCGTTCATTTCTTGGCCATGCAGGATTCTATAGAAGATTCATTAAGGATTTCTCAAAAATTTCAAAACCTCTCTCGAATTTACTTGCCAAAGACGTAAAGTTTGAATTTTCCAATGATTGCAAAACATCTTTTGAAACTCTTAAATCACTCTTGACCACAACTCCCATCATTCAACCTCCTGATTGGACTCAACCCTTTGAACTTATGTGCGACGCTTCTGACTTTGCAATTGGAGCCATCTTGGGTCAGCGTATCGATAAACTCCCTCGAGTCATTTATTACGCTAGCAAAACTTTAAACGAGGCCCAACTGAATTACTCAACTACTGAAAAGGAATTTTTGGCAGTTGTCTTCGCTCTTGAGAAATTCAGACCATATCTCATAGGATCCAAAGTCATAGTTTACACTGACCATGCTGCCCTACGATATTTGCTTTCTAAAAAGGATGCCAAGGCCCGCTTGATTCGTTGGATCCTTCTTCTTCAAGAATTCGATATAGAAATACGAGATAAAAAGGGTTCTGAAAATGTCGTAGCTGATCATCTCTCTCGAATTGTGCACGAAAATGATAACGACATCCAAATTGATGACTATTTTCCTGACGAACAACTCCTTTCGATCTCTAACACCCCTTGGTACGCTGACATTGTGAACTATCTTGTCACACAACAAATGCCCGCTGAATGGTCGAAACAAGATAAACAAAAATTTCTCTCGAAAGTTCGAAACTTCTATTGGGACGACCCATATCTTTTCAAATATTGTCCAGACCAAATCATTCGAAGGTGTGTGCCCGATCATGAACACCAAAGTATTCTCTCCTTCTCACATGACCATGCTTGTGGCGGTCATTTTGGAGCAAGAAAAACTGCTGCAAAAGTTTTGCAAAGCGGTTTTTATTGGCCCACACTCTTCCGTGACGCTTTCGAATTTTGCTCTAAATGTGAGCGATGTCAAAGAACGGGTCAAATCTCTAAGCGAAACATGATGCCTCTCAACCCCATTTTAGTGATTGAGTTATTCGATGTTTGGGGCATCGATTTCATGGGACCATTCCCTAATTCATTTGGGAATCTTTACATCTTACTTGCGGTAGATTATGTCTCAAAATGGGTTGAAGCCATTCCGACCAAAACCAACGACAACAAGGTTGTTGTCAAAATCCTCAAAGAAAACATCTTTTCACGCTTTGGCACACCTCGAGCTATCATTAGCGATAATGGCACTCACTTCTGTAATCGTGCTTTTGAGTCCTTGCTCAAGAAATACTCAATCACACACAAGCTGTCGACCCCCTACCACCCATAAACTAGTGGGCAAGTAGAAGTCTCCAATAGACAAATCAAGCAAATTCTTGAGAAAACTGTGAATTCCAATAGAAAAGATTGGTCTGTAAAACTGATTGATGCACTTTGGGCTTTTCGCACTGCTTATAAAACCAATCTAGGGATGTCACCCTATCGATTAGTCTTTGGAAAGGCCTGTCACTTACCTCTTGAATTAGAGCATCGTGCTCTTTGGGCCATAAAATTTTTGTACTTTGACTTAGAAAAGGCCGGCTCACATAGGAAGTTACAAATTTCTGAATTAGAGGAAGTAAGAAATGAGGCGTATGAAAATGCGAAAATCTACAAAGAAAGAACCAAAGCCCAACATGACAAAAACATACTTCGTAAGGAATTCAACATAGGTCAAAAAGTTCTTTTATACGACTCTAGACTTCACTTGTTTCCAGGGAAACTCAGATCTCGATGGACTGGACCTTATGTCGTGAAAACAGTATACCCTCATGGAGCGGTTGAAATTGAAAATCCTAGGGATGGAAAAGTCTTCAAAGTAAACGGTCAACGACTGAAACCATTTTTGGAATTCGAGCAATATGACGAAGACGACTCTATCGATCTGCATGATCATCCACCATGAAATCAGGTGGTACACGTTCTTCTTCTTTTATTTTATTTTTATTTTTTTTTAATTTTATTTTTGTTTTTGTTTTTCTGCCTTAGACAGTTGGGACACTGTCTCAATCAAGTGTGGGGGGGAGTCTGCATTTCATCCATTTTCATTTTTTGTTTTTATTTCTTTTTATTTTCAGCCATTTAAGTAGGATCATCATGCATTTTAGCATGTAGTAACATGCCATTTTTTTTGGAAAATACGACTCATTTTCAATTGATACAACAAAATAAGTTTACAATTTTTAGCCAGTTGATAGTATTTTTCTCTCTCAACTTAGATCGAATAGGAAATATAATGAAAAGTTAATTTTGAGGGATAATAGTGTAACCGGTACATAGGGAGATTCTTAGGTGATGGCCATGAAATCTTTTCTATATTGTTGTTTAAATAAGTGGAGGACTTAAAATACTTATATTGGCTTTTCAAATCTTTAAAACTAAGTTGTGTTAAGTTGAATTCGCATAACTCTCTTTTGTGCTTATATTTTCGATAATAATAATAATAGTATTCCAAGGGTATCCAACATTGCTTGTATATCGAGCGTTGGTGTGCAAACCCGCCAAGCTCTATCCGACACGTTGTTGACAAAGTCAAAGTTGGAATATCTTGGTCTCATTTTATGAGATTGGACACCTAAGGATTACCGACACGTTGTTGACAAAGTCAAAGTCGGCCTGCACAATCCGCCAAGCTCTTTGCCCACTCTCCGTTAGTCCGCGAGGCAGTGCATGGGTGGTAAACCTTGGTCTTTTTAGTTAGGTGTATGTACTTAATCATAAATTTTAAAATTTTATAGAATAAAGAATAAGCGATGATACCCAAACACTTCTTGACCTTATTGATTTGACTAGCCATACATGGGAAAATTAGAATACCACTTTACAAACTGTGCCAAGCAAACTAAGAATTTATTTCATGGCTGCACTATGTTATCGACCGAACTAACTGGCCAAACTGGAATTTAACATTTGAAAACTTGATTTATATTGAAAATTTGTGACAAGTCGAGGTATCTAAAATAAAATCAACTGGTTAGAAATTGTTAACTTAATTTGTTGTACCACTTCCTGAAACAAGTCGTATTTTCAATTTTGTTTCAATTGCATAAGTCCTTTGCATTCATGTAGTTTCATTAGATCCATAGCATACTGCAGTTGGATTTTGTGGGTAGTATCCGCTGAAAACCCTCACGAGACACCACTCGTCCTACTTGGGACATCTAGAGGTTTAACGGCTTGTTGCATACGCTCAATGCAATCGTGTTTCCTATGAAAGTGCGACTTATCTAGTTAGTTTTTTTTTTTACTCGAGGACGAGTAAAAGATAAGTGTGGGGGTATTTGATTGACACTGAAAAGTGTTTATTTTATTACTCTTATGCTTTATCTTTTGTAAATAAATAAATGATACTTTGGTTACTTTTGTATGTTTTTACAGGATGTCAAGAAATGCCTCCTTCAATTCAAATCAAAGGCCAACTGCAAGAAAGAGCTACTTCCTCACATCAGATTCATTTCAATTGCAAAAGAAGTAGTAGCTCACTGGTAAAGGCATAGGAATTGGTGCTGAGAGACCTGAGTTCGAACCCCGTCAAGCTCACTTTTTGCCAAAGAAATGGAGCGCGTTCACACTGGCCCTTTGCTTTGAGAAATATCTGGATTAGTGTTATGTTATATATATACATACACATATTCATGTGTATGTATTTATGATGTGCACCAATTAACATTTCAGCAATAGCCATATTCTCATCATGGAATTAAATTCAAATCAGTCAATTTCAATTAGAAGAATTTCTGATTTAATTGTTGCCAAGAAGAAAAACCAATTTTGAAGATTTTATCTTATATTGCCTTTGGAGTCTGATAAGCGTCCTTGTTTGGAAGAATTAATTAGATGCAATCTTCTATCAATCAAGCCACATGGGAAAATTGAAAGATATGGAAAATATTTACCATGATATGCCCAGATTTTCTCCAATCAAAGTAGTCAAGGAAGGCAAGAAATATTCATGAATGAGGAGGGCCATTTATTCATAGACCTAATTAGGGTTTTCCCATTCTCATCTATAAATATGTGATTGTAACCATTGTGAAAATCCATTCATTCTTCTGTACTCTCTTATTTTTAATAAAACTTTCGTTTCTTTAGCTTCTGCATTTTATTTTCATGGCAAATTGTGTTGTCTAGTCAATTAGATTTGCTAGAACACAATTTGCTATTGCTTTTATTTTTCTTACTAGTGATTGACCGTCTGATTAGATTCAGCGGTAATCTTAGTTTTTATTCTCAGTTGTTGATTTCCTGTCTGCAATTTTATTTCTAGTGTTCTATTTTATTTTAATTATTGAATTTACTACAGATCCGATTAGATTCGAATCTGTAGTGAATTTAATTGCATATGTTATTCATAGTTTCACTTTTATTTTGTTTTGAAAAAATCAACCTCCAGCTTCGCCTAACACGCCCACGAAACATATAAATAATAAAATTTAACTTTCCTCCCTGTGTTCGACCTGTATGCTACACACCTGTATGCTTGCAGAATTTATTACAAATGTCGCGCTTTTCTAATTCATAGACTAGCGTCGATCATTCACCGAGCCACACCGCTAACGCGGAATGGGTTTATTCCATGTGAAATCCTGTGCCCATAACTTCGCAGTGACTTGGAAAATGAAGCAATCATAAGCTCGTCCCACATCACGCAATGCAAACGCACATCAGATGGGTGAGTTTTGTCTTACGATAACCAAAAATACTTTAATACATAAAATCCTCTTTTAATATTATCATTAGTGCACAGTGTCGAAAAATTATTTTGCAAATAAATATAGAATTAATCATAGCCTCCATAACCTCAATTGGTTATATTGACATATAGGTATACAATCAAAATCGCATGGGCTCGCATTGGGGATTGGGTTTCCAACATGATGGCTCCTGACACGAAAGATCATTGGAGGACACAAAGCTAAGTATTCCTGGTTAACATCCAGACAACGGACACCGAATACATAGTGCAGAAGTATATATTCCGGATAACATCCAGACATCGGACATCGTATATATTTTATTCCCTCAGATTTTAAGGTAGATCTACCGCCGCAGCTTTCGCTTTTCACTAGAGATTATGTATACAACCTAAGCGCCAGTTTACCATCAATACGGGGTGTGAGGTTCGTCAATGTCACGATATACACAAAGCTTCATTAAGCCATGCTTTGGTCATCACCAACTCATTATATATCTCGAGTATGCCACATTGACAATCCACGACATATCACTGATTTATATCAATACATATCCTCCAAGTTCATATGACTTAGAGCCGAGAATAATTAATTGGCACAAATTCTATATACATTAACAGAGATCAGTGCTACGCAGTCAATTTCAATGTTAGACACACCATCCATACAAGTCCGTTCTGGGTCCGAACGGAGCAACAATCCAAGAATCTCCAAATATATTCAGATCTCATGCCACTTATAACTTCGTATTGGGTGATCGTCCCAATCTGAGACATTAGCCGTCAATCCGAATAATTCAAAGGTTCTTGGTCTTCACTTTTCGATTTCCAAGTCTTCAGTTCCTTTATGACGCCATTTTATTACTTGGAATGGTTTCGAACACACAATTGATCCTGGCCTTTCCAGGTAATAAGCGCATTTTAAAACCATAGTTATGAATCATTTCGGGTTCTGAATTTAAATCTCCTTCCAAATCGTTATTAAATTTATTTGCAGACCAAGTTGGATTTTACTCAACTTCATAGAACCTCGTTATCGCCTTACCCTTCCTGGAAATTAAGTATTCATTTACAGGTCTTATAGTTAAGAACATAATTCTTTATTAGTGGACAACATTTATGTGAGGTTTTCAAAATTTTCCAAATCTCATTTTGGTTTAGATACTATTTAGGGTAATTCAAACAATTCATATTTCAAAATAGGATATACTTCTTATGTCGAAGATCACAATTATTCCAACCAATTTATACTCAAAATGTAATATATTTCCATATCGAGATATCATAATTATTACAAAGTCGATCTTATATTCAAATAGAATATATTTTCAAATCATAATACCATAGTCCTTCAAAATCAGTTAACTCTTTCAAAACCACAATTGTTCCCTTCTTCCATATATCATCTTTAAATAATCTTTAAATATATTCATAATACATCATCTTTAGATTACAAATAATCTTTAAATAATCAACAATATATTATAATTTATTTCAAACTATGGGTAAATATAGTTAACTCTTTCAAAACCACAATTGTTCCCTTCTTCCATATGTCAACAACTTAAAATTTATAGTCCGGCTTCGGTAAAGTTCATTTCTTCTTCATTTCTCGTTTTCAAAACTACATTCACGTTTGACCTCTCAAATTGAAATTCATATTCAATCCATGTCTCGAACAATTTCTGGTATCATCACATAGTTCGCAAAATATTTTATATTTACATTTGTGTTTCGAAATCACCTTACTTCAAATTATCATTTCAATTTTTAATATTCACTTTAATTTTAATCAAAGTTTTGAAATAGCCTTTTCCAATACCAGTTCAATTTCTCACAATTATCGTTAAAATCATTGTACAAAACCGATGCTTATATCTTTCTAACATTTTCCGATCAATATTTTAAAACTAACTCGATTCCAACTGGTTTTTACGAACATCGGTCGATCATCTTTTTTTGTTTTAAATAATCTGAAGTTTTATTTAATTTAAATTTATTTGCATAATAAACAAACCATTTAAAATAAATTATTGAAATACTTCAAAACTGCTTCGTCTTTTACAGATGTTATTTATAATCTTTACTTAGAATTTCAAATCTTATTCCAAACCTTTCGAATTAATATCTTTCGTTTAAACAATTTATTTCAAAACATCACTTTAGTTTCCAAATATTCACTTTAATTTAAATCGAATGATAATTCCTTAACCTGTTCAAATATTTTTATGAACTCAACCATTTTCATAAAATCCATTATACGTGTACAAAAATTCAAAATCCCATTCCTTTATAAATTTCAAAGCCGGTTCCTTGCGAACATGGTTTAATTATTTAACTTTTTTAAACAAATTTTAATATACTTTCCAGATTCCAAATCATTAAATTTCTAATAAAATTGTTATTTATATGGTAAGGAGATTTTGACTGATTATTCGTACAAGTCCATCACTCGTTATAAACACAACAATCAACTAATAATAAACTTCGTTGTGCGTAGGGTATTACGGTCAATAACGCTTAGTGTGAAATGGGTTTAACTAAATGGGTCTATCTACCTCATTGCACACAAACATCAACAAGCAATTGATTTACATTAACATATTATAATTCTCTGCTAATTATAATTAATCACAAATTAAAGTAAATTATTAAAGTTCTCATCCTCATGTCTCCAACTCGTTCGTAGGATTCTGTGTTTATCAAGAACTAGCTTAGTGACCATAACGAGCTTAAATGAAGAGGAATTGCATGAAGCTGGTTAGATGGCTACGAGTCGGTTCAATGGGTGGTAGAGGAATTGCATGAAGAGGAGGTTTCATGCGCATGCAGTAATTGGAAGGCTTGGTTGGAGGAGAGGACTGCGGTCTCAGGAGGATGGCGACGGCGGCAGACTGAGGTGGTGGGTGCGCTGAGAAAGGAAGTGGAAGCAAGCGGAGGGCAGAAGCTAACGATTGCGAATGAACAGCTTTGCATGCACTCCAGTTTAATATGTCTATTTCCCTTTCCTTTTTTTCTTTCTTTTTCCGGAATGGTTCGAAAGCGTCAAATGCAAAGCGGAAAAAGAAAACAAGGACAAGGGAGGAGTTTTTGAAGAAGACGATGAAATGAAACTAAGCTTCAAATTCAAGTGAGGCGTCCAAATTTATATAGTTGAAGATGGAAACGTATACGTGTAGAGAGCTTTACCATAAAGTAGAAAGAGTAAATTATGTTTTAGTGACAAACTACCGTGTCTAGTAAGTTTCCAGGCCACGTCAAAACAAAAATAAGTTTTAAGGCCACCCGCTAATACCCTACCCGTTATTTCAGCGTGTTTTGTTTTTTTTATTTCAAACCAGTAGACTAAAGCTTTTTCAAAACCCTAGAAATTCCTTCAGTTCGACTTCAAATTTCCTCAGTTGCTCAGCACAAATCATTAAAAATCATCAGAAATCAGCACTAATCGCAGTTGCTCAGCAGAAATCGCAGTTGCTCAGCAGAATTCGCAGCAGCTAAGCAGAATTCGTCACAAATCGAAGTTAATAACCATAGATCTTTGAATCGCAGGCGTTTATCATCTGCAAACTCCATCCGCTGTAAATTCATCACAAATCGCAGGTAAAAACCCTAATCAAAACATTTTTTACTGCAAAATCAGCACAAGTCGCTGGTAAAACCCTAATCAAAACATTTATTACTGTCGTTGTTTTATATTTGAAGCAAATAAAGGCTTCTACTCAGTAAATCAGTATATGTTACAGATTACCTCTTGAATCTGTTGTTTGTACTCATGAATCTTTTGTTTGTACTCAGTAAACCCTAATAAAACTGTAAATTAGTATATATTACGCTCTAAAACGATGTGAAGATACATGCATTTTTTACATACATTTTTTTCTATAGTAGTAGATACATGCATTTTTTACAGTGCTTATATACACCAAAAATTACTTACTGGAGACAATCTACATTCATGTTCTCATCCAAAACGCATTTTGCTCTCTCTAATCATAATACCTACAGGTTGAAATCAGTGTATTAATATGTGAGTTTGTAAGATTGAGTAAAGAACAAATTATCAAAATGTTTGTTAGAAGTTGTATTGATAAAAAAATTTGTACAATATTTAAGCTAATATACTGATAACCTTTAACTCGAATATGCTTGGGTTCAAAATATGGTTCAAAGTATGGTTATAGTAATTGCTTAATACTCCAGTTTTGTGCACACAGGATGAAACAGTAAGATATCAACATTATGTCTATTCAGTATGGCATAGATAAAGGAGACTTGACCAATATTTGTGATTCATTCTTAGTGTATATTTTATCGATATTTCTCACTTTATAACTTTATCTACTCAATAATACACTTTGACAATATATAGACCAAGATGTCAACTACGGTCATGTCATTGTGAGTTTCTTTTGTATCTCTTTGTCAAATTAATATCATGTAGCACTGTCAAGCTCACACTACTAAATTCTATTCGATTTGAGTTTAATGCACTTAAAAAGCATTGAAAGACGATGACATTTTTAAAGAATATTCATGTTAAACTATATTAATGCAGTTATTATTATTGGGATCCTGTTCTTCTTTATTAATTTTCATACATTATGACATTATTATTCATAAAAATGCTATTTATATGCAGGATATCATGAGAACGAGAAGTTCACGCAAAGCTGATCAAAGACCACAATGTATATTTATCAACTTTAACGGACGGCAATGTATCAATATACGACATCAGAATAATGCCTTTTGTGATGTTCATAGCCAACAAACTCAAACACCACCAATTAGTCAACCAACACAACCCACCTCTCCACCAATCTCTAAAGAAACAACACCAACCTCTGCACAAATTTCTGAACAAATATCAGCAACCTCTCAAGAGACACCAGTTGTAAGTTATAATCAATGTTTACATTATATTCAATATTCAATTTTTGTAATAATAATTGCTTCTTTGCTTTTTACTATTCAATTTTTATTATTTTAAGTAGTCATGTTTTAAATGGAGTAGAAAAAAGGATAAAATTTAAGTACTTGTGTTTTCATTAGTAAAATTTGGAAATTAGTAAAAAAAATTCACAAATGATAAATAGTTTTATCATTTTATAAATGATTACAAATTTTGGATTTTTTAAAACTATTTTCCAAAAGATAAATATTTTTATCATCTTATAAATAATTACAAATTGTTATTGATAAATAGTTTTATCATTTTTCAAAATATTAATATTTTCTCAAATGATAAATAGTTTTATCACTTAATGATAATGACAAACAGTTTTATCATCTTATAAATAAATACAAATTCTTGAACTATTAAAACTGTCTAGTCCTCCAACTACACATCACCTGCTTTAAAAATATTTTGTGTGAATTGTACTCTTGGCCTTCCACTTAAGGCATCGATGTGATATAAAATGCAGCATGGTTCCTGGATTAAGTCACATGTAAAACTCTACATGAATTGTAGTGACAGGCAAGCAGAGTGTGTGTGTGAGAAACGTTCTGGAAGAAACATGAATTTACAAATATTCATATCATTATTTCACTACTGTGGCTGTAATTTTTATTCTGCTTGGTTTGGCTGTATTTCAATTTGTTGTACATCTGTTACTCTGTATCAATGTTTTCACTGCATAAGTTGTATTTTCTGAAGAGTTATTTGTTTATTATTATCTCTGCTGCCGTTAAAGAGAATTCGATGATTGATAATATGAAATAAAACTGTTGCGACTACCAAATCTTTTGCACTTGCAACACATCCATGCACTATGTCCAGTCTTCAATGAAGAATACCTGCAGTAATAGTTTTATCATCTTCCAACTGATAAATAGTTTTATTATATTTTTTTTCAAACCCTATTATATTTCGCTGCTGGTACTTGTTTAGAATGTCTTTTGAAGTGGATTATTAAGTCATTTATTTTACAGCCTGAAAAATAGTTTTTACTTATTAATAGTTTTATTAAATCATATTTGATTTATTCATTAAATATTTCACTCATTTGTATAATAGGTTTCAACTTCAGAATTTACTAAAGCTGAACAGGAATTTCTAAATTCACAGACAGAATTTAAGGAACTTAAACAATCTTCTTATTCTGGAGCAAAAGATGTATTAACAGCTGATTTAGACAAAAACATTGATACAGAGTCAGAGACTGAGTCCGAGGATGATCCAGATCAATATGAACTGAAACATAGAGATAGCATAAAATATAGCGGTTCATATAGATGTAACTTGGAAGCTATCTTTAAGGTAATGACCAAGATAAAAAAGAAAAACATTTTATCTTCTACTGGTTTGTCTTATCTAAACAAAACCCCCTTCAGCAATTTCTTTCACATATTTCTGGATGATAAAATGCAAAGAAAAGATTTTAGAAAAAGTGTGAAAAGCTTAGATGAAATAATAACATCATTCGTGAAGACTGAAAATGCATTTAGAATAGGGGGTAATTTGCTAAAATTGACCGAAGAAGATGTAAGTTTGATTCTTGGTATTCCTTTGGCGGGGAAAGATTTATTTCCAGTTGGGATAATAAGTAGAAGTAATTTGGACGAAGAATATTCAGTTTTTCTAAATAAGCATTTTGAAAGAGACGAAAGAATAAATCAAAAAACATTAAGCAAAAGGATCAAAACAATGATTGATAAGAAAATCGGAGATGAAGACTTGATCAAGTTACTTCTTTTGCTATTGGTTATCACATTTCTTTTCCCCAACAATTCTTCTTATCTACAATGGGGATTTATTCCAAAATTGCTTAATTTGAAAAATATGAACTCAATTTCTTGGGCAAAAGCAATTCATGGACACGTCTCAAAAAATGTTGAAAAATTTGCTAAAGATCCAAGAAGCATGCCTGGATGCTCAATGATCTTATTGGTATGTGTTATTGCTTGTCAAGTTACTCTTGAATAATTGAATTGATTTATAAGTAATTTTTTTTTAATTTGCAGTATTGGATTTGTGAAAAAATGCAAATCATATCAGCCAAAAAAGGATATGAAAATGCAATTCCACGAATAGTAAAATGGAACTTATCGTTGTTGAAAAGCATATCTATCAAATCTATCAAGCCGAAAAAGGTATTTTTTACTCTTTTTTATTTAATACTACTGTTCTTTAATGTGTATATGTGTGTGTGCATATGTGTGTGTGTGTGTATGTGCCTATTGTTGTAAAATGCAAGTCCACAAATAGTAAATTAACACTATTGTTCTTTAATGAAAACTTGATGAACTACTTGGCAACTTTTAACTTTTACAAGTAGTGTACTGTGTTTCGGTGTTTCGGTGTTTCTAATATCACATGAAACAACAATTATACACTGATAATACTTCTTAATATCAGGCTGCCATTTTCAAATTTAAATTGTGTAAAGCTAGTTCGATGATGTTTTATCAGATGAACTTTTACTCATTTGGCAAAATACTACCTAATGGTCTCATTTGGCAATATACTACCTAAAAGTCTCATTTGGCAAATGTTCTCCTAGAAAAACTTTGCCTTGTTCAGCACAGCATCATCAAATGATATGGTAGATTGAAGTGTAGGATTTCAGTTATTTCAATGCTTTAAAATATGGTATTAGGAAGAGGTTCATTGCTTTAAAATATGGTATTAGGAAGAGGAAAACAAGATGCTTTTAGTGTATGATTGCTGGTCTAATGGTAAGATTCTACTGTATGGATCCTAGAGTTTTTAGATTTGACACACCTAGGCATTTGTTGCCAGATTATTATTCCTTTAAAAAAAGGAGAAAAAACCATGTATAGGATCATTCCATCGTATGATTATCACACACTATAAGTTCTTGATTGGAATATGAATTCAGATTTTCTATCCAAGCGTGATTGAACTCTGATTTATGGATTGCGTATTGTTGCAAATTACAAGTTCTGTTGATTGGTATTGTATGTGAATTTTTGGTGTGAAAGTTGAGATATCACATGTGCACAATCAAAGTAGTTTATCAAAATTGGAATTTAAACTAATTTTTTCATCTAATTGTTGCGAGCTATGACTTCTGTTTTACTGCATACGTAGCATGCATACACAATGAGAACAAGAAATAGTACTTTTTAATTGTATTTCTGTTGAGCCCTTTCTATTTAAGTTATTATTTTGTTTATTAGTGCAAGTGTATTTTGTATTGTTTTATCAGTTAATGATAAATGATAAATAGTTTTATCACTTAATTATAAATGATAAATAGTTTTATCACTTAACAATAAAGATAAATAGTTTTATCACTTAATGATAAATAGTTTTATCACTTAATGATAAACAGTTTTATCACTTAATGATAAATAGTTTTATCACTTAATGATAAATCGTTGTTGAAAAGCATATCTATCAAATCTATCAAGCCGAAAAAGGTATTTTTTACTCTTTTTATTTAATACTACTGTTCTTTAATGTGTATATGTGTGTGTGCATATGTGTGTGTGTGTGTATGTGCCTATTGTTGTAAAATGCAAGTCCACAAATAGTAAATTAACACTATTGTTCTTTAATGAAAACTTGATGAACTACTTGGCAACTTTTAACTTTTACAAGTAGTGTACTGTGTTTCGGTGTTTCTAATATCATATGAAACAACAATTATACACTGATAATACTTCTTAATATCAGGCTGCCATTTTCAAATTTAAATTGTGTAAAGCTAGTTCGATGATGTTTTATCAGATGAACTTTTACTCATTTGGCAAAATACTACCTAAAGGTCTCATTTGGCAATATACTACCTAAAAGTCTCATTTGGCAAATGTTCTCCTAGAAAAACTTTGCCTTGTTCAGCACAGCATCATCAAATGATATGGTAGATTGAAGTGTAGGATTTCAGTTATTTCAATGCTTTAAAATATGGTATTAGGAAGAGGTTCATTGCTTTAAAATATGGTATTAGGAAGAGGAAAACAAGATGCTTTTAGTGTATGATTGCTGGTCTAATGGTAAGATTCTACTGTATGGATCCTAGAGTTTTTAGATTTGACACACCTAGGCATTTGTTGCCAGATTATTATTCCTTTAAAAAAAGGAGAAAAAACCATGTATAGGATCATTCCATCATATGATTATCACACACTATAAGTTCTTGATTGGAATATGAATTCAGATTTTCTATCCAAGTGTGATTGAACTCTGATTTATGGATTGCGTATTGTTGCAAATTACAAGTTCTGTTGATTGGTATTGTATGTGAATTTTTGGTGTGAAAGTTGAGATATCACATGTGCACAATCAAAGTAGTTTATCAAAATTGGAATTAAACTAATTTTTTCATCTAATTGTTGCGAGCTATGACTTCTGTTTTACTGCATACGTAGCATGCATACACAACGAGAACAAGAAATAGTACTTTTTAATTGTATTTCTGTTGAGCCCTTTCTATTTAAGTTATTATTTTGTTTATTAGTGCAAGTGTATTTTGTATTGTTTTATCACTTAATGATAAATAGTTTTATCACTTAATGATAAATGATAAATAGTTTTATCACTTAACAATAAAGATAAATAGTTTTATCACTTAATGATAAATAGTTTTATCACTTAATGATAAACAGTTTTATCACTTAATGATAAATGATAAACAGTTTTATCATTTAATAATTTTTTTATTAGTAATTTTGGTATTAGTAATTTTGCACCTGAATTGGAGGTCCTGGTTTTGTACAATGACTATGATAAACTAAAACTATTGCACTTCAAGCAATCTATCAGATCAACCTACAGCTCAATGTATCTATCATAAATTGTGTGAAGATACAAGTCAAAATTTTGTAGTTTGCTGATTCTAGAATTAATTAATTTATATCATGAAGGTAGATTTATATCATGCAAGTGTATTAATTAATTAATTAATTAATTCTAGAATTAATTAATTAATTAATTAAAGTAGGGCCACATAGTTTGCATCTCAAACTATTTGGCATCATTTATCCGATTATTGATTTCTAAACGCGGGGTAGTAGAACAATTCTTGACTTCAGGCTGTTTATTCATGTTATATGTTTTCAGATTGCCTACAAATTCAAAAAAATAATGAAAGACGAAAAAAATCTGCTGCTGCTGCAACTGAAAAAGAGTGTGCAAGACGAAAAAAACGATGAGAATGATGAAAGTTGTCTCCAAATTCAAATAGAACAGAAAGATAAAGAAATAGCAAACTTGAAAGAAAAAGTTGAACACTTGGAAAAACAATTACAAGCTGAAAAGGAATTGAGAGTAGAATATGAAAAGAGATTAAAAGATGAACTTGAAATTCCAGAAACAGATATTATGTTCAGTCATATAAACAGCTCTAAAAATTTACCATCCTTTGACCTAATCAATTCTCAAGACATTCAAGCGGTACGACAACAACATGAACTTGAAATTGAAAAAAATAAGGAAAGCAAAAAAAGGAAAAGAAAATTTGCTAAGCCAAGTTCTATGCAAAAAAGGATTAAAGAAAAAGTGCGCAAGCCAAAAAAGGATCCGAACTATGTATATCAAGAAGAAAAACAGAAAAGAGAAAAGCAGAAAAAAGAAAAGCAAAAGTGCGCAAGCCCAGAACTCATAGATGTGGATAATCTTAGCACACCAGAACATATTGGGAAAAGCAAAAGCAAAAGGAAAAGGAAAATACAAGATTGTCCACTGTTCAAGTTATTGCCTGAAGACGAAGTAAACACTATAACCAATTTCTTCAAAATAACCGGAGACATAAAGTAAGCTTATATTCTTAAATTAATAAAAGACATATTCTTAAATGACAACTTTGTTTTCTTTCCAGCGAAGAGGTTTATAATTCAAATGATGAAAACATGATTGTGATACACAGAGATATGCTTGAAGACCTTATTTTTGGTGATTATACTGCTGGCCAGGTAAGTATTTATTATTATTCACACAAGTCATCACTATAAGTTCTTGATTAGCACACACTATAAGTTCTTGATTGGAATATGAATTCAGATTTTCTATCCAAGTGTAATCGAACTTTGATTTATGGATTGCATATTGTTGCAAGTTACAAGTTCTGTTTATCAAAATTGCATCAGAATAAATAAGCAACATGGGTGTTGGATTGTTTTCCATAACCTTTCTATCTTCCAAAATACGACAGAATAAAACAGGCATCTTACCTGGTGTGATAAGTAGTTAACTTTTGTTTTACTGCATACACAACATGCATATACAATGAGAACAACAAATATTGCTTTTTAATTCTACTTCTGTTGAGCCCTTTCTATTTAACTTCTTATTTTCTTTATTTATGATCAGTATGTATTAGTGCAAGTGTATTTTGTATTGTTTTATCAGTTAATGATAAATACTTTTATCACTTAATGATAAATGATAAATAGTTTTATCATTTTATAAAATACTCTAATGATATTTTCTGTCCAGATTATTGATTATTATTGGTTTAGAATAGCCAAAAGATTCGATACCAGTGCAAGCTTATCTTACTTTAACACCACAATAACGGTAACACTTATTTTTTAAATATACATCTAATGATTCATTAATGATGGTAAAATCAGTTTTGTAAATTACAATATTTGTTTTTTTTGACAGAAAAGCTCCATTTTGAACGTAGTAAATGTCAAAGAAGACCTCTTTATTCCAGCAGTGACTCAAGCACTTCAAGACCCGTTATGTTGTATGATGTTATTTCCTGTCCATGGTGGTTCACACTGGACACTTCTTACGTTTGAACCAGAATCTTCAAAATGGACGCTTTATGATTCTCTCTGCAACTCAGCAAGAAATGGAAGAATAACCAGCAGACATAAAAAACCAGCTTTAAAAATTGTAAGCCATTTTAAATTTTGAATTTTTCCATATTACTTGAATCATTAAATTTTCTTAATTTAATCAATAGCAAAAAATAGTCAATCATATACACAAGAATCTTCAAAGTGAAGAAACCAAGCAAAACAAAAAAAACCTGCTGTGCTTTCAGTTGGACAATGTGCTCAACAACATAACGGGTAATTATATTTATTTGCTTTCTTATTTTCATTAATTTTGCTTTATGTCATTACTATTTTATTCTTTACTAGACTAAAGATAAAAACATGTATCTTTGCACTAATGATAAATTGTTTTATCACTTAATGATAAATGATAAACAGTTTTATCGTTTACGGCTGTACTTATTTCAGTTATTGTTGGTAAGGTCATATATACATATATAAAGTGCATAAACTAATGTACATGTATAGAACATCATGTACAAGGTGTACATCAACCATAATTGCATTTGAAGCCCAAACAAGGCTCATAAGTAAACACCAAAGCCACAAAAATCATTCAAGTTATATGAAAAAAGAAAAAAATTGAAGTTATTATTATTAATTATGCTCTAATGTTAAGTTTTTCTCCGTAAAAATGTTATTACTTACACTTTTTATTCTCATTTAAACTCCCTACTTCTTTTATTCTTACAACAGATATGACTGTGGAATATTTGTTATGATGAACTTAAGAAATCTGGCGCAAGGAAAAAATCTTGATGCAAACATTCCGCAGAAAGATGTTGACGATGTAAGAGCAAAAACCGCGTCCAGTATATTACATGATGAACCATACTGCTGGACAATGGAGAAATTCTGCTCTTCAACTTGAACGATTTGTTTGTAATTCATACTGCTTGACAATTAGGAATTTCAGTCTAATATAGGTATTTCAGTTCTAGTACACTGATGTAATCTGAAATTGTTGATGTTGATGTTAAAATGTTGATAAAAACATGTATTAAAACTATTCCTCTGCATATAGTTATGGGACCTGAGACGGTATTGTTGAATGTACAAATTATTCCTCTGTATGCCTATGGTTGTTGATGTAATTTGAAATTATTCCACTGCATGCCTACAGTAAATGGTCTGTGGCTGTTTATATTACCATTGAAGTAGAATTTGATTGTAAGTAGTCTTTGCTGGGTTTTGTGTTGGTGAGTGTTTTGTTCTTTCACTATGTTTATCTGTGTGTTCTTTTTGGTCAGTCTCTTGGTATTGGCACTGTTCACTTGGGTATTATTTGTGTAGCAAGTGTTTCTGTTTTTGGAGTGTTGTGGTGGAAACATTTGTGAGTTGGTGGATCTGTTCTGCTCATTTATTGTACTAGATTTGGTGGTTGTGTAGTTTTCATTGAGTCGTTGGACTGTTGTCCCTAGTTGCATCACTTATTCATTTCTGGTTTCAGTGGTGAAGCTTGCTCTCAATTTGCTAGTTTGTATGGTTAATCCTGTTTTTCTCCAGTTTCTCCTGTTTGGTGTTCTACGGGTCTACCACTCGATGCAATTGCACTTATTCTCTCCTTGGTCACGGCAACGGCCGCTGCTATAATACAACTTTCTATTATACACAGTTTTGGTCATATTACTACGATATACGTTGCTACATTGCTGGATTTTATCTGTTGTGACATAGTTGCGGCCACTAGCCAATTTATGTCTATATGTTTACTGTGGCTCTTGTATTTGGTGTCCATTATGCATTAGTTATATGACTAATATTATGTCTATATGTTTTCTGTTGTGACATAGACGGGCTGCATAATTAAAACTACTAACTTGATTAAATAAATAATAATAATAAAACCAATAAGATTTAAAAAAAACCAGAAAAAAAGATAAAATCTTTTATCATTTTTCACATAATACATACAAACAGGCTGAATAATTAAAAATCTTTTATCATTTTTCACATGGTGTTCATGCAGAATACTATTGATCTAGGATACATCTGTTTGGTCGACAACTATTATGTCATCGTCTCCACAGCATATTACTATTTCAGCTGCTAATACTGGAGAGATTACTTTGGTGATTACCATCATATATGGCAGTAACTTCTCTGAAAGACAACTAATATGACATCAAATAATTCAAAAACTGCTGGCATAAACAATCCATCGATTTTAATGGCGGACTTTAATAATGCTCCCCCTCGTTTGGATTAAAAAAAAACAGAAAAAAGATAAAATCTTTTATCATTTTTCACATAATACATACAGACAGGCTGCATAAATAAAAAAACAGAATAACTCAACATGTTTGCAGGGACGATACCAAAGATACAAAACCAGCAAAGACATTGAACGAAGTAACGAACTAGTGGAGGAGCCTATTAACAAACAAAGGCAGTCACAGCCTGGACCATCATGTAACGAAATAGAATCTATTAACTCACCGCACCAACAACGGAAGAACAGGCCCAGTTCAACCAGTAAAATACCACAACACAACTCGCATTGCATATATGACAAGGACAGAATGACAACAAACCCCAAAGGAAGAGCCAAGTACAAGTCAAAACAGCCTAAAAGGAGGCCATAACAAATGAACATAGTTATTGAACCTTCAATGGCTTTGAAAACATGGAAAATTATCAAGGGATACACCACTCTATAGCATAACTAGGGCAAAGCCTAACTTAAAGTGCTACGCATGGAGGAAGAGCACAACATAGGAGACACATGCCATGCATCACCAAACATTCCACCCAAAACATTCAAAAAATAGATCCACAAACAACATAAAACCACTTCAGACCACACTTGAAAACAGATGTAGAACACACATAGACAGGCTGCCTCCGAAACAGCTAAATATTTTTATATTTTTATCTTTTTCAAATAAAGATAAATAATTTTATCTTTTTCTAATCAACTACTGTATATTGCCACGTACTTGTTAAAACATAACTTTAAAATAAAAAAAGATAAAATACATTATCATTTAATAAAAACATAACTAAAATTAAAAAAAAAAAACAAAACCAACATACACTTCAAAAAAAGACCCTTTAGAAATAATACATGTTTTCAACTCACAAAAATACATGTTTTCAGCTACATGTTTTTAACTCACAAAAACCATACACTTTAAGAAGCTAAAAACAACACCTCAAGAATGGAACTACCTTCCTAAGATATCCAAAACCAGCCATCATCAACAATAAAGCATAAAACTCCTCATATAATAATTCACAGCAAAAACAAAATCACAACTGTGCAATAAAAAAAACCAAATAAACTATGATCCAATATTTCTTACAATTCAATAATATCTCAAACAAAGATAAACAAAAAAACATTAACCCTATTAGTCATAGGTCTACCATAAAACAAACATACAATCAAACATAAAAAAAATTCAACCACTTGATGCACAACTTCTACGATTATGCCCAAACTTCTTACACTTTCCGCACTTATTCCGCTTCCCATGAAATACATCCAACCCACCAAGTCTGTTAACTCTTGGCCTACCAGCTCCACGAATAGCTTTAGGAGGATGAACAATAGAAGACCCTTCAGAAATAATATCTTTCTTATCAAAAGTAGGAATAGGATTAATAACATGTGAGTAAGAAGCTCTATACGCCTTAGTCGTGAAATAATATTCAATAAAATCATAAACATTAAGCCTTGACATAATAATGCATTTCAAAGCATGTACACAAGGAAAACCGGTAACTCTCCACTGATTACAAGTACAAATTCGATTTTCAAGATCAACTTTGTGAGAAATAGGTGAATGCACTTCAAAAATAAAATTAGAAGATTTAGAAACATTCCAACCAAAACCTTCTTCTTTTAATTTTAATAAACGATTCTCCATTTTAGGACAAAGTACACTAGGCCAAGTAGAAGCTTCTTCTCTACGTTTAGACATTTGATTCATAAGCTTGATCCGAATACCATCTAAACAACAAGTAATAGGAAGATGTCTTTCTTTCAAAATCCAAGAGTTAAAGCTTTCCGCAACATTTGATTTATTCTCACCATACCTATTTCCAGGAAAAAATAAATCAGCCCAATGATCAAAAGGCTTATCCTTTAGAAATTCAATAGCTTTTTCACCACCAATTTGCCTATATTTTGCTATAGCTCTTTCAAAATCATGATGAGTAGCAGCTACAGCACATCGTTCCAATAAATGAGCCACCCACAATCCTTTTCCACTTTTTACAATAGAAGCAACATTATTTTGCATATGATGCAAACAATATGAATGAAAAGCGGTTGGAAAAACTTTAGGAATACTTAAAAGCAAACCCCAATGCCTATCTGAAATAAAAACTAAAGCACGATCAACTCCAATAGAACATTTTAATTGATCCAAAAACCAAGACCAATTTTCTTCATTTTCCTTTCCAACAATAGCCATTGCCAAAGGAAAAAATCCTGAAAAACAAAATTAAACAAACGTTACAAAATAAAACATAATATCAAGCTCACAAAACAATACATATAGAAACCCCGACTCTAAATTCAAGCTCACAAAACAATACATATAGAAACTTATGTTTACACATCTTTGCGTTTACTTCTCCAAAACATATGTTAAACTGCACTAATCACAAGAATATTCAGTAATTTGGGAACATGTAAATTTAGTCAAATGCAACTCACCCTTTTTTCTAGAACAAATAGTAAATAAAACCATACAATACAAAGTTTTCTAGAACAAATGGTAAATAAAACCATACAATCATGATTGGCGCTACAAAGTTAGAAACACAACCAATTTATCTAACTATACACTTAAAATACTTTACAGTATTGCAGTATAATTGTTAAACAAATACTAAACATAAGTTATAATTTTATAATTGCAGTATAATTGCACTTGCAGTATAATTGCAGTATTGAAGTATTCCAGTATTGCAGTATTGAAGTATAAGTGCAGTATTGCAGTATTGAAGTATAAAATAAATTGCAGTATTACAATATAATTGCAGTATTGCAGTATAAAATAAATTACAGTATTGTAGTATAATTGCAGTATAAATTAAATTGCGTAAATTAAAAAGCAACTAATATACCTTGATTTCCATTTTTAGCTGTTGCAGCCATTAAACAACCATTTCGACCTTTTAAAAAAGTGCCATCTAAAAACACCATTGGTCGGCAATGCGTGAATCCATGAATACAGGCTTCAAATGATATAAACACTTTTTCAAATTGATTAGTACTTTCTTCAACCACCATAGCAGAATGACCATTGGGATTACTTCTATCAAGTGCTTTTAAATACCAAACCAAATCATTATATGATTGTTCTTCATTACCAAAAATTTCAATTAAAGCCAATTTTTTACCCATGTAGGCATAATAATGACTCAAATTAATATCATAATTCCTTTTGAAACTGGCAATAATATCACTGGTTTTTCTGGTTGGTTCATCACGAACTTCATCTAATATTAAAGTTTTCACAAGATCGCTTTTAATCAAAGGACTGTTAATTGATCGAAATCCACCACCACAACTATGAGTTGATTCAAATCTTCTTACAAGAAAATGATCCAGCTATTTCAACTTACAAGAAGCATGAATATTAAAACTGCAACCCTCAACAGCACATTGAACTGTTATTCTCTCTTTGCAATTCTTCAAAAACTTTAGCTTAAATCCATTTTTAGCACAATATGCAATAACAGTTTTACGGAAATCAGAAGCACACTCAAATTTCTGACCAACCCCTGTAAAAAATTCTAAGTTCGAACCTTTCTTCATCAACTCAGTAAAATCACGTTCTTTGTCAAAGCTAAATTCTCTGCTATCAACTCCATCAAATTCAGTATTCATTGTATCATTAACACAAAGGGACTTACTAGTAGAACAAGACATGCTACTGCTGCCAACCTTAAGACGAGATAGTTCCTTCAACTTAACAAACATAACTAAAAACTCTTCTTTCTTGAAATATACTAAGCATAAAACGGCTTGCAAATCACTGTCAGTATGAACAAAAGTATTCTTTGAATCCCGAACATAAAATATATCAAAGCATAACGGAGTAAGATGATCCCAAACTTCACATATTTTATTTCGCAAGTAAGAAATGGTAGAATCCAAAGAAAGCCCACTTCCAAAGTTGTTTTTCTTAAAATCAATGACAACCAAAACACTCGGAACACTACTGTAAGAAAAAACAGAAAAAAGATAAAACTATTTATCATTACATTAAAATTACAATAACAGCAACAGCAAAAACAAGTTTATTATGTGTACCTCTGATCAGCCGCAACATTCATCTTCCTACAGCCAAACCAAAAAACAACTGACCAAAAAGATAATCTGAAAACATTCACATGACGTTAATAATCTGAAAAGAATCAATATAAAAAAAATAGATAATCAACTAAAACAATGGCACAACACAAGACCAAAACACAGAGACCATGACATACTTAGCAGCACACATATGAAAATGAAGGTAAAAAAAAAAACATGTGTATGTTAGACATGGCATGAAGGCAGCAATACCACATTCATCCCCCGGACGAGAACAACACATGTGTGCTTTTCCAATTGTAATGCACACATACAAGTGCAGAAAAAGCAAGCTCATGAGAGAGGCAGCGAGACGAAATTTATGCATTTTGAATAATTGCAAAAATGAAATTCTGGAGCCAAACCACATGTAAGCGAGAAACAAAGGGACATCCCATGCTTGCAATATTGCTTATTGCTAAAATTTGTAAAAATAAGCTAGAAAGTTTATATACATAGATGTATTTGTTCTCGGCAGGGGCTACTTGATGCTGGAATCGAAAAATGACCAAGGAAAAACGTTTTAATATAAGTTTGTGCTAGCATAGGATATACATACACATGTAGGGAGGTTGAAATAATAAATAAAAGAACGAACAAAGAGTGGACTAGTGTGTTATGGTCATTGGAGCATTATGCACTAGTGTAATGGTATCATACTGCATATGGGACTATCCCACTTGTACACGGTATTGCACTTAGGCTAGGAGAGAAAAATAAGGAGAAAACAACACCATTAGCACTGCACTTAGGCTAGAGCTTGAGTGTTATGAGAACACATGTCCCACTTTTGCACAGTAGGGACGAAAATAGATTAAATGCAATACTGTATACAATCTCAACTTACTCACTGGAATTATCCACCGACTCAAAGAAGCAAAGATACAAGCCTACAACAGACTGCAAAATCAACAGTGAGAGTTACTCATCCTTAACTATGTTATATCTTGCTCATCTCAACTGACCTAATATGTTCAAATCAATTGCAAATTTGTGCCTATCACAGAACAGATAAACTACTGAACAAATAAAGTCACAACTGATTTCGCACAATAGAAATGACAGAATCCAGAGAAAGCCTAATACCAAAGTTGTTTTATTTTAAATCAATAACAACCAGAACACTTGGAACGTCAGTTGGAAGATCACTGAAAAAAATAGAAAAAGATAAAACAATTTATCATTAAACAAAAGATTATTAAGCATGCCTATGATCATCTGAAATATTCATCTTTCTGCAGCCAAATCAGAAAATAATATGAAAGAACCAATCAAAATTGAATTGATAATTTCTCTGAAAACTGTACAAACCAATCAAAAATTGAAGAAAAAAATTTGAAATAATTACCTGAAATCGAAATCCGAACCGATCAAAATCTGAAATCCGAACGAACCAATCAAAATCAAATTGATAATTGAAATCAAAATCTGAAGAAATCAAAAGAAGTGAAATAATTACCTGAAATCGAAACGCAGTATATAACCAATCGAAAGTGGACGCTGAAATAAATTTTTTTGAGAAAGTTTTATTAACGAGCGAGAAAAGTTTTGAGTGAGAAAATTTATGGAGAAAGACGCCGTAGGATATATACCGTGGCCTGAAAACTTATTTTTTAAAACATCGGTCCTTAAAATAAATACTGTATAAAGTACGGTCACCAAAACCTAATTTCCAGAAGTAGAAAAGTGTTAGATCTAAGGCCATCTGTCCAAATTTGTATATTCAAATTTTCCTATATTTTTTTTTCACGCCTGCGTGCTTCCCAGGAAATCGGGATGCTACGTTTATATGTATACGTTAAATTTGCTTGCTATTCTATTTGTACAAATACCATCTAACAAATATTTAATTATTAATTGTCAACGGTAGAGTAATAAAATTGTAATCGTATACAACATTGTGTCACGATCCCAAAACATTAATAAAGTAGATCGGGTGACTGATTCTATAAAGTGTCAAAAAGACCACGGTTACCCTAAAATATGTTAGAAAAGCATGGGCTTATTTTTTAAATTAAAAATTACATTAAAATTTTATAAATTATTTTAAGATTGCATGTATAGAAGCTGAACGATTGTTGCAAACTAATATTTACTTATAATTTATTTTCTAATTCTGATCGCTCAGCTACTAAATCACCTACCGTTGAGCTAATTTGACTAACGACGAATTGTTTTGCAAAATGAACATTGGCTCCAACATACTTCTCAACTAAATTATCCTTTAATCTTATAAAATAATATTTTTAATTTTCAATTTCAATTTAATTATTATTTTTCTGCCCAAAATTTAGCAAATCTTATATTATTTACCAATATCTTAATAAATCAGATCTTAAAATAAGATCATTACTTATAACAATATCCTATAAATTAAACATATACTAAAATTTAGACTAATACTTAATCAACTAAATTATACTCATGAAAATATTTATTCAAACATATATAAAAGATTATTAAATCAATATTTGTACTTAAATCTTATTAATTCCAATTTATTATTTGAAACCCAAATTATAAAATAGAAATTCAATTTAAAGTTAGTAAAAATATTAGGTTGTTCCATTCACCCCCCCCCCATTTAGGGTTTTCGTCCTCGAAAAGGAAAATAGTTAGTTTTAAACCCTTATACAAATTTTAATTCAAATTCCTCATATAGTTTTTAGATACGATTTCAAAAGTTGAAACTTTCATATAAATCTAACTCATCAAACTACCTTATGAAAATCTAATTTCTATTTAAAATTTGAGATCAAAGCATGAAATAATTTCTTCGACTCAAAATCCCGATTTTATTTTTAAATCACTTGAGATATTATTGTTCATTTTTTTCATGTTAAATCGCACTTGCTTCGGGATTTTAAAACCAAAACCATTTCGAAATTTCAAATTTTTTACGATAAACGACATAACAATTCTGTCCCAAGTCTAGAGATTTCTCCCAATGAAAAGGCCATTAAACACAGCCTACGTAGTATCGATATAAATAGATAATGTCTGTGCGGACGTCATGCCTTTCTTTAGTCATGGGTTACTCGAATCTTAGTGACAAATAATTTCATTTCATATCCCAAAGTCATAAATCATTTCGCAACGATAATTTACAAATATTTTCAAATCATATTATTGTTGTTTTTCCAAACATTTTCAAAATATCGGGATTTCAAGTCATCGAACTCTACATCCAAATAACTTGGAAAACCAACTTTGTTCAATAGTTGGAAATCAAAATTTTCCACTTTACAATACAATTTAGCTTAAATCCAGTATTCTACCATTTTTAAACTTTTCAAATTTCCAAATCATAGGCTTTATAAACCATTTCAATTTATAGACCATATCAAGTTCTCATGAAAATAATTTCAAATTATCTTGCAAAAAAATTAGCATATTGGATATATTCAACATTTTTGAATACAATTTCAAAGTAAGAGATAATTCGAAATACTTATTTTCAAATCCAAAACTATGTTATTAACAACTTATCCATAGATCGGTCGATGCAAGGCAAAAGGGAGGTTTTAGAGATAGGATTGAACCATCACGAATATATCGAATAGGGAACGATAAAAAAGGATGACAACGGGGCAAGGAAACAAGCACGACGACCGGGGACAAGGTAGAATTATATCTTCAAAACATTCGTTAATTATTCAAATTTTATTCAATGATTCTGTATTACATCTTAATCTATTTGCAATTCAATTTATACTTCACAACAACTCTCAAAGATGTAATTTTCATTTTGCTTATCTATTTACAGTTTATATTTATTTATCAAAACATTTTGTTAAAATTTCCTAATATTTCAACACTTATCTAAACGGTTTTAAGTATTTGTCGACGTTTAAATCGCAATCATACATTCATCTCACTTTCAAAACTCAAAAATAAATATTAGTGATGTCGCGATCATCCCTAGAATTTATTTTCAACCGACTTGAGTGTGATTCTATATCTACCTAGTATATATTAGACTTCGTACACACGCTGGCCAGGCGTATATTCAAAATCTGTACATACTTGATAGTCCAATTTTGACGTCAATAAAATACTCAAAACCCTTATCATAAATTATATTTCAAAATAATCACACATTCCGAAATGATTTACTTAGTTTAAAATTAATTTATATAGATTTCAAAATGCGCTCTCTCAGAAATAATACTCCAAAATCTCATTATAAGGCATTTCTAATCCTATCTCTAATGAGATATTATAACTCTGACGAGTCCTATCTTTTGTTCAAATATGTTGTACCTCATAGCTTTGTTTAACCAAAGCTCTGATACAACTT
Organism: Allium sativum; assembly: GCA_030737875.1. Classification (NCBI taxonomy): domain Eukaryota; kingdom Viridiplantae; phylum Streptophyta; class Magnoliopsida; order Asparagales; family Amaryllidaceae; genus Allium; species Allium sativum. The sequence continues at coordinate 112,863,378 of CM060920.1, read as the reverse complement.
TGTAACGATCCTCCTTTTTGCCCAATTCTCACCGGTAACTAAACCAACTGAAATCGTTATTAAAGGCGGATAGTTATGGGTACAAACATATTTAAACACAAAAATAGAACTTTTTATTTCATTACAAAACTTTACATCAAAGTTACAATGAATCAGAGTATACCATAAGCTCAGCGGAAAAATGCTCACAGCGGAAGAAGTAAAACCAAAATAACGCACTAGCTCCAAATCCGAATCCAACTCTGAAGACTAAACCTGCAAACTAAACATCTAACTGACCGTGCAAAATTATGGGCACCCAGAGTTTAGGTAAAGATTAATAAACTCCAGGTCAGTCGTGGGATTGGTGTGAGAACTCAAAACATCTATTATTTATGGTTTATTTTAAAGTTGGGATAATTCACCGGGCTACGCCGCTAATGCGGAACGGGTTTTTCCATGTGAAATCCCGTGTACAGAACTTCGCAATGACTTTGGAAAATGAAGCAATCATAAGCTCGTCTCACATCACAACATGCAAACGCACACCAAATGGCCGAGTTTTGTCTTATGATAACAAAAAAATGCTTTAATACGTAAAATCTTCTTTTAATATTATCATTAGTGTGTAGTGTCGAAAATTATTTCGCAAATAAATATAGAATCATAGCCCCCATAACCCCAATTGGTTATATTGACATATAGGTATACAATCAAAATCGCATGGGCTCGTATTGGAGATTGGGTTTCCAACATGATGGTTCCTGACATGAAAGATCATTGGAGGACACAAAGCTATGTATTCCCGGTTAACATCCAGACAACGGACACCGAATACATAGCGCAAAAGTATATATCCCGGATAGCATCCAGATATCGGACACCGTATATACTTTATTCCCTCAGGTTTTAAGGTAGATATACCGCCGCAGCTTTTGATTTTCACTAGAGATTATGAATACAACCTAACCGCCAGTTTACCATCAATCCGGGGTGTGAGTTCGTCGATGTCACAATATACACAAAGCTACGCTTCAATAAGTCATGCTTTGATCATCACCAACTCATTTTATATCTCGCATATGCCACATTGACAATCCACGACATATCACTGATTTCAATCAATATACATCCCCCCAAGTTCATATGACTTAGAGCCGAGAATAATTAATTGCCACAAATTCGATATATACAAATAGAGATCAGTGCTATGCAGTCAATTTAAATGTCAGACACGCCATCCATACAAGTCCGTTCTGGGTCTGAACAGAGCAATAACCCGAGAATTTCCAAATATATTCAGATCTCATGCCAGTTATAACCTCGTATTGGTGATTTTCCCAATCCAAGACATCAGCCTCAATCCAAATAATTCAAAATTTCTTGGTTTTCACTTATCGATTTCCAAGTCTTCATTTCCTTTTTGACGTCGTTTTATAACTTGGAATGGTTTCGAGTACACATTCGATCCCGGCCTTTCCAGGTAATAAGCGCATTTTAAAACCATAGTTATGGATCATTTCAGATTCTGAATTTAAATCTCCTTCCAAATCGTTATTAAATTTATTTGCAGACCAAGTTGGATTTTACTCAACTTCATAGAATCTCATTATCGCCTTACCCTTCCTTGAAATTAAGTATTCATTTACAGGTATTATATTTAAGAACATAATTCTTTATTCGTGGACATCATTTCCGTGAGGTTTTCAAAATTTTCCAAATCTCAATTTGGTTTAGATTCCATTCAAACTAATTCAAAAAATTCAGATTTCGAAATTGGATTTACTTCTTATATCGAAGATCACAATTATTCCAACCCGTTTGTACTTAAAATGTAATATATTTCCATATCGAGATATCATAATTATTACAAAGTCGATCTTATATTCAAATAGAATATATTTTCAAATCATAATACCATAGTCTTTCAAAATCAGTTTATATTCAAAAGAGAAATTATTTTTATTCCAAATCTTAACTGGAATCAACAGTTTAAACCGAAAACAATTCCAGTTTGGGAAGTGGTCATAAAAATTTATAATAACTTAAAAGATAAAATTTTAAATAAAACCCTTTTTATGAGTATATATATTAAAATAATTAGAGTAAAATAAAATAATTTAAATCCCCACATATATACGTATATTAATTTCGTTACTAACATCATCTTTAGATTACAAATGATCTTTAAATAATAAATGATACTGTATAATTTATTTCAGAGTATAGGTATATATAGTTAACTCTTTCAAAACCACAATTGTTCCCTTCTTCCATATTTCAACAACTTAAAATTTATATTTCGGCTTCGGTAAAATTCATTTCTTCTTCATATCTCATTTTCAAAACTACATTCAAATCTGACCTCTCAAATTGAAATTCGTATTCAATCTATGTCTTGAACAATTTCTGTATCGTCGCATACTACGCAAAATATTTTATATTTACATTTGTGTCTCGAAATCACCTTACTTCAAATTATCATTCAATTTTTAATATTCACTTTAATTTTAATCAAAGTCTTGAAATAGCCTTTTCCAATACAAGTTCAATTTCTCACAATTATTGTTAAAATCGTTGTACAAAACCAGTGCTTATATCTTTCTAACATTTTCCGATAAATATTTCAAAACTAACCCGATCCTAACTGGTTTTTACGAACATCGGTCGATCATCTTTTTTTTTTGTTTTAAATAATTTGAAATTTTATTCAAATTTAAATTTCTTTGCATAATAAACAACCCATTTAAAATAATTTATTGAAATACTTCGAAACTGCTTCGTCTTTTATGAAAGTTATTTATAATCTTTAACTTAGTATTTCAAATCTTATTCCAAAGCTTTCAAATTAATATCTGTCGTTTAAACAATTTATTTAAAAACGTCACCTTAGTTTCCGAATATTCACTTTAATTTAAATCGATTGATAATTCCTTAACCTGTTTGAATATTGTTATGAACTCAACCATTTTCATAAAACCCATTATACGTATACAAAAATTCAAAATCCCATTCCTTTATAAATTTCAAAACCGGTTCTTGTGAACATGGTTTGATTATTTAAGATTTTTAAACAAATTTTAATGTACTTTCCGGATTCCGAATCATTAAATTTCTAAAAAATTGTTATTTACATGGCAAGGAGATTTTGACCGATTATTCATACAATTCCACAATTATGTTGTGCATGGCACAACCATAAACAAATAGAAAATCAATCATACAAGCACAATATCACTCGTTATAAACACAATAATAAACTAACAATAAATTTCGTTGTGCACAGAGCATTACGGTCAATAAAGCTTAGTGTGAAATGTGTTTAACTACGTACTGTCCATCTAAGTCATTGCACACAAATATCAACAAGCAATTAATTTACGTTAACATATCATAATTCTCTACTAATTATAATTAATCACAAATTAAAGAAAATAATTAAAGTTCTCACCCTCTTGTCTCCAACTCATTCCCAGGATTCGGTGTTTATCACGAACTAGCTTACTGACCATAACGAGCTTAAATCCATCTTATGTTTCCATTTGCATGCAGCAACTAACAAACTCACCATGCTCCAATTCCAAAGGCCATGTAAGCTTCTCTCCTATTACTTTCCCAATAATATCCGTGCTCATTTTTTTCTCTCTTTTTTTCGCGTTAGACAATAATAACACAAGAAATGTTTTTGGCTTCTGTTCTTTCACATGCTGCAAATGATACGCATAGACTAACGTGGGGACATGAATCAATGGGGAAGGAATTTATCTCCTGTCGATATCCCCCTCCTTCCTGATACTTGTGCAACTTGCCTCTTTTTTTTATCATAAATAGCGGGGCTGCGTTTTAATGGAAAGAAGAGAAGGGTCCTCACGGCGGAAGGGTCTTACATCGTCTTCAATATCTTCGACTTTTATTCATCGTAGAAATTATTCAGAATGGGTTGAACCCTGTCTTTTCGAATAACTTGCGCATCTTATAATCAAGTGATATGCGTGAACACGTCATGCGCCTCATTCCAATCCAGAATATTCTTTTATTCAAATATTCTTTTATATTGGGAATTATTCCCATTAATCTTATCCAAGATTTACTTCATCTAAACTTCTTGTTTAAATATATTCATTGGAAATCATTTCAAAAGATTATATAATATCTTTTCACAACTTAAACTAGATTATGGTTTATAAAAACTAGTTGGGATAATCTAGCCTTACCGAAGTAGTCATTCATTTTGTCAACCCAATCCCAACCTATTCATCCCATAAAGCAAAACTGGTATTCCATGTCTAACACCCATCGTGTTATCAGTAAATTTAGTTACCATTTATCATTCCAAATCTAATTAAAGATTCATTAATCGCATGGAGTAAAACTGGTGGTACTCCATCTCGAACACTTCTCGTGTTTGGTAATTTCAATTACCATTTAACTTTCAATCTAATTAAATATTCATTAAAACTACAACTTAGTTTTAATCTCAAAAATCATTACTGAATGATTATTGAACTTTAGGAAATGGATCCTGTCTTCAACTGGGTTAAAGAGAAAATGTCATTTAAACACCGCTCATGATAAACCCAAAATCAACTTCCATTAAATTTCCGTATTAGACCCATTCTATAAGTGGAATAACGTCAAAGATTTTAAATTCCAAAAATAGTAAAGGCCTTCCTTTGTAGAAGCTTATTTCAATTATTATTAATCAAATTCCATTCAATTCCAATTTAATTAAATAAATTGGAAAATTCTGTAAACCCTAGTTAAAAGTTTTATTCCATTCACTAATGGGTTAAAGAACAATATTATTGAAGATAACATTCATGACACACCCAAAATCGACTTTCCCTTTCATTCCGATTTAATTTATTAAATTGGAAAGCTTCCATTAAATCTTAATTAAAAGACTTACATCTCAAATTTCATTTTCAACTTGGTTTAAGAACAGTGTTATTAAAGATACCATTCACAAAAAACCCAAAATCCAATTTCATATTAAATGCAAGCTTTTGAATAGAAATCATATCGACTTATATTCAATACTTTATTCTGAAACCAACAAATATCGTATTGGAATAATGGTGCCTATATCTTCCCAATTCGTCAACAATATCTATATAGTCCCGAAATCCAATATTGAAACATCCGAAGATAATTTCTATTCAAATCATTTCCAATTTATACACTAGAAAAAACTCTGGTAATATCAAAACCACTTTTAAAACCCATTTGATTATATTAAAACATTGTATACTTGTAAGCAACACTTTCAGATAAAAATAATACTTATCTTTTAGACCTTCGAATATTTAATCCAAACTCTTTCCAAATCATTTATTATGATTTATTATAATTTATTCATATTTTTTTGTTAAGGCATTTACAATCGGTTTCCAATATCGGCCACCAATCTGACATATTTAAAAATCCAACCGTTAAAATTTAAATCTCTTATATTCATTTGAAAGGAGTTTTCGATACAAACCAAACGGTTCCATTTTCAGAAAAAAACCAATGGTCGGATCTTCCGTTACATCCATTCAAATTTAAGAGTTAAACTTCACGAAATGTCGCTATGCAACACATCCTATTCAAGCCCAAATTCGAGTTATAAATTTAAACAAAAATTGATATACTTCCAAACCAATTATATAAAATATATATATTCATATTTAAACTAATTTCAATCGTTTATCTTCAAAATCTTATCTACGCTTCCATCCAAATTCGGACATCGAAATCAAACTTTGATTTTTCACATAATATTAGATTATTAATATATTTATTATATGTTCCGGATTGGAATGAAATTCACTCAGACATCATATAATTTTCACTACCATGAATTTTATACGTGCAACAATAGCTATAAACAACCATCCAAATAACATCTAGTGTATATTCATATAAGCTTCAATCTAATAATTGGCACTTATTTCAATCAGCCAATCAATGGATCAACATACAAACTACATACAAGGGAGATGTGAAAGTCAAATATCATCCCGAGACCTGTGTGGGGTTTCCAACCAACAAGCAATCAATTTAAATCAACTATTAATTCATGAATTTAACCATATCTAGTTCAATTCAAATTATTTTTCAATCTAACCAATTTCACTTAAACAAGCGATGATAAATTCATCATTTGAACTATAAATGGATATTTAATCCAATTTCAACTACCAAAAATATTTGAACATCATTCTAACATATTAATTAACTCAACATCACATATAAATCATAATACAATCAATTATCCATTCATCCGTATGATTTTCAGACAATTTGTGATATGAGCTACCATATACCATATAACAAATCTGTGATAATTAATCAGATAAAAATCAATATAGGAAATCAATATATCTTCAATTACAATTATAATAGCTATAAAAAAATCAGTTTGAGTGAGAAGATCTCACATTGGTCGTTTTCGCCAAATAACTTCAAATCAATTTATTGAATTAGACGTTTTCTTCCATCAAAAATTGCCATCAAGCTCCAAATCTCTCCAAATCAAGCTCTGGTCGATACGGTTCCAACACATCTTGAATCATCGAATTCCGATCTTATATGAAAAAGTTATGTATTTTACAAGTCTGATGCACATATATAAGTCATTAACTTAACATATATTAATTAATTATCCCTTAATCTCTTCTAATCCTCTCCTCTAATTCCCTTCTTCTCCAAATACACAACAACCCATTCCATTTTCATACACAATTTCCATAACCTCATTGATCTGTCTTCAACTTTAACACCATGAACCCGAGCACGAGCTCCTCCCAAAATCACGTCCACGACCTCAAACGTGCGCTGCCCTCATGTAGCTCCCGACAAAAATTGTCACCAAATCCACTCAAACTTTGCATATAACCTTCAAAACATCTCACAAACTCAAATATAAAAACCAAATCGAACATCATTGCTTCGATCCTCTAATTTCTCCAACCTTAGCCACATTCTCTTTACTGTGAAAAAAAAGTAGCCCTCAAAATATGTCGCACCCCTCAAACTTCATACTAAATTGAAAAACATACTTCAAGGATGGAAAAGATATTTGTTTTAGATTTGATTTGGATTTTTGAATTTTTCATTTAGGTTTAGAAAAGGGGTAGCCGTGATTTTAGAGATTAGGTTTAGGTTTGGAATAGTTTAAGACAATTTATGGTGGAGGCTTATTATTTTTTTATTAATTTTATATTTAATTATACTCAGATGTCGCTTATTTTCATTATTTAGAAATCTGTGTGACCACATATTTATCCTGTTTTCAATAAAAAATGACACGCAACTACTCTTTGACATTACGATCCCAATGAATCCGTTTCGTCGAATTCCAAGTCTATTTGCACAAACAACGAATTTTTAAGGTCAAAATATTGATTGTTTTTCACATTAAAATCTCGCACTATCACATGCTGACTTAAAAAATCTCGAAATTTGGAATTCAACCATAATTCGACGCTATAGATCCAATAAAAAAAATCATCGAATCTCGAGGTTGTCTCAATAACGTTTCTTCATAAAACTTCCCAAATTATTACATTGAACGGTTTCATCGCGCCCGGCCACATACTAAGTCTGTTTGGCGTGAAATTTGAAATCTAGGAATGGTTTAATACTACAAATCCAGAAAAATTAGTTTCGTCAAAAACGGAGGTCAGTTGCAAAATGTCCATTTTTAAGGGCTATGCAATATTAAAATATTAATAAAGTTCATAGCAACTATTTTAACTTTTGAATTGGACATGTCTTACATTTTATAATATGAAATCTTCATTAAAATGATATTGTTAAATAGATCTTAATGTTTCTTGTTTTATTGAAATCCGACATATATTGAATTCTATATATTCATTTAAAGTTCAAAACCTATTATTACGAACTACCACGACGTTGCGAGTTCATTTTAATTAAATTTTAAATTCTTACATTCAAATTTCGTTTTTAAATAAATTTTAAGTCGTTAATTTTCAAAATAAATCATTTGAAATATTTAAATTCCAATAAAATCAATTTAAAAATAAATTTTGAATTGGTTCGAAAATTTAGGGTTGTTACATATAGCTCTGGGCTAGTTATGGCATCATTCTCCAATCACAAGAAACACCGTACTTATCATAATCATCATATATAATCTTAAAAGGGTAAAGCATCAGCAAAAGGAGTACTTCACTCCAAAACATCATATATCTCAAAATAAATGTATTTGAATCCCAATTGCACTTCGCAAATGTATGATCACTTCGATCAAGTGGAAATCATCAAACACCAATTCATAAAATGAAATTATCGTAAATAATGTGCACGTGCCAACATAAAATGCCTACTTTGAGCTACTGCCTACTTTGGGCGTTAATAAGGCCCACTTCGATCCTAGCCAGTTACTTATACGTACTCAAATTAGGCGCCCGTTAATGCGACCACTTCGGTCAAGTATATCTTGACCACTTCGATGAAGCGAATATGTATATGTGACTCCCCTGAGTCCTGACTTCCCTTGAAGCTAGTACTGGCTCATGCTTATAAGTATTCGTCACTGACTCCCAGTAACCCAAAACAGTGGTAATTGTGCATTCCATACCACACGTTCTCGCTGTTTAGTTTACTTGCCGCTTGTCAACTTCGAAACTAGAAAACCTCAAAAAAAAAAAAAAAAAATTGAATCGTCAAATCACCACCAATGAATCATTAGCTTCGATCAGACGATACTAAAGATTAACAAATCTCGTATACCTTCGTGTCCCATACCACGGGATTTAGGATATCGTTTATTTCCCATCATGTCATCTCGAAGGGTACAGAAAAGTGTAGTTTTACGTAAGAAAATATTTGATCTTTCGAAACTACATTTATATAACAACTTCTAGAAATCAGTTGTTTTCTTTCTTAAATCCTTGTTATTTTGAAAATAGGTTTTATGCTATTGTTTTAAGGCTGTTGAATACTAAAAATAAAATTTTAAAATTCATTTTGCCTCAAAACTATAATGAAAATGATATTTGTATATATCGAAAAACTAGATTTTAAAACGTGCATTGTGTGCTCAGTATGACCAAAATTCATCACAAAACATATCGGAAAACTAGATTTTAAAACATGCATTGTGTGCTCAGTATGACCAAAATTCATCACAAAACTCAACCATTGTATCATCGTTCATTACCTAACTCTGATTTTCAAATTTGGTTTCTAAATAGCTTAGTTTTATTAGCTTATATCTAAGCAAAACGCAAATGAAAACACCATAGAAATTCACTAAAACAAAGCACCAAAATCAAGTATTAAACTTCAGGAATTATTACATCTCAACACAGCAAAGGAGCATAGGATCCTTTCTCCTTCAATGCCCCGAGGTCGGCCAGGGAGTCGACCCCTTCCCTAGTGGCGATCACTACACCATAATGGCCAATTGGAAACTCTTATTTTTTTCAACTGCCAACACTTATATGTGTTGTAGACTAGTGATACTAATATGTGTTGCTATAGCAAAAATGTGTCACCAAAAAAGTGCCAACACTTCTATGTGTTGATATGCCTGGTCAACTATTCTTTTCTAAGGGAAAAAGGGTAAGTTGCCACACATAACCCTAATCGGTACCTCAACGCTTATTCCTCAACACTTATTCCTTCCAAGCCGTGTTCTTTGAAATTAGGTTTTTCTGTCTGGAGGCGATTTTCTACGTTTCTTTGTTCATCCAAAACGCCGAGTTTTCTTTAATACTTTCGACAAAGGTATGTTTTTTCCTCTTCAATTCGTTCTTATTGTTTCCAATCTTCGATTTTTCATTCTCCATTTCGAGATTTTGGCTTATGTAGATCAAAATTATAACATACGATCGATTTGTTTGTTACGTTTATTTCAGATAGATTTACTATGAATTTTGACGCTTAGATACCTTTTTTGATTGCATGTTTTCAGCTGCCATATTCATTGTTATTTAATTGGCACTTTGTAAAAAAATTATGCAAAAAATATACTTGTTGCCATAGCTCTGTATAATGGGTTTCCAAGTATTAGTTATGCAAAAAATAGTTGACTGCCTTACTTTAGAATTCAAGAAAATTTAAGGCATTAATCTTTAAGAAAGCACTTCAAAGGCTAACTAAGGCTACTGAAAAGGCAAAGATGGAGTTGTGAACTTAACCCCAGACAAACATTAGGTAAAAAGAATCAAAGGTTCCTCCATTTTGATCCTATTGATAGGTATTACATTAGGCTACTGTTGACAGACACAAACACTTACAAGGGAAACTTTTAAGGAACTTTGTGTTGATGCTCTTGATAGGTATTACATTGATAATGTTGTTGGTACTGTTTAGATTAACAAGCATATTTTATAAATCCTTCACTTTTTTTTCATTTTGTTTAAGGCTTAAAATGCCTGTTGAGAATGTTTAAGAGATGCAGAACTATCATTTACATATTTCGGTGAGGTAAATCTAGTTGGAAGATCAACACGTATTCCTATTGTTTAGGAGATTGTGAAGAAAATGACAGAAAAGGAGCCCAATGTCACTGTAAATAGTTGAAGGATTAAAAGAAGGATATGTTTGGCTATTTATCAAAGATTTCTTAACCACAATCGAGGTTCTGCTGTTAACCAATTTCATATGAAGCACATGTAAAAAATAATTAGTTTGGCAATTTTCATATTTTAAATACAATTTCATATGAAGTACGTACAAACATTAATTAGTTTTTCCATTTTCATATTTTCATCAATATATGCATCACCATACTTATTTATCATTTATTAACTTCTAAGAATTTTGTTTGGCTTAGAACTGAATGTTATGACATTTAATAAAATTCAAGGTTGTTGATATCCTAATTGGATAATATATTTTGGCTACTGTTGCTGATGGGATTTTTAAAGTTTTTATTTGTATCAAGTTCATAGTTATGAAAACAGATTGGGTATTTTGCAGAATTTTCTATGCCATTCTCCTAATAACTCAAGTAACACAAAAGTTCTACTAACCCATGGGACAAAAACTTCCCCAGCGCTTCACTTCTCGTTTGTGTGCCAAAACGATGAAACTATTGTTTCAATTAAGGCTAGCCTTTTCTCTTTTACTAGCCTTTTCTCCTTTTTAAATCTACTTTCTTTATGTTAGAGTCCACCTAAAGCTTTAGTTATCACTTTAACGAAAATAACAATAAAATCACCATATCAAGGCTGGCCATTTTCCATCTGTCTCTTTTATATAGTTTTTCTCTTCACAGCCCAATCAATGCGTGTTATCATAAAACAATAAAAAAGGCGCACTCTTATTTTCAATATACATCTACGCTCACTTCTCCTTGTAGTAAATTTATTGAAGTAATTTTTAATTTTAATTTTTTTGCTTATACTGCTATTTGCATATGTATTTTATCTTACCTCTAATCCATTTTGCATCATGCCCACTGATATAGATGATTGAGCTTTATCTGAAGTCTTTAAAACATTAATAATTGATATGTTGTACTAACGCATGACATTGTTATTTTGCATAAATTTGTTAATTTGCATATATATTTTTTCACTGTCATGTTACTACATGACAGTGTTATGTTGCACATCACTTTACCTCCTCCTTTTTATTTCCCATCTATTCGAAGGGTAGTAACAAAGATAGCTGGTAAGTATATAGTTGGATATCAGACTTTTCCCTTCTTCATATGTTTTTTCTTCTAAAACTTGTTGCAAATAAAATATTGGAAGTCGGTTCCTTCTGTTTTTTAATTCATTTGGTTTTTGTTCTTCTGATTCACTATTAAGACAATGATAACCCCGGCAAAATGTGCTAATGTGATATCAACTATTTTGGACCCAAACCATTATTTTATTGTACTGGGATACCAGAATTTTGATATTTCGTAAATAAGTTGAAAAGGTTCCTATGATTTGTACTTCTACTTGCATTCCTATGTGTTTAGTTTTCTCAAATCTTTACTATGTCATAGAAGAGTCGGAAAAACTTAAGGGACATGCCTTATCATTGTGCACATTGTAACTGATGTAGAAAGCAGAAACTCTATATAAGATGTTCAAAATTAGATAAATAACATGTTCCAAATCATTATAGGATAAAAGATTGGAAGATAACATGATTGTGATCGTAATTTACTCTGTGACAGGAATGGATGAAGTAGTTTCAGTCATTCCCAACAAAGTAAGAAAGCCCCACACTATGAATTCAAGGGACTTTTTAGGCTTTCAAAAATAGCAAGTAGGTTGAAATTTGAAAGTGATGTGATAGTCAGAATGATTGATACTGGAGTTTGGCCAGAGTCTGAAAGTTTTAACGATGTGGGATATAGTCCAACTTCGAGTAGATGGAAAGGAATTTATCAAACTCCGTCCAATTTCACCTGCAAAAGTAAGTTCTTAATGGTCGATGCAACACATTTTTGGTTGTAGATATCTTTTCACTAAAGCTTTTACCATGGAAATTGAGGCCAACATGGTCACAGAAAGTCAACGACGTTTATTTGGTATCATTTCTAGTCTCGTGATATTAGTCACAAATTTATATTTACATGTTTGATCCATGTGACATGAGTGAGAAATGATTAAATTTTAAGTGGAAACTTATGCTTATATCAGATGGCTGCAAAATGATGTTATTTGTGTGTATACATATACATACATAATACATACATACATACATACACACACACATGCATATACATACATATTCATACATACACACATAGTTTCATATTTAGAGGAACCAATGCATTTACATATGTAGAATAAATGTGATGGTAGATACAACCTGATGCCACATGACGCAAGATTTGCCTGTTTTCAGAGATGTCTTACACATTTAACAGGATCCTATAATGTCCTATACAAATTATACACAAACATAACTACTAAGGTTCAAAGGTATCCATAGTAAATAAATGTATCACTAAGCGCTTCCTTTATAATTTAAAGTTGTTTTTTAGGCGATCGGTCCCCTTTCACCACTTTTATGCACAAGATGATAATTTATAAACAAAGTGAGTTCTAATTTCTCGAAATAAACAATTGTGTTCAGCGTGTGATCCCAATTATTTCTTTTAAATGTGCATTGCGACATTACTTGTATCATGTGATGTCAACAGAAAGATCATCGGTGCAAGAAACTACCGCATAGAAGGAAAAATACAGAAAGTAGACATAGCATAGCTGATAATACAGCTATTATAGCTATTCTTGGGCCATCTTCTTAGCTTCACTGATATTACAGCTATTCTTCTTCAGGTTTGAATTTTTCTTATGTCACGTTCGAGTATGTTGTTGTATCAAAATATATTGGTACATCTTGGTAAATGTAAGCAATCATTGGTGCATACTTTTCAATTGAGTCTATAAAACTGAGTCACTTTCAACGATATGTGGCAACTTAATTTTTATGAGTTATACTCAAATAATTTTAAACTGGTTATTTTAAAGTGGATTACTTATTGTTACTTTTATTTTATTTTTTAATCTTAATCCACAGTTTGTCTTTGATTTTTGCAGTTTTTGGGAATATAAATAAAAATATGATTTTTGTCAGAACTTTTATGTCATGTAATGGTTTTCGTTGGTGTCAGATCTAAAGTATATCTCTGAAAAGAGAGTATCATGGGTACTAAATGCCACACTAGCACTTAATTACTGCTGAATATGGTATAATAAAATACATTTCAGATTAGCATATCATCTTCTTTGTCTTACATGACATGTTCTTCTTTAGCTTTTTTCAGGTCAAAAAAGGCATAAATTGTTTAGCGAAGGAATTCCAGATCTTTTATTACTCATATAATGGGCACAGAAGATGACGGAAGATAAGCTTACTTATCAAGATGAAGTTGAGGTATGCCTATTAATTCTCTTTTCTTTTGGTTATTTCATTGGTTGTATCCCTGATGTTTTGAAGTTATTGGGTGTAGTGACTTCTCGATCTAAATTTTGGTTATACTTTTTCCATTGCACCGTTCTGGAAGTAAAAGTGTTTGAAGGACTTGGAACTACCATAGATGTGGTGCATGTACTCAGTTTCCCATGTGATTCAATCTCCTTTAACCTTAGAGGTTTGCAATTGAATTCTTCATGTCCGATGAAGGATGTATGCAGATAACTGAAACATAAGATATTGCTTTTATGACATGATTAATAAATTTTGCACCATTTTTTTATGTTACAATGCAAATTGTCTGAGTTTGGACCATTATCTTTAATCAGGTTTCTTTTCCTGGCACATATTCACTTATCTTCTCCTGGAAACTCAAGACACCAGCTTGGAAGAATGTTAGCTATTCATCCATCGTAAGTTGTCTCTCTATTTTTTTATTTTTTATTTACTGTATCACGCTTACGATTAAATAACTAATCATATGATGTTGAAAATGAGAGGGTAAATGGAAACATGAGCGGTATTTCAGAGGGGCTGTTCTATTGCTTTAATACTTTGTAGTAGTACATTGTATTTGCTTACTTACCTGGTTAAAACTTAGAAGATAAATCTGTACTCACTGAATTTATTTCCATGTTATTCCAGAGGGGTTGTTCTATTGCTGTAAGTGCATAAATTGAGAGGTTTGCTTAATTATTCTTGCAACTTAGTTTGCACAACTGAGTTGCAAACTCATTTGCGCAATCTGAGTTACACAAATTCAGTTGCGCGAACTGAGTTGCAAACTCAGTTGCGCAAAATGAGTTGCAAACTCATTTGCGCAAACTGAGTTTATAATTTAGTTGCGCAAAATTAGTAGATTTTAAAACTGAGCCGAGGCTGAATTTGCGAAATTTTTTACATGGGACTTTTTTTAATTGTGACAATTGGTTATATAGTAACTATTGGAACAATCCTGGGATAAGCTACTAATTATTTGTTGTTTCTGTAAAAATGATTGCATTTATATTTTGTAGGCACTTGTGGAGGAGGAGAAAAAAAACAGAATTTGGAATGTAATGGCAACGAGAAAGCAAATATGTGTTGAGAAAGTTGTTTGGATAACATAAGTTTTGGATCCGGAAGCACCGATTTACGATGGTCCTCAAAACGGACATTACAAGCTTTGTGGATTTTCGGATGGAGGCTTTATGATATGGTCCACGTTTCGTCTTCGCAGTATCTAAAATTCTGTGTATCTTTAGTAAAACTTTGTATTGCTTTTTATAATTTGAACATGATATTATGGTATTTTGGAATTAGAAGCATGTAACAAATATTTGAGCATTATGCGAATGTGACATTGTTGAATTTGAAATATGAAAGTGTGTCAAATCTTATATTGAATTGATATGTTGAATTATATATGTGATTAGAAATCATAAAGACATGTTACTCATTTATAAGTGTTAGCAATTTATGTATGCAAACATTTACAAGTGTTAGTAGGATTATGACACTGACATTTATAAATGTTACCATATATTATGGTTACAACAGTTATAAGTGTTAGCAATGAATATGTTTGTAACTCTTATAACTGTTACCATATCTTATGGTTCCTACATTTATAAGTGTTAGCAACGAATATGTTTGTAACTCTTATAAGTGCTACCATATCTTATGGTGCCAACATTTATAAGTGTTAGCAATGAATATGTCTGTAACACTTATAAGTGTTAGCAATGAATATGCTTGTAACACTTATAAGTGTTAGCAGTTACTCTGTTCGTAACACTTATAAGTGTTACAGGAAATTCCTCACACGCCGTTGGTGACACATAAAATGTTACAGAAATTATTTATAACATATATACTTGTTGGGAATCCACTGTTTTGGTGTAGTGGATCGATTATGCGGTTAACCCCTCTAAGACACCGGTAGACCTGGGAGCACACATTTTCTACAGGTTGATTTCCTTAAAGAAAAAAAAACCTAACTTGTAGGCCACACCTACCCATTCAAAAATTCGGAAAGCCATAAAATTTTGAATATGCATTCTTAGATAACTTTTAAAAGATGTAAAAGATTTACATCAAAACAGTCAAGGATCAAAGAGTTATGGTAGCATAACAATGAGGTTTGGTTGTGATTTCAATACAGAAAAAAATTGAACACAAAAACTCACAAAAGTTTATATATTTTGCACAAAAGAGCTTTAGGGTTCTCAAAACACCATAGTTAACTATATATGTGTGAGGTTAACTCACCTCCGAAGCAATTTGCTGCAATTTTAGCACAAATTAAAGCACTGGAGGCTGATTTTGTTTGCAAGAACATCACCTTTTTACCTGTAGCCAGATAACTGCTACATGCAAGAAAAGATAGTTCACTATAAGTGATAATCTCAACAGATTGACGAAGATCTTGGATTAAATTCGGGTTTGAGTTTATTTACCTACTATTAAAGAGTTTGTAAAGCTAATTTCTTCAAATTAGAAGTGGAATTGAGTTAATAGAATCTACAACAAAGTGTTTACTAAGCTATCCTTATTTTCCTTTTATTGGAGAAGGAGGTTATGAGGAGAAATGCAAGTAGCCTCCTTTTCACCAGAATATTATTAGGCTTAGGTAAGTAATAGGCCCACTATAACAACTTGCATTTTCATAAAAAAATATTTAATTATTTAAATATTCAAAACGATTAATTTTGTGATTTACTAATTTGGGTTATATTTTAGATTGAGACTTGGATTGCCTATTCAAGTTGAATTTGAAACTCTTGGGTTTAAAATTAATGTAAGTTATTTTGAAGCCTTCGATAATTGTAATCGGTTATAAACGAAAATAAGAAACTATTATCAATAAATTTAAATGTTTGAAAATCTAAGTATTGGAATTTGAGATTTAAGTATTAACTAATACAAATTCGATAACTTCATTTATCATCGTTTAATTAATCGATATTGATTTTAAATCCATTTTGTAAATTCATTGATATTAATAAATAGTTTGGATTTAAATCGATATTTAAATCGTATTTTAAAATAATATTTTAATATGGAAAATAGCTAATTTTCGAACGATCTTGGAATTTGATGAAACCAGTTTCATTGGATCCGGAATGGTAAATTACTGTAAGATATCAATTTTCGTATCCACTAGAGTTTTTATGCGGCCTTGCGCAATATAAACGCATATCAATTTATGATTTGAAATTAATATATATAATTAAATTTCAAAAATCTTTTCAAATCAAAATTCAAATTTGTCAACTCTTATTAATGTTAACTTAATGGTGATGTGATGGCTTGTGTGTAATGTCGGTCTAACTTGGAAATCTTGGATTGCTTGAAGTGAAAGCTAAGAAAATTGGTTGATTTAAAATAAACTTAAGTCCTTTTAACGCATTTTTTAACTAAAACCTAATCTATTTCTGAGCCGCCCCTCCTTAGTAGAAGACGAGCAACTATCTTTGTTCGATATTAATTCCCTCTGATCTCCCTCCCCCAGCCTCGGTTGGCGTTGATGTCTAAAGGAGTTTGGTTTGGCTTGGAGAGAGCTACACACTGGTGGTGGTGTTTGATCTCTGGTGATTTGATATGGGCACGACAGCGGTTTGAAGAGCATGTAGGTTTTGGGATTTTGCAAGAGATGTGGTTGTGGAGGCAGGTTGGGAGTGTAGGAGTCAGAGCGGCAAAGAGTGGCACGAGGTTTGGTGGTCATGGATCGAGCCCGGTCGCCTTTAGCGTTGCCAGCGTAGTGATGTATGGGGCAAAGTGGGTTCGGGCCTGGGAGTGTTGATCGAAAGGTTAGGGCACAAGTTATTTTCTTAAGCTAGGTTATTAAGCTTAACTATGGCTACTAATGAATTAGTAAATTTATTAAATTCATTTAAAAACTTGTAACGCTCATATCTTTTTCGTATGAGGTCTGATTCGCTCGAAACAAATTACCTTGGGTTCGTATTCGCGAACACTATGCGTACGCATTAGATTGAAGTGCTTTGAAGCTGTTTGGACTTTTTTATAATTTCAAGTGCTTGTTTGAAATTATATAAATCGACGTGAAATAGTCTAATTGGAACGGATGGTGAGTTAACTCTCACACTTTCTAGAGTACTATGTTTTCATAGCATATAATATAAATATCTATTGTTGAATTGATATTTATTTGTATTATATGTTTTCTTGTTCGTTTTTTGATTAGTTGATTTACTACTTTGTTGGTGGATGTTGAGATATATTCCCATCTATGAATGGATGACCTTTGACATTACCCGCTTTTAAGAAGAAGATTTATCTTAAATGAATTATATTATATTATCCGTTATATATGCACGCAAATAACAATTTTGTTGCATAGGACTATAAAAGTGAAAGCGGAGTGTACGTAGCGAATTAGGTCCCAATGGAACACTCCGAAAATCTACACATCTATGTGTTATTATTACAGGATTAATAAATTCCTTTAATTATTCATAATTATTCTCATTCATTTGTCTATATTTATATTTTCTTACATTTAATTGTTATGTTCGTTTATCATCCAAAATGGACTTATGCATATTCCCCTACTGATTATATTGTCAATGATAGAAGTAAATTAACATTTTGTTTAATATAAGCTTGGGTTTTCTCAAAATTGGAATTTGAAGAAGATTTTCATTTTAACTAATGATATTTAGAAATTTATTTAATATTCAAGTTATAATAATATAATTCAATTATCTATTTTAACAAATGATAATTGAGTCAGATTTTGCATGAGTAACAAAACCGAGAATTGATTGTTCATTCTAATGATTGAAAATTAGTATTGAATTAATTATTATAGTTACTGAGACTTTATTTTAATTAATTTCTTCAATTAATGATTAAATGAAACTTAATAATCATTTAAATAAATGATGTTAGAGCTCCAATAACTTATTCTAACTAATGAGATTTGAATTGATTAGTCAGTTTTTATTTCCTTTTAAAAGGAAATTGAATTGAAATTGAACTGGTTTAATAAAATGAATAAAACCACTTTAATTAATCAAATATAAATGGTTTAAGAGTAACTAACTAATTTATTATAATGTTTTAAACTTAATTAATAAAGTGTGACGGCCCGCCCCGCACCAGCCTGCATTTCCTCCAAAAGTGCGCTGTACACATGCCCGACTAGCACAAGACGGTCGTCATAAGAAAGAAAAGAAGAGAATGAACTAATCGAGAAACCTGCAGAATGTCTCACAGCGCATGGAATAAAATATAATAATAACATACTTGACACAAAACAGGCGAGACAGTGCATAAGCTGATAACAAAAACCAACATCAATCTCAAAGCAGCGGAAATCCAAATACAGCTTATTACAATTTTCCAAATTTACTGTCTCTAAACAAAAGAAAGCTAAAGTAGAAGATACACCAACAATGCCCAAGCAGTGATCTTCAACAACACAGGGAGAATACTATATATATGTATTACGTGGAAGCCTCCTGCTCGTCTCCGGATCATCTACCCGTGCATCACCAGCTAACCTGTCTCTAGTCTGCTCGTGTGAGCACCCAGAGTAATAAGAGGAGACATAAAACTCTGGGTCAGACATAAAGCCTGGTATGAGCGATAAGCATCTAAACAGAATAATAACAGGTATACTAAACCATACCTGAACCTGGACCTGCAACCAAAGAGTTAGTACCACATACCGTACAATACTCCAAGGTGCCATAATAAACGATGTAAGAATACGGGGGTGGGGTGTGCATGTCACAATGATAGCAAACAAATCATCCATGGTAACCATCCTCACATCTCTCACTCAGTGCGTAAAGCGTACGACATCTACCACTTTGGAACACTAGACAAACTGAGGCAACGACGAATCCCGACTTGTAGAAACCCTGCTGTGACCAAGACAAACACTTGGAGTCATGACCAAAACATTTCAATGACCCACTTCATTGGTCGTAGCCCTTGGTTCTACCGATGCCATAATGGCCCTGAATCCGCCTTCGCACCTCCTACCATAGTGGTCCAAAGCTATAGACGTCGATAACTCCTTAACACGCGTCCCGCAGCAAAGCCCAATCATGAAGTGAACTCGTTGATTCCCATCTGAATCTTAAGCTCTAACTTCTCATTTGGACTTCCTTTGCATCTCGGGTTTTGGTTGAATTGGAGTGGGTCTTCAGAAAAGTTGTCGTGCAGTAGCAGCTCTAGAATTCGGTTCGGTTCGGTCACCCATGCTCGGTTCGGTTCGGAGTGCCACCTTCCTCTGGGTTCGGGTCCTTCTCCTTGTCTTCTTTCATTCGATTCGGGTCGGGCACTTCGCTCCGGGTCGGGTCGGGGTCCTCCTCCAGGTCGGGTCGGGTGTCCTTCCCTCCAGCGCTCCAATCCCTAGCTTATTTCTTCACGTATTCCGATCCGATCCCTCCTTGCCATCTGATCCGCGTGGCTTTCCCTCTTGCTAGTTCTCCCGAGTGTTTGCTTCCGATCCGAGCCCTGCATCTCCAAGTCGATCCGATCTGGCCTCCAATCACTCTTCCGATCCGATCCGCTCCGCTCCCTAGCTTACTCCGATCCGATCCGCTCCTTAGCCTACTCCGATCCGATCCCCTTGTCCACCCCAACTCTAAGTGAACAGCCTTCCTTTTTGCCAAGCCTCCTCCAGCGACAAGTTCCAATCCAGTTCGAATCCCCTTGGTCAGTTCACAAATCCGATCCGACCCCCTTTCTCCGATCCGAACCGGTTCGGAACCTGCACACTTCTGAAATTTTCCAGCAAGCTTTCTACGCCATTCGACGACGTTTTCGAGCAATTTAACTATTCTAATCAATCATAAAACATACCAAAGAGTCATAGCAACATATAACAGCAACCACAAGCAACAAACAACAATTTAAATGAATCAAAATGGATCAAAAGTGGCCAAAACCTCACATTTTCCTATAATCCCTCTTAATCATGTTTTAAGCATACGATTAGCAAAACACATCGAAATTAACCCAAATTTCTAACAGAGCCTTAAAACATTATTTTAGAATTTTAAGAATTTTTCCAGAATTTATTTACGTATAAATTCGCTAATCTCCACTAATTACCCTTAATTAACCGTAATTAGTGTCAAAATGATGCTATCACTCACCTTGGCCACAAATGAAATTCTCAGAACTGAAACTCCTCTGATTTGGAGCGAATACTGATGTCTAACAGCAGCTCTAACCTTGCTTTGGTGCTTTTTCTCCTTAACTTGGTGTTGCTAAGCCTAATCTTCAATTAGAGAGTGATTTGGGGTGTTTTAGAGAGATTTAGAGAGTGGAGGCCATGGCTAGGTCAAGAGAAATGAAAGTGGCGGCTGGAAAATGTCTAAAGAAATGTTTTCTAACCCTAATCAGCCTCCATATACCCCTAAACCCGAAATTCCCCTTGGGCCTAGCTGCTAATCACCCGTTTAAGCCCAATTAAGCTGTTTTTAACCATCTGAAACTTGTTTCAGCCATATCTCCCAAACGGTAAGTCTGTTTGGCTAATGTGACCACTCTACGGAAAGAGAAACCATCATCCGAAGCCAATGGAAGTGGTTTCAGGTCAAAATTCATTTCCAGTCAAAAGTTATGGCCAAAACAGTGCCAACTAGGGGTAAAATGGTCATTTAAAAATCGAGAAAAATCATGAACATGGGAAATGACCCCAATAGTCGTCTCCCAGAGTTACATGACCATACGACTTCGTATGTGAAAGAAATAAATATCCTACGATCCTATGATGCGTAGAATGCGGGTCGTTACACTCTCCCCCCCTTAAGAAATTTCGTCCCCGAAATTCCTTAACCCAAAACATACAAGGGATCCCGCATGCCCAACAACCATATACAACAATCAAATATGCAAAACAAGCAAACAAGCCTATCCTAGCATGCGGAAAACTAAATTGAAGTCAAGATCTTACCAGGCAAAGAGTTCTGGATACTTCTTCCTTATGTCCTCCTCTGTTTCCCAAGTACAATCATTCTCGTCCTCGCTCCACTGTACCTTGACTAGCTTCACCGCCTTCCTTCGAAGTTGCTTCATGTCGTGTGCGACAATACGGGCCGGCTTGCGGTTCCCAACCGCCTCGGGCTCTACTTCGAAGTCCTCTAACTGATCAGGTGAAATAGTCATGTCTGAGTCGTGAACGAACTTCCTTAGTTGGGAAACATGAAATACGTTATGAACTCCCGCCATCTTCTCCGGTAAGTCAATTCTATATGCCAAATTCCCGACTAGTTCAAGAACAGGGAACGGGCCAACAAATCTTGGTGCCAACTTGCCTCTCCTGCCAAATCGTATTACGCTCTTCAACGGAGAAATCTTGACAAACACCAAGTCACCAACGGAGAATTTTAAGTCTCTTCTTCTCTTATCAGCATAACTCTTCTGCCTATCTTGGGCTGCCTTCATTCGTTGCTGAATGATCTTGATTTTATCTGAAGTTTCCCTCACCACATCTGGTCCAAGCATAAACTTCTCGCCAGTTTCTATCCAACATGATGGTGAGTTGCACGGTCTTCCATACAAAGCTTCAAATGGAGCCATACCGATACTGGATTGGTAACTATTATTATATGCAAACTCTACTAGATGCAAATGGTCATCCCATGATCCACCAAAATCCAATATACATGCTCTCAAGAGATCTTCCAAAATACGATTCACCCTTTCCGTCTGACCGTCGGTCTGAGGATGATATGCGGTACCGAGATGTAATTCTGACCCTAGAGCCTCTTGTAAGCTCTTCCAAAACCCACTAGTGAACAACGGGTCTCGGTCGCTCACAATGCTTTTAGGTACTCCATGAAATCTCACTATCCACTTCATATACAATTCTGCTAACTTAGTTGCCGTCCTGGTCGATTTGACTGGTATAAACCTTGCACTTTTAGTTAGTCGATCTACAATTACCCAAATGCTGTCATATCCCGATCTAGTCCTTGGTAAACCATCGATGAAATCCATCGAGACTTGCTCCCATTTCCATTCGGGGATTTCTAAGGGCTGTAACAACCCACTAGGCTTCTTTTGCTCGGCTTTAACTAGCTGGCAATTCATGCACTTGGATATAAATTTCCCAACGTCTCTTTTCATCCCTTCCCAGTAGTAGGTCTGCTTCATATCTCGATACATCTTATTACCACCGGGGTGTATAGTCAGCCTTGAGTGATGACATTCTCTAAGCACTTCATCCCTCAATCCATTGACATTGGGTACAACAAGCTTTCCATTCTTTCTAAGCCATCTATCTCGATCAAGCCCATACTTGTTCATCTCCTCATCGATTCCCATCTCTAACTTGGAGATGATTTCCAATAGGTTAGGATCGTCCCTCTGACTAGAGCCGATCCGCTCAATCAAAGTGGGTCTGATCGTCAAACTCGCTAACATTTCTGGATCCAATTCGCACTTTGGTCTGAAATCAAACCCCGCGATAAACTCCAGTTGCTTCCATTCAAGGAACATGGCCCCCAAGCTGGCATGTCTTCTACTCAATGCATCGGCCACCGCATTGCCCTTTCCCGGTGTGTATGCGATGTCAAAATCATAGGAAGCTAAGAACTCTAACCATCTCTGCTGACGGAGATTTAAATCCTTCTGGGAGAATAGATACTTCAACGACTTATGATCTGTAAACAGCTCAAATCTTTCTCCCAAGAGATAGTGTCTCCACATCTTTAATGCGAACACGATCGCTGCCAATTCTAAATCATGGGTAGGGTATCTTCTCTCGTGCGGTTTCAATTGCCGACTTGCGTAGGCTACAACCCTACCGCCTTGCATCAATACAGCACCCAGTCCGGTACCACAGGCATCCGTGTATACCGTCATCTCTTCATCCCCCTTAGGAATGACTAACACTGGTGCGCTTGTCAACTTGTCCTTTAGATTCTTGAATGCATTCTCGCACCTTTCATCCCAGACAAAAGCTTGATTCTTCTTGGTCAACTGGGTCAATGGTGCTGCTATCTTGGAGAAACTTTGGATAAACTTACGATAATATCCCGCTAACCCCAAGAAACTTCTTACATCTGTTGCATTCTTGGGTGTAGGCCAATCTTGTACCGTAGCCACCTTTGCTGGGTCCACGGCAATACCATTCTCTGATACAACATGACCCAAGAACCTCACTTCCCTCTTCCAGAAGTGACACTTAGAAAACTTTGCTTTCAATTGGTGTTTTCTCAACACCTCCATCGCTACTCTTAAATGTTCCTTGTGTTCTTCCTCCGTCCTCGAATAGACCAAAATATCATCGACGAACACAAGGACATACTTATTCAACTGATCTCTGAATACCCTATTCATAAGATCCACAAAATATGCCGGGGCATTAGTCAGCCCAAATGGCATAACCAACCATTCATAAAACCCAGACGGCGTTCGAAATGCCGTTTTAGCTATACTCTCAGCTTCCACTCTAAGCTGATGAAAACCTGTCGCGAGATCCAACTGAGAAAATACTCTCGCGCCACTCAACTGATCAAACAAATCATCTATCCGCGGTAGAGGATACTTGTTCTTCCTCGTCACTTTATTCAACTCGCGGTAGTCTACACACAAACGAAGGGAACCATCCGCCTTGGTAGCAAACACAACTGGTGCTCCCCATTCAGAAACACTCCTTCTGATAAATCCCTTCTTCAAAAGATCGCTGACTTGCACCTCGAGCTCCCGCTGCTCTCTTGGTGCCATACGACGAAGTGGCATCACTATAGGTCTGGCATCTTTTACCAAATCAATACGAAACTCAATCTCTCGGTGTGGTGGAAGTCCGGTCACTTCTTCGAAAACATCCGGATACTGGCCAACCACGGGCAAACCTGACAACTCACTATGCGGAATGTCGAGGGAGTTTAGAAAACTAGCCAATACCCCCTTACTGGGTAGACCACCAAACACTATCCTCCGCCCATCATCCGCTCTAGCTGTCACCAACAAGCCCTCACAGTCTACCACCACCCCGTATCTTTGGAGCCAATCTACTCCCAAAATAATGCCAAACCCAGTAAAGCCCAAAACAAAGCAATCACAAACAAACATGCATCCATGACTCGATAGAACCACATTACGACAAATCATGCTAAGACTAGTCGAACCACCAATCGGGTTCGTCACTACTAAAGGTCTATCAACAATCTCGGGCTCCAATCCCAACCTATCTACCAGGTCACTAGATATGAAAGAACTGGAAGCTCCGGTATCAAACAAAACTCTAACAGGAACATCATAAACAGAAAGCATACCTTGAATGACGACATTCTTTCCCTTCTCCGCCGCAGTTGGGGCATTCGACGAAGAAGGAATAGCATTAAGAGCATATGCTTTCACCATTTGCTTTTCCTTAGGGGGTTGTGGACACTTGTCCTTGTGATGTCCCAATTGGCCACAATTGAAGCACTTCCTATCTGCTGGCTTGGCCCGACAATTACTAGCATAATGGCCCTTCTTACCACAGCTGAAGCACTCCACATCCTGCTTATTCTTTTTCTTCTGGCCATCCTTAGCCTGATTCTGCTTTCTCTTATTCTGAGAACCACCTTTGCCTCCACCACTAGCTTGTGGCTTTGGCTCATCTGCGGATGCAACCTCAGTCTTTGGCTTAGGGTAGAGACTTTCTGACCTTAACGCTTTCCCCACAATCGATTCAAATGTCTCATCGATGTGGTTAATAAGTTTTTCCCCCAAGTACTGATCCAATCCAGTTATGAATTTCTCGTTCTTTTTCTCGGCAGTATCTATAAGAGATGACCCATATTTTGACAAAGTGTCAAATTCAGCAATATACTCCGAGACAGCCCTGCCATTCTGCTTGAGCTCCAAGAATTTCTTAAACAACATTGACTTCTGAGCAGCTGGGATGAACTTCTCACTAAAGCGAGCCTTAAACTGCTCCCAAGTAATTTGGTCTTCGGGAGTAGCTGCCTTTATAGCATTCCACCAATTCATTGCCCGCCCTTGCAACTGACGGGACGCTAGCTTTCTCTTCATCGCATCCTCGATACCCAAATCCTCGAAGATACGTTCGCAACTATCCACCCAATCCTGAACATCCGTAGCCGACTCCGTTCCGTGGAACGGCTTCCCTCCAAGGCTAGTATAATCCTTATTCAGCTTGGCGAAGTCGACTCTTGGCGCCTGCACTATTGGACCACCACCATTTCCACCATTGGGAGCTGCCCTCTGTACATCCCTAAGCATCTCTCTCATGAGGTCAGTAAACATCGTCCTCATGTCAGCAGCATTCCAATTATTGGCCCCTCTACCGGTACCTCTAACATATCGGCTCATCGTCAATCTGAAAAAAATGATTAACGACTCCATAGTGGTGCTAGTGCAGTACGACTTCATCCTTATACTACTAATAGTATATATATAGCTTTTAAAAACCAAAGTAATCACAAATACGCTCTCTCGTATACGTATAATATCTCTCCCTGATAACTTCCCTAGGTTAACTACGCAACCTAGAGCTCTGATACCAAGTGTGACGGCCCGCCCCGCACCAGCCTGCATTTCCTCCAAAAGTGCGCTGTACACATGCCCGACTAGCACAAGACGGTCGTCATAAGAAAGAAAAGAAGAGAATGAACTAATCGAGAAACCTGCAGAATGTCTCACAGCGCATGGAATAAAATATAATAATAACATACTTGACACAAAACAGGCGAGACAGTGCATAAGCTGATAACAAAAACCAACATCAATCTCAAAGCAGCGGAAATCCAAATACAGCTTATTACAATTTTCCAAATTTACTATCTCTAAACAAAAGAAAGCTAAAGTAGAAGATACACCAACAATGCCCAAGCAGTGATCTTCAACAACACAGGGAGAATACTATATATATGTATTACGTGGAAGCCTCCTGCTCGTCTCCGGATCATCTACCCGTGCATCACCAGCTAACCTGTCTCTAGTCTGCTCGTGTGAGCACCCAGAGTAATAAGAGGAGACATAAAACTCTGGGTCAGACATAAAGCCTGGTCTGAGCGATAAGCATCTAAACAGAATAATAACAGGTATACTAAACCATACCTGAACCTGCAACCAAAGAGTTAGTACCACATACCGTACAATACTCCAAGGTGCCATAATAAACGGTGTAAGAATACGGGGGTGGGGTGTGCATGTCACAATGATAGCAAACAAATCATCCATGGTAACCATCCTCACATCTCTCACTCAGTGCGTAAAGCGTACGACATCTACCACTTTGGAACACTAGACAAACTGAGGCAACGACGAATCCCGACTTGTAGAAACCCTGCTGTGACCAAGACAAACACTTGGAGTCATGACCAAAACATTTCAATGACCCACTTCATTGGTCGTAGCCCTTGGTTCTACCGATGCCATAATGGCCCTGAATCCGCCTTCGCACCTCCTACCATAGTGGTCCAAAGCTATAGACGTCGATAACTCCTTAACACGCGTCCCGCAGCAAAGCCCAATCATGAAGTGAACTCGTTGATTCCCATCTGAATCTTAAGCTCTAACTTCTCATTTGGACTTCCTTTGCATCTCGGGTTTTGGTTGAATTGGAGTGGGTCTTCAGAAAAGTTGTCGTGCAGTAGCAGCTCTAGAATTCGGTTCGGTTCGGTCACCCATGCTCGGTTCGGTTCGGAGTGCCACCTTCCTCTGGGTTCGGGTCCTTCTCCTTGTCTTCTTTCATTCGATTCGGGTCGGGCACTTCGCTCCGGGTCGGGTCGGGGTCCTCCTCCAGGTCGGGTCGGGTGTCCTTCCCTCCAGCGCTCCAATCCCTAGCTTATTTCTTCACGTATTCCGATCCGATCCCTCCTTGCCATCTGATCCGCGTGGCTTTCCCTCTTGCTAGTTCTCCCGAGTGTTTGCTTCCGATCCGAGCCCTGCATCTCCAAGTCGATCCGATCTGGCCTCCAATCACTCTTCCGATCCGATCCGCTCCGCTCCGCTCCCTAGCTTACTCCGATCCGATCCGCTCCTTAGCCTACTCCGATCCGATCCCCTTGTCCACCCCAACTCTAAGTGAACAGCCTTCCTTTTTGCCAAGCCTCCTCCAGCGACAAGTTCCAATCCAGTTCGAAACCCCTTGGTCAGTTCACAAATCCGATCCGACCCCCTTTCTCCGATCCGAACCGGTTCGGAACCTGCACACTTCTGAAATTTTCCAGCAAGCTTTCTACGCCATTCGACGACGTTTTCGAGCAATTTAACTATTCTAATCAATCATAAAACATACCAAAGAGTCATAGCAACATATAACAGCAACCACAAGCAACAAACAACAATTTAAATGAATCAAAATGGATCAAAAGTGGCCAAAACCTCACATTTTCCTATAATCCCTCTTAATCATGTTTTAAGCATACGATTAGCAAAACACATCGAAATTAACCCAAATTTCTAACAGAGCCTTAAAACATTATTTTAGAATTTTAAGAATTTTTCCAGAATTTATTTACGTATAAATTCGCTAATCTCCACTAATTACCCTTAATTAACCGTAATTAGTGTCAAAATGATGCTATCACTCACCTTGGCCACAAATGAAATTCTCAGAACTGAAACTCCTCTGATTTGGGGCGAATACTGATGTCTAACAGCAGCTCTAACCTTGCTTTGGTGCTTTTTCTCCTTAACTTGGTGTTGCTAAGCCTAATCTTCAATTAGAGAGTGATTTGGGGTGTTTTAGAGAGATTTAGAGAGTGGAGGCCATGGCTAGGTCAAGAGAAATGAAAGTGGCGGCTGGAAAATGTCTAAAGAAATATTTTCTAACCCTAATCAGCCTCCATATACCCCTAAACCCGAAATTCCCCTTGGGCCTAGCTGCTAATCACCCGTTTAAGCCCAATTAAGCTGTTTTTAACCATCTGAAACTTGTTTCAGCCATATCTCCCAAACGGTAAGTCTGTTTGGCTAATGTGACCACTCTACGGAAAGAGAAACCATCATCCGAAGCCAATGGAAGTGGTTTCAGGTCAAAATTCATTTCCAGTCAAAAGTTATGGCCAAAACAGTGCCAACTAGGGGTAAAATGGTCATTTAAAAATCGAGAAAAATCATGAACATGGGAAATGACCCCAATAGTCGTCTCCCAGAGTTACATGACCATACGACTTCGTATGTGAAAGAAATAAATATCCTACGATCCTATGATGCGTAGAATGCGGGTCGTTACACTAAGTGTTTGCAAACAATTAATTTATTGATTATGAAAGACCATAAATATGATTGAGTAATCTACAGAATAATCAATGTTGGTTTAAAAAGATATAAACAAATTTAATATTTTGGTTTATTTTCCTTTGAGAGTGTTAAAGATGGTTTGTAAGTTATGAACGTAAAGTTATAAATTGTCCCTCTTGATGTTTAATATTTACTTACTTAAAGTAATTAAATTCAATAAAATATCTTTTGGATAAATAGTATTGTTTAGTTCTTATAAATGATAGTTTTACAAAAATGAATGTATACTTTAAATAGATATAGTTGAAATCTAATAAGATTAGTTGGTATTTATCAAATTGATGTTTTCAAATTAACATTGATTTAAAATTTCCTTTGAATTCGCTTATACTCACAATTTCCTCTTTAAAACTAATATTTTAAAGAATATGCTGATAGTGTTTTCTTTCAAATATATATATTGTGAAAAGCAAGCATAAGTTTAAGTTTTGAAGTTTAAAGGTTTTTGATATGAATATGGAAAGAAATTTACTTAAACGATATCACTTATACGTAAAATATTTAGTTATACTCTTGTCGCAAGATGTCGAAGTACAAAAACTTTAACGATAAGAAATCCCCATCTAGCCTAGACCGAATGAGAAGCCGGATTGTTTGGAGAACACGACAAATTAGAACGCAAGCAATAGAAAACTTCATTGTTGTTACAACAATTACCTCAGAGTACAAGAATATAACAGAGTATGAATAAATAATATACATCAGAAAAATATCAGAGATTTAAATTTAAATTACATAGCAGCGGAAATAAAATGTATAAATACAATGCGCAGCGGAAAATAACAACTGACACAATTGAAAGAGATATACAGATACAAAGCTTTCTGAATATAGGTCCAGCTGTAATCCAGGATCGTGTTAAATAAAAGTCTACAAAATCAAAACTACAAGCTGTCCATATGGGAAAATATGGGCACCCAGAGTTTAGTTAGTAACAGTAAACTCCGAGTCAGTCATGGGACTGGTGTGAGAACTAAAGCAGTTATTTAAAACTTTATTTTAAAAATAAAGTAAATTAAGGGACCACGCCGTATAACACGGAACGGGTTTTCTCCCAAGAATACCAGTGCATAAAACAGTTTATAAACAGCACAATGCTTTTCGAAAAATGAAGCTATTATAAGACTTAGGTCCCATCACACAATGCAACGCAAGATGGAGGATAGATTTGTTCCTTATAATAGCCAAATATGCTTGGTACGTTTTAAAACAAATCATTTGATACTATTATAAGTGCATAGTGTTAAAAACAACTTCAAATATAAATGTATCAATCACAGACGGCATAGGTACCATATATCATGTCGTCATGCTAATTCTACAATTAGAACTGCATGATGTCGTATTGGAAATTGGATTTCCATCATGAACCAAGGCAAGGGATCGTCCTTACCGAATTCTAGACTCTCTAGCCCGAGCCTCAGGATACCGCCGCAACTGCACCTAGGAGCAGCAAGGTCGGTCCACCCTTACGTTTGTGGATTAGTAATTCCTGAACAATATGTTTCCCCGCCCTATGGGGCGTAAATCAAGAGCCACTGGGGACTAAAATCCGAGGTACCTCGCTTTCCATCATCAACATAAGTAAAACGTCTAGGCTCCATACCATGACACCACTCTCAGCTAGAAAGAAACGCATGTTCTCCCTGCCATCCTCTCCCATTTCTGGTTCATTCCGGGGGGTGGGGCTTGCGAATTAACGCTATATACAAAGCTATGCTATTTAAAGTCGTGCTTTGATCATCAAGCACAAGACTCTACTTTTCAACAAAGCCTTGATCACATGTCACTCAGCATGCCACACTGTAAATCCATACCGTAACACTGATTTCCGCCAATATATAAACTCTAAGCTCATACATCTCAGAGAAGGGTGTTAAGAAAGAGAATAAATTCTCCGCCACCAAAAAGATATATATTTAGTAGAGATCAATGAATACAACACGGAATACAACGCCAGACATACAATCCATTTGCAAGTCCATTATGGGTCTGAACGAAACCGGAGGCACCTTATTCCTCATCCCATATGTCCAATACAGGAGAGAGGTCCTCGCATATCACGTCGATCTCCAAGTACGTCTGGACGATCACCACTTATTACCTTGTCTCGGGTGTACAACCCAATCAAGACATCAGTAATCATCCAAACGATGTGAAGATCACCGGTCTTCAATCACCGTCTTCATCGTCAACTTATCGTCGTATCAATTATTCAAAATGGGATAAACCCGGTCTTACCGAATAACTCGCGTATCTTATAAACAAGTGCTATTCAAACACAACATATGCCTCATTCCAATCCAGAATATTCTTTTATTCAAATATTCTTTTGTTCAAATATTCTTTTCACAAATTAAACCAAATTTCAAATATTCTTTTCACAAATTAAACCAAATTTAGGTTTTTCCAAACTAGTCGGGATTAGCGAACCTTACCGAAGAAATCATTTATTTTATTTCTCAATCCCAACCTATTCATCCCATGGAGCCAAACTGGTAGTGCTCCATATCTAATACCACGGTGTTATCGGTAAAAGTAATTACCATTTCACGTTGAAATCTAATTAAAGATTTAACTATCGCTTGGAGTAAAACTGGTGATACTCCATTCTCGATCATTTTCCACATTTGATAATTTAAATTATCACCTTAACGTTTCAATCTAATTAATGATTCATTAAAACTCCACTTAGTTTTAATCTTCCAACAATCATTATTTAATGATTATTTAACTTTGGGAAATCACACATGCCACATTGACAATCTACACCGTACCATTGATTTCTGCCAATATATAACCTCTAAGCTCATACGTCTCAGAGAAGGGTGTTAAGAAAGAGAATAAATTCTCCGCCATCAAACAGATATATATTTAGCAGAGATCAACAATACAGTTCGAAATACAATGTTAGACATGTAATCCCGTCTTTAACTAGGTTAAAGAACCAATGTCATTTAAAACACAGTTCACGATAAACCCGAAATCAAATTCCATTAACTATGGAATCTTTACGGAAAACAGATCAATATATGATCGATATCAATTTCCGTATCCGACTAATAATATAAATGGAATAATGACAAAGACTCTTAAGTTCCATATATATTAACATTCTTTCTCCACAGAAGCTCACTTCGATTATAACCAAATCAAATTCCATTCAATTCCAATTTAATATATTAAATTGGAAAAAAATTTCCATTAGTCTTAATTAAAAGATTTATAAATTCCAAATCACCTTTCACTGTTAATTTGGGTTAAAGAACGAATGTTATTTAAAACATAGTTCACAATACACCCAAAATCACATTCCATTTTATTCCAATTACTGAATATAATTCGAAACTTTAATAATCTTAATTAAAAGAATTTATTCTTTTCACACAGGGTTTAAGAATAGTGTTACTGAAGACACAATTTACGACAAACCCAAAATCCACTTTGATATTAAATATAAGGCTCTAAACAGAAATTATATCGGCTTACATTCAATATCAAATTCTGAAACCAACACATATCGTATGGGGAATAACGATACATATCTATCTTCCAAATTCCTCCACAATATCCGTATAGTCACGAAATCCAATATCGAAATATTCCGAAGATGATTTCTATTCAAATCCATTCCAATTCATACATTGGAAAATTCTTGTTAGATTAAAACCATTCACAAATCCAATTTACTTATTTAAAAACATTGGATTATCATTCTAGTTAATAACTAGTTCATTTTGATAAAAATATATTTTTATCTTTACAACCGTGGAATTTTTCATCCAAATTCTTTCAAAATCATTTATTATGATTTTATACAAATTATTAATGTTTTTAATAATTTTATCAAGGTCCGTACAGTCGGTTTCCAATTATGGCCACCGAACTGCATCGATAACGACCTTTTCCAAATATGATTTGGACAAAATTCCAAATTCAACCGTTATATTTCAAATCTCTTATATTCATTGGAAAGCTCTTTTCGATACAAAACCAATAGTTTTGGTTTTAGGAGAATCCGTTGGTCGGATCTTTTGTAATGTCCATTCGAAGTCAATGGTTGAAATTCGTGAATGGTCGCAGCGCGGCACGTTCTATTCAAGCCATTAATATATATATATATATAATTTCATTCAAAACGTATTATATAAATTCGTTTTAAAAACGATTCCAACTTCCATTTCAATTTTAAATCAAAATTGAATACTTCTTATCATTATAATGTATAAATGATAATATTTTCAAAATATAAGATTTTGAAATCATTTCCTTTTCGATATTCATTATAAAATTGAATAAAATCAATATAAATATCATTCGCGTAAAAATGACGCATAACTAATCAATACGGCTTCATATATTTCAATATTTTCGTGTCCATCCAAAATCGGACATCAAATTCACGTTTTAATCCTTTACTGAATATTATTTTAAAATATTCGTTGTTTTAAATATTCGTTATTTCTTAATTGGAATCAGGCCCAATCAATTACCATATAATGTTAACAATATGGATTTCATACATCACATGTATACAACAACAATGATAAACAATCAACCATCATCCAGAGTGCATTACACAAGTGCATAAGCATTAAATACAGTTATTCAACGTTAACAGCAGTCCGTCAACCAATTAATTGACATACAACTAAAAAATTGGGATTAGTATATGTCAAATACCATCCCAACCTGTGTGGGATTTCAACCAACAAATACTGAATCTTATTTGTGTAGTTGGGCGATGTGCAAAATTCATC
Organism: Allium sativum; assembly: GCA_030737875.1. Lineage (NCBI taxonomy): Eukaryota > Viridiplantae > Streptophyta > Magnoliopsida > Asparagales > Amaryllidaceae > Allium > Allium sativum. The sequence continues at coordinate 112,829,524 of CM060920.1, read as the reverse complement.
GTCCCAATCCATGTTAGTTAAATGGGTGTACATAAACAAATCGTCTGATTTGTAAATGAATATTTATTTTCATTTCAGGAGAATTTTATGCCATTCATATATACGTTAAAAATTATATTTTTAACGATAAAATATTTATTTCAACACTTGACTATTTTATATAGTTCATACATTCAATAAAAATGATATTTTTATATTTTAAACATTTTATTCAACACATGAATATTTTGTATAGTTCATTTCAAAAAATTTCATATACATTTCAGTTTCAGAAAAATTCGGCATTATAATGGCGTGATATTAGAATCGGAGTAATGTCTAGCATTACCCCACTCTGGATACTGGCTCGTGCCATACACAAAAACCAATCCAACCCACAAACCACAATACAATTCATTTCACTACAATACAGCCAATACACCACAATTCAATCCAAACAAACATACATGGGTTGTACAAAAATAGTGTCAGGTGCTACTAAGCACCGTCTGCAACCTAGGATATATTTGACTATAAATTAATTTGAGTGAGAAGATGTTCTCATATTGATTTCCACTCCGTCATTCTTTATGGAACGGTTTGGATTTAAATCTGCTATAAATTCTAACTAACTCCAAATTGGGCTCGGTTAGTCTTGTTGTGAAGCTCTCGTCCGCACGATCCCAACGGATCTAGTTTCGTGCTATTTGGATCTCGTAAGAAGAAGTTATGGAATTTAATGCATTAATTACATTACGGAGAATATTAAAATTATTTAATGAAATAATTATACACTAATTACCCCTCTCCATCGTTCTCGTCATTCTTGTACACCGAACCCATCAGCTCGAAATGGAATCGCCTCGCCGTCGCCACCACGTCCAGCCGGAGTTTGATCCGACCTTGCCATGCCGCTGCCCTGACCGCCATCCACCATCGCCAGAAATGCCTCGAAGTCCGGCGCCCCAGTCATCCCCAATTCCGCTCGAAAGTCGAGCCCTTGGAGGGCCAAGATCTCCTGCATCTCAGCACGATAATCGACCAGAGTGGTATGGACTGAGAGAACCTAAGAAGCACTCCAATTCACCCTTTATCAGTTTTGATTTTTACTAAGTGGATTGAACGGATTTCGAGCTTGAAATTTCAAGAAAATTCCGCCGTTCTTTCAGCTAGGGCCTGTGCAAGATTTTAGAATGAATGGATTTTTTTTCAATGGCCAATAATATATATATATATATATCATATTTATTTTATTATTTTAATTCCAAAAATGTTGTTTTCACATCCGAACTCCAAATCAAATCCCACGACTATCGCTCCTAGCCAAATACCCCCATTTTAGACACAATGGGATATGTTTCGTAAGCTAATTCAAATATTTCAATCAGTTTTTATGAAAATTAAAATATAAATCAATATATATTGAATTTGAACGTACAGTTTAATTTACCAGGACCACATACTAACTCCAAAAATCACATAAAAATAAATCTTGCTATGTTTTGATGATACGGTCCTAACAAAACTAATTTCTTCGAATTTGGAGATCATTTGAAAAATGGCCTTTTTAACTGGTCAATTAAATTTAAACTGTACATTTAAAACACGTTTAAATTTACTAAGCTCGCGTATTAATTCCAAAAATTATGAAATTTGGAATATAACGATAATTTGACATTTCAGATCCAACAAAAGTAGTTTCGTCGAAAATGGAGGTCGTTTGCAAAATGGCTATTTTTAAGGACTATAATATATTTAAAATATATATAAATTCTATAGTGACTATTTTAAATTTTAAACTGGCCATAACTTTTCATTTATAAAGTGAAATCTCAATTTTTCACATTCGTTAGAAAGATATAACTAAACAGATTCAAATGTTTCTTGTTTTACTGAAATCCGATTTATTTTGAATTATGTACATTCAACTGAGGTTAGAAATCAAATTTTCAAACTACCGCGCCATTTCAGGCTCGTTTTATAATTAAAATAAATTTATACATTCAACTTTGATTAAAATAAATTTTTAGACATTATTATTTAAAATAAATCATTTTAAGTATTCAAAATCCATTAAAATAGCTAAAATAAAAAATTTAATTTGGTTCAGAAATTCTAGGTTGTTACAATCCCCTCCACTTAAAATCTTTTCATCCTCAAAAAGGAACGGAGCTGAAAGTTGTTTAACTAACCAACTCAACTTTCATTCTGGTGTTCATTCTTCAACATTTCAGTTTCTAAGAATTTTGTAATTTCTCAAAAATTTGGCTAACAGCCTAAATTTTCGATTTTTTTTGCCATAACCTCCTTTGTATGGGTTGATCGATAAAATCACAACTTGCCACACAAGACCCTCATCAATCAAAAAGAAAAAGAGAAAGCCAAGCGGCTTGCCAATCGGCTCATAAAATCATCAAAACCCAAGAAATACAGTAAACATGTACATATTTGTCGGGCATACGATTTTATTCCTTTTTTTAGCTTCCACGCTATGACCTGTTCATTATATATACATGTACATGTATGCAATTCCAATCAATTTTCAATTCAATTCAATAATAAATTCAATTTGCTAAACTTACCTTTCATTTACATATTAATTTCATTAATTTTATTAGTTGAACTAATAATCAAACAATACAACTAACAATCAATTAGTTAATTAGCTTTCCAAACATATAACTTTAATATATTCAAAAATCCATTTTTGATGCCAATTTACAACCAATGTACTCTAACCAAGTATTGGTTCTCACATCAGTCAATTGGAAATATATAGATATCCCACTTTCAAAACTCGAACATAAATGCTGATGATGTGGCCACATCATCAGAATCATCCCCGGGCGACTAGAGTTTGATTCTATATCTACCCAGTATATTTGAGACTTCGAATACACGTTAATAACGCGTATATTCAAAATATTCATATAGCCGATAGTCCAAATTCAATATAAAATAAAATACTCAAATACATATAATGAGTTTTAATTTTCAAAATTAATTTTGATTTTAATAAATAACATTAATCCATTCTAGGGTATTACTAACCATATCTCTAACGAGTCATTCTTATTGGATACTACTAATCCAATCTTTGATGAATTCTTTCGTTTGGTTCTAATGTGCATTGTTCTCGAGCTCCACAAACCAGAGCTCTGATACCACCTTTAACGATAAGGAATCCCGTCTGGCCTAGACTGAATGAGAAGCCGGATTGTTTTGAGAACACGACAAATCAGAGCACGAAAAATAGAACACCTCATTGTTGTTACAACAATTACATCAGAGTACAAGAATATAACAGTGTACGAATAAATAATATACAACAGAAAAATATCAGAGATTTAAATTTACATTACATAGTAGCGAAAATAAAATGTATAAATACAATGCGTAGCGGAAAATAACAACTGACACAACTGAAAGGGATACACGGATACAAAGCTTTCCGAATATAGCTCCAGCCATAATCCAGGATCTTGTTAAATAGAAATCTGCAAAAACCAAAACTACAAGCTGCTCATGTGGGAAAATATGGACACCCAGAGTTTAGGTAGAAACAATCAACTATGAGTCAGTCATGGGGCTGGTGTGAGAACCAAAACAGTTATTTAAAATTTTACTTTAAAAATAAAGTAAATTAAGGGACCACGCCGTATAACACGGAATGGGTTTTCTCCCGAGAATACCAATGCATAAAACAGTTTATAAACATTGTAATGCTTTTCGAATAATGAAGATATTATAAGACTCAGGTCCCATCACACAATGCAACGCAAGCCGGAGGATAGTGTTTTTCCTTATAATAGCCAAACATGTTTGGTACGTTTTAAGCGAATTATTTGACACTATTATAAGTGCATGGTGTTAAAAACAACTTCAAATATAAATGTATCAATCATAGACGACATGGGTACCATATATCATGTCGTCGTACTAATTATACAATTAAAACCGTATGATGTCGTATTGGAAATTGGAGTTCCATCATGAACCAAGGCAACGGATCGTCCTTACCGAATTCTAGACTCTCTAGCCCGAGTCTCTGGATACAGCCCAACTGCACCTAGGAGTAGCAAGGTCGGTCCACCCTTACGTTTGTGGATCAGTAATTCCTAAACAATATGTTTCCCCGCCCTATGGGGCTTAAATTAAGAGCCACTAGGGACTCAAATCTAAGGTACCTCGCTTTCCATCATCAACATAAGTAAAATGTCTCGGCTCCATACCATGACACCACTCATAGCTAGAAAGAAACTCATGTCCTCCCTGCTATCCTCTCTAGTTTCTGGTTCATTCCAAGGGGTGAGGATCGCAATTAACGTTATACACAAAGCTATGCAATTTAAAGTCGTTCTTTGATCATCAACCACAAGACTCTGCTTTTCAACAAAAGCCTTGATCACATGCCACTCAGCATGCCACACTGTAAATCCATACCGTAACACTGATTTCCGCTAATATATAACTTCTAAGCTCATACGTTTCAGAGAAGGGTGTTAAGCAAGAGAATAAATTCTCCACCACCAAACAGATATATATTTAGCAGAGATCAATGAATACAGCGCGGAATACAACGTTAGGCATACAATCCATTTGCAAGTCCGTTCTGGGTCTGAACGAAACCGGAGGCACCTTATTCATCGTCGTATATGTCCAATACAGGAGAGGGGTCCTCGCATATCACGTCGATCTCCAAGTGATTCTGGACGATCACCACTTATTACCTTGTCTCGGGTGTACAACCCAATCAAGACATCAGCGAGCATCCAAACGATGTGAAGATCTCCGGTCTTCAATCACCGTCTTCATCGTTGACTTATCGTCATATCAATTATTCAAAATGGGATAAACCCGGTCAGTCCGAATAACTCGCGTATCTTATAAATAGGTGCTATACAAACACAACATACGCCTCATTCCAATCCAGAATATTATTTTATTCAAATATTCTTTTGTTCAAATATTCTTTTCACAATTTAAACCAAATTAAGGTTTTTCCAAACTAGTTGGGATTAGCGAGCATTACCGAAGTAATCATTTATTTTATTTCCCAATCCCAACCTATTCATCCCATGGAGCCAAACTGGTAGTGCTCCATATCTAACACCATAGTGTTATTGGTAAAATTAATTACCATTTCACGTTCAAATCTAATTAAAGATTTAACTATCTCTTAGAGCAAAACAAGTTATACTCCATTCTTGATCATTTCCCACATTTGATAATTTAAATTATCACCTTACATTTCAATCTAATTAAAGATTCATTAAAAATCCACTTAGTTTTAATCTTCCAACAATCAATATTTAATGATTATTTAACTTTGGGAAATCGCACATGCCACATTAACAATCTACACCATACCATTGATTTCTACCGATATATAACCTCTAAGCTCATATGTCTCAGAGAAGGTGTTAAGCAAGAGAATAAATTCTCCACCACCAAACATATATATTTAGTAGAGATCAACAATATAGTTCGAAAAACAATGTTAGACATGTAATCCTGTCTTTAACTGGGTTAAAGAACCAATTTCATTTAAAACGTAGTTCACGATAAACCCAAAATCATATTCCATTAACTATGGAATCTTCACGGAAAACAGATCAATATATAATTGATATCAATTTCCATATCCAACTAATAATATAAACGGTATAACGACAAAGCCTTTTAAATTCCATATATATTAACAGTCTTCCTCCACAGAAGCTCACTTCGATTATTACTAAATCGAATTCTATTCAATTCCAATTTAATATATTAAATTGGAAAACTTTACTTTGGAAAATTTCTGTTAATCTTAATCAAAACATTATTCCAAATCACATTTCACTCTTAATTTGGGTTAAAGAACGCATGTTATTTAAAACACGGTTCACAATAAACCCAAAATCACATTCCATTTTATTCCAATTACATATAATTGGAAACTTTAATAATCTTAATTAAAAGAATTATTCTTTTCACATGGTGTTTAAGAACAGTGTTACTGAAGATACCATTTACGACAAACCCAAAATCCACTTCGATATTAAATTTAAGGCTCTAAATTGAAATTACATCGGCTTACGTTCGATATCAAATTCTGAAACCAACACATATCGTATGGGGAATAACGATACATATCTATCTTCCAAATTCTTCCACAATATCTGTATAGTCACGGAATCCAATATCAAAATATTTCGAAGATGATTTCTATTTAAATCCATTTTAATTCATACATTGGAAAATTCTGTATAGATTAAAACCATTCACAAATCCAATTTATTTATTTTAAAACATTGGATTATCATTCTAGTTAATAACTAGTTCATTTTGATAAAAATATATTTTTATCTTTACAACCATGGAATTTTTCATCCAAATTCTTTCCGTACCATTTATTATGATTTTATACAAATTATTAATAATTTTAATAATTTTATCAAGGCCCATACAGTCGGTTTCCAATAATGGCCACCCAACTGCATCCATAGCGACCTTTTCCAAATTTGATTTGGACATAATTTCAAATCCAACCGTTAGATTTCAAATCTCTTATATTCATTGGAAATCTATTTTTGATACGAACCCAACAGTTCCGATTTTAGGAGAATTCGACGGTCGGATCTCCTGTAATGTCAATTCGGAGTCAATGGTTGAAATTGGCGAACGATCACGGCGTGGCACATTCTATTCAAGTCATTAACATATATATATATATATAAATAATATAATATAATATATATTTCATTCAAAACGTATTTTATAAATTCGTTTTAAAAACGATTCAACTTCCATTTCAATTTTAAATCAAAACTGAATACTCCTTATCATTATAATGTTTAAATGATAATATTTTCAAAAAGTCGGATTTTGAAATCATTTCCTTTTCGGTATTCATTATGTAAATGAATAAAATCGGTATAAATATCGTTCGTGTTAAAATGACACATAATTAATCAATACGGCTTCACATATTTCAATATTTTCGTGTCCATCCAAAATCGGACATCAAATTCACATTTTAATCCTTTACTGAATATTATTTTAAAATATTCGTTATTTCTGAATTGGAATCAAACCCAATCAATTACCATATAATGTTAGTAATATGGAATTCATACATCACATGCATACAACAACAATGATAAACAATCAACCATCATCCAGAGTGCATTACACAACTGCATAAGCATTAAATATATATAATTAACGCTTACAACAATCCGTCAACCAGTCCATTTACACAAACTGAACAATTGGGATTAGTGTATGTCAAATATCATCCCAATACCCGTTTGGGATTTCAACCAACAAATACTGAATATTATTTGTGTAGTTGATCGATGTGTAGAATTCATCGTCCCAATCCATGTCAGTTAAATGGGTGTACATAAACAAATCATCCGATTCGTAAACGAATATTTATTTTCATTTCAGGAGAATTTTATGTCATTCATATATATGTTAAAAGTTATATTTTTAACCATAAAATATTTATTTCAACACTTGACTATTTTATATAGTTCATACATTCAATAAAAATGATATTTTTATTGTTCAAACATTTTATTCAACACATGAATATTTTATATAGCTCATTTAAGAAAATTTCATATGCATTTCAGTTTCAAAAAAATTCGGCATTATAACAACGTGATATTAGAACCGGAGTAATGTCTAGCATTACCCCTCTCCTAATACTGGCTCGCGCCATACACAACAACCAATCCAATCCACAAACCACAATACAATTCGTTTTACTACAATTCAGTCATTTGCACCACAATTCAATCCAAACAAACATCGATGGTTTGTACAAAAATAGTGTCAGGTGCTACTAAGTACCGTCTGCAACCTAGGATATATTTAACTGTAATATAATTTGAGTGAGAAGGTGTTCTCATCTTGGTTTCCACTTCGTCATTCTTTATGGTCGGTTTGGATTTAAAACTGCCCTAAGTTCTAAATGGCTCCAAATTGAGCCTGGTTAGTCTTGTTGTGAAGCTCTCGCCCCCACGATCCCAACATATCCAGTTTCGCGCTATTTGGACCTCGTACGAAAAAGTTATGGAATTTAACACATTAATTACGTTATGGAGATAATTAAAATTATTTAACGAAATAATTATACTCTAATTACCCCTCTCCATCTTTCTCGTTATTCCTGTACACCGAACCCATCAGCTCGAAATGGAATTGCCCCGCCGTCGCCACCATATCCAGCCGGAGTTCGATCCGACCCTACCATGCCGCTTCCCTGACCGCCGTCCGCCATTGCCAGAAACGCCTCGAAGTCCGGCGCCCCCGGTCATCCCCAATTTCGCTCAAAAGTCGAGCACTTCGAGGGCTAATATCTCCCGCATCTCAGCACGATAATCGACTAAAGTGGTATCAGTTGAGAGATCCTAAGATGCGCTCCAATTCACCCTTTTTCAGTTTTGATTTTTACTAAGTGGGTTGGACGAATTTCGAGCTTGAAATTTCAAGAAAATTCCCCGTTTTTTCAGCTAGGGCCTGCGCGAGATTTTAGAATGAATGGATTTTTTTTCATTGGCCGATAATATTATGTATATTATATTTATTTTATTAGTTTAATTCCAAAAATGTTGTTTTCGCATCCGAACTCCAAATCAAACCCAACGACTGTCGCCCTAGCCAAATACCCCCATTCTGGGCACAATGGGATATGTTTCATAAGCCAATTCAACTGTTTCAATCAGTTTTTATCAAAATTGAAATATAAATCAATATGTATTGAATTTGAACATACATTTTAATTTACCAGGGCCACATACTGACTTTAAAAATCACAGAAAAATAAATATACCTATATTTAGATGATACGGTCCTAATAAAACTAATTTTGTCGTATTTGGAGATCATTTGAAAAATGGCCTTTTTAACTGGTCAATTAAATTTAAATTGTACATTTAAAACACGTTTAAATTTACTACGCTCACATATTAATTCCAAAAATTATGAAATTTGGAATATAACGATAATTTGACATTCCGAATCCAACAAAAGTTGTTTCATTGAAAATGGAGGTTGTTTGCAAAATGGCTACTTTTAAGGGCTATAATATATTTAAAATATATATAAATTCTATAGCGACTATTTTAAATTTTAAACTGGCCATAACTTTTAATTTATAAAGTGAAATCTCAATTTTTCACGTTCGTTAGAAAGATATAATTAAAAAGATTCAAATGTTTCTTGTTTTACTGAAATCCAATTTATTTTTGAATTATGTGCATTCAATTGAAGTTAGAAGTCGAATTTTCAAACTACCATGTCATTTTAGGCTCGTTTTATAATTAAAATAAATTTATATGTTCGAACTTTGTTTAAAATAATTTTTTTAGTTGTTATTATATAAAATAAATCAATTTAAATATTCAAAATCCATTAAAATAGCTGTAATAAAATTTTTGAATTGGTTCAGAAATTCTGGGTTGTTACAAAAACTTTCCTCTATCTCAAAGTTTGAAAACATTGTTCGGATGATGCCTAAGGGTAACACTACCTCAACTTGTCCGACTTTATTTTTAACTAAGAGATAGTATAAATTTGGGGTTGATAAATAGTGATAAGTGAATGTGATATAGCTTCCATATACGATCATTTTTTAATATTCCTTATAGTTGATTTAACAACTATTGGTTCAACTTTCTTGAGTTGTATCATCAAAACAATTTGTTTCTCTTTGAGTGTTGTTATCTTTTGTTGTATTGACTAAATCCAGAGAATGAATTGACGTCTAGCTATGTGGGATTTCTCCCATTAGGGTAATTCACATCTACTCTAGGGTTGGTTTAATTGTATGCATGCAAGATGTGAAATACTCAAATATTCGGTAAATTTGGCAGTGTACGACTAGTAGATTTTTTAGAGCAGTGTAGTTATCAAGTATATTATAGAGGTATACTATTCGGTAAGGTGGGCGCACCCTCCTAGTCATTTGTTGGAAAAATTCTCATTTCTATTCCTTTGATTCCAAATTTATGAGTTTTCCTATTTAATTACATCAGGATAATAAAAACTTTTGTATCCATGGTGAGATTGGATGTTGTTGTGATTAATCTAGTCCATAATTAGCGGTACGGTCAAGTTATTTTGGGAAAATTTACCTTTTTCCTTGTTCGATCATTACTTTGGATCAGTTTCTTAGCTTCAATCAAGAATTGCCGTGAACTCTTTTCAATGCGGTGTCGTGCTATTATTACCTATATGTTAGCAAAATTTTATTTATGGCACTCATTCCTTGTTATTTGGTGATTTGGCTTGTGTTGATGTTTATTCGTTTAAGTTATTCTTGTGAGGTAAAAGTCGCGTTCCGCGACCAATGACGTGGTCTCATAGAATTATTGTATGTTTTCGTATTACATGAGTTTTCTCATGTTGGTGTTTCAGACTGATCCATAAATTATTTTATTATAATTCTCGGGTCAGAGCGAGCTTGTTTCCAGATTGTCTTTTGTTGGAGTGGAGCGCATGGAGTAGAGCTGGAATTTTGTTTGTCGTAGTATTTTATTTTACCTATCAGTATTGTAAGGTCAGAATTTTTATAATTGTCCAACTGATAGGATTTTTTTTAGCTCTGATGTACATTATCTCTTGGAGTGACAGTTCATCTGTCGTTGTTATTATTTTTTGTTATTATTTCCATTGTAAGATTCTGTGTTTCTTCCATTCCTTTTTCTTTTTACCCTAACAATCTACGTTTCGACGATTGGATGTTCGACATTAAAGTACAGTGGATGTAAGTAGTGTCGACTTTCGATGGTCGGAAAGGTGGGTCGTTACAGATGGTATCAAAGGGGAAGGCTATGCGAGAACCTTGGCTTTGGTGGGGTAGTTCATCAAGATTAGGTAAGCAACGCCCTTAGATGAGTTCGAGAGAGTATATTTAAATATAAGAGCGTACTTGTTAGTGTTACAAAAACATATTATATTAATTAGTTTGTTGAGTCGTTATGAATTCTGGTTGACACGTGGGATGCCATAGAGTCGACAGGGATTTCTAAACAGTTGAACAAGGAAAGTAAACACAATATTGATTTTTGAAAATTTGTTAAATGAAATATTTTACATAAGATATATTTTTTATATAAAAAAAAATATTTTTTCTAAATTATATAGTTATATAGATTGTTGTTTGTTAATGATAATATTAAATTATTCTTGTTATTATTTGATTGGTGGTGCTCAAATAGTTTAGGAGCATTGATTATTGTTTGTTTGTTGTTGATATATGCTCTATTAACTTATGGACATTTATTGACAGTTTTAAGTTATCGAAATCGAATCCCTTATGAATTAAGTTTTATAGTTTGGTTATAAGGTGTTCAATCTAAATATTAAGTTAAAATAAATATTTGATAGAAGACTGGTTAATATAATCTAAATGGCAAATTGATCGTTTAGAACAGAAAATTTTGAGAAATTTTATTATAATATAAGTTGATTATACGTGTATTGGGCAATTTAGTAAGTATATAGTGAAATATGTTTCGAAAATGGTTTTTGATTTATAATTTCAAGATTAGAAGAAATTGTTTTGAATTAAAATTCCATTTTTAAAAATAAACTCATATTAGAAAAAAATAAATTATAAATTGGTGAAGAAATATTAGTAACTCAAGTTAATATGGGTTAAGTAGTTTGAAAGGTTTTAATAAGCACGGCTTATTTAAAATCATAGATTAGTTTAAATACCTAAGTTTTATAAATCGATTGTTGAGCTAATCCATTAGACATCTTTTCTTTAGATATCCTAAGGAAAATGCGTTGAAGGGTTGACTCAGTTAAAAATTTCATATCTAGTTTGAGTACCAATTTGAATTTTGGAATTGAAAATAAATAAATCATTGAGTAATCATAAATGTGATGTTTCATATGTTAATTGTAAATGAAATGGAAAATTTGACAATTTCGGATAGTCGAGATTTTCAACTTGAATATAGAAATAGAGCTCAGTTTATTAGAAAACTAAAGAGAAAATGATTATAATTTATTAATTTACTGATGTTTGAACATATGAATTAAATTCAAGTAAAACGAGCTCGTCACTTAGCGATAGTTTGTGAATTTTCGATTTGAAGTTCAAATGGATGTGTAGGATTCAATATAATTTGGAATTCTTTGAAATAAGAATCTTTTGGATCAATTGGATTATAGTTTTCTAATGGAAGAGAAAAATCAAGATTTCATCTTGTATATTTTGGGTTATGTCAAATTCATTTTCTCATAAAAATCGAGGCATGGTAGTTCGTAAATTAATAATTAATAATATAATTAAATAGTGAAAATGAATTAGAATTGATTGTTATATTTAAGAAACTAGTCAATAGTGAGTAAGTAGGATATACATAGATTGTATGGTATGCAAAGTGGATGGTCTAGAGTTTGGATACGTAACTTTGGGTAATTTATCTCAATCAAAAAAGGATTTCTCACTTGATTCTGATAGTGAACACTTGATTTGGATTCTTGGTATGATACAGAAGTTTTCCATTATACTTGAAGGCTACGTAAGGAAGACAGTGTTCTAATCGTGAAAATCAATCGGAGTCCACAATAGGAAGGTTGAGTGAGCGGTACTGGTTCAGAGGTGAAGTCTATGTGTTCACGAAAGAATTTAGCATACGAATGATTTATGTATATCATATGTAATTAAATATAATTAAATTAATAGTTTGTGACACATCCAAATTTTGGATGATATTGTTTGACATTTTAAATAGTGTCAAGTGTTTGATTTTCCTTTATGGAATCTATTTAATTGTTGTGTTGTTGTATTCCATTTTTGGAATTTGATTGTTGTTGGTTGGTTGATAGTGTGCTTTTATAGACTGCAGGTTATAAAAAATTACATTTCTAGATTTGAACAAAAATGAGAACAAAAAACGTTTGAGGAAAATTTTCAAATATTTTGTTACGATTAAATTGGGATTTTAGAAGTTTTTTCGATCAAAAGACTTGCCAGGTAGATTTAATTAATCTAGTTGTTGTTTTTGGAGGAACTTGAATACCACTGGACACTCCATGTTGTTTATTTTAGAGTTATACCATGCTTCAGTAGGAGGAGCCGTCTCCTTGTCATAATTGGTTTTTTTTATTCAAAGAGATTTGAATGTATGATTTGAATATTAAATCCTGGAAGGTAATTCTAATATTTTCTTTTAGAAAATTCAATGCATATTAGTTTGTTTAGGGGTACCCTTGTATAAATTGGTTGTATATGCTTGTTTATTGCACCATTATTGCCAATTGCATCATGTCTATGTTGATGCTATAATTGTTGTGTTGTTTATGCATATGTTAGTTGTTGCTATATCGCTTGTTTATTTGCATAACTATATTGCTTCTTTATTTGCTTAACTCTTTTTTGGGTTATGTAAGTATTTACAAGTATACGGGAGCAAAAGCTTGCTTACTTTTAGCTTTTGGTTTCATTGTAAGAGTTTTTTGGCCAACAAATAGGTACATGCTATGTTTTGATTTTGTTTGGGTGATTTTGTAATAACCCGGAAAATCTGAACCAGTTAAAAAATTTTATTTTGGCAATTTTGATGAATTTTGAATATTTAAAATGATTATTTTAAATAATAACGGCAAGAAATTTATTTCGAATAGAATTAGAATGTATATATGAAACGACCCGAAATCCCCCTTACGGGAAATCACGGATTGAGTTGAGGGGAATTTCAGGTCGTTTCATCGTGGTATCAGAGCTTTGGTTTACAAAGCTCGAGAACAAAACACGTTCGAACCAAACGAAAGAATTCATCAGGAATTGGATTAGTAATATCCAATGAGAATGACTCATTAGAGATAGGATCAGTAGTATCCTAGAACGAATGTAAAGAGTGTTGTTTTGAAAAATAAAATTGAAAACCAATTTTGTTTTGAAAATTTAAATTCAATTATTCGTATTTGAATATTTATTTGTATTGAGTTGGACAATCCAGTATATAAAAATTTTGCGTACACGTCTGATCCGCGTGTATTTGAAGTTTTAATACACTGGGTAGATATAGGATCACACTCTAGTCGCCCGGAGATGGTACTGATAATAGTCATGACATCATCAGTATTTGTATTCGAGTTTCGAAAGTGGGATTTCTATATATTTCCATTAGACTGGTGTGAGAACCAAAATATAGTTAGAATATATTGTTGTGACTTGGCATCAAAAACGTGATTTTTGACTATATATTAAAGATATTTATTTGAAATGATAATCAACTAATTGATTGATGGTTGTGTTGTTTGATTATTGTTTGATTAATTAAATGTTGAACCCTTAGCCAAATTGAACCGAATAGTGGATTGTATCGAAAATTTATCGCATTTGCATGCTTGTACATGTACTTACATTGAACATGTCATAGCAAGGAGGCTAGAGAAGAGAAATAAAATTGTTTGCCCGACTAGTAGGTACATGTTTATTGTATTTCTTGGGTTCTTGATGATTTTATGAGCCGAATGGCTAGCCGCTTGGCTGTTTCTTTTTCGTTTTGGATTGGTGAGGGCCATGGGAGGCTATTTGAAATATCCCGAAGCTCCCGGTGCAGGGGAGGTTACGGCGAAATTTTTCGAAAATTTAGGGTGTTAGCCAAATTTTTGAAAAATTTGAAAAGTTCTTAGAAACTGAAAAGTTGAAGAACTTAAGCCGTAAAGAAAATAATGAAAGTTGAGTTGATTTGTAAAACAACTTTCGGCTTCGTTCCTTTTCGTTGAAAAGTTTTAATATGAATTATTTTAAATAATAGCGACGAGAAATTTATTTCGAATAGAAATAGAACGTATATTTTTATTTGAATCGTCATTAGAATATAAATATTTATTTTTAATTATAAAAGGAATTGAAAATGGCGCGGTAGTTTGAAAATTCGATTTCAAAGTTCAAATGAATGTACAGGATTCAAAACAAACCAGATTTTAGCGAAACCGAAAATATTAGAATCTAATTGAGAATATCTAACCAACGAATCCGAAAAATTGAAATTTCATAACAGGAATAGAAAGTAATGCCCAGTTGAAATCTCAGAATAGTCGCTATGGAAATTTGGCCCTTAAAAATGGAAATTTTGCAAACGACCTCGGTTTTCAACGAAACCACTTTTTTTGGATCCAGGATGTCAAATAATTGCTAGATTTCAAAATTCATAATTTTCTGAATCAATATGTGAGCGTGGCAAAGGATAACGCGTTTGACCAATTTTAGTTGAATTTAATCGACTGGAAAATGGCCATTTTTCAAACGATCTCAGAATTTGACGAAATTAGTTTTGTTAGGACCGTATCTCCAATACGAAGCTAGAAACAATTTTTCTAGAATTTTTAAAGTCCGCATGTGACCCCAGTAAATTGAAATGTACGTTTAAAATTCAATATAAGGATTTAAATATTAATTTCAGTGAAAACTGATCGAAACGTTAGAATTGGCTTACGGGACGTATCCCATTGTGTTCGGAATGGGGGTAATTAGCTAGGGACGATAGTCGGTGTGTTCAATTTGGTGTTCGAATTTAAAAGGTACTTTTTAATGAAATATAATATAATATAATAATTATATATACTTGACACCTCTCTACCCTTATCCTCTATTCACGGTCAATGCATAACAGAAAGAAAAAAAAAGAAGAGAACAAATTCGTCGCTCGAGATGACCTCGTCACCCCCCAATCCGCCGCACCGGAGCGTGCTCCCCACCCCAACCACCGCCGATCAACGGCGACACCTTCCCCCACGCCCTCCCTCTCCAACTCGAAGACAGCCCCTCCGGAAGCTCCGGCGCCACCTCAGCAAGCACCACCAGCAAGGCCGCCTCCACCTGAATCCACTCCTCCTCCGCCTGCTTTTCCTCCTCCACACCGAAAATGGATTTTCTTCAAAGAAAAATGTAAGTTTTCATATTTATTTTTAATTATTTATGTAACTGAAAATAGGGTTTTTATTTAATGAAAGTTAAGATTTCTAATACAGGAAAAGTTTATATTTTTAAAATAGTAAAGATTAGATTTTTAATCACGAAAAGACTAGATTTTTGATAAAGAAAAAGATTTGATTTTTATTATATGTGAAGATTAAAAATATGATTTTTATGTATATAGAGAAGTAAAAATATAATTTTTATTATATTACTAGCAAGATAAAATATAATTTTTATCATGGAAGTAGCGGTGTAAAGGAGTGATTTTTACATATGTAGTAGAGATATAAAAATACGATCTTTATAGATAAAAATTCGATTTTTATATATATGAAGTGAAGATAAAAATTCGATTTTTATATATAAGAATGAATAATAAAAATGTGATTTTTAATATGAATAGCGTAGAAAAGACTGCGTTGGAATTTCTGGAAAATCCAAACCGTTCAGAAGGAAAGAATGGCGGAGTGGATCCCAAAGGTGAGAACTCCTCACTTTTATTTTGACTTCTAGTTGAAATATATACTAGGATGCAGCCGGTGCTTAGTAGCACCCGGCACCCGTCGTCCACAGACCATGGATGACTTGTTTGTTTGATTGCTGTGTTGTGAAATTTGATTGTTTTAAGTGGAATGAAATAAAATATTTTATAGTGGAAAATATTTTATAGTTCAAAATATGATTTTTAACGTGTATACAAAATAAATAGTAATAAACAAATCGGACGATTTGTTTATACACTGATTTGACTGATATTGATTGGGACGATAAATTTTACACATCGCCCAATTGCACCAATAAAATCTGTGTTTGTTGATTTGAAACCCCACACGGGTATTGGGATGAGATTTGACGTACACTAATCCCGATTGTTTAGTTGTATGTCGATCGATGGGTTGACAGACTGTGTAAGCGTTAATTATTTATATTTCATGCTTATACAGTTGTGTGGTGCACTCTGGATGATGGTTGGTTATTTATCGTTGCTATTATATACATGTGTTGTATGGAATCCATATAATTAACATTATATGGTAATTGATTAGGCCTCATTCCAATTGGGAAAATAAGGAGTATTAGAAGATAAAATCTATGTGTTGAATAGAATAAAATTCATGTGTTGGATAGAATAAAATTCATGTGTTGAATAGAATAAAATTCATTTGTTGAATAGAATAACAAAGTTATTGAAATATATATAAAGTCGTGTTGATTAGATATGCGCCATTTTGACGCGAACGATATTTATATCGATTATATTCGTTTTTATAATGATTATAGAAAAGGAAGTGATTTCAAAATATAACGTTTTGAAAATATTACCATTTGTATATCGATGATGTGGAATATTCAATTTTGATTCGAAATTGAATATGAAGTTGAAATCGTTTCGAGAACGAATTTAAAACGATTTTTAAATTCGATCTCGAAACGATTTCAACTTCATATTCAATTTCGAATCAAAATTGAATATTCTACCTCATCGATATACAAATGATAATATTTTCAAAACGTTATATTTTGAAATCACTTCCTTTTCTATAATCATTATAAAAACGAATATAATCGATATAAATATCGTTCGCGTCAAAATGACGCATATCTAATCAACACGGCTTTATATATATATTTCAATAACTTCATTATTCTATTCAACAAATGAACTTGATTCTATTCAACACATGAATTTTATTCTATTCCACACATAGATTTTATCTTCTAATATTCCTTATTTTCCCAATTGGAATGAGGCCCAATCAATTACCATATAATGTTAATTATTTGGATTACATACAACACATGTATACAATAGCAACGATAAATAATGAACCATCATCCAGAGTGCACCACACAACTATATAAGCATGAAATATAAATAATTAACGCTTACACAGTATGTCAACCCATCGATTGACATACAACTAAACAATCGGGATTAGTGTACGTCAGATCTCATCCCAATACCCGTGTGGGGTTTCAAATCAACAAACACAGATTTTATTTGTGCAGTTGGGCGATATGTAAAATTTATCGTCCCAATCAATATCAGTCAAATCAGTGTATAAACAAATCGTCCGATTTGTTTATTACTATTTATTTTGTATACACGTTAAAAATCATATTTTTAACTATAAAATATTTTCCACTATGAAATATTTTATTTCGTTCCACTTCACACAATCAAATTTCACAACGCAGCAATCAAACAAACAAGTCATCCATGGTCTGTGGACGATGGGTGTCGGGTGCTACTAATCACCGTCTGCATCCTTGTATATATTTCAACTAGAAATCAAAATAAAAGTGAGGAGTTCTCACCTTTGGGATCCACTCCGCCATTCTTTCCTTCTGAACGGTTTGGATTTTCCAGAAATTCCAACGCAGTCTTTTCTACGCGGTTCATATTAAAAATCACATTTTTATTATTCATTCTTATATATAAAAATCGAATTTTTATCTTCACTTCATATATATATAAATCGAATTTTTATCTATAAAGATCGTATTTTTATATCTCTACTACATATGTAAAAATCACTCCTTTACACTGCTACTTCCATGATAAAAA
This sequence comes from Allium sativum, assembly GCA_030737875.1. NCBI lineage: Eukaryota > Viridiplantae > Streptophyta > Magnoliopsida > Asparagales > Amaryllidaceae > Allium > Allium sativum. Next base: position 112,811,036 of record CM060920.1, on the reverse strand, counting down.
TTATATTTTTATCTTGCAAGTAATATAATAAAAAATATATTTTTACTTCTCTACATACATAAAAATCATATTTATAATCTTCACATATAATAAAAATCATATTTTTATTAATAAAAATCATATTTTTATTAATAAAAATCAAATCCTTTTCTTTATAAAAAATCTAGTCCTTTCGTGATTAAAAATCTAATCTTTACTATGTTAAAAATATAAACTTTCCTGTATTAGAAATCATAACTTTCATTAAATAAAAACCCTATTTTTAGTTACATAAATAATTAAAAATAAAACTGAAAACTTACATTTTTCTTTGAAGAAAATCAATTTTCGGTGTGGAGGAGGAAAAGCAAGCGGATGGGGAGTGGATTCAGGTGGAGACGACCTTGCTGGTGGTGCTTGCTGAGATGGCGCTGGAGCTTCGGGGGGGGGGGGGGGTAGGCTGCGTCGAATAGGGGTGCGGTGGTCTTCGGGCTAGGGCGCGGCGGGTGCAAACGGGTCGGGGGGGGGCTGTCTTCGAGCTGGAGAGGGAGGGCGTGGGGGGAGGCATCGCCATTGATCGGCGGTGGTTGGGGTGGGGAGCGCGCTCCGGCGCGGCGGATTGGGGGTTGACGAGGTCATCTCGAGCGGCGGATACGTTCTCTTTTTTTTTCTTTCTGTTATGCGTTGACCGTGAATAGAGGATAAGGCGAGAGAGGTGTTAAGTATATATAATTGTTATATTATATTAAATTAAGTTTCATTAAAAAGTACCTTTTTAATTCGAACACCAAATCGAACTCACCGACTATCGTCCCTAGCTAATTACCCCCAGTCCGAACACAATGGGATATGTCCTGTAAGGCAATTCAATCGTTTCGATCAGTTTTCGCTGGAATTAAAATTTAAATCCTTATACTGAATTTTAAACGTACATTTCAATTTACTGGGATCACATACGGACTTTAAAAATTCTAGAAAAATCGTTTCTAGCTTCGTATCGGCGATACGGTTCTAACAAAACTAATTTCGTCAAATTCTGAGATCGTTTGAAAAATGGCCATTTTCCAGTCGATTAAATTCAACTGAAATCGGTCAAACGATTTTTCCATTGCCACGCTCACATTTTGATTCAGAAAGTTATGAATTTTGAAATCTAGCAATTATTTGACATCCCGGACCCAACAAAAGTGGTTTCGTCGAAAACCGAGGTCGTTTGCAAAATTTCCATTTTTAAGGGCCAAAATTCCATAGCGACTATTCTGAAATTTCAACTGGGCAAAACTTTCTATTCCCGCTATGAAATTTCAATTTTTCGGATTAGTTGGAAAGATATTCTCAATTAGATTCTAATATTTTTGGTTTCGCTAAAATCTGGTTTATTTTGAATCCTGTACATTCATTTGAACTTTGAAATCGAATTTTCAAACCACCGCGCCATTTTCAATTCCTTTTATAATTAAAAATAAATATTTATATTCTAACGATGATTCAAATAAAAATATATGTTCTATTTCTATTCGAAATAAATTTCTCGTCGCTATTATTTAAAATAATTCATTTTAAATACTCAAAATTCACTAAAATTGCCAAAATAAAATTTTTAAATTGCCTCAGATTTCCGGGTTATTACTATATATTTATTTGAATCGTCGTTAGAATATAAATATTTATTTTTAATTATAAAAGGAATTGAAAATGGCACGGTAGTTTGAAAATTCGATTTCAAATTTCAAATGTATGTAGAGGATTCAAAATAAACCGGATTTTAGCGAAACTAAAAATATTTGAATCTATTTGAAAATATCTTTCCAACGAATCCGAAAAATCAAAATTTCATAGTGGGAATAAAAAGTTATGTCCAATTGAAAATTCAGAATAGTCGCTATGGAAATTTGGCCCTAAAAAATGAAAATTTTGCAAACGACCTCCGTTTTCGACGAAACCACTTTTGTTGGATCCGGGATGTCAAGTTATTTCTAGATTCCAAAATCCATAATTTTTGGGATTAATATGTGAGTGTGGCGAAGAAAAACGTGTTTGAACAGCTTCAGTCAATTTGGATCGACCAGAAAAAGGCCATTTTTCAAATTGTCTTCAAATTTGACGAAATTAGTTTTGCTAGGACCGTATCGTCAATATGAAGGTAGAAATAATTTTTCAGTAATTTTTAGAGTCCGTATATGGCCCCGGTAAATTGAAATGTATGTTTAAAATTGAATATATAGCTTTAGATATTAATTTCAGCGAAAAACTGAATAAACAGCCGAACTGGCTTACGAAATATATCCCATTGTGCTTGAAATGGGCACTACAACAAAATGACCCTATTATAATGGTGGAACACCATTTTAATATACATTTTACAATGGTGGGCAAACCGTCGTGTATTAAGAAGTTGTAATAGACTAATATCTTTTACAACTTTTTTGCACTGTTGCAACACCGTTGTAATATGTATATTTTACAACTTTTTTGCACCGTTGTAATAAACTTTATTACAACAGTTATGCACCGTTGTAATAAAATCTACTACAACTGTTATGCACCGTTGTGATTGACATTTGGGTTTTTAAAAAAATAAATTCTGCAAATGCAACAAAAGCTGAATAAACAGAAAACAAATTGATATAAATTCAAAGAACCGGATCCATTGATACAAAAAACATTACAACTTTATATTCAAAATACAAAAAATGAATCATACATCATCACAGCAATATATCAATTCTTCATTACAAATAATGATTACAAATCAGTACCATCAAAAACTCTGCTTCAACTATCAGCCTGCTTCATATTTGCACTTCCTCAACATCCCCACCACCACAAGACACACCACCTGCACAATCACAAATCATGCATATACATAAACATAGAGGGTGATAACTGATAAGACACTTACTTGGTTGGATATTTATAGTTAGGATACATGTCTTTCAACATGTCTACCAAATCACGGCTTTTGATTGCATGAGATGCACTAATATACTACCCAGAAGCTTCGGGCCTCTCATATAAAAGAATCAATGCATCGACCATGTCTCTTACATCAATAATATGGATTGTTCTATCTTCCATGGACTCACGCTTCGCTTCCCTGTTAGTTTAAGCGATCAGAACATAATAATAGTTTGATGATTGCAATGTTTAACAATCTAAATATAAGACATGGTATCGAATCACATATAAAAATAGTCATACTCCAGTTCTCTACTTCACTCAGGTTTTAAACTTTACAGTATCAACTATTTCTTCGTATTTGGATCCCATATAATATCATTTCAACATATATATATGTAGATATGCTTTGTAGAAACTAGAGGTTGCTAAATTTCCCAATTCTAAGTTTTACTGTAGACCTTGTAACTTGATTCCTCAAAATTTCTTAAAATGAATTTACAGTTATGTGAATATGATTATTGTTCAATGATACACATGCTGAAATAAAAATTTAACCACAACCTCTTAGTGATTCAGGTGATGTAACCTTAAAGAATGGTTCGAATTAATACATATTCTGCTCACGGCTATCCAAGCAGAAAATTATTCTATATTTGGAAATATTAATCTACACAATATGACGCACAACTAAATCAATCAAAACCAGGATGCATATTTATATCATATTAATACATATTCTGCTCACGGCTATTTAAATATGGGACACGGCATCAAGAACTGTAATTTATCCCAACTCCATAGGACAGAGACTCATGTAGTTTGTATTTATATGGTTGCTTCAGTCAGTGGTCATCTAAATTGTACGCTTATGTTTCAATTACAGCAGAACAAGTAAAGAATAGAGAATTTCTTAATTAAATAGCACCATCTTTTATAAGTTTATCCCAACTCCAAGAAGACAACGTGTTCCAAAGAGAATGTAGACACAACGAAACATGTGACAATTATAACGTTTATGTACATGTATATTTAATAAGTTTAATTTCTCAGTCGTTCTTACCTGAAGAAACTGTAGTTAACTTATGTTATCAGCACAAATCAACCACAACGAAACCTGAATACCCGGGAAACAAGCAGTAACTTAATCAACAACAAATCCACTACTGGAACTCAAAATTTTGCAACTAAACTACGGTAAACCAATTACCCTTCATATTAAAGAATTTGGTTTCCAATAGAAAAACAAAACTCACCAATCGTAGATGATTCTGAACAATAGACGTAAGGACCTTTGGTGACATCTACTATGCCAGGCTTCTCAGCTGGAAACGATGGTAGATCCAGATGCGGATTTTGAGGCTTAGTTGTTACGAGACAAGAGCGAAGAGGAGGGGAAGGGGAGGGGAATCGTTAGCGACGTTAGGGGCTGGGGATGGAAACGAAGACGGTGGAGGTTGAAAAATGAATCGCAGGGAAGGCAGCTGCCATTAAAACTTAATCATATGAGAGTTGTTTTTTTCCTTCTGGAATTTGAGGCGGCTGAAAGGTTTATTAGGGTTTTGTGAAAGAGCAAAGGGACTGGGAGGGAAACGAAATGTTAGGCGCGCATCGAAATGTCTAAGCATCAAAACAAAATTTATTTGCGCCATTGGCTGTGACACAAAGGAAATTTGAAACTGAAATTGTACTAAAGAAAAGTTAACTAACGATTATTAAATATTAAGTATATATTATTATTTATATATGTTTTTTTTTGTACATTATTGTTCAAAATTATGGACTATGATTTAGTTGTCAATAACTAATTATAATAAAAAAATTGTTACTAACTATATTTTGATTTATTTTGTAAAATTTCAAAATTTTCATTAAAAAATAAAAATAATTAATAATCATACCTTTTTATTATGATTATAAAATATAAAATGCTAAATGTCACTTCTTAGTTATTAAATTTTATTATTATTTACTAGTGTTACTTATTATGATATACAAAAACTGCTCATTAATTTTATGATTTTCCTTTTCTTTATTTTTTTTGAAAAATTGTATTAAAATATTATAAATTGTTAAATAAGATATACCGTGACGGGGCGCTACCCCGCACCCCGCCGTTTAATATTATAAATCGCAGGTCGACCGCCGTCCGGGACATCCAGCCGTTTAAGTCGACTGCCGTTCAAGTCGACTGTTGTATTAAATAAACTGCTCAAATACTTACTACCAAATCAAATATTACTGATTAATAAAAGTTATTATTTAACTTTTACTTATTTCTACTTAGTTATAATCAAGTAATAATTATTAAAAGCTTATAATGTATATGTTACTAATTATTAATTAATAAGCAGTTACTACTTATTAACTATTAATTATGTAATAATAATTAATAAATATTATTGATTCCCAAGTTTATTATTAATTATTATTAAATATTAATATAATTAGTTATTAAATACAGATATTATATACATGAAGTTTGTAATAGGCATCTATTACAAGTAACAAAATGAAAAGTTGTTAAAAATATGTTTATTACAACTTTAGGGAATTGACAGTTGTAAAAAACATTTATTACAACTGTGAGTTTAAACAACTTTCTAATTTAACTATTAATTATCAAAAATTAATTAGTATATATTAGTTATTACAACAGACAAAAAAGAAAAGTTGTGACATATATGTTTATTACAACAGTGTGTTTTGCACAGTTGTAAAAAACATTTATTACAACAGTGCGTTTTGCACAGTTGTAAAAAAGCATTTATTACAACTGTGCTTTTTGCACAGTTGTAAAATTAAAGTTGTAATATGGTGTTTTTGTTGTAGTGGGGGGAGATTAGCTAGGGGCGACAGTCGTTAGGTCTCGTTTGGAGATCGAATGAAGAGTTACTTTTAGGGATAAACTAAAAATATATATATTTTTTATTATAATCTCAACTCTCCTTCTCTCTCTTATATTATCTTTCAGATCTGAACGATATAAAAAGGAAAAAAAAACAAAAAGAAAAAAAAACGAATTCGACGAAGGAACCCGGCGCCTACCACCGCTACCTTCGTCGCTGGCCCCCATCGCTGCTGCCGCATCGCTCCCCTCTCCTCCGCCCCTTCCAGCCCTAGCCCGATACCCTAAACCCCCTAACCGCGAATCCTCAAACCAAACTCCCCCAAAGCATTCACCGCCGCCAGCCAAGGAAGGCCGCCCCCAATGCCCTGCTCCACCGCCGATCAGGCCGCCACACCCCCTCTGCAGTCCGACGCCGCCACTTCCCCGCTTCCCTTTTTTTCCAAACAGTAAGTTTTTTTATTTGATTTACATTTAATTTCTTTACAATTTTTATATATGTAAATAGCATATAAAAATTTGATTTTATATATGTAAATAACAAATAAAGTTATATATATATATATGAATAACGTTATGATAAAAAAATACGATTTTTTTTACATATATGGATATGAAGTAAAGCTTAGATTTTAAATCATGAAAAGTTACGATATTTAAAAATATAAAGGCAAGATTTTTAAATGAAGAAAGATTATATTTTTATATGCATGACATTTAAATAAAGATGTGATTTGTGTGTATATATATATATATATATATATATATATATATATATATATATATATGAACAACATATAAAGATTAGATTTTTATCAATATAAAGATTAGGTTTTATCCATATGAAGTATAGATTTAAATTACATGAAGATATAATTTTTATGTTAATAAAATTGTAAATTTTAGTGCATGAAGAAAATAAAAATATAATTTTTAGTTCATGGAAAAGTATGACTTTTTATAGGGAAATCTTTGCATATAAAAATATGATTTTTATTTTAAAGACTATAGAATAAAAATTCGATTTTCATATATGTATGAAAAGATAGGATTTTTATTTATATTTCTAGTGAATAAAAATATGATTTTTATCATGTAGAGGATATAAAAATATGATTTTTATTATATGAATAATGATATAAAATTCGATTTTTATATATAAGAAGTAGCGATAAAAATTCCATTTCTATATAAGAAGTAGAGATATAAAAATATAATTTTTATATAGAAAGAAGCATTGTAAAAATATATGATTTTTATGTATATGAAGTGCCATTATAAAAATGTGATTTTTAAAATAAATATCATATTAAAATTGCGATTTTTACTATGAACAGCGGGAAAGGATCGCATTAGAATTTTAGGCAAATTCGAACCATTCAGAAATAGAGAATGGAGGAGTGGATCCCAAAGATGAGAACTCCTCACTTTAATTTACTTTCTAGTTAAAATATATACTAGGATGCAGACGGTGCTTAGCAGCACCCGACACCCGTCGTCCACAGACCATGGATGACTTGTTTGTTTGTTTGACTGTGTTGTGAAAATTGAGTGTGTGATGTGGAATGGAATAAAATATTTTATAGTTAAAAATATTTTGTTGTTAAATTTTTTTTTTAACGCGTATATGAATCAATAAATATTTATAAACAAATTGGACGATTTGTTTATGTACACACATTTGATTAATATTGATTGGGACGATAAATTTTACACATCGCCCGACTGCACAAATAAATCTGTATTTATTGATTGAAATCCCACAAGGGTATTGGGATGATATATGACATACACTAGTCCCAATAATTAGCTATATGTCAATTGATTGACTGACAGGCTGTGTAAGCGGTGAATATTTATATTTAATGCTTATGTAGTATAGAATGCACTCTGGATGATGGTTGAATTTGTTTGATTATTGTTGTGTACATGTGTTGTATGAAATCCATATAATCACATTATATGGTAATTGACTGTGTCTGATTCCAGTTCAGAAAGAATGAATATTTTAAAATAACAATTATTTTAAAATAATGAATATTTTAAAAAATAATATTCAGTAAAAGATCAAAATTGGTTTTTGATGTCCGATTTGGGATAGACACAAATATATTTAAATATATAAAGCCGTGTTGATTAGATTGACTCCATTTTGACGTGAACAATATTTATATCGATTTTATTCATTTTTATAAAGAATAGCGAAAAGGAATTGATTTAAAATCAAATGTTTTGAAAATACTATCATTTATATATCGATAATATGGAATATTCAGTTTTGATTTGGAATTGAATATGAAGTTGAAATCGTTTTCAAACTGAATTTAAAATGATTTATAAAATACGTTTTGAATGGAAATCGACGAAATAAATATTATATATAATATGTATATTATACATATTATATAATGGCCTGAATAGAACGCGCCGCGCTGCGGCACTTCGCGAATTTCGATCGTTGACTTCGAATGGACATTACGGGAGATCCGACAGTCGGATTCTCCTAAAACCGGAACCATTGGGTTCGTATCGAAAAGAGCTTTCCAAAAAATATTAGAGATTTCAAATCTAACAGTTGGATTTGGAATTATGTCCAAATCAAATTTGGAAAAGTCGCTGTAAGTGCAGTTCGATGGTCGTTTATGGAAATCGACTGTACGGGCCTTGATAAAATTATTAAAAATATCAATAATTTGTGAAAAATATTAACAAATGATTTGGAAAGAATTGGATGGAAAATTCCATATTTAGAAAGATAAAAATATATTTTTGTCGAAATGAACTAGTTTTGAATTAAAATAATAAATCCAATATTTTTAAAATAAATAAATTGGATTTGAAATGGTTTTAAAAATAACCAGGATTTCCAATATATGAATCGGAATGGATTTGAATCAAAATTATGCTCGGAATATTTCGATATTGGATTTCGTGATTATACATATATTGTGGAGATATTCGGAAGATATATATATCGTTATTCCCATACGATATTTGTTAATTTCAGAATTTGATATTGAATATAAGCCGATATATTTTCTATTTAGAGTCTTGTATTTAATATCAAATTGGATTTTGGGTTCGTCTGAGTGGTATCTTTAATAATACTGTTCTTGAACCGAATGGAGTTAAGAAAATTAGAAACTGACGGGAGATTAGCTAAGTTAAATGGTTTCCTGGGTATTGATCTGATGTTGGTTTCGGCCTTCGGGGTTAATACTTAGGGAATTGTTCACTTGCTAATTTACGGTTAAAGGCTGATGGAATGGAATGTGAATTGGGTTTGTTGTGAACTGTGTTTTAGCGACATTCATTCTTTAACCCGATTTACAGTGAAATGGGATTTGGAATTTCTAAATCTTTCTATTAGGATTTAACAGGAGATTTTCCAAAGTAATGTTTTCCAATTTAATATATATTAAATTGGAATTGAATAGAATTCGATTTGATAATAATCAAAATGAAATTATGTGGCGGAAGACTATTAATACAAATGTAATTTAAATGGCATTGCCGGTATACCATTTATATTAGTGGTCGGATACGGAAATTGATATCGATTATATATTGATTTGTTCTTCCGTGAAGATTACATAATAAATGGAATGTGATTTGGGTTGTCGTTAATGGTATCTTTAATAATACTGTTCTTAGACCCAATGGAGTTAAGAAAATCAGAAACTAACTGGAGATTAGTTAAGTTGAATGGTTTCCTGGGTGTTGATCTGATGTTGGTTTCGGCCTTCGGGGTTAATACTTAGGGAATTGTTCACTTGCTAATTTACGGCTAAAGGCTGATGGAATGGAATGTCATTTTGGGTTTATCGTGAACCGTGTTTTAAATGACATTGGTTCTTTAACCCAGTTAAAGACAGGATATGATTTTCCATGTTAAACAATCGTTAATATTGATTTTTGGGAAGATTAACCAAGTGGAGTTTTTAATGCATCTTTAATTAGATTGAAATGATATCCAAAGGAAGATTAAAGAATAAATTTAAAGAATTTATCTTTGATAAAATTAATGGGAACCTTTCCCAAAGTATAAGAATATTTGAATAAAGAAATATTCTGGATTGGAATAAGGCGTATGTTGTTTTTTGTAGCACTTGTTCATTATATACGCGAGTTATTCGGAAAGACCGGGTTTATCCCATTCTGAATAACTGATTCGACGATGTCGACGATGAAGACGGTGGTTGAAGACCGGAGGTCTTCACATTGTTTGGATGATTACTAAGGTCTTGATTGGGCTGTACACCCAAGATAAGGTAATAAGTGGTGATTGTCCAGGCGTACTTGGAGATCGACGGATATGCGAGGACCTCTCCTATGTATTGGACATATGGGGGAGGAATAAGGTGCCTCCGGCTTCATTCAAACCCAGAACGAACTTGTAAATGGATGTGTGTCTGACATCGAATTTCATTCTGTGTGATTGATAGACATCGGTTGCATAGCATGAATTGCCTGTGTGGCTTGCTGGGATGCAAATGATCAAGGCTTCTGTTGAAAAGCAGAGTCTTGTGGTTGATGATCAAAGCACGGCTTTAATATAGCATAGCTTTGTGTAGCGTTAATTCGCGAGCCTCACAGCCCGGTGTGAACCAAAAACGGGAGAGGACTGCAGGGAGGACATGCATTTCCTTCTAGCTAGGAGTGGTGTCAGCGTTTTACATTCCCTGACATTTTACTTATGTGGATGATGTTGAGCGAGGCGCCTCAGTTATATCGGTCGATCCTGGGCCAATGGAGTCATTTGGCTCATTTACGCCCCATAGGGCGGGGAAACGCAGTGTTCAGGTATTTAATCCACTCCGTGTGGACTGGCCCTGAAGATCCAAGGATCGATGCGTTCTGATCCTGAGACATGGACTAGATTGTCTCGTAGCGGTAAGGACGATCCTTTTCCTTGGTTCACAGATGGAAATCTAACTTCCAATACGACATTTTGCGATTTTAATTGTAAAGCCTAGTATGGAGACATAGTGGTATGGGGCACTTATGTTGTCTATGATTGATACTTATAATTGAAATTGTTTTGACACTATACACTTATAGTAATAATAAAACATGAAATTTTACGTACTAAGCATTTTTGGCTATTATAAGGTAAAAACTTTATCCTCCGGCTTGTGTTGCATTGTGTGATGGGACCTGAATCTTATAATAGCTTCATTGTTCTTTATTTAGCATTGCGCTGTTTTTTATGCACTGGTATTCTTGGGAGGAAACCCGTTCCGTGTTATACGGCGTGGTCCCTTGATATACCGTAAAATAAAGATTAATAACTGCTTTAGTTCTCACACCAATCGCATGACTGGCCTGGAGTTCATTGTTTTAACCTAAACTCTGGGTGCCCCTATTTTCCACACGAGCAGCTAGTTGTTTTGGTTTTGCAGATTTATATTCGCAGGATCCTGGTTTATAGCTGGAATGATATTCGGAAAGCTCTGTATCCATATATTCTTTTCAGTTGTATTTTGTATTATTTTCCGCTGCATTGTAACTTGTAAATCTCTGATACTTCGTAAATGTGTAATATTTATTCATGCTCTATATATTCTTGTATTCTGATGTAAATTGTTGTAAGAAGCAATGAAATGTACTTCTGTTTGTGTTCTTATTTATCTTGTCCTCAAAGCAATCCGTTCTTTCCTTCACGGGGAAGTTCAGGTCGTTTCATTTTGGTATCAGAGCTCTAGTTTACAAAGCTCGAGAACAAGACACATTGGAACCAAATGAAAGAATTCATCAGAGATTGGATTTGTAATATCAATGAGAATGACTCGTTAGAGATGGGATCAGTAGTATCCTAGAACGAGTGTGAAGGGTATATTTTTAAAATGAAAACAAGCTTTTTTTTGAAAAAATAAACTATTTTATACATATTTGAATATTTATTTATATTGAATTTGGAAAATCAAATATATATAGATTTTGCATGTACGCCTTGCAAACGTATATTCGAAGTTTTAATATACTGGATAGATATAGAATCACACTCTAGTCGCTTGGAGATGATTTTGATGATGGAGCTCCATCACCAATATTTATGTTCGGGTTTTGAAAGTGGGATTTTTGTATATTTCCAATTAACTTGTGTGAGAACCAAAACTAGATAGAATACATTGTTGTGAATTGGCATCAAAAACATGATTTTCTGTATATGTATCAAAATTATGAATTTGAAACGTTATTTCACTAATTGATTGATGATTGTGTTGTGTGTTTATTTATTTAAACCAACATATGAAAGAAAGGTGAATTTAGGCCAAATTGTACGAAATATTGAACTGTATTGAAAATTGTTGGAAATTACACGCATGTACATGTGTATACATTGAACAGGTCATAGCAAGGAGGCTAGAGAATAGGAATAAAATTGTATGCCCGACAAATAGGTACATGTTTACTAAATTCTTGGGTTTTGGATGATTTTATGAGCCCATTGGCTAGCCGCTTGGCTGTTTCTTTTTCTTTTTGGATTGGAGAGGCATGTATGGCAATTTCGGGATTTTCCCGGTGCTCCCGTACAGGGGAGGTTATGGAAAAAAAAAATCAAAAATTTAGGGTGTTAGCCAAATTTTTGAAGAATTGGAAATTTTTTAGAAACTGAAAAGTTGGAGAAGTTAAGCCATAATGAAAAGAATGAAAGTTGAGTTGGTTTGTAAAACAACTTTAAGCTCTATTCCTTTTCGAGGACGAAAAGATTTTAAGTTGGGGAGATTATACTAACCCGGAAAATCTGAACCAATTTAAAAATTTTATTTTGGCAATTTTGATGAATTTTGAATATTTAAAATGATTTATTTTAAATAATAACGACAAGAAATTTATTTCGAATAGAATTAGAACGTATATATTTATTTGAATCGACGTTAGAATATAAATATTTATTTTAATTATAGAAGGAATTGAAAATGGTGCGGTAGTTTGAAAATTCGATTTCAAATTTCAAATGAATGTACAGGATTCAAAATAAACCGGATTTTAGAGAAACCAAAAATATTTGAATCTATTTGAAAATATCTTTCCAACGAATCTGAAAAATCAAAATTTCATAGCGGGAATAAAAAGTTATGTCCAATTGAAAATTCAGAATAGTCGCTATGGAATTTTAGCCCTTAAAAATGAAAATTTTGCAAACGACCTCCGTTTTCGACGAAACCACTTTTTTGGATCTGGGATGTCAAGTTATTGCTAGATTCTAAAATTCATAATTTTTGGGATTAATATGTGAACGTGGCGAAGAAAAACGTATTTGAACAGTTTAAGTCAATTTGAATCGACCAGAAAAGGCCATTTTTCAAACGGTCTTCAAATTTGACGAAATTAGTTTTGTTAGGATCGTATCGTCAATACGAATATAGAAATAATTTTTCTATAATTTTTAGATTCCGTATGTTGCCCCGGTAAATTGAAATGTATGTTTAAAATTGAATATATAGATTTAGATTTTAATTTTAGCGAAAAACTGAATGATACAGCCGAATTGGCTTATGAAATATACCCCATTGTGCTCGGAATGGGGGTGATTAGCTAGGGGTGATAGTCGTTAGGTCTCATTTGGAGATCGAATGAAAAAGTTACTTTTAGGGATAAATTAAAAATAAATACATATATATTTTAATATATAATCTCAACTCTCCTTCTCTCTCTTCTATTATCATTGAGATCTGAACGAGATAAAAAGAAAAAAGAAAAAAAAAAAACGAATTCGATGAAGGAACCCGGCGCCTACCACCGCCACCTCCGTCGCTGGGCCCCCTTCGCTGCTGCTGCGTCGCTCCCCTCTCCGCTGCCCCCTTCCAGCCCTAGCCCGATACCGTAAACCCCTTGACCGCGAATCCCCAAACCGAACTCCCCCAAAGCAGTCACCATCGCCAGCCAAGGAAGGCCACCGCCAGTGCCCTGCTCCACCGCCGATCAGGCCGCCCCCTTCTGTAGTTCGACGCCGCCACTTCCCCGCTTCCCCATTTTTTCAAACAGTGAGTTTTTTTAATTTGATTTACATTTAATTTCTTTACAATTTTTATATATGTAAATAGCATATAAAAATTTGATTTTTATATATGTAAATAACAAATAAATTTTGGTTTTTTTATATATGAATAACGTTATGATAAAAAGATACGATTTTTTTTTTACATATATGGATATGAAGTAAAGCTTAGATTTTTAATCATGAAAGGTTATGATTTTTAAAAATATAAAGGCAAGATTTTTAAATGAAGAAAGATTATATTTTTATATGCATGACATTAAAATAAAGATGTGATTTTTATATATATGAACAACATATAAAGAGTAGATTTTTATCGATATAAAGATTAGAGTTTTATCCATATGAAGTATAGATTTTAAATTACATGAAGGCATAATTTTTATGTTGATAAAAATGTAATTATTAGTGCATGAAGAAAATAAAAATAGAATTTTTAGTTCATGGAAAAGTATGATTTTTTATAGAAAAATCTTTTCATATGAAAATATGATTTTTATATTATAAACTATAGAATAAAAATTCGATTTTTATATATGTATGAAAAGATTGGATTTTTATTTTTATTTCTAGTGAATAAAAATATGATTTTTATCATGTAGAGGATATAAAAATATGATTTTTATTATATGAATAACGATATAAAATTCGATTTTTATATATAATAAGTAGCGATAAAAATTCGATTTGTATATAAGAAGTAGAGATATAAAAATATAATTTTTATATCAAAAGAAGCGTTGTAAAAATATATGATTTTTATAGATATGAAGTGCCATTATAAAAATGTGATTTTTGAAATAAACATCATATTAAAATTACGATTTTTACTATGAACAGCGGGAAAGGATCGCATTGGAATTTTAGGCAAATCCAAACCGTTCAGAAATAAAGAATGGAGGAGGGGATCCCAAAGGTGAGAACTCCTCACTTTAATTTATTTTCTAGTTAAAATATATACTAGGATGTAGACGGTGCTTAGCAGCACCCGACACCCGTCGTCCACAGACCATTGATGACTTGTTTGTTTGTTTGACTGTGTTGTGAAAATTGATTATGTGATGTGGAATGGAATAAAATATTTTATATTTAAAAATATTTTGTAGTTAAAAATATAATTTTCAACGCGTATATGAATAAATAAATATTTATAAACAAATCGGACGATTTGTTTATGTACACACATTTGACTGATATTGATTGGGACGATAAATTTTACACATCGCCCAACTACACAAATAAATCCGTATTTGTTGATTGAAACCCTACACGGGTATTGGGATGATATATGACATACATTAGCCCTAATAATTAGATGTATGTCGATCGACTGATTGACAGGCTATGTAAGCGGTGAATATTTATATTTAATGCTTATGCAGTGTAGAATGCACTCTAGATGATGGCTGAATGTGTTTGATTATTGTTGTGTACATGTGTTGTATGACCATATAATCACATTATATGTTAATTGACTGTGTCTGATTCCAGTTCAGAAAGAATGAATATTTTAAAATAACGATTATTTTAAAGTAATGAATATTTTAAAAAATAATATTCAGTAAAAGATCAAAATTTGATTTTGATGTCCGATTTGGGATGGACACTAATATATTTAAATATATAAAGCCGTGTTGATTAGATTGATGCCATTTTGACGTGAATGATATTTGTATCGATTTTATTCATTTTTATAATGAATAGCGAAAAGGAGTTGATTTCAAAACCAGATGTGTTGAAAATACTATCATTTATATATTGATGATATGGAATATTCAATTTTGATTTGAAATAGAATATGAAGTTGAAATCGTTTTGAAAACGAATTTAAAACGATTTATAAAATACGTTTTGAAAGAAAATCAAAAAAATAAATATTATATATTATATATATATATATATATATAATATAATGGCCTGAATAGAATGCACCGTGCTGCGACAGTTCACGAATTTTGATCATTGACTTCGAATGGACATTACGGGAGATCCGATCGTCGAATTCTCCTAAAACCGGAACCGTTGGGTTCGTATCGAAAAGAGCTTTCCAAAGAATATTAGAGATTTGAAATCTAATGGTTGGATTTGGAATTACGTCCAAATCAAATTTGGAAAAGGTCGTTGTAAGTGCAATTCGATGGCCGTTTATGGAAATCGACTGTACGGGCCTTGATAAAATTATTAAAAATATAAGTAATTTGTGTAAAATCATAAAAATGATTTGGAAAGAATTAGGATGAAAAATTCCATATTTGAAAAGATATAAATATATTTTTGTCGAAATGAACTAGTTTTGAATTAGAATAATAAATACAATATTCTTAAAATAAATAAATTGGATTTGAAATGGTTTTAAAAATAACCAGGATTTCCAATATATGAATTGGAATGGATTTGAATCGAAATTATGCTCAAAATATTTCGATACTGGATTTCGTGATTATGTGGAAATTATGGAGGAATTTGGAAGATATATATATATATCGTTATTCCCATATGATATTTGTTGATTTCAGAATTTGATATTGAATATAAGCCGGTATATTTTCTATTTAGAGTCTTGTATTTAATATCAAATTGGATTTTGGGTTTGTCGTGAATGGTATCTTTAATAATACTATTCTTGAACAGAATGGAGTTAAGAAAATTAGAAACTGACTAGAGATTAGCTAAGTTGAATGGTTTTTGGGTATTGATCTGATGTTGGTTTCAGCCTTCGGGGTTAATACTTAGGGAATTGTTCACTTGCTAATTTACGGTTAAAGGTTGATGGAATGGAATGTGAATTGGTTTGTTGTGAACTGTGTTTTAGCGACATTCGTTCTTTAACACGATTTACAGTGAAATGGGATTTGGAATTTATAAATCTTTTTATTAGGATTTAACATGAGATTTTCCAAAGTAAAGTTTTCCAATTTAATATATATTAAATTGGAATTGAATGGAATTCGATTTGATAATAATCGAAATGAAATTTTGTGGAGGAAGACTGTTAATACAGATGGAATTTAAAAGGCGTTGCCGGTATTCCATTTATATTAGTGGTCGGATACGGAAATTGATATCGATTATATATTGATTTGTTCTTCCATGAAGATTCCATAATAAATGGAATGTGATTTGGGTTGTCATGAATGGTATCTTTAATAATACTGTTCTTAAACCCAATGGAGTTAAGAAAATCAGAAACTAACTGGAGATTAGTAAAGTTGAATGGTTTCCTGGGTGTTAATCTGATGTTGGTTTCGGCCTTCGGGGTTAATACTTAGGTAATTGTTCAGTTGCTAATTTACGGCTAAAGGCTGATGGAATGGAATGTAATTTTGGTTTTATCGTGAACCGTGTTTTAAATGACATTGGTTCTTTAACCCAGTTAAAGACATGATATGATTTTCCAAGTTAAACAATTTTTAATATTGATTTTTGGGAAGATTAACACCAAGTGGAGTTTTTAATGCATCTTTAATTAGATTGAAATGATATCCAAAGGAAGATTAAAGAATAAATTTAAAGAATTTATCTTTAATAAAATTAATAGGAACCTTTCCCAAAGTATAAGAATATTTGAATAAAGAAATATTTTGGATTGGAATAAGGCATATGTTGTGTTTTATAGCACTTCTTTATTATATATGCTAGTTATTCGGAAAGACCGGGTTTATCCAATTCTGAATAACTGATTCGACGATGTCGAGGATGAAGACGGTGGTTGAAGACCGGAGGTCTTCACATTGTTTGGATGATTACTGAGGTCTTGATTGGGCTGTACACCCAAGACAAGGTAATAAGTGGTGGTCGTCCAGGCGTACTTGGAGATCGACGGATATGCGAGGACCTCTCCCCTGTATTGGACATATGGGGGAGGAATAAGGTGCCTCCGGTTTCATTCAGACCCAGAACGAACTTGTAAATGGATGTGTGTCTGACATCGGATTTCATTCTGTGTGATTGATAGACATCGGTTGCATAGCGTGAATTGCCTGTTTGGCATGCTGAGATGCGAATGATCAAGGCTTCTGTTGAAAAGCAGAGTCTTGTGGTTGATGATCAAAGCATAGCTTTAATATAGCGTAGCTTTGTATAGCGTTAATTCGCGAGCCTCATAGCCTGGTGTGAACCAGAAATGGGAGAGGATTGCAGGGATGGCATGCATTTCCTTCTAGCTAGGAGTGGTGTCAGCGTTTTACACGCCCGGGAATTTTACTTATGTGGATGATGGTGAGCGAGGCGCCTCAGTTATATCGGTCGATCCGGGGCCGATGGAGTCGTTTGGCTCATTTATGCCCCATCGGGCGGGGAAACACAGTGTTCAGGCATTTTAATCCACTCTGTGTGGACCGACCTTGAAGATCTAAGGGTCTATGCGTTTTGATCTTGAGACATAGGCTAGATTGTCTCGAAACAGTAAGGATGATCCCTTGCCTTGGTTCACAGATGGAAATCCAACTTCCAATACGACATTTTGCAGTTTTGATTGTAGAGCCTAGTATGGCAACATATTGGTATGGGGCACTTATGACGTCTATGATTGATACTTATGATTGAAATTGTTTTGACACTATACACTTATAGTAATAATAAAACATGAAATTTTACGTACCAAGCATTCTTGGCTATTATAAGGTAAAAACTCTATCCTCCGGCTTGCGCTGCATTGTGTGATGAGACCTGAGTCTTATAATAGCTTCAATGTTGTATATTTAGCATTGCGTTGTTGTTTTATGCACTGATATTCTTGGGAGGAAACCCGTTCCTTGTTATACGGCATGGTCCCTTGATTTTCCGAACTTTAAAATAAAGATTAATAACTGTTTTAGTTCTCACACCAGTCACATGACTGACCTGGAGTTTATTGTTTTAACCTAAACTCTGGGTGCCCCTATTTTCCGCATGGGCAGCTAATAGTTTTGGTTTTGCAGATTTATATTCGTAGGATCCTGGTTTACAGCTGGAATGATACTCGGAAAGCTCTGTATCCGTATATTCTTTTCAGTTGTATTTTGTATTATTTTCCACTGCATCGTAACTTGTAAATCTCTGATATTTAGTAAATGTGTAATATTTATTCATACTCTGTATATTCTTGTATTCTGATGTAAATTGTTGTAAGAAGCAATGAAATGTTCTTCTGTTTGTGTTCTGATTTGCCTTGTCCTCAAAGCAATCCGTTCTTCCTTCACGGGGAAGTTTGGGTCGTTTCAGATTATATGTCCTAGATATAGGTAGCCACTTAGCTTTTGTTTTCTTTTTGGTTTGAGTGAGGCTCTGCGTGCCATTTGGAATTTTTCAGATAGCTCTATACAAAGGAGGTGCTACCAAAATTTTCCGAAAATTTCAGGTGTTAGAAAATTTAACAAAATTTTTGTAAGAAACGTTTTTGAAGAAAAATTAATCATTGATTTAAACATAGGGGTTTTTTGTCATTCCGTTTCTTTAAGAATTTCGAGGACGAAATTATTTTAAAGGGGGTGAGTGTAACAACTTGGATTTTTACAACAAGAATATTTAATTATTTAAATATTCAAAATGATTAATTTTATGATTTGGGTTATATTTAAAATTGAGGTTTGGATTGTCGATTCAACTTGAATTTAAAACTTTTGAGTTTAAAATTAATTTAAGTTATGTGAAGCCTTAGATAATTTTAACTGGTTATGAACGATAGTAAGAAATTGTTATCAATAAATTTGAATTCTTGAAAATCTAAGTATTAGAATTCGTGATTTAAGTATTAACCAATACAAATTAGATAATTTCATTTATCAACTTTTAGTTAATTAATATCGATTTTAAATCCATTTTGTAAATTCATTGATATTAATATATAGTTTGGATTTCAATTGATATATAGATCGTATTTTAAAACAATATTTTAATGTAGAAAATATCAAATTTTCAAATGATCTCGGAATTTGATGAAACCCAGTTCCATTGAATTGGAATGGTAAATTATTGTATGATTTCAGTTTTAGTATCCATCTGGGTGATTATGTGGCCGTGCGTAATATAAAAGCGTGTCGATATATGGTTTGAAATAAAAAAAATATAATTAAATTTGAAAATATTTTCAAATCACAATTCAAATTTGTCAACCCTCATTAATGGTAACTTAATGGTAATGTGATGACTTATATGTAATGTTGGTCTGACTTGGAAATCTGGGATTGCTTGAAGTAAAACCTAAGAAAATTCATTGATTTAAAATAAACATAAGCCCTTAAAACTCATTTTTTTAACTAAACCCTAATCTATTTCTGAGCCGCCACCCCTCAATAGAAACGAACGACTATCTTTGCTCAATACTAATTCCCCTCCCACCTCCCTCCCCTAGCCTCAGTTAGCATTGATGTCTGAAGGATTTTGTTTCGGCTTGGAAAGGGCTACACCTTGGTGGTGGCATTCGACCTCTGGTGATCTGATGTGTGCACAACGACAGTTTGAAAAGTGTGCGGGTTTTGGGGTTTTGCAGGAGATGTGGTTGTCGAGGCCCGCTGGGACGGGTAGGAGTCGGTGCAGCATGGAGTGGCGCGAGGTTTGGTGGTTGCGGATCGGAGCTCGGCCGCCTCTAGCATAACCGGTGTGGTGATGTAAAGGGTGAAATGGGTTTGGGCCTAGGAGTGTTGAGCGAAAGATAAGGGCGTGGGTTATTTTCTTAATCTAGGTGATTAAGCTTAACTATAGTCATCGATGAATTAGTAAATTTATTAAATTCATTGAAAAACTTTTAATGCTTACATCTTTTTCGTCTGAGGTCCAATTCGCACGAAACAAATTGCGTTGGGTTCGCATTCGCATGCACTACGCGTACGAGTTGGATTGGAGTGCTTTGGAGTAGTTTGAATTTTTATGTAATTTCAAACGCCTGTTTGAAATTATATAAATCGGCGTGAAATCGTCGAATTGGAACGGATTGTGAGTTAACTATCACACTTTATGGAGTATTATGTTTTTTTTTGAAAATAATGGAGTATTATAATTTCATAATATATAATATATCTATTGTTGAGTCGATATTTATTTGTATGATATGTTTTCTTATTCATTTTTTATTGGTTGATTTACTGCTTTGTTGGTTGATGTTGAGATATATTTCCGCCTATGAACGGATGGCCTTTGACTTTGTCTGCCTTTAAGCGGAAGATTCATCTGAAAAGAATTATATTATATTATCCGTTCTATATGCACACAAATAACATTTTGTTGCATGGGACTATAAAGGCGAAAGAGGAGTTTACGTAACGAATTATATCGTGATGGAACACTCTGAAAATTTACACATCTATGTGTTGTTATTACGAGATTAATAAATTCCTTTAATTATTAAAAATTATTCATATTCATCCTATCTTCTATATCTATATATTCTTACATTTGTTTGTTATGCTCATTTATCGTCCCAAATTGACTTATGCATACTCCCATATTAATTATATTGTCAATGATAGAAGTAAATTAAACATTTTTTTTAATATAAGAATGGTTTTTCATAAAATTGGTATTTGAATAAAATTATCATTTTAACTAACGATATTTAGAAATTTATTTATTATTCAAGTTAATAATAATATGATTCAATTATCTATTTTAACAAATGATAACTGAGTCGGATTTTGCATGAGTAACAAAACAAGAATTGATTGTTCATTCTAATCAATGAAAATTAGAATTTAATTAATTATTATAGTTATTAAGACTTTATTTTAATTAATTTCTTTAATTAATGATTAATTGAAGCTTAATAATCATTTAAATAAATGATGTTTGAGTTCCAATAATTTATTTTAACTAACGAGATTTGAATTGTTTGGTCAGTTTTTATTTACCTTTAAAAGGAAATTAAATTGGTTTAATAAAATGAATAAAACCACTATAATTGATCGAATATAAATGGTTTAAGAATAATTTACTATTTACTATAAGGTTTTGAACTTAATTAATAAAATGTTTGCAAACGATCAATTTATTGATTATGAAAGACCATAAATATGATTAATTATTCAATGTTGTTTCAAAAAATTATAGAAAAAAAATTATATTTGATTTATTTTCATTTGATAGTAATAATGATGTTTTTTGAGGTATAAAAGGAAAGTTATAAATTGTCTTTCTTGATGTTTAATATTTACTTTAAGTTGGTTAAAGTAATTAAATATAATAAAATATCTTTCGGGTAAATAATATTGTTTAGTTCTTGTAAACGATAGGTTTACAAAAATGAACTCCTGTTTTAAATAAATGTAGTTGAAATTTAATAAGATGAGTTAGGATTTATCAACTCGCTATTTTCAAATTAACATTGGTTTCGAATTTCCTTTGAATATGATTAGAACTATAATTACCCCTTTAAAATTAATATTTCAAAAAATATTGTTAATAGTGTTTTCTTCCAAATATCTATAATGTGAAAACCAAGTATGAGCTTGAGTTTTGAAGTTTAAAGGTTTTTGATGTGAAAATAAAAAGAAGTTTCCACAAATGATATCGCTTATATGAAAAATATTTAGTTATACTCTTGCCGCTAGATGTTGAAGTATAAAAAATTTTCTCTACCTCGAAGTTTGAAAAATTGTTCAGAGGGGTAAGCCTACCTCCACTTGTCCGAATTTATTTTCAACTAAGAGATAGTATAAGTTTAGGATCGATAAATAGTGATAAGTGAATGTGATGTCATTTCCATATACGATCATTTTTGAATATTCCTAATAGACGATTTAATAACTATTGGTTCATCTTTCTTGAGTTGTATCGTCAAATCAAAATGATTTGTTGATCTCTAAGCATTGTTATCTTTTGTTGTAAATGACTAAATTCAGAAAGCGAATGGATGTCTAGTTATGTGGGGTTACTTCCATTAGGGTAATTCACATCTACTCTAGGTTTGGTTTGGTTGTATGCACGCAAGATGTGAAATACTCGGATGCTCGGTAAAATTGGCGGGGTCCGGCTAGTACATTTCCGAGAACGATGTAGCTCTCATGTATATTCTAGAGGTATACTATTCGCTAAGGTGGGCGCACCCTCCTAGTCATTTATTGAAAAAAATTCTCATTTCTTTTCCTTTGATTCCAAGTTTATGAGTTTTCCTATTTTAATTACACTGGGAGAATAAAACCTTCGCGATGTTTAATTATTTCTCTCCATGGTGAGATTAGTTGTTGTTTTGATTTACCTAGTCTGTGGTTAGCGGTGCAGTCAAGTTATTTCAGGGAAATTTACCCTTTTCCTTGTTTGATCCATATTTTGGATCAGTTTCTTAGTTTCCATCGAGAAGTGTCGTGAACTCTTCTCAATGGGGTGTCTTACTACTATTACCTATATGTTAGCAAAAATTTATTTATGACACCCATTCCTTGTTGTTTCGGTGATTTGTTTGTGTTGATGTTTATTCGTTTATGTTATCCTTGTGAGGTAAAAACCTGTCCCAAGTTGAAGACTGTTTTCACATTCTTTATAAAAGTCTTCTTAGTATTACATAAAGTTGGAAAAAAAGACCAGCGACGTGGTCTTACAGAATTATTGTATGTTTCCTATTACGTGAGGTTTCTCGTGTTGGTATTCCAGACTGATCCGTGTATTATTTTATTATAATGCTCGGGTCAGATAGAGCTTGTTTCCAGGTTGTCTTCTGTTAGATGTGGAGCTATGGGAGTAGAATTAGAAGTTTGTTTGTCGCAGTATTTTGTTTTCGATGTATTTTATTTTACCTATCAGCATTGTAAGGTCAGAATTTTTACAACTACCATGCTGACGGGATTTGTTCTTAACCCTGATCTACATTGTATCTTGGAGTGACAGTTCATCTATCGTTATTATATCTTTTATGTTGTTGTTTCCGCTATAAGATTCTATGGTTCTTCCGTTCTTTTAATTCTCTTTTTCTTTTTACTCTAACATTTTGCGTTATCGATGATTGCATGTTCAACATTTAAGTACAGTGGATGTAATTAGTGTCAACTCAATGGTCAGAAATGTGGGTCAATACACCCACTAATGGCCAGTTAAACCCCTAAAGATCCAATTAATCCCTCAAGTGAATTTTAAGCACTTACACACACAGTTAGGCTAATACTTCAATGTTGAACCATATTTTAACATTACAATTCCCCACAACCATCAAATTTTTAACATCAACATCTTTATAAAATTATTTAAAACATTTGTAAACCATTTTTTAAGCTTTATAGCCTTAAAAATTCATTCTACAACAAATATTACACAAGTTATACAAAAATATCACTTTTCCAATATCTGTGCTATATTTACAAACAAAATATTTCAAATAGCTTATTTTCAACATAATGAGTCATCAAAACTTAATAAACACATATTTATACATTTATTGTTCATAACATATTTAACTTTCATTTTTATATATTTTATATACAAAAAATATTATTACTAACCCAAAAATTCCATATTGAGTTTTTAAATCTCAAAAGCTACACTATTAACAACCATTGAAACCAAAAAATGGCCACAACACCAAAGGTGCTCTTAGAGCACTTCACCAAACAGTATGATTTGAGATTACGGAGCCACAAACACAAAATAAAGAGAAAAAAAGCTAGGAACAAGGAATTTTCAGAGTGGTTCGGTCAATTTAGACCTACGTCCACTATGGAAGCACTTTTCATTATCTTTTTTGGATTTACAAAGTACATGAATTCACTCATATCCCTCATTTCTTTCTTTAATAATGATCTTCTTCTTTTTTTCTCTCTTTTCACTCTCGATTTCACTTAGATTTGCGAAGGAATCAGTGAGATCTTTTGATTTGTGATGATAGTTGTGTAGATATTCGACCACTTAGACACTTAGACGATCTTCACTAAATTTATGATGATCTTGTGTTGGAACTAGACTTTAGAGAGAGTTAATGGTAGTTGGAGATCACTTAGATTGAATTTGAGAGAGATTTAATGGAGTTTGGAGAAGATTTGATCCATTTGTTGTTGGAGAGGATGGATTGAGCATGAGAAGCCATTAATGGAGCTTGGAGTGGTTGAGAGTGGTAGAGAAATGATTTTGGCAGCCCTTCGAGGTGGAAAAATCGGTCCCTTGAATGGTTGAGAAGTTGGGTATTTATAGGTGTAGTTCAAGGGTAGTGGCATAGTTGTAATTTAGATGTGCAAAGTTTGGGTCGTTCGTATATCTATTTACAAAAATGCCACCGGACAGCTGTACACAACTATAGCCAGTTGTTCGACCGACCCAAAAGGGTGATTGACTAGAATTGAGCGTGAACAGGACTGCTCGAGCAGGCTTTAACGCGCGACCAGGAATTCTTGCACGTCCCCATTTGAATAAAGAGTGCACGACCACCTTTTACAACTTTGCCACTCTTGTCCTTTATTGCTCGACCCACGCACGAAAGCGACCATATTTCAGTGAGGGACCGACCACATGTATTGTTATCGCAACTTATTCGAAGATGAACTATATCACATGTGTGCCACGTGGACTGTACGACTTTCCCATTCATGTTATACATGTCTTGATTCCAAGCGAAAGCAACACGCCCTGTACACCCATACGTTTTGAATACTACAGTCGTTTTGATGCTGGCCATGCAAGCTCGGCCTGTCCACCCATGCCACGTGTCCTTCATTTTTTATTATTATTTCTATGTGAATACGCATTATTAGTTTAATATGAATACTTCTTTATAGCTGCACGAGCAGTTTTGTGGTGCGCGGCCCATAGTACGTGAACACTGCTCGATCATGGCATGAGTGAACGAATCATATATTCCATACGTTCACTTTCTTTTCCATCACTTCAGATACTCGTATGGCTTTAGCATTCTGTTCTGACCAAATGTGTTCTTGCTAATTCTTGCCACCGAGCTTTATTTCATACTAATGTTTGGCCTCAACTTATTAAATACATATATGTACTTCACGTGCATAAGCCTTGTGTGAATGTTATTTTCCGTCAACACCGGAGTAAGTTATATAGGACATGTGTTCAAGAAATTTGATGCGGTCATGATCCAGGGTTACTGAAGGATATTCGAAGACTAGTGTTACTTAGATAAATCTACCTTTCCTTAAGCATCGGAATCCCGGTTCTGAGGACTAGTTATTCTTCCCTCAAGGGATGAATACCATACTTACAGTACAACGATGTTCCGAAATGACCTGAAGAATGTATATTTAGTTTGACACAACTAAGGTCTTATGAAACCAGGTACTCCGTAGATCATGAATGTAACAATATGTATTGTGATAAGAAGAAAATTGGCTAATGCTTCTCCATATTCTGGAGAAAAGGGCATCACAACACTTATTAAATCGGATGATCTTTCCGCATCAAACCGGCCCGAAGGGCCTTGGTTGCGTCAGAGATCGGGTTATAAAACTGCGGACAACCTTCTTTCCGAGGTTAGGAAGCATTAGGCTTATTATGAGAGCACTGATCAATGTTACAAACCCTCAAGATAGAAAAATAAGGACTTCGAATTTCTATAAAGCCCTTTCTCTTTCACAAGGATGCTATGATCAACTTTCTCTTAAGAAAGGTTAGTGTTAACTCCTTGTTTCATCATAATGACACAACAAGATTATCAAATCGCAAGATGTTTAAGCCTCAGAATTCTTCATTCATAAATTGTACATGTATTACAAGAGTTGAAGGAATCCCCAGTCCGACTTGAGAATATAGAATTTGTTCCTTAAAGAGGAAAGAACAAGATTGAGAAAAATGGAAAAATTATCCCTTCAAATGTAATCCCTGGGGTCTTATTTATAGAGAAATCGAGGACCCTTCTGCTGTTGGGCCAGAGGATGCCTTTATCGGCTACTTTTCTCCTTAGTTTCGGTTGTTTTAGCTCCCAACCGCTTTGTGGTGTGGACTACAGCTTTCGGAAGGAAGGTCTCTGTCAGTTGGGGCTTCTGTAAGAGGGATATGGGCTCGTTGATATAGTAGCTTTTCTAGAAGGTCTTTGAACTTCCTGTTGCATGCTTTCGGTTATACGCTTCCAGATGTATGTTCCCGGTTTCTCATAAATACTTAGAGGGGCTTATCCTCGAGATGTATGTAGATAACTGTCAGTACGGAACCGCTGTCAGTGTCTGTACTAAGTGGTTTAGTATGGATAGCCTGTATCCTCCCTAGGATTCTGGTTTGCCTTTGAGATCTCCGAGTATAGCCTAGTCTTTCGGAAGGTAACTCCAGGTAAGCTTCCTATTGTCTATCAATGCGACCTTTCGTTGTTTATGCAGTAGATGTTTCGGAAGCTGGTTCCGAATAATCTTTATGCACCTTTAGCTTGATACATTTATCTCCTAGTGTATATGCATTAAACAGGTCAATACCGATAGCCCTTCCGTCTTTCTAGGTTTCAGTTTGCGGAGCTCTTGCCTCTTTCTTGGTTTCTGACTTAGCTGACCTTTTGCTACAGAACTTCCTATCATGTAGACCCCGTTAGATAGACCCTGACGGATAAATTTCGCTGGCATTCTGTAGGCTTTGAACTCCTTTCTTCCTAGGAGATGCTGGTTTATGCAGCTTTCAGATCATTCTTTCCTGCTTTTGGTTCTTTCTATTATTCGGCTTTTTGATTTTGGAAGATACTTCCATGCTTATGTTCCTCCGATACACCTTCATTGTCATCCTATGTTAGGGGATAATTTGGGTAGTAACATTTACCCCCTAGTGAAGGGGTGTTTCCGACTATCCAAGTCAAACTTTTCTTTCCTAATTCTCTTCTATTCATTTGTGTGTTGTTTATTAATGCTGGATTGCATCACGAAACCTATAAGGCACTACTTTCGGGGTAGATCTTTCTTAATCGTTAAGGTTCGAGAGCCAACGTTCAGTTTCCTGCTATGATAGTATATTTAAACCAACTCTTACTTGGATAACCTGAAGATTAGAAATCCCCTTTCGGTATTTGTGAAGAACTGAATCAACCCAGATTCAGGTATTAATATAGATAGAAGACCGGAAACCCCTTCCGGCATTAATAGAAGTTTTGCACCAACCCTTAATTGGGTAATTAATATAGAAGACCGGAAACCCCTTCCGGCATTAATGGAAGTTCCGAACCAACCCTTATTTAGGTATTAAAGATTGAAGACCAGAAACCTATCCCAGCATTTATGAAGGGCTGAATCAACCTTGATTCGGGTATTAAAAGATTGAAGACCAAAACCCCTTCTGGCATTTGCGAAGAGCCGAATCAACCTAGATTCAGGTATTTAGGGATTGAAGACTAGAAACCCCTCCCGGCATTTGTGAAGAGCCGAATCAACCCAAATTCTAGTATTAAAAGATTGAAGACCAGAAAACCCTTCCGGCATTTGTGAAGAGCCGAATCAACCCAGATTAAGATATTTAAGGATTGAAGACAAGAAACCCATCCCGGCATTTGTGAAGAGCCGAATCAACCCAAATTTGGGTACTAAAAGATTGAAGACCGAAAACCCCTTCCGGCATTTATGAAGAGCCGAATCAACCTATATTCGGGTATTTAAGGATTGAAGACCGGAAGCCTCTTTTGGCATTTGCGAAAAGCCGAATCAACTGAGATTCAGGAATTTAAGGATTGAAGATCGAAAAACCCTTCCAGCATTAATGTTTTAGCATCCCCCTTGGATTTGATTTGTGAAATAGAGGTTGTATGTGTTTCCTATGCCACTCCCTGGGATTTTGATGTAAAAGAAAAGGATGTACGTGCTTTGTTGGCCACTCCCTGGGTTTGTGTGTGCGGTGCGCTTGGCTAGCTTATCCAGAAGCAGGGCCCAAGAACTTACCCAACCACCCTCCAGGAAGTGCCTTATCCTGACCATCTTAGGTGATGATAAGGTCTTTGAAACTTAGAAGAGGCCCTTGTAGACATAGAACTAAGGTTTACTCTTTTGATGCTCTATACTGACCATTGTAGATATTGATCGAGGCTTCCATGCCACCCCCTCCAAGTGGTGCCCTATCCTGACCATCGTATGAGATTATAGGTGTTTGCGTTTCCTTCTGTAGGTAACGCGGAGCATAATCATAGGTAGGACATGCTCTTCTGCGAGCAGAGGTAGGACGTGGTTAGTTCTAGTAGAGGCAGGGCATGCTAATTTTTAGATGCACCACCACGACCATTTCTGGTGTGAAATGGAGGCTTACGATTTTGATGCTTTAACCTATCCCCCTCTGATTTGGGCATGGAGAAAGACTAACACGACATCCATCCGAGGGATGCCTCGTCCTAACCAATTTTTGGTGATGACAAGTGATTTGATCCTTTTTTCAACTTGACCCCTTTTGGGTCACTTTTGAGCTACTGAAAGGGTTTCTGTGCCTTGGTTACGTGATCATCTTTGGAGGAAAGCCTTTTTCCTTATTCCTTTATCGTTGAGATGTATGGTCTTAAATGTTCCGAGTTCCATGTTCTCGTAACAAGATCACCATTGGATCTGCACTGTCGATATGTTTCGGGCTTAACTTCTTGATGGATGATCAAGACTCCTTCCCAATTTGGGCCGAGAGGGCCATCCGCTGGGTTCTTTGTGTTAGCCATCACTCTTCGCAAAACTAACTCTCCTCTTGCGAAGTTCGCCCTAACCTTTGTGTTGCAGTATTTCGTAATCCTTCTCTGTTATTTAACTGTTCTGATTGCAACCTCATCTCTTAATCCCTGTATTAAGCTTGGTGATTCCTTTCTTAACTCCTGATTGGGATTAAATGCATATGCTATCCTTTTAAGCGATGGGATTTCGATCTCAACCAGAAGCATAGCTTCGCATCCATATGTCGAGGAAAAAGGGGTATGTCCGTTGCTGTTTTGGTAGAGGTTATATACGCCCAAAGCACTAAAGGAAGCTCTTCGACCCAATTTCCTTTGGCTTGGTTTAGGTGTTTTTTAAAGAATCGTCTTTATGGTTTTGTTGGCAGCTTCCACAACTCTGTTAGCCTTCGGATGGGCCACCAAGGAAAAACTTTTAATGATTCCATTTTTCTCACAAAACCGAGTGAATTCTTTTCTCTCGAATTGTGTTTCATTATCTGATATGATTTTATGAGGGATTCCAAAATAGGTAACAATATTCTTTATTACGAATCTTAACACCTTTTTAGACATGACTGTCAAAAGGGGTTCTGCCTCCACCTTTTTGGTGAAGTAGTCGATAGCTACTACGGCATACTTAGCTCCTCCTTTAGTGATTGGTAAGAGTCCGATTAAATCTATCCCCCATACGTCGAATAGCCAGGGGGTTGAGATAGTGTTTTGCTCGCTAGGGGGAAGCCGGGGCACCTTAGAGTACCTTTGACACCTTTCACATTTTTTGACATACTCAGCTGCTTGATTAACAATCTATGGCCAATAATAACCTTGTCGCATGACCCTTTTGACCAGCTTAATTCCACTGGAACGGTCTCCACACCATCTTATACGAGCTTCTTTCAACAGGTTAAGCCCATCTTCGGAGCTTACACATCTTAAGTAAGGAATTGAATGTCCCTTTTTATAGAGTATATTATCCATAATCACAAATGTAAGATCTTGGTGTTTTATTCCTTCTCGCATCTTGCTTACTAAGGGGCAAGGTTCTGTTTAGGAGATAGTCTATCATTGGAATCATCCATGTATTTTCATGGTGGCTGTTTGTTTCCATTAAGGGAGGTCCCTCATTAGAGTTTCCATCTTTGTTTCCTTCATACCCCTTCTCAAGGCTTGGGACCTGCTTAGGACTAATAATTCTTTCCCCATTTCCGATTCTTCATTCTCGATGTTAGGCCTTTCTTGATAACCGACGGGAATTACTTGAGTTTAGGGGGCTCCCCGGGAGCTAGCTGATTTGGATAGTGTATCCGCTTGAGTATTCTCCCTCTGGGGTATTTGATGAATTTAAAAATCCTCAAACAGGGAAAGCATTTTTAATATCCTCTTCACATATAGGGTTATCCATGCATCCTTGGTTTGATAGGTTGGCTTTATTTGGTTTACCATTAGTTGTGAATCACTAAAAATTTCTATTCGAGGAATCTTCAACTGTAGTGCCAAATTCAAACCAGCCATCATTGATTCATACTCGGCTACATTTTTAGTTGCTGGGAATCCTAACTTCATGGCGTAGTGCAAGCTGTGTCCGTCGGGGGTAATTATAATATAATCTGCCCCTGCTCCCTATTCGTTAGAAGCTCCATCTACAAAATGTTGCCACTTGGCCTTTAACTCATTCTCTTTAATTGATTGCTTTGTAATGAAGCTTGTGCACTCATTCACGAAGCCTGCAAGAACTTGTCCTTTAATTATTGTTCGAGGGTGAAATTCAATCTCATATTGGCTAAATTCAACTCCCCATTTAACTAACCTCCCGGAGGTTTCTGGCTTACAGAACACCTGTTTAAGCGGAAAGCAAGTTAAAACTTAATGGGGTGAGCTTGGAAGTATCCTCTTAGCTTTCGTGCGGTAATTACTATGTAATGTGCTTGTTTTTCCATTACAGGGACTCGGGTTTCCGCTTCTTTAGCCTTCTACTGACGTAATAAATTGGGTGCTGAGTCCCATTACTTTCTCTTATTAGGACTGAGCTTACCGCATATTCTGAGATAGCCAAATATAAGTATAGATTTTCTCCTTTCTCTGGAATGGATAAGATCGGGGGAGTCCCCATATAAATTTTCAATTCTTGAAAGGCCTTTCTACATTCTTCTTTCCATTTGAAATTCTTCTTTTTCTTTATAACATTGAAGAAATGGACACATTTGTCAGTGGCTTTGGAAATGAACCTACTGAGCGCTGCTACCTTCCCGTTTAAGCTCATGACTTCTTTTCTTGTCCTAGGTTCTTCCATGTCTCTTATGGCTTGGATCAGGTCAAGGCTAGCTTCAATCTCTTGCTCACTTATCACATATCCCAAGAACTTTCCAGATTAAACCCAAAAGAACACTTCTGCAGGTTTAATTCCATTTGGTAACTCCTTAAGACATGGAACATTTCTTCCAAGTCCTTTAGATGGTTCTCTGTTTTGGTGGACTTCACTAGCATGTCTTTCACATATACTTCCATATTGCACCCTATCTTTTTTTGGAATATCCTGTTTACCAGTCTTTGGTATGTTGCTCCCGCATTCTTCAACCAAAAGGGCATCACTTTATAGCAAAATGTTCCCCAATCAATGGTAAAGCTTGTATGCTCCTCGTCGGGTTTATGCATCGGAATTTGTTTGTCTACTCATGGCTTCAACTAGTTGGTTAATCCGCGAAAAGGGATAGGAATCTTTGGGGCAAGCCTTGTTTAAGTCTGTTTAATCAACACACGTTATCCACTTCCTATTGGATTTCTTTACTATCCCCGAATTGGCTGACCATTTTGGGTAAAGGACTTTTCAGGTAAACCTGTTAGTTTCTAACCTTTTGACCTCCTCCTTCAAGGCTTCTAACCGGTCTCTATTATATTGTCTTTTCGTTTGCCGAATTGGGATCACTGAAGGGTCAATGTTTAAGGCATGACTCATACTAGAAGGATTGATATCGATCATGTCTAAAAAACTCCCAAGCGAAAACATCCTTGTTGAGTTGTAGGAACTGAATTAGGCCACTCTTAAGAGGCTCTATCAGCCTTTTCCCAATGTTGGCGACCTTCGATTTATCCTTTGAATCATTTTTACCTCTTCCACGTCTTCTATTGGTTTCATTCTTTCAATGTCCCCTCTAGAGTCTAAGTCCGTGACGATTTCTCCTTCTTCAGTCAAGTTTACATCATCAGATCTCTTCCTCTTTCATTTCAAAGAAATGTACCTACCATTTGCACGCCTGTCAGCCTTAATTAATTTTTATCTCATCTTCGAATGTGGGATGTAAGAATCCCTTATCCGAAGGTATAAAAATAGTAGAAGAATCAAAGTACGAAGAACACTCCCTTTTGTATTTGTCAATCATTGTGAAGTACAATTCGCGGAAACTAAACTGTTCTCCCGTGATGGTAACCCATCCCTGCTTGGTTAGGAATTTAGCATAAGATACTTGGAAGAGACAAAAGCGTCCATCTCCTCCAAAGCTGGCCATCCAAAGAAGGCGTTGTAATAGGATGGTTGATCGATCACAACGAAGAGAGTTTCGAAGGTCCTATGAAGCAGAGACAGTCCAACTTGAACCAGAAGGTTGATTTCCCCACCGGAGTCGACCCCTTGTTGTTGAAGGCGAATATTGATTCATTGCTTGGCTCTAACTTATTCTCAGAAATTCCCATGTAATCGAAAGCATGCTTAAAGATGACATTGACGGCACTCCCAGCATCCGCAAGGATTTTGGAAACAACAGAGAGCCCTATTTGCGCTGTTATCATAAGGGGATCATTATATGGGTAGCAAACCCCTTTCTTCATTTC
Source organism: Allium sativum (assembly GCA_030737875.1). NCBI lineage: Eukaryota > Viridiplantae > Streptophyta > Magnoliopsida > Asparagales > Amaryllidaceae > Allium > Allium sativum. The sequence continues at coordinate 112,777,982 of CM060920.1, read as the reverse complement.
TTCTGGAGAGACCACTAGGTTGTGCATTTTAAGAGCATAACGTTCGTTTTTCAATGATGGTTATTTTCGAATGGAGAATATCCCCTCCATGTTTTCCTTCATGTATTGACTTCTTACCCTCCGACAGTTTCCGACAGGGTGCAGCCCTCCATGGATCACATTGATTCGATCTATGGGTGGACCCAAGTCTAGGTTACCCACTTCCGTTATAGCCTCTATTGCATTCACCGAAACTTTCTATTGTCCATTTGTATGCTGAGATGATATTGTCTTGTTTAGAACAAATTCTTTTAGATGATCCTCTCGGATTAGCTTCTGAATAATCCTGTCCAATACCTTGCACTCGTTAGTCTTGTGTCCGTTGTTCTTATGGAATTCGCAATACTTACAGCCGGAATAAGATTTAGGGCAATTTTTTTGCTTTGATCGAGACGGGGAAGTTATTAACCCTCTCTCTCACAACATCATACACAAATGAGATGGGCTTGTTAAGAGAAACTGAGTTAGTATTAGAATCTTCCCATCTTGATCTCATTTGGTTTCCCTCCAGGGGCTTTCATCCAAATTTCGAACTACCCTCCTTCCCCTCGAGGCCTGAACTTTCACTTTGTGAAGTATAATTCATCCATGCGAATAAAGTTATCGGCTTGGAAGTGAAAGTCTTGTAAGTCTTTACAGCCGTGAATGTATAATTCTTTCTAGAAGGGGTGTTTTCGATTATCCTCGAATGCACAACTTTCATTTTGTCATGGTCATCCATATCCTTGACCTTTAACGCTTCGATATTGAATCTTTTAAAGTAATCTCCTAGAGACTCACCTTGACTTTGTTTGATTTTGAAAATGACTGTGTAGTCCACTATCGGATCTTTGCAGATGTAGAACTCCGCGGAACATTCGTAGGAGAACTGCTTCCATGAATAAATGTTGTTTTCCCTGTACTGAGGATACCACTTTGCTGTTGCCCCTTGAAAGGTCACTAGGAAAAGACGAATTTGACGGCTCTGGAAGAAAAATAGAGATCCATCTGGCTGTCGAAAGCCAATAGATGATCGTCGGGGTCAGTTGTCCCAAGATACTTTATGGTTGGAACCTTCACTCTCGATGGTATTATGGTGTTCATAATTTCATCGATGAAAGGAGCTACCCTCTCGTTGTCGTTAACTCTATCATCTTGGGTCCTCTTCCCTTTTCTTCCTAGGAATTCTTTGATGGTATTCTGAGTGATGTCTTTAAGATAAGCTTCCGTGTTGTCATAGTTTGCTCTCTTGGGATCATAAACTTTGGAAGTGGAACTCCCAGATCGTTCCTGCTCGCATTGATTTCCTTGATGGATTACTCCTGTCAAATGGGATTTCTCCTTCTTAGAAGAAGTTGCCTTGAGCTTCTCTTTTGCTTCATAGTGCTAAATGGGAGCCTTCAATTTCGGAGATTCATTCGTCTCTCTTTGACTAGATTTGGTGTGTCTTGAAGACTTCTGCGTTTGAGCAACATTCACCTGAGCTTGCATTTCCTGGAGTTGCACTTCCAAGGCCATAATTATTGCGACATTGTCTTCCATGGTGTTTGAATTTGGTAGTTGTGTTGGACTGGATTTGGCTCCTCTTTCGTTATTGTTCAGATTAAGCGTTAGATCCATGTTTCCTTCAATGGTCGCTTTAGGAGCCGGTTCCTTGTTTCGCCCTTCGAATCTTTTTTATTTCATCTTTCCTGCCATGGGGTAATAAATTTTACCAAATTAATTTTGACAAATTAACCATAAGGATGGAGGTTCAAAGCCCTCCTTCTAGCGCCAAAATATTAACTTTATTTTCCGTCAACACTCGAAATAAGTCATATAGGACATGTGTTCAAGAAATTTGATGCAGTCATGATCCAAGGTTACTAAAGGATATTCGAAGACAAGTGTTACTTAGCTAAATCCACCTTTCCTTAAGCATCGGAATCCTGACTCTGAAGATTAGTTATTCTTCCCTCAAGGGATGAATACCATACTTACAGTATAGCGGTGTTCCGAAATGACCTGAAGAAGGTTTACATAGTTTGACACAGCTAAGGTCTTATTAAATCAATTACTCCCTAGATCATGAATGTAATAATATGTATTGTGATAAGAAGAAAACATGCTAATGCTTCTCCATATTCGAGAGAAAAGGGCATCGCAACACTTATTAACTCCGATGATCCTTCCGCATCGAACTGGCATGAAGGGCCTTGGTTGCGTCAGAGATCGAGTTGTAAACCTGCAGACAACCTCCTTCCGAGGTTAGGAAGCACTAGGCTCATTATGAGAGCATTGATCAATGTTGCAAACCCTCAAGATACAAGGAGAAGGACTTTGAATGTCTATGAAGCCGTTTCTCTTTCACGAATGTGTTATGATCAACTTTCTCGTACGAATGGTTAGTGTTAACTCCTTGTTTCATCATAATGGCGTAACAAGATTATCAAATCGCAAGATGTTCAAGTCTCAGAATTCTTCATTCATAAATTGTAGTTTTATTACAAGAGTTGAAGGAATCCCCAGTCCGATTTGGGAATTTAGGATTTGCTCCTTAAAGAGGAAAAAACAAGATTGACAAAAATGGAAAAATTCCCCCTCTAAATGTGATCCCTGGGTCTTATTTATAGAGAAATTGGGGACCTTTCTGCTGTTAGGCCGTTAGGCCTGCGGATGCCTTTGTTGGCTTCTTTTCTACTTGGTTTCGGTTGTTTTAGCTCCCGACCGCTTTGTGGTGTGGATTACAACTTCCGGAAGGAAGGTCCCGGTCAGTTGGAGCTTTTGTGAGAGGGATATGGGCTTGTTGATATATTAGCTTTTTGTAGAAGGTCTTTGAACTTCCTGTTTCATGCTCTTGGTTATAAGCTTCTGGATGTAGGTTCCCAGTTTTCTCATAAATACTTAGAGGAGCTTGTCCTCAAGATGTACGTAGATAGTAGCTGTTTCGGAACTGTTTTCGATGTCTATATTAAGTGGTTTAGTATTGATAGCTTGTATCCTCCCTAGGGTTCCGGTTTGCCTTCCAGTGAGATCTCCAGGTATAGCCTAGTCTTTCGGAAGGTAACTCCGGGTGAGCTTCTTGTTGTTTATCAGTGCGATCTTTCGGTGTTTATGCAGTAGATGTTTTGGAAGCTGGTTCCGGATAATCTTTATGCACCTTTGGCTTGATACTCTTCATGCCTTTATCTCCTGGTGTATCAGTATTTAACATCTTAATACCGATAGCACTTCCGCCTTTCTGGGTTTTAGTTAGCGGAGCTCTTGCCTCTTTCTTGGTTTCTGACCTAGGTGACCTTTCTCTACAAAACTTCATGCCAGGTAGTCACCATTAGATAGACCCTGCCAGATAAACTTCGCTGGCATTCTGTAGACTTTGAACTCCTTTCTTCCTGGGAGGTGCTGATTTATGATGCTCTCAGATCATTCTTTCCTGCTTTTGGTTCTTTCTATTATTCGGCTTTTTAATTTGGAAGATTCTTTTTTGCTTATATTCCTTCGATACCCCTTCACTGTCAGCCTATGTTAGGGGTTAATTTTGGTAGTAACATCTTGCTCAAGTAAATGGTCTGGGTAAATGTTAATACATGCTCTGCCTTTAAACCATTCACGAATATTCTTCTATGTGCTTCATATATAATCCCATAATGTAGTGTGTACTCAACATGTTCACGAAATGGGATGCTCGACCCACCTTAAACAGTACTGCTCGACCATGATCCCAAGTGCTGCTCGAGCCTTGACACATGGAGACGTTGCTCGACCGATACCAGTTAAAAAGAGTGCTTGACCCATTATTTGCGAACGTTGCTCGATCCACATGGTAGTTGGATGCTGCTCGACCGACCTCTGTAGTGTGCAAGCACTTGTGACCGAGCAGATGACGCATGACCGAACCCTTATGTTGCTCGACCATTTTGAGCTCGATCAGGTTGGTGCTCGTATGCTTTGAGATGTGTCTGAACCATTATTTTTTGAATCATGTTTCACCACGGGGTTAACATTTGCCCCTCGAAGCTTGTGTTTTTATATAAAATACGGGCTATGAAATTCGATGGGTCCTTGTATTGACTTGTATCTTTTTTTATAATCGGCAATATCCCGAGTTTGGATTGTTCACGTCTTAATGTAGTCAGGTACTTGAATGCTTCGAATTTTTAATTTATTGCGCATTGACATTCAATGACAACTTTTTGTTAGCTATGGCGAACCATGCTTTGATCCTTTAACTCGCTTATTCCAAATAATTTGAGCGCAGAATTTGTTAGTTGAATTTAAATGCTTCATGCTACATGTTCTGTAATTAAAACAAACACTAACACGATTTTGGACTTATACTTTGTTATTGATCGTTCACATCACTAACAAATTAGTTAATCATTAAAAAATGAATTATAGTGAGTTTTGTGACCTATATTGAATAATGTGCCCATACATAACCCCTTTGTTTAACTGTTTATAATTAGTCGAACATCATCCGCATGGGTACGATATTCTAACCCGAGTTCGCAACGATACTTGAGTTTTGCTAATAGATATGTATACCGACTACAGATTTCAAAATCTGGTCTTTTAACGACTTATATAACCTTGTACAATGGTTTCGTTTTATGAAACGTATACCTGTCCAAATTGGAAACTCAAATTTTGCTTCTGAGACTAGAGCGACTGCATCTTTTGGATTGTAAAGGAATCAGTTTTTGGTTTGCCAATTGTATATTTTGAGGCCCGCTACAATAGCTCAGTTGGATTTCAGATTTTGAATTTGAATTCACTGCCTCCACTTGGATAGTTCTTTGAATTTAGTGCCCTCGCTCAAGGAGGTCTTTGGATTTAGTGCCCCTGCTAGGGGAGGTCTTTGAATTTATTGCCCCGCTCGGGGAGGTCTTTAGATTTGGTGCTCCCGCTCTGGGTGGTCTTTGGATTTTATGACCCCGCTCGGGGAGGTCTTTGGATTTATTGCCCCCGGTCGGGAAGTTCTTTGGATTTGCTGCCCCCACTAGGGGAGGTTTTTGGATTTTGTTCCCCTGCTCGGGGAGGTATTTGGATTTTGTGCCCCTGCTCGAGTAGGTGTTTTTCACTTCACTTGGGAAGTGTTTTCTATATTGTGGAGGGTATTTATTGTTACATAGTTTCATGGGGCTGGCACCAGTTCCTTTGTCGGTCGCTCGACTTGGCATGCTATCTCAATTCGGGAACTGGGGCCTTGGACCTCTTATTGAGGAAATTCCCTTTCGAAAAGGTTACAACCCTCTCATTTGTTTGTCGTGGCACTTGCTTGCTATTTGAATCTTTGCGACTCTTCCCATTCACTTTTCAAGGCAATGCTTTTCTATTTTTGTATTTGTGCACGATGATATTTGCAGTATTTGACGCCTGAACCAGTGTTGTTGGGGTCGCCATGCTTTGTCAGATTTTAAAGGAACAAGCGCTCGACTAGTGGCCTGCAATATAAAATCATCTTTAAGCAAATTTTGATTTGACAAAGATTTTGGCAAGAAAGAAATTTATTCAGGTAGATATGCTCTTAATCAAAGAGCTAATTGTTCAGTACAGCGTTTGTAAAATATTACAGACTGTTATATAAAGCTGGAATACAACATGAAGTAAAGCACGAAATAAAGTTGTGGGCGATGTTGATCTCTTATTCCGAGACATTAGAGTTGGAGCACCACTATTGGCCACTTGTTTATGATCGGCCTTGCATTAAACCGTGTTGGAGATTCATTGCTTTGACCGGATTGACCATTCGATGTCTCTTGCCCCTGGGGAGTTGTAGAAGGATTTGTAGCTTGTGGATTTTTCACATGTTGCTGCAGCTTGTTCTTCCTAATCAACTCCTCGATTAAGTTCTTCAAGTGTTGGCATTCATTGGTATCATTCCCTGGTTGATTGTGAAAGCGATAGAATTTTCCACAATTCGCAGCTCTCTTAGAGATATTCAGCGGTGGTGGTTCTGGATAGTGTTTTGCATTTTTGGTGGCGAAGTAAATGTTCTTCGGAGTATTATTCAGATGGGTGAATTCAATGGGTGTAAAGAAGCGAGTTTTCTTGCCATTTTGATTATCTTTCCCATCGTTTCCTCTCTTTTGACCTCCGGGATTCTTCTAATTGTATTGAGTAACAGCATTTTTGGGAGCTTCAAGAAGTTGGTTACCGTCAATAATCTGAAGAGGCACAGAATTATTGTCCACTCTCATGTACTCCTCTGTTTTTTATAGAATTTTTCAAGTGTGTTTGGTTCTTTTATTTTGATCTATCTACCAAATTCGCTTTTCTCATCAATGGCGTCGATTAGAGACATTAAGATCATGCAGGGCTCGGGATTCCCCACTTTGGACAAAGCAATGCTGAACCTCCTGAGGAAAGCTTTAACAGACTCTCCAGGATTTTGCTTCATTGATATCAGAGAAATAACATTCTTAGCTTAGTATCTTGCAGCCTGAATTGGTCCTTGAATTTTAGAGTCAAATCATCGAATTGGTCGACGGATTTGGGTGGCAGCCTCGCAAGCCATAATGATGCGACGCCTTCTAGATAGAGAGGGAAGCACAAGTATTTGATCTCGTAAGTCGCTTTGGCTACATTCATATGCCATTCATATCTGTAAAGGAAGTGATTCCGATAAGAAGTTCCGTTGTACGGAAGCAGGGTAGGATGAGTGAACTTTTTAGGGAATTTGTAAAACCCGATAACTTTAACAATGCTAAAGATGATAAATTAAAGAATACTTAATTAAATATCTTGAATTAATTGAAATGGACTGCGCTGATGAGTTCTTCTCGAAATTCTGGCCAAAATAGACACCTGGTTTTCGTAAAACAGACACCGTATGAAGAAGTTATTAATGTTTGAAGTTTGTATATGCATAAGAAGAATGTATGTATATAATAAGTCCTGAATTCAAAACAGTTCAAAATAGAGCGGTAGAAGGGAGTGGGAAAAATCCCGCCTCATGGGTGTCGACCCCATCAATGGGGTGTCGATCCCTGGGTCGACACACCAAGGGGGTTCGACACCCATACGTAATCTAGGCGGATTTTGGTGTTTTCATACGTAGAATGATTTCTGTGCAAGATTCGTTGGCTGATGGCTATAAATAAGACCGCATTTCTCTTGTTTTTATAAACCAAAAACAATGGAGGACTAGATGCTGCCTTTGCCTAGATTAAATCAAGCCTTTCTTCTTCAACAATCAAGTCATTCAAGTTTAGAGATCTGTTATTTAATATCTGCAATCTCTCTTCTATTTCTTTGATCCAATCACAGTGATCCTATGTTATTTTTATATCTAAATACTTAGAAGTTAATCTTGACATGACTATAAACTGGATCTAAGCCTATGACTATTTGAATCAAACCAGATCTGCCATAAGCTGTGTATCTAAGTTATTTTGACATGATTGTAGATTAGATCTAAACCTGTGACTATTGAATCATGTTAGATCTATCATTATTTGTAGATCTAATTCATTGTTTAGATCTCATTATGCTTGTTCCTATTATGATAGTGGTTAAATCAGTGCTATTGTCACAAAAGATCTGTTATTAGTTGGGTATCTAATTCATTATTTAGATCTCATCATGCCTGTTTATGATGTGCCTATTATTTTAGAATCAGTTCTACTATCACGTAATCATCAGATATGTTCCTATATGCCTATCTTGTCATTATGCCCAACTTTGTCACTATATAGTTATTAGTTGCTATGCCTATTTTTGCCATTATATGTCAATCTTGTTATTATGTTCATTTCTGTCCTCTTGCCTTTTTCTTTTCCCTTTTATTTTTATAGCTAGGCTACCTTCGAGCCTAGGCATGCCGCTAAAATATGCGAACGCGAGAAATTGGGAGTGAGGGGAAAATGTTAAAATTGGGGCATAACTTGAATTAAAAATATGAATGTGGATTTGGGGCATGAACTAAAATTGTGATTAAAGACCTTAATTTAGAGCATATGGTTCATTATGAACATGACTTGGGAAAGGGGCATGAAAACCTATAATGACATAGGAATAATTGGTTAATAATGGAAATGCCTAGAATTGCAGTAATTAGAAACCGTAACCACACTTAGAAACAAGGTTAGATTACACCTGTGGTGGAAGTCTGCCCGGAAATGACCGACATATGCAGCAACCACAAGTGGTGAATCTAATGTGAGTGCTCTAAGTGCATAAACAATGCATAAACACGTGACGTGCTAAGACATGAGGTTAAGTCCGACTTGTGGAAGAAGTCTGCCCGGAACCACCCAGTATATCTAGCATCCACAAGTTGTAGGCTTGATCTAGGAGGTCTAGCACATTATAACCATAAATGAAAATATGGTAAAGAACCGGAATACTTAACCTAGTTGAATCCATATGAATTGTATGAACATGTTAACCTGAGTGGGGGTTAAGTAAACTTGTATGAATCAGTAGGAGGGTTAAGTATATCTTGGGGTGGTGGGTAATATATATAGGCCAACAAGCTTAACCTGTGGGGTTATGCAAATTCTTTACTCTAGTATGGCATAACCTGTGGAAAACCTAGTAGTGGAGATACAAGCCTAGGGGGAGCTTGCTTGTATCATCTTGTGTATGGGACCCGTTTAAGTCAGTAACCCATATTTACGTATCAAACGAGTACTCCAAACTAGGTCGGAGTCTGGGCACGCTTACTAGATGATTGTAAGAGATCCAAAATTAGGGATCGGTGTGGGCAGCGCATTCCGACGGGGTCATGTGCGTGCGTGGGTTCGGCAGAGGAGGTTTGGACGCCGTGATATCAGTAGAAATGGTTATGCACATCCTGAAAACAAAGGGTTACCACTCTTGGAAGTGATACATCCTTTGTGGGCCCAGCACAAGGTATCTATAGAGCAGGGAACCGATCGATTGGGGCAGTAATTAGGTTACATCCAAATTCTGGTATGTTTAGGAGCCTGTTAATATCCTTACAGATAAATCTGGTATGTTTAGTTGGGCTGCCTGTTGATTGTATAAGGTTAAACCTCTCACTGGAAGTATGCCTAAGTCTACCATCTTGTAGTTGCTAGGATCATCTCATTCTGGTTATACTAGTATTGGTGCAGAGAAAGAGAAAGTAGAAGAGAAGCGCAATACATGTTCTATTCGGTTTATCCTGTTTACCTTGTCATACCTTCCTTTATGATGTTATCTCTCTTATGCACTTTATATGTCTGTCATGATTCTTTTACTTATTTATATGCTAAAAGTAACTGTACTCGCCAGACTTTATGTCTGACCTATTTAGTTTCCTCTTCTTTCTCTTCTTTAAGTCTGTGAGTATCCTGATGATTTTAGGAGGTTCAGGGCTTACCTCCGAGGCACGAGATCGATTTTCATATATACTTTGTGGACAATGCAAAGCTAGTTGCATTGCCTGTGCGCCACATGGCTCCAAGAGAAAGAAGGGAGCTCAGTAGGAAAGTAGTGGAGCTACTTGAGAAAGGGTATATTAGGCGTAGCATATCCAGATGGGGTTCTCAGGTGGTATTCGCAACTAAAGAAGTTGGTTCGCTTCGCTTATGTGTAGACTATAGAGAGCTGAATAAACTCTCCAAGAAGAATAGGAACCCTATCCCGAGGATAGATGAACTATTTGACCAGCTTGTCAGTGCATATGTTTTCTCTCAGTTAGACTTGGCAACGGGGTTTCATCAGTTGAGGGTGGTCGAGGACAGTATAGACAAGATCGCTTTTAGGACTCTATGTGGTAACTTTGAATGGCTCGTTATGCCTTCTGGTTGACGAATGCACCCACCTATTTTGTTGATATGATGAGTAGGGTGTTTCGGGAGTTTCTAAATAAGTTTCTCGTGGTCTTTGTTGATGACATCTTGGTTTTCTTGAAGAGCGAGGAAGAGCATGCCTTACATATGAGGGAGGTTTTGAAAACTCTCCATGCGCACCAGCTTAAGGCGAAGTTCTCCAAATGCCATTTTTGGAGAAAAGAGGTCGGTTTCTAGGGTATGTGGTTTCTAAAGATGAGATAGCAGTAGATTCCGCAAAGGTATTTGCAATTCAAGATTGGCAGATCCCAAAGAATGCAACAGAGGTGAGAAGTTTTCAGGGGTTAGCAGGCTATTATAGGAAGTTTATTAAGGACTTCGCAAGGATATCAGCCCCACTCACCAGGCTAACGAAGAAAAATTTGACGTTTTCGTGGGACATAGATTGTGATGTTTCTTTCCAGCGATTGAAGAGGGCTATAACAATAGCCCCAGTCTTGACTTTGCCCGATGGGAACAAATTTTACACAGTATACACTGATGCATGTGGTACAGGGCTTGGTACAGTTCTGATGCAAGAGGGAAGGGTTGTATGTTATGGAGGAAGACAGCTAAGGGTTCATGATAAGAACTGCCCTACCCATGACTCAGAGCTAGTTTCCATAGTATTTGTGCTTAAGACTTGGTGCCATTATTTTCTTGGAGAGAAATTCGAGTTGTAAACCGATCATAAATCTCCTAAGTACGTGTTCTCGAAGAAGGTTCTTAATTTAAGGCAACAAAGGTGGATGGAATTCCCAGCATCCTATGACTTTGAGATTTCACATACACCTGGTAAAGGTAACGTGGTGGCGGACGCACGAATTAGGCAGAGGATGGCCTTAAGTCCTCTGTTTTGGAGAGGAAAAGCTTGGAGTTTATATCGACTTTTGATTTTAGACCCTCTACTGAGTTTTTACCTGGTTTATTGGCATCACTAGAAGTGCGACCTACTCTTATGGATCAGATAGGAGCTTCACAGTGAGAGGATCCCTAAATTTTAGACATCTTGGAGAGACTCAGTAGAAGAGAGACTTCTAGTCATCTCAGTAGATATTCCACAGATGATAGAGGATGGTTGCGGTGAGATGGAAGGATTTGTGTTCCCCGAGTTAGGAGTCTGTTGAAGATAGTCCTAGAGGAAGCCCATCATTCTAAGATGACTATTCATCTAGGCGGTGATAAGACGTATAAGGATATGAAGAGGGTTTACTTTCGGGCTAGGATGAAGAAAGATATGGTGGGGTTTGTTTCTCAATGTTTGATGTTCCAACAAGTCAAAGCTGAGCAAAAGAAGACGGGTGGTTTACTTCACTCTTTGGAGGTCCTACAATGGAAGTGGGAGAGCGTATTTATGGACCTTATCAATGGTTAGATCAAGGAATAGCAACACCAGCATTTGGGTTGTAGTAGACAGAGTAACCAAGAGCGCTCATTTCATTCCGGTTAAGAGTAAGAGGATGACAACATAGTTGGCAGCAATTTACGTTCGTGATATAGTCCATCTTCATGGAGTACCTTCCAATATCGTAAGTGATCACGGCCCCATTTTCACCAGTGAATTTTGGAGGAGCTTGTAAGAAGCATTAGGTACACGGTTGTGTTTGAGCACCGCTTACTACCTTCATACCAACAGAAAGACGGAAAGGGTGAATAAAGTCCTTGAGGATCTTTTAAGGCTGTGTATCCTAGACTTCGGAAGGACTTGGGAAGAGAATCTTCCTTTAGTAGAGTTCGCCTACAACAACAGTTATCAAACAAGTATTGGCATGGTACCCTTCGAAGCATTGTATGGACGACTTTGTAGATCACCGACATGTTGGTGGGAGTTTACAAAAAGACTTCTACTTGGACTGGATATGTTTAGAGAAACTTCCGAAAAGATTGGCCTTATTCGCAGACGTATGAAGAAAGCTCAGGATACGCAAAAGTCCTATGCAGATAAGAGAACGACTGACATTGAGTTCGAGGTGGGAGACATGGTTTTCATTAAGGTATCACCTTTAAGGAATGTGGTTCGTTTTGGATCTGTAGGGAAATTGGGACCAAGACTTGTAGGGCCATTTCCCATAACAGAAAATATTGGCCAAATGGCCTATTGAGTAAAGCTACCATAGAGACTATCCGGCGCTCATGATGTTTTCCATGTTTCTCATTTGCGGAAGTACTTGCATGATACCACAGAAGTTGAGCTGAGTATGCTTGAGGAAGTAGTGGTGGAACGGGAGGCAACAATTAAGCGAGTTCCTACCCATATTCTTGGATCAGAGGTTAAGAAGCTACGCAATCGAGAGGTCAAGTTGGTGAAAGTTCAGTGGGGAGATAACCAAGAGGATGCAACTTGGGAGACCGAAGATAAGATTCGCGCTTTGTGCCCTTTTGTTTTCAAGGGTATGTTCTTAACTTCCTTTCCAAAGCTTTTATTTATGCCTATTTCTATCATTTGATTATATCCTATCAATCGAATCTTCGACCTTTAGGTAGGAGTCCATGGATGTAAACATGTGTTTTGAGACATGATATGTTGATGGATGCAAGTGGATGCAAGTGTTTGCTAGTAGTTGCTCGTGGATGCATATACACACACATTAGGCACTGGATTGGCTTAATTACTCTCATACTACGTATGGATGTGTGTGCATTTTCTTCTTTTAATGGATGAAAGTGGGTATATCATCATATGGATGTCGCATTTGGATGAATGACTAAGCACACATATAGAACTTACATATTATGATAAGATTATTTGCATACATGTTGGATTCATAGCAGTAACATATATTGCATTAAGGAGGTTGACTGAATCAGTAGACTGCTTGATCTTTCGCATTAGTGTAGGGATATATACACACACCTTTGCATATGTTCACATAAGCATTAGAAACTTTTAAGGACAATGGATACCTGTGATTGGTGGATGAGTAGATGGGTGATGGATGTTAGGATATACATTCTTCTTAACTTAGAGATTTCGGGGACGAAATCCTTTGAGTATGGGAGAAAGTAATACCCCATCATTTTAACAATACTAAAGGTGATAAATTAAAGAATACTTAGTTATATATTTAGACTTAAGTGAAACGGACTATGTCGTTGCGTTCTTCTCGGAATTCTGGCCAAAATAGACAACTATTTGCGTAAAACAGACACCGTATGAAGAAGTTATTAAGGTTTGAAGTTTGTATACGCATAAGAAGTGTATATATATAATAAGTCTAAAAATTCAAAACAGTTCAAAACAGAGCGGTAGAAGGGAGCTGGAAAAATCCAGCCTATGGATGTCGACCCCATCAAGAGGGCGTCGACCCATGGGTTGACCCCATCAAGGTGGTGTCGACCCTTGGGTCCGTATATTTCTGGTGTTTTCCTACGTAGACTGGTTTCTGTGCAAGGTTCGTTGGCTGATGGCTATAAGTAATACCCATTTCTCTTATTTTTACACACCAAAAACAATGAAAGACTAGATGTTGCCTCTGCCCAGATTAAATCAAGCCTTTTCTTCTTCAACAATCAAGTCATTCAAGTTTAGAGATCTGTTATTTAATATCTGCAATCTCTCTTCTATTTCTTCGATCCAGTCATAGTGAGTCTACGTTATTTCTAGATCTAAATACTTAGAAGTTAATCTTGGCATGACTATAAAAAGGATCTAAGCCTATGACTATTTGAATCATATCAGATCTGCCATAATCTGTGTATTTAAGTTATCCTGACATGACTATAAATTAGATCTAAGCCTGTGACTATTGAATCATGTTGGATCTATCATTGTTTGTAGATTTAATCCACTATTTAGATCTCATCATGCATGTTCCTATTATGTTAGTGGTAACATCAGTGCTATTGTCACAACAGACTTGTTATTAGTTGGGTATCTAATTCATTATTTAGATCTCATCATGCCTGTTTATAATGTCCCTATTATGTTAGTACCAGTTCTACTATCATATGTTCATCAGATCTATTCCTATATGCCTATCTTGTCATTATGCCCAACTTTGTCACTATATGTTTATTCGTTGCTATGCCTATTTTTGCCATTATATGTCAATCTTGTTATTATGTTCATTTCTGTCCTCTTCCCTTCTTCTTTTCCCTTTTATTTTTATAGCCAGGCTACCTTTGAGCCTAGGCATGCCGCTGAAATATGCGAACATGTGAAATTGGGGACAAGGGGAAAACGTTAAAATTGGGGCATAACTTGTATTGGGAAATTTGGGCATAACTTGAATTAAAAATATGAATGTGGATTTGGGGCATAAACCAAAATTACGATTAAAGACCTTAATTTGGGGCATATGGTTCGTTATGAATATGACTTGAGAAAGGGGCATGAAAACCTATATTGACATTAGAATAATTAGTTAATAATGGAAATGCCTAGAATTACGGTAATTAGAAACTGTAACGGCATAAACACGAGGTTAGATTACACTTGTGGTGGAAGTCTACGCGGAACCGACCGACATATCCAGCGACCATAAGTGGTGAATCTAATGTGAGGGGTCTAAGTGCATAAAAATGTGACGTGCTAAGACACGAGTTTAAGTCCGACTTATGGAAGAAGTCAGCTTGGAACCAACTGGCATATCCAGCATCTACAACTTGTAGGCTTAATATGGGAGATCTGACATATTATAACCATATTTATGGTAATGAACTAGAATACTTAACCTAGTTGAATCCATAGGGATTGTATGAACATGTTGGCTTCAGTAGGGGTTAAGTAAACTTGTATGAATCAATAGGAGGGTTAAGTATACCTTGGGGCGGTGGGTAATATCTATAGGCCCACAAACTTAACCTGTGGGTTTATGCTATCTTTTTACTATGGTATGGCATAGCCTGTGGAAAAACTAGTAGTGGGGATACAATCCTAGGGGAGCTTGTATCATCTTGTGTGTGAGACACGTTTCATTCAGTAACCCGTATTTAGGTATCAAACGAGTACTCCGAACTAGGTCGGAGTCGGGGCGCTCTTACTGGGCTGATTGTAAGAGATCCAAAAGTGGGGGACGGTGTGGATGGCGTGTTCCGATGGGGTCATGTGCATGCATGGGTTCAGCAAAGGAGGATTAGACGCAGTGACATCAGTAGATATGGTTGTGCATGTCCTGAAAATAAAGGGTTGCCACTTTAGGAAGTGATACATCCTGCCGTGGGCCCAGCACAGGGTATCTACGGAGTAGGGAGATGATCGACTGGGGTAGTAATTAGGGTATATCTGGACTCTGGTATGTTTAGGAGCCCGTTAATATCCTTGGGATAACTCGATATGTTTAGTTGGGCTGCCTGCTGATTGTATGGGGTTAAACCTCTCACTAGAAGTACGCCAAAGTCTACCATCTTATAGTTGTTGGGATCATCTCATTATGGTTATACTAGTATTGGTGCAGAGAAAGAGTAAGTAGTAGAGAAGCGCAATGCTTGTTCTATTTAGTTTATCATGTTTACCTTGTCATACCTCCCATTTATATGTTATCTCTCTTATCCACTTTATATGCCTGTCATGATGCTTTTACTTATTTATATGCTAAAAGTAACTGGACTCACCAGAGTTCATGTCTGATCTATTTTGTTTCCTCTTCTTTATCTTCCGTTTCCCCCCCACCCCTCCAGGTTCTTAGGGTGGGAATACTCAAGCTTGATGAGGATTCTCCTTTCATCTTGCTTGGAGCTACCTAGATGTACTACTTGATTTCTTATCTCTCTGCTGTGGCTATGTTTTGGGGATTACACTTCTTTTATTATTGTACTCTGATGATTTAAGTATAAGACAGAAATTTTAAGTTGATGTACTTGGTTTTATGCATTTCAGACTTGTTATATAACTATGTACTGAGCCTCGATGTTTTCTGCTTAATAAAAGTTTTAAATTCCGCTGCTATTTTATATATGTCTTGTAATGTTTCTATTTCTGTTTACCTATAAGGCTTCACGAAACTTAATGCATTCTTTTAACGAGTGACATTAATGGACGTGGGGTGTCACAGAATTCGGCTTTGCGGATCCACTTCGTGAAAGGATTTTTTGCTCCGGGAGAAGTCCCATTCTCTTTCACTGTCATTGCGAGCCATGTTATCTTTCATGATTTGCTTTAACATATCCGCGATATATTCCTTTGATTTGTGGCGTTCCTCAGCGCCGACTTCGATATCTTTGTCAGATGCTCGTCTTAACGAGCGATCACGGTTAGAGGATCTAGGTCTTTTTCCTCCACCATAAGAAGGAGCCCCGTTGGCGGGACTAGCATCTCTTTAGGTATTTCGATCGAAATGGTTTTTAACTTTCGGCTTTGAAACCTGAACTTCAGCTTCGTTCCTATCGCTTTCCCATCCATCGAGGCCTTCCATATTATCATTACGATTATGATTAGAAGTTTCCGAATTCGAGTTCTCTTCAAGGTTGACATGAACCTTTTGAGGAGAAGCTGGATTTGCTTGAGCATTTAGAAGAGCATTCATTTTTTTCCATCAAGCATCATTAGCATCCATCGGAGCTTTATTTGAAGTTTCCATTCGTTGGTTTAGATTGGCGACAACGACATCTAGTTCAGTTCTAGTTACTCCGGCTCTACCAACCGAGCTTTCGCCAATTTCGAAATGGTTAGTTACTGGCCTAGCTTCATTAGCAACATCGTTGGCGGCTCCAACGGTTTTACTTGCAGTCTTATTTGACTTAATCATTATCTCGGACAAAGTTTTGATTTTTGAAGATAGTTTGTCAATTGGCCTGGATCTTAGATTTAGAGAATTTATAGCAGAAGAAGGCTTGTAACTTCAATGAAAAGCTCTTAAATTTGAGAGAAGTGCAAACGTGGCCCCACGATGGGAGCCAAATGTTGAAACCAAAAAATGGCCACAACACCAAAGGTGCTCTTAGAGCACTTCACCAAATGGTATGATTTGAGATTACGAAGCCACAAACACAAAATAAACAACAAAAAAGTAAGGAACAAGGAACTTTTAGAGTGGTTTGGTCAATTTATACCTACGTCCTCTATGGAAGCACTTTTCATTATCTTTTTTGGAATTACAAAGTACATGAATTCACTCGTATCTCTCGTTTCTCTCTTTAATAATGATCTTCTACTTTGTTCTCTCTTTTCACTCTAGGTTTCACGTGGATTTGCGAAGGAATCAGTGAGATTTTTTGATTTGTGATGGTAGTTGTGTAGATATTCAACCACTTAGACACTTAGATGATCTTCACTAGATCCATGATGATCTTTTGTTGGATCTAGGCTTTGGAGAGAGTTAACGGTAGTTGGAGAACACATAGAATGAATTTGAAAGATTTCTAATGGAGTTTGGAGAAGATTTGATCCATTTGTTGTTGGACGAGGATGGATTGAGCTTGAGAAGCCATTAATGGAGCTTGGAATGCTTGAGAGTGGTGGAGAAATGATTTGGGTAGCCCTTCGGGGTGGAAAAATCTATCCCTTGAATGGTTGAGAAGTGGGGTATTTATAGGTGTAGTTTAGGGGTTGTGGCAGAGTTGTAATTTAGATGTGCAGAGGTTGGGTTGTTCGTATAAGTATTTACGAAAATGCTACTGGACAGCTCTACACAGCTGTATGACCGACCCAAAAAGGTGACCGGCTAGAAGTGAGCACGAGCAGGACTGCTCTAACAGGCTTCAGGAATTCTTGCGCGTCCCCATCTGTATAAAGAATGCACAACCCAAATTTACAACTTTGTCACCCTTATCCTTTACTGCTCGACCCACGCACGTATATTATTCCCAAAGTGTGAGCGACCATATTTTAGTGAGGGACCTACCATGTGTGTTGTTATCATAACTTATTTAAAGCTGAACTTTATCACGTATGTGCCATGTGGGCTATACGGCTTTCCCATTTCATGTTATAAGTGTCTTGAATCCATACGAAAGCAACACGCCCTGTACACCCATACGTGTTGAATACTACAGTTGTTTTGAAGCTGGCCATGCAAGCTTTGCCTGTCCATCCATGCTACACGTCCATCATTTTTTATTATGATTTCTATATGAATACGAATTATTAGTTCCATATAAATACTTCTTTATAGCTGCACGAACAGTTTTATGGTGCGCGACCCATAGTATGTGAACACTGCTCGATCACGACATGAATGAACGAATCATACATTCCATACATTCCAGTTTTTTTTCATCACTTCGCATGCTCATATGGCTTCATCATTCTGTTTTGACCTGACGTGTTCTTGCTAATTCTTGCCACTGATCTTTATTTCATACTAATGTTTGGCCTAAGCTTATTAAATACATATACGTACTTCACGTGTATAATTCATGCTCAAGTAAATGGTCTGGCTCAATGTTAATACATGCTCTGCCTTTAAACTATTCACATATATTCTTGTACGTGCTTCATATATTATCACATAATGAAGTGTATGCTCGAAATATTCACAAAATGGGATGCTTGACATATTCACAAAATGGGAAGCTTGACCCACCTTAAACAGTACTGCTCGACAATGATCCCAAGTGTTTCTCGAGCCAAGACACAAGGAGACGTTGCTCGACCCATACCAGTTAAAGAGCATACTCGACCCATTGTTTGCGATCGCCACTCGATCCACGTGGCTATTGAGATGTTGCTCGACCGACCTCTGTTGTGTGCGATCACTAGTGACTGAGCAGATGATGCACGACCGAACCCTTATGTTGCTCGAACATTTTGCGCTCGATTAGGCTGGTGCTCGTACGCTTTGAGATGTGTCTGAACCATTATTTTTCGGATCACGTTTCACAATGGGGTTAACAGTGGAAATGTTTAGAGATAAGGAGTAGCTCCCTATGGCAACATCAAATTCCCCTCTCATACATAATATCTCCTTCAGGAAAATACTGGTTTGAGATAGAGCATCCAACCAAAACTCACGATATTCCATCGAGTTTTATGTAGGATTCGAAACGATTCACCATTTGTCTCATACACGATCAATAAATACACACTACGCCATAAACGGCCTAATGCAACAGAAAAAAATGTTGGCCCAAGCCCAAAAAATGTTGGCATAGGTATTTGGCAATATTTTTAGGGTGATGCAATTTTCACCATTGCTGCAGACCTCAAAGGCAACATTTTGAGAATTTACAACAACATAAAAAATATTGTTACAATATAACCCTATTTAGGTCTATAGAAACATCCTTAGGTGTTTGTAGAAACATTCCAAAAATGTTGCTATAGATATTAATTTTATTAATTTTATCAAACAAATTTCCAGATGAGTGGAGGAGAAGCATTTTAGTTCCAATCTTCAAGAATAAAGCAGATATTATAAGTTGCACAAACTATAGAGGAATTAAGGTTATGAGTCATACAATGAAGCTTTGGGAGAGAGTTTGCGAGCAGCGTTTGAGGTGGTTGACAAGTGTCTCTAGGAATCAATTTGGTTTTATGCCTGGAAGGTCAACCACTGAGGCGATTTTCTTGGTTAGGCAACTTATGGAGAGATATAGGGAGCAGAAGAAAGATCTCCACATGGTTTTTATTGACATGGATAAATCTTATGATAGAGTGCCGAGGAAGGTTATGTGGTGGGCGCTAGAAAAGGAAGAGTGTGCCATAAAAGTATATTACCCTTATCAAGGATATGTACGAGGGGTTGTAACTAGTGTCAGGGCATGCGATGGTGAGAAAAGATACTTTCCGATTAACATAGGGTTACATCAAGGTTCGGCTTTGAGCCCCTATATTTTTTCATTAGTGATGGATGAAATCACAAAAGATATACAAAGGGAGATTCCTTGGTGTATGCTTCTTGTCGATGATGTTGTGCTGATTGATGAAAGTAGAACAGGGATTAATCGACAACTGGAGTTGTGGAGGGAGACGTTGGAATCAAAGGGTTTCAGGCTTTGTAGAACGAAAACAGAGTATATGAAGTGTGAGTTTAGCGGTGTCAGCTCAGATGATGGAGAGGTCACCTTGGCCGGTAGAGTAGTACCCAAGAAGGCATCGTTTCGATACTTAGGATCTATGTTGCTGTTTGATGGGGAGATTAATAAGGATGTTAGATTTAAAATTCAAGCAAGATGGGTGAAATGGTGACTAGCATTCTCTATGATAGGAAGATTCCTCAGAAGATGAAAGGAAAGTTCTATAGGACAGCAATCAGGCCTGCAGTGTTATATGGTGCAGAATGTTGCCCTACTAAGAGGCAACACGTCCAGAAGATAAGTGTAGCAGAGATGCGGATGCTGCGCTGGAGCTATGGGCATATCAGACGAGATCGGATTAGAAATGTGGATATTTGGGAAAAACTAGGAGTTGCACCTGCTGAAGAGAAGTTAGTCCAACACCGCTTGAGATGGTTTGGACATGTCCAACGATAGACCGTACGATGCACCTGTGCACGTTGGAATTATAGGTCATGCCGAAGGCCCAAAAGAGGCAGAGGTCGACCTAAAATGACATTGGAGGAGATAATAAAGAGAGATTTAAGTAATTGGAGTATATTCGAGGAGCTGGTAGTGGATATGAGTGCATGGAAGTTGGCAATCCATGTACCAGAACCTTAGGGTTTTTTATTTTACTTTTCTTTTTACATCTATTTAATTATTTTAGACTCTATTTCACTTTTATTGAAACTTTTTTACCTTTTTGTTACTATTTTAGACGTTATTTCACTTTTATTAAACCTTTTTATTTTTTATTATTATTTAAAAAACTTTATCAAATGACTTTTTATTTGTTTGGTTATTTTAAACCCTTTTTTTATATGTACTATTATCATTATTATTTTATTTTTATTTTAGGTTCCTTATCTAGCCAACCCCAACTTGTTTGGGATATATGGCTTTGTTGTTGTTGTTGTTTATCTTGAGAAACCCATAATGTGGGGTCCCACTAGGACCACGACCCAATCTAATCCCATCCCTACGACAACACCTTGTATGGCTATTGCAACATTATTTCAGGCAAAATTTATAACCCGGTGGCAACACAATAATAAAACTACTGCAACACAATATTTTATTTAGATAAATATCTTTTTTTTGAATAACAGGGTACTTATTTTACAAAGAAAAAGTTACAAAGGAAAGATCGAGCTGTTATCAAAATACAACACACTACAATAACTAATACTATACAAAACAAAGAAAAAACAGCTCGATCTAAAACATTAACTGTAAACACAATACACCAGGTAACACTAGAACAAGCCCTGAATACCAAGCACAAAGCTAAAACAGCAGAGAGATTGCATCGATACCCAAGGCATAACCACAACAACCTCAAAACAAATTCCATCATGCGCCGAAACATCAGCAAGCAAAGCAAACCAACTGCAACAACAACAAAACAGCTGATAACTACTACAACCACTTATACTTCAAAACAAAAGCAAACTCCAAATCATTAAAACCTTTTAGATACACCTCCTTTAGAAACCCCACCTGGATTTCCCCCTCCTTTTGATTTTCTTGTTTTTGGACGATTTTGTATTTCCTGCATAAGTCGAACCCAGTCTGGATTGTCCTCTACCAAGGTATCTCCATCTAGAATTTCGCTAACATTTTTGTATTTCCTGGGCTTAGTGTTAGTTCTCCTCTTTTTAAAACTGTTAATAGAACTGTAAGAACTCAAGGAATTGTCAGATTCGCTCATAAGAGATTCATTATCATCAGCATCCTCTCCATTTATAAAACATTACAAACTTCAGTGTTATTCATTTTAGCAACCTTTTCGCTCTTCTCATCATTACCTACCACCTTAATTTTCTTATCAGACTGCTCATTTATCACTTTATTACGCCTTTTGTCATCTGAGTTCTCTGCTAAATGACTACCCTTATCATGATTCCCATGAATGTTCTTATTATTTGTGTGAACAGGATCATCAACATCCATTTCAGTCAAAACTTTTGAATTATCTTTAGGACACCTCATCCCACTTGCATTATCACTACTCTTCACTAATGCTAGCTTACATTTATCTGCTTCATTCCCTGTATTTGCCTGCTTAATATTATGAGTCCCAGAATTATTCATATCCTTACTAACCTCATCAATAATCTTCTGTTTTTCCGTATTATTCATTTGCTTATCTTGGATGTTCATCCCATCATTTAAATCCATTTTACTACTCAAGTTGTATAATTCTTTTCGCACCCAAACCTTAGTTGATTTACACATATCAGCAGAATGATCAAAAAGTTTACAAGTAGAGCATGTATAAGGTACCCATTCGTAGATTACTCTTTGCCAAACAATTGTACCATCATCACATTGAATAGGAATATTCTCCAAGAAATCAGAATCTACACTAATCTATATTAAAATTCTAGCATAAGAGATCCTACATGCATTCTCTGTGAACGAATCCAATCTAAGAGGCTAACCCAAAAGTGAAGCTATCCTACTAATTGCCTCGATAGACCAAAAGTCAAGATCTAAATCAGGTAATTTAATCCAGACTGGAATGGAGTTAAGATGTTCTTTTGATAATTTCATTCCAGGAGAACATTTTCTCATACAAATTAACCTCTTGTTACAGAAGTGAGGACCTGTAGCTAGGATTCTTTCATTATCTTCTGGTAAATCACACTTAAGGATTAAAAATCCATTATCTCTTGAATATAGCTGATAGTTACCCTTTAATTTACAAATTTTATCTGTATAATTTTTCATGAAATTATAATAGGGTTTACTACCATAAACGTAAAAAAAAACGAATTTTTCCACTTATCCCTAGCTTTACTCACAAGATCTTCACTGATTGCAACAACTTTGAGATTGTCTCTAATAGTCGGCTCATAATACTTTAATTTAATAGCAATCTGATGCAAATTACTCTCCCTGACAACATCAATCCATTTTTTAGGATGTACTGAGTTTAAACACGCAGGATTTACCTGATCTTTGTTAGCGAGCTCTGGAAAATCCAACATGGAACCAAGATCCGGACTTCGAAGAGAAATCTGATTTGAAGATCAACCTCCTTTTGCATGTTGTTGCAGTGAAGAGAAATCAGGAGGCTTTGCAGATCTATGATCATAATCAAAAACATCGGTTCTTTTTATTTGAGATTTTGAAGAGAGAGAAATTGAAGACGCCATGACTCCAGAATTTTCCTTTATTTTGATTGAATCAGATTAAGCCTCCTTTTAAAGTTGCATGCGTTTAATCAATGAATATCTTATTTCAACATTTAAAATAGTACAAATTTTCTGACTTCACTATTGTACATTCATCGGTATATTGCATAGTCATGCATATTTACATACACTCCTCACTACACTGTCACTCGATTCACTCATATATAGACTCTGTGACACACAGTCTTCAACTGCTTCCATATTTATATGTCCAGCGATCTGCATATTTGAACAATGATATGGCTATAATGCAATATAAGATAAGGAACCTTTCCCTTAAACTAAAGTTGTCAAGAACTTAAGAATATGGCAGTAAATTAATTGAACAAATGTGACAATGTATGTTACTTAGGTATAATGCAGGTTGCATGCAAAGCAATTATGTGCTAAACTCATATAATTTTTTTAGAAGTTTTGACTGCTGAAAACACTCTAGTCCTAAAATATGTAAAACAAGCATGATACCACATTGAATCAAACAATTGAGCTCGCCTTGGCTAATCCAGCAAAATTAATTGGTAACAACTGGGAGCTTGCTTCTTGATTTTGACCGAGTTAGTGTAACGCAAGCATCTTCCTTAAGTGATGTAGCACGCTCACTCTTTTTCATAACATGCAACTCTGGTCCAATAGTATCAAGCATCACCTAAACATCAGCATGCACGTATGACAATACAGTGACAAAGATGGCAGCAAAATAAAGCATGTAGCAAATTCATTTATTGCTAGTAGAACTGTTATGAGTTTATGTTATTCATCCATAATCTATTACTTAAATGAGAAAGGAAGAATAAAGCATTGCAGACTTATCCTTTCTACTTCCCAGTATTTCAAAATAATGCAAATTCTTACAATTATGCTTCACGTTTAATACATGCAATATTTCTCTTGCTCTTCCAGTAACCGCCTGCACTAACACTCTAATATTTCTACAATTATTTTACAACTTACTATTCATTTACAGTTTTATTATTTTCATTTTCAGCACTTAAAAATGTGGATCTAAAATCCAAACCAGAATCAAAATTAAAACCGAATTCCAGTAGGATTTCTACCAGAGCTAGACCAGAACGATCAGAGTTCTGCAAGATTATTTAATGATGAGTACAGTACAACTTATTATCCACTCCAAAGCTCCATCTTTTGAGGTAACCATGGAAAAGACGAGAACATGTAATTTATCTTGTAAACACTGATAACAAGAAGTGATGATTTCTAGCTCAATAAGCCGTAGGGAATAATGATTTTGTATCTTAAAAAAAATCCTTAGCTACAGAAATTTTCTTTTTATTGTTAAGCGCAGAGAAAATTGCTATAAAGGACAAAAAAGTTCAAAGTGAGGTATCTAGAAAAATATTTTGAGACTAAACAAATCTACTACAATTTAGTTTGAAGTGGGGACTGTTACGAACCAACCATCAGCGATAATAAAAATATGTTAACATATTACTACTGGAAAGTAAGAAATGACTATCAATGCTTACTGTTGCCGCTGGTAAACTGATTTGGTATACCAATAAACAGATAAACCATCACCGATACTAGAATTTGTTACTGTACTACTTATTTCATGGCTTAATTTTTTATTGTAGTCCTTCAAAATCATCAGTATAAGGACAATCATAATCACTAATGTATGCATTGGATTGGCATGCAAGACACATCTGAAATAAATGGGAGCTCTTATGCTTACCAGTCATTTTTAGTGACTATTTATTGTTCACATTTGCATGCTAGTAAGTGCTTTATTGTTTACATTTTAAAAA
The DNA here is from genome assembly GCA_030737875.1 of Allium sativum. Lineage (NCBI taxonomy): Eukaryota > Viridiplantae > Streptophyta > Magnoliopsida > Asparagales > Amaryllidaceae > Allium > Allium sativum. The sequence goes on along the minus strand of CM060920.1, from coordinate 112,753,325 downwards.
TACTTCCATTAAACTTCATCATATATCACTGTATTCAGGACTAATCACAAGCAACTATCATCTAGCCTCCATCAAATTTATTGTCCAGTTGTACATTTTACTCGTCTTTAGAGGTAATTTAATGGCATTTTTTGATATTAAAGTAATCTTTTGAGATTAAATATGTTGGTCCAAACTATTCTATGTTGTGTTCGCTTGATCACCAATAAAATAAATTTTATTATTTGAAACCGACCTTAATTCTATTAGGCAACCATAACTAATATTAAAAATGTTCCATGATATAAATACTGACATTTCCCTTTTCAATGTTAAGGAATTAATTTTTAATCATCTTCGGTCATCTAAAATCTAAGTAAACAAAATATACATAAATTATTTACAAAAAAGTCCATTTTCTATTTATTGTTTTTAAATACACCAACACCACTTCAATTACTATATAATTTTCCTTCATATAGTTGAGATTGTTAGAAATAATGACATTTTTATTTTCTGTTCTATTCTTTAGGGATATTTAGCACGTTTTATTACTAGTTCTCCTAGTTTTATGCATCTCTTACTTTATCTAGTTCATGTATTGCATTTATAAGGTTTTAAGCTATATAATAAAAGTGTACCTTTTCAAGTTCTTATCTTTCTATCTCTAACATTCATAACAATTGGTATCAGAGACTTAGTGCTCATACGAGTTTATTTTCCGATCCCGAGTGTTCCATCCGGCGGCTTCCATCATAAAAGGCTATCGTCCGTCGGGCCGGATCTTGTGACTGTTCAATAGTTTGGAGTTCTAAATCTCAAAAATAGTGAGATTTAGTTGTTGATTTATGGAAATGTGTGGAAGCAGTGGCTGTTTGGTGTAATATGAAGAAGGTGAAGAAATGGTGAAGAAAAGCGGTAGCTTTTAGATAAGAAGGTGATTCATGAAAGAGGCCTGGAGTAGGTGTAACACCCCATAATTTTAAATATTAAAATTAACAAATTTAAGAACACTTAATTTTTAGGAGAAAAAATTAAGGGAAATGGGTTACGCCATTGCGTTCGTCTCGGAATTCTGCTTGGAATAGAGTCCAAGTTTTGTAAATCAGACTTCGTATGAGGAAGTTACGGCCTTCAAAAGTTTAAGGGATTTAAATAAATTAAAATAGCTCGAATTCAAATTCATAATTCAAATGAAAACAAAGAAGCGGGCTGGGCGGGATTTTTCCCACCCCAGGCCAGGTTGACCAGGGTGTCGACCTCCGCTATACAGGTCGACCTGGGGGTCGACCTCCCCTGATTTGGTTAGATCCGAGGCTTCTGGGCAGATTCTTTGGCTCCTTACCTATTTAAACACCCCCAAACCTTACTTTCTCTCCACACCAAACCATTGCAACACTATGCTGCCTCAATACTAATTAATATAAGTGAAAGACCTCCATATGCTGCTGGAATAGTTCATTTTCTTCTTAAAGCTAAGGAATTGTGAGATAAGATTGTAGAACAAATGACGAACAAATTATTCTCTTCTCTAATCTGTTCTTTGTGAGTACAATTTCTTCACAAAATAATTAATAAATTAATTATGATGAGTTATAATTTGGGTTATAAGATTATGCTTGTTGAATCATTGACCGATATGATATTGTCTATTTTGTGAATATACGCTAGTTGTTGTCTTATGTACATAGATTCATGATGTTGGTTCATATGTCTAAACATATATGCTAGATTTGATTCATTTTGTGACACTAATTAACATGTCTAAATCATATGCAAGTGTATATGTAAATCTTAGTTTACATGTCTAAATTATATATGCAAGTTTATATATAAGTTTGGCTGCGAATCATATGCTAGTTTATATGTAAGTTTGTATGCGAATCATATGTAATTCTTAGTTTACATGTCTAAATTGCATATGCAAGTTTAATATAAGTTTGTATGTAGATCATATGCAAGTTTATGCGAAAACCATGTTCATATATGCAAGTTCACCTTTATGTGTATAGATCTATGCAAATCATATCTTATATAATTTGATCCATGCCAGTTTGTAGTTTATGAAAATTATGCCTATTGCCTATGCAAGTTATTGATTATGCAAATTTATGATTATATAAATTATAATCATGTAAGTTTTGATCCATGCTAGCCTATTCGTATTTGCAAGTTAGATCTATTATGTGTTATGCAAGTTGTGATGTTTCTTTTCTTTTTATGAGTTAGACTATCTGCGAGTCTAACATATTTCATATTAAACGTACGAACGACGTGGGGGCAATGGAAAATATTAAATATTAATATTGTGAATTGTCATATAATGGCTTTTAAAACATATAATTAATTTGAAACATTAATTGGTATAATTTATATACCTGAAAATTATGGACATAATTTAAGTGACAATTATGGACATGGATCAAAATTGGAAGTTATTGACAATCTGAAATAGGGATATTAATTCAAATTGGGGTTGAATAATAATGTGTAATAATAAATGCCTAAGACACGAGGTTAGACTCGTTTGTGGTATAAGACTGCTTGGACCCGCCCGACAAATCCAGCAACCACAAACGGTAGTCTAATGTGAGAGGTCAAAGGCATAAATTAAATGCGTAATAAATGGCTAAGACACGAGGTTAGACTCGTTTGTGGTATAAGACTGCCCGGACCCACCCGGCACGTCCAGCAACCGCAAACGGCAGTCTAATGTGAGAGGTCGTAGGCATAATTATAAGATGCTTAGATACGAGGTTAAGTCTGGCTTGCGGTGGAAGTTTGCCTGGAACTGCCCGACATATCCAGCGACTACAAGCAATCGACTTAATGTGAGAGGTCTGTGCATTAATAATTAATGTTGATCAAAGACGAATATGAATGACAAACAGAAGTTTGGTTGAATCGAGTAATTCTCTGAGTACCAATCTGATGTTGATTTCGGTCTTCAGGGTTGATACTTAGGGAGTTATTCTCTTAACCAATGTATCTGTGAACTAAGATGTACTTAATCATAAATTAAGTAAAACATGTTATACGGTGTGTGTGTGTATATATATATATATGATACATAAAACATGATAAGTGGGTAGGGTTAAGACTAGCTTAACCAATAATCTGATAAGTAGGTAGGGTTAAGACCAGCTTAACCAACAATATATAAGTGGATAGGGTTAAGATCGGCCTAACCAATAATCTGATAAGTAGGTAGGGTTAAGACCAGCTTAACCAATAATATACATTAATTTGATAAGTGGGTAGGGTGAAGACCAATTCAACCAATAATAATATATATATATATATATATATATATTAATCTGGTAAGTGGATAGGGTTTAGACAAACATAATCAATAATACATATTGATCTTATAAGTGGATAGGGTTAAGACCAACTTAGCCAATAATATATAAGTGGATAGGGTTATGACCAACTTAACCAATAATATATAAGTGGATAGGGTTAAGACCAGCTTAACCAATAATATATATATATTGGTCTGATAAGCGGATTGGGTTAAGACAAGCTTGACCAATAACACATGTTGATTTAATAAGTGGGTAACATGGGTGACATGTGGGATATAATTATAAACACTTAACCAATTTGAAATGTGTAAGAAGACATGAATAAGAGGGGTTTAAGTGGGAAATCCTAGTGGGGACAAAGCATAGGTGGAAAGCTTGTGTCAAGTGTGGGGACCCTTTTCAACCAGTAACCCGTATAGTATCTAAGTGAGCTCGATCTAGATCGAGGACGGGACACGCTTATTGGGTTTGATTGTAAGAGGTCAAAACGGATTATCGGTGGCAACACAAGTCCAACGGGGTCATATGCGTGCGTGGACCCGTGCTGGTAGGTAAGATGTTGTTGCATCGTGTAGGTACAAGCCATGTATCTTTAGTGGTATCGGGTTACCACTTTAGGGAGTGATACACCCCACTGTGGGACTAGCACGGGTATCTACGAGTTAGGGAGCCGATCGAATGGGGAAGGTAGTGGGTACGACTAGCGGAGGTAGGAGCAGGCGGCACTAATGAAGGCAGCTAGGGATACGACTACCATATTATGGATAAATGTTGTAATTAGAATGGGGAGGGTAGTGGGTACAACTAGTGGAGATAGGGGCAGGCGGCACCTATGAAGACAGCTAGGGGTACACAAAACTACCATTATGATTATTATGTTCAGTAGGCGGGACCAACTTTTAGGGTGACTAGTATTGGTGCAGTAGAGTAATAATTCTATAGTGATTAAGAACGCAATTAACCTTATCTTATTCCTCGTGTTGGTTTTGTCATGCCTATTTGTTCCACCGTCATTCCTTGTTTTATCAATTTATGCCTTATCCTAATTACTTTAATAATTATATTGTTAAAGTTATTGGACTCGCCAGACTTTATGTCTGACCCCTATTGTTTTCACATCTTTTCTTCCTTTTCCCCCTCCCAGGTTCTCAGGGTAGGACTAGTGCTAGTGGAGCTTGATTTGGATCTTTCTCTCTCATTTGGAAGTGCTTGGATTTCTAAAAGTAAAGTTCAACTTATCTCTTTTATGGCTACTTATATTGGTGTAACACCCCACCTCCGCTAGGGTCACTCACAAAGGGAATGCACTAGTTTTGGTGGAGTAATATCTAGGTAAACATACACAGAGATATCACAAGTCAGAACATAAATAAAACAGCGATAGAAATTAAAAACCAAATTTCATTACTTTCAAGAAAAGAGTCAAAACCTCATATATCCAAAGTACAAATTATTCCATTACATCAAGTTCTAAATAAAGAAGCATAAACTTAAGATAACAAAAGTAAATTATTCCCCAAAAATAGCATAAGTGCATCCATAGCATAGCTCAAGACCAAACCGTACATGAGCTGACATAAAGCAAGCTAAATCCAAGCTAAGAGCTAGCGTTTCCTCCCTAAGAACCTGGGGGGGGGGGGACGAAAGAAAAAGGGTCAGTCATAAAGACTGGTAAGCCCTAGTGACTTTCAGCATAAAAACTAGTAAAAGTAACATGACATGTGAAAACTGGAATTAAACATAAGGATGATAACAGGACTGGTATGATAATTAAGATAACAAGATAAGTCAAGTCTAGCATCGCATATTCAAGATTCGCTGCACCAACTGTACTCGTATTCTAACCCATGTCAAGTATTAACCATGAAATGATCCCTTGGCCCAATATCATGAAATGACCCATTACGGGGTCCTACGGTACGATCTACTAATCGATCGGCTCCCTACAAGTTCTAGCTCGTCATGTGTCTGTGTCATACGTTCCAGTCACGAAATGTAGTCACCTGTGCTAGGTCCACCATAGGGTGTATCAAGCCCTAGGGTGCCAACCATCGACACGAATCAAGCACGCACAGTGTAAATCTACTAGTGCCCAATGCCTGCTTTTTCAACTTCGGACTACGTGCACGACCATAGTCCGCCTGAACCTACAATGGCGCACCAACTCAGCCGTCGTTCTAGTCGCTTACAATCAGCCCAGTAATCGTGCCCCACCCTGCCTAGTCCCAGGGTATCGTGATACATCTAAGTGGGTTACTGCTGAAAAGGACCGCGTAACTAGGGTTTCTAATGGGTTAAGTGTTGTTATTCAAATTCGTGACTTAACCCTATCCAATCATGTATCAAGTTGGTTAAGTGCTGTCTTTCATGTTCATGACTTAACCCTATCATGTAGCATAAATTCATTAATGCACCCAACCTCTCACATTAGACTAGTTGTTGTGGTCACTAGATTTGCCGGGCGGTTCCGGGCAGATTTACACCACAACATAGTCTAACCTCGGGTTTTAGGTGCGATATGACCAATTACCCACATTGGATCCTATTGTTTGCAGTCACTGGATTCGCCGGGCGGTTCCGGGCAGATTTACACTGCAAACTCAACCCAACCTCGAGTTGGCCATTTTCAAGTTCGTTCTAGACTCATGACGATGTTCAAGTCTCATATTAAGTTCGTGACAAGTTTCAAGGTAAGTTTCATGTCCATATTCAGATTAAAGTTATAACAATGTTCATGTTCCAAGTTCATGGTAAATTCAGGTTTTCCTAAACTACCCAAATCGTATTCCCATCGCATGTGAATTCGAATTAATACAAACAAATCTAATTTGGGAATAACATAGAAAGAACGGGCATAAGGTGGCAAAAGTGATTACAAGTCAAGCATGGTGTAACTTGAGATAAACGATTGCAACAATACTGGCATATGGAGTAGTGGTCTCAAATATCAAATCTAGCAAAATAGGGTGATAGTCATGGTAACAGTTGACATAAGATAATAACCCCAAACTTGTGAATAACAACTAATTCAACATCACAGGCATGGGACATTAGGGGTTTTAGATATACAACATATATAGGTCCCAAATCAATTCCGTATAAATATTACCACAAGTCAAGATTCAAGATGAATAGATCCAAGGTGAACAAATAGTAGATCCAAAATGAACAATGATAGAACCAAGATATACAATGATAGATCCAAGATAATTGTCATACTTAGGTTCAATTTCAATTTACAACATGTCCATATTAAGTTTAAAGTTTAGATCTAAAAGTAACTGGGGCTTACAGATCGTGGTTTGAGAATTAGAAAACAAAGAGGCGATGTTGAATCTCGAGTCTAACAGAAATCCCCCAAACAGCAATACTCTACACGTAGCCTTGTTGGAGAAGAAGCAATCCCTTTTCTCTAACTTTTCAACCAGAGTTTTTGCAGCATAAGGCCAGAGAGAATTTGTGTAGAGAGACTAGAGTTAGGGGCTGTTTATATAGGGTCTGGCCAACGAATTTAGACAGAAATCGGACTAGAAATATCAGAGTGAACTCTGACTCAAAATTGGGCTCGGCAACCAGGTCGACTCTATGGTCGACCTGGTCCTGGGCAGGTCGACACTATGGTTGACCCCCAGGTCGAGCAGGTCCTGGGCAAGAAATTTCCCGCCCAGTCTATTCTGGGGTTTGAATTCGAAATTTGAATTCGAATTCTGAGCTGTTTTTGAACTTGAAACTTTGAAGGGTCATAACTTGGTCATACGGACTCCGATTTTCGAAAACCCGAACTCGTTTCCAAGAAGAATTTCGAGACGAACGTAATGGCGTAACCCGTTGCCCTTGATCCTTATTTTAAAAATTAATTCTACCTTGATTTATGATTATAACACGTTATTAAAATAGGGGTTGTTACATTCTCCCCTCCTTAAAGGATTTCGTCCCCGAAATCTCTAAGTTAGAAAGAATATATCCTACCATCCAATCATCCATCTACTCCAAACATCATCCACATGCAACCATTGTCCTTAAAAAATTTCTAGTGTTGTATGAACATATGCAGTAAGTGTGTGTATATGTACTTATCTAATGCAAAAGATCAGGCGGTTACTGATTCAGTAAACCTCCTTAATGCAAAATATGTTAGTGTAATGAGTCCAACATGTATGCAAATTCCGAACATAATTTATAATCTCTACATGAGTGCACATAACATTCATTCGTATGCAACATCCAAGTGATAGCATAACAAGTTCCATCCATGTACAAGTATTAGCACTCATGCATATGCAACATGAAAATGTGACTGAGCCGATCTAGTGCCTAATGTGTGTCATGCATCCACTAGCAATCACTTGCAAACACTTGCAACCATTTGCAAACATCAACCATAACATGTTTCAATCACATGTTTACATCCATATGGTTCTACCTAAGGTTCTCAAGATAAGATCGAGAAGAACACAAGGCAAACATAGGTAGTAAAAGCATGATACGAAAGGTTTTCAAGTTTATAGGAAAAGAGATTGAGAATGTACCCTAAAAAGAAATGGGTAAAGGGCGTGTTTCTTCTCTTCGGTTTCCCAAGTTGCGTCTTCTTGGGCTTCACTCCACTGTACTTTAACTAGCTTGACTTCTCGATTCCTTAGCTTCTTGATCTCCGTTCATAAGATACGAATCGGAACTCACCTCAATGTTGCTTCTTTTTCCACTTCTACGCCTTCAAGGATGCTTGGCTCAACCACTTCGGCCGACTCATGTAAGCACTTTCGGAGATGCGAGACATGAAAGACATTGTGTACTCCGGTCAGCTTCTCGGGTAAGTCTACCTTATAGGCCATCTGCCCGATCCTCTCAGTGATAGGAAACGGTCCTACGAACCTTGGTGCTAGCTTTCCAACCGCTCCAAAATGAACCACATTGCGTAAAGGAGAAACTTTTATAAAGACCATATCTCCGACTTCGAACTCTAGGTTTGTCTTTCTCTTGTCCGCATAAGATTTCTGTCTATCTTGGGCCTTTTTCATCCGTCTTCGTATAAACTCAACCTTCTCAGAAGTGTCCCTTATCATTTCGGGCCCAAGTATAAGCCTGTTTGTCGTCTCCCACTAACAAGTTGGTGACTTGCACGGTCTTCCATACAGGGCTTCGAATGGTGCCATTCCGATGCTAGCTTGGTAACTATTATTATATGCAAACTCCACAAGAGGAAGATGGTCTTCCCAAGTACCACCAAAGTCAAGAATTCATAGCCTCAAAAGATCCTCTAGTACCCTATTTACCCTTTCGGTTTGTCCATCCGTCTGTGGGTGATAGGTCGTGTTTAAACGTAGTCGTGTACCCATTGCTTCTTGTAGATTATTCCAAAGCTGGCTAGTGAAAATTGGGTCACGATCACTAACTATACTTGAAGGAACCCCGTGCAACCACACTATCTCTCGAAGGTAAATAGATGCTAGCCATGATGCGGTCATCTTGCTTTTCACCGGAATGAAGTGAGCACTTTTCGTGAGTCTATCAACTATGACTCATATGCTAGTATTTCCCTTCCTTGACCTAGGCAGTCATACCACGAAATTCATCGAGATACTCTCCCATTTCCATTGCGGAACCTCCAAAGGATGTAATAGCCCACCGGGCTTCTTCGACTCGGCCTTCACTTGTTGGCACACCATGCACTTCGAAACGAACTCTGCCACGTCCTTTTTCATTCCAGGCCAAAAGAAAATGTGTTTCATATCCCTGTACATCTTATCCCCTCCGGGATGTATGGTCATCTTCGAGTGATGCGCCTCCTCAAGGACTTTCCTTACTAAGTCTCCCACTTGTGGGACACATAGCCTTCCATCACTCCTTAGCCATCCCTTGTCATCTATGGCATACCTACCGAGGTGACTTGACGTCTCACCACTAATCAACTTGTCCATGATTTCAACTATCTGTGGGTCTTCCTTCTGTGAATTCCCTACTAGATCTAGAAGTGTAGGTCTTAACTCAAGAGATGCTAACGTAACAGTCAAAGACTCAACAGCAGGTGTAAAATCAAAGGTTGCTATAAACTCTAGACTTTTCCTTTCAACAAACAAGGGGCTCAAGGTCAACCTTTTCCTACTTAGCGCATCCACCACCACGTTACCCTTGCCAGGGGTATAAGCTATATCGAAGTCATATGATGCCAAGAATTCCATCCACCGCTGTTGTCTCAAGTTCAAATCTTTCTGTGAGAAGAGGTTCTTAAGCGGTTTCTGGTCGGTATACAGCTCGAACCTCTCCCCTAGAAGATAATGCCGCCAAGATTTAAGTGAAAAATGATCGCTGCCAACTCCAAGTCATGTGTGGGATAGTTGTTCTCATGAACATTAAGTTGTCTACCCCCATAGCATATCACTTTCCTATCTTGCATTAGGACAGCGCCTGATCCTGTGCCACACGCATCTGTGTACACCGTAAGCATCTTACTTCCGTCGGGTAATGCCAAAACTGGAGCTGTGGTGAGGGCTCTCTTGAGTCTCTGAAAAGCAATCTCACATTCTATGTCCTATGCAAACGCTAGTTTTTTCTTCGTTAACCTAGTATGAGGGGCTGAAATCTTAGCGAAGTCCTTAATGAACTTCCTACAGTAGCCTGCCAAACCGAGAAAGCTTCTCACCTCCATTGCATTCTTAGGAATTTTCCAGTCTTGCACCGCAACTACCTTTGCGGGGTCCACGGCTATGCCTTTCTTAGAAACTACCTGTCCAAGAAACCGAACTTCCTTCCTCCAAAAATGGCATTTGGAGAACTTTGCCTTTAACTGGTGTGCTCTAAGCGTATCCATGACTTCCTTGAGATGTCTAGCATGCTCTTCTTCAACCTTTGAGAAGATCAAAATATTGTCCATGAAAACCACTACAAACTTGTTAAGGAACTCCCGAAACACCCTACTCATCAAATCTACAAAGTACACGGGTGCATTCGTTAACCCAAACGGCATGACGAGCCATTCGAAGAACCCATCTGGAGTCCTAAATGCAGTTTTGTCAATGCTATCCTCAGCCACTCTAAGCTGATGGAATCTTGTGGCTAGATCGAGTTGAGAGAAAACAGAAGCTCCCACAAGCTGGTCAAACAAATCGTCGATTCTTGGTAGTGGGTGTCTATTTTTCTTAGTTAGCTTGTTTAACTCACGATAATCTACGCATAGACGAAGCGAACCATCCGCCTTAGTAGCGAATACCACCAGAGTACCCCATTCAGAAATGCTTCGTCTTATGAAATTTTTCTCAAGCAACTCCTTAACTTGTTTACTGATCTCTCTTCTTTCTCGCGGGGCCATGTGCCTAACGGGCAATGAAACTGGCTTGGCATTATCAACAAGATAAATTCGGAAGTCTATCTCGTGTTTAGGAGGTAACCCCTTCACCTCATCAAAGACATCTGGATATTCTCGGACCACTCTTATAGATTGCAAATTGTCGATGGACGAGTCAAGAGATTCAAGATAACACAACATGACCAGACCCTTAGGGTTACAAGAAATTTCAAGGGTATTACCAAGGCGAGTCATGAGCCTCACTACCCTTCGTTCACAATCAAGAATGGCTCCATAATTGGACAGCCAATCCATACCTAGGATCAAACCGTATCCCGTAAATCCGAGAACATAAGCTTTACACGTGAATTCTATGCTTAAGACAGAAATCCTCAAATCCACACACATCATAGATAAATGAACGGAGCCCCAATTTGGATTTGAAACTATAACGGGATCCTCAACCAGACTAGTACTTAGGTGCAGATTTTTAACAACATCAGAAGAAATAAAAGTATGCGATGCGCCAGAGTCAAATAGGGTTCGAACAGGAAATTTAGAAATGTAAACAAGGCTTTCTACGGAAATATTACTACCTCGGTCAAGTGCTGGAGTGGTGTTGAGAGCATGCAACTGCCCTCCAGAAGGTCCTGCTCGCTGGGCCTGCCCTTGCCCCTGCCCTTGCTTCTTAGGGCAATCTTTGCGGATGTGTCCAGTATCTCCACAATGAAAGCATTCACCCAACTTTCTCTTTTTCCTTCTGCAGTCTTTAGCTAGATGTCCCGTAATACCACAAAAGTTGCACTTCCTTGTCTCACGTGGTTCGTTAGTATTATTGTTGTTGTTCTTGTTATTCGTGTTATTCTTATTGCCTCCGTTCTCGAAGTCAACCTTCTTATTCTGAGTCTTATTAGGCTTAACCTCCTTCTTGCTATTCTTGTCTTCCTCATGAAGTAGGTCCATATCCACCAAGCTTTCAAAGGTCTCCCCCATGGGTATCTGAGTTATGGCCAAACTGTGTAGTGGCTCGTTCAATCCTCGAGCAAAGCGTACAGCCTTCTTCTGAGCTGTGTTAACCAAGTCCAATCCGAACCTAGCAAGCTGATTAAACTTATTCACGTACTCCCTAACGGTCATGTCCCCTTGCTTAAGTGCTAGGAACCTCTCCGTCTAAAGGTTCTCTTCTGCTAACGATAAGAATTTAAGCCCAAACCTCTCTCTAAAGTCTAGCCAAGTCTCAACTGTCCTGGTAGCGTTGGTGACTTCCCACCAAAATCCAGCTTCCTCTTTTAACAACCATGCTGCCAACTGAACTTTCCTATGATCCTACACATCGAAGATAATAAACAAGTCTTCAGTCTCCTTTAGCCAGTTTTGTGCCTCAACGAAGGTTTCATTTCCAACGAAGTTCTTGCCTCCCATTACTTTAAAGTCTTTGCATATTTTGGCAAAGGCGGTACCAGGAGGAGGAGGAGGAACCGCGGCCACTAGGGGAGGAGGAGGAGGGATGTCTGCCAGGCCCGCGCCGTTGGCTCTAGCTTCCAAGTACCTTCGGAACCATCCAGGTACGGGTACTCCCTCAGGAAGGTTAAGATCAGACATGCTAAAAAACGAAAAAGAAAAAGATTCAAACGAGGAAACAAAGGAAAGTGCTAATGGCTTTTGGGAAATTGCCTTTTTAAACATAAAACTTTTATTGAAAAATGCTTCTTTATAAACGGTTTTGGAAAATAGTTTTAGAAGGTTTTTTTAAAACTTTTGCCCCGTTTGGTAACCTTCTGCTCTGATACCAAATGTGTAACACCCCGTGAATTCTATAACGCTAAGCTTCACAAACTAAAGTATAATTAATTCTAAATGAAGAATTAAGGGAAACGGGTTACACCATTGCATTCGTCTCGGAATTCTTCTTGAGATAGAGTCCGAGTTTGCGCGAATCGGACTCCGTACGAAGGAGTTATGGCGTTCGGAAGTCTCAGAATCAAATTTAAACTCAAACAGCTCAGTTTAATTTCAAATTTTCGAATTTCAGGTTCAAACTGGGCTGGGCGGGAAAATTCCCGCCTAGAGACCAGGTCGACCATGGTGTCGACCTGGTCCCCCCTAGGTCGACCTGGTCCCCCCTAAGTCGACCATAGTGTCGACCTGGGTGACGACCTGGCTGGTCGACCTGGCTGGCCAGGTCTGGCTCTGGCTCGAATTTCTGAGGCTTTGTGTGTCACTAGGGCTGAAGTGTCACCTCTTGATTGGCTCTTTGAACTTTGAATGGCCTAGATTCCTCTTATCTTCAGCTGATGGCTGAAAACAACTTAAAAATCTATAAATATACCCTAAGTCTCAACTGAAAATTCACACAAAAAATTGAGAAAGGAGTCGTCATGCTGCTAGGGAGGAATTAAAAATAGCCGTCAAGAGAAAAGCGCAGAGACGAATCAAACTAAGAAGAAGATTAAAGTTTAAGTCAAAATTATCAACGCAACGTTAGTCTACCCAAAGGAGCGCATCTCAATTTCAGAATTCAGAATCCAGAATTCAAGATTCTGCATTCGTTGTAAGTATAGTGACCTTTCAGAATATGAATAAGAATTCGATGTGATTCGATGTAAATGAAAATAGAATTGTATTATTGTATAAATTTTATGTATTGTGATGGTTCTATCATGACTTGTGTATTGGTGTTTGTGGTATAAATTGATTGATGCAAGCCTATTGGACATGAAACAATGGCACTTGTAAGTTTGTGGCAAAAATTAGAAATTTATCCCTTTTTGTTTATGCCTATGACATGGACCTTATACATTCATTAAGCCTAAATTAAGGCTTATGTAAACATGATTTAGACTTGAAACCTTTTTATGCCTACATGACCCAAAGCCTATGTTATCACTTCCGTGTTTTTTTGCAAGTATAATTGGATCTATGTTAAGCATCGTTTAGGTTTCATAAATTATGCAATTATTTTTATTTGCAAGTATAATTGGATCTATGTTAAGTATCGTTTGGGTTTCATAAACTATGCAAGTTCATGTTGAAATAGGCTATGTGATTAGATGCTTTAATTGGACATTTGTTGAAGATACAACATGCTAGTTTTGTGTTTGACATTATGCCGAGTTAAACATGTTTAAACACAAGTTTGTATTAGCCTAAATAATTCCACCTACTTAGTTATACTTGGATTTGAAAGCAAGTTCACATGACCCATCATTTATGTTAGTATCGCTAAACTACAAGTTCATGCGCCACACACCCTTATATGTTGTAAAATATTACATGTTCTTGATTTCCCCTTTTCTTATGCTTATAAAGTTGGGTTGAATTGTGTCGAGCCCAACATTTGTTATAACGTTGCAAACGTATAAACGGGGGTAATAACGTTGGGTGTAAAACATGAAAACATATGTTGGCATGTTTGGCACATGCCAATGACAATGACATTTAAGCGGTATAAATTGTTATACCCTAGCATAAAAGATATGACATTTACATATATAATTGAGAAGTAATAAAATATGTAAATTTAGAAAACACGATATGCTTAACCCAAGGTTCGATTGAGTTATGATGTAAACCTGCCCGGAACCGCCCGGCTGTCCAGTAGTCACAACAATACCTATCCAATGTGGGTGGTTAAGCATCGAGCCCAATAATGACCCGAGGTTAGACTGAGCTACGGTGTAAACCTGCCCGGAACATACCGGCATATCCAGTAACCGTAGCAATACCTGTCTAATGTGAGTGGTCTGGTGCTCCTAATAGGCTAAGGACAGGTGGTAGGGTTAAGTCAGCTATAACACTTAACCAAATTCAACATGTTAACAAGAATTGATGGGTGGGGGTTAGGTAAATACAGACACTTAACCACTTAACATGTTTGACTAGAAAATCCTGGTAACGAGGGACCCGTTTCTGCAGTAACCCAATTTAGGTATCAACGGTACCCTGAAACTAGGCAGGGTGGGGGCACGATTACTGGGCTGATTGTAAGCAGTCAAACGACGGAGGTGGGTGCACAGTGCAGGTTTAACGGGGTATGGGCGTGCACACACTTCGGAGCAGACAACCAGGGCACTGGGGACACCAGTAGTATAACCTATGCCTTCTAGAATTTGTGTCGTGGCCGCCACCATAGGTCTTGATACACCCCATGGTGGGACCGGCATAAGGTATTTACAATTCTTTGGGGTCGTATGACACATGTTAACGCGAGTAGGAGCCGATCTTTAATAAAGTTGGGGATCACTTCACCCTCACCAGGGGGTGCCAGTTAGAGTAAACTCAAGTAGATGCAGAGATATAGTATGGGTGCGATAGTACATTCGACACTCCCTTAGCTTGTGACACCATCCTATTTTCAGTATTTATCTAACACGCCCTTTTCTTATTCACATAATGAAGAGTTACTAGATTTACTCAGACTTTATGACTGACCCTATTTTCTTTTCGTCTTCTTTTCTTTCATTCCCCCCTAGGTCCACAGGGAGGAAAAAGCTCAGCTCAGTCAAGCTCTGTACAAGCTCCCAGAACGTAGATTTATGATTTGGGTCTCTTTTGCTCGGATTATGGCTTTGGATATCACTATGGGGATTTTTGTCACTTTATTTATGTTTTATGCTTCTTTAATAATCAAGACAGTTATGAGGTTGTAATGTTGGAAGTATTTTGAGACAATTATGGAATGTTTGTTTTGAACACGTATTATGAAATAAAAGTTTGTTCGGTTTTCCGCTGTTTAAAATATGTGTATTTATATCTGTCTTGAGTTTATCTGTTGCTTTTACTTATAAACCTCCACCAAAATTAAGGCATTCCCTTTGTGAGTGACCTTAACGGAGGTGGGGTGTTTCACTTGGTATCAGAGCATAGGTTTACCAGATAAGATAAAAGTTTTTTAAATTGTTTTCAAAAAGAAAGTTTAAAGAAGCATTTTTCAAGAAAAAGTGTTATATTTATAAAAGGACAAAATTCCCCAAAGCCATGTGCCCTATCTATCTCTCTCTATCCTTCATTTTGAATTTTTCCTTTCTATTTCAGCATGTCTGGAGACCTTAATCCCCCGGAAGGAGTGCCGATTCCCGGCTGGTTTAGGAGGTACTTAGAAGCAAGGGCCAATGGCGCAGGCCCAGCAGACATCCCTCCTCCAGTGGCCGCGGTTCCTCCTCCTCCTCCTCGTGGGAATGCCTTCGCAAAAACATGTAGAGACTTCAAGGCTATGGGTGGAAAAGATTTTTATGGGACAGAATCCTTTGTAGGGGCAAGAAACTGGCTAAAGGAGACTGAGGATCTGTTTGTCATCTTCGGAGTTGATGACAGGAAAAAGATACAACTAGCGGTATGGTTGCTTAAGGATGAGGCTTCCTATTGGTGGAAAGCTACCAATGCTCAGCGGGTGGTGGAAACATGGGAGGATTTCAGGACAAGGTTTGAGATGAAATTTCTCTCCCAAGCTGAAAGAAGCCTGCAAATGGAAAGTTTCTAACTCTGAAACAGGGAAGCATGACAATTAGGGAGTATGTTAATCAGTTCAATCAGCTGGCCAGATTTGGTTAGACTTAGTAAACACCCAACACAAGAAGGCACTTCGCTTCGTCAAGGGTTTGAATGAGCCTCTACACAGCCTTGCCATGACCCATGTATCCACGGGAGCGACTTATGAAAGCTTGGTGGACATGGCATTGCTACACGAGGAAGATCACGGCAAGAAAGAAACTAAGGTGGAAGAGAAGAAAGAAGGTCTACAAGCAAAGAAAACAGACTTCAAGAAAGGAGGGAAGAACAATAAGCCTCGTGAGAAGAGAAGATGCAATTTTTATGGCATTGTGGGCCATATATCAAAAGAATGCCGGAAAAGGAAGGCGAAGATGGGTGGTTGCTTTCGTTGTGGAGAGCCTGGGCACCAAGCTAAGGACTGCCCAAAGAAGAAAGGGCAGGGACAGAAAGCCGGATCCACTTCAGGGGGTCAGGTTCATGCGCTAGTGGCACCTCAGCAGGAACGAGGTAGTAATATTTCTGTAGAAAGTGTAGTCTATATTTATGATCATCCAGTTTGTACACTTTTTGACTCTGGCGCATCACACTCTTTTATTTCATCTGCCTTAGTAGAATCTCTGCATCTAGACACTAGTATGGTAGAAGATCCCTTAGTAGTTTCAAATCCAATTGGTGGCTCCGCTTACTTGTCAACGGTTTGTTTGGGTTTGAAAATCTCTATTCTCAGTGTTGAGTTTAGTTGTGATGCCTTTGTCTTAGGCTTCTCGGGATATGGTTTAATTTTAGGCATGGACTGGTTATCCAGTAATGGTGCCATCCTTGATTGTGAGAAAAGAGTAGTTAGGCTCTTGACTCGGCTTGGTAACACTCTAGAAATTTCTTGTAATCCCTTGAATGCTGTTATGCTTAGTTATCTAGAGTCGCTTGATGCTTCTGGTGTGAATCTGCAATTAGTTAGAGTAGTCCGGGAATATCCGGATGTCTTTGAGGAGGTGAAAGGCTTACCTCCGAGACGGGAAATAGACTTCCGCATATATCTTGTGGATAACGCAAAGCCTGTCGCTTTACCTGTCAGACACATGGCTCCAAAGGAGAGAAAGAGCTCAGTAAGTAGGTTAAAGAACTTCTCGAAAAGGGGTTCATTAGATGGAGCATTTCAGAATGGGGTGCTCCAGTGGTGTTCGCAACTAAAGCGGATGGTTCGCTTTTCCTTTGCGTCGACTATAGGGAGTTAAACAAATTGACCAAGAAAAATAGGCACCCTCTTCCCCGAATCGACGATTTGTTTGATCAGCTTGTAGGTGCGACGGTCTTCTCCCAACTTGATCTGGCAGCTAGGTTCCATCAGCTAAGAGTAGCTGAAGATAGCATTGATAAAACGGCGTTCAGAACCCCAGACGGTTTCTTCGAGTGGCTTGTCATGCCTTTCGGCTTGACAAATGCACCCGCTTATTTCGTAGACCTAATGAGCAGGGTGTTCAGAGAATTCCTCAACAAATTTGTGGTTGTCTTCGTAGTTGAGATCTTAATCTTCTCGAAGAATGAGGAAGAGCATGCTCAGCATCTGAAAGAAATCATGGATACTCTCCGGGCACATCAGTTAAAAGCCAAATTCTCCAAGTGTCACTTCTGGAGAAAAGAAGTAAGATTTCTGGGGCATATAGTGTCCAAAGAAGGGTTAGCCATGGACCCCGCGAAAGTGGTGGCAGTGCAAGATTGGAAGACACCAAGAAATGCAACCGAAGTTCGAAGCTTTCTTGGACTAGCCGGTTTTTACCAAAAATTTATTAGGGATTTCGCGAAAATCTCAGCCCCACTCACAAGGCTAACAAAGAAGAATCTGGCGTTCACTTGGGATTTGAATTGCGAGTTTGCTTCCCAACGATTAAAAAGGGCTCTCACAACAGCCCCAGTTCTGACCTTGCCAGATGGAAGCAAAATGTTTACAGTATACACAGATGTATGTGGAACGGGACTAGGCGACATTCTAATGCAAGAAGGAAGGGTAGTAGCTTATGGCGGAAGACAACTGAAAGTTCATGAAAAGAACTACCCAACCCACGATCTTGAGTTAGCCGCCATCGTCTTTGCGCTTAAGTCTTGCCGCCATTATCTCCTAGGTGAGAAGTTTGAATTATACACTGACCATAAATCGTTGAAATATCTCTTCTCGCAGAAGGATCTTAACTTGAGGCAGCAAAGATGGATGGAGTTTCTTGCCTCGTATGACTTTGAAATTTCCTATACTTCTGGCAAAGGCAACGTAGTAGCAGACGTGTTGAGCCGAAAGAAACTGACCTTAAGCCCTCTCTTTGTGGAAAGGCAAAGCCTGGAGTATATAGCCAGTTTTAACTTTAGGCCCTCCTCAGATTTTGTACCGGGTTTGTTAGCATCTCTCGAAGTACGCCCTACTCTCTTAGACTCATTAGGGGCTGCACAACGTGAAGAGCCTCAGCTTGTTGATGTGATTGATAAACTTATTAGGGGTAAGACTTCTAGTCACCTTAGTAGGTACGCCATCGATGATAAAGGTTGGCTGAGACGAGATGGAAGATTATGCGTCCCACAAGCAAGGGAGTTGACAAAGAAGGTTCTCGAGGAAGCACATCATTCCAAGATGACTATGCACCCTGGCGGTGATAAGATGTACAAGGATATAAAAAGGACTTTCTTTTGGAACGGCATGAAGCAAGACGTGGCAGATTTTGTTTCTAAGTGCATGACCTGCCAACGGGTCAAGGCAGAACAGAAGAAACCTGGAGGACTACTTCATCCTTTATAGGTCCCACAGTGGAAGTAGGATAGCATTTCAACGGACTTCATTGATGGACTACCTAGGTCGAGAAGAGGCAACACTAGCATTTGGGTAATAGTGGACAGACTTACTAAGAGCGCCCACTTCATACCTATCAAGAGTAGAAGGACTGCCGCATCTCTAGCATCTCTTTATCTCAAGGAAATAGTTCGACTTCATGGGATACCCTCCAGCATTGTTAGCGACCGAGACCCTATCTTCACAAGTGAGTTTTGGCGGAGTCTGCAAGAAGCTGTAGGCACATAGTTATGTTTGAGCATGGCCTATCACCCCCAAACCGATGGCCATACGGAAAGGGTAAATAGAGTTTTAGAGGATCTTTTGAGACTTTGCGTTCTTGACTTTGGAGGATCACCTTCCTTTAGTGGAATTTGCCTATAAGAACAGCTACCAAGCTACCATCGGTATGGCACCCTTCGAAGCCTTATATGGAAGGCTGTGCAAATCACCAACTTGTTGGTGGGAGTCTACAGATAAGCTTATACTTGGGCCAGACATGATTCGAGAGACTTCAGAGAAAGTGGACCTGATACGTAGGAGAATGAAGACTGCCCAAGACAGACAGAAATCCTACGCTGACAAAAGAAGGACCAACCTTGAGTTTGAGGCTGGGGACAGGGTATTCCTTAAGGTATCACCTTTAAGGAACGTCGTTCGTTTTGGATCTGCAGGAAAGCTGGAACCAAGATTTGTAGGACCATTTCCTATCATCGAGAAGGTTGGGAAGATGGCCTATAAACTAGAGCTACCCGAGAGACTAGCCGGAGTTCACAACGTCTTTCATGTTTCTCACCTCCGGTAGTGTTTGCATGAGTCTGGGGAAGTGGTGGAACCTAGCACTCTAGAAGAAGCCGAAGTGGAACGTGAAGCAACTGTGAGGAGAGTTCCAACCCGCATCTTAGGAACTGAAGTGAAAAAGCTACGCAACCGCGAAGTCAAACTTACGAGGAAGACGCAACTTGGGAAACTAAGGACGGAATACGCGTTGCTTACCCTCTTCTTTTCGAGGGTACATCTTTGATCTCTCTTTTTCCTTAAGCTATGCTTTATCTATCTTTTTAGGTATATTCCCTCGGTCCTTTCCCTATCTCCTTAGGTAGAAAACAAATGGATGCAAACATGTATTTGAAAACATGTTATGGATGATGGCTGCAAATGATTGCTAGTGGTTGCTAGTGGTTACTCGTGGATGCATATACACACACAACTTAGGTTAGGGATCGGCTCAGTCACTTCATATTGCATATGCATATATGTGTATTCTCATTTGTATATGGTTGAAACTTGATATGCTGTCATATGGTTGTCGCATTTGTATGAATAGTTGTGCACTCATGTAGAATTATGAGTAGGAAAAATTTGCATACATAATGGATTCATGAAACTTACATGATTCACATTAAGGAGGTTAACTGAATCAGTAGACCGCCTGATTTCTGCACTAGATAAGGACATGTACACACACTATGCATATGATCATGAAGCATTAGAAGTCTTTTAAGGACAGCGGATGCCTGTGTTTGTTGGTTGAGTAGATGGACTGTTGGATGGTAGGATATACACTCTTCCTAACTTGAAGATTTCGGGGACGAAATCCTTTTAAGGGGGGAGAATGTAACACCCCGTGAATTCTATAACGCTAAGATTCACAAATTAAATATAATTAATTCTAAATGAAAGAATTATGGGAAACGGGTTATGCCATTGCGTTCGTCTCCGAATTCTGCTTGAGATAGAGTCCGAGTTTGCGCGAATCGGACTCCGTACGAAGGAGTTATGGCCTTCAGAAGTTTCAGAATCAAATATAAATTCAAACAGCTCAGTTTAATTTCAAAATTTCGAATTTCAGGTTCAAACTAGGCTGGGCGGGAAAATTCCCGCCCAGAGACCAGGTCGACCATAGGGTCGACCATGGTGTCGACCTAGTCACCCCAGGTCGACCACAGTGTCGACCTGGTCCCCCCCAGGTCGACCATAGTGTCGACCTAGGTGTCGACCTGGCTGGTCGACTTGGCTGGCCAGGTATGGCTCTGGCTCGAATGTCTGAGGCTCTGTGCATCACCAGGGCTGACGTGTCACCTCTTGATTGGATCTTTGAACTTTGAATGGCCTAGATTCCTCTTATCTTCATCTGACGGCTCAAAACAACTTAAAAATCTATAAATATACCTTAAGTCTCAACAGAAAATTCACACCAAAAAATGAGAAAGGAATCGTCATGCTGCTAGGGAGGAATTAAACATAGCCGTCAAGAGAAAAGCCTAGAGACGAATCAAACTAAGAAGAAGATTAAAGTTTAAATCAAAATTATCAACGCAACGTTAGTCTACCCAAAGGAACGCATCTCAATTTCAAAATTCAGAATCCAAAATTCAAGATTCTGCATTCATTGTAAGTATAGTGACCTTTCAGAATATGAATAAGAGTTGGATGTGATTCGATGTAAATGAAAATAGAATTGTGTTATTGTATAAATTCTATGTATTGTGATGGTTCTATCATGACTTATGTATTGGTGTTTGTGGTATAAATTGATTGATGCAAGCCTATTGGACATGAAACAATGGCACTTGTAAGTGGCAAAAATTAGAAATTTATCCCTTTTTGTTTATGCCTATGACATGGACCTTATACATTCATTAAGCCTAAATTAAGGCTTATGTAAACATGATTTAGACTTGAAACCTTTTTATGCCTACATGACCCAAAGCCTATGTTATCACTTCCATGTTTATTTGCAAGTATAATTGAATCTATGTTAAGAATCGTTTGGGTTTCATAAATTATGCAAATTCATTTTTATTTGCAAGTATTATTGGATCTATGTTAAGTATCGTTTGGGTTTCATAAGCTATGCAAGTTCATGTTGAAATAGGCTATGTGATTAAATGCTATAATTGGACATTTTGGTGAAGATACAACATGCTAGTTTTGTGTTTGACATTATGCAAACTTAAACATGTTTAAACACAAGTTTTTATTAGCCTAAACTATGCCACCTACTTAGTTATACTTTGATTTGAAAGCAAGTTCACATGACCCATCATTTATGTTAGTATTGCTAAACTACAAGTTCATGCGCCACACACCCTTATATGTTGTAAAATATTACATGTTCTTGATTTCCCCTTTTCTTACGCTTATAAAGTTGGGTTGAATTGTGTCAATCCCAAAATTTGTTATAACGGTGTGAACGTATAAACGGGGGTAATAACGTTGGGTGTAAAACATGAAAACATATGTTGGCATGTTTGGCACATGCCAATGACAATGACATTTAAGCGGTATAAATTGTTATACCCTAGCATAAAAGATATGACATTTACATATATAATTGAGAAGTAATAAAATATGTAAATTTAGAAATCATGATATGCTTAACCCGAGGTTGGATTGAGTTGTGATGTAAACCTGCCCGGAACCACCCGGCTGTCCAGTAGTCACAACAATACCTATCCAATGTGGGTGGTTAAGCATCGAGCCCAATAATGACCCGAGGTTAGTCTGAGCTACGGTGTAAACCTGCCTGGAACCGACCGGCATATCCAGTAACCGTAGCAATACCTGTCTAATGTGAGTGGTCCGGTGCTCCTAAGAGGCCAAGGACAGGTGGTAGGGTTATGTCAGCTATAACACTTAACCAAATTCAACATGTTAACAAGAATTGATGGGTGGGGGTTAGGTAAATACAGACACTTAACCACTTAACATGTTTGACTAGAAAATCCTGGTAATGAGGGACCCATTTCAGCAGTAACCCAATTTAGGTATCAACGGTACCCTGAAACTAGGCAGGGTGGGGCACAATTACTGGGCTGATTGTAAGCGGTCAAACGACGGCGGTGGGTGCAGAGTGCAGGTCTAACGGGGTGTGGGCGTGCACACACTTCAGAGCAGACAACCCGGGTACTGGGGACACCAGTAGTATAACCTATGCCTTCTAGAATTTGTGTCGGGGCCGCCACCATGGGTCTTGATACACCCCATGGTGGGACCAGCATAGGTATCTACAATTCTTTGGGGCCGTATGACACATGTTAACGCGAGTAGGAGCTGATCTTTAATAAAGTTGGGGATCACTTCACCCTCACCAGGGGGTGCCAGTTAGATTAAACTCAAGTAGATGCAGAGATATAGTATGGGTGCGATAGTACATTCGACACTCCCTTAGCTTGTGACACCATCCTATTTTCAATATATATCTAACATGCCCTTTTCTTATTCACATACTGAAGAGTTACTAGATTTACTCAGACTTTATGTCTGACCCTATTTTCTTTTCGTTCCCCCCCAGGTCCACAGGGAGGAAATAGCTCAGCTCAGTCAGGCTCTGTACAAGCTCCAAGTACGTAGATGTATGATTTGGGTCTCTTTTGCTCGGATTATGGCTTTGGATATCACTATGGGGATTTTTATCACTTTATTTATGTTTTATGCTTCTTTAATAATCAATACAGTTATGAGGTTGTAATGTTGGAAGTATTTTGAGACAATTATGGAATGTTTGTTTTGAACACGTATTATGAAATAAAAGTTTGTTCGGTTTTCCGCTGTTTAAAATATTTGTATTTATATCTGTCTTGAGTTTATCAGTGGCTTTTACTTATAAACCTCCACCAATATAAAGGCATTCCCTTTGTGAGTGACCTTAACGGAGGTGGGGTGTTTCAAAATGTAACACCCCACCTCCGCTAGGGTCACTCACAAAGGGAATGCACTAGTTTTGGTGGATTATTATCTAGGTAAACATACACAGAGATATCACAAAGCAGAACATAAATAAAGCAGCGGTAGAAATTAAAAAACAAATTTCATTACTTTCAAGAAAAGAGTCAAAACCTCATATATCCAAAGTACAAATTATTCCATTACATCAAGTTCTAAATAAAGAAACATAAACTTAAGATAATAAAAGTAAATTATTCCCCAAAAATAGCAGAAGTGCAGCCATAGCATAGCTCAAAACCAAACCGTACATGAGCTGACAGAAAGCAAGCTAAATCCAAGTTAAGAGCTAGCTTTTCCTCCCTGAGAACCTGGGTGGGGGGAACGAAAGAAAAAGGGGCGAAAGAAAAAGGGTCAGTCATAAAGACTTGTAAGCCCTAGTGACTTTCAGCATAAAAACTAGTAAAGTAACATGACATGTGAAAACTGGAATTAAACATAAGGATGATAACAGGACTGGTATGATAACTAACATAACAAGATAAGTCAAGTCTAGCATCGCATATTCATGATTCGCTGCACCAACTGTACTAGTATTCTAACCCATGTCAAGTATTAACCATGAAATGATCCTTTGGCCCAATATCATGAAATGACCCATTACGGGGTCCTACGGTACGATCTACTAATCGATCGGCTCCCTACAAGTCCTAGCTCATCATGTGTCTGTGTCATACGACCCAATCACGAAATGTAGTCACCTGTGCTAGGTCCACCATAGGGTGTATCAAGCCCTAGGGTGCCA
Source organism: Allium sativum (assembly GCA_030737875.1). Lineage (NCBI taxonomy): Eukaryota > Viridiplantae > Streptophyta > Magnoliopsida > Asparagales > Amaryllidaceae > Allium > Allium sativum. Next base: position 112,728,981 of record CM060920.1, on the reverse strand, counting down.
ACCATCGACACGAATCAAGCACGCACAGTGTAAACCTACTGGTGCCCAATGCCTACTTTTTCAACTTCGGACTACGTGCACGACCATAGTCCGCTTGAACCTACAATGGTGCACCAACTCATCCGTCGTTCTGGTCGCTTACAATCAGCCCAGTAATCGTGCCCCACCCTGCCTAGTCCCAGGGTATCATGATACGTCTAAGTGGGTTACTGCTGAAAAGGACAGCGTAACTAGGGTTTCTAATGGGTTTAGTGTTGTTATTCAAATTCGTGACTTAACCCTATCCAATCATGTATCAAGTTGGTTAAGTGTTTCTAACGGCCCGCCCCGCACCAACCGACATTTACTCCAAAAGTGCGATGTACACATGTCCAGTTAGCCCGGGACGGGTCGTCAGAAGGAAAGGGAAGAAGGAAATGAACTAACCAGGAACCAGTAAAATGTCTCACAGCACATGGAACAAAATATAATAACAACATACTTGACATAAAACAGGTAAGACAGTGCATAAGCTGAAAACAAACTAACATAGCAGCGGAAAATCCAAGTACAGCTTATGATCCAAAGCTAACATTATTACAACTTTTCAAACTGTCTCAAAAAGCAAAAGTAAGGTAAAGGAGGTACACTACTAATGCCCAAGTAGCGACCACCAACGACACAGGGAGAATATCTATATATCATACGTGGAAGCCTCCTGCTCGCCTCCGAATCAGCTACTCGCGCACCACCGGCTAACCTGTCTCTAGTCTGCTCGTGTGAGCACCCAGAGTAATAAGAGGAGACATAAAACTCTGGGTCAGACATAAAGCCTGGTATGAGCGATAAGCATCTAAACAGAACAATAACAGGTAGAGTAAAACATACCTGAACCTGGACCTGCAACCAAAGAGTTAGCACTACATACCGTACAATACTCCAAGGTGCCAAAACAGATAGTGTAAAGAATACGGGGGTGGGGTGTGTATGTCATAATTGTGGCAAACAAATCAAGCATAACAACCATCCTCACATCTCTCACTCGGTCCGTAAAGCATACGATGTCCGCCACTGTCAATCACTAGACTCATCGAAGTAGTGACAGAGTTCGACTTGTACAACTACTACTACTACCAAGCTTACCACATGGAGTCATGACCAAATCTTTACAAATGACCCCACTTCATTGGTCTGTAGCCCCTTTAGTCGTACCTAGGCCACTTGGGCCCTGAATCCGTTCACGTACTCTCTACACATAGTGATTCAAAGCTACAGACATCGACAACCCCTTTGCACACGTCCCGCAGCAAAGCCCAATCATGAAGCTCACTCATTGGTTCCCAACTGAATCCTGAGTCAAAGCTCCTCATTTGGACTTCCTTTGCATCTCGGGTTCTGGTCATCGCCTTCTTCTCCAGACCGGTCTTCATTTCTTCACTTTACTTTACTTCAGGTCGTGGTCATCAACTCCTCGGTTCGGATCGGAATACTCCTCCCTAAGCAATCGGATCGGTTCGGATCGGGTCAACCTTCCTCTCTGGTTCGGGTCGGATCGGGGTGATCTTCCTCCAGCGGTTCGGATCGGAGTCCACACCTCCTGGCTTTATGGAAAACTCCTCTGGTTCGGTCCTTCTCCCCAAGCAATCAGATCGGGTCTCTCAAGCTTCTCTATCGGGTCGGCTCGGAATTCTAGCCCCATAGCACCAGGTCGGCTCGGCTCGGATATGCCCTTCCGTTCAGTTCGTGAGGCTACATGACTCCAGAACATCGATTCGTGGGGAGGTCTCCTGGTCGGTTCGGTTCGAGCTCCTCCCTCTGATCCGGTCCGGGTCGGCCAAATTCCTGCAACTCATTCCAGCGACTGTTTACGCCATTCGACGGCGTTTTCGACCAATCTAACACTTCTAGACAATCACGAATCATGTCATACAGTCATAGCAACATGTAACATCAACCACAAACATCAAAACAATAACTATAGCATGTAAAATGGATCAAACATACCCAAAATCCCATATTTTCCCTTAAGCACGTTTAAGCAAAACTAATCATAGGGTTAACAAAACTTAACCAAATCAAACCAAATTTCTAACAGAGGCATAAAATATTATTTTCGAATTTTTAGATATTTTTCCAGAATTTATTAGTGTATAAATTCGCTAATCTTCACTAATTACCCTTAATTAACCGTAATTAGTGCAAAACTATGCAAATCAATCAACTTGGCCACAAATAAAATTCTCAGAACTGAAACCTCGCTGATTTGGGTGAATACTAATGTCTAACAGCAGCTCTAACCTTGCTTTCGTGTTTTCTGTCCTTAATTTGATGTAGATTAAGCCAAAACTTGATTAGAAAGTGATTTGGGGATGTTTCTAGATGTTGGCGGCCATTGTTAGGGTTCAAGAATGAAAGTGGCGGCTGGAAAATGAGGATAAGATCGTTCTCTAACTAATTTCAACCTCCTCATAACCCTAATCCTGAAATCCCCCATTGGGCCTAGCTGTTAATCACCCGGTTAAGCCCAATTAAGCTGTTTTTCACTATCTGAAACTTGTTTCAGCCATATCTCCCAAACGGTGAGTCCGTTTGGCTAATGTGACCACTCTACGGAATTGTAAACCATCATCTGGAGCCAATGAAAGTGGTTTCAGGTCAAAATTCATTTCCAGTCAAAAGTTATGGCCAAAACAGTACTAACTAGGGGTTAAATGGTCATTAAAAAAATCGGGAAAAATCATGAATATGGGAAATGACCCCAATAATCGTCTCCCAAAGTTACATGACCATACGACTTCGTAAGTGAGAGAAATAAATATTCTACGATCCTATGATGCGTAGAATGTGGGTCGTTACACTCTCCCCCCCTTAAGAAATTTCGTCCCCGAAATTCCTTAGCCCAAAACATACAAAGGATCCCGCATGCCTACCAGCCACATACAACAATCAAACATGCAAAACAAGTAAACAAGCCTATCGTAGCATGCGGAAAGACTAAATCGAAGGTAAAATCTTACCAGGCGAAGAGTTCTGGATACGTCTTCCTAATTCTCTCCTCTGTCTCCCAAGTACAGTCATTCTCGTTCTCGCCCCACTGAACTTTGACTAGATTCACCGCTTTCCTCCGAAGTTGCTTCGTATCGTTCCCAACAATTCACATAGGCTTGCGGTTCCCAACCGCCTCGGGTTCAACTTCGATATCATCCAACTGATCAGGTGAAATAGTCACATCTGGGTCGTGCACGAATTTCCTTAACTGGGAAACATGAAATACATTGTGAACTCCTGCCATCTTCTCTGGTAATTCAACTTTATATGCCAAATTCCCAACTTGCTCAAGAACTGGGAATGGACCAACGAATCTTGGTGCTAACTTGCCTTTCCTGCCAAATCGTATCACGCTCTTCAACGGGGAAATCTTGACAAAACCAAGTCGCCAATGGAGAACTTTAAATCCCTTCTCCTCTTATCAGCATAACTCTTCTGCCTATCTTATGCAGCCTTCATTCGCTGTTGGATAATCTTAAGCTTAGCTGAAGTTTCTCTTATCACATCGGGTCCAAGCACAAACTTCTCGCCAGTTTCTACCCAACATGACGGTGAGTTGCACGGTCTTCCGTACAAAGCTTTAAACGGAGCCATCCCGATACTGGATTGGTAGCTATTATTATATGCAAACTCTACTAGATGCAAATGGTCATCCCATGATCCACCAAAATCCAGTACACAAGCTCTCAAGAGGTCTTCCAATATACGATTCACTCTCTCTGTTTGACCATCAGTTTGAGGATGATACACAGTACTGAGATGTAATTCTGATCCTAACGCCTCTTGTAAGCTCTTCCAAAATCCACTAGTGAACAACGGATCTCGGTCACTCACAATGCCCTTGGGTACTCCATGAAACCTCACTACCCACTTTATATACAGTTTCGCTAACTTAGCTGCCGTCCTGTTTGACTTGACGGGTATAAACCTCGCACTCTTAGTCAATCAGTCCACAATCACCCAAATGCTATCATGACCCGATCTAGTCCTTGGTAAACCATCAATGAAATCCATTGACACCTGTTCCCATTTCCATTCTGGAATTTCTAACGGTTGCATCAAACCACTAGGCTTCCTTTGCTCAGCTTTAACTAGCTGGCAATTTATGCATTTGGATATAAACTTCCCAATGTCTCTTTTCATCCCTTCCCAGTAGTAGGTCTGCTTCATATCTCGATACATCTTGTTACCACCGGGGTGTATAGTCAATTTTGAGTGATGACATTCTCTAAGCACTTCATCTCTCAAACCATTTACATTGGGCACAACTAGTCTTCCATTCTTTCTAAGCCATCCATCCCGATCGAGCCCATACAAATTCATCTCCTCACCGTCGATGTCCATCTCTAACTTGGAGATGATTTCCAATAGATTAGGATCGTCCCTCTGGCTGGAACCAATCCGCTCAATCAACGTGGGTCTGATCGTCAAACTTGCTAACATTTTTGGATCCAATTTGCACTTTGGTCTGAAATCATACCCTGCGATGTACTCCAGTTGCTTCCATTCAAGAAACATAGCCCCTAAACTGGCATGTCTTCTACTCAACGCATCGGCTACCGCATTGCCCTTTCCTGGTGTATATGCGATGTCAAAATCATAGGAAGCCAAGAATTCTAGCCACCTTTGCTGCCGGAGATTTAGGTCTTTCTGAGAGAAGAGATACTTTAACGATTTATGATCGTAAACAACTCGAATCTTTCTCCCAAGAGATAATGTCTCCACATCTTCAACGCGAACACGATCTCTGCCAATTCCAAATCATGGGTAGGGTATCTTCTCTCGTGCGGTTTCAATTGCCGACTTGCATAAGCTACAACCCTACCGCCTTGCATCAATACAGCACCCAGTCCGGTACCACAGGCATCCGTGTATACCGTCATCTCTTCATTCCCCTTAGGAATGACTAACAATGGTGCGCATGTCAACCGGTCCTTTAGACTCTTGAATGCATTCTCGCACCTTTCATCTCAGACAAAAGCTTGATTCTTCTTGGTTAACTGGGTCAGTGGTGCTGCTATCTTGGAGAAACCTTGGATAAACTTATGATAATATCCAGCTAATCCCAAGAAACTTCTTATGTCCGTTGCATTCTTGGGCGTAGACTATTCTTGTACCGTAGCCACCTTCGCAGCATCCACGGCGATACCATCCTCTGAAACAACATGGCCCAAGAACCTCACTTCCCTCCTCCAGAAGTGACACTTAGAAAACTTTGCTTTCAATTGGTGTTTTCTCAACACCTCCATCACTATTCTTAAATGTTCCTTGTGTTCTTCCTCTGTCCTGGAATAGACCAAAATATCATCAAAGAACACAAGGACAAACTTATTCAATTGATCTCTGAATACCCTATTCATAAGATCCACAAAATATGTTGGGGCATTGGTCAGCCCGAATGGCATGACCAACCACTCATAAAATCCAGACGGCGTCCGAAATGCCGTTTTAGCTATACTCTCAGCTTCCACTCTAAGCTGATGAAAACCTGTCGCGAGATCCAACTGAGAAAATACTCTTGCGCCACTCAACTGATCGAACAAATCATCTATCCGCGGTAGAGGATACTTGTTCTTCCTCGTCACTTTATTCAACTTGCGGTAGTCTACACACAAACGAAGGGAACCATCCGCCTTGGTAGCAAACACAACTGGTGCTCCCCATTCAGAAACACTCCTTCTGATAAATCCCTTCTTCAAAAGATCGCTGACTTGCACCCCGAGCTCTTGCTGCTCCTTTGGTGCCATACGACGAAGTGGCATCACTATAGGTCTGGCATCTTTCACTAAATCAATACGGAACTCAATCTCTCGGTGTGGTGGAAGGCCGGTCACTTCTTCGAAGACATCCGGATACTGGCCAACCACGGGCAAACCTGACAACTCACTATGCCGGATGTTTAGGGAATTTAGAAAACTAGCCATTACCCCCTCACTGGGTAGACCACCAAACACTACCCTCCGACCATCGTCCGCTCTAGCTGTCACCAAAAAGCCCTCACAGTCTACCACCACCCCGTATCTTTGGAGCCAATCTACTCCCAAAATAATGCCAAACCCAGTAAAGCCCAAAACAAAGCAATCACAAACAAACATGCATCCATGACTCGATAAGACCACATTACGACAAATCATGTTAAGGTTAGTTGAACCACCAATTGGGTTCTTCACTACTAAAGGTCTATCGACAATCTCGGGCTCCAATCCCAACCTATCTACCAGGTCACTAGATATGAAAGAACTGGAAGCTCCGGTATCAAACAAAACTCTAACAGGAACATCATAAACAGAAAGCATACCTTGAATGACGACATTCTTTCCCTTCTCCGCCGCAGTTGGGGCATTTGACGAAGAAGGAATAGCATTAAGGGCATATGCTTTCACCATTTGCTTTTCTTTAGGGGGTTGCGGACACTTGTCCTTGTGCTGTCCCATTTGGCCACAGTTGAAGCACTTCCTATCCACTGGCTTGGCCCGGCGGTTACTAGCATAATGGTCCTTCTCACCACAGCTGAAGCACTCAACATCTTGCTTATTCTTTTTCTTCTGACCATCCTTAGTCTGATTCTGCTTTCTCTTATTCTGGGAACCATCCTTGCATCCACCACTTGCTTGTGGCTTTGGCTCCTCTGCAGATGCAACCCCAGTCTTCGGCTTCGGGTAGAGACTTTCTGACCTCAATGCTTTCCCCACAATCGATTCAAACGTCTCATCGATGTGGTTAATAAGCCTTTCCCCCAAGTATTGATCCAAACCAGTTATGAATTTCTCATTCTTCTTCTTGGCAGTATCAATAAGAGATAACCCATACTTCGACAAAGTGTCGAATTCAGCAATATACTCCATGACAGCTCTGCCATTCTGCTTGAGCTCCAAGAATTTCTTAAACAACACTGACTTCTGAGCAGCTGGAATGAACTTCTCGCTAAAGCGAACATTAAACTGCTCCCAAGTAATCTGATCCTCGGGAGTAGCCGCCTTTATAGCATTCCACCAATTCATTGCCCTCCCTTGCAGCTGACGGGACGCTATCTTTCTCTTCATCGCATCCTCGATACCCAAATCCTCGGAGATACGTTCGCAACTATCCAACCAATCCTGAACATCCGTGGCCGACTTCGTTCCGTGGAACGGCTTCCCACCAAGACTAGTATAATCCTTATTCAGATTGGCGAAATCGGCCCTAGGAGCCTGCACTATTGGACCACCACCATTACCACCATTGGGAGCTGCCCCTTGCACCTCCCTAAGCATGTCTCTCATGAGGTCAGTAAACATCGCCCTCATGTCAGCAGCATTCCCATTATTGGCTCCCCTACCAGCACCTCTAGCATATCGGCTCATCGTCAATCTGTAAAAGGAAACGATTAACGACCCCATAGTGGTGCTAGTGCAGCCCGACTTCATTCTTATACTACTAATAGTATATACATATATAGCTTTTGAAAACCAAAGTAATCACAAATATGCTCTCTCATATACGTACTATCTCTCCCTAGTGTCTTTCCCTAGGTCAACTACGCAACCTAGAGCTCTGATACCAAATGTGACGGCCCGCCCTGCACCAACCGACATTTACTCCAAAAGTGCGCTGTACACATGTCCAGTTAGCACGGGACGGGTCGTCAAAAGGAAAGGGAAGAAGGAAATGAACTAACCAGGAACCTATAAATGTCTCACAACGCATGGAATAAAATATAATAACAACATACTTGACATAAAACAGGTGAGACAGTGCATAAGCTGAAAACAAACTAAAATAGCAGCGGAAAATCCAAGTACAGCTTATGATCCAAAGCTAACATTATTATAACTTTCCAAACTGTCTCAAAAAGCAAAAGTAAGGTAAAGGAGGTACACTACTAATGCCCAAGTAGCGACCACCAACGACACAGGGAGAATATCTATATATCATACGTGGAAGCCTCCTGCTCGCCTCCGAATCAGCTACTCGCGCACCACCAGCTAACCTGTCTCTAGTCTGCTCGTGTGAGCACCCAGAGTAATAAGAGGAGACATAAAACTCTGGGTCAGACATAAAGCCTGGTATGAGCGATAAGCATCTAAACAGAACAATAACAGGTAGACTAAAACATACCTGAACCTGGACCTGCAACCAAAGAGTTAGCACTACATACCGTACAATACTCCAAGGTGCCATAACAGATAGTGTAAAGAATATGTGGGTGGGGTGTGTATGTCATAATGGTGGCAAACAAATCAAGCATAACAACCATCCTCACATCTCTCACTTAGTGCATAAAACATACGATGTCCACCACTGTCAATCACTAGACTCATCGAAGTAGTGACGGAGTTCGACTTGTACAACTACTGCTACTACCAAGCTTACCACATGGAGTCATGACCAAATCTTTACAAATGACCCCACTTCATTGGTCTATAGCCCCTTTAGTCGTACCTAGGCCACTTGGGCCCTGAATCCGTTCACGTACTCCCTACACATAGTGATTCAAAGCTATAGACATCGACAACCCCTTTGCACACGTCCCGCAGCAAAGCCCAATCATGAAGCTCACTCATTGGTTCCCAACTGAATCCTGAGTCAAAGCTCCTCATTTGGACTTCCTTTGCATCTCGGGTTCTGGTCATCGCCTTCTTCTCCAGACCGGTCTTCATTTCTTCACTTTACTTTACTTCAGGTCGTGGTCATCAGCTCCTCGGTTCGGATCGGAATACTCCTCCCAAAGCAATCGGATCGGTTCGGATCGGGTCAACCTTCCTCTCTGGTTCGGGTCGGATCGGGGTGATCTTCCTCCAGCGGTTCGGGTCGGAGTTCACACCTCCTAGCTTTATGGAAAACTCCTCTGGTTCGGTCCTTCTCCCCAAGCAATCAGATCGGGTCTCTCAAGCTTCTCTATCGGGTCGGCTCGGAATTCTAGCTCCATAGCACCAGGTCGGTTCGGTTCGGATATGCCCTTCCGTTCAGCTCGTGAGGCAACATGGCTCCATAACATCGATTCGTGGGGAGGTCTCCGGGTCGGTTCGGTTCGGGCTCCTCCCTTCGATCAGGTCCGGGTCGGCCAAATTCCTGCAACTCATTCCAGCGGCTGCTTACGCCATTTGACGGCGTTTTCGACCAATCTAACACTTCTAGACAATCACGAATCATGTCATACAGTCATAGCAACATGTAGCAATAACCACAAACATCAAAACAATAACTATAGCATGTAAAATGGATCAAACATACCCAAAATCCCATATTTCCCCTTAAGCATGTTTAAGCAAAACTAATCATAGGGTTAACAAAATTTAACCAAATCAAACCAAATTTCTAATAGAGGCATAAAATATTATTTTCGAATTTTTAGATATTTTTCCAGAATTTATTAGTGTATAAATTCGCTAATCTTCACTAATTACCCTTAATTAACCGTAATTAGTGCAAAACTATGCAAATCACTCACCTTGGCCACAAATAAAATTATCAGAACGGAAACCTCGCTGATTTGGGTGAATACTAATGTCTAACAGCAGCTCTAACCTTGCTTTCGTGTTTTCTCTCCTTAATTTGATGTAGATTAAGCCAAAACTTGATTAGAAAGTGATTTGGGGATGTTTCTAGATGTTGGCGGCCATTGTTAGGGTTCAAGAATGAAAGTGGCGGCTGGAAAATGAGGATAAGATCGTTCTCTAACTGATTTCAGTCTCCTCATAACCCTAATCCCGAAATCCCCCATTGAGCCTAGCTGTTAATCACCCGGTTAAGCCCAATTAAGCTGTTTTTCACTGTCTGAAACATGTTTCAGCCATATCTCCCAAACGGTGAATCCGTTTGGCTAATGTGACCACTCTACGAAATTGTAAACCATCATCCGGAGCCAATGAAAGTGGTTTCAGGTCAAAATTCCTTTCCAGTCCAAAGTTATGGCCAAAACAGTACTAACTAGGGGTAAAATGGTCATTAAAAAAATCGGGAAAAATCATGAACATGGGAAATGACCCCAATAATCGTCTCCCAAAGTTGCATGACCATACGACTTCGTATGTGAGAGAAATAAATATTCTACGATCCTATGATGCGTAGAATTTGGGTCATTACATTAAGTGTTGTTATTCAAATTCGTGACTTAACCCTATCCAATCATGTATCAAGTTGGTTAAGTGTTGTCTTTCATGTTCATGACTTAACCCTATCATGTAGCATAAATTCATTAATGCACCCCAACCTCTCACATTAGACTAGTTGTTGTGGTCACTGGATTTGCCGGGCGGTTCCGGGCAGATTAACACCACAACATAGTCTAACCTTGGGTTTTAGGTGCGATATGACCAACTACCCACATTGGATCCTATTGTTTGCAGTCGCTGGATTCGCCGGGTGGTTCCGGGCAAATTTACACTGCGAACTCAACCCAACCTCGAGTTGGCCATTTTCAAGTTCGTTCTAGAGTCATGACCATGTTCAAGTCTCATATTAAGTTCGTGACAAGTTTCAAGGTAAGTTTCATGTCCATATTCAGATTCAAGTTATAACAAGGTTCATGTTCCAAGTTCATGGTAAATTCAGGTTTTCCTAAACTACCCAAATCGTATTCCCATCGCATGTAAATTCAAATTGATACAAACAATTCTAATTAGAGAATAACATAGAAAGAACGGGCATAAGGTGGCAAAAGTGATTACAAGTCAAGCATGGTATAACTTGAGATAAACGATTGCAACAATACTGGCATATGGAGTAGTGGTCTCAAATATCAAATCTAGCAAAATAGGGTGATAGTCATGGTAGCAGTTGACACAAGATAATAACCCCAAACTTGTGAATAACAACTAATTCAACATCACAGGCATGAATATTATGGACATTAGGCGTTTTAGATATACAACATATATAGGTCCCAAATCAATTCCATATAAATATTACCACAAGTCAAGATTCAAGATGAATAGATCCAAGGTGAACAAATAGTAGATCCAAAATACTAGATCCAAAATGAACAATGATAGATCCAAGATATACAATGATAGATCCAAGATAATTGACGTACTTAGGTTCAATTTCAATTTACAACATGTCCATATTAAGTTTAAAGTTTAGATCTAAAAGTAACTGGGGCTTACAAATCGTGGTTTGAGAATTAGAAAACAAAGAGGCGATGTTGAATCTCGAGTCTAACAGAAATCCCCCAAACAACAATACTCTACGCGTAGCCTTGTTGGAGAAGAAGCAATCCCTTTTCTCTAACTTTTCAACCAGAGTTTTAGCAGCATAAGGCCAGAGAGAATTTTTGTAGAGAGACTAGAGTTAGGGACTGTTTATATAGGGTCCGGCCAATGAATTTAGACAGAAATCGGACTAGAAACACCAGAGTGAACTCTGACTCAAAAATGGGCTCGGCAACCAGGTCGACACCCAGGTCGACTCTATGGTCGACCAGGTCCTGGGCAGGTCGACACTATGGTCGACCCCCAGGTCGACCTGGTCCTGGGCGGGAAAATTCCCGCCCAGTCCGTTCTGGGGTTTGAATTCGAAATTTGAATTCGTATTCTGAGCTGTTTTTGAACTTGAAATTTCTGAAACATTGAAGGGTCATAACTTGGTCATATGGACTCTGATTTTCGAAAATTCGGACTCGTTTCCAAGCAGAATTTCGAGATGAACGTAATGGCGTAACCCGTTTCCCTTGATCCTTATTTTAAAAATTAATTCTGCCTTGATTTATGATTATAACACGTTATTAAAATACGGGTTGTTACAATTGGGGTTATGCTTTTTTACTTTATGTACTCATAAAACAATTTGTCAAGATGGATATTAAGTGTACTTGGTTTTATTGTTGGTTTTTGATGTTGTTGTAACCAAACTATTTCTCCGCTGCAATAAAAGTTGTTTTAAAATTTTCAAGTACTAATATATGTATCTGTCTTGTTATATTCCGTTCTATACACCAATAATACTCCATGAAAGTTGATGCATTCCCTTTATGAGTGACATTAATGGACGTGGGGTGTTATACGTGGTATCAGAGCTGAAGGTTACCAGAACAGATAAGAGATTTTGAAAAACCACTTTCAAAAGCATTTTTATAAAGAAATACTTTTAAAAATATGTCTTAAGGAGAGTACTTTTAAGAGAAAAGTTTATTTTGAAAAACATAACCCCCAAGAGCCATATATCTTTCCTTCGATTCTCCATTTTAAATCTCTTCCTCTTTCCTTTTTGAATTTCTTCCTCCACGTATAGACGCTTTTTCTAAGATATGTAAGAACTTCCGTATGGTGGGCGAAAAACCGCTTCATGGGACTAGGACGTTTGTCAAAGCTAGAAGGAAGTGGACGACTTATTGGTACCTTTAAGATAGACGATGGGAGGAAGGTTCAATTAGCTGCTTGGTTAATGAAGGACGAAGCCTCATTTTGGTAGGAGGTCACGAATGGAGAATGTGTCGGAGAGACATGGATAAGACACACGATAAGAAAGTAGATCCAAAGAAAGGCGGTAAGGATAACAAGGGGCCAAGAGAAAAGGAAGGGCCACACTTGTGAAATACCTGACTACTTAAATAAATACGTTAGAAAGAAGAAGAAGAAGACTAGTTGTTATCATTACGGAGAAACATGACATCTTATTAGGATCGTCCAAAGAAGCAAAAGGCAAAGGTAAGGACAAAGTACATGATCTTCTGGAGGACAGACGCGTTCCCTCACGGTTGGCATACCTGATAGAGGTAGAAATTTCTTGGTTGGAAGTTTGGTTTTTCCTTTTGATCATCCTGTTCGAACCTTGTTTGAATTCTGGCGCTTCACACTCGTTTGTATCTGCTTCATTAGTTAAAACATTGCACCTAAATACTAATCTAGTTACGGATCACATAGTAGTCTCAAATCCTATTGGTGGTTCAGCTCATTTTTCATTGATTTGTTGGGATTTGAGAGTGTCTATCTTGGGCTTTGGGTTTTACGCAATGCCTTCGTTCTTGGCTTCATGGGCTACGTCTTGATTCTAGGCATGGATTGGCTAGCCAGATACGGTGCCAAGGATAGTTAAATTGTTGACTCATTGTGGAAAGACCCTTGATATTTCTTGTGACCCTAAAGGTCCGGTGACGCTTAGCTACCTAGAATCTCTTGACGCGTCCAATGATGATTTGGAATTTGTTCGTGTGATCCGTGAATATGGCGACGTCTTCGATGAAGTCCGGGGTTTACCCCCGAGGCGCGAGATAGACTATCATATATACCTTGTAGATAATGCAAAGCCAGTTGCATTACCGGTGCGCCAAATGGCTCCGAGAGAGAGAAGAGAACTTAGTAAGCAAGTAAAGGAGTTGCTTGAGAAGGTGTAACACCCCCTGAATTCTATAACGCTAAGCTTCACAAATTAAAGTATAATTAATTCTAAATGAAAGAATCAAGGGAAATAGATTATGCCATTGCGTTCGTCTCGGAATTCTGCTTAAGATAGAGTCCGAGTTTGCGTGAATCGGACTCCGTATGAAGGAGTTATGGCCTTCAGAAGTTTCAGAATCAAATTTAAATTCAACCAGCTCAGTTTAATTTCAAAATTTCGAATTTCAGGTTCAAACTGGGCTGGGCGGGAAAATTCCCGCCCAGAGACCCGGTCGACCATGGTGTCGACCTGGTCACCCTAGGTCGACCACAGTGTCGACCTGGTCCCCCCCCAGGTCGACCATAGTGTCGACCTGGGTGTCGACCTGGCTGGCCAGGTCTGGCTCTGGCTCGAATTTCTGAGGCCCTGTGTGTCACTAGGGCTAACGTGTCACCTCTTGATTGGCTCTCTGAATTTTGAATGGCCTAGATTCCTCCTATCTTCATCTGACGGCTCAAAACAACTTAAAAATCTATAAATACACCCTAACTCTCAACTGAAAATTCACACAAAAATATGAGAAAGGAGTCGTCATGCTGCTAGGGAGGAATTGAACATAGCCGTCAAGAGAAAAGCCTAGAGACGAATCAAAACTAAGAAGAAGATTTAAAGTTTAAATCAAAAGTTTTCAACGCAACGTTAGTCTACCCAAAGGAGCGCATTTCAATTTCAGAATTCAGAATCCAGAATTCAAGATTCCGCATTCGTTGTAAGTATAGTGACCTTTCAGAATATGAATAAAAATTGTGATGTGATTCAATGTGAATGAAAATAGAATTGTGTTATTATATTGTATAAAATCCTATGTATTGTGATGATTCTGTCATGACTTGTGTATTGACGTTTGTGGCATAAATTGATTGATGCAAGCCTATTGAACAATAGTATATGAAAACAATGGCACTTGCAAGTTTGTGGCAAAAATTAGAAATTGATCCTTTTATGTATATGTCGACGGCATGGACTATGTATATTCCCTTAGTCTAAATTAGAGTTTATGTAAAATTGATTTAGACTTGAAACCTTTTATGCCTACATGGCCTAAAGTTTATGTAAACATGATTTAGACTTGAAACTTTTATGCCTACATGACCCAAAGCCTATGTCATCATTTCCATGTTTATTTGCAAGTATAATTGGATCTATGTTAAGTGTCGCTTGTGTTTCAAAAACTATGCAAGTTCATGTTGAAATAGGCTATGTGATTAAATGTTATAATTGGACCTTTTGGTGAATATACATCATGCTAGTTTTGTGTTTGACATTATGCCAAGTTAAACATATTTAAACACAAGTTGTGTAAGCCTAAACTATACCATTTCATATGTCACCTACTTAGTTGTACTTTGATTTGAATGCAAGTTCACATGACCCATCATTTATGTTAGTATCGCTAAATTGCAAGTTCATGCGCCACACACCCTTATATGCTGTCAAATATTACATGTTCTTGAGTTCCCCTTTTTCTTACGCTTATAAAGTTGGGCTGAATTGTGTCAAGCCCAACATTTGTTATAACGTTGCGAACGTATAAACGGGGGTAATGACGTTGGGTGTAAAGCATGAAAACATATGTTGGCATGTTTGGCACATGCCAATGACAATGACATTTAAAGCGGTATGAATTGTCATACCCAAAAATAAAAGATATGACATTTACATATATATATATTTGAGAAATAATAAAATATGTAAATTTAGAAAACACGACGTACTTAACCCGAGGTTGGATTGAGTTATGATGTAAACCTGCCCGGAACCGCCCGGTCGTCCAGTAGTCACAACAATACCTATCCAATGTGGGTGGTTAAGCATTGAGCCCAATAAAGACCCGAGGTTAGACTGAGCTACGGTGTAAACCTGCCCTGAACCGACCGGCATATCCAGTAACCGCAGCAATACCTGTCTAATGTGAGTGGTCTAGTGCTCCTAAGAGGCTAAGGACAGGTGGTAGGGTTAAGTCAACTATAACACTTAACCAAATTCAACATGTTAACAAGAATTGATGGGTGGGGGTTAGGTAAATACAGACACTTAACCACTTAACATGTTTGACTAGAAAATCCTGGTAACGAGGGACCCGTTTCAGCAGTAACCCAATTTAGGTATCAACGGTACCCTAAAACTAGGCAGGGTGGGGCACGATTACTGGGCTGATTGTAAGCGGTCAAACGACGGCGGTGGGTGCACAATGCAGGTCTAGCGGGGTGTGGGCGTGCACACACTTCGGAGCAGACAACCAGGGCACTGGGGACACCAGTAGTATAACCTATGCCTTCTAGAATTTTGTGTCGGGGCCGCCACCATGGGTCTTGATACACCCCATGGTGGGATCTGCATAGGTATCTACAATTCTTGGGGGCCGTATGACACATGTTAACGCGAGTAGGAGCCGATCTTTAAATAAAGTTGGGGATCACTTTACCCTCACCATTGGGTGCCAGTTAGAGTAAACTCAGGTCTGACCCTATTTTCTTTTCGTCTTCTTTCTTTCGTTCCCCCCCCCCAGGTCCACACGAGGAAACAGCTCAGCTCAGTCAGGCTCTGTTCAAGCTCCAAGAACGTATATGTATGATTTGGGTCTCTTTTGCTCAGACTATGGCTTTGGATATCACTATGGGGATTTTTGTCACTTTATTCATGTTTTATGCTTCTTTAATAATCAAGACAGTTATGATGTTGTAATGATGGAAGTATTTTGAGACAATTATGGAATGTTTTGTTTTGGAACACGTATTGATGAATAAAAGTCTGTTGCTTTCCGCTGTTTAAAATATGTGTATTTATATCTGTCTTGAGTTTATCTGTGGCTTTTACTTATAAACCTCCACCAAAATTAAGGCATTCCCTTTGTGAGTGACCTTAACGGAGGTGGGGTGTTTCACTTGGTATCAGAGCCTAGGTTTACCAGACAAGATAAAAGTTTTTTTGAAATTGTTTTCAAAAGAAAGTTTAAAGAAGCATTTTTCAAGAAAAAGTGTTATATTTATAAAAGACAAAATCCCCCAAAGCCATGTGCCCTATCTATCTCTCTCTATCCTTCGTTTGGAATTTTTCCCTTTCTGTTTCAGCATGTCTGGAGAACTTAACCTCCCGGAAGGAGTGCCGATTCCCGGCTGGTTTAGGAGGCACTTAGAAGCAAGGGCCAATGGCGCGGGCCCAGCAGACATCCCTCCTCTAGTGGCCGCGGTTCCTCCTCCTCCTCCACCTCCTCGTGGAAATGCCTTCGCAAAAACATGTAGAGACTTCAAGGCAATGGGTGGAAAAGATTTTTATGGGACAAAATCCTTTGCAGGGGCAAGAAACTGGCTAAAGGAGACTGAGGATCTGTTTGTCATCTTTGGAGTGGATGACAGGCAAAAGATACAACTAGCGGTATGGTTGCTTAAGGATGAGGCTTCCTATTGGTGGGAAGTTACCAATGCTCAACGGGCGGTGGAAACATGGGAGGATTTCAGGACGAGGTTTGAGATGAAATTCCTCTCCCAAGCAGAAAGGAGCCTGCAAATGGAAAAGTTCCTAACTCTGAAACAGGGAAGCATGACGATCAGGGAATATGTTAATCAGTTTAACCAGCTGGCCAGATTTGGGTTAGACTTAGTAAACACCCAACACAAGAAGGCACTTTGCTTCATCAAGGGTTGGAATGAGCCTCTACACAGCCTTGCCATGATCCATGTATCCATGGGAGCGACTTATGAAAGCTTGGTGGACATGGCATTGCTACACGAGGAAGATCACGGTAAGAAAGAAGTTAAGGTGGAAGAGAAGAAAGAGGGTCTACAAGCAAAGAAAACAAACTTCAAGAAAGGAGGAAAGAATAATAAGCCCCGTGAGAAGAGAAGGTGCAATTTCTGTGGCGTTGTGGGCCATATATCAAAAGACTGCCGGAAAAGAATGGCGAAGATGGGTGGTTGCTTCCATTGTGGAGAGACTGGGCACCAAGCTAAGGACTGCCCAAAGAAGAAAGGACAGGGACAGAAAGCCGGATCCACTTCAGGGGGTCAGGTTCATGCGCTAGTGGCACCTCAGCAGGAACGAGGTAGTAATATTTCTGTAGAAAGTGGAGTCTATATTCATGATCATCCAGTTTGTACACTTTTTGACTCTGGCGCATCACACTCTTTTATTTCATTTGCCTTAGTAGAATCTCTGCATCTAGACACTAGTATGGTAGAAGATCCCTTAGTAGTTTCAAATCCAATTGGGGGTTCCGCTTACTTGTCAACGGTTTGTTTGGGTTTGAAAATCTCTATTCTCAGCGTTGAGTTTAGTTGTGATGCCTTTGTCTTAGGCTTCTCGGGATATGGTTTAATTTTAGGCATGGACTGGTTATCCAGTAATGGTGCCATCCTTGATTGTGAGAAAAGAGTAGTTAGGCTCTTGACTCGGCTTGGTAACACTCTAGAAATTTCTTGTAATTCCTTGAATGCTGTTATGCTTAGTTATCTAGAGTCGCTTGATGCTTCTGGTGAGAATCTGCAATTAGTTAGAGTAGTCCGGGAATATCCGGATGTCTTTGAGGAGGTGAAAGGCTTACCTCCGAGGCGGGAAATAGACTTCCGCATATATCTTGTGGATAATGCAAAGCCTGTAGCTTTACCTGTCAGACACATGGCTCCAAAGGAGAGAAAGAGCTCAGTAAGTAGGTTAAAGAACTTCTCGAAAAGGGGTTCATTAGACGGAGCATTTTAGAATGGGGTGCTCCATTGGTGTTCGCAACTAAAGCGGACGGTTCGCTTTTCCTTTGCGTCGACTATAGGGAGTTAAACAAATTGACCAAGAAAAATAGGCACCCTCTTCCCCGAATCGACGATTTGTTTAATCAGCTTGTAGGTGCAATGGTCTTCTCCCAACTTGATCTGGCAACTGGGTTCCATCAGCTAAGAGTAGCTGAAGATAGTATTGATAAAACGGCGTTCAGAACCCCAGACGGTTTCTTCGAGTGGCTTGTCATGCCTTTCGGCTTGACAAATGCACCCGCTTATTTCGTAGACCTAATGAGCAGGGTGTTCAGAGAATTCCTTAACAAATTTGTGGTTGTCTTCATAGATGATATCTTAATCTTCTCAAACAATGAGGAAGAGCATGCCCAACATCCGAAATAAATTATGGAAACTCTTCGAGCTCATCAACTAAAAGCCAAATACTCCAAGTGTCACTTTTGGAGAAAAGAAGTAAGATTTCCGGGGCATATAGTGTCCAAAGAGGGGTTGGCTGCGGACCCTGCAAAAGTGGTGGCAGTGCAAGATTGGAAGACACCAAGAAATGCAACCGAAATTCAAAAATTTCTTGGGCTAGCCGGTTTTTACCGAAAGTTTATTAGGGATTTCGCGAAAATCTCAGCCTCACTCACAAGGCTAACAAAGAAGAATCTGGCGTTCACTTGGGATTTGGATTGCGAGTTTGCTTTCCAACGATTAAAAAGGGCTCTCACAACAGCCCCAGTTCTGACTTTGCCAGATGGAAGCAAAATGTTCATTGTATACACGGATGCATGTGGAACGGGACTAGACGCTGTTTTAATGCAAGAAGGAAGGGTAGTAGCTTATGGTTGAAGACAATTAAAAGTTCATGAAAAGAACTACCCAACCCACGATCTTGAGTTAGCCGCTATCGTCTTTGTGCTTAAGTCTTGGCGCCATTATCTCCTAGGTGAGAAGTTCGAATTATACACTGACCATAAATCATTGAAATATCTCTTCTCGCAGAAGGACCTTAACTTGAGGCAGCAAAGATGGATGGAGTTTATTGCCTCGTATGACTTTGAAATTTCCTATACTCCAGCAAAGGCAACGTAGTAGCAGACGCGTTGAGCCGTAAGAAACTGACCTTAAGCCTTCTCTTTGTGGAAAGGCAAAGCTTGGAGTATATAGCCAGTTTTAACTTTAGGCCCTCCTCAGATTTTGTACCGGGTTTGCTAGCATCTCTCGAAGTACACACTACTCTCTTGGACTCAATAGGGGCTGCACAACGTGAAGACCCTCAGCTTGTTGATGTGATTGATAAACTTATTAGGGGTGAGACTTCTAGCCACCTCAGTAGGTACGCCATCGATGATAAGGGTTGGCTGAGGCGAGATGGAAGATTATGCGTCCCACAAGCAAGGGAGTTGACAAAGAAGGTTCTCGAAGAAGCACATCATTCCAAGATGACCATACACCCTGGCGGCGATAAGACGTACAAGGATATAAAAAGGACTTCCTTTTGGAACGGCACGAAACAAGACGTGGAAGATTTCGTTTCTAAGTGAATGACCTGCCAACGGGTCAAGGCGGAACAAAAGAAGCCTGGAGGACTACTTCATCCTTTAGAGGTCCCACAGTGGAAGTGGGATAGCATTTCAATGGACTTCATTGATGGACTACCTAGGTCGAGAAAGGGAAACACTAGCATTTGGGTAATAGTGGATAGGCTTACTAAGAGCGCCCACTTCATACCTATCAAGAGTAGAAGGACTGCCGCATCTCTAGCATCTCTTTATCTCAAGGAAATAGTTCAACTCCATGGGATACCCTCCAGCATTGTTAGTGACCGAGACCCTATCTTCACAAGCGTGTTTTGACGGAGTCTACAAGAAGCTGTAGGCACACAGTTATGTCTGAGCACGGCCTATCACCCCCAAACCGACGGCCAGATGGAAAGGGTGAATAGAGTTTTAGAAGATCTTCTGAGACTTTGCGTTCTCAACTTTGGAGGGACGTGGGAGGATCACCTTCCTTTAGTGGAATTTGCCTATAACAACAGCTGCCAAGCTACCATCGGTATGGCGCCCTTCGAAGCCTTGTATGGAAGACCGTGCAAATCACCAACTTATTGGTACGAGTCTACAGATAAGCTTATACTTGGACCAGATATGATTCGAGAGACTTCGGAGAAGGTAGACTTGATAAGTAGGAGAATGAAGACTGCCCAAGACCGACAGAAATCCTACGCCGACAAAAGAAGGACCGACCTTGAGTTTGAGGTTGGGGACAGGGTTTTCCTTAAGGTATCACCTTTAAGGAACGTCGTTCGTTTTGGATCCGCCGGAAAGCTAGCACCAAGATTTGTAGGACCATTTCCTATTATCGAGAAGGTTGGAAAGATGGCCTATAGATTAGAGCTACCCGAGAGACTGGCCGGAGTTCACAACGTCTTTCATGTTTTTCACCTCCGGAAGTGTTTGCATGAGTCAGCGGAAGTGGTGGAACCTAGCATTCTGGAAGAAGCCAAAGTGGAATGTGAAGCAACTGTGAGGAGTGTTCCAACCCGCATCTTAGGAACGGAAATGAAAAAGCTACGCAACCGCGAAGTCAAACTCGTTAAAGTTCAGTGGAGCGACGCCGAGGAAGACGCGACTTGGGAAACTGAGGACAGAATACGCGCTGCCTACCCTCTTCTTTTTTAGGGTACATCTTTGATCTCTCTCTTTTTCCTTAAGTTATGCTTCATCTTTCTTTTAGGTATATCTCCTCGGTCTTTTTCCTAACTCCTTAGGTAGAAAACAAATGGATGCAAACATGTATTTGAAAACATGTTATGGATGATGGCTGCAAATGGTTGCTAGTGGTTGCTCGTGGATACATATACACACACCCTAGATTATAGATCAGCTCAGTCACTTCATATTGCATATGCATATGTGTATTCTCATTTGTATATGGTTGAAACTTGATATGTTGTCATATGGTTGTCGCATTTGTATGAATAGTTGTGCACTCATGTAGAATTATGAGTAGGAAAAATTTGCATACATAATGGATTCATGACACTTACATGACTCGCATTAAGGAGGTCAACTGAATCAGTAGACCGCCTGATTTCTGCATTAGATAAGGAAATATACACTCACTTTGCATATGATCACGAAGCATTAGAAGTCTTTTAAGGATAGTGGGTGCCTGTGTTTGTTGGTTGAGTAGATGGACTGTTGGATGGTAGGATATACATTCTTCCTAACTTAAAGATTTCGGGGACGAAATCCTTTTAAGGGGGGGAAAATGTAACACCCCATGAATTCTATAACGCTAAGCTTCACAAATTAAAGTATAATTAATTCTAAATGAAAGAATCAAGGGAAATGGGTTACGCCATTGCGTTCGTCTTGGAATTCTGCTTAAGATAGAGTCCGAGTTTGCGTGAATTAGACTTTGTATGAAGGAGTTATGGCCTTCGGAAGTTTCAGAATCAAATTTAAATTCAAACAGCTCAGTTTAATTTCAAAATTTTGACTTTCAGGTTCAAACTGGGCTGGGCGGGAAAATTCCCGCCCAGAGACCAGGTCGACCATAGGGTCGACCATGGTGTCGACCTGGTCCCCCCTAGGTCGACCACAGTGTTGACCTGGTCCCCCCCAGGTCGACCATAGTGTCGACCTGGGTGTCGACCTGCTGGTCAACCTGGCTGGCCAGGTCTGGCTCTGGCTCGAATTTCTGAGGCCCTGTGTGTCACTAGGGCTGACGTGTCACCTCTTGATTGGCTCTCTGAATTTTGAATGGCCTAAATTCCTCCTATCTTCATCTGACGGCTCAAAACAACTTAAAAATCTATAAATACACCCTAACTCTCAACTGAAAATTCACACAAAAATATGAGAAAGGAGTCGTCATGCTGCTAGGGAGGAATTGAACATAGCCGTCAAGAGAAAAGCCTAGAGACGAATCAAAACTAAGAAGAAGATTTAAAGTTTAAATCAAAAGTTTTCAACGCAACGTTAGTCTACCCAAAGGAGCGCATTTCAATTTCCGAATTCAGAATCCAGAATTCAAGATTCCGCATTCGTTGTAAGTATAGTGACCTTTCAGAATATGAATAAAAATTGTGATGTGATTCAATGTGAATGGAAATAGAATTGTGTTATTATATTGTATAAAATCCTATG
Source organism: Allium sativum (assembly GCA_030737875.1). Lineage (NCBI taxonomy): Eukaryota > Viridiplantae > Streptophyta > Magnoliopsida > Asparagales > Amaryllidaceae > Allium > Allium sativum. The sequence continues at coordinate 112,706,735 of CM060920.1, read as the reverse complement.
TATTGTGATGATTCTGTCATGACTTGTGTATTGACGTTTGTGGCATAAATTGATTGATGCAAGCCTATTGAACAATTGTATATGAAAACAATGGCACTTGCAAGTTTGTGGCAAAAATTAGAAATTAATCCTTTTATGTATATGTCCACGGCATGGACTATGTATATTCCCTTAGTCTAAATTAGAGTTTATGTAAACATGATTTAGACTTGAAACCTTTTATGCCTACATGGCCTAAAGTTTATGTAAACATGATTTAGACTTGAAACCTTTTATGCCTACATGACCCAAAGCCTATGTTATCATTTCCATGTTTATTTGCAAGTATAATTGGATCTATGTTAAGTGTCGCTTGTGTTTCAAAAACTATGCAAGTTCATGTTGAAATAGGCTATGTGATTAAATGTTATAATTGGACCTTTTGGTGAATATACATCATGCTAGTTTTGTGTTTGACATTATACCAAGTTAAACATATTTAAACACAAGTTGTGTAAGCCTAAACTATACCATTTCATATGTCACCTACTTAGTTGTACTTTGATTTGAATGCAAGTTCACATGACCCATCATTTATGTTAGTATCGCTAAATTGCAAGTTCATGCGCCACACACCCTTATATGTTGTCAAATATTACATGTTCTTGAGTTCCCCTTTTTCTTATGCTTATAAAGTTGGGCTGAATTGTGTCAAGCCCAACATTTGTTATAACGTTGCGAACGTATAAACGGGGATAATGATGTTGGGTGTAAAACATGAAAACATATGTTGGCATGTTTGACACATGCCAATGACAATGACATTTAAAGCGGTATGAATTGTCATACCCAAAAATAAAAGATATGACATTTACATATATATATATATTTGAGAAATAATAAAATATGTAAATTTAGAAAACACGACGTGCTTAACCCGAGTTTGGATTGAGTTGTGATGTAAACCTGCCCGGAACCGCCCGGCTGTCCAGTAGTCACAACAATACCTATCCAATGTGGGTGGTTAAGCATTGAGCCCAATAAAGATCCGAGGTTAGACTGAGCTACGGTGTAAACCTGCCCGAAACCGACCGGCATATCCAGTAACCGTAGCAATACCTGTCTAATGTGAGTGGTTTGGTGCTCCTAAGAGGCTAAGGACAGGTGGTAGGGTTAAGTCAACTATAACACTTAACCAAATTCAACATGTTAACAAGAATTGATGGGTGGTGGTTAGGTAAATACAGACACTTAACCACTTAACATGTTTGACTAGAAAATCCTGGTAACGAGGGACCCGTTTCAGCAGTAACCCAATTTAGGTATCAATGGTACCCTGAAACTAGGCAGGGTGGGGCACGATTACTGGGCTGATTGTAAGCGGTCAAACGACGGCGGTGGGTGCAGAGTGCAGGTCTAACGGGGTGTGGGCGTGCACACACTTCGGAGCAGACAACCAGGGCAATGGGGACACCAGTAGTATAACCTATGCCTTCTAGAATTTTGTGTCGGGGCCGCCACCATGGGTCTTGATACACCCTATGGTGGGACCAACATAGGTATCTACAATTCTTGGGGGCCGTATGACACATGTTAAAGCGAGTAGGAGCCAATCTTTAAATAAAGTTGGGGATCACTTTACCCTCACCATGGGGTGCCAGTTAGAGTAAACTCAAGTAGATGCAGAGATATAGTATGGGTGCGATAGTACATTCGACACCCCCTTAGCTTGTGACACTATCCTATTTTCAGTATATATCTATCATGCCTTTTTCTTATTCACATACTGAAGAGTTACTAGATTTACTCAGGCTTTATGTCTGACCCTATTTTCTTTTCGTCTTCTTTCTTTCGTTCCCCCCCGGTCCACAGGGAGGAAACAGCTCAGCTCAGTCAGGCTCTGTTCAAGCTCCAAGAACGTAGATGTATGATTTGGGTCTCTTTTGCTCGGACTATGGCTTTGGATATCACTATGGGGATTTTTGTCACTTTATTTATGTTTTATGCTTCTTTAATAATCAAGACAGTTATGATGTTGTAATGATGGGAGTATTTTGAGACAGTTATGGAATGTTTTGTTTTGGAACATGTATTGATGAATAAAAGTCTGTTGGTTTCCGCTGTTTAAAATATGTGTATTTATACCTGTCTTGAGTTTATCTGTGGCTTTTACTTATAAACCTCCACCAAAATTAAGGCATTCTCTTTGTGAGTGACCTTAACGGAGGTGGGGTGTTTCCGAAGGGGTTCATAAGAAGAAGCATTTCGAAATGGGGTGCTCCGGTTGTTTTTGTTGCAAAGGATGATGGTTCACGTAGATTGTGCGTGGACTATAGAGAGCTGAATAATCTTACAAAGAAGAACAGACACCTATTGCCGAGGATAGATGATTTATTCGGTCAGTTGGTTGGTGCTTCGGTTTTCTCGCAGCTAGATCTAGCTACAGGATTTCATTAGCAAAGAGTGGCTAAAGACAGCATAAATAAGACAACATTTAGAAATCCTAACGGTTTTTTCGAGTGGCTCGTCATGCCTTTTGGTTTGACGAATGCACCCGCATACTTCATTGACTTAATAAGTAGGGTGTATAGGGAGTTTCTAAACAAATTGGTGATAGTCTTTGTGGATGATATCTTGATTTTCTGTTGAAGCGGAGAAGAGCATGTCCTGTATCTTAGGGAAGTCTTAGAGACCCTACGAGCGCATTAACTCAACGCTAAGTTCTCCAAATGTCATTTTTGGAGGAAATAAGTGAGGTTCTTAGGACATGTGATCTCTAAGGAAGGGAAAGCTATGGATCCCGCAAAGGTGGTGGCAACCTAAGGTTGGAAGGTCCCTAGAAACGCGATGGAAGTAAAAATCTTTCTAGGACTGGCGGGCTATTATAGGAAGTTCATTAAGGACTTCGCGAAGATATCAGCCCCACTTACACGGTTAACGAAGAAGAACTTGACTTTTGCTTGGGATGTTGACTGTGACGATGCTTTCCAGCATTTGAAGAGGGCTTTGACAACAGCTCCAGTTTTAGTTTTGCCAGATGGAATTAAGCCATTCACAGTGTATACCGGTGCTTGCGGGACAGGGCTTGGAGCAGTTTTTGATGCAGGAGGAAAATGTGATATGCAAAAGGCAGCAAGTACGAGCATCGCTTATCATCCACATACGGATGAATGGGCAGAAAGGGGTGAATAAAATCCTTGAAGATCTTTTGAGGTTATGTATCCTAGATTTTGGAGGGACATGAGAAGAGGCAACGAGCTTAGTGGTGTTCACGACGTGTTTCACATGCCACATTTGCGGAAGAGTTTACAAGATATCGCGGAAGTAGTAGAGCCGAGCAGGCTTAGAGAAGTGGAAGTGGAGTGAGATGCCCCAATTAGACGAGCCCCTACATGCATCCTTGGATCGGAGGTCAAAAAGCTACGCAACAAAGAGGTCAAGTTGGTCAAAGTGCGATGGGGAGATGATCAAGGAGACGCAACTTGGGAGACGGAAGACAAGATGCGTACGTAGTACCCTTTCCTTTTTGAGGGTATGTTTTTTTACTTCTCCTTTCTCTACCGCTTTGTTGATACTTGTCTTATCGTTTAATATGTCTTTGCGATGATATCTTCGATCTTTAGTTAGGAAAAACCATATGGTTGTAAACATGTGTTTGAGACATGTTATGTTTGGTAGATGCAAATGGATGCAAGTGGTTGCTAGTGGTTGCTCGTGGATGCATGTACACACACATTAGGCACTAGATCAGCTCAGTCACTTTCATATTGCATATAAATATGTGTGCATATTTAAATTAATGGATGTATAATGGTTGTGTTATCATATGGATGCTGCATTTAGATGAATGGTGGTGCACGCATGTAGAAATAATATGTACCATTAGGATTCTTTTGCATACATAATGGACGCATGGCACTATCATGGTTCGCATTAAGGAGGTCAACTGAATCATTAGACCGCCTGATTTTGCATTAGATAAGGAACATATACACACAGTTTTTGCATATATTCATATGGCATTAGAAGTCTTTTAAGGACAGTGGATGCCTGTGTTTGATGATTGAGTAAATGGATGATTGGATGGTAGGATATACATTCTCCTTAACTTGGAGATTTCGGGGGCGAAATCCTTTAAGGATGGGAGAATGTAACACCTCATAATTTTGAATATTAAAATTAACAAATTTAAAAACACTTAATTTTTAGGAGAAGAATTAATGGAAATGGGTTACACCATTGCGTTCGTCTCGGAATTCTGCTTGGAATAGAGTCCAAGTTTTCGTAAATCGGACTTCGTATGAGGAAGTTATGGCCTTCAGAAATATCGGGGATTTAAATAAATTAAAACAGCTGGAATTCAAATTCAAAATTCAAATGAAAACACAAAAGCGGGCTGGGCGGGATTTTTCCCGCCCCAGGCCAGGTCGGCCAGGGGGTCGACCTCCCCTATACAGGTCGACCTGGGGGTCGATCTGGAGGTCGACCTCCCCTGATTTGGTCAGATCCGTAGCAGATTCGAGATTTTACACCTGGACTTGTTTTCTGGGCAGACTCTTTGGCTACTAACCTATTTAAACACCCCCAAACCTCACTTTCTCTATACACCAAACCATTGCAACACTATGCTGCCTCAATACTAATTAATATAAGTGAAAGACCTCCTTATGCTGCTGGAATAGTTCATCTTCTTCTTAAAGCTAAGGAATTGTGAGACAAGATTGTAGAACAAACGACGAACGAATCATTCTCTTCTCTAATCTGTTCTTTGTGAGTACAATTTCTTTCACAAAATTATTAATAAATTAATTATGATGAGTTATAATTTGGGTTATAAGATTATGCCTGTTGAATCATTGACCGATATGGTATTGTCTATTTTGTGAATATACGCTAGTTGTTGTCTTATGTACATAGATTCATGATGTTGGTTCATATGTTTAAACACATATGCTGGATTTGATACATTTTGTGACTTACATGTCTAAATCATACGCAAGTGTATATGTAAATCTTAGTTTACATGTCTAAATTATATATGCAAGTTTATATATAAGTTTGGATGTGAATCATATGCTAGTTTATATGTAAGTTTGTATGCGAATAATATGTAATTCTTAGTTTACATGTCTAAATTGCATATGCAAGTTTAATACAAGTTTGTATTTAGATCATATGCAAGTTTATGCGAAAACCATGTTCATATAAGCAAGTTCACCTTTATGTGTATAGATACATGCAAATCATATCTTATATAATTTGATCCGTGCCAGTTTGTAGTTTATGAAAATTATGCCTATTACCTATGCAAGCTATTGATTATGCAAATTTATGATTATATAAATTATAATCATGCAAGTTTTGATCCATGCTAGCCTATTCTTATTTGTAAGTTAGATCTATTTTATGTGTTATGCAAGTTGTGATGTTTCTTTTCTTTTTATGAGTTGGACTATTTGCGGGTCTAACATATTTCATATTAAACATACGAACGACGTGGGGGCAATGGGAAAATATTAAATATAAATATTATGAATTGGCATATAATGGCATTAAAAGCATATAATTAATTTTAGATATTAATTGGTATAATTTATATACCTGAAAATTATGGACATAATTTAAGTGACAATTATGGACATGGATCAAAATTGGAAGTTATTGACAATCTGAAATAGGGATATTAATTCAAATTGGGGTTGTATAATAATGTGTAATAATAAATGCCTAAGACACGAGGTTAGACTCGTTTGTGGTATAAGACTACCCGGACCCGCCTGGCAAATCCAGCAACCGCAAATGGTAGTCTAATATGAGAGGTCAAAGGCATAAATTAAATGCGTAATAAATGCCTAAGACACGAGGTTAGACTCATTTGTGGTATGAGACTGGCCGGACCCGCCCGGCACATCCAGCAACCGTAAACTGCAGTCTAATGTGAGAGGTCGTAGGCATAATTAAAAGATGCTTAGACACGAGGTTAAGTCTGGCTTGTGGTGGAAGTCTGCCCGGAACCACCCGGCATATCCAGCGGCTACAAGCAATCGACTTAATGTGAGAGGTCTGTGCATTAATAATTAATTAATGCTGATCAAAGACGAATATGAATGACAAACAGAAGTTTGGTTGAGTTGAGTAATTCTCTAAGTACCAATCTGATGTTGATTTCGGTCTTCGGGGTTGATAGTTAGGGAGTTATTCTCTTAACCAATGTATCTATGAACTAAGATGTACTTAATCATAAATTAAGTAAAACATGTTATACAATATATATATATATATATATATATATATATATATTACATAAAACATGATAAGTGGATAGGGTTAAGACCAGCTTAACCAATAATATGATAAGTAGGTAGGATTAAGACAAGCTTAACCAATAATATGTAAGTGGATAGGGTTAAGACCAGCTTAACCAATAATATATATTAATTTGATAAGTGGGTAGGGTTAAGACCAGTTTAACGAATAATATATATATATATATATATATATATATTAATCTAATAAGTGGATAGGGTTAAGACAAACTTAACCAATAATACATATTGATCTGATAAGTGGATAGGGTTAAGACCAATTTAACCAATAATATATAAGTGGATAGGGTTAAGACCAGCTTAACCAATAATATATATATATATATATATTGATCTGATAAGAGGATAGGGTTAAGACAAGCTTAACCAATAACACATGTTGATTTGATAAGTGGGTAACATGGGTGACATATGGGATATAATTATAAACACGTAACCAAGTTGAAACGTGTAAGAAGACATGAATAATAAGGGGTTAATGGGAAATCCTAGTGGGGACCAAGCATAGGTGGAAAGCTTGTGTCAAGTGTGGGGACCCTTTTCAACCAGTAACCCATTTAGTATCTAAGTGAGCTCGATCTAGATCGTGGACGGGACACGCTTACTGGGTTTGATTGTAAGAGGTCAAAACGGGTTAGCGGTGGCAACGCAAGTCCAACGGGGACATGTGTGTGCGTGGGCCCGGGCTGGTAGGTAAGATGTTGTTGCATCGTGTAGGTATAAGCCATGCATCTTTAGTGGTATCGGGTTGCCACTTTGGGGGGTGATACACCTCACTATGGGACCAACATGGGTATCTACGAGTTAGGGAGCCGATCGAATGGGGAAGGTAGTGGGTACGACTAGCGAAGGTAGGAGCAAGCGGCACCTATGAAGGCAGCTAGGGGTACAACTACCATATTATGAATAAATTTTGTAATTAGAATGGGGAGGGTAGTGGGTACAACTAGTGGAGATAGGGGTAGGCGGCACCTATGAAGACAGCTAGAGGTACACGAAAATACCATTATGATTATTATGTTCAGTAGGCGGGACCAACTTTTAGGGTGACTAGTATTGGTGCAGTAGAGTAATTATCCTATAGTGACTAAGAATGCAATTAACATTATCTTATTCCTCTTGTCGGTTTTGTCATGCCCATTAGTTTCATAGTCATTCCTTGTTTTACCAGTTTATGCCTTATCCTAATTACTTTAATAATTATATTGTTAAAGTTATTGGACTCCCCAGACTTTATGTCTGACCCCCTTTGTTTTTGCCTCTTTTCTTCCTTTTCCCCTCAGGTTCTCAGGGTGGGACTAGTGCTAGTGGAGCTTGATTTGGATCTCTTTCTCTCTCTTTTGGAAGTGCTTGGATTGCTGAAAGTAAAGTTCAACTTATCTCTTTAATGGCTGCTTATGTTGGGGTTATGCTTTTTTACTTTACGTACCCAGAAAACAATTTGTCATGATGGATATTAAGTGTACTTGGTTTTATTGTTGGTTATTGATGTTGTTGTAACCAAACTATTTCTCCGCTGCAATAAAAGTTGTTTTAAAATTTTCAAGTACCAATATATGTATCTGTCTTATTATATTTCATTCTATACACCAATAATACTCCATGAAAGTTAATGCATTCCCTTTGTGAGTGACGTTAATGGACGTGGGGTGTTACAGTGGGCAGAAGTTTGATAGTTTTTCTGATGGTGGTTGTTCCTGATAAAGTGAGGTGACATGTTAGTTGATGGTGGAGTTGGATTAGAGTTCACCGGAGAAAAGCTAGCACTATTGTTATTGTTTCTAAAAATCTGTTAAGGTTGGTAGTGTGTTTATTTTCGAATAAAAGGGCATTAAAAAAACACATGGAACCATGAAATCTTTCGCATAAAATTTAGTTCCTAGAGCTAAAAAATACTAAAGGTGAAAATGGCGTGGATTAAATAAATGTTATAGGTTGTGCAGTAGATGAAATCATGTCCATCAAGAAGGCAAAACAGTCATTGAGGAAACTACTATCAATGCCACACCTTCTAAAAAATAGATAAAGCTGATGAATTAAAAAATACTTCTGCCATGTCGACAAATATGAGGATGCTCGCCTCTAAATCTGAAAGTTGCCACTGGGGAATATTGTCAATTCACGATATAATGAATGTTGCGTTTGAATCTAATGATGAGCAGGAGATTGGAGATGACCCATATGCCAACTGCCTCTCCTAGAACTGAGCTTCGTGAAGTTTGGGCTGAAAAAACTAAAAGTTTGGAAGTGTTCTGTCGAGTTATAGCAGTAAAATGCAGTATGGGATGAAGTTGCAGTCTCGTGTTTGATTAATTTGGTTGGAGTTGTAAGCATGCAAGTTGGTTGTATTGATGGGCAAGATGACGGAGGAGTTGTGCTAGCAGAAAAAGCTTCTCTGTACTTAACAGCTATTGAGGCTGGTGCTCGCTTTGAGATGTGTCTGAACCCTTATGTTGCCGGAATAGGAACCCACTCCCTTGCTGTGCAAACGTAGGAGCTAAACATGTGTGTGCGATTAACGAAGGAGTTGTCTTGTAAGCCAATGAAGGAAGTCTATGTTGGCGAGGATGATGGTTATAGCTGTGTGGAAGGAAGGAGATGCTGGAAAGGTGGTAGGAAGAAGTCATTTTCGTTGCGTGCTGGGAGTTGTGCGGTGGATGCGTTGTGATGAAGTGGAGATAAAATGGTAGGATGTTAAGGGTTTGTAAGCAAGTAGGCATGTTCACAAAACATGGAAAGTGCAAGTAGTAAAAGCGATGCAACTACGCATGCAAGCAGAGTTCTACTGCTACCATTGTAGAAGCATGTGTTTTCCTCACTGTTGGGAGTGGATAGCAGCAACCATGTCAACTGAAGAAATATGCGTACATGTATATTCACGAAGTTGAGGGATTCTTAGGTTTTGTTCAGGAATTGGTATACCAGATGTCCTCTATCAGAAGAGAGAAATGGCATCCGGATAGGTGCGGGAAACAGCCGGAGGAGGCCAAGAAGAGGTTCCAGAAAATTCTAGAGGCTTATCAAGTTGTTGCAGTTTTATTTGATGTGGGGAGGAGAGCACTGTATGATGTCGGTCTATATGATCCTTTTGATGTATAATGAAGTTGAAAGTCTTGCTATTGTTAGACAGGCAGCCTTATCTAGTTCGGAGTCTTCGGATTCAATTAGGTTGTGAATGCATTGCTTACTCAAATGGACAAACTGGAAAACTGGCCAAATGTGATCATTTTAACAACATCAAATATAACAACTGCAGTTGACAAGTAAGTGGATAATCATGAAGTGTTCTTATTCTTGCAAGTAAAGCCCATTGTCTATGTTTTCCAGCTTAGTGAGGATGGTCCCGGTGAAGAGCTAAGTGAAGATGATATGCTATATAGCTTCAATGAATGGGCTCTCCCTGCTAAAGAATTTGATGGAATGTGGGAAAATTTTCAGAAAATTTAGGTGATGGTGGAAGATGCACCAAGCTTAGGAGACGGAGTTCAGAAAGGGTAAGTGATTATTTCGATTGCTTTTTGTATGCTTGTTGTTGAGATACCAGGATGCTAATGGTTTGAGGTTGAGTTTATGGAGAGGTTGAAAGGTGTTGCTTTCTAGCCAATTGTAAAACTCTGTCTAGAGTTGCTGAGAATCTCAATGCCGTGAGATGGTGGTTGTTTGAAACATTGGATGTAGTTCTGTAGAGAGTGATGCACGGAGTTATATAAGGAAGTATAAGCAATGCTGATGTCAACATAAAGAAGACATTCTGTAGAACGTCGGTTGTGGACATCGATAGGGAAGAAGACGATGTCGATTACGAGGTTGGACAATTTGAAGAGTGATTAAGAATTATTTGATGATATGTCTATAAGAAGATGGACATACCTACAAGTGAAGTAGGCAGACTACTAGTGAAGCAGTTGTGGTTTCGTGTCATCCAACAAGCAAAAGAAGAAGAGCTGCAGCTCTAGCTTGTGGGGGGATGACAGATACTGTTGGGAAACAATGGCTGAGTCACGTACTTGGTCGCTTTCTTGAAGACGATTCGGCGATCTGGTCGGTGGTGCAAACCAGTTCGTACTTTCGCCGCCGCCTCTAGGATAAAACAGCCTCGATCTACAATAATTGATTTGCTTGCACAACAAATCAGTGCAGATTTGCACTTTCGAATAAAAACTGCTCTTTCTTTTTTTTAATGGAGGAGGAAAGATAAATGTCGTTCAGTTTTTATAATTTCTTCTACAACTGAAGATAATATATAGACAGGGATTAGGGCTGAACGAAAATACTTGGTAGTGGAGGAAAATCGGATCTGCTGAAATACCGGGTCAAAAGTCGGTTCAGAAATATTTTCCGTATTTTAAAAATGGTCCGAAAAAGCAATATTTTCTAGTCTAAAAAATATAAGTGTCTACACCACAAAGCCATGGCCCAAGCCCAAACTCGAGCCCGAACCGAACTGAACCGAGCCGGGTCGGGCCGGGTCGAGTCGAGTTGGTCGGTCGCGTGTGTGTGGGGTGGTCATGATGCATGGTCTCCCTCCTCACAACAAAGCATGTATTGGGAGCCCAAGGCCCCAACATGATTTCTTAGAAACAAGTATAAATACTTGCCTCTTCCATATAATCCCATGATGTGGGACTATTCACCCATAAGATCCATTCATACACTTATTTCAACATTTTTTAATAATTCACTTTTAAAAATAACATTTTTCCAACAATCCCCCACTTGAATTTTTAAAAATATCTTCGAGCAGTTTCTAAAAAAACATAAGATTGTGCATAAACAAAGGTGTCATCCGACTTGAACCTTTTCATAGTGAATAAGATTCAGTATTTACTAGAGTGACACGTAGTCTTGAACTCTATTCCTGACATCAAACCACACACAACCTTTTCTATAGTTCAATCAAATAAGCCCATGCATTTATGGCCATGCACGTCTATCCAATTTTAGTGAACGTTCTAGAAGTTTTGCCCAAAACTCCACAGGAAACAGCCACATTTCCACATTCACATAGGTAAGTCTATCAAGAGTACTCCTGAAGGTAGGTACTCTACTCCAAATAGAGTATGGATCTCATTAAGAGATTCTATCAGCTCATCCTCTAATCACTTCAGGAATACGTGCTTCTTGGTATGTTAAATAGCATGTTCAACTCATATCACTACACGACTTGTTTTTACCCATTGAACGTAGTTCTTGGGATCTCCAGTCATTAGGTCAGGTTACCATTGTGCGTGACTCAACAATCTAAGGGCAATAGTCCCATTCTTTTTGAAGAATTAAGGACTTTCTCTCTGGACAGTCCTTTCGTCAAAGGATCTGCCAAATTTTCATCATTACGCATGTAATCTACTCTAACGGTACCTGTGGAAAGTAGTTCTCTAACCGTGCTGTGCTTACGACGTATTTGTCGTCTCTTACCGTTATAATAACGGTTCTGAACTTTTGCAATAGCCGTGGTACTATCACAATGTATCAACACAGCTGGTATCGGTTTTTCCCATAAGGGAATCTCAGCTAGCAGATTTATCAAATACTCTGCTTCTTCACTAGCTGTGGCTAGTGCTATCATCTCAGACTGCATAGTGGACTGAGCCAAAATAGTCTGTTTCTTGGAAACTTTTCATAATGTAATCTAAGGTTCATAGTTCGTTTAAGGAATTTCATGACCCTTTCAATAGCATGCCAATGCTCTATATTAGGTCTACTGGTAAACCTGCACAATAATCCTACGACATAGGCAATGTCGGGTCTAGTACAATCAGTGGAATACCGAAGGCTGCCAATGATGCTCGCATAATCAGACTGTCTTACACCTTCACTAGTGTTCTTAAATAAATTTACATTTTGATCATATGGTGTACACGCAGGTTTACAGTCAAAGTAATTGTATTTCCTCAGTATCTTCTCAATGTAATGAGATTGATCCAAAGAAATTCCCTTTTCTGACCTAGTAATTTTAATACCAAGGATTACACTCGCCTCACCTAGATCTTTCATATCAATATTGGCACTTAATAAGGATTTGAATGAATTTACGGCATGAATGTTTACCCAAAGGTGAGTAGGTCATCTACATAAAGGCCTATAATAGTACAAATGTCATTCTCAGATTTGTAATAAATGCATTTGTCACTTTCGTTAACTTTAAAACCATGTGAAATGATTAAGTTATCAAATTTTTCATGCCATTGTTTAGGTGCTTGTTTTAAACCATATAATGATTTATCTAATTTTCATACTTTATGTTCTTGACCATGTACTACAAATCCTTCAGGCTGGTCCATATAAATTTCTTCATATAATTCACCATTTAAAAAGGCGGATTTAACATCCATTTGGTGTATTAGTAAACTATGAATGGAAGCAAGTGAGATTAATACTTGAATGGATGTTATTCTAGTTACAGGTGAAAAGTGTCGAAGAAATATATATTTTCTTTTTGTCTAAAACCTTTAGCTACTAGTCGTGCTTTGTATTTATCAATAGTACCATCAGGTTTTAATTTCTTTTTAAGCACCCATTTACAACCTATAGATTTACAACCAGGGGGTAAATCTGCCAAATGCCAAGTCTTATCGGATTCCAGAGAATCCATCTCATCATTTATAGCCACTCATCAAAAATCGGCATCTAAAGAAGATAAGGCCTCTTGGAGGTTTAAGGGATCCTCCTCTATAGTAAAAGCATAAAAATACAAACCAAAATCCTTTACGGTTCTTGCTCTTTTACTTCTTCTAGGTTCAACTTCAGAACTTGTATTAAGTCCAATAGGCGTACTTGATGTGCCCCCACTATTCCTTAATTTAAAAGGAAATTTTGTTTTGTAAAAGTCGGCATCATTTGATTCAATTATATTATGTGTACTTAGGTCATAAAATCTGTATGCTTCGCTATTAGTAGCATAGCCTATAAATACACACTCATATGCTCTACTTGCCAATTTTATTCACTTAGGGTCTGGAATGCGAACAGATGCTAAAGAACCCCAAGTTCTAAAATATGAGACATTGGGTTTATAATTCTTTAAAATTTCCTAAGGTGAAATTTTATTCTTAGGTTTGGGGATTTTATTCAGTACATAGCATACAGTTAATAAAATATCCCCCAACCAATGTTTTGCTGCAGCAGAATTTAATAGGATGGAAACTACTAATTCGGTAAAGGTCCTATTTTTTATTTCAGCTTTACCGTTCATTTCAGGTGAATAGGGTGCAGTTCTCTCATGTACTATACCGTATAGTTTATAGAAGTCCAGAATTGAAGTAGATTCATATTATGTTCCTCTATCACTACGAAGTCTCTTAATTTTCTTATTTGCTTGATTCTCAATTTCAGTTTTGAATGTTTTAAACATGTCAAATGCATCACTTTTATTTTTCATAAGGTATACATAGATGAAATCAGAACAGTCATCAATAAAAGTGATGAAATAACGATGTACATGTCTAGTCAAAGTGCCATCAAGCTCACATATATCAGAATGAATAGTGTCTAAGGGTTCAGAAACTCTATCAACAGATTTATGAGGTTTCTTTGTGATTTTAGCTTGTGTACAGAATTCACATTTATCACGTTCAGATTCTGACATCTTAGGAATCATATCTAGGGTGATCATGTTATGAATTATTTGTTTATTAACATAACATAATCTATAGTGCCAAATATTAAAATTGCACAACATATAAGCAGAATTATTCACTTTATTAGATTCAACATTTAATTTAAACATTCCCTCACAAGCATAACCCTTTCCTATAAAAGTTCCCTTATACACTATAGTATACAAATCATCCCCTATAAATTGAGTAAAGCCTACCTTATTAAGGAGAAAGCAAGAAACCAGATTCTTCCTCATCTCTGGAGTATGCAAAACATCTTTAAGAATCATAGTCTTTCCAGAGGTAAACTTGATCTCCAAATTTCCAACCCATGTAACTTTAGTGGTATGAGAATCTCCCAACAACACTTTATGATCATCAGCAGCCGTGTATGTGGTGAACATATCACGATCATAGCAGACATAGAAAGAAGCACCAGTGTCTGCCCACCAACCCTCTGATCTACCAACAAGGTGAATCTCGGTAATCATAGCCATAAGAGGCTTCTCCTCAGTCAGGTTAGCCTGTGTTGCAGAACTAGGCCTGTTCCGACACTTTCGTGCCATATGACCTGGTTTTCCACGTTTGTAACATAGAAACAATTGTCCAGAATCATTTTTTTGGGCTGTTTTTAACTGTCCTTTTGGGTTTCCTTGCTAATTCCCATTCTGTTTGTTGCGCCTATTCTGATTCTTAAAAGACTTCTGGTTTGGTTTCAGAATTGCGGGTTTGGTCTTTTTAGTGTTGTTGTTTGAAACAATCAACACTTCCTCTTTCTGGTCCTGTTTGCGTGCCTCCTCCTCAATACGAAGGCGAGTGATCAAGCCTTCTAAGGAAAATTCCTTAGTCTTATGTCGTAAGACATTCTTAAAATCTTTCCAACTTGGGGGTAATTTGTCGATAATAACAGAAACTTGAAACTGTTCGTCCAAAACCATACCTTCGGAGATGATCTCTTGGGCTATTTTCTAAAGCTCATGAGACTACATATCTGCTGACCCGTCGTCTGTCATCTGATACTTGAGATAGCAGCTCACAGCATACTTTTTGCCCCTACCTCCTCTGTACCGTATTTCTTCTTCAGTGCTTCCCAGATCTCCTTCGCTGTCTTGTCGTCCGAGTTATAGTAATCATACAGATCATCGCTGAGGCCATTGTGAATGAAATTTCTGCACAGATAGTCCTGCTCAATCCAATTCTGTTGCTGTTTTGATTGTTCAGTCCAGGAAGCCATCTACACTTCATCAGTTTCGTCAAGTTTGTCCGGCAGTTGTGGTTTGTCAGTGGTTAAAGCAGCAACCACCTTCCTCATCGTCAAGTAGAACTCCATCTTCTGACGCCATCATTTGAAGGGTAGACCTTCGAAACAGAATGGGGGCAGCAATCACCAATGGGATCTAGAAGGCAGAGGGAGGAGTAGCATCATCTAGGGTCGATGTCGAATCCATTGTTTCAGATCGTCTTCAAATTGTTCGGAAACAATGGCTGAGTCACGTACTTGGTCACTTTCTTGAAGACGATTCGGCGATTTGGTCGGTGATGCAAACCAGTTCGTACTTTCGCCACCACCTCTAGGACAAAACAGCCTCGATCTACAATAACTGATATGCTTGCACAACAAATCAGTGCAGATTTGCACTTTCGAATAAAAACTGCTCTTTCTTTTTTTAATGGCGGAGGAAAGATAAATGTCGTTCAGTTTTTATAATTTCGTCTACAACTGGAGATAATATATAGACTGGGATTAGGGCTGAACAAAAATACTGGGTAGTGGAGGAAAATCAGATCTGCTGAAATACTGGGTCCAAAGTCGGTTCAGAAATATTTTCCGTATTTTAAAAATGGTCCGTAAAAGCAATATTTTCTGGTCTAAAAATATAAGTGTCTATACCACAAAGCCAAGGTCCAAGCCGAAGCCCAAACCCGAGCCTGAACCGAACCGAGCCGGGTCGGGTCGAGTCGAGTCGAGACGGTCGGTCGTGCGCGTGTGCGGTGGTCATGATGCATGGCCTCCCTCCTCACAACAAAGCATGTATTGGGAGCCCAAGGCCCCAACATGATTTCTTAAAAACAACTATAAATACTTGCCACTTCCATATAATCCCATGATGTGGGACTATTCACCCATAAGAACCATTCATACACTTATTTCAACATTTTTTAATAATTCACTTTTAAAAATAACATTTTTCCAACAGATACAGTAGTATTAAGAGACGACCCAAGTGGAGAGGTCAATGAAGAAACTAAGAGTATTTGTTGATGGTGAGAAGAACCAGTCAACTAAAACAATTGGGTATGTCCAGCCAGATAGAGATGAAAGTTGTGATCGAGTTCGTTAATGCAAAGGCAATGAAGAAATGAAGAACTACAATTCATTACTTTATAAACTAGATGCTAGCACATTTAGTTTAAGAGAGGGTGTTAGAAATAATGACACTTTTATTTGTTGTTCTATTCTTTACGGATATTTAGCACATTTTATTACTAGTTGTCCTAGTTTTATGCATCTCTTACTTTATCTAGTTTGTGTACTGCATTTATAAGGTTTTAAGTTGTATAATTAAAGTGTACCTTTTCAAGTTCTTATCTTTCTTTCTCTAACATTCCTAACAGAGATTGCTTCATATATTAGTTGAAATTGCTTCAAATGTTATTTCACTTACACCAATTTTTGTTCTTATTTTTATGTTTGTTAATTGTCATGTTATCTTTCGGACATGGATAAAAAAAATGTTGAATTGTCTCAACAACAACTATATGTTCTCTACATTCAACTTGAAAACCAAATATATTTTTCCATGGGCTGATCTTATCTTAGTGCATAAGCTCACAGTTGATGAAATAAAATTAGACTACTGATTGAGGTTAATATTTGGTAATTATTTTTCATTCATTGTGAATATGTATGCTACGCACAAATAACATTCTTACTTTTTAAATCTCTTACTGCTTCCTTAAAGTTATAGTATCTCAATTTGGAGTTGTCTTTGAGTGATTTTCTATTTTTCAAAGTATATTTATATTTTATTCATGTTTTAAAGAATAAACTTGCAATGAATGGCTACAAGGAAATCATAAGCTTTTATGAGCTCTGCAATGTAGAACATGATTCAGTTACATTTATCATGCATGTATACTTAAAAGTATCGCAAAACTTGATTTAATTACTTTTCTCTATGAATCCGGGAGATTGCTTGATGTAAATTACATCTTGTAGAATAACAATCAAGAGAGCTTTCTTTTTCTTATATCCCTTTGTAGTAAAGGTAAATTTGTATGAAGGAAACATCTGAAGCATCCATGTATCATCTCTTCTGACGTACTTGATTTCTTCTTTCGCTGCAAGGACCAATTTTTCGTCTTTTAAAGCATTATCATAACTGATGGGATATTCTCCTCCGATTTCTTTTCCAATTTTCTCTTGCCAAGTTATCTACTTTGGCCTCCCTTGATTTCTCAACTAAAGCAGTATCATTTTTTGTTTCTTTCACATCTCCAACATTAGTCATAATAAAAATCAGATCATCCACATATAAACTCATGATCATGAAACCTCCTTTTGAATGCTTCTTCATGTAAAGAGTGTGCTCAAAAGGACACCTTTCAAAGCCATTCTTTATGAAGAAATTATTGATCTGATCATACCATGCACGCGGGAATTGCTTCAGCCCATATAAATCTTTCCACGGCATGTACACCTTTTCTTCTTCGCCCCTCTTCACGAAATCGGTAGTTGTTGAATATAAATATCATCTTGAAGAAAACCATTTAAGAAAGCCGATTTCACATCCATTTGCAACAGCTTCCAACCATTTTGACTAGTAAGAGAAATCAATAATTGAACAATATCAAGTCAAGAGACAGGAGCGAATACCTCATCGAAATATTTTCCTTTCTTTTTAAGTTCAGGTGAAACATTTTTGTACTTTAACACCATCTTTTTGTTCTTGTTATGCTCAACTATGGGTGTATTGATTTGAAGAGAGTTTGCCTCTTTTGGAACAATTTCATATTCTTTTCTCATATCCTCAATTTTGCTAACCGTGTCTTTGACATAATTTTCAGTAGTTTGATTTTCCTTTGCTGCATCGTCGACCTTAAGTTGTTCGCATATGTATTTACGAAAATGCCACTGGATAGCTATACACAGTTGTACGACTGACCCAAAAAGGTGATTGACCAGAAGTGAGCGCGAACCAGACTGCTCGAGCAGGCTTCAATGCGCGACCAAGAATTCTTGTGCGTCCTCATTTGAATAAAGAATGCACAACCCCATTTTACAACTTTGTCACTCTTGTCCTTTACTGCTCGACCCACGCATGTATATTAATCCCAAACCGTGAGCGACCATATTTTAGTGAGGGACCGATCACGTATATTGTTATCGCAGCTTATTTGAAGCTGAACTTTATCATGTATATGCCACATGGACTGTACGGATTTCCCATTTCATGTTATAAGTGTCTTGAATCCATACGAAAGCAACACCCCCTGTACACCCATACGTGTTGAATACTACAATTGTTTTTAAGCTGACCATGCAAGCTTGGCCTATCCACCCGTGCCACATGTCCATCATTTTTTATTTGGATTTCTATATGAATACGCATTATTAGTTCCATATGAATACTTCTTTATAGCTGCACGAACAATTTTGTGGTGCGCGACCCATTGTACGTGAACACTACTCGATCACGGCATGACTGAACGAATCATATATTCCATACATTCTGTTCTTTTCCATCACTTCACATGCTCTTATGGCTTCAGCATTCTGTTTTGACCTAACATGTTCTTGCCAATTCTTGCCACTGAGCTTTATTTCATACAAATGTTTTGGCCCTAGCTTATTAAATACATATATGTACTTCACGTGTATAAGTCTTGCTCAAGTAAATGGTCTGGCTCAATGTTAATACATGCTCTGCCTTTAAACCATTAACATATATTCTTCTACGTGCTTCATATATTATCACATAATGTAGCGTGCGCTCGACATATTCGCGAAATGGGAGTCTCGACCCACCTTAAACGGTACTTCTCGACCATGATCCCAAGTATTTCTCAAGCCTCGGCACAAGGAGACGTTGCTCGACCCATACCAGCTAAAGAGCATGCTTGACCCATTGTTTGCGAACGTTGCTCGATCCACGTGGCAGTTGAGATGTTGCTCGACCGAACTTTGTAGTGTGCGATCACTTCTGACCGAATAGATGATGCACGATTGAACCCTTATGTTGCTCGAGCATTTTGCGCTCGATCTGGTTGGTGCTCCTACGCTTTGAGATGTGTCTGATCCATTATTTTTTAAATCACGTTTCACAACGGGGTTAACAGTGGAAATGTTTAGAGATAAGGAGTAGCTCCCTATGGCTTCATCAAATTCCCCTCTCACACAAAATATCCCCTTCCATGAAGGAAAATACTGGTTAGAGATAGAGCATCCAACGAAAAATCACGATATTCCCTCGAGTTTTAAGTAGGATTTGAAGCGATTCACCATTTATCTCATACACGATCAATAGCTACACACTATGCCATAAACGACCTTATGCAACAGAAAAAAATTGTTGGCCCAAACCCAAAAAATGTTGGCATAGGTCTTTGGAAATATTTTTAGGGTAATGCAATTTTCACCGTTGTTGCAGACCTCAAAGACAATATTTCAACTATCTACAACAACATAACAAATGTTGTTACATATAACCCTATATAGATCTATAGAAACATCCTTAGGTGTTTGTAGCAACATTCCAAAAATGTTGCTATAGATATTAATTTTATTAATATATCTTGTAGGGCCCATAATGTGGGGCCCACTGGGACCACGACCCAATATATTCTCATCCCTACGTCAACACCTTGTATGACTATTGCAACATTATTTCAGGCAACATTTAAAACCTGCTGGCAACACTATAATAAAACTACTGCAACACAATATTTTATTCAGATGAATATCTTATTTCAACATTTAAAATAGTACAAATTTTCTGACTTCACTATTGTACATTCATTGGTATATTACATAGTCATGCATATTTACATACACTCCTCACTACACTGTCACTCGATTCACTCATATATAGACTCTGTGACACACATTCTTCAACTGCTTCCATATCTATATGTCCAGCCATCTGCATATTTGAACAATGATATGGCTATAATGCAATATAAGATAAGGAACCTTTCCCTTAAACTAAAGTTGTCAAGAACTTAAGAATATGGCAGTAAATCAATTGACCAAATGTGACAAAGTATGTCTTAGGTATAATGCAGGTCGCATGCAAAGCAAATATGTGATAAACACATATATTTTGTTTTAGAATTTTTGACTACTAAAAACACTCTGGTCCTAAAATATGTAAAACAAGCATGATACCGCATTGAATCAAAAAGTTGAGCTCGCCTTTTGCTAATCCAGCAAAATTAATTGGTAATAACTGGGAGCTTGCTTCTTGATTTGATCGAGTTAGTTTAATGCAAGCATCTGCCTTAAGTGATATAGCACGCTCACTCTTTTTCATAACATGCAACTCTGGTCCAATAGTATCAAACATCACCTAAACATCAACATGCACGTATGACAATACAGTGACAAAGATGACAGCAAAATAAAGCATGTAGCAAATTCATTTATTGCTAGTAGAACTGTTATGAGTTTATTTTATTCATCCATAATCTATTACTTAAATGAGAAAGGAAGAATAAAGCATTGCAGACTTATCCTTTCTACTTCCCAGCATTTCAAAATAATGCAAATTCTTTTACAATTATGCTTCACCTTTAATACGTGCAATATTTCCCTTGCTCTTCCAGTAACCGCCTGCATTAACAGAATTCAAATATTTCTACAATTATTTTACAACTTATTATTCATTTATAGTTCTACTATTTTCATTTTCAGCACTTAAAAATGTGGATCTAAAATCCAAACCGAAATTAGAATTCAAACCGAATTCTAGTAGGATTACTACCAGAGCTAGACCAGAATGATCAGAGTTCAGCAAGATTATTGAATGATGAGTACAGTACAACTTATTATCCACTCCAAAGTGTTAGAATTTGTGATACAATATTTCCATTTGCTGAAGATTGGAAGATATTATTGATTATGGTGATAGAATATTTCCAATTAGAGAAGATTTGGGAAATATTATTAATTTGGGAATATGATATTTCCCATTTGCAGAAGATTTGGAAGATATCAGACATTTATTGCTCTTTTATTTGTAAAAGGGATAGGCAATAAATTACCTACATAAGTGGAAGGATTCGAAGAAGGTTTCTTTTTGGGATAGTGAAGTAAGGAATTAATTCCCTAATTGGTGGGTTAAATAAGGAAGCCTATCAGGAGAATTGGAGAATTAATTAGGCATTGATTTATATTATAAATCAATTACTTCAACCCTAAGCATTAATCTTTATATAAGGATAGGGATTAGGTGAATGTATCATCATCTCAAAAATGTGAGGTGTGTCATCTCTAAAAGTTCTTCTTCTTCCCTACTATCAGTCTTGTAATTTTTCTTATTGAGAAAAGTAATAAAATCTCCTCTCCCCAAGTGGATGTACACTAACAAGACGTTAGTGGAACCACTATAAACCTCTTGTGTTATTTCTTTTATTGCTAGATCTGTGATTACTTTGCTGGTGTTATATGTTGTTTGTTTTGCCTCACCATCAATCCGTTCCTATTTTTTTCTCTCAACAATTGGTATCAGAGCTACGAGGTTGATTGAGAAAGGATGTTAGGCATTATGGCAGGAGATAAGGAGAATTCAGCAATTGTATCAAGGCCGTATGTCAAAGGGACATATATGGCAGCATGATCCTAGTTAGCAATAGAAAGATGGAATGGGGATAAAGACTTCGAGAAGTGGCAATGGAGGATGAAAGCTGTATTGATGAGGAATAATGTTCATCCTGTGGTATTTGCTCCTGAGGAGTTGACGGATGATATTTCAGCCGTGGAAAGGAAGGTGATGGAGCTATGGGCATTTACTACTTTACAATTAGCAATAGGAGAAAATGTCATTTCAGATATTAGCGGTGAGACCACTACTAAAGACATTTGGACCAAGCTGGAAAAACTCTATCTAAAGACGTCACTAATCAACCATCTAATTTTGCTGAAGACGTTTTTCACCATGCGGATGAGAGAGGGTACTTGTAACGAACCGCATTTTCAGCAACAGAATAATTAATTCATTTAATTATATGAATAGTGATTTAGATAATTAAAGGGTCGTTGAATTGAATTATAGTGAATATTTAATTGAATTAAATAATAGAATAATATATTTATTTATGAAATAGTCAGAAGTAGTTGAATTCACAATATTGTGTGAATGGGCAATATAAAATATATATATAATTCAGTTTATATTGAATTATAGTGACGAATATATTTATAAACGCCGTTTGAACGTATAATTTAGATTATAATTATAATAGAGCTCGAAATGGCGCTGCAGTTCGCTATTTGGCGATTCGAACTTCAACTGGTTATACAGGATTCGTTTTAACCCGGATTTCTGTGAAACAAGAAACGTGTGGAGCTGGTGGAGTGTATCTTCCTAGTGGAAGAGAGAAATCAGGATTTCGTCGTGAAGATTTTGTTTTATGTCCAAATCAAATTTTAAAATAGTCGCTATGGAATTCCTTTATATTTTGCAACGCTTTATTTACGTTATAAATGGATTTTCTATATAATTTGAATATCGAATTAAGACTGGAATTTGAATATCGAGTTATAAACTCTGATATGATTATTTTAGAGCTGTGGTATATCGTATGTGAATATATACGATAATATTTATTTTTAAATATTAAATTTAATTGTTTTTAAATATATTTATTTATTTAAAAGGGGCTATTTAGGGCTTTAAAAATAGCCACATTTGCAAACGAAGTCGGAATTCGACGAAACTAATTTTGTTGGATCCGTAATATCAAATTATTGTTAGATGTCAAGTTCCGTGATTTTTAGAGTCCGTATGTGGGCGTACGGATTTTTACAGTGAAAAACAGTCAGTATTTTGACGGTTAAAATACGCTGTGTGAGCAAACGGAGTCGGAATTCGACGAAACCAGTTTCGTTGGGTCCGTAATGTCAAGATGTAGCTGCATGTCAATTTTCATAATTTTTGGGTATTGTATGTAATCATAGGAATTTTAGAGGACACATGGAAACAGCATATGCTTAAAAATAAATATAATAAGCGAATAAAAAAATAATTTTTTCCTTCCTATAAATACACTACCCTCCTCATTAACCCTAAACCATTTTCCGTGAAACCAGAAACCGACCGACACTCTTCTTTCTTCCAAAACAAATTTCGTTATCTTCATAAAATCATGGAAATCCAAATAAAATTTCTAAAATCTCAAAACTATTTTTATTTGAACTTAGCATGCGATTGTCTTCATGCCAATACCCATTATTTGGGGTTCGATCGTTTCATTTTCGCTGGAAAATATGGGCGACGCAATTAGGGTTTGTCGACTTGGGCTTTTGGTGCTTCGATTCAACTTTTAGCTATTTGTTTTGGGTTTTGTGGCTCGAATAGACCTCGCTGTGAATTTTTGGTCGAAATCTGGTCATTTTTAGTTCGGTCGATGACCTTCTGTACAGTTGGACGCGAGCGCTACAGTGAAACCGAGTTCGCCATTTTTGAGTTGAGGATGGAGAGGGTGGGATGAGATGAATTATGGTGATTTTATTTTGAATTGAAGATGAGTGTGGAAGGAGTTTTGATTTTCTGAAATATTGAAAATGGGTTCAAGAAAAATCTGGGCGTGGCCTTATGGTGCGGAGGAAGAAGGAGATGCGGGTGGAGGATTCAAGGTGATAAATGGGCTGGGTCGTTGAAGGGTAAGGCCCGTTAGTAAATAAATCCAAGTGTTTATTTAATTTCAATATGTATTAACTTCGTAAGGTCATAACTTCTCCATACGAAATCAGAATTGGACGAGACAAGATCCGTTAGGACCGTATGGACGAGAGCTACCCAATGAAGCTGACCGCGAGTGAATTGGAGCCCGTTACAATTTATTGCAAAATAAATTGTCTGATCTAAATCGACGGACAAATATCGTTATTTAACGATCTCTGAACAAGGTGAGTAAATCTCACTAACTCTGAACAATTTATATATTTATAATGCATTTTTAAAAGTGATAAATATTGATTGAATTGCTGTGTGTTGGCTGTTTGGTTGAACTGCTAGTCAGTTGATTGGATTTATCGATAACGATATATATAAATCGTATCGAAATATTGATTTTGTTTATCAGAATATTTTATACTCATGTTACTTATGTTGACTGACATCTGTGGATGCAGGGAAATAGGTCGGAGGGACCCAACTGGGTTCCTCAACATATATTTACTGCTTTTCATATATTTTGATATATGATGTGTTATATCATCCGTTATTGATTCTGTGTGTTTGGATGATGACCGATCAGTTGATTTGATATTTTTACACCATAAGTGATACAAGAAAGGGAAAAGGGAAATTTTCAAAGTATATTTTGAAAATAGAATATTTATATAAAATCAGCAGATTTTATATATGAAAGGAAAAAGGGTTTTATAAAAGAAATCATTTTATAAAATCAAAGCAATAAAGGAAAAATATTTGTAAAACAAATAGAGAAGGGAAATTGTTTGTAAAACATTTACAAATAAAATAGAAAAGAAAATATTTGTAAAACCATTGCAAATAGAGATAAAAAGGAAAACATTTGTAAAACATTTACAAATGGAATTAGAAAGAAAATATTTGTAAAAACATTTACAAATAGATTAAAAGGAAATATTTATCTAGAGAAATAAACTGAGTTATAAAAGAAATTATTTATTTAGAAAATAAATAGAATATTGGAATACTTGAAAATGGATAAAAGTGTAATAAAGGAGAATTTTACACTAGGAAGAATTTAGGCCCGTGCTTCGCACACGGGTAAACAGAATATGAATTCAAAGTGAGAATTTAAGAGAGATCTGTTTTAACAGATAAAGTGAGAAGGTTAAATTATAAATAAAGTTTTATAAATAAATTTAGTTATTTATCTTTGGGTAAACAGCGTATATAAGTCAAGACTTATATAGAGAAGTAAAAAACCGATTTCCACATCGATATTTGAAACTGAATATGTATGAAAGAGAATTTATCGAATAAGAGTTATTCGAAGTAAAGCTATCGAATATCAGTTTATTCGGAAGGGAGTTTATTGAATATTTGTTATTCGAAATGGGTTGATCCAAGGGAGTTAATCCAATAGAGTTAATCCAATAGAACAAATTGATTGAGATCAACCGTTAGAATTAAACTATTAGAGTTGAACTGTTAGAGTTAAACGGTTAGGGTTAAACCGTAGAGTTAAACCGTTGGAGTAAACATTTAGAGTTAGTTAGAGTTAACCAATTAGAGTTAATCAGTTAGAGTTAATCGATTAGAGTCTAATCGAACTAGAGTTATTAAAATATAGTAATCGAATAAGTGATGATTGAATATTAGTTATTCAATTAGATTTGCTCGAATTTAGTTATTCGAGATAGAGTTAAACAGAAGTAGTCATTTAAGATAAGTTATCAGTAAGCACGACTGCTAGCGTAATTCGCAGGGCTGCAGATAGCCTAAGGCGGACAGATGTTTCCTGAGGGAATCAGGCGTAACCATTGTGATCGCTGCGATCTAGAGTCGAGCGAATGGTGTTAAGTCAAATATTAGTTGATTGATAGAAGTTAATTAAGTCGAGTTAGTCAAGCTGAGTAAATAAGTCGAGTTAATTAAGTTAAGTAGTCAAGTTGAGCCGATCAATTAAGTTGGTCAAAATGAGTTAATCAAACTGAGTTATCCGAATAAGAATTAATCCAGTAAGAGTTAACAGAATAAGAGTCGTAGATTAGAGTTAACCAAATAGGTGTTAATAATTAGTTATCCATGTATTTAATTGAGATAGGATGTAAAGGTCATATTAAAGTTATTATATTTCGGATGCAGGAAATTATAACACTATTGTTATAATCAAGTGCTTACTGTATGAGAAGCGGACTCGTAAATAGAATCTGAGAATGTCGTAAAGAAGTGTGTTAAAAGATTGGAAAGTTGAACTTTGTCTATTTCGAAGTTAGAAATTGTTGTTCAGTTAAGGTCTGAGAGGTAATTATACCCCAACTTGATTGACTTCGTTTTTAACTAAGAAGTGGATAAGGTTCGAGAGTGAAAGTGGTTAAGTGAATTTAGTTAATGAGCGAAAGGGTTGGTGTTGGCATAGCGATGTTTATTCAAACATCAGTTTAAACCCAATGAAGGAGATTTGGAAATGTCTTCCAAATGGAAAATTAGAAAATGTTTTTCTGAATATAGAAAATGGGAAATGGAATTGTTTTCCATTGTTAATAACGTATATTTTCTAAATATAGTAAATAAGAAATATAGGAAAACAAGAATAAGGAAAAGGGTAAATTTATGATAATTTGATGATGAATGATGATTGATCGATAGAATTTCCATCTGGAAATAATATCGTTGTTTGCACACAGACATGTTTTCATTTGATAGTTAAATCACCGACTATCAAAGTTTTTGACCATTTTACGTTGTTAATATTGAGAGACCGGTTGGATTATTATCCAGAGAACCACTCCGTATTGGCATAAGCGTTGCGAATCAAGTATGCTGAATATATTGAAGACGGAGTTATGCAAGGGCTATCCTATTTACAGAATAGTGCCTTCGGTTTGTCCAGTCCCAGGACAAACGTGAATGGACGAATGTCTGACAGAGTATATTCAAAGGATCGCGTAAGTTGATCTCTTCAAACGTACTTACGTTTGGTGGCGGAGGAATTCGTTTCTCTTAGCTGTATACCCGTGGTATTTTTGGTGAAATCAATTTGTGATTTGGCGGGTATGACGATGTGGCATTCAAAGTAATGGAGGTGTGATCTGTCAAAAGATACGTTATGACCTCAAGCCTCATCAACCGGGAAATGACAAAAATCGGGCAGGCAGCATGGCTAAGTCGGTCGCTCCGAAGTAGGGTGTATGATCACCTATCTAGAGAAATTCCTTTTGTTCTTAAATCTATCGATGCTGTCCCATTCGGGAGACGGTTGCTGATCCCAACCGTTGGTGATATACATTCGATACACTCAAGCGAAATGAGTGGTCGGTCATGTGTGGGCCGGGTTGCAAGATGTTCTTGTTGAACCCAGTGTATTTGCCTCTAGAGATACACGTTCGGAAGGTGGTCCCCTACCTTGTCAAGTTGGAATCCAATCTCCAATAAGCGCCCGCGGTTTTTGATTATATACTATATACGTGGAGCGTGAGATGCAAGCGTTCTGCTAGATTGCTAATTACTTGTGATTAGACATTATTATAATATCAGATAATATATGATTTCCACAAGTGTTTTGGGTTATCGTAAGATAAAAACCGTCCGTGTTTATGTGTGGATCGGTCTTACGATTATCTTTTCTTTTGAAAGGATTTTGAAAAGTTAAACCATATGATTTGAGTTTACTCACACCAGTCCCATGACTGACCCAGAGTTTATTTTGTTTTGTTTTCCCTAAACTCTTGGGTGCCCAAATTTGTACGGGCAGTCAAGTAGTCAGGATTTTACAGATACTTGGAGAGCTTGGAGCAGGAGGCTTCAGGATTTATGTAGCTATTGTGTATTCCGCTGTATTGTAAGTGCTGTACTCTGATAATGTTGTAGTATACATATACTGCTTTTGATTTCAAGTTATGTTGTATATTATATATTATTCGTTCCGCTGTGAGATTCGTGTTACTCTGATGTTGTGATTGTCTTCTTCTTCTTCTATCCTATTAGTTCTATCTTATCTATCCTCACCCTCTAATTTTCTTTCTTGGACTATCCGGTAATTTCGACTTTTGATTGTTCGATAGGTGTTGTATATCGGATAACCAAGGTCACTTTTTCCCGGGTCGTTACAGGCCAAAACTTCATATTACGAACTGCACGCCATTTTCAAGCTCGATTTATAATATATATATAAATATATATCGTTCAACTTTGTTTTAATAACGAATTAAATATAAAAATCCATTAATATTCTAAATTAAATAAATATTTGGCTACCAAAAATACGGGACGTTACATTCTTTCCCCCTTAAAATAATTTCGTCCTCGAAATTGCCAAAGTGAGAAAGAACGTTATAAACTCCTTTAATTTAAAAAAAAAAAATTAAACTCGATTTAATTTCCAAAACTAATCTAATTGGTTTTAAAACCAATTTATTTCAAATAAAAGAATTTCCAAAAATCTTAAAAAATTTCTACACCTTAAATTTCGGAATTTTTTTGGCACAGTCTCCCCTGTACGGAGGACATCTGCAATATCGCAGGTTCAAGAAATATATATACATCGACCATTAGGGTCGGAAAAATTCAAAACCAAACTCAAAACCCAAACAAAAACCAAAATTTCATATTCTGCATAGGCGTACCTTTTTTCGAGCGTTATTACGCGATAAACGATATTTTATATTCGAGCCTGCTTAGTCATTATGCAGCTCTATTCAAACTGGATTCAATTAACTGCAAAATTTTCTCTCGGATGGATTTTAAAGCTAATTTGGCACTTCTGCACCTGTTCTCAACTCAAATGAATTCCATTAGTTCCCAAAACAACCCCGATTAGTTCCAAATATCCATACCATACGATCCAACCAGTTCTACACACAATCAAATCCACATGAGATTATAATTATTTATAATCACTTCATTTATTTCTTTAATTATCCATTCAGGTTTATTTATCTGGATTGATTTATCCAACTTATTTATCTCATATTGGTCTTAAACCAAGTCTATCATTTTCAAATTTTTATCCAAGCAATCAACAACACAATCCCAAACATATCATTCAAATCAACATTAACAAATCAATCGATTTCCCATATTATAATAAACTGAGAAAATCATTACTTTTATTATAAAATAAATTGGGCAAAAATAATTTCAAAAATAATTTTATATCAACTTACAAATACGCGCTCTCATATATATAACAAACTCAATCTAGGGTATTACTAACCCCATCTCTATCGAGTTACGCCACAGAGCCAAGGTTATCAATAAACCAATTGCTCTGATACCAACTGTAACGGCCCAACTTTTGAACACATCTCAAGTTGCGCCATTAATAAGAACTAAGGATAGATAGAAGATATAAACATAGAACATCAGAATCTCACAGCGGAATTTTCACAAAAGATAATATTTTACAATATTACACAACAGTACAGGATACAACAGAACATCATATGATTAGTGATACAACCCATTTCTAGTACATCAGAAATTATACATATTCTTCACTACTGACTGGCAAACTTATAATTATACAGGTAAGTAAGTAGGTAGGTAGGTAGGACAGCATACTGATAGTCTTCATTCATCATTGTAAGTTCAACATCCTGATTCACTTGTCTATCCATAACAAGTGTCATGAATACCCAAGAGTTTAAGGGAAAACACAGAAAATAAACTCCGGGTCAGTCAGGGGACTGGTATGAGTAAACAATTAAAAACAGTTTAAGAAAACATCTCAGGAGACTATGTCGTGAATACTGAACGGTTTTCCTTTATGAGATCAAAAACACCTTTGTATTTTTTTTTTTCAACCAGACAATTTCAAAATGTTTATTTGATTTTTCACAAATAATTTAGAATCTAGGAAAATGCTTGCATCTCACATTTCCCAATATAGTATACAAACAAAACACGCTTGGCGCTTATGGAAATTGATTTTTCCAACTTGACAAGGTATGGGTCCACCTTCTGCTGATGTATCTCTAGAGGCAAATACATCTGGGTTCAACAAGAACTTCTTGCAACCCGGCCCTCACATGACCGACCACTCATTTCGCTTGAGTGTATCGAATGTATATCACCGATAGTTGTGTACGGCAACCATCCCCGAATGGGCAGAATCGATAGATTTAGAAACAATAAGAATTTCTCTAGATAGGTGATACTACACCCTAATGGGAGCGACCCACATAGCCATGCTGCCTGCCCGATTTTTGTCATTTCCTGGGTGTGAGGCTTGAGGCTAGACTAACGTCATCATTTCTGGTTTTTATTTCTTTGAGTGCCACATCGTCCAGACTTCCCGATCACTAATTGACTTCCTCAAAAATATATTACAGGTATATGGCGAGAGAAACGAATTCCTCTGCCACCATATAATTACGTTTGAAAAGATCAACGTACGTGACCAGTTGGAATTACTTTGTCGGACACTCGTCCGTACAAGTTGTTCTGGGTTTGAACAAACCGAAGATACTATAAAATATAGTTCTCGCATAACACCGTCTTCAATTTTATATTCCTCTGACGCGTAGCGTACAACCGATTCAAAGTGGAAATGTTATCCGGTACTTTGAAATGATTACGAACAATTTCTTTTAAAATCACACATTTAAGCAGATAAAAGTACAGTTTATATTTATCGGTTCAGAACAGTATAATATGGATTATATTGCGATGACAAGAGTTTTGACTCACGGGTTTAGACTTGATAAAAGTTTTGCATCTACAAAACATCTTGATTCCATTTGCTCGATCTTCGAATATTTCAAAATTTATTAATTAAGACTAAAATTTTAACTAACTTACTTCTGTATTACTTGACAAAATTTATCGATCCCTGATTCACTTGCTTTCCCCTCTTAAAAATGTTCACCTTTAAAAATTATTTGTTACATTGATCATGTAATAATTTTATTACTTATAAAAAGACTTAAATAAAACCAAAGCACAAATCCTATTTTTTTAAATCTTAGTTCCTTTATTACCCCTTTGATTTGTAATTTATTCGAAATTTTAAAATTTTCTAAAATCCCTTTTTCCCACGGCAGTACCTAAACTACCCGTATCCATTACCTTGCCACCATCAAAACATGTACTACCACTTTCTAATCCAAGTACTAGCCAAATAAAATCGTAGTACCAGAACTGGTACAATCCAAATTACCAACCCAAGAGCCCACTCGTATAGGCATCGAGTGATCACGCTGAAACCATGGTAATTCATGGCGTCCATCCTCCTTGTCCAACACTTCAGCCTGTGCACATGCACACCTGGTTCTGACGCCTCCACTTACCAGCGACCGGCCACGCAAGTCGGCTCTCCCTCCCTGAACACGACGGTGGACTCCAACAGCCCCATCTCGACGTCCACCTCAAAAACCTTATGCCACCCAAATTCCCATGAACTGACGTCATCGGATAACCCCCTCGTTGCGCCACCTCAGGCTGTCGAGCCACCTCCGCCTCAGTGCCCTACCACCGCCAGACCCAGGCGCGGCTGACCCCTCCTGACCGCAACCCCCTAGTAGCCTCGTCGACGCGCAGTTCTAGGAAGAACACCCGAACCCATCGACAGTCCCAAACCCACATATCCGTTGATCTCACACTCTCTGTTCATTTAAAAATTAATTTACTATTTTTCCCATGATCCTTGGCCTCTATCCCAACTCCTGGCCAAACACCATCACCCACGTCCATCCCCTTCGCCGGAATTTGGTCAAACCCCAAAATTTGATCATCCTCAAATTTCTCTTGATTTACTATGTTTAAAATCATGATCGTTGGTTTAAAAATCACCATTTGTTCACTTGATTCGGATTTTATATACGAACTTTCAATTCATCATGTTTGAAAATCCAAATGTTGATTTTTAGGACAGAGAGCAACAAAACATACTGTCGTTTTTATTTCAAGACTAACCGAGGTGTTCTTCCCTTAGATTACTCCACGTTAAACTAAAAGTCGCACATGCAGATGGTAAATTTCAAGCTCGGACCTAGCCTCTTCGACTCCTTCCTTATGAACACTAATCTAACCCAAATCCCAGACATGCATTCATAGTATAGTACCTACTGTGAAAAAAATAACCAGTTCTCAAATTAACACGGTTAAATCAAAATTGCTTGGTGATGTTTACATACGACGCCTTGGTATACTAATCCATAACCACCAATCCGACATGCAACAAGAATTAAGCAAGATCAACTACACAAGATTTGCATGCATCCACACAGTACAAGAACTGCAGTAGGAGAAGATCAGACAGGAAAAAAAAGTGTTTACTCACCTTTAAGCTTTCCGACTCTTCCTCTTTTCTGACGAAGTCTTAGGGTTTTTCTTTTCTGAGAACTTTTGTGTGTATAAAATGGCATGCAAGGGTGTTCTTATATAGTAGTAGGATATAATAAAAAAAAAGGGTATTAAATGCCTGTTCATAAATGTAGAGACAAGCAGTTTTCTTTCCTTTCTGATTTTGGCGGCCAACAAAATACTGGTGCTTTTCAATATCACACACCTACCTAGGATTTACATGCTTTAGCAGCCATTTCACATGAGATATTTTTGGCGCAAAGCTTTCCTATTGGTGTACTAAGAGAAATCAAATTAAATGCTTTTTGTACCTTGTGTCTCTTTTCAAAAATTATCCCATGTTCTTAGCCAAAAATAGGAGTCCTGTATGTCTCAACCCTCCTCAGTTTTCACGTGTATTTGCCCACATTTCTCTTATACAACATGTGCTGATTTTACATAAGTGTACTATATAGACACCTTGGCTTCCAAGGCAAATATTTCTGAAATTTCTGCACCATTATGTGCTCACGGCCAGGTCATCTTTGTGCATAGAAAACTTAAAAAAAACATTTCTTGAATCTTATCAAGGGTAGCAATGAAGCCATGTTTGTTTATACATGTTTTGGCCATGTTTACATATGTTTTTAAAACAAGAATTCGTTAAAACAATCGATTTAAAATCTTTTGAAAAAAATGACAATTGTTTTTCGTCGAGTCACGTTTTTTGTTGAATGTCATCATAACTTGTTACTTAACACAAAAGTGTAAATTTCATTATTTCATTATAGCATACAAAAGAAAAACAAACAAGTTCTAGTTTTAAATAATTGGTCAAAATCTTTGTTTGTTCACACATACCTAGAATTAAACGAGTTCAAGATCGATGTGGAAACCGGGTTATTACATTCTACCCCCCTTATAAAAATTTCGTCCCGAAATTTGTAAACAGAAGATAAGTCAAAAAGTCATATATATTATACCAGGCGTTAAACGGCTACAACAAAATGCACGTACTACACTCGACTAGAGTCGAGTTATAGACTACTACTATGTACATACCTGCCACATTACTATCACCATATACATATCTGCCAAACTACTACTATATACAATGTCATCTGGTCTGTCCGTCTACTCCGAACCACTACTGATTTCGATGACGTCCTCGTCATCAGAGATAATAATCACCTCGTCATCGTCTGAGATGGTCACTATCTCTACATCATCCGAAATACATATCACATCCTCGCCGTCGGAGACGTAAATCATCTCCTCGCTATCTGATATCTCAATAACCTCCACCGGCTCATCTACCTCCTCAGGTACATCATCGTCAGAAATCTCAATCACCTCTACTGGCGAAGGTGGGTACAACATCATGTCCAGGTATGAATCCTCCAAAAGCGGCTCTAAGTGTCCTCCATTGGCCACAAACTGGGCCACCTGCTGCTCTAAATGATCCCATAAGACTGCCAACTGACCATCCATGGGTATAGGCTGAGGGTAAATCCAAGGTCCATACTGTACTGGCTGAAGCTGTGGAACATCCTCCTCGGGCTGAGGCTGTGCTAACTGGATATCCTCTAATGGTAAATCCTCCTCTGGCTGAGGCTGGGCAAGTGGGACATCCTCTACTGGGTCTTCCTCTACTGGGTCTTCCTCTACTGGGTCTTCCTCTAACGGGTCATCCTCAGGATCGTCCTCTATCGGATCATCCTCGTCCGGGTCCTCCTCCTCAGGCTCACTC
Organism: Allium sativum; assembly: GCA_030737875.1. NCBI lineage: Eukaryota > Viridiplantae > Streptophyta > Magnoliopsida > Asparagales > Amaryllidaceae > Allium > Allium sativum. The sequence continues at coordinate 112,672,927 of CM060920.1, read as the reverse complement.
TCAGGGTCATCCTCTACCGGCTCCTCCTCATCCTCCTTATCATCATCATCGCTATCATCATTATCATCATCATCACCATCCCCGGCACCTGCTCCCTCACCTATGTAGTATCCTCCCTGATGGTCCTCTCCATCCTGGTCTGACTCCTGTAGTAAGTCTCTGCTGCTATCCTCCTCGTATGAAGGCGCTCTCTGGTAAATTCCTGACTCCTCAGAGTCAACATACCTTCTCTCGTCCTCCTGCTCCTGGGAACCTGTCATCTCATGGATCATAGTGCCAGTATACATCCTCAGTCTCTGGAGTGGCGTCATCCTCTTCCTAGCTGTTCTCTTAAATATCGGTGCCATCTGGAAAAAGAAACAAAGAACATATTTCAGTACAAATGATAGTAACTGAAAGAGTTCATAAGTCCTACGAATGCTGAATCCTTATATCATTCATAATCCATAGCGATAAAAACCCAAATTTCCCTTTCATACAAAAGATACATTCATACAATCCATCCAATACTATCATACCTCACATAGGTCATACATCCAAACAACATACAACATCTAGTCTACAACAAAATCTGGATAGAATTTCCTGATTTGCTTCTCCGTCTCCCAAGTACAATCATAGGGGTTTTCGCTCCACTGTATCTTGAGCAGTTTTACGACCTTACCCCGGAGTTGCTTCTCTTCCTTGTCTACTACATAGACCGGATATCTGACTACCGTCAAGTTTGGTTCAATTTCCAAATCTTCTTGAACCGATGGCTCTAGAACTGAAGACGGATCGTGCACGCACTTCCGAAGATGAGACACATGGAAAACATTATGAATTCCAGCCATCCTTTCTGGTAATTCCACTCTATAAGCAAGAGATCCAACCTTCTCAAGGATACGGAAAGGTCCTACATATCGTGGAGCTAACTTCCCCGTCTTACCAAATCTGATCGTCCCTTTGATCGGTGAAACTTTCACAAATACAAAGTCTCCCACGGAAAAGTTCAGTTCCCTTCGCCTTTGATCCGCGTAGCTTTTCTGTCGGTCCTGGGCCTCCTTCATTCGTCTTTTAACTAATTCTACCTTCTCAGTTGCTTCTCGAATCATATCTGGTCCGAGAACAAGCTTATTTCCCGACTCTACCCAACAAGTCGGTGACCTGCACGGTCTGCCATAAAGGGCTTCATACGGTGCCATGTCTATACTCACCTGATAGCTGTTATTGTAGGAGAACTCAACCAGATGTAGGTGATACCAACTGTATGGAACTAGAGTTAAACCGTTAGCGAAACCTGATACCACTGTAACGACCCAGGAAAAAACGACCTTGGTTATCCGATATATAACACCTATCGAACAATCAAAAGTCGAAATTACCGGATAGTCCAAGAAAGAAAATTAGAGGGTGAGGATAGATAAGATAGAACTAATAGGATAGAAGAAGAAGAAGACAATCACAACATCAGAGTAACACGAATCTCACAGCGGAACGAATAATATATAATATACAACATAACTTGAAATCAAAAGCAGTATATGTATACTACAACATTATCAGAGTACAGCACTTACAATACAGCGGAATACACAATAGCTACATAAATCCTGAAGCCTCCTGCTCCAAGCTCTCCAAGTATCTGTAAAATCCTGACTACTTGACTGCCCGTACAAATTTGGGCACCCAAGAGTTTAGGGAAAACAAAACAAAATAAACTCTGGGTCAGTCATGGGACTGGTGTGAGTAAACTCAAATCATATGGTTTAACTTTTCAAAATCCTTTCAAAAGAAAAGATAATCGTAAGACCGATCCACACATAAACACGGACGGTTTTTATCTTACGATAACCCAAAACACTTGTGGAAATCATATATTATCTGATATTATAATAATGTCTAATCACAAGTAATTAGCAATCTAGCAGAACGCTTGCATCTCACGCTCCACGTATATAGTATATAATCAAAAACCGCGGGCGCTTATTGGAGATTGGATTCCAACTTGACAAGGTAGGGGACCACCTTCCGAACGTGTATCTCTAGAGGCAAATACACTGGGTTCAACAAGAACATCTTGCAACCCGGCCCACACATGACCGACCACTCATTTCGCTTGAGTGTATCGAATGTATATCACCAACGGTTGGGATCAGCAACCGTCTCCCGAATGGGACAGCATCGATAGATTTAAGAACAAAAGGAATTTCTCTAGATAGGTGATCATACACCCTACTTCGGAGCGACCGACTTAGCCATGCTGCCTGCCCGATTTTTGTCATTTCCCGGTTGATGAGGCTTGAGGTCATAACGTATCTTTTGACAGATCACACCTCCATTACTTTGAATGCCACATCGTCATACCCGCCAAATCACAAATTGATTTCACCAAAAATACCACGGGTATAAAGCTAAGAGAAACGAATTCCTCCGCCACCAAACGTAAGTACGTTTGAAGAGATCAACTTACGCGATCCTTTGAATATACTCTGTCAGACATTCTTCCACTCACGTTTGTCCTGGGACTGGACAAACCGAAGGCACTATTCTGTAAACAGAATAGCCCTTGCATAACTCCGTCTTCAAAATATTTCAGCATACTTGATTCGCAACGCTTATGCCAATACGGAGTGGTTCTCTGGATAATAATCCAACCGGTCTCTCCATATTAACAACGTAAAATGGTCAAAACTTTGATAGTCGGTGAGTTAACTATCAAACGAAAACATGTCGGTGTGCAAACAACGATATTATTTCCCGAAGGAAATTCTATCGAACGATCATCATTTCATTCATCCGTCCATTTCCCTATTCCTGTTGTTTAATGTTTCTTATTCACTATATTTAGAAAATATATATCATTATCATTGGAAAACATTTCCAGCTCTTGTTTCTATATTCAGAAAACAATTCTGCTTCTCATTTGGAAAACATTTCCAAATCTCCTTCATTTGACTAAACAGATGTTTGAATAAACATCACTATGCCAAATCTCCTTCATTTGGTTTCCACTTAACCACTTTTCACCATCGAATCTTAACCATTTCTTAGTTAAAAACGAAGTCAATCAAGTTGGGGTATAGTTACCTCTCAGACCTTAACTGAACAACATTTCTAACTTCGAAATAGGAAAAGTTCATTTTTCTAAATCTTTAACACTTCTTTACGACATCCTCGGATTTTATTTACAAATCCGCTTCTCGTACGGAAAAACACTTGATTATAACAATGGTGTTATAATCCCCTGCATCCGAATTATAATGACTTTATAAATACTTTGATTTTTTTAACTCGAATAAATAACGAACTAAATTATTAACTCATACTCGGTTAACTCTAAGCTGTAACTCTTATTCAATTTATTCTTATTCTATTTGACTCTTACTGGACTAACCCTTGTTCAGATAACTCGGTCTGATTTACTCGTTTTGACCCACTTACTTGATCAGTTCAAATGGACTAACTCAGCTTAATTAACTCGACTAAATTACTTTTATCAATTAACTAATATTTGACTTGACACCATTCGCTCGACTCTAGATCGCAGCGATCACAATGGTTACGCCTGATTCCCTCAGGAAACATCCGACCGCCTTAGGCTATCTGCAGCCCTGCGAATTACGCTAGCAGTCGTGCTCACTGGTAGCTTATCTTAAATGACTACTTCTGTTTAACTCTATCTCGAATAACTAAATTCGAGCAAATCTAATTGATTAACTAATATTCCATCATCCCTCATTCGATTACTATATCGGATAACTCTAGTTCGATTAGACTCTAATCGATTAACTCTAATTGGTTAACTCTAACTAACTAACTCTAAATGTTTACTCCAACGGTTTAACTTTACGGCTTAACCCTAACGGTTTAACTCTAACAGTTCAACTCTAATAGTTTAACTTTAACGGTTGATCTCAATCAATTTGTTTTATTGGATTAACTCTCTTGGCTCAACCCATTTCAAATAACAAATATTCAATAAACTCCCTTTCGAATAAACTGATATTCGATAGCTTTACTTCGAATAACTCTTATTCGATAATTCTCTTTCATACATATTCAGTTTCAAATACCGATGTGTAAATCGATTTTTACTTCTCTATATAAGTCTTGACTTATATACTCTATTTACCCAAAGATAAATAACTAAATTAATCTATAAAACTTTATTTATAAATTAACCTTCTCACTTTATCTGTTAAAACAGATCTCTCTTAAATTCTCACTTCGAATTCATATTCTGTTTACCCGTGTGCGAAGCACGGGCCTGAATTCTTCCTAGTGTAAAATTCTCCTTTATTACACTTTTATCCATTTTCAAGTACTTCAATATTCTATTTATTTTTCTAAATAAATAATTACTTTTCATAACTCAGTTTATGTTCTAGATAAATATCTCTTTCCTTATTTCGTTTGAAAATGTTTACAAATATTCTTATTATTTCTATTTGTAATTGTTTTACAAATATTCCTTTTTCTATTTTATTTGTAAATGATTTACAAATATTTTCCCTTTTCCATATATTTTTATTTGCAAATGATTTGCAATATTTCCCTATTCCTTATTTCCTCCAATAATTTCCTTTATATTGATTTACAAATATATTTTTCCTCTACATTGGTTTACCAATATTTTTCCTTTATTTTGATTTTACAAATATGATTTTTCCTTTATAAACCCTTTTCCCTTTATATATAAAATCCGTTGTTTTTATATAAATAATCTAATTTCAAATATAATTTGAAAATCTCCCTTTTCACTTTCTCGTATCACTTACGGTGTAAAATATCCAATCAAAATGATCGGTCATAATCCAAACACACAGAATCAATAACGGATGATATAACACATCATATATCAAAATATATGAAAAGCGGTAAATAAATGTTGAGGAACCCAGTTGGGTCCCTCCGACCTGTTTCCCTGCATCCACAGATGTTAGTCAACATATATAGCATGAAGGTAAAATATTCTGATAATCAGAATCAATACTTCGATACGATTTATATATATCGTTATCGATGATTTCAAACAACTGACTAGCAGTTTCAACCAAACAACCAATACACAGCAAATCAGCCAATATTTATCAATTCTAAAAATACTTTATAAAAATTAAAGTGTTCAGAGTTAGTGAGAATTACTCACATTTGCGCGTTAACCGAAAAATATCGGTTTGCGTTCGATGTTTGAGACGGACAATTTATTTCGCCATAAATTGTAACGAGCTCCGATGGACTTCCAGTCAGCTTCATTGTGAAGCTCTCGTTCATATGGTCCCAACGGATCCGACCGTTCGCAAAACTGATAACGTATGAGTAAGTTATTACCGTTACAAACTAATACACTTTTAATTGAAATAAAACTTAGAATTTAAATCATTGGGCCTCACCAATTTAACAGCCCGGCCCATCCTCATCCTTGAACACCCGAGCCCACCCACTTCATCTCCCCCAACTGAAAATACGTCGGTCTCAGCAAACTTCCACAGTCCATTCAAATCTTCTAGGCTCGTTCATCCTTCCTTCTTCATAAAATTGAAACCGAGCTTTACTTCCGATGTTCACCAGAGTTTATCTCCTCTTGACACTGTCCTCTTCGTCACCTCCATTTCAAACTCGTCGCCCTCCTCCCCATTCCGTCCTCCGTCCAGATCCACGCTTCAGGGAATCGCCCCCCTCCAAAAGCAATCGCACCCTACCAAAACTACCCCGGTACCTGCGCCTTAGCCTCCCGAATCCAATGCCACCATCACCTCCTCCTATCTCCGCCTCAAACGATGCCAAAACCTTGCCCTAGGTCCTACTGCCTAACTCGAGCTCGACGAAAACATGATCGCATCCCACAAATTGGACACCAGAACGAAGAGAAAGTCCTAGAGGTCACCATACCTGAGTTTAGGAATTTATGGGATTTTATTTGGATTATAATTGATTTTAGAAGGGGATGGTTTTACTGTGGAGAACAAGAAAGTGACGGCGCAAGTTTTGGCTGTGGAGATTAGGTTTAGGGAGAATGAGGTATTTTATAGTGAAGCAATATTATTTTTTTTATTCGAATATTTAATTTTATTTTAAGCAAACGCTATTTTTAATCGTCCTCTAAAATTCCTGTGACCACATACGACACTCAAAAATTATGAAAATTGACATGTAGCCACAGTTCGACATTACGGACCCAACGAAACTTGTTTCGTCGAATTCCGACTTCGTATGCTCACACAGCGTATTTTTAACCGTTGAAATACTGGTTGTTTTTCACTCTAAAAATCCGTACGGTCACACAGTGACTCTAAAAATCACGAAACTTGACATCTAACAACTATTTGACATTGCAGGTCCAACAAAATTAGTTTCGTTGAAATCCGACTTCGTTTGCAAAAGTGGCTATTTTTAAAGTCCTAAATAGCCCTTTTAAATACATAAATATATTTAAAAACAGTTAAATTTAATATTTAAAAATAAATATTATCGTATATATTTTGTAAATATAGAATTTCAAAGAAAAATCGAATAAGATTTGAAATATAGAATTTCAAAAGAAGAATTGAAATATGAAATTTGACTAGAGATTTGAAATGAAATTCAAATATGAAATTTGAATAAAGATTCGAATAGAAATTCAAGTATTGAATTTGAACATGGGATTGAATATAGAAATTCAAATAGAGATTTGAATATTGAATTTCAAAATAGAATTTGAAATAAACTTTGGAAATAGGATTTCAAAGTAGGATTGAAATAGGATTTCAAAATAAGAAATACAAATAGTTTTGAAAGGGAATTTGAATTCAAAGGAGTTCAACTGGATTTGAAATAAGGGAAATTCAAATGAGATTTAAATAATGGGTTTTACCGAAGAGGAATTAAATATAAAGAATTTGAATAGAACTCAAATGGTATTAAATATAAGAGTTCAAACAAAACTCAAATGGAGTTTAAATAGAAAGAATTTGAATAAGAGGAATTCAAAGTGATTTGAAACATGGTATTTGGATTCAAAGAAATTAAAATGTGATATTTGAAGTTCAAAGTAAAAATGAGTTTAAATAGTTGAAGTTCAAATGGATTAAAAATGGAATTTGGATTCAAATAGTTGAAATAGAATTTGAATATAGAATTTGAATCGAATTGGAATTTGAATATAGATTTCAAATAAAAATGAAATAGAATATCAGAGATATTTGTTGAGTTGGGAAAAATGGTTTGATATATATTTAAAATATATCAGAATGGAGTTGAATTTATATAACCGAAGTTTTAAAAGTTTATATATATAATTATAATTAAAACGAACTCGCCGCAGCGCTGCAGTTCGTAAAATAGCGATTCGAACTTCAATTGAATATACAGAACTCAATTGAAGTCGGAATTCTTCGAAACAAGAAACGTCAGGACCAGTTTGATAATAGTTTTCTAATGAAGGAGAAAAATCTGGATTTCGTCGTATAGATTTTGAGTTATGTCAAAATCAAATTTTCAGAAAAACAGCGCCAGAATCGTTTTAAAACCATAATGGTTTATTTAATATTATAAAAGGATTTTTAAGCAAATAAAATCCGAAGTTCGATTTAGAAAATTTCAGAGTGAGTTGTAAAATATATGCGAATTCAAGTTGTGTAAATGAATATGATTTTTGAAACAGAAATCAGATTTTGACTTTGAATAGAATTAACTAATTCGAATAGTAATTAGTAAAGGAGATGTTGAATTGACATTAGGCCTTAATAAGTGAATTCGATTTGAGAATTTATATTCGAAATAGAAAAGTGAACTAGAATTAAAATCGAAGTTCAAATTAGTTATGAACGAGTTAAACATTTTGTTTGAACATGTTATGTTCAACAAAGAAGTGAAATAGGCAAAATGACTAATTAAAGAATAAATGGGCGAAACTGAATCAAATGTTATGTGTACTCTGATGATGGTATGTATATATGTACCAAACAGATTGTATTTCAAAGCTTATGTTATATAATATATTTTATTCGTTCCGCTGTGAGTTTGTGATCTTCGTTTTCTTCTATTCTAAGTTTTCTATCTTATCTATTCTCACCCTCTATCTTCTTTCTATTAATGAGTCGTATTTCTGTGCAATTTGAGTTGGACGTGCTTCTGTTTAACTCTATCAATGAAGGCACATCTAAGCTTCTTTTATGATCTCGTGATCAAGATGAAGACTGTTGACTTGAAAGTGGATGAGGAGCAAAAAGCAATGATATTTTGTGTTCTCTTCCGGAGCGATACACAGGTTTCGCTAACAGTCTTATCTATGCCAGAGATACACTAACAGTAGATGATGTGAAGGCAGGTATTCTATCTTAGGACTTGAGGGATCAGATGAAGGGGTTGAGTGAAGGTAGAGGAGAAAGTAGTACAGAAGCCTTATTAGCTGGTAGGGAGAAAGGGGAGAAGAAGAAGAAAACAAAGTCAAGAGATGGGAAGTGCTACATTTGCAAGAAACCAGGCCATTGGAAGAGAGATTGTCCGGACTCGAAGAAAAAGATTGTAGCTAGAAATTCATCGGTTGCGATGGAGGAATTTTTGTCTGATGACTTGTTGACAGCGGTAGTATCAGATGTATCAGACCATTGGGTGCTAGATACGGGGGCCTTTTTTCATATGACACCTAATAAGAATTATTTCAATTCTTTTAAAAGAAAAAGAGGGAAACTAATTCTTATAGGAAATGATGCTAGTTGTAGAGTCATGGGCGAAGGAACTGTGCAGATTCGCATGTATGACGGGGTAATACGCACTTTAACAGGTGTCCGTTATGTTCCAGGTCTTCGGAAGTCAATGATATCTCTTGGGCAGTTGGCATTGAAAGGATGCGAAGTGACTATTGATAAGGATAGTCTAAGGGTTTCTAAGGGTGCATTTGTAGTGATAAAGGGAGATATGTTTCATAATTTGTATCTCCTGAAGGGAAGCACTGTACTTGGAGAGTCAAGGGTTGGAGCCTACAGTTCTTGTGGAGAAGATGTCAAAGCTAGGCATACGAGAAGGGACTTTGAGTTTCTGCATAGGCAGAATATGATCAAAGGGAAAAGCTTCAACAAGGTAGGATTTTGCCAAGAGGATGTGCTTGATAAGCGGAAGAAGGGATCGTCTGAAGTTGGTCAGAGATCAAAGGAGAAAGCAGTGGATATGCATAAGTCTTTGCAGACTGCTAAGTTCGGGCGTTGCTCGAACTGGAATCGCTTATCAAAATGCTAGGTGCCACGTGGTGGCACGGTGTGGGGAGAGGGTTGAGATGGTTCATGGAGACGTTTGTTTTCATGATGAAGATTGATGGCTCTTACTTGAAGGGGTTACTTTGTACACTTTGTTGGCAGGCGGTGGCGTTGCCGGAGTTTGTTAACAAAGTGCAATGGGTGATGGTCATGTCGAAGCTCATTGGGGGAAGTAACCATGTTGTCTTGTCCGAGAAGATGCTAAGAGTAAGAGGATGTAGGTGGAGTTGGTATGCTTTCAAGGAAATATAGTATCAAAGTGGAGATTGTTAGAATTTGTGATACAATATTTCCATTTGCTGAAGATTGGAGGATATTATTGATTATGGTGATAGAATATTTCCAGTTAGAGAAGATTTGGGAATACAATATTTCCAATTTGCAGAAGATTTGGAAGCTATCAAACATTTATTTCTCTTTTATTTGTAAAAGGGATAGGCAATAAATTACCTACATAAGTGGAAGGATTCGAAGAAGGTTTCTTTTTGGGATAGTGAAGTAAGGAATTAATTCCCTAATTGGTGGGTTAAATAAGGAAGCCTATCAGGAGAATTGGAGAATTAATTAGGCATTGATTTATATTATAAATCAATTGCTTCAACCCTAAGCATTAATCCTTATATAAGGATAGGGATTAGGTGAATGTATCATCATCTCAAAAATGTGAGTTGTGTCATCTCTAAAAGTTCTTCTTCTTCCCTACTATCAGTCTTGTAATTTTTCTTATTGAGAAAAGTAATAAAATCTCCTCTCCCCAAGTGGATGTACACTAACAAGACGTTAGTGGAACCACTATAAACCTCTTGTGTTATTTCTTTTATTGCTAGATCTGTGATTACTTTGCTGGTGTTATCTGTTGTTTGTTTTGCCTCACCATCAATCCGTTCCTATTTTTTTCTCTCAACAATTGGTATCAGAGCTACGAGGTTGATTGAGAAAGGGTGTTAGGCATTATGGCTGGAGATAAGGAGAATTTAGCAATTGTATCAAGGCCGTATGTCAAAGGGACATATATGGCAGCAGGATCCCAGTTAGCAATAGAAAGATGGAATGGGGATAAAGACTTCGAGAAGTGGCAATGGAGGATGAAAGCTGTATTGATGAGGAATAATGTTCATCCTGTGGTATTTGCTCCTAAGGAGTTGACGGATGATATTTCAGCCGTGGAAAGAAAGGAGATGGAGCTATGGGCATTGCAGACTATCATCTGGCCTTCATCGAATTTATTGTCTAGTTGTACATTTTACTCGTCTTTAGAGGTAATTTAATGGCATTTTGTTGATATTAAAGTAATCTTTTGAGATTAAATATGTTGGTCCAAACTATTCTATGTTGTGTTCGGTTGATCACCAATAAAACAATTTTTATTATTTGAAACCGACCTTAATTCTATTAGGCAACCATAACTAATATTAAAAATGTTCCATGATTTAAATACTGACATTTCCCTTTTCAATGTTAAGGAATTAATTTTTAATCATCTTGGATCATCTAAAATCTAAATAAACAAAATATACATAAATTATTTACAAAAAAGTCCATTTTCTAGTTATTGTTTTTAAATACACCAACACCACTTCAATTACTGTATAATTTTCCTTCATATAGTTGAGATTGCTTCATGTATTAGTTGAAACTGCTTCGAATATTGTTTCACTTACACTATTTTTGTTCTTATTTTCATGTTAGTTTAATCATCATGTTATTTTTTTGACATGGATAAAAAAAGTAGAATTGTCTCAACATCAACTATATGTTCTCTACATTCAACTAAAAAACCAAATATTTTTTCTATGGGCTGATTTTATCTTAGTGCGTAAGCTCACAGTTGATGAACTAAAATTAGACTTCTGATTGAGGTTAATATTTGGTAATTATTTTTCATTCTTGTGAACATGTATGCTATGCATAGGGGTGAGCAATATTCGGTTCAAACCGAATTAACCGACCAAACCGATTCACTTCGGTCGGTTCGGTTTTAAAACTAAATCAGTTTTAATTCGGTTTGTAAAATAAATTTATTTGGTTATCGGTTTAACCAAATTAACCGAACTTTTAATTTATTACCTAATTTTTCGATATTGTAGTACTTCAAATAATTAGTTTAGTCATATAATACAAAGGCATTTGTGGAAAATAGATCAAATCTTATTATAAACATAAAATTTACTACATAAAATTTCTCTAAACATGAATTTTTATTGTACTTTGAGTGAATCCATCATTTGAATAATAATAAATCCTTCAAATTTGGTTAAATCGGTTTCCGACCGAATTAACCGAAATTAATTTGGTTCGGTTCGGTTTGGAAAATTTTCGGTTTTATTTCGGTTTGAGATTTTTTACGTCCAAACCAACCGAACCGACCGAACGCTCACCCCTGGCTATGCACATATGACATTCTTACTCTGTAAACCTCCTACTGCTTCCTTAAAGTTATAGTATCTTGATTTGGTGTTATCTTTGAGTCACTTTCTATTTTTCTTTTTTTTGGCAGAGCCGACCGATTTTTATAGTGTTTCGTAACACTTTTTTATTTATTAAAAAATAAAAGGTACAATGAAGTGCAGGTGATATGTGATGCACATATCAACTAGTGGTTTTTAAGGTGGACCGTCCACCAAATCTCTTACAACGTACATCAACTAAAATCATCCTACCTTACATGGTATAGCATACATATTGACTTGTAATGGAGACACGTTACAAGTACCTGGCATAAGAAGCAAGACTTCTAACCAGCTTCATGTACGTTCTTCATCATCTCTTTCTTCATTCTACGAGTAATGGGTGTCTTTGGTAGCGCTTTCTCAGTAGATCTCGTAGATACCTGATCACACAGTATATCAAGGGGCCTAGGCTTGTGCCCCGGTGGGGGAGCAATGTTCTCGTATGGGGATTTACCACCGGCATTGGGTATATCTGAAGGGGTTGTTTGTCTGAGTTGATACTCTCTGATATTCCTCTTAAGCAACTCAATTATGCTTTTAGTCCCGTCTTTTTTGAGCTCGCCAGTTTTTAATTTCGGTAGGATATTATTGCATTCACTGAGTTTCTGATGTAAAGAAGAAATCCTATTTGAACTGTTACCTTCTTCGGCCAAATCCTTATTCAACAATTCTGATAGCTGGTCAATAAGAGGACACAGTTCTTCTTCCTCATTCATGTCTTCATTGCTAGTTGGGCTTGCCTCCTGCCAAACGTTTAGATTGAAATTTTGCTGTAGAAAAACATCCAATGGCTTGAGAAGATATTGCTCTGATTCAGACAATTCTTTGTTCTCATGAACATCCCGCTTAGTATTGTCATCAGTTAGATCAACAACTAAATTCACCTCACCATATTGGCAAGTCACAGCAGCATCTTCACTGTTCTCTCCGGTGCTCTTTATATTACTTAATTCTGTGCCAAAAGTAAGCACTTCATCAACCAATTCAGTCATCTTTGTTAAACTACCCTCATTACCTATATGCACATCGAATTGCCTTACTTCTCCTTCTTCTACTTCCGTAACACTTGCTTTGCATCCCGAGTCTTTTCCAGCGATGTCATTTTGCATAGCTATACCTGCTTGCACGAAGACAGGACCTACGGTTGCTTCATTAAAAATTGGTAAAGGAATGTCTAGATATCCATCACAGTCACTTGCCACCTCTTCATATTCCCCATCTTCAACTACAGTAGACAAATTTTGGACCTCAGTTTCAAAATTTGTCTGAGTTTCAGCCATCGTGTCCAAGTTGTCAGAGAGCACATTGAAGCTATTGACACTGGCTTGACCAATATCATTACTCACGATATTATTGCCATGCTCGTTACTCACTGTTTCTTGCATACAAGTGTTGGTATTGCTAACTGCACTGTTCTTCCTACCGACTACCTTTGTCCACGTTTGTTTGATGCTAGCTGGGTTGTTAGACCTCCCCGTTGGTTCTTTGTTTATTCCTCCACCATTGTTGTTTGCATTCCGATAATCTTTCTCCTTATTTTTCTCACTACCAACGATGGTTTCTCCTCTGTAAACATTAGATTTGCCACTTCCTACAAGAGAGCAGTTCTCATATTTATGTCCAAAGCTTTTGCAGCCGTCACAAATATCTGGCCTCCATACATATTCAACATAAACTAACTGTTCGGTATCATCAGGAAGCATTACTGGAAACTCATGTGGCAGCAGGCTATCAGGCGTAACTTCTACCAAGCATTTCGCAAACGACAATCGGTCTAAGGATTCAGTCGCCGCATCCATACAAACAAATCTACCAATATGAGTTGCAAGCCAACTTATCCCAGGTTTCGACCAAGCATATAAAGGTAAATTCGAAAGTTTAATCCATACAGGTACGTTTCTAATGGTACTGGATCCTGCATTGCAATCCCATGGTTTTAAAATAAAAAGCTTGTTGCGAATGAAGACAGGGTCTGCGCAGAGAATCCTTTTTCTATCTTCTGGATCAGAAAGTAAAAAGAGGAAAGTTTTACCGGTTGATTTGATCTTAATCCCACCCGAAGGCTTCCATAAATTCTGCAAGTGGTTCGACACAACTGTGTAAGAAAGTGGCGCATCCAGAAAGAAGCCAACGAGATAGTTTCGCCAGACTTCTTTTCCAGCTTCGTAAATATTTATATTTGATTTGATTCGTGTTTCAAAGAAGAAACATGCAATGAATGGCTACAAGGAAACGGTAAGCTTTGATGAGCTCTGCAATGTAGAGAATGCGTATCCTATTTTTGCGCAGAAAAGTTATGAAAATCCACGAGAAGCAACCGAACATGATTCAGTTACTTTTATCATGCATGTAGAAGCACGTGAAGCTGGAAGTATATTTGAAGGGCCATCGCCCAGTAACTTGAATATATATATGTGACGACAACATCGAATGTAGTAGTAGATAGTTAGGCAACATACTGCCCTATTGAAGATCCTAACGTGCCAAGTGAGTACATAATTTGCCTTGGTTATTTGTACAGTGCTGCATGGATGGAACACTGGTTCATTTAACTTTACCTTATACAATTTAACAAGTGCACCATTTGATTACATGCACACCACGATTTTCATTGTATATTCAGCGAGACTCGCAATTTGAAGAATGAAACCGTAGGCAAACAATATGAATTTGTGAGAAGGAAGACCTATAATAACCGTAGTAAGTATGGTCGCGAATCTCATGTTATGGAATATGGAGGCATGCATGTCAAATCCAAGCATGCATATAAAATCTATGCACATATGGGGCTCATCAAAGCTTACCATTTCCTCTATTTTATGAAAAAAGTAGTATACCAGTATAATAAACAGATGAAATATACCTCCGTTTTTTGTTTTCCATGCCAGTATATGCACACAACAGGTATAATTGGAGAACCCATCTGTTACAATGTATCTCTGTTTTGTTTTGTTTCACTATGAATGTTTTGCTGTCAAAATGACATATAAATGATTGAGAGGACTAAACTCAAGGGACAGTAATTGTATCAATTAAAATGGATACATTCATTACAATTTAGGATAACTTATAATTTATATATAATTTATACAAGAATGACTTGACCCTATAGCTTTCTTGAATGTAAATACCATAGCTTGTGCCATCTTTAAAGTTAGTTTGCAATATAAAAGCTAATGCAGGAAGACGTAAAAATCCATTCTGTCAAAGTTAGTTTGCAATATCTTTATAATGAAACATATTATAAAAATCCTACAGTAAAGTGATTCTATTATGCTCCTCTTTATATAGTCCATAAGGGTAAAGGCGAAGCATGTAGATTTCGGTGATACCATCCATTCTGTCAAGAATCAATGTTTTTCTTGTTAATCCTTACACCAATATTCTCGTGGGATATCCAACTGTAAATTAATCAAATGCTTTTTAAATTAATATAATGTTCACCAGCTCAAAATACTCAACGCTAGTAGCACAATAAGACTTGGCCATAGCTTCAATCTTTTCTTTGATGTTACTCTCCAACGGATACAAGAACTTAGGTGGCCCTATCCAGCTCTTGCATGCTTTTTCCACCACTGTACCCAGATCAACCTACAACATCTATCAAAATATAAACCATCCAGAAAAGGTTTAAAAAACAAATAAAATATTAAAGACTTGTGTGTGCATTGATCGAAATGCAAATTTTATCCAGTGAGAAATGTACATGGCGCTGTGGGAACGGATTCAGCGACGAACGAATTCAGGGACGATGTAGAACTTCCTGAATTACCTCTTTATCCGAATTTCAAAGCCCTAATTCCCAATCCCAGTTTAATTTTCCCCCCATTCCGTTTAATATGCAGTTTTTCTTTCTCCCTCATTTTGATTTCGTGATTTCTATTAAGTAAGAAGAGTACGGTTTGCAAATATATAAATATGTAACGAAAATCATAAATCAGAATCCTTTAGCCGACGATTTAGGGTTTGAACAAGACCATTGGATCTGGAAATTTTGGGGGTAAGAACGAAACCAAAAGAAAAGCGGGTGAATGAAAAATAAAAGCGGGAAATAGAAATAATGGAGTATTTGATTGATGGTGTTGATTGATGGTTGAGATTTTATTATATGGCGTGGATCGCTGATGTGTAAAATTTTATTATTATTTTTAATTTTAAAGATCTACTATAATAACATTATATAAAATGTTGCATCGTGGTATACTTGTTTAGCTAGAGCAACACATTTTTACGGCTAAGATAACATCAAAAATAGAACGTTGCAATAGGACCTAAATATTATAGCTATCGGGACATTTTGGATGCTACACCTTGCAAATTCGTTGCATTATGCCGTGTATGGCGTAGTGATACCATCACAAAAGCTTTACGAAAAGGATAAGAGTTGAATACATATTGTTGGCCTACTTTGTGACTAGGCTACACAAAGTCTAGACATGACGATAACCCAAACAAAGAAGAAAAGACTATGAGTTTTCGAAGTCCATAGCATCAATTCGAGATGTTTGAATCGATCTCGATCCGTGTACAATGGAACCAGCTGAAACTCAGGGCTAACGATCAGATAGAGTAGAGAAAAAGTCCCTCGGATCGGGTAAGGTAAAGCACAAGTGGGTTGGGATAAATGGAGAAGGCACCAGTTCGAGTAAAGGCAGAATCGTCTCCGGGTCGAGTATGAAAGATCTGAACCGATCGCATCTTGAGGCTGATCAATGGATGCCTTCGGTTCGGGTCGCATGAAGGCCGATCCGACTCCATGGCCACCACCTTGAAGTAGTTACACCCATTCAAATAAGGACTAAGTCTCATGCCTAAGGAATAGGATCAGATGTTACCTCAGACCCACGTACTGAAGCCCATTTCGCCACTTTCTCCACTGCTTGCGAGTTTCCCTCTGATGCTGCCACGTGGCCACTCAGCCCTAACCAACTCTATGCCTATAAATACATGTTCATTCACCATTTTCAGGGATTTTTGACACTTAGTTTGTTCATGGCCGCTATGGCCAATATTCCTCCATAGAAAATCACCATCTCCTCCAATAGAATCCATGAATTCAGAGAGACAAATTCATTGTAATCGAGTACTTGAGTGATTCAAAGCCTTGTAATTGTAATTTATGTTGAATAAAGAAACTATGAAGTGGATGTAGGCTCTTTAACGCGAAACCACTATAAATCTCGTGTGTCTGACTGCTTTTCTACGTTTTATGATTATATTCTTCATTATTCTCTACAAATTCTAGTCAACTAGGTTTAATACCACTTTTTTGTCTAACATTTGGTGCTTTCATTGAGAAATGACTGATTCACAATCATAGATCTTCTCATCTACTAATGGATGTCATAGTTCATTGATGGAAGATCCATAACTGACCTACTCAATTCACTGATTAATGAAAGGCACAGATGTTCATAGCGGTACAATAATGGTTCGTTGGTTACTCAAATCACTGATTCCGGATTGTTTGAACATTGGTCCGGATAGAGCAGATGTGCAGATCATTAGTTCAGATTGAGTCTGCTAGAGTCAAACAAATTTGGATCGGATCGCCCCCCACAAACCGCGAACTACAAAAAAACAGAGATAAAAAGGCACTTGATTCTAGAGCAAGTCAAATGGTTTGACCGCACCCGGAGAGGCTTGGCTGACCCGACCCGCAGCGACTTCCTTGACTCGACCTGGAGAGGTTTGGCCGATCCAACCCGAAGAGATGCACTCGGCCTACAACACAAAAAGTAATGGTGAATAGTAGTCACGATCCGACCTAGAAAAATGCCAGTTTTTGGAAAAAAACACATTTTTTTGATCATTTCAAAAAAGACTCCGACCTCCAAAATCGAATGAATCGGGCTCCCCGGACCCCCATCGTCGCTGCACCCGGACCAACTGATGGCTTGCCTTCGGCTCGGAGCATGCCTCACCTTCGGCTCAGTGTATATTTTGGCCAACTGCAATCATCAAAGCTTGTCAATGCAGATTGGATGGATAGTATGAGAATATCACAGCAAAATGGCAATGGCTGAGATTCTTCCAAGTGCCATGGACCCTATTTACTGACATTCCTCAATGCATGGATTTCTTGAGCAGATTCAACATGTTAACTATGACTGTATACAAGGGAAAGGTTGTTTCCTGGCAGCCTCCTTTCTCAGGGTTCTGATGGTGTATAAACTTCACCAATGCAATTGATGCTTGATAGAGTAGTGATCACTTGGCTTACATGGCTTAAACCCATTCAACCAGCGGAGTCCCAAATGACATTGATATGGAGCAGTCCAGGCCTTATTCCGAAGTCGACTTCGATATTTTTAGAGATGATAGTTCTCAAAGATGGGGTATTGGAAAGATTAAGGATCCCAACACTATAGAGCTACATTTCAGTTGTATGACGTAATGAAAGATATATGTCATGCGGTTCACTCCCTGAAGGACTTAGCTAACTTTTGCGATGCCTATTTGCAATTGACCACATCGATGACGATTGATTTCCGTCGGATAAGGGATAAATCAACATTTTGGTGCCCAGAGTTAGGTACCAGTTGGACCACCGCAGGCCATGATTGGACCTATAGATCCTTTCCCAGATGGTAGCAACCTTACTGCTCATCGTCTACCATGTGAGCTTGGCATAAAGATGAGAGCTTGAGATCAAAGTAGATATGAATCAACCGTTCGCTCTCTACTTCATACTTCCATTGTGACAGAACGCACGAACATTTTCTGAAGCTGTCTATTGGATGGATATGTGGCTTTAACGGCTCCACAACCACCCCAATCAGAGTGGTAGATTTGTTTGCAGAACTCGAGGAAGGAGACGGCAGAAGAGTATAGATCCTCTCATTTGTTGTTATGAATATTGATTCGCCATACAACACCTTCTCAGGTCGACCTACTCTAGCAAAATTCAAAGCTTGTATCGCTCCTTTGTGTGTACTATTAAAGTTCCCAACCAAAGCTGGAGTGAGAATGGTCCATGGAGACTAAGTTACTGGAAGAGCCAGCTATTTGGCAGAATGGAAGATGCTACACAATAGAGATGGCATGGAACCTAAGGATGCTTCCTCTCCTACAAAGGAGGCATTGACATAACAAGTAAAGGAAGCATCATGGAGGGAGTCACCCGACTACCTGTCTGAAGACATAGATCCCAAAGAGGATGAAGATGTGGGATACAAAAGGGAGACACTTAATGAAGCAGCCATTTATATTCCGATTAATAACGATGACCTGGGAAAGATACTGAAATACGAATTATCTTTTGGAACATCTTCAGACGAGGGAACTGACAGATTTTCTGTGATCCAATCTGGACGCATTTGCATAGACCTATGCCGACATGGGTGGGATCTCGCCGTTGATTATGAGTCATGCAGTGAACATAAATCCGAAGTACCACCTACTAAGCAAAAGAGGTGTATGCTGGACCCAGAGAGGTCGACTACCTTGAAAGAAGAAGTAAAGAAGTTGTGTGACACCCTCACATTCGTTAGTGTCACTCATTAAGAGAATGCATTAAGTTTCATGAAGCATTATAGCTAAACAGGAGCAGAAACATTACAAGACAGATATAAAATAGTAGTGGAATATTAAAACTTTTATTAAGCAGAAAACATCGTGGTTCAAAACATAGTTACATCATAAGTCTAAAATGCATAAAACCCAGTGTATCAATTTAAAACTTTTGTTTTGTACTAAAATCATCAGAGTATAATAAACATGAAAAGAGCATAATCCCTAAAATATAGCTATTGTATAGAAGATATGAAATCAAGAAGCACATCTAAGCATCTATGAAATCAAGCAGCATATCTAAGAATCTCCAAGTAGAAGGAAAGAAGAATCCCGATCAAGCTTGAGTATTCCCACCCTGAGAACCTTTGGGGGGAATCAAAAGAGAAAGAAGAGGAAACAAAATAAGTCAGACATAAAGTCTAGCGAGTCCAGTTACTTTTAGCATATAAATAGGTAAAAGCATCATGACAGGCACATAAACTGGATGAGAGAGATAACAGTATATAAGGCAGGTATGACAAGGTAAACAGGAGTCCCTAGCAAGTACAAGATGGTAGACTTAGGCGTACTTCTAGTGAGAGGTTTAACCCCATACAATAACAGGCATCCCAACAAAACATATGGAGGTTACCCCTAAGGATAATAACGGGCTCCTAAACATACCGGAGTCTAGGTGTACCCTAATTACTACCCCAATCGATTGGTTCCTAAACACACCGGAGTCTAGGATAATAACAGGCTCCTAAACATGCAATAGGATTTACCACTCCCTAAAGTGGCAACCCTTCATTTACAGGATATGCACAACAATATCTACTGATATCACACCGTCTTAACATCCCTTGTCTGGACCCATGCACGCACATGACCCCGTTGGAATGCGCTGCCCACACCGCAAACCTTCGTTTTGGATCTCTTACAATCATCCCAGTAAGCGTGCCCCGACTCCGACCTAGTTCGGAGTACTCGTTTGATACCTATATATGGGTTACTAACTGAAATGGGTCCCACACCCAAGATGATATAAGCTTCCCCCTAGGATTGCATCCCCACTACTAGGATTTCCACAGGTTATGCCATACCTGCGTAAAAGATTGCATAACCCTACAGGTCAATTTTATGGCCTATATATATAAGTATTACCCACCTCACTAAGATTTACTTAACCCTCCCACTGTTTCAAGAAAGTTTACTTAACCCCTACTCAAGTTAGCAGGTTCATGTAATCCTTATGGTTTTAAACAGGTTAAGTATTACAAGTTAACAGGTTATCCCCATTCACATTGACTTCTTTTCAATTTACCAAGTTCCACTTGCTTATTAATTTCATATATATATATATATCACTTAATTCATTTAAGCTTATTAATAAGCCCATCACATGTTATTCTCTAGACTGTAATCCAAGATTTGTAATCTACAATATATTATCCTTGGATTTTAATTAACTAAAGTAATCCACAATTATTCATTGTCTGATTCCAAAGTTACAATATCATGTTTTACTTAGTATGTAATTAAGTATAGTTCATCTCAATTCATCCGTTTTCTGTCTAACATGTCACTATAACTTGTCGTTGTTTACTTATTAACTCAGTTCCCTTAGCTAAGGTTTACTGATAAGTTATAATTTCCACTTGTCCCTAGGACAAGCCTACCTATTATATAACCTTCTCATTAATGTAATTAATTATAGTAGGTTACTATCATTCCCCTGTTTATTCTAATTCATTTCCATTAATCACAAATTATGCCATTTATTTCCATCTTTTTATATACATATATTCATACATATGTTTATGCATTTGACCTCTCACATTAAGTCTACAACTCATGGATGCTGGATATGTCGGTTGGGTCCAGGCAGACTTCTTCCACAAGTCAGACTAAACCTCGTGCCTTAGCACCATTACATGTTGATTTATGCACTTAGGCCCCTCATATTAGGTTTACCACTTTTGGATGTTGGATATGACAAGCGGTTCCGGGCAGGCTTCTACCACAAGTGTAATCTAACCTCGTGTCTAAACATGGTTATAGTTTCTAATTACTGTAAATCTAGGCATTTTCATTATTTAACAATTATCCTATTTCATTATAGATTTTCATGCCTCTTTTGCAAGTCGTATTTACCATGTACCATATGCACCAAATTAAGATTTTAATCACAGTTTGGTTTATTCCCAAAATCCATATTCATGTTTATTATGCCCAAAAAGTTCCCATCCGTTCAACGATACAAGTTATGCCCCGATTAATATTTAAGATACAGATTTTCCCCCCAAATTTAGATAAAGATACAGATTATGCCCCCAAATCCCAAGTTTTGGCTCAAGGTATAAATTATGCCCAACATTCCCAATCATGTTTTACAACAAGAATTATGCCCCAAATTAACCATTCCCAATCATTCCCAATTTCGCGTGTTCGTGTGTTTCAGCGATAGACCTAGGCTCGAAGGTAGCCTGGCTATAAAAACTAAAAGGGAAGAAGGGGGAGAAGAGAACAGGAATTGGAATAGCAAATAAACTGGCACAATATGACATAATTAGGCAAACTATCATAACATGCATAAGGTGACATCATTAGGCAAAACTAACATAATAGGCATAAGATGACATAATTAACAAAATAGGGATGTCATGACCAGGCATATGAGATCTAAACAGTGAATTAGATATTCAAATAGTGAAAGATCTGACATGATACAATTAGTCACAGGCTTAGATCCAATTCATAACATGTCAAGATTAACTTAGATACACAGGTTATGGCAGATCTGATATGATTTAAATAGTCATAGGCTTAGATCCAATTCATAACATGTCTGACTCACAGTGATTGGATCTAAGAAACAAAAGAATAATTGCAAATGTTGAAGCATAGATCTCTAGATTTGTCTAACTCTTGTTATAGAAGAAAAATAGGCTATTTTAATCTTGGCAAAGGCAGCATCTAGTTCTCAATTGTTTTTGAATGAATAAAACAATGAGAATGAGGTCTTATTTATAGCCTAGGGTCAACGAATATAGCTAAGAATTCAGTCCACATACGCAGGAATTAATCAGGTTTGGATCTGGAGGGGATTGTTCACACCCCTGTTATGGTGTCGACATGGGTGTCGACACCCCTATTGTGGTGTCGACCCATGCGTCGACACCCCTATGGTGGGGTCGCAACCCAACGGGCCGATCTCCCCTTTAAACTTCCCTCCTCTGATTTTGAAATATTTTGAATTGTTTTGACTAGCTTTGTGTATATATATATATATATATATATATATATATATATATATATATATATAATCCTCTTATGCGTATATAAACTTCTAGGCTTAATAACTTCTTCATACGGTGCTCGTTTTTCGCAAACCTAGGGTTTATCCTAAGCAGAATTCTGAGGCAAATGCAATAGCGCAGTCCGTTTTACATAATTCCCAATATTTAGTTAAGTATTCTATAGTTTATCATTTTAATGTGTTATAAAATTACGGGGTGTTACATTCTCCCCTACTTAAAGAATTTTGTCCCCGAAATCTCTAAGTCAAGAAGGAAGTCTATCCTAACATCCATTATCCATCTACTCATCCACCAATCACAAGCATCCATTGTCCTAAAAAGGTTTCTAATGATTTTATGAACATATGCAAAGGTGTGTGTATATGTCCTTATACTAATGCGAAAGATCAGGCGGTCAACTGATTTAGTTGACCTCCTTAAATGCATTGTAAGCTGATGTCATGAATCCAACATGTATGCAAATAATCCTATTATAACTTGCACTACAAAAAAATGACCCTATTACAACGGTGGAACACCATTGTAATATACAATTTACAACAGTGGGAAAACCATCGTGTATTAAGAAGTTGTAATAGACTAATATCTTTTACAACTTTTTTGCACTATTGCAACACCATTGTAATATGTATATTTTACAACTTTTTCCCACAGTTATAATAAACTTTATTACAACAATTATGCATTGTTGTAATAAAATCTACTACAACTGTTATGCACTGTTATGATTGACATTTGGATTTTAAACAAAATAAACCTCTTTTGCAACTGAAAAGAACAGTACACTAAATATAGCAATACGCCATAAGCAAATCTGATATTACAGTTATTTGCAAACTAATTTATTAAAATACTCAAATATTCAATATTACGAAAAATAAGTTTTATACAACATCGTTGTATTACAAACAGTAATTCAAAATCTTCAACAAGTGCTACAATTTTTATAAGAACCGGAAATTTACATGATCCTTTGGCTTGTGAGACTTTCATACTCAACTTGTAATGCTTGTGGAATATCAAAGTGTTACAATGGAACATGAGGCTCAATACCTGCAAGTATTGAAATCTCTTATTCTAATTTACAAATTTCAAAGAGACCAGATTACTGGAAAACTTCAGCTGTTAATACCATAGCTAACAAGTGCATCAATCAGATCGTTGTAGTATCGTAAACCTTTGGGATTTACAGGCCCTCTTCCATCTCCAAAAAGCATAATTATTACTATATATTTTTGATGTTAATGTTTACTATTTTTGTCCAGATAAAAATGAAACCAAGTGATTATTTTACCAGGAAGAAGCCGAAACCAAGATATTGAGAATCGGTAGGCAGCCAAACCTATATCATGCATCAACCTTACATCTTCTTGTGATTGTACAGAAGTCACAAATGATCAGTAAACAAAATAAAACAAGAAGACTGTGATTTATTTTCATTTGTACTAGGTGTACAGTGTTGTTCATTTGTATTGTATATCTCAAAAACTTTCCTTATTCCAAAGTTTTTATTTTTATTTATTTTAATAAAATTATACGCTGAAAACATACCTTGTATCGGTGATACTGATCAGCTGCTATATCTCCATTGCTGTCATTAACTATGGTCGTCCCTACTATGATATGAGTGGAAGTTCCGATAACATGATCTACTTCATTTTCTTAATGAGATACATTTGAGTACCACTGTTATCAACTATGGTTCGGCAAGATGACGATAAGGTAGACCCAGATGAAATGCATAAAAACAGTTGCTGAGAAAGAGGAAGGACATAAATAATAATAAATGGCCATATGCGTTCACCACTCTTATAACTTTTAATGTAAGGCCTGAACAACCATAGTAAGTTATAAACTTAACGATTGGTCAACAGACCAAATCAAGCATGTCTAACATTAGCTTTATCATCTTACAATGCAATATCAAGAAAGAATGATATGTTGAACATAAAGTAACAGTATGAAAGCAACAAAATCAGGGTTCAAGAACATCCTTGTAAACTGAGATCGCATTTTACATTTAGTACAATCCGAGCAAAGTAAATCATCTTCAAATAAGGTATGTGACAATATAGTTTGAAATGTGTTACATAAAGAAGAGTCTTTTTTGGCATTCACTAGGTTTTGTAAGCTGGCCAGATATACCAGGTTTATTGGTTTTGTCAAAAAGGGATATAATCTTTTATATTAGAGTATAAATTTAGCTGTGGATAAACAACAACATTGGAAACTAAGGTTTCAATCAAACTTTAATCTTAACAGTACATGACATCTTAGAAATCCCATAGAAAATAAGACACACCATAAACTTCGCCCATCACAAATTGAAAATGACATGAAAAGATCACCTAAGGTAGTTGGAGAGCAAAAACCTGGGAACACCACCGCATCTCAAAAGACAGAGCATAGCTTCACATAGTTGAGAAAGACAGTGGAATTCAAATGACAAGATAGCCATCCACCTGCAAAAACACCATGCAATCCGAATAAAAGACAGTTCATACATCAACATCAACACTCCATAGACCCAAAATAGGAAGACGCAAACTACCTTCCAAAAAAATCATAGCCAAACTCAGAAGTTAGATAATAACCAACACCAATAACATACCAAAAGCCTCTTCCTGCTGGAATCCGGTCACGCGTGACAGTCCATAGTTCAAAACAAAAGACCTCATGGTTAACAAACAACTCTAGAGCCGCGCAGATCATTAAAACACAGATCATCCAACAAAAACGGAAAACTGGAGGAATCAGTTCGAATCTGAACTGAGAGATAGGAGAACGAGACTGCGTAGTGATCACAGCAAGAAATCAGGCACGAAATCAGGTGCCTCGATTCTAGGAAGGGGACTTGCGATGGTTTGGCTGCCACAGGGAAGAACGGTTGTGAGGATTTCGAATTGGAAAAGGAAATAGGGAGGACGAATTGCAACTAAATAGGGTGGTTTGGGGAAGAAGCTGATTCGGTGGCCATTAAATTTCAACTTGGGTAAAATATATTTTGTTGAGTGAATGAAAAGAAGGGACGGTGAAAAAGTATTAACGGTGGATTGCTCAGTTAAATGCGCGCCTGCTTGTGGAGGGAGATTAAATTTTCACAGCATATTAAAAGCGGACGTGTGGTGGGGGAAACGGAAATTCCACCTAAGACTTGTTATAGGATGCATTTTCAATTGTCTATGCAATTTAGTTTTTTTCATGTAAATTGAACTACCAGTACCAAAATTTAAAGAAGCAAAAATTTATAAATTAGAATTAATGTAAAATTTTATGTTAAATATAATATGAATTTCTTAAGAATTAAATTTTTACTAAAATATTAAATATTATTTATTAATAATAGTTATTATTAATTATCACTAATTTTTTCTTAGTTATAATTGAATTTTAACTATTAAAAGTTAGTTATTATGTACATGTTACTGATTATTTACTATTAAATATTTAACAGTAATTATTAAAAAACTACTATCTATTAATAAAATCGTTTTAATTATTAATTACCAAAATTAATTACTAATATTAAATATTACTTCTTATTTATTACTTCTTAGTTATTAATATTAATGATTATTTCTTAATTATTTATTACTAAAATGAATTATTAATTATCTAACAATACCGATAACTTATTATTTAATATACTAGTTATTAATATTAATTATTAAAATTTATTTACTAATTATTGATTATTTAATAGAAATTATTAACATAATTAATTAATTATTATTATTATACTAATTACTAATTATAAAATGTTAATTGTTAAAACTGTCACTTATTACAACAGGTAAGAATGAAAAGTTGTAATAGGCCTTTATTACAACATTCACAATAAAAAAGTTGTTAGAAATATGTTTATTTCAACTTTAGTGAACTGGCTGTTGTAAAAAACATTTATTACAACTGTGCATTTTCCACCGTTGTAAAATGAAAGTTGTAATATAGTATTTTTGTTGTAGTGATGTAAGTTCTATATGTGTGCACAGTCATTCATCAAAATGCAACATCCATATGATGATACACCCACTTTCATCCATAAAAAGAAGAAAAAATGCACGCATATCCATATGTAGAATGAGAGTGATTAGGCCAATCTAGTGCCTAATGTGTGTGTATATGCGTCCACCAGCAACCACTAGCAAACACTTACATCCACTTGCATTCAACAAACATAACATGTCTCAAGCACATGTTTACATCCATGGGATTCCTACCTAAAGGTCGAAGATTAGATTGATAGGTCATACTTTAAACGATAGAAAAAAGCATGAATAAAAGCTTTTGAAAGGAAGTTAAGAATATACCCTTGAAAAGAAAAGGGTACGAAGCGCGAATCTTGTCTTCAGTTTCCCAAGTTGCGTCCTCTTGGTTATCTCCTCACTGAACCTTCATCAATTCGACCTCTCAGTTGCGTAGCTTCGTAACCTCCGATCCAAGAATACTGGTAGGAACTTGTCTAAATGTCGCCTTCTGTTCCACCTCTACTTTCTCAAGTATACTCGACTCAACTACTTCTGCTGTATCGTGCAAACATTTCTACAAATGAACATTCACTAATCTCTCTGGTAGCTTTACCCTATAAGCCATTTGAACTCTTAACTGTCTACCTTCATAACATACTACCCTTTCGTCTTGCATCGGAACCATACCAAGCTCTGTACCACATGCATCACTGTATACTATGAACACTTTGTTCCCATCAGGAAAAGTCAAGACTAGGGCTGTTGTCAGAGCCCTCTTCAATCGCTGGAAAACATCGTCACAATCTACATTCCAAGAGAATGTTAGATTCTTCTTTGTCATCCTAGTGACTGGGGCCAATATCTTTGCGAAGTCCTTAATGAACCTGCTATAATAGCCTGCCAATCCAAGAAAACTTCCCACCTCCATTGCATTCTTTGGGATTTGCCAATCTTGAATTACAGCTACATTTGCGGGATCCACTGCTATCCCATCTTTAGAGACTACATGCCCTAGAAATCTCACTTCTTTTCTCCAAAAATAACATTTGGAGAATTTCGCCCTAAACTGGCGCGCACAGAGAGTTTTCATAACCTCCCTCAAAAGTAGGGCATGTTCTTCCTCATTCTTCGAGAAAATCAAGATGTCATCAACAAAGACCACAGCAAACTTGTTTAGGAACTCCCAAAACATCCTAATCATTGGATCAACAAAATAGGTAGGTGCATTCATCAACCCAAAAGGCATAACGAACCACTCGAAGAAAACATCTGGAGTTCTAAAGGCAGTCTTGTCTATACTGTCCTCGGTCACCCTCAACTAATGAAACCCCATGGCCAATCCTAACTTAGAGAAAGCAGATGCGCCAACAGGCTAGTCAAATAGATCATCTATCCTCGAAGGTGGGTGTCTGTTCTTTTTGGTGAGTTTACTCGACTCTAATCCACACATAAGCGAAGCGAACCATCCGCCTTAGTTGTGAATACTACCGGAGCACCCCATTCAGATATGTTTCGCCTGATAAACCATTTCTCAAGTAGCTCCCCTACTTGCTTGCTAAGCTCCCTCCTTTCTCTTGGAGCCATGTGGCGCATAGGCAATGCAACTGGCTTTGCATTGTCCACTAAGTATACATGAAAATCAATCTCGTGCCTTTGGGGTAAGGCCCAAACCTCACCAAAAACATCATGATACTCACAGACTACTGGAACAGAATGAAAATCATCGATAGATGCGTCAAGTGACTCTAGGAAACTAAGCATGACAGACCCTTTTGGGATAGAAGAAATCTCGATAGCCCCACTGGCAAGTCAAAAGTCTAATGAACCTCCTCTCATAATCCAGAATGGCACCATTCATGGCTAGCCAATCCATCCCAATAATCAAACCATAGCCCATGAAATAAGATATGCGTTGCACTCAAATTCGACGCCTGACGCAGATATTCTCAAACCCCGACAAATCATATATAGATGAGTCGTACCCCCAATGGGGTTTGAGACAACTACAACTATACTAGTACTAAGGTGCAGAGAGTCAACCACAGAAATCAGATATAAAAGAATGCGATGCGCCCGATTAAAAAAGAGTTCTAACGGGATAATTGGAAAGGGAAACCAAATATTCAACGGAAACTTTACTACCACTATCTGGTACACTGACCACGATATCATATACCTGCCCTTCAGAAGATCTTGCCTTTTGGTCCTATCCTTGTTTCTTCCGGCATTCCCTCTTATAGTGCTCGACCTCACCATAGTTGAAGCAAGCGTTCTTCCTTTTTCGATAATCTTTGATTAAATGACCCAAGCGCTTACAGTCACGACATTTTTTAGAGGATTTACCTACTCGCGATGACGGCTACAGCAGGGGTAGGGATGTCTCCTTGGCTTCCGGTAGGTTCCATAGCCTTGAGATACCAACGGAACCAATCCGGTACTTGAACTCCCTCAGGAATATTAGGTTCCCCGGGCATGCTAAAAAGAAAAGGAAAAAGGGATACAAATAGAGAATCGAAAGATATTTCCTATTGCTTTTGGAATATATTTTTCAAAACAGACTTTTCTTTTGAAAATGCTTTCTTTTTAAAACCTTTTTGAAAAAAAAATTCAAAATCTTTTAACCAATCTGGTAACCTTCAGCTTAATACCAAATGTGACACCCCACGTCCGTTTATGTCAATCATTAAGAGAATGCATTAAGTTTCACAAAGCATTATAGATAAACAGAAACAAAAACATTACAAGACAGATATAAATAGCAGTGGAATTTAAAAATTTTATTAAATAGAAAACATTGTGGTTCAATAAATAGTTACATCATAAGTCTGAAATGCATAAAACCCAATACATCAATTCAAAACTTATATTTTGTACTAAAATCATAAGAGTACAATAAACATAAAAAGGTCATAATCCCCAAAAACATAGCGATAGTAGAAAAGATAAGAAATCAAGCAATACATCTAAGCAGCTCCAAGAAGATGGAAAGAAAATTTCTGATCAAGTTTGGGTATTCCCACCCTGCAAACCTGTTGGGAGGGGGGATAGAATAGAAAGAAGAGGAAACAAAATAGGTCAGACATAAAGTCTGGCGAGTCCAGTTACTTTTAGCATATAAATAAATAAAAGCATCATAATAGGCACATAAATTGGATAAGAGAGATAACAATATATAAGGCAGGTATGACAAGGTAAACAGGATAGAATAAGCAGCGCTTCCCTAACACTTTTCTTTCTCTGCATCAATACTAGTATAACTAGAACAAAATGATCCCCAGCAAGTACAAGATGGTAGACTTAGGCGTACTTCTAGTGAGGGGTTTAACCCCATACAATAACAGGCATCCCAACTAAACATATCGTAGTTACCCCTAAGGACAGTAACAGGCTCCTAAACATACCGGCGTTTAGATATACCCTTATTACTACCCCAATCGATCAACTCCCTACTCTGTGGATACAATGTGTTCCCACAGTAGGATGTATCACTCCCTAAAGTGGCAACCCTTCATGTACATGATGTGCACAACAATATCTACTGATGTCACAACATCTTAGCCTCCCTTGTCCAGACACATGCACGCACATGACCCCATCGGAATGCACCGTCCACATTGCCCCTTCATTTTGGATATCTTACAATCATCTCAGTAAGCGTGCCACGACTCTGACTTAGTTTAAAGTAATCGTTTGATACCTTTATATGGGTTACTGACTAAAACGGTTCCCACACACAAGATGATACAAGCTTCCCCCTAGGCTTGCATCCTCACTACTAGGATTTCCATAGGTTATGCCATACCTACGTAAAAAGATTACATAACCCCACATGTTAAGTTTGTGCACCTGTATATATAAATATTATCAACTGCCCCAAGATTTATTTAACCCTCCCACTGTTTCAAGCAAGTTTACTTTAGCCCTACTCAAGTTAACAGGTTCATGTAATACTTATAGATTCAAACAGGTTAAGTATTACAAGTTAACAAGTTATCCCCATTCACATTGACTTATTTTCAAATTACCAAGTTCCACTTGCTTATTATTTTCTTTTTTATATATATATGGCTTAATCCATTTAAGCTTATTAATAAGCTCATCACATGTTATTCTCTAGATTGTAATCCAAGATCTGTAATCTACAGTCTATTATCCTCGGATTTTAATTAACGAAAGTAATCCACAATTATTCACTGTCTGATTCCATAGTTATAATAACATATTTTACTTAATATGTAATTAAGTATACTTCATCTCAGTTCACCCGTTTTCCGTCTAACATGTCACTACAACTTGTCGTTGTTTACTTATTAACTTAATTCACTTAACTAAGGTTTACTGATAAGTTTTCCTTCCTTTTATTATAACTTCAAGTTATAAGTTCTACTTGTCCCTAGGACATGCTTACCTATTATATAAACTTCTCATAATGTAATTAATTATAATAGGTTACTATCATTCCTCTGTTTATTCCAATTCATTTCCATTAATCATAATTTGTGCCATTTATTTCTATCTTTTTTATATACATATATTCATATATATGTTTACGCATTAGACCTCTCATATTAAGTCTACAACTCGTGGATGTTGTATATGCCGGTTGGGTCCGGGCAGACTTCTTCCACAAGTTGGACTTAACCTCGTGTCTTGGCAACGTTACATGTTCATTTATGCACTTAGACCCCTCACATTAGATTTACCACTTGTCGATGTTGGGTATGTCGGGCAGTTCCTAGTAGGCTTCTACCATAAGTGTAATCTAACCTCGTGTCTAAACGCGGTTACAGTTTCTGGCTACTATAAATCTAGGCACTTTCATTATTTAACAATTATCCTTATTTCATTATAGGTTTTCATGCCCCTTTTCCAAGTCATATTTACCATGTACCATATGCACCAAATTAAAATCTTTAATCACAGTTTGGTTTATGCCCCAAATCCATATTCATGTTTATCATGCCCCCAAATCCCAAGTTTGGATCAAGGTATAAATTATGCCCAACATTCCCAATCATGTTTTACAACAAGAATTATGCCCCAAATTAACCATTCCCAATCATTCCCAATTTCTTGCATTCGCGTGTTTCAGCGATAGGCCTAGGCTCGAAGGTATCCTGGCTATAAAAACGAAAAGGGAAGAAGGGAGAGAAGAGAACAGGAATAGGCATAGCAAATAAACTGGCACAAGATGACATAATTAGGCAAGCTATCATAACAGGCATAAGGTGACATGATTAGGCAAAACTAACATAATAGGCATAAGGTGACATGATTAACATAATAAGGATATCATGAATAGGCATATGAGATCTAAAAAGTGAATTAGATATACAAATTATGACAGATCTAACATGATTCAATTTGTCACAGGATTAGATCCAATTCATAACATGTCAAGATTAACTTAGAAACACAAGTTATGGCAGATCTGATATGATTCAAATAGTCATAGGTTTAGATTCAATTCATAACATGTCATAATATCTTTTAAGTGTTTGTATCTAAATAAAACGTAGACTCACTATGATTGGACCTAAGAAATAGAAGAATAATTGCAGATGTTGAAGAACAGATCTCTGAATTTGTCTACCTTTTGGTGTAGAAGAAAAGTAAGCTATTTTAATCTAGATAGACGCAGCATCTAGTTCTCCATTGTTTTTGTATGAATAAAACAATGAGAATGGGGTCTTATTTATAATCTAAGGTCAATGAATATAGCTAAGAATTCAGTCCATGCATACAGAAATTAATCTAGTTCGGATCTTGGGGGTATCGACACCCCTGTTGTTGTGTCGACATGGGTGTTGATACCCCTGTTGTGGTGTCGATCCATGGGTTGACACCCCTATGGTGGGGTCGACACCCAATGGGCCGATTTCCCCCCTGAACTTCCCGCCTTTCATTTAGAAATATTTTGAACTGTTTTGACTGGCTTTGTATATATATAATCCTCTTATGCATATACAAATTTCTAGGCTTAATAACTTCTTCCAATTGTGTATGTTTTTCGCAAACTAGGGGTCTATCCGAAGCAGAATTCCGAGACGAACGCAATGGCGCAGTCTATTTTACTAAATTCCCAATATTTAGTTAAATATTCTTTAGTTTATCATTTTAATGTGTTACAAAATTATGGGATGTTACAAGTTAGGAAACAATGGATTGATCATAGATGCTACATATCCCAACTGGATATCGAACCCTGTACTTGTTGAGGAGGTTAACATAAAGTGGCGTACATGCATCGATTTTTCAGATTTGAACAAACTTGCCCAAGAGGCAGCTTCCCGTTACCTAGAATTTATCAGCTAGTGGATTCGAAAGCTAGAAATAAACTTTCCTCTTTTATGGATGCATACTCGAGTTACAACCAGATTCCTATGCATGTACCTGATCAAGAACATACCAGTTTTATCCTAAACGTTGGACTATACTGCTACGTGGTAATGTCTTTCGGACTGAAGAATGCCAAAGCAACATACCATCACTTGGTGGATCGTATGTTCCGCGATCAAATTGGAAAGTCCATGGAAGTATATGCAGATGATATGCTTGTGAAGCCCAAGTGATCAACCGATCGTGTTTTAGATTTGGCAAGGATGTGCAGTATCTCCCGACACTATGGAATGAAGCTAAACCTTTTGAAATGCTCATTCGGCGTTGTGTCAAGGAAGTGTCTTGGTTTCATAGTTAGCTCACAGGGAATCGAAATCAATACTGACCAGATTGCAGCAATCAGGAACATTTGTGAGCCACATAGAATTAATGATTTTCAAAGCTTGGCAGGGAAGGTGGCGACACTGAGTAAATTTATTTCTAGAGCTATCAACAAATGCATCCCTAGACCTCGAATTGTATTGAAGCCTTTCAGAACATGATGAGTCATTTAGAGAAGACCATGTGTAACACCTAACACTTTTCTGCACCCAAATTTTGACAAAAATCAATAATTGAACACATCCAAGCATAAAGCATATATCTGGTACCTGTAATAAATAAGCAAAATCAGGGTATGATAAAATTAACGCATAGCAGAAACAAAATAAGATAAACTAGTATTGACTCAAGTAACCACCTTTTTCAAAGTAAGTCACTTTGCCAATACTGAGCATGGGAGAGAACGAGAACCGAATGCCAAACTTAATCATCTCTGAAACCCGGCCTTCTCTATGAAACCTGGAGGTTGTAATGAGGAGGGGGTCAGAACAACAAGTTTTGGTGACTAAGAAATGGACAACACAGTCTATAACATAGATGTATTCCGTTTGGTTCAACCCAAACTGTACGCCTAACCAGGTTAGTGATTCTAGCCCAACCCAGCAAATATTTATGCACGACTTTACCATTCAGTCCAAAGCAGTATTCCCAACTTATATTACCGAGATAGGACATTTACAAATATTTTTGTGAACAGTTTATACTAGAGTTTAACTGGTTAATTATATCGAGAGTGGGCCTTAATTTCGGGGGTTTCTATCTGTACCATCAATCTCTATTTTTTATTATTTAACGCCTCACTATCAAATGGTAGATAGGGTGGATTCTTCTTGATCACTTAAGACCCTAGGCGGACCTATTGGTCACTTATTAACCTTCGACAATATATTCAACGTTAACATAGACTTGATGGCACTAGCTATGGGCCCTACTATTTAGGGCTTCCGTCATTCACGCATATAACCTTGCTCTGCCTAAGTTGAGAGTAGGTATTTTATCATTCGTCATACCTTCTAGCTGACCTCATTTGATAACCTCCTTAGTCACTTACTACTTCCCGAAGGATAGACGACAATACCTGACCCTTTTAATATTCAGGTTTGGGTAGTCCCGCACACACCTGTTATTTAAGAACCCTATATTGAAAAGCCTATTCCTAAGTGGACTCTTCAATCCAAGACACTCAAGATCCAAGGAAGCGGACTATACGTGAAGATTATTAGTTCGTACCCCATTTGCCTTTAAAACATTTCCCTTTTTGGGATAAAGTAGGCTACATTATTAAGTCATTCCAGTTTAATTTCTTTATACGGAAATACTATATGTACACCATTTATTTATATCACGGGTTTATATAGTTAATAACGTCTTATATTATTAACCTACTAAGTCCAACTATATTTTTGATTACAAGTTTTTTTGACATAAATAAGGAAGGTTATATTCCCTTTTCTCTAGGATGTTTATTTAATTTATTCCATAATTTGGACTTTGTATTTAAACAACAATCAGTATCCATTAATCCCCTTTTTTGACACCCATTTCTTTTTATTTCCCTTTTATATTGCCCTTTATGACTCTAACGGTCATATTTTCCTAAGCCAACTATTTATTAGTCCCAAGTTATCGATTTGATGTACCCAAATAGTCAGTTACAATACTTTTTTATTTTATTTATTTATTGGTTATTATATATACATACATATATATATATATGCATATATATATATATATATATATGCACCAGGCCTCTCACATTAAGCTGACTACCTGTGGATGCTGGATTTTCCGGTTGGTTCCAAACAGACATCTACCACAAGTGAACTTAATCTCGTGCCTTAGTACATTTATTTTTATGCATTAGACCTCTCACATTAAACTGACTACATGTGGTTGTTGGATTTGCAAGTCGGTTCTAGGCAGGATTGCACCACAACTTGAGTTTAACCTCGTATCTAAATGCGGTTATAATTTAGGTTTCCTAATTGGCATCCACAACAATTATCCTTGTAATTAGAGAGAAGAGAGTAGAGTTTTGTATCCTTTTATATCATTTGTTCTTTTATGTTCATATTGGGCCACTTTTGTATTTAAGCCCAAGTAACTATTTCGGCCCTTTTGTGTGGTGGCCTATTTACTATTTAAATGTTATTTCCCTCTCAATTAAACCCTAATGAAATAAGATCAAACTTCATGACGTCTGATAATTTTCCATTTATGTAATTCTTTATTTGTATTATTCTCGTATTAATTACATGGTATCAGAGCCTCCGATCTAAGGTTCCAACATCACGAAATCAGTTTGCACATTTTTATTCCTCTTTTTCATTATTGCTTTAATAAACCGTGGTTGAATCGAAGGGAGTGGATGTAATGTCAAGGATACCAAAAATTACGGATCGGAAATTGAATGGATTAAATTACCACGATTAAAAACAAAACGATTCGTCTGTACATCAGAAGCATGGAAAAAACTGAACATCTGACTAGTGAACCACCTGAAGCAGATTCGAAGAATAAAGATGATCAGAATTGGCTACGAGAGGATGTTCGGCTATTTCTACAAATTAAAAACTCAGTGGATAATGAAGTAACTGGGTTGATTAATCATTGTGAAACAGTGAAGGAGCTAATGGAGTATTTGGAACTTTTGTATTCAAGAAAAGGAAAACCAGACTAGAATTTTTGATGTGTGCCAAGCTTTCTATGGAGTTGAAAAGAAGGAAATGAGCTTGATGAACTACTTTATGATATTTAAACAAACATATGAGGAACTTAATATCCTTTTGCCAATGAGTAGTGATATAAAAATCTAACAACAGCAAAGGGATCAAATGGTAATTATGAGCTTTTTAGCTATATCACCATCTGAATTTGAAGGTGCTAAATCACAAATTCTTGCAACTATAGATATCACAACACTACATTAGGTATACAGCCGTATACTGAGAGCTGAAGTATGTCAAATACTAGTAATTCAAGTGGGAACTTTGTAAGCAGTGCATTTGTGGGAAATAGTGGAAGTCTGGTAAAAATACTCGAACTGATATGAATAGAGGAGGTGCACAGTCACATGTACCATAGTGGAGACCACAGAGACCACCTAATGCACAAGAATGGAGAACGCCAAGATCACCTGGAGGAGTACTAAGGCCACTGTGGAGACCATCTATAAATCAGAACAGGATGTGCAACTATTGAAATGGCCATGTTATGTCTGAATGTCGAAGCTTGCAACTGAATCAAAGAAATACAAATCCCACAAACATTAAAACTATTCTTATGACTGCAGATGAGTATGATAAATACAGCAGATTCCAAAACTCTATGCACATCACTTCATCTGGTTCCTCAAGTACTTCTGCAATAATGTTAGTGGCAAATACAAGTGATGGTGCACAAACAACCAAATAGATAATTGATTCAGGAACCACTTATCATACGACAAGTAACCATCTTCCCTTCACAAGTTTGAAAAGGTCTAATGTGCAACATAATGTGACATTAACTGATGGTTCTCAATCATTAGTTAAAGGGGCTGGTGATGTGAGGACAAATTCATCTATGCCGATGACATCAGCATTATACTTGCCTTCACTTTCATTTAATCTTCTCTCAGTGAGTCAAATTACAAGCAACTTGAAATATAGTATTACTTTCTATCCCCACCACTGTGTTTTCCAGGATCTAGTAACGAGGCAGACTATTGGTAGTGGAAACGTGTGACGGCCTGCCCCGCACCAACCGACATTTACTCCAAAAGTGCGCTGTACACATGTCCGGTTAGCACGGAACGGATCGTCAGAAGTAAAAGGGAAGAAGAGAATGAACTAACAAGGAACTTGTAGAATGTCTCACAGCGCATGGAACAAAATATAATAACAACATACTTGACATGAAACAGGTGAGACAGTGCATAAGCTGAAAACAACTAACATAGCAGCGGAAAATCCAAGTACAGCTTATGATCCAAAGTTAACATTATTACAACTTTTCAAACTGTCTCAAAAAGCAAAAGCAAGATAAAGGAGGTACACTACTAATGCCCAAATAGCGACCACCAACGACATAGGGAGAATATCTATATATCATACATGGAAGCCTCCTGCTCGCCTCTGAATCAGCTACCCGCGCATACCGAGCTAACATGTCTCTAGTCTGCTCGTGTGAGCACCCAAAGTAATAAGAAGAGACATAAAACTCTGGGTCAGACATAAAGCCTGGTATGAGCGATAAGCATCTAAACAGAACCATAACAGGTAGACTAAACCATACCTGAACCTGCAACCAAAGAGTTAGCACTACATACTGTACAACACTCTAAGGTGCCATTTCAAATGGTGTAAAGATAACGGGGGTGGTGGTGTGCTTGTCATAGTGATGGCAAACAATCAAACATAGCAACCATCCTCACATTTCTCACTCAGTGCGTAAAGCATACGATATTCACCACTTCGATCACCCAATCTACTTTGTTATGATCACTTTGCCCCCATGAAGTCATAAATGGCTTCACTGCACTGATACATAGCCATTAATCCTTTACTATGTCCACTTTGCCCCGTGGAGTCATAATGACCCCACTGCACTGGCTCATAGCCTCACTAATCCTTTACTATGTCCACTCTTCCCCATGGAGTCACAATGACCCCACTGCACTGGCTCATAGTCTTACTACGCATCACTTTGCCCCATGAAGTCATAATGACTTCACTGCACTGATAATGTAGTCTTGCTACCATCACCTTGCCCTTCGAGTCGTAGTGACTCTACTGCACTAATAAGTAGCCCATCATCCATTTTCAGTGGTGAATCGAAGTTATGAACGTCGACAACTCCTTAGCACACGTCCTGTAGCAAAGTCCAACCATGAAGTGAACACATTGGTTCCCAACTGGATCCTGAGCTCTAACTTCCATTTGGACTACCTTTGCATCTCGGGTTATTGGTCATCATCGGATCGGTTAGGATCTCCCCCTAATCATCAGTTCGTTTCGGATCGGAATGCTCCTTCTTCACAGGATCGGTTCGGGTCTCCAGCACAATCCTTCTCCTCAGCTCCGGATCGGATCAGGGTCTACACTTCCTGGCAAGCTTCTTCGGATCGGATCGGTCTCCTTCGTAGCACACCGGTTCGGGTCGGAGTCTCCAAATCACGTCGCCATAGGGTACTACGGAGCGGAGCGGAGCTTCTTCATACGATGATGGAGCGGAGTTTCTGAACTCGCGTGGGAGGTGGTTCGGATCGGGTCCTCTT
Organism: Allium sativum; assembly: GCA_030737875.1. Classification (NCBI taxonomy): domain Eukaryota; kingdom Viridiplantae; phylum Streptophyta; class Magnoliopsida; order Asparagales; family Amaryllidaceae; genus Allium; species Allium sativum. The sequence continues at coordinate 112,634,500 of CM060920.1, read as the reverse complement.
CTCCGTTCCGATCTGGATCGGCCAATTTTCTGCACTTTTCCAACAAGCAGTTTTACACCACTTGACGGAGTTTTCGACCATTCTACCTATTCTAATCAATCACCAAATCTACCATACAGTCGTAGCAACAAGTAGAAGCGAACTCAAACACCAAAACATCAATATGATAGGTTAAAATGGATCAAACATACCCAAAACCCCATATTTCCCCTTAAGCATGTTTAGGTGAAACTAATGATGTGATTAGCAAAACTTAACCAAATTAACCCAAATTCTTTTCAGAGGTCTAAAACATCATTTAAGAATTAATAAGTATTTTTCCAGAATTTTAACATGTTTAAATTCACTAATTAACACTAATTACCCTTAATTAGCCATAATTAGTGAGGAACTATGCAAATCACTCACCTTAGCCACAAATAAACTTTAGATCTAAAATAAATCTCTGATTTGGTGCGTATCCCAATGCTAAACAACAGCTCTAATGTTGATTTGGTGAAGTTCTCCCTTGATTTGATGTTGCTAAGCTTAATCCTTGATTAGAAGGTGATTTGGAGGTGATTTAGAGGTTGGAGGCCATTTTTAGGGTTTTTAAGAGGTAAGTGGAGGCTAGAAAACTGAAATGGAATGAATCTCTAACTCTTTTCAGCCTCCCCATAACCCTAATCCCGAAATGGGTTATGGGCCCATTCACTAATCACCCTATTTGGCCTGGTTAAGCAGTTTTTCACCTTCCAAACCTTATTTCGGCCATATCTCCCAAACGGTAAGTCCGTTTGGGTATTATGACCACTCTACGGAAAGGTAAACCACCAAACGAATCTAATGGAAGTGGTTTTAAGTCAAAATTCCTTTCCAATCAAAAGTTATGGCCGAAACAAAATTAGCTAGAGGCAAAACGGTCATTTAAAAATCGACAAAAATCATGAACATAAGAAATGACTCTAATGGTTGTTTCGCAAAGTTACATGACCATACGACTTCATATGGGAAAGAAATAAATATTCTACGATCCTCCGATGCGTAGAATGCAGGTTGTTACATTCTCCCCCCCCCCCCCCCTTAAGAAATTTCGCCCCCGAAATTCCCTAACCAAAACACACAAAGGGTCCTGCATGCCTATCAACCATAAAACAACAATCAAACATGCATAACAAGCAAAACAAGTCTATCCTAGCATGCGGAATAACTAAATTGCAAAGTAAATCATACCAGGCAAAGAGTTCTGGATACGTCTTTCTAATGCTCTCCTCTGACTCCCAAGTACAGTCATTCTCGTTCTCGCCCCACTGAACCTTGACTAGCCTCAGCGCCTTCCTTCGAAGTTGCTTCGTATCATGCTCGACAATACGAATCGGCTTGCGGTTCCTAACCGCCTCGGGTTTTACTTCGTAGTCCTCTAAATGATCAGGTGAAATAGTCAAATCTGGGTCGTGTACGAACTTCCTTAACTGGGAAACATGAAATACATTGTGAACTCCCGCCATTTTCTCTGGTAAGTCAACTCTATACGCCAAATTCCCAACTTGTTCGAGAACTGGGAATGGGCCAACAAATCTTGGTGCCAACTTGCCTCTCCTGCCAAAATCGTATCACGCTCTTCAATGGAGAAATCTTGACAAACACCAAGTCACCAACGGAGAATTTTAAGTCTCTTCTCCTTTTATCAACATAACTCTTCTACCTATCCTGGGCAGCCTTTATTCGTTGTTGAATGATCTTAATCTTATCTGAAGTTTCCCTCACCACATCTGGTCCAAGCATAAATTTCTCGCCAGTCTCTATCCAACATGATGGTGAGCTGCACGGTCTTCCGTACAAAGCTTCATATGGAGCCATACCGATACTGGATTGGTAGCTATTATTATATGCAAACTCTACTAGATGCAAATGGTCATCCCATGATCCACCAAAATCCAATATACAAGCTCTCAAGAGATCTTCCAATATACGATTCACCCTCTCCGTCTGACCGTCGGTCTGAGGATGATATGTGGTACTGAGACGTAAATCTGACCCTAGAGTCTCTTGTAAGCTCTTCCAAAACCCACTAGTAACAACAGGTCTCGGTCACTCACAATGCTTTTAGGTACTCCATGAAATCTCACTACCCACTTCATATACAATTCTGCTAATTTAGTTGCCGTTCTGGTCGATTTGACTGGTATAAATCTTGCACTCTTAGTCAATCGATCCACAATTACCCAAATGCTATCATGTCCCGCTCTAGTCCTTGGTAAACCATTGATGAAATCCATCGAGACTTGCTCCCATTTCCATTCGGGAATTTCTAATGGTTACAACAACCCACTAGGCTTCTTTTGCTCGGCTTTAACTAGCTGGCAATTCATGCATTTGGATATAAACTTCCCAACGTCTCTTTTCATCCCTTCCCAGTAGTAAGTCTGCTTCATGTCTCCGTACATCTTATTACCACCGGGATGTATAGTTAGTTTTGAGTGATGACATTCTCTAAGCACTTCATCCCTCAGACAATTCACGTTGGGTACAACTAGTCTTCCATTCTTTCTAAGCCATCCATCTCTATCAAGCCCATAAAATTCATCTCCTCACCATCGATGTTCATCTCTAACTTGGAGATGATTTCCAATAGATTAGGATCGTCCCTCTGGCTGGAACCAATCCGCTCTATCAAAGTGGGTCTGATCGCCAAACTAGCTAGCATTTCTGTATCCAATTCGCACTTTGGTCTGAAATCAAACCCTGCGATATACTCCATTTGCTTCCATTCAAGAAACATAGCCCCTAAACTGGCATGTCTCCTACTCAAGGCATCGGCTACCGCATTACCTTTCCCAGGTGTGTATGCAATATCAAAATCATACGAAGCCAAGAACTCTAACCATCTCTGCTGACGGAGATTAGATCTTTCTGAGAGAAGAGATACTTTAGCGATATACAACTCAAATCTCTCTCCCAAGAGATAATGTCTCCACATCTTTAGCGCAACCACGATCGCATCTAATTCCAAATCATGGGTAGGGTACTTTCTCTCATGTGGCTTTAGTTGTCGACTAGCATAAGCTACAACCCTACCTCCTTGCATTAATACAGCACCTAGTCTGGTACCACAAGCATTCGTGTATACCGTCATCTCTTCATTCCCTTTAGGAATGACTAATACTGGCGCACGCGTCAACTTTCCTTTAGACTCTTGAATGCATTCTCACACACACTGCGTCCCAGACGAAGGCCTGATTATTCTTAGTCAACTGAGTCAACAGTGCTGCTATCTTGGAGAAGTCCTGGATAAACTTACGAAAATACCCAGCTAACCCCAAGAAACTTCTTACATCTGTTGCATTCTTGGGCGTGGGCTAATCCTGTACCGTAGCCACCTTCGCAGGGTCCACGGCAATACCATTCTCTGAAACAACATGGCCCAAGAATCTCACTTCCCTTCTCCAAAATTGACACTTAGAGAATTTCGCTTTCAATTAGTGTTTCCTCAACACCCCCATCACTATCCGCAAGTGTCCCTTGTGTTCCTCCTCTGTCCTCGAGTAAACAAGGATATCGTCTACGAACACAAGAACAAACTTATTCAACTGATCTCTGAATACTCGATTCATAAGATCCACAAAGTAGGCTGGTGCATTGGTCAACCCAAATGGCATGACCAACCACTCATAGAATCCAGACGGCGTCCTAAATGCCGTTTTCGGAACACTCTCATCCGCTACTCGGAGCCGATGAAACCCTGTCGCGAGGTCCAACTGGGAGAACACTCTTGCTCCTTCCAGTTGATCAAACAAATCATCTATCAGCGGTAGAGGATACTTATTCTTCCTCGTTACCTTATTCAACTCATGATAGTCCACACACAAACGAAGGGAACCATCTGCCTTAGTGGCAAACACAACTGGTGCTCCCCACTCGGAGACACTTCTTCTAATAAATCCCTTCTTCAAAAGATTGCTGACTTGCACCCCGAGCTCTCGCTGCTCTCTTGGTGCCATACGACGAAGTGGCATCACTATAGGTCTGCCATCTTTCACTAAATCAATACGGAACTCAATCTCTCAATGTGTGGAAGCTCGGTCAGCTCCTCGAAGACATTCGGATACTGGCCAACCACAGGCACGTCTGACAACTCATCATGCGGGATGTCGAGGGAATTTATAAAACTAGCCATTACCCCATCACTAGGCAGACTACCAAACACTACCCTCTGCCCATCATCCGCCCTAACTGTCACCAAAAAGCCCTCACAGTCTACCACCACCCCGTATCTTTGGAGCCAATCGACCCCCAATATAATGCCGTCCCCAGTAAAGCCCAAAACAAAGCAATCACAAACAAACATACATCCATGACTCGATAAGACCAAATTTCTGCAAATCACACTAAGGCTAGAACCACAAATCGGGTTCGTCACAACCAACGGTCTATCGACTATCTTGGGTTCCAGTCCCAACCTATCTACCAGGTCACTAGATATGAAGGAACGGGAAGCCCTAGTATCAAACAAAACTCGAACTGGTACATCATAAATAGAAAGCATACCTTGAATAACGACATTCTTTCCTTTCTCCGCCGCAGTTGGGGCATTCGACGAAGAGGGAACAACATCAATAGCATATGCTTTCACAATCTGCTTCTCCTTAAGAGGTTGCAGACACTTATCCTTATGATGTCCCACTTGGCCACAGTTATAGCAATTCCTATCTGTTGGCTTGGCCTGACATTTTTTAGCTTAATAGCCCTTCTTACCACAGTTGAAGCACTCAACATCTTTCCTGTTCTTTTTCTGGCCATCCTTAGATTGGTTCTGTTTCCTCTTATTCTGAGAGTTATTCTTGCCTCCACCGCCTGCTTGTGGCTTCTGCCCTTCTGCAGATGCAGCCTCAGTCTTTGGCTTAGGGTAAAGACTCTCTGATGTCAAAGCTTTCCCTACAATCGATTCAAAAGTCTCATCGATGTGGTTGATAAGCCTTTCCCCCAAGTATCCATCCAACCCAGTAATGAACTTCTCATTCTTCTTCTTAGGAGTATCGATAAGAGATAGCCCATACTTCGACAAAGTGTCGAACTCAGCAATATAGTCAGAGACTGCCCTACCATTCTGCTTGAGTTCTAAGAATCTCTTAAACAACACTGACTTCTGGACAGCTGGAATAAACTTCTCGCTAAAGCGAGCCTTGAACTGATCCCAAGTAACCTGATCTTCTGGAGTAGCTGTTCTAATGACATTCCACCAATTCATCGCTCGCCCTTGCAGCTGACGAGACGCTAGCCTTCTCTTCATCGCATCCTCGATACCCAAGTTATCGAAGATATGATTACAGCTATCCAACCAATACTGAACATCTGTTGCCGACTCCGTTCTATGGAACGGCTTCCCACTGAGGTTAGTGTAATACTTGCACAACTTGGCGAAATCGACCCTAGGCGCCTACACTACTGGGCCACCACCAATTCCGGGATTGGGAACTGCCCCTTGCACCTCCCTAAGCATGTCTCTCATGAGGTCAGTAAACATCGCCCTCATGTCAGCAGCATTCCCATTATTGGCTCCCCAACCAGCACCTCTTGCATATCGGCTCATCGTTCAATCTGTAAAGAGGAAACGATTAACGACCCCATAGTGGTGCTAGTGCAGTACGACTTCATTCTTATACTACTAATAGTATATATATAGCTTTTGAAAACCAAAGTAATCACAAATACACGCTCTCATATACGTACTATCTCTCCCTAGTGTCTTTCCCTAGGTTAATTACGCAACCTAGAGCTCTGATACCAAATGTGACGGCCCGCCCCGCACCAACCGACATTTACTCCAAAAGTGCGCTGTACACACGTCTGGTTAGCACGGAACGAATCGTCAGAAGAAAAAGGGAAGAAGAGAATGAACTAACAAGGAACCTGTAGAATGTCTCACAGCGCATGGAACAAAATATAATAACAACATACTTGACATAAAACAGGTGAGATAGTGCATAAGCTGAAAACAACTAACATAGCAGCGGAAAATCCAAGTACAGCTTATGATCCAAAGTTAACATTATTACAACTTTTCAAACTGTCTCAAAAAGCAAAAGCAAGATAAAGGAGGTACACTACTAATGCCCAAGTAGCGACCACCAATGACACAGGGAGAATATCTATATATCATATGTGGAAGCCTCCTGCTCGCCTCCGAATCAGCTACCCGCGCATCACCAGCTAACCTGTCTCTAGTCTGCTAGTGCGAGCACCCAGAGTAATAAGAAGAGACATAAAACTCAGGGTCAGACATAAAGCCTGGTATGAGCGATAAGCATCTAAACAGAACCATAACAGGTAGACTAGACCATACCTGGACCTGCAACCAAAGAGTTAGCACTACATACTGTACAACACTCTAAGGTGCCATTTCAAATGGTGTAAAGATAACGGGGGTGGGGGTGTTCATGTCATAGTGATGGCAAACAATCAAACATAGCAACCATCCTCACATTTCTCACTCAGTGCGTAAAGCATACGATATTCACCACTTCGATCACCCAACCTACTTTGCTATGATCACTTTGCCCCATGAAGTCATAAATGGCTTCACTGCACTGATACATAGCCACTAATCCTTTACTATGTCCACTTTGCCCCATGGAGTCACAATGACCACACTGCACTGGCTCATAGCCTCACTAATCCTTTACTATGTCCACTCTGCCCCATGGAGTCACAATGACCCCATTGCACTGGCTCATAGTCTTACTACGCATCACTTTGCCCCATGAAGTCATAATGTCTTCATTGCACTGATAACATAGTCTTGCTACCATCACCTTGCCCCTCGAGTCGTAGTGACTCTACTGCACTGATAAGTAGCCCATCATCCATTTTCAGTGGTGAATCGAAGTTATGAACGTCGACAACTCCTTAGCACACGTCCCGTAGCAAAGTCCAACCATGAAGTGAACTCATTCGTTCCCAACTGGATCCTGAGCTCTAACTTCCATTTGGACTGCCTTTGCATCTCGGGTTATTGGTCATCATCGGATCGGTTTGGATCTCCCCCTAATCATCAGTTCGGTTCGGATCGGAATGCTCCTTATTCACAGGATCGGTTCGAGTCTCCAGCACAAGTCTTCTCCTCTGCTCCGGATCGGATCGGGGTCTACACTTCCTGGCAAGCTTCTTCGGATCGGATCGGTCTCCTTCGTAGCACACAGGTTCGGGTCGGAGTCTCCAAATCACGTCGCCATATGGTGCTACGGACTGGAGTGCAGCTTCTTCATACGTTGATGGAGCGGAGTTTCTGAACTCGCGTGGGAGGTGGTTCGGATCGGGTCCTCTTCTCCGTTTCGGATCGGCCAATTTTCTGCACTTTTTCAGCAAGCAGTTTTACGCCACTCGACGGCGTTTTCGACCATTCTACCTATTCTAATCAATCACAAAACATACCATACAGTCATAGAAACAAGTAGAAGTGACCTCAAACACCAAAACATCAATATGATAGGTTAAAATGGATCAAACATACCCAAAACCCCATATTTCCCCTTAAGCATGTTTAGGTGAAACTAATGATGTGATTAGCAAAACTTAACCAAATTAACCCAAATTCATATCAGAGTTCTAAAACATCATTTAAGAATTTATAAGTATTTTTCCAGAATTTTATCATGTTTAAATTCGCTAATTAACACTAATTACCCTTAATGAGCCATAATTAGTGAGGAACTATGCAAATCACTCACCTTAGCCACAAATAAACTTTAGATCTGAAATAAATCTCTGATTTGGTGCGAATCCCGATACTAAATAGCAGCTCAAATGTTGATTTGGTGAAGTTCTCCCTTGATTTGATGTTGCTAAGCTTAATCCTTGATTAGAAGGTGATTTGGAGGTGATTTAGAGGTTGGAGGCCATTTTTAGGGTTTCTAAGAGGCAAGTGGAGGCTAGAAAACTGAAATGGAATGAATCTCTAACTCTTTTCAGCCTCCCCATAACCCTAATCCTGAAATGGGTTATGGGCCCATTCACTAATCACCATATTTGGCCCGGTTAAGCAGTTTTTCATCTTTCAAACCTTATTTCGGCCATATCTCCCAAACGGTAAGTCCGTTTGGCTATTATGACCACTCTAAGGAAAGGTAAACCATCAAACAAATCTAATGGAAGTGGTTTCAGGTCAAAATTCCTTTCCAATCAAAATTTATGGCCGAAACAAGATCAGCTAGGGGAAAAACGTTCATTTAAAAATCGACAAAAATCATGAACATAGGAAATGACTCTAATGGTTGTTTCCCAAAGTTACATGACCATACGACTTCATATGGAAAAGAAATAATTATTCTACGATCCTCCGATGCGTAGAATGCGGGTTGTTACAAAGTGATTCTAGAGGACTATAATCTCTTGACACAGCTTTCAATCCAAGTTCAATCATCGATCCAGCATTTAAAGTTCACAGTCAACTTGGTGATCCTTCTCTTTCCTTATTCAAGCAACTATGTCCTCGGTTTAGCAGCATACCTACAATCAATTGTGAAGCCCGTCAATATGCCAAACATCATAGAAGCAATCTTCAACCCAGAGTCAATAAACGTGCCAGTGAGCCTTTTCCTTTAGTTCACACTGATATATGGGGACCTTCCTCAGTTGTACCTAAGTATGCCATAGATATTTTGTAACTTTTGTAGATGACTACTCGTGTATAACTTGGTTGTTTTTGATGAAATCACGAAGTGAATTGTTTTCTATATTTTGTAAATTTCATGCTGAAATTAAAACTCAATTCAATTGTACTATGAAAATACTGCGTAGTGATACTGCTAAAGAGTATGTCTCTGCTGAATTTAATAATTACTTGGCTCGTAATGGGATACTTCATGAAACATCATGTGTGGATACTTCTTCCCAAAACGGAGTTGATGAGAGGCAAACAGACGCTTACTAGAGACTGCTAGAGCATTACTTTTTAAAATGAATGTGCCAATGGTTTTTTGGGATGATGTTGTGGCAACAACACGTCTTCTTATCAATAGGATGCCATCAACTGTTCTCAATAATGAAATTCCTTTTCAAGTTCTGCAACCTAATAAGGTCATGTTTCCCATTAAACCAAGAATGCTTGGGTGCACTTGCTTTGTAAGGGATGTTAGCCAACAATTAATCAAACTTGATCATAAGTCTCTGAAATGCATTTATGTGGGATACTCATGGCTTCAACAAGGATACAGGTGCTGCTGGCCGAGTCTGCGAAAGTATACTGTCTCCATTGATGTAAATTCAATGGAAGAAACACCTTTTTATCAAATGAGGAAACCTCAAACTCAAGAAGATAATGAAAAATTTCTTGTATACACTACAATACCTGTTGAGCCTGCTGGTGTAGACAATACTGAGGATAATCAAACAGAGGATACAAATGTGGATATTGTATATCAACCAGAGGAGGATTCAAGCTGAAACTTGCTTGTTGCACTAAGAAAAGAAAAGAGGAAGTGCATTTGTCCAATCTCATCATGTGTGACATACAATAAGCTACTAGTTAAATCACATACTTTCATCTCTGCTCTTGAAGTTATCATCATACCACAGACAATAGGGGATGCACTAAATTCACCGAAGTGGTGTGAAGCAATGATAAAAGAAATGAAAGCCTTAGAGCTAAATCAAACGAGGGAATTAGTGAAGCTACCTCCAAACAAAAAGGCCATAAGACGTAAGTGAATTATTTCTGTAAAAATGAATGCAAATGGAATAATAGCCAAATTTAAAGCTCGACTGGTAGCTAAGGGCTATGCTCAAACTTATGGTATTGATTACATGGAAACGTTCTCACCTGTAGCAAAAATGACATCAATTAGAATTTTTATTTCAATGGAAGCTAGGTATAATTAGAAGATACATCAGTTGGATATTAAAAATGCCTTTTTGCATGGGGATTTAGTTGAAGAGGTGTATATGGAGCAACCACTAGGTTTTGTTGCTCAGGGGGAGACTGACATGGTTTGTAGATTAAAGAAATATTTGTATGGCCTCAAACAAAGTCCGAGAGCATGGTTTGGCAAGTTCAGTTTGGCAAATGAAAAGTTTGGAATAAAAAGAAGCAAATCAGACCATTATGTGTTTTACAAGCATTCAGGGAAAGGAACGATATTACTGGTGGTGTATGTAGATGACATATTCATCACTGAAAGTGATGAACCAGGTATTCTCAAACTCAAGAAATTTATACATACACGGTTTCACACAAATGAACTTAGTGAACTGAATTATTTCTTGGGAGTTGAAATTACAAGGAATAGAAAAGGGTATATGTCACAAAGGAAATATACGCTTGATCTTTTGAGTGAAACTGGCAAACTTGCAGCTAAGCCTAGCAGCACACCTATGATACCTAATCAAAGCTTGAGTCAAGAGGGTGAACCATTTAAAGATCCAGAAAGATATAGACGTATTGTAGCAAGTTGAACTATCTATGTGTGACTAGACCTGATATAGCCTACACTGTAAGTAATGTGAGTCAGTTTATGAATCAACCTAGTGTACATCATTGGAATGCACTTGAAAACATTTTTTTGTTATCTAAAGGGTTCAGTAGGACAGGAAATTGTCTATAGAAATAATGGACATATGGAGATAGAATGCTTCAATAACACTGACAGGGTTGGATCCAAAGTTGATAGGAGGTCCACATCTAGGTTCTGTGTGTTTGTTGATGGAAATTTAGTTGCCTGGAAAAGTAAAAAAAGAAACCAGTTGCCATGGCTAATGAATTGTGTGAAATAATGCGGGTAAGGCACATGTTTAAAGAATTCAACTTAAAGCTAGATAATCCTACAAGGATGTGGTATGATAATCAAGCAACAATCCACATTGCATAAAATCCAGTTTTTATGAGCGCACAAAACATATTGAAGTCGACTTCCATTTCATCATAGAGAAACTTCAAGATGGAGTTATTGAAACTAATTTTGTTCGAATTAGAGATCAGGTGGCTGATCTCTTCACCAAAGCGTTAAATGGATCAAGAGTGAACTACTTGTGCAGCAAGTTAGGGATAAAAAAAATATGTACTCCCCCACTTGAGGGGGAGTGTAATTAGAGAGGAAGATAGTAGATTTTTGTATCCTTTTATATCATTTGTTCTTTTATGCGCATATTGGGCCACATGTGTTTTCGAGCCCAGGTAACTGTTTTGACCCATTTGTGTGGTGGCCTGTTTACTATTTAAATGTTATTTCCCTATCAATTAAACCCTAAAAACAAGATCAAACTTCATGGCATCTGATAATTTTCCATTCATGTAATTCCTTATTCGTATTATTCTCATATTGATTACAATCCTAATTGATCTTAGGAACTGTAACCATTTTCTTATCACATTTATTTTCCCCAATCGTTATAATAATTATTTCTTTATTTGCGGTCTTATTTATGGAAATTAATTATATTTATTGCTACAAATGGTCACCAAAAATATATTAATTCAATATGGAGTATATTTACATATAATTCCACCATTGAACCTTATCCAAACATTCAACATTTATCACAATTTTTAATTATTTATTTATGGCCTCATTTATAGAAATCAATTACACTAATTACTACAATAATCACCATAAATATACTAATTAAGTATGGAATATAAATTTACATGTATGGTTCCATAAATGACCATTCAATATTTAATACGATGTATATTTTTACCGTTTTACGCTGATTTGGACAAATAATTTGTATATATTTATTTCTATGTTTGTGTGCGGTCAACGTAGTTATTATTATTTTTATTCATAAATTTATATTAATGATTTGGTCTAATCAATTAATCAATCATTCCCTTTTTATGTTCAATCTTGCCAAAAAGATTTCAAGTCACAAGGACCATTACCCAAAATCGTTGTAAATCATGCCTATTTTGTGGAATTGACATATCTCCAAATCACAAGAAATACATGTAATGTATTTTTATTTTGGAAAAATCGATGCAAATAACATTCAAAAAAATATATTTATTTTTATATGTAACTTTGCACCACTTTAATTTTTTTAGTCATATTCTTGTGATTCTAAAATAATGCCACTTTATTTAAAAATGATGAAAACGACATAATTTATCATGCTTAAGCCAGAAATCCAACAATAATGAATGTAAATAAGGAATATTTCTTTTATTCTTACAACCACATAATACACAAATTCATCTTTTTACCCAAATTTATAAATTTCATATTTCAGCACTAAATTAATGATCTGAAACATACCTATAAAAGTTTATGTTTAATGGGACTGATTTTCAGATCCACGGTGCTATGTAACATATACAAATGGGTGCGTTTTTTAGAGGTCCCTATTAAGTTTCAAAATATAAAAAAAACCCGGTCATAAACTTATTGTAAATTAGGTCCCTGTTTTCAAAACTTATAAAATAATAATTAAAAAAATTAAAAAAATTCGTAAATTAGTAATAAAATATATTACGCATTATAAAAAAAATTCAGTTCAAAAAACAACAAAAATAATGTCAGAAAGAAGAAAACAGCAAAAAAACAGAAAAAACTGCAGTTAAATGCATAATATTATGCACCTTTTTGATTTTATTGCATGCATATATGCAATTAATGGAGTTCTTCCAGCGGATAGATTTAACATAATTTTTCAGTTCATTTTTATTTGCATCCAAATGTGCAAATTTCTCAAAAAAATGCACACATGTTTGCAACATTTTTATAGGATAAAAAGTAGGGACCTAATTTATAAAAAAAAAAAACAAAGTTCTGAAATTTTTTAAACCCACCCCCTATTTTATTTTTTCCGCCTTTTTGTATTTTTTTTTTAAAAATGTGCGTACGTTCATAAAAAAAATTCTAAAATATGGAAATAATGTCAGGAATCTACGGAAATCGAAAAAAAATAGTTGCATACATTTATGCAATTATTACTGATAATTGCATATATGTATGCAACTTTTCTGTAAGCTGTTTTCAGATTAAAATCTGAAAATAAACCTGCACAAATGTATGCAAGTATTTGAAATTTTTGCGCACATGTATGCATTTATTTGCATGAATAAAAATCAACGAAGATGTATGTAGTGAAAAATATGCACGGATGTATGCAGGAAAGTGATATATGTGCATACTATTATGCATTTAACTGGAAATTTCGTTTTTTTTTTCTGTTTTATTTTATTTTTGACGCCTTCGTTGATTGTTTTTTGTTCTGAATTTTTTAGTGTTTACATATTTTATTTAAATACGAATTTACGTGATTTTTTTATATTTTTTTAATATTTTTTTGATGACTTTTCAGAAAATAGGGACCTAATTTACAATAAGTTTATGACCGGATGTGAGCCTAATTAAGTTTCAAAATAGGGATGTGAGCCTAATATTCACTATACAAATATTTCATATTTCATGATGTAACTTGTAGGAATATGTGGGAAAAACATATAAAAATCCTGCAATTTATATTTATACATAATCACAACTTTCTCATTTACCAATTTCAAATATATTCATAATCAAATTTGATGGTTATCACAATTTACAATTATTTAAATAACAGTTCTAATAGGCACAAAACATAGATTGGATTCAGGCGAAATAGATAAATCATTATATCTACATTAGTAAATTTCTCATTTACATTATAGCCTCCAAATTATAAGTTTTGAACCCTTTAGGCTTAAAATCCTCAAATTCTTATAAATCTACAATTTATCTAGAAAGGGGAAATTCTAAATCCGTAGAAATGTAAGAAAAAGGAAAGAGAGTAAAGATTCTATCGTTGAGCATCCTCTTCCACTGATTCTATTAATCTTCCCAATTCCATATGAATTTGATTTTATTTGGTAAATATATGAATATATTTTATTTAGAAATTAGGTTAGAAGAGGAAGAAAAATGGTAGAGCTCCGCTGCCTTCATAGATTTGAATGGAAAAAGAGTGAGGCTCTACCCCTTTATTTATAGGGGTGGAAATGGCCTTGCACCGTTGGATCCATTTTAAATAATATCCATCCATCCGTTTTATAAAATATAACAAGAATACCCCTAAAAACCTAGCCGTAAGCAATGAGGTGGCTGGGCAATTAAAAGGTAACATATATATTAATTATACTCTTTATTTATTTTCCGTCCGTTTTTGCATTTTGTCTGTAACTTTTTCATACGGATTCCGCTCGTGAAACTCCAAACATGAAAGTTGACCAAAATTCCGAGAACGCAATGGTTAAGTTTCATGGTCAAATTATATCATTTGTAGAAATTCCTATTTTTGAGCTTTAAATTAAATAACTATTTAGTGTCAAAATTCTGAGTAGTTACGTTCTTCCCCCCTTAAAAGGAATTTCGTTCCGAAATTCTGACACCTAGTTGTCTTATCCTACACAACCAATTTGTGTACATCCACTTTGCAAGCATGTGTATATGTGCATGGTGTACAAAATGCATTTCAACCATAAAACTTGCATGCAAGATGATTTTAAATTGGGCCCTCCACATGTATGTAATAAATTTTTAAAATGGTTTTTAAAACATGATGCAAAACATCCTAAATATACTGGTAGTTTTATATGAATGCAAATTTTGAAAATTATTTTTCATCCATAACCTTCACACAATTACAAATAAAAGTATGAAGCAACCAATATTGCATCCGAATCCTACCATCCACAACGTCACGCAGTCTAATCGTTTCCAATTTAGTTTCTCCTAAACTGGAATAAGGAAATCAAAGAGATTTTTTTTAATATTTCTTCCGCTTACAAATATTCCATTTCCCGCCCTATAGTGGAATTTTCACCTCAGTATCCCAAAATACTCCAAAAATTTCCATCTGTAGACTATAAAGGGCCTTAAAACAAGCACTAAAACGTAAAACTAGTTAATTAGTAACTCGCGTGCATCATTGACAAGGTATGGAAACATCATTTCCAAGGCTAAAAAAGCTTTTTTCTTGTTATCGTTAACGTTTTTATCATACCGTCGGTCTTATTGCACCGCTAAAACGCGCACATAATTCATTCAAATATCTTCCTTACACTGTTCATGTGACCAAAAATCAATTTTTTTCATAAAAATAAATTTCTACTTAAAAACTGTTTGTATTTATTTTAAAAATTTCTTTTCAAAACCGTTTCACTTTCCTATAAAATAAGAAAATGAATAAAATGATTTTTTTTCAAACAATATTTTCCCAAAAGCTTTTAAAAATGTATTTTGCGGAAATGTAAACGATTCAAGTCTTGTGTTGGCGAAGAAGAAAGTCAGTCACGCCAAAAATGCCAAAACTGAAATCACACATAAAAGGACGAAAATAAGTTTTAGCGTTAACAAGGAACGGAGGTTTATTTAGTTATATACTCATGACGAAGACAACGCAAAACTGGTTCTTTGCTAAAATTTATCCAACACAGAATTCTAATCTTTCCATCCCTAGGACAACTGTTAGTTTAGATAAGAAAAATGAGAATTCATTCAAACAGGCATGCGTGAATGACATAAACATTTCCAAACTTATAAACCTCATTAACCTAAGTCATGCGATTTCAACAACACTATCAGTTACAAGCACGAATCACCACAACCAAGAACCCGATGTTCAAGAGAAATAACAACAAAACAATCCCAAAACTCTCAAAACAACGGCAATGAACAACCAGATGTCTTGCTCCGCGGCTGTAGCTTAAACCATTTTTATGATCTTTGATTAACCATATCATGGTAGCAAAATGCTCAACCTTGTGTTACCAATACTGCTAGTGTTGTTGGAGGTTCCCACATCACCATCTCTTTTAAGAGAGAATTTATGATGAGAAAAGAAACCTACCACAAAAGTGCTTCTTACGAAAACCCACCAAATATTGTCTAAATACAAAATGGATAGGTAAATTTAAATAAAGTAACTCCATGAGACACAAACAAAGACAACAAGATGAATCAAATATAAGGTAATACCAAATGATGGTTACGCTACCGATCAAGCAAAAGATTGATTTCCGCATCATGAGACAAATCTAGTCATAACTTCCCGTTTATATAACGATGTGCTAAATGGGTCACATGTCTACATGGGTTATTCGAACATAGATCCCCGACATCAAGAAAAAGGGATTTGCTACAAAATTTCTAAAGCCGGTCAAACCAGAGACCATACATATCCGCGTAAAACACCGATTCCTCTAAAATCTCTTCGTGATTCTCCTCAGAAAGACCGCCCAAAGATAGCTTTATCTTCATCTCTGAAACAATGACCGCCTTTGAAAGAACCTATTCGAACAAGGTATAGCAAAGGCGGATGCAACACAAACAAATCCCATTCTAAGATCTCGAAGCAAGGGTCCGGTGCTAGCCTAACTACCTTGCCAAATTTTCTTAACCCTAAAGTGGTAAGACCATTTTGCTCATTCTGATCCAACCAAACGGTCTCTACCCAAGGATGAGACTTAAATGGTGTGAGTAAGATCGAATATTGCAACTAGGTATTATAGGCCAAGAAATGGTCGGATAGAGGAAATTAGACCTTGGAGTATTGGTGAGGCATGATCTAATGCGCAAACAAGAGCGAAAAAGAGGAGACGAGGCGACAACAAAGAAAGAGAAGAAGGATAGAGATATGGTTCGGTTAGATGAGGAAGAAAGGATGAAAGAAAGAAGTTACGGGGTAATTTGGACGTAACTTTTATGGTTGAGTCCTTGGTCCAAGTTGTGCCAAAACTCATCAACTAATTGACCGCCTAGTATAGTGCTAAGCGATTAACTACCAAATGGGCTTAGGACAGAGGTTGGACCTTGACCTTGTTAGGCCAGATTAAATATTAATCGTCTCATGCTATCTTTTAAGATTTTAACACGATCCGAAGATAATTATCCTCATCACCTTGGTATTCAAAGACCGTAGTCAAACTTTGAACAGACTCCAAGGAATTATAGTCTCAACACGATGCTGCGACTACACAACGAATGAACGAATTCCAAAAATAATTCAACTAGAATTCCGCAATATAAATTAAAACGGATTGTCCCCTTACCTAGTTGGTAACAAACAGATGGTTCATGAAATCAAATACCCCAAAAATCAAGATGAAGGATTTTCCTTAGCCTTTCCGAAGAAAAATTCAAAACTTTTCCGAAAATGGAATTTTATTGTAAAATAACGGTTTCGTATTTTTAAACCAGGCTGATTATTACTATTATTTATATTCCAGTTTTATATTTCAAACTGGAAAAACCTTTTCATGTCCAAAATGTTAGAGCTTTAGAACCTTAAGGGTTAATTGTGGTATTTTCAATAAATTATCCAATATATATAGGAAAGGGGGCACAACAAATTACAAGGAATATATATTTATTGTTTTCAAGTTTAGTGGAATATTCCTTGTCACTTCTAACTCCATCTTTCCTACCAATTAGGCTATATTTGTTAAAATTACACAATAGCTCTAAAATTTTGAAACACGAATAGATTAAAAATTTAAAAACCATTTCTTCACAAACTATTTTCCGAAACCGTATTTCAAAATAGTTGAAATCCATCTTTATTTTTCAAATAGTTTTAAAAATAAATTCCCTCAAATAAAGGCTAAGAATTCAATTGAATATCTCAACAAAGGTAGATTAGGAATTTTAATGAAGTAACAAATGGATAAACCTCGTAATTATAATTTCAAAATGGATACGACATATTAACATGGGCTTTTCCCCATTTTTGATCGAGTAATGGTCTTAACTGGAACTACTGACAAAACCAAAAACC
The DNA here is from genome assembly GCA_030737875.1 of Allium sativum. Taxonomy (NCBI): domain Eukaryota; kingdom Viridiplantae; phylum Streptophyta; class Magnoliopsida; order Asparagales; family Amaryllidaceae; genus Allium; species Allium sativum. Next base: position 112,616,776 of record CM060920.1, on the reverse strand, counting down.
AGAAATCGCGACTATCTCAATTGTAGCTAGCTTTTTAAATTCATATTTTTTTCCAATTTCCAAATCTCGAATCAACGGAATCCACTATATGTCGCCTCATGCTCTTCACGACGAGATTGCCAATGTACTGTGGGGTAAGACAGATTTGGCACTCTTGGTCGCTCAAAGCCCACGATATATAATTAGGCCCACGACTAATTCCTATAGTCGAAACAAATTAAAGCCGAGTAAGAAGATAAAGAAAAATAGAAAAGAAAATCAAATTACATTCTCTCACGATTCCTAATTTAACTATTTCCTCTAATCGTTTAACCTAAGCTCTGATACCAAATGTAACATCCTACACTCTTCTACACCCAAATTTTGACAAAAATCAAAACTTGAACACATCCAAGCATAGAGCATATGTCTAGTACCTTCAGTAAATGAGCATGGGCATAATCAGAATACGATAAAAATAACTCACAGTTGAGACAAAATAAGATAAACTAGTATTTACTCAAGTGACTACCATTTTCAATGTAAGTCACTTTGCAAATACCGAGCATGGGAGAGAATGAGAACCAAAAACCAAACTTAATCATCTCTGAGAACCCGAACTTCTTTATAAAACCTGGAGCTTGTAATGTGGAGGGGGGTCAGAACAACAATTTCCGAAAACTAATAAATGTACAACATAGTCTATAACACATATATATTCCGTTTGGTTCAACCCAAGCTGTATGTCTAACCAGGTTAGTAATTCTAGCCCAACCTAGTAAATATTTACGGACGACTTTACCATTCAGCCAAAAGCTATATTACCAAATTATATTACCTAGATAATTTTTGTGAAGCCTTACCAGAGTTTAACTGGTTAATTTTATGGAGAGTGGTCCCCTAATTTCGTGGTTTCTATCTATACTCTCATTCTCTATTCTTTATTATTTAACGCATCACTATCAAATGATAGATATGGTGGATTCTCCCTGATCAGTTAAGACCCTGGGCGGATCTATTAGTCACTTATTAACCCTCGACAATATATTTAACGTTAACATAAACTAGAGGGAACTAGTTACAGACCCTACAAGTTAAGGCTTCCGTCATTCACTCATGTACCCTTGCCATGCATAAGGTGAGAATAGGTATTTTATCATTTGTCATACCTTTTAGCTGATCTCATTCGATAACCTCCTTAGTCACTTACTAGTTCCCGTAGGATAGGCGACTATATCTGACCCTTTTAATTTCCAGGTTTGGGTAGGCCCACACACACCTACCATTTAAGACCCCTATACTGAAATGCCTATTCCCAGGAGGACTCTTCAACCCAAGCCACTTAAGACCCAAGGAACAGACTATATGCGAAAGTTATTAGTTCTTCCCCCATTTTCCTTTAAAACCTTTCCCTTTTCGGGATAAAGTAGGCTACATTATTAAGTCATTCCCGTTTAGTTTCCTTATACAGAAATACTATACATACACCTTTTATTTGTATCACGAGTTTATATGGTTAATTATGTCTTATATTGTTAACCTACTAAGTCCAACTATATTTTTAATTATAAGTTTCATTGACGTAAATAAGGAAGACTATATTCCCTTTTCTCTAGGATGTTTATTTAATTTCTTCCCTAATTTAGACTTATTATTTAAACAACATTCAATAACCATTAATCCTTTTTTTTGGCATCCATTTCTTTTTATTTTCCTTTTTTCTTGCCCGTTATGACTCTAACGATCATATTTTCCTAAGCCAACCGTTTATCAGTCCCAAGTTATTTATTTGTTGTACCCCAACAAGCAATTACTCTACTTATTCTTTATTTTACTTTATTTGTTTATTGGTTATTATATATATATGCACTAGGCCTCTTACATTAAGTTGACTACATGTGGATGTTGGATTTGTTGATCGGTTTCGGGCAGACTTCTACTACAAGTGAACTTAACATCGTGCCTTAGTACATTAATTTTTATGCATTAGACCTCTCACATTAAACTGACTACCTGTGGTTACTGGATTGCCGATTGGTTCCGAGCAGGCTTACACCACAAGTTGAGTTTAACCTCTTGTCTAAATGCAGCTATAATTTAAGTTTCCTAATTGGGGTCCACAACAATTATCCTAACTAATTTTAGGAATTGTAACCATTTTCCTATCACATTCGTTTTCCACAATCAATATTCGTTACAATAATTATTTCTTTATTTGCGGTCTCATTTATGGCAATTAATTATATTTATTGCTAAAAATGGTCACCACAAATATATTAATCCAATATGGAGTATATTTACATATAATTCCACCATTAACCTTATCCAAACACTCAACATTTATCACAGTTGTTATTTATTTATTTATGACCTCATTTATAGCAATCCATTACACTAATTGCAACAACGGTCTCCATAAATATATTCATTAAGTATGGAATATAAATTTACATGTATGATTCCATAAATGAATACCATTGAATATTTAATACAATGCATATTTTTACCGTTCTACGCTGATTTGGACGAATAATATGTATATATTTGTTTCTATGTTTGTGTGCGGTCAACATAGTTATTATTATTTTTATTTTTACTATTAAATTTAAATTAATGATTTGGTCTAATCAGTTAACCAATCATTCCTTTTCTATATTCGATCTTGCCAAAAAGGTTTCAAGTCACACAAGAACCGTTAGCCAAAATCATTGTAAATCATGCCTATTTTGTGGAATTGACGTATCTCCAAATCACAAGAAATATATATAATGTATTTTTATTTTGGAACAATCGATGCAAATTACATACAAAAACATAAATTTATTTTAATATGTAACTTTGCACCACTTTTCGCTTTTTTTTGTCATATTCTCGTGATTCTAAAATTACGCCTCTTTATTTGAGAATGAGGAAAATGGCATAATTTACCATGCTTAAGCCAAAACCCAACAATATTAAATGTAAACAAGGAATTTCTTTTCTTCTTACAATCACGTAATACACAAATTCATCTTTTTACCCAAATTTACAAATATCATATTTCAGTATGAACTAACGATTTGAAACAAAACTACAACAATTTATGTTTAATGGGACTAATTTTCATATCCACAGTGCTATGTAACATATACAACATATTTCATATTTCATGACATAACTTGTAGGAATATGTGGGGAAAATATATAAAAATCCTGCAATTCATATTTATACATAATCACAACATTCAAAATATTCATAATTAGTCCTGATGGTTATCACAATTAACAATTATTTAAACAATAAACCTGATAGGCATAAAACATAGATTGGATTCAGACGAAATAGATAAATCATTATATCTGTATTAGTAAATTTCCCACCCACCTTATAGCCTCCAAATTACAAGTTTTGATCCCTCTAGGGTTACTACCCCCAAATTCTTATAAATCTGTAATTTATATAGAAAGAGGAAATTTTTAGATCTGCAGAAATGTAAGATAAAGAGAAGAGAGCAAAGAATCTATCATTGAGCATCCTCTTCCATTAAATCTATTAATCTTCCCAATTCCATATGAATTTGATTTGATTTGGTAAATGTGTGAATATATTTTATTTAGAAATTAGGTTAGAAGAGGAAGAAAAAAGGGCAGAGCTCCGTCGCCTTCATAGATTTGAATGGAAAAAGAGTGAGGCTCTACCCCTTTATTTATAGGTGTGGAAATGGCCTTGCACCGTTGGATCGATTTTAAATAACATCCGTCCATCCATTTATAAAATATAACAAGAATACCCCTAAAAACCTAGCATTCGGCAGTGATGTGGATGGGTTATTAAAAGGTAACATATATATTAATTATACTCTTTATTCATTTTCTGTCTGTTTTTGTATTTCATCTGTAACCTTTTCATATGATCTCCATTTGCGAAACTCCAGACATGAAAGTTGACCAGAATTCCGAGATGAATGCAACAGTTAAAGTTTCATGGTTAAATTCCATTGTTTGTAGAAATTCTTATTTTTGAGCTTTTAATTAAATAACTATTTACTGTCAAAATTTAGGGTTGTTACATCTCGATATTGTCTAAGCCAGTGGCTCAAGAAGATTGCTTTCATATACTTAGCAGTATCGTAGCATGCAATCAGTTCGACAATCGTTCGTGGGGAGGTTAGAATCCAGAGACTGGTTTATTATGTGAACAAGAAGTTAATGGCGGAGCGCAACTGCCTAAAGATTGAGATCACGACTTGCAGCTTACCTGGAAAGGGTTGAAGAGCTATTGGTTGGCCTGGAATACTATAGCATATCTCATATTTTGTGGATAGGAAATCAAAAGTCGGGCAAGCTAGGTAAGTTAGCAAGCCTTGACACTCCATAGGAGATGGAAATGATCCCAATCGAACCAATAGAAACTCCGAGCATTGATCAAACGGAAGTTGATCTAGTGTTGAAAACCGAACCCGAAAGGATGTCATAGATGACCCCCATATAGAACTTCCTGCAACATGGATCGCTTCTGACAAGAAAAAGTGAAAGGCACATTCGTAAAGCTCCAAGATACTGTAACACCCCACACCCGCTATGGTCACTCACTATAGGGAATGCCATGGCATCGGTGGAGTATTTTAGTGAATATAGAACAGAAAAATTACAACAAGACAGATATAAATAGTACTTGAAATTTTAAAACATCATCTCATAACAGCGGAAGTAAAACATGTCAGGTTACATCATAAAGTCAAGTACAATATCCATCAAATAAATTTATACATAATCCCATTCTCAACAATAGCCATGACAAAAGAAGAGATAACTAGATAACTGGAGCTTTACATCTACCCAAGCTCCTAAAGACTGGAACAGCAATCCGATCAAACTCCACTACTGCTAGGATCCACCGTAGGACCTGAGGGTTGGGAAAAAGATAAAAACAACGGGGTCAGACATAAGTCTGAGTGAGTCCTATAACTTTAACAATACAATCATTAAAATAACCAGAGAAGACATAAGTTTGACATATGGTAATGTCTGGGGATGAATGGCTATACCAAGCAGTTTGGTAGACCTAGGATAAACTAAGATAACCGCAAAGACGCATCTACCCACCCAAGGGTAATTACTACACTGCACCACACCAGTCATCCCTACTTAAAGGTTGATCCCTCCCAAGGACTTAGAAAATTTTCCCAGTAGTTCCTGTACCCCTAGCTGACTACATAGGTGCCGTCTGCCCCTATCTCCACTAGGTGTACCCACTACTCCCAAGCGATCGGCTCCCTACCGTAGATACCCGTGCCGGCCCCACAATGGGGTGTATCACTCCCCAAAGTGGCAACCCGATACTACAAGCGATGCACGGCTTATATCTACACGATGCAACAACGTCTTACCTACCAGCCCGGGTCCACACACGCATATGAAACCCGTTGGACTTGCGTTGCCACCGCTAACCCGTTTTGGCCTCTTATAATCAAGCCCAATATGCGTGTCCCGTCACTCGACATGGGTCGAGCCCACAAAGATACGTTTGGGATATTGGTTGAAATGGGCCCCCACAAGCTACCCACCTAAGCTTGTCACTTATCTAGTGAATCCCACTTAACCCTTTAATCATGTTTAATTACATGTTTCACTTGGTTAAGTATTCTAATCGTATTTTCTATTGCCACCCAAGGCAACCCACTAGATTCCACATGCCACCCAAGGCAACCACTGAATTTCCACGTGCCACCCAAGGCACCCACTTAACCCCTCATGCCCCACTACATGCTAATATGGTTAAGTGTTTCTTAATTAATTAAGACCGTGATCTCCCGCAAAGACCTCCCACATTAGACTGGCTGTTATGACCGCCTGGTTAAGCCGGTAGAGTCCGGGCAGTCTTACGTCATAACAGAGTCTAACCTCGTGTCTTTACTTTAATCACGTATTTAATTTATGGCTAAGACCTCTCACATTGGGCTGACATTTGTAGCAACTGGTTAAGCCGGTCGGGTCCGGGCAGTTTTACACTACAAATGAGTCCAACCTCGTGTCTTAGTCGATTAATTACACCTAATTAATCACCCCCATAATTAATTATCCCTAATTAATTACACATTTTTCATAACATGGGTAGACCTAACTCAATAGGTAAATTCCCATGGGGTAGACCTAACTCAATAGGTAAATTCCCACTTATGTTAATTTATTTTTATGGTATGCTTAATCATACCCAATCACACTTTTATTAACATATTTATTCACCCCATCGTTACCCACGTAAGTCGTTCTCTTTCCATGACATAATAATGGAAAGATCCATCACAAGTATCATGGGTTTCACCACATCTTAGCATATAACTTTATCATGGGTTAAGAGGATGTCAACTTGCATATATGAGCATATATTAACCCAACTATATTTAACCCAAACTTGCATATCATCATACATATATCTTGCATAACATGTTGAACTTGCATATAAGCATTCTCATAACTTGCATAACATGTTAAACATGCATTTAAGCATACACATAACTTGCATAGGCATTCACATACTTGCATAAACATGCATAACTTGCATATCATGTTAAACTTGCATTTAAGCATATACATAACTTGCATAAGCATTCACATACTTGCATAAACATGCATAACTTGCATATCATGTTAAACTTGCATTTAAGCATATACATAACTTGCATAAGCATTCACATACTTGCATAAACATGCATAACTTGCATATCATGTTAAACTTGCATTTACTCACTTGTTTAAACATGCATAAACCCACTTATTAAATATGCATAAACCCACTTGTTAAACATGCATAATTCAACTTATTAAACATGCATAAAACCACTTATTACATATGCATAAACATAAGAAGACATAGAGTAGCATATCATTCTAAATGATTCAAACTCTATAATCCGCATTCAAGACCATAAGTCTCATTACACCCAATCTACTTACTTTAACAATTGATGTTAAAGTGATAGAAACTCACCACTAGCAAATTTGCACTCCAAATGAAGAAGATTAAGATGCTTAGAATGGATTAGAGGTTGATTAGAGAATAATTAGCTTGCACCTCTCTTCATTGATTTGTGGAGGCCATGCTCAAATTTCATTTTGCCATAGTTTAGTTACAAGACCTAATTATGAATGAATTAGGGTAGGGTTGGGGTCTTATTTATAGGATTAGGTGAGTGTTTTAGGCCCTTAGATTAACCCTAGATTAGATTAGGACCCTTAGATTTAGGAAATCTCTAGAACCAGCCCTCCAAGCCAGCCTAAAGCCCAACCTGGTGCACCCAGGTTCACTGGACGCCACGCCCCTGTCGACAGGCAAGTCGACAGGCGAGTCGACACCCCTGTCGACAGCCCTGTCGACATGGGTAGGGCGGGAAGCTTCCCGCCTGACCCCGCTTTTCCATTCCAAAATCTGAAATTTAAATTTTTAAATCTGTTTTTAGTTTTGAATTTTCTGCAAACTTCATCGGGCCATAACTGGGCCATACGGACTCCGATTTTCGAAAACTCGGACTCTATTTTGCGTATTTTTCCGAGACGAACGCAATGACGCAGCCCGTTTCCCCTAATTCCCACATCTGAGATTATTTATCCTGTAATCAGTGAATTTTAGTATTAACCCAAAATTCGGGGTGTTACATTCTCCCCTCCTTAAAGGATTTCGTCCCCGAAATCTCTAAGCTAAGGAGAATGCATATCCTACCATCCAAACAACCATCTACTCAATCCATCAAACACAGGCATCCATTGTCCTTAGAACAATTTCTAATGATGTATGAGCATATGCAAAGAGTGTGTGTATATGTTCCCTATCTAATGTATGAACATATGCAAACCATGATAGTGCCATGCATCCATTATGTATGCGAAAGAACCCTATCGACACATACAATATCTACATGAGTGCACAATCATTCACCAAAATGCATCATCCATATGATAACACAATCATTAGACATCCATAAATATAGCTTCCTACACACAATTTTATGCAATATGCAATATGAAGTGATTGAGCCGACCTAGTGCCTAGAGTGTGTATATGCATCCACGAGCAACCACTAGCAACCACTTGCATCCACTTGCATCCATCAACCATAACATGTCTCAAACACATGTTTCAACCATAGGTTTACCCTATCTAAAGGTCAAAGGTACTAATGAGAGGACATACTAAAGATAAGATGAGTACTAGACAAACGATAAAGGAGAAGTTAAAAGACATACCCTAAAAAAGAAATGGGTACAATGAACGCATCTTCGTTTCCGTTTCCCAAGTTGCGTTGCGCTCGTCTTCTCCCCATTGCACTTTGACTAGATGAACCTCTCGATTCCTCAATTTCCTAGTCTCTGACCCAAGGATGCGGGTAGGAGCCCGTCGAATAGTCGCATCACGCTCTACTTCCACTTCTTTAAGCAAGCTCGGCTCTACCACCTCTGCGGTCTCATGTAAGCACTTTCTCAAATGAGATACGTGGAATACATCATGTACCCCACTAAGTCTGTCGGGCAACTCCACTCTATATGCCATCCGTCCAACCCTTTCCTTAATAGGAAACGGCCCTACGAACCTTGGTGCTAACTTCCCAACAGATCCAAAGCGAACCACATTTCGTAACGGAGACACCTTGACAAAGACCATGTCCCCAACTTCAAACTCAAGGTCCGTCCTTCTCTTGTCCGCATAAGATTTTTGCCTATCCTGCGCTGCTTTCATCCTTCTTCGAATCAAGTCAATCTTCTCAGAAGTCTCCCTAATCATATCAGGCCCAAGCAAGATCTTATCCGTAGATTCCCACCAACATGTAGGTGATCGGCAAGGCCTTCCATAGAGAGCTTCGAAAGGAGCCATACCAATACTGGACTGAAAGCTGTTATTATATGCGAACTCCACCAATGGAAGATGCTCTTCCCATGTACCTCCAAAATCTAAGATACAAAGCCTCAAAAGGTCTTCTAGAACACGATTCACCCTCTCAGTCTGGCCGTCCGTCTGAGGATGATATGCGGTGCTCAGACACAATTGAGTTCCCACTGCTTCCTGCAAACTTCTCCAGAACTCGCTGGTGAAGATAGGATCTCGATCACTCACTATGCTAGAGGGTACCCCATGCAATCGAACTATCTCTCGAAGATATACTGAAGCTAGCCATGGAGCAGTCCTCTTGCTCTTTACAGGTATGAAATGGGCGCTCTTAGTAAGTCTGTCTACCACCACCCAAATTCCTGTATTACCCTTTCTCGATCTGGGTAACCCGTCAATAAAATCCATCGAGACGCTATCCCACTTCCATTGCGGAACCTCCAATGGGTGAAGCAACCCACCAGGTTTCTTTTGCTCCGCCTTCACTTGTTGACATACCAAGCATCGAGCTACATATTCGGCCACATCTTTCTTCATACCGGCCCAGAAGAAAACCCTCTTCATGTCTTGGTACATCTTGTCCCCACCGGGATGAATGGTCATCCTAGAACGGTGTGCATCATCAAGAATAGCCTTCCTCAACCCTTCGTCTTGCGGTACACAAAGTCTACCGTCTCTACGCAAGCACCCCCTATCGTCTAGGGTGTACCTACTCAAATGGCTGGACGACTCCCCCCTTATGAGCTTCTCTATCAACTCAACCAACTGTGGGTCGTCCCTCTGGGCTTCCCCAATCTGCCCCAGAAGAGTAGGTCTGACCTCCAAGGATGCTAGCAAACCGGGTATAAAATCAATGGAAGGTCTGAAATCAAACATCGAGATAAATTCCAAGTTTCGACGTTCCACGAACAACGGACTCAAGGACAACCTCTTTCTGCTCAAGTCGTCCGCCACCACGTTACCCTTGCCAGGGGTATACGCTATCTCGAAATCATAAGATGCTAAGAACTCCATCCACCTTTGCTGTCTCAAATTCAAATCCTTCTGAGAAAATAAGTACTTCAATGATTTGTGGTCAGTGAACAATTCGAATCTCTCACCAAGAAGATAATGGCGCCAAATCTTAAGCGCAAAAACAATAGCGGCCAACTCTAAATCATGGGTAGGGTAGTTTTTCTCATGCACTCTCAACTGCCTTCCACCATAGGCTATTACCCTTCCTTCTTGCATTAAGACTGCGCCAAGTCCTGTCCCACAAGCATCGGTATAGACAACAAATGGCCTGCTCCCATCTGGCAACACTAAAACTGGAGCAGTGGTTAAAGCTCTCTTTAACCGTCGGAACGCATCATCACAATCTACGTCCCATGTGAAAACAAGATTCTTCTTCGTTAAGCGGGTTAATGGGGCTGATATCTTCGCGAAGTCTTTAATAAACTTCCTATAATAACCCGCCAAACCCAAGAAACTTCTTACTTCGGTAGCATTCTTCGGAACCTTCCAATCCTGAATTGATACTACCTTCGCGGGATCCACAGCTATCCCTTCCTTGGAGACCACGTGCCCCAAGAACCGCACTTCCCTCCACCAGAAGTGACATTTAGAGAATTTAGCCTTAAGGCTATGTGCTCGAAGAGTCTTCAATACCTCCCCAAGATGTAAGGCATGCTCTTCTTCACTCTTAGAAAATACTAAGATATCATCCACAAAGACCACCACGAATTTATTAAGGAACTCCCTGAACACCCTACTCATCAAATCAACAAAGTATGCAGGGGCGTTCGTCAACCCAAATGGCATCACCAGCCACTCATAGAAACCATCCGGAGTCCTAAAGGCAGTCTTGTCTATGCTATCCTCAGCCACCCTCAACTGATGAAACCCCGTGGCTAAGTCCAATTGAGAAAATACTGAAGCGCCAACCAACTGATCGAAAAGATCATCAGTCCTCGGCAATGGGTGTCTATTCTTCTTTGTGAGCTTGTTGAGTTCCCTATAGTCTACACAAAGTCTGAGGGACCCATCCGCCTTGGTAGCAAAAACTACTGGAGCACCCCACTCCGATATACTTCGTCTTATGAACCCCTTCTCAAGCAACTCCCCTACTTGCTTATGGAGTTCCCTCCTCTCACGAGGAGCCATGTGGCGCACTGGTAAAGATACAGGTTTAGCATTATCCACCAGATATATTCGGAAGTCAATCTCCCGCTTCGGAGGTAAGCCCTTCACCTCCTCAAACACATCCGGATATTCCCGGACCACTCTAACAGATTGCAAACTCTCGACCGAAGCGTCAAGCGATTCAAGATAACTTAGCATAACAGAATCCCTGGGATTACAAGAGATCTCGAGAGTGTTACCCAAGCGGGTCATAAGCCTAACAACTCTCCTTTCGCAATCAAGAACGGCACCATTACTGGATAACCAGTCCATGCCCAAAATCAACCCATAGCCCGTGAAGCCCAACACAAAAGCATCACATCTAAACTCAATGCTAAGTATAGAAATCTTCAAACCCAAACATATCATGGACAAATAAGTGGAGCCCCCAATTGGGTTTGAAACAACCAAGGGATCATCTACTAGACTGGTGTCTAAGTGCAGTGACTCAACTAATGATGATGAGATAAAAGAATGCGATGCGCCTGAATCAAACAATGTACGGACAGGATGATCAAATAGAAAAACCAGACTTTCCACGGAAATAGTTCTACCTCTCTCCTGAATCGGTGGAACCGCGAGAGCCTGTACTTGCCCCCTAGCCTGACCCGGTGCCATAAGAGCTTGCACCTGTCCTCCTGAGGTAGATCCCATCCTTTGCCCTTTCTTAGGACCGTCTTTCACTAGATGCCCTGCTTCGCCACAGTGGAAGCAGCCAGTCTTCTTCTTCTTGCGACAATCCTTGCTTAGGTGGCCAGGTGTCCCACAATTGAAACACTTCTTCTTTTTGCCCTTGCCACCGTTGCCTTTCCCCCCTTTGTTTTGCTGTTGTTGCTGAGGTCTCTTTTGATCTCCCTTCTTCTCGGGCGCCTGACTAGCATTGGGACCCTTCCCTTCTTCATGCATGAGTGCCATGTCAACTAGCTTCTCGAAGGTGGCCCCCATAGGGATATGAGTCATAGCCAACCCATGCATCGGTTCATTCAAGCCTTTCACGAACCTCAAAGCCTTCTTTTCCGGTGTATTCACCATGTCTAGGCCAAACCTTGCCAATTGATTAAACTTGTTAACATATTCCTTCACCGAGAGATTTCCTTGCTTAAGAGTCAAGAATCTTTCCATATACAAGTTTTCCTCCGCCCTTGAGAGAAACTTTGCCACAAATCTTTGCCTAAAATCCGCCCAAGAGTAAACGGGGCGTTCTCCATTAGTGACCTCCCACCAGAATGAGGCCTCTCCCTTCATTAACCAAGCGGCTAACTTGACTTTCTTTCCTTCTTCCATCTCAAAGATATCTATCAACTCTTCCACCTCCTTAAGCCAATCTCCAGCCTCCACAAAAGTTTCAGATCCTTGAAAAGGTTTCCCTCCCATAGCTTTAAACACCTTGCAAGTCTTAGCAAAAGTATCCGTGCGAGGAGGAGGGGGAGGAGGAAGATCGGGTGCTACGGTTGGTGGAGGAACATTTGTCGGACCCGCAGTGGTGGCCCTAGCCTCCATCAATCTCCTATACCATACTGGTACCATCACACCCTCCGGAAAGTTAAGATCCTCAGCCATGCTGAAACGAAAAAGAAAAGATTCAAAACGGAGAATTCGAAGGATATAGATATGGCTATTGGGGATTATGCTTTTCTTTCAAAAACTTTTCTCTTTAAAGACATGTTTTTGAAAATATCTCTTCCAAAAATGTTTTTAGAAAAATAGTTTTCTAAAAAAAATTTATCTGTTCCGGTAACCTTTGCTCTGATACCACGTGTAACACCCCACACCCGCTATGGTCACTCACTATAGGGAATGCCATGGCATCGATGGAGTATTTTAGTGAATATAGAACAGAAAAATTACAACAAGACAGATATAAATAGTACTTGAAATTTTAAAACATCATCTCATAACAGCGGAAGTAAAACATGTCAGGTTACATCATAAAGTCAAGTACAATATCCATCAAATAAATTTATACATAATCCCATTCTCAACAATAGCCATGACAAAAGAAGAGATAACTAGATAACTGGAGCTTTACATCTACCCAAGCTCCTAAAGACTGGAACAGCAATCCGATCAAACTCCACTACTGCTAGGATCCACCGTAGGACCTGAGGGTTGGGAAAAAGATAAAAACAACGGGGTCAGACATAAGTCTGAGTGAGTCCTATAACTTTAACAATACAATCATTAAAATAACCAGAGAAGACATAAGTTTGACATATGGTAATGTCTGGGGATGAATGGCTATACCAAGCAGTTTGGTAGACCTAGGATAAACTAAGATAACCGCAAAGACGCATCTACCCACCCAAGGGTAATTACTACACTGCACCACACCAGTCATCCCTACTTAAAGGTTGATCCCTCCCAAGGACTTAGAAAATTTTCCCAGTAGTTCCTGTACCCCTAGCTGACTACATAGGTGCCGTCTGCCCCTATCTCCACTAGGTGTACCCACTACTCCCAAGCGATCGGCTCCCTACCGTAGATACCCGTGCCGGCCCCACAGTGGGGTGTATCACTCCCCAAAGTGGCAACCCGATACTACAAGCGATGCACGACATATATCTACACGATGCAACAACGTCTTACCTACCAGCCCGGGTCCACACACGCATATGAAACCCGTTGGACTTGCGTTGCCACCGCTAACCCGTTTTGGCCTCTTATAATCAAGCCCAATATGCGTGTCCCGTCACTCGACATGGGTCGAGCCCACAAAGATACGTTTGGGATATTGGTTGAAATGGGCCCCCACAAGCTACCCACCTAAGCTTGTCACTTATCTAGTGAATCCCACTTAACCCTTTAATCATGTTTAATTACATGTTTCACTTGGTTAAGTATTCTAATCGTATTTTCTATTGCCACCCAAGGCAACCCACTAGATTCCACATGCCACCCAAGGCAACCACTGAATTTCCACGTGCCACCCAAGGCACCCACTTAACCCCTCATGCCCCACTACATGCTAATATGGTTAAGTGTTTCTTAATTAATTAAGACCGTGATCTCCCGCAAAGACCTCCCACATTAGACTGGCTGTTATGACCGCCTGGTTAAGCCGGTAGAGTCCGGGCAGTCTTACGTCATAACAGAGTCTAACCTCGTGTCTTTACTTTAATCACGTATTTAATTTATGGCTAAGACCTCTCACATTGGGCTGACATTTGTAGCAACTGGTTAAGCCGGTCGGGTCCGGGCAGTTTTACACTACAAATGAGTCCAACCTCGTGTCTTAGTCGATTAATTACACCTAATTAATCACCCCCATAATTAATTATCCCTAATTAATTACACATTTTTCATAACATGGGTAGACCTAACTCAATAGGTAAATTCCCATGGGGTAGACCTAACTCAATAGGTAAATTCCCACTTATGTTAATTTATTTTTATGGTATGCTTAATCATACCCAATCACACTTTTATTAACATATTTATTCACCCCATCGTTACCCACGTAAGTCGTTCTCTTTCCATGACATAATAATGGAAAGATCCATCACAAGTATCATGGGTTTCACCACATCTTAGCATATAACTTTATCATGGGTTAAGAGGATGTCAACTTGCATATATGAGCATATATTAACCCAACTATATTTAACCCAAACTTGCATATCATCATACATATATCTTGCATAACATGTTGAACTTGCATATAAGCATTCTCATAACTTGCATAACATGTTAAACATGCATTTAAGCATACACATAACTTGCATAGGCATTCACATACTTGCATAAACATGCATAACTTGCATATCATGTTAAACTTGCATTTAAGCATATACATAACTTGCATAAGCATTCACATACTTGCATAAACATGCATAACTTGCATATCATGTTAAACTTGCATTTAAGCATATACATAACTTGCATAAGCATTCACATACTTGCATAAACATGCATAACTTGCATATCATGTTAAACTTGCATTTACTCACTTGTTTAAACATGCATAAACCCACTTATTAAATATGCATAAACCCACTTGTTAAACATGCATAATTCAACTTATTAAACATGCATAAAACCACTTATTACATATGCATAAACATAAGAAGACATAGAGTAACATATCATTCTAAATGATTCAAACTCTATAATCCGCATTCAAGACCATAAGTCTCATTACACCCAATCTACTTACTTTAACAATTGATGTTAAAGTGATAGAAACTCACCACTAGCAAATTTGCACTCCAAATGAAGAAGATTAAGATGCTTAGAATGGATTAGAGGTTGATTAGAGAATAATTAGCTTGCACCTCTCTTCATTGATTTGTGGAGGCCATGCTTAAATTTCATTTTGCCATAGTTTAGTTACAAGACCTAATTATGAATGAATTAGGGTAGGGTTGGGGTCTTATTTATAGGATTAGGTGAGTGTTTTAGGCCCTTAGATTAACCCTAGATTAGATTAGGACCCTTAGATTTAGGAAATCTCTAGAACCAGCCCTCCAAGCCAGCCTAAAGCCCAACCTGGTGTACCCAGGTTCACTGGACGCCACGCCCCTGTCGACAGGCAAGTCGACAGGCGAGTCGACACCCCTGTCGACAGGCCTGTCGACAGCCCTGTCGACATGGGTAGGGCGGGAAGCTTCCCGCCTGACCCCGCTTTTCCATTCCAAAATCTGAAATTTAAATTTTTAAATCTGTTTTTAGTTTTGAATTTTCTGCAAACTTCATCGGGCCATAACTGGGCCATACGGACTCCGATTTTCGAAAACTCGGACTCTATTTTGCGTATTTTTCCGAGACGAACGCAATGACGCAGCCCGTTTCCCCTAATTCCCACATCTGAGATTATTTATCCTGTAATTAGTGAATTTTAGTATTAACCCAAAATTCGGGGTGTTACAGATACGACATGCAAGGTGACATTGCTTATTTCCCTTAGAAGGTCGTCTTGAGATAAACATCAACGAATCTCGTTGCTGGATTCAGTGCCTTGAAAAGTTCGGCAAAAGCACTTATCGAGTTCCTGCTTAATGGAAGATGTATGCGAATGGGACTTCTAACGGTTAACATTATGATAATAAAAGGTGACGATTCACAAGTTAACTACCTTCATTGGCCATTCGTTGATTGATTCGTGCCCTAAACATAGAGGGAAACTCGGACAACGTTGCATGGATTGCTCATGATTCGACTATCCAATCCAAAGCATACGCAACATTACCTTGCATGATTGACTACTTAAGTCTTTCCCGAAGATTGGCAAGTTAAAGATTTGGAACACTTAGACTTGAATGTTGATTGATTTTACACATATTAACTTTAATTGACGATTAGGATCGAAGACGGATGCGAGTGGACAAGGAAGGTCTATCTCCATAGCCCCCGCATCCACTTCCTGACATGGATATGACTAAGCATTTACAAGCATGGAAAGTGCGAAATTTCTTCAAGCATGGAGTCCTTTGTCTCCTGCTGTTTCCCACTATAGCACTGACAAGATGAGATGCTACCATTAGCGATTTTGACCTAAGTACCTGACCCTCATTCCTTACCCTTGACATGAGGGCAAGAAGGTGATTCAAAGGAGATGCTACCTTGTCACTCCAAGACACAGATTAAGGACGAGGCAAAATGGGCGGGAAATGAACATGAAATTCCATTTCCTTTTAGAATGATATTCATTCCTTTAACAGGATTATTCTCAAACCATGACTCTTATATTTGCATGTTCTTTGAGTTATTGATGTAATTAGCTCAGATGAGTTTATATGTGGATAATGTTGGTGCCCCGGATCTGGTACCAATCAAACTTCTAGCACCCGCATGGAGAGTTATGGAGCACTACCATAACGGGCTCAAATCAACTGGTTTTTTAAAAAGCCACACCCTCCATCTGAAGAGAGTTATATGGCTTAAAGTGGATCCGAGATGACCATCCACTCCTTGGCTCACATGTGGCAGACATCAGGATAATTGTACATTGACTTTTGCATTTCAAAGTCGAAATCCGATTCTAGATGGATGAAGTTCGACTGTCTACATGGCTCGATTCTATGCTTGACGCCACCAGATTACATGATTCTAAATAAAGGAGGAAGCACTGCCCCTTGATATGCTTACTTTTCAATCATGTAATTTACTTTTATATGCTTCCTAAGTTATTGACATGACTAACTCATGCGATACGAATGATGCAAATAACCGAAGTTCGGTGTCAATCACTCCTCCCATATATTGATTGGAGGAACGCAAAGCCTTGGAAAATGTGATTTGACTATTTGCATAATGTATTCTAGTCCTCAGAGCTTAGATAGAAGTATAAATCTAAGACAAGTTTGATGGGCGTGCCAAGGTTAACGACTACTCAATCCACAACTCTAACTCTCATGATTCAAAAGAGAGTATAAAGGACAGGAAGATGACGTCCAACACTCTAACTCTCATGATTCGAGAGGGAGTATAAAGGACGGGAAGATCACGTCCACTACTCTAACTCTCGTGATCTGAGAGAGTATAAAGGACGGTAAGACGACGTCCACAGGGCGTGATGGTGCACCACGATTAAAGACTGCCTTGAGTACACTCTAACCTGGACATACGACAGGAGAATATAAAGGCACTAACACCGAGTGCCAAAGGAAATGGGTTCCTACCCCACTAAAGGATTGGGGGCAAGATTGAAAGCTGAGACTGCACTCCCCACAGAAGGATTGGTGCAATATAATGTTGATCCTAATTAATCACGAACAAGCCCTGGCCAGGCACCTTATTCAAGATTGACTGGGGACATATACATACACATCACAACCCTTGTTGTTTATTACCCAGTTTAGTTATAAATTTTTTATTGCCGGTATTATTGCTTGTAGGGATGCTGAATTGAAACCCTTATTTGATCGTGTTGTGGTTTATTATCTATTACTTAGAACATTTCTTTAATTATAGAATGCAGGCTTGTACATGATAACATGACTAGAATGCGAGGGCCACACTCGCAACAACCGCTATACGCTGGTGGAAAACAAGCAAAGGGTCACATCCAGAAGGCTAATGTCGATGCCTAATGCTAAACTACTTATGTGACTCAAGGCGACGACTGAAAGGAGGCCTTGAGTAGGAATTGTTCAATGACATGTCACGCGACTTAAGGCAATGACTGAAAGGAGGATGAAAGAGAGTGATATACCAAATCAACATACACACCCACGTGTAACTGATCATAGCCCAAGTGCAACGATGAGTGTTACTCGCAAGTACATTGAATGGAAAATGCAATGGGTCGAGCACTCAGATAACGTGATGATTGAAGTTTTGAAAGCAATGCATCGTCCCCACCCATAGATGTCTAGATTCGAAAGGGGCGAGATCCAAACACCTTTCTTTTACTGCTACCTAAAACTGGGGGCACAACTATTAAAAGTATTTACAAATGACATAACTTATGCTACCAAAATTATATTAGCATAAGCTGACGGTGAAGGGAATATAAGCATGGAAAGAAGGATCCGAGAGCAAACATAGACAGGCACCCCTTATGAAGAAAGGGGGCTTAAAACCTACAGAACACCAACAAAGTTCATCCGAAATGGTCCATCTAATGTGGATTACCTAAAGAGAGTTCCATGACGAAAGGTAACCTAAGACAATGATCAGGAAGGAGAAGAGCACAGGCTCTGCTTATCGAAACCCAGAAGGATTATTGAAATTGACCCACTTAACACCGACACACTAAAGAAAGAAAAATATCGGGCCAGTACATAAAGATTGTCCAGGGCAGGCTACTGAAAATCGACTTTATAAATGACAAAGGGCTATCTCCAAAAGTAACAAAGACATCACCGGAATCCACCTTCGGGAGAACCAAACCATCCCTAAAGGTTCCATCAAAAGGCTAAACCGAGACCCAAGCGGAGATACAGGCTTCCCGTACTAATCTACGCAGTACCTAAACCAACAACGGTTTTGAACTGGTAGATGTCTATGTACATCATGAGGCCAGGCTCCTCTAAGTACTCATGATGAAGCCGAAATCCTACATCCGAAAGCTTACGTCTGAGAACCAATGCCCAGAAGCTGCTACCGGGAGTTCAAACGCCATCCTCCATGGTGACAAACTCGTGTCAGTCTCGGGGAAGCCCAAGTCGTCTGAGACCCTCACTTCAAAGACCGTAATCGGCACTACAAGGACAGGCGAGAGCCAAAATCCCGAGACTAAGGGAAAAAGCGGCGGACAGAAGCCTATGCGGGCCCAATAGCCTAGCGACAAATAGACCCCGTATTCTCTATAAATAGGACCCCAAGAGCCTCATAAAAGGGGACAAACTTTTTATTCCTCAATTTAGTTCTTTTCTTCTAAAGAGGAGCAAATAATCAATTCTTGTAATACATCTACAATTTATGAATGGAGAATTTAGGTTCTTAAACATATTGCAATTTGATAATCTTGTTGTGCCATAATGATGAAACAGAGAGTTAACACTAACCTTTCTAGTGAGAAGATCAATCAGGGCACCCTATAAACGGAGAAGGGGCTTTACAAAAATACGAAGTCTCCTTTCCCTCGCCTTGAGGGTTCGCCATGATTGATCGACGCTGTCATGATGAGACTAACGATTCCTGATCCCCGAGAAAGGAGGTCATCTGTGAGTTTGTAACTAGATCTCCTACGTGATTCAGACCCATCTCTTTTGCTGGTCCGATGCGGAATGATCATCAAAGTTAATGAACATCATGAAGCCTTCTCCCCCAAAATCGGGGGAATGTTAGCGTGATTTCTTCTTATCATAGTACATAGTGACACCTTCATGATTTAGGAGCCCATTAATTTCATAAAGCCTAGCAATATCAAGCTAGATAACCTTCCCAAGGTCAATTCGGAATACCAACGTACAATATGTTCGATATTCATCCTTCGAGGGTAAGATAATTAATCATTGGAGTTGAAATTATGATGCCCAAGGAAGGCAGACTAGCTTAGATTTACAGACCCTGGAATGTACTTCGATAATTCTAAGTCATGACGGTGTCATATCCCATGAACACATGTCCTACATATTATAATCCGTAAGTTGACAAAAAATGTCGTTAAAATTTTGGTGCTAGAAGGAGGACTTGAACCTCCGTCCTCGTGGTTATTTGTCAAAATTAATTTGGTGAATTTATTGCTCCATGGAAGAAAAGATGAAATCGAAAAGATTGGAGGATCGAAACAAAGAGTTAGATCCCAATACTACCTTAAAGGAAATGAGGGTCCAACGCTCAACCCAAATAATAACGAAAAAGGAACAACATCCAATCCATAACAAACACCAGAATTAAATGCCATGGAGGATAACTTCGCAAGAATCTTGATTTTGGAAAAGCAACTCTAAGAAATGCAGGCTTAGGTCAACGTTGTCCAGGCATAAAAGTCCTCTAGGCTCACCAATTCTTGTCAGAGAGAGACGAATGAATCTCCTAAAAGAAAGGCTCCCATTCAAGACTCAGAAGCAAAAGAGAAGCTTAAGGAAAATTCTTCCAAGAAGAAGTCCCATATAATGGGAATAGATCATCAATGGAATCAGTACGCGCAGGAATAGTCTAGAAGCTCCACCTCCAAAGGCTATGATCCCAAGAGAATGAACTATGACAACACAGAAGCTTACATAAAAGATGTCACTCAGAAAACCTTCAAGGACTTGTTGGGAAGCAAGGGGAAGAGGACTCAAGATGACAGATCAAACGACAATGAAAGAGTAGCTCCATTCATCGATAAAATTATGAACACCATAATACCATTGAGAGTGAATGTTCCAACAATAAAGTGTCTTGGGATGACCGACCCCAATGATCATCTGATGGCTTTTGATAGCTAGATAATCTCTACAATGCTTCCAGAGTCGTTAGATGCCGCCTTTTCCTGGTTACCTTTCAAGGGGCAGCGGCGAAGTGGTACCACCAGTATAGGGAAAACACCATTTACTCATGGAAACAATTCTCTTTCGAATTTTCACTGCAGTTCTACATCTGCAAAGATCCAACCGTAGACTATACAGTCATTTCTAACATCAAATAGAGGAAAGGGGAGTCTCTCATTGAAAAGGTTCAACATCGAGGCCTTAAAGGCCAAGGATATGAACGACCGTGACAAGCTAATTGTCGTACACTCCGGGTTAATTGAAAACACTACCTTCTGAAAGAAGTTATGTATTCACAGCTGCAAAGACTTACAAGATTCCATTTCCAAGCCGACAAGTTTATTCTCATGGATGAATTGTACTTCACGAAGAGGAAGTTTGGGCCTTGAGGGGAAGGAGGGAGGCCAAACTTTAGACAAAATCTCCTGGAAGGAAATCAAAAGAGGTCGAGGTTTTGAAGATTCGAATACCAACTCGGTTACCCTGAACAAGCCCATCTCGTATGCGTATGTTGTCACAAAATAAAGGGTCAGTAACTTCCTCATCTCGTTCAAAGCCAAGAATTGCCCCGAACCTCATTCATGTGGTAAATATTGTAAATTCCACTAAACCAACAAACATAAGACTGACGAGTGCAAGGTATTGGACAGGATTATCCAAAAGCTGATCCGAGAGGGACATATGAAGGAATTTTTTTAAACAAGAAAACAACAGCTCAGTACGCTACTGAATAGCAGAAGGTTTCGGTAAGTGCGATAGGAGTTGCTATGGAGGAGAGCATCCTAGATTTGGGGCCAACCACAAGCCAAATCAATGTGATTCATGGAGTGACGCACACTATTGAAAGCTGTACGAGAGCCAGAAATCAGTACACAAAAGGAGCCATAAAGAGAATCTTCTCCATTCAAGAAGAACCATCGTTGAAGAACGCGCGTTATGCTCTCAAAATGCACAACCTAATCGTTTCTCCAGAAGAAATGAAGAAAGGGGTTCGCTACCCTCATAACGACTCTCTTATGATAACAACACAAATAGGGCCCTCTGTTGTTTCAAAGATTCTTATAGATACAGGGAGTACAGTCAATGTCATATTTAAGCAAGCTTTTAATTAGATGGGGATTTCTGAGAAAAGTTAGAACCAAGCAGTGAACCAATTTTCGGCTTCAATAATGAGGGGTCAACTCCGGTGGCGTAGATCAACCTTCTAGTTCAAGTTGGTTATCCCCACTTCAAAAAACCTATGAGTCTCACTTTATTGTGATCGATCAACCATCCTACAACAATGCCTTCTTTGGGCAACTAGCTTTGGAGGAGATGAACGCTTTCGTTTCTCCCAAGTATCTTATGTTAAAATTCCTAACCAAACAAGGATGGGGTACCATCAGGGGTGAACAATTCAGTTCCCGTGAGTAGTACGTCTCAATGGTTGACAATACAAAAAGGGGTGTTCTTCGTACTTCGATTCTTCCAATAGTTTTATGCCTTTGGATAGGGGATTCTTACATCCTACATTCGAAGCTAAGGTAAAAAAAAATGAATATGATTGACAAATGCACTAATGGTAGGTATGCTTCTTTGAAAAGAAAGAGGAAAAGGACTGACAAGGTGAACTCGGCTAAGGAGGGAGTAATCATCACAGATTTGGATTTTAGAGGGGACATTGAAGGAATAAAACCAATAAAAGAAGTGGAAGAAGTAAATGTTGATTTGGAGGATAAATCGAAGGTCGTCAATGTAGGGAAAAGGCCAATGGAACCCCTTAGAAGCGACCTAATCCGGTTCCTACAGCTCAACAAAGATTTTTTTGCTTGGACCCACTCAGACATGATTGGTATCAACCATTCTATCATGATCCTTGCCTTAAATATTCATCCTTCGGCAACCCCGGTCCGACAAAAGAGGAGACAACATAATAGAGACCTGATAGAGGCCTTAAAAGACTAAGTCAAAAGGTTGGAAACTAATGGGTTTACCCAAGAAGTCCTTTACCCGAAATGGTTAGCCAATCCCGTGCTAATGAAGAAGTCCAATGGGAAGTAGAGGACGTGTGTTGATTACACTGATTTAAACAAGGCTTGTCCAAAAGATTGTTATCCTCTTCCGCGGATTGATCAATTGGTTGATGCCACGAGTGGTCATAAGGTATTATCCCTTATGGACGCTTACTTGGGGTACACCCAAATTCCGATGCACAAACCCGATGAGGAGCATACAAGCTTTATCACCGAATGGGGAATGTTTTGTTATAAAGTGATGCCCTTCGGTTTAAGGAATGCGGGGGCAACATATCAAAGACTGGTAAATAGGATGTTTCAACAGTAAATAGGGCGCAGTATGGAAGTATATGTAGCAAACATGTTGGTGAAGTCCACCAAAACAGAGAGCCATCTAAAGGATCTGAAGGAAATGTTCGATGGCCTAAGAAGTTAACAAATGAAGCTAAACCCTCAAAAGTCTTCTTTTAGAGTTCAATCTGGGAATTTTGGGGTATGTGGTAAGTGAACAAGGAATTGAATCTAGCCCTAACCAAATACAAGCTATTAAAGATATGGAGGAACCTAAGACAAGCAAGAAAGTCATGAGCCTAAACAGGAAAGTAGCAACCCTTAGCAGGTTCATTTCCAAAGCCACTAAAAAATGTGTTCATTTCTTCAATGTCATAAAGAAAAAGAAAAATTTCGAGTGGAATGAAGAGTGTAGGAAGGCGTTCCAGGAATTAAAAGTTTATATGGTAAACCCTCCTATTTTTTCCAGTCCGAGAAGGGAGAAGATCTATACTTATATATGGCTGTTTCAAAACATGCAGTAAGCTCAGTCCTGATAAGAGAGACAAATGGGACTCTGCATCCTATCTACTACATTAGATGAGGCTAAAGGAGGCAAAAACCTGATACCCAGTTATAGAGAAAATAGCGTATTGATTAATCCTTACCGCACGAAAGCTCATAGATTATTTCGAGGCTCACCATATTAGAGTTTTAACTAGCTTTCCACTCAAGCAAGTTTTTAGCAAACTGAAAACCTGGGGGAGGCTAATCGCATAGGGTGTCGAGCTTAGCCAATACGAGATCGAGTTCCATCCTCGAGCAGCAATTAAAGGACAAGCTCTCGTAGATTTCGTGAACAAGTGCATGAACTTCATTTCAAAACAGTTAGTTAAAGAAAATGACTTAAAGACCAAATGGTAGATCTTTGTAGATAAAGTCTCCAACAAGCAGGGATCAGGGGAAAGCTATGTTATAATTACCCCTGACGGACACCGCTTGCACTATGCCATGAAGTTAGGTTTCCCAACAACCAACAATGTGGCCGAGTATGAATCAATGATAGCTGGTTTGAATCTGGCACTACAGTTGAAGATACCGCAAATAGAAATCTTTAGTGATTCACAATTAATGGTAAACCAAATTAACAGACATATCAAACCAAGGATAAGCGGCTGATCTTATACATGAAGAGGGTACTGAAGATGCTTTCCCTATTTGAGGACTTCGCAATTCGTCAAATACCCCGCGGGGAGAATGCCCATGTGGATTCACTAGCCAAGTTAGCCAGCTCCTTGGGGGGCCCCGAAACTCGAATAGTCCCGGTAGGATATCAGGGAACGCCTAGCATCGAGTGGGAGAAATCGGAAATGGGGAAGGAGTTATTGGTCTTAACTAGGTCTCAAGCCTTGAGAAGGGAAGACAAATAAAACCAAGAATAAAATTCCTATAGGCAACTTCCCATAACAAAAACAAACCACCAACTGAAACTACATGGATGACTCCCATAGTAGATTACCTCTTAAGAGGAACTTTACCCCTTAGTAAGCAAGACGCGAGAAGGATAAAACAAAAAACTCCTACATTTATGTTTGTGAACGACATACCCTATAAAAAGATACATTTACTACCTTATTTGAGGTGCGTAAATTCCAAAGATGGACTTAGATTGTTAAAAGAGGCTCATGAAGGATGGTGTGGGGACCATTCCAGTAGAGTTAAGCTAACCAAAAGGGTCATGCGACAAGGTTATCAATGGCCGCGGATGGTTAGTCAAGCTATTGAGTACATTAGGAGATGTGATAAATGTCAGAAGTACTCTAAGGTGCCACGACTTCCTCCTAGCAAACTAACCACTATATCAAGCCCCTGCCCATTCGATGTATGGGGAATAGCTTTAATTGGACCCTTACCACTCGCCAAGGGTGGAGCTAAATATGCTGTAGTAGCTATCGACTAATTCACTAAGTGGGTGGAGGAAGAGCCCCTTCTGATAATCACGTACAAAAAGGTATCAAGATTCGTAATAAAAAATATAGTTACCCGCTTCGGAATTCCTCACAAAATCCTATCGGCTAATGGAACACAATTCAAGAGCGAAGAGTTCAACCGACTCTGTGAGAAAAATGGAATCATCAAAAGTTTCTCTTCAGTAGAGCATCCGAAAGCTAACGGAGCTGTGGATGCCGTCGACAAGACCATTAAGAAAATTCTTAAAAAACGCCCAAATCAAGCCAAAGGAAATCAGGCATAAGATAAGAGTTGCCTTAGTGCTCTGGGCGTACAAAACCTCTACCAAAACAGCCACGGGACACACCCCTTTCTCTCTAACATATGGATGCGAAGTTATGCTTCCGATTGAGGTCGAAATCCCATCACATAGAAGGATAACATATGTGTTTGACCCCAACCAAGAGTTAATGAAGGAATCACTAGACTTAATACAAGGACTAAGAGATGAGGCTGCAATCAGAACCGCTGAATATCAAAGGAGGATTACGAAATACTATAATTCAAAGGTCAGCGCTAGAACCTTTGCTAAAGGTGGATTAGTGCAACGAAGAGTGATGGCTAACACTAAGAACCCAGCGGATGGCCCTCTCGGTCCAAATTGGAAAGGAGCCTGGATCATCCATCAAGAAGTTATACCCGGAACATATCGGCTATGCAGGTCTAATGATGATCTTGTTCCGAGAACATGGAACTCGAAACATTTAAGGCCGTATTTCTCAATGATAAAGGAATAAGGTACAAGATTTTCCTCCAAAGATAATTACACAGCTAAGGGCACGGAAACCTTCCAGTGGTTCAAGAGAGACCCAAAAGGAGTCGAGCTGAAAAAAGGATTAAATCCCTCGTCATCACTAAATTGGTCACGGCGAGGCATCCTACGAAGTGGGATGGTATGTTAGTCTTTCTCCATGCCCAAACCAAAGGGGCATGGTTAAAGCATCAAATATTGGCTTCTACATTTTGAACTTTACATTTGGTTGCCGCCTTTTAGCTTCGTTGTTGCCTTCTGATAAGTCGAAGTTATTTTTAAGAAACTATCAAGATTGCCAGCAGTTTCATGATAAGCAGATGAGATAGAAGACAGCCTATCATTGGTCACAACATCAATAGTGAGATTTTGCATGGGTTTTTGAAAAGAAACTCCATTTTGTTGCTTGCAGCGAGGGATATAGCCATGCAAAAAAGCCTGGTTTGAAGCCAAATTCCTTGGTCAATTGAATGCCTGAAACATTTAATGGAACATTGACATCAAAACCATCAAAGTTTAAGGTTTTCTCAAAATCTGCAACATCATTTATGATGGCTTGCATTGGGTCTTCATGACTTATCCCTTAAACTTAACTTGTAGCACAGACATAAGCACTGGCAATTCTACCATCAACAAGAACTACATCAGTTTCTTTATTTTGAGGCCTAATCACCTTATCACAGTCAATGTTCACAACATACTTGTCTTTGTTGATACAGACCACATTAATATCCAAGTTTGTATTTGCATTCCCATTCGTTTCTGTGCTATTCTTTGTTGTGTCACATAATTCACCTTCTTCAAGATCATGTGTGCTAGCACTAGGTTCATTTATATCACTTTAATTGTTTAAAATTCCATACCTATTGATATTTGGTAGAGCATAATTGCAAATATCGCTAAAATGATGTCTAGAAGAACCTTCAACTGTTTTCCACCTTTTTTTATTAACAAATGGGTTAAATCTTACTTTAAATCTACTTCTCGCTGGTATCCCTTTGTTCTGTCATTTTTGTGCAGTTTTGGTACCGTTTACACCTCCTGCTTCATGAGTATTCACCTCAGCACTTTGCCCACTTTCATTTACATCACTCTTCTTACTGTTATCTTTATTTTCTGGAACTTTTTTGGTAAGGCCAGTAAGGCAGTTGTCACACGAATGACCAAAAACCTTTCAAGCACGAAAATATCAGGCTTCCACACATAGCAGCACGATAATCGAGTCAGGCAATCCACTTTCAGGTGAAATCTCAACTAAACATTTGGCGAACCCTAACCAATCTAAACTCTCCGTAGCCTGGTCCGTGCAAGAAACTTGCCAACGTGTGTCGCTAACCAACAAATGCCTATCTTCGACCATGCCACTATTGGAAGGTTGATTAACCTAGCCCATACTGGAACATGTCTGATAACCTTCCCAAAAGGCTCGCATTGACATCCCATTTTCTAATAATAAAAAATTTATTACTTATGACAATATGATCTACTTCCAATATTCTTTTTCTATCTTCCTTATCAGCTACAAGAAAGAAAAAATACTACCATTTAACTTTACCTTAATTGAGTCTCATGGTTTCCAGTGCCTAAACAGATGAGATACGACTGTAGTGTAAGATAAAGGAGAATCAAGGAAACTACCCGATAGATAATCTTTCCATTCCTCAACACTTGCATCAACAATATCATTTGTTGAAACTAAGTGTTTCCTATCAAACTCGAGATTAATTAGCGGTGGCGAGAACTCCCTAACGTTGCATGGTTTAGCCGCAAAAAGAGATGACCATCTAACAGAGGGAAGGGGTTGGTTCAGACGGGGTGGCTGAGGAGGAGGTTGTGGAGGAGTGACGTGGGGAGGTGGATCTTGTAAAGGTGGAATAAGATCTGGTGGCAGATCTAGTGTGGGGATGTTTCGAGGTAGAAGCGGAATCAGAGGATTTGCATGGCTCAAGGAAAGGGCCTTTTGCTCTACCCGATCCGATCGATAACCCAGAGTTTCAGCTGGTTCCATTGTACAAGGATCGAGCTCGATCCGAACATCTCGAACCGATGCTATGGACTTTGAAAACTTATGGTCTTTGCTTCTTTATGCAGATGATCAGGATGTCTAGACTTTGAGTGGCCTAGTCACAAAGTAGGCCAACATTTTCTCCCTCAAACTACGTCTTATCGAAGATGAAATGTGCTTTGAATATGCCAAGATGAATCTTCTGTAACGTCATCCGTCCTGGAGAAGGCTTTATCTAATTTGGTTATCTCATCGAGCCAAATGCTATGGCCGAAGTAAGCAAGAAGACCAAGTATTCGTTTTAACCTCATCAAATTAAGAGGTCAAATACTTTCACCATAAGTCGTGCAGGGTCATTGGCTCCCGTGTGTGATCGTGCATGCACAGGTCGTTGCCAAATGATATCGTCTTCCTACGCAAGTAAAACATATTGTCGAGTCAGGCTTTCTTTTGCGTACAATTCAGTGTATGAAGTTGTCATCCAAGTCATAGTGTAGTAAAAGAATCTTCGGGCTCGGAAAAAGTACCTAGATCGTTGGGACAGAGCACATCGGAATCGGCATATGAATCTGTCATTTGTACTTTGCTTCAGACTTTCCTGACATTAGGATAGGAATATGAGAATCCATGATTGCATTAAATCGTAACAATGAGAAGTCGGAAATCCATCATCCGGATCATATTAATAAAGAACCAAAAATCTGTAGTTGCATCAAATCATATTTAAAGGAATCCACAATCGCTCTAAATCATTTCATAATCCAATGATCACATACAAACCATTAAGGGACGTTGTTGAAATCATGTAAACCAATGATTGTATGAGCGTCACAATCATAAGGCCATAGAGGAGTTCTCCACATTCTTCATTCGATGTAGTTGCAGATCAAGTCTTTGAAGCCATGTTTGACCAATTAGCAGACTTGCTTGAACCGTCAAGATGAATCATGTCATACTCCGGAGATATAGTTTATGTGCTCCGAATTAAGCATCAAGTCAGGGTCATATTCAAAGTCAGATTGTGAGTTGAAGCTCGTGCTCCTAATGTCAGAGGAGGACAAGCGAAGTCAGTGCTTATGCCCCCAGCATCAGTGGGGGTTGGTCCAAGTCAATTGGACATCCAGTCTTTAAGCCTTCATACTTTTCGTCGTTGCAGCAGGTTAGAGCTGCAGGTTTAGCAATCTTAGTCGACCTAAGCCATTCTGTGCTCTGTCATGAGTCAGCAATTCTTTCTTCTTAACCTTAGCCATTCCTTCTTCTTAACCTTGAGTCGGAGTATCAAGCAATTCGCTTCCCTGTAAGATAGAATTCAAAGTAATTTCTTGCCCCCTTATCTGGGACCTTTCAATCGGGAAGTCGGTTGGGACTAACAAAGGGACATTTACTCTGCAAACATTCTGTGGTCCTCAAGTTGTCTGTCATGATCAAGTCATAAGTTAGATATAGACAAGTATGTTGTTAACGACGTTTTTCATCAACATCCAGATTACAATATGTGGGACATGTTTTCATGGGATTTGACACCATCATCACTCAAAATTATCGAAGTATATTATGGGGCCTATAAATATAAGCTAGTCTACCTTCCCCTAGGCATCATAATTTCGACTCCAATGATTAATTATCTTAACCCCGAATGACGGATATCGCACATATTATACGATGGTATTTCGAATTGCCCTTGGGAAGGTTGTCTAGCTTGATATTGCTAGCCTGTATGAAATTATTGGGCTCCTAAATCATGAAGGTGTCACTATGTACTGTGATAAGAAGAAATTTGGCTAACACTCCCCCGATTTCGGGTAAGAATGCATCATGATGTTCATTAACTCTGATGATCATTCCGTGTCAGACCAGCACAAGAGAGGGGTCCGAATCACGAAGAAGATCAAGTTACAAACTCACAGAAAGCTTCCTTTCTCGGGGATCAGGAATTGTTAGGCTCATCTTGAGAGCGTCGATCAATCATGACGAACCCTCAAGGCGAGGGGAAGGAGACTTCATACTTTTGTAAAGCCCCTTCCCCATTGCTAGGATTCCCTGATTGATCCTCTCACCAGAAAGGTAAGTGTTAACTCCCTATTTCATCATTATGGCACAACAAGTTTATCAAATCGCAAGATGTTTAAGACTCGGAATTCTCCATTCATAAATTGTAGATGTATTACAAGAATAGATGATTTTCTCCTCTTTATAAGAAAATAACTGAATTGAGAAATAAAAAGTTCATCCCCTTTTATGAGGCTCTTGGGGTCCTATTTATAGAGAATCCAAGGTCCTTTTGTCGCTAGGCTATTGGACTCGCATGGGATTCTATAGGCCGCTTTTCCCTTTAGTCTCAGGCATTTGGCTCTCCGTTGTCCTTGTGGTGCCGATTACGGTCTTTAAAGTGAGGGTCCGGAACGACTTGGGCTTTGCCGAGACTAACACGGGTTTGTCGCCATGGAGGACGGTGTTTGAACTCCCAGCAGCAGCTTCTGAGCATTGGCTCTCAGACGTAAGCTTTCGGATGTAGGATTTCAGCTTTATCGTGAGTACTTAGAGGAGCCAGTCCTCATGATGTATGTAGATATCTACTAGTTTGAAAATGTTGCTGGTTTAGGTACTAGGTAGATTAGTATGGGTAGCCTGTATCTCCGCTTGTGTCTCGGTTTAGCCTTTCGATGGAACCTTTTGGGATGGTTTGGTTCTCCAGAAGGTGGTTTCCAGTGATGTCTCTGTTACTTATGGAGGTAGCCCTTCATCATTTAGGATGTCCATATTCAGTAGCCAACCCTATACAATCTTTATGTACTGGCCTGATACTCTTCTCCCTCTGGTGTGTTGGTGTTAAGTGGGTTAATTCTGATAGTCCTTCTGGGTTTCGATAAGCAGAGCATGTGCTCTCCTCTTTCCTTATCCTTATCTTAGGTTACCTTTTATCACGGAACTCTACGTCAGGTAGTCCCCGTCGGATGGACCATGCCAGATGAACTTTACTGGCATTCTATAGATTTTGAGCCCCCTTTCTTCTTGAGGGGTGTCGGTCTATGTTGCTCTCGGATTCTTCATTCCGTCCTTATATTCATTCAATATCTCTTCACCATCAGCTTATGCTAAGATAATTTGGTAGTAACATTTGCCCCCCTAATGAAGGGGTATTTTCGACCTTGCAAGTCAAACTTCTCTTTCCAAGATCTCTCCCATTTATCTGCCAGTTATTTCTCAATGCTACATTACATCACGGATACTAGTGAAGGGATCCACTTTCGGCGTTTGTGGAGAAATGAACTGACCCAGATTCAGGCATCGATATAAATGAAAGACCAGAAATTCCTTCCAGTAATAATGAGGAGTCGAATCCCACCCAGATTCAGGTATTTAAAGTCGATTTTCCATGTCGAGTTTGAAATACAGTTGCTAGTCAGTAATGCTTGTGACATACAATCTCTCGCCTATGTTGTGTATGAAGAAGAAAAATATTATGTTGACTTTACTTATTCCAGGCCTGAAGCAACCCGGGAATGATATTGATGTATATTTGGCGCCTTTGGTGGAAGATTTGCACCACTTGTGGTCTAACGGAGTTAATGCTTATGATGTGTTTAGCAAAACTTTATTTAAATTAATGAACTTTTGCTATGGACGATTAATGATTTTCTTTCTTATAGAAATCTTACTGGATGTCGTGTGTAAAGGGAAAAAGCTTGCCCATTATGTGGTGTCAATACCCATTCTCGTTGGTTGACTAATAGTCGAAAGTTCGCCTACATGGGTCATAGAAGATTTCTACTTCCATCAGATTCACGTAGGAAACAAACGACATTGTTTGATAACACTACAGAGACAGATGGTGCTCCTAGATTGCTTACTGGAAGAAACATCTATGCATTTTTGAAGGATTATCCAAATGCTTTTGGAAAAGGAAATGAAGAGAAAAATAATAAAAGAAAGTGTGTTTATGATGAAGAAACGAATATGATGATACTAACGCTTCCACGAAAATGGAGATATCAAGGTGGAAAAAAGATCAATTTTCTTTGACTTGCCTTATTGGGAGGTAAGTGGTTAATCTATTTATTTTACTGTTTTAGTATAAGAAAAATCCAATAATGCGTTATAGTTATGGTTTTTGCAGGAACTTCCATTACGTCAATATATAGATGTGATGCATGCAGAGAAGAACATTGGTGAAAGCCTGTTGGACACGATGTTGCATGGTAATAAATCCAAAGATGGAGCCAAGTGTAGGAAGGATTTAGAGAATTGGGGAATTTGACATGAGCTTCATACAAAACCTCATGGGAATAAAACATATCTTCCACCGGCTCCATATTTGTTGTTAAAATCCGAGAGAAAAATATTTCGCAAAATACTGTACGATTTCAAAAGATCGGATGGCTGCTGTTCAAATTTAGAAAACCGTATTACGTCGTCAGATTGCAAAATTAGTGGATTTAAGTCTCATGATTACCAAGTATTAATGCAACATTTATTGCCAGTAACATCTAGAGGATTAATGGCAAAGAAGGCAAGAAAATCAATAATTCGCTTATGTTCTTTTTTCAACAAATCATGTCTACTGTTCTATATAGAGAGAAGGTAGAACAAATCAATGTTGAGGTTATTGAAGTTTTATATGAGCTTGAAAAAAAAAATTCCACCATCCTTCTTTGATATAATGGTACATTTATCCGTTCATCTTGGGAAAGAAGCACACATATGTGGACCGGTTCATTTTCGTTGGATGTATCCAGTCGAAAGGTATATGAAGACACTCAAAGATTATGTCAGAAACTATGCAGGACCAGAGGGATGTATTGTAGAAATGTATCTAGCAGCAGAATGCATGTTGTTTTTCAATGAACTTTTGAAAAAAATCAAGACATATAGAGGAGAAAGGAGCTCGAAATGAAGAGTATAAATGTAGTGGAATAGTCAAGGGACGTCCAATTTCAACATCGAAGACAATTACATTGCCAGCTAATGAGAAAGAAAGTGCTCATTTAGCTATGTTAATGAATATGGCCGTGGTGGAACCATTTATGGAGTAAGTTTATGTTATATGTTGTTTTAATTATTTTTATGTGTTCTTAATGATATATATAACTTATGATCAAATGTTCAATACTAGTTTGCATTTAGAGGAATTAGAAAATTCAGACCAGCGCATGAAAAAAAATGCGATCTTACTTTGGGAAACACATACCAAAATTTTTGCCAATTGGATTAAAAGCAAGGTTAGTTAAATTTCAAATATATTCTGATATGACTATTAATATTACTATAAAATTTACATGCTAAATGAAATTCGTTGTAGATACCTATTACCTCTAAGGATCATAAAAACATGTTAAAATGGATTGCTTACGGTCCGCAGGATGATGTCATGTCTTACAAAGGATATATCATGAATGAGTAACATTTTCATATAAAAGATTTAGGGAGACAAACTCAGAATTGTGGGGTGACTTTTGATGTGACTACTATGAGTAGAGCAAGTGCAAAAGATATTTCACAAGTGGTTGATGTGGTCACTTACAATGGAATATTGACAAATATAATTTTATTAGATTACCATTTGTTTTATATTCCAGTTATTAATTTTGGTTGGGCGTATAAAGAAAATGGATAAAAAATTGATGATGATAGGTTCACTCTTGTTAATTTACAACAAGCATCATTTTCACAGACACATACATATTCGCATATCAAGAAAAACAAGTATTTTATTTAAGAGAGAACGATGATTCTAATTGGTATGTTGTAATGAAAGCACTATTAAGAAGTTTTACTAATTTAGTGGATCCCGATTGCATTGAGGAAGATATCAAAGTGGTGGAGGATGAAATAACCGAATGGGATGATGAAGATGTTAGATATGTTAGATAGGATTGCAAGGGAATACTTAAGTAGATTATATGTCCTACTTGACAACGTTGTTCATTTGCTTTACTGTTGGCTGTTCATTGTACTTATATTGATTTTCTGTAGTGTTGGTTGTTCATTGGCAAACACTTGAAACTCGGCATTTGTGTTTGTAAGCGTTGATCAGTCCCTTGCAGCGGAAAAACCTCAATAGGATCAGTAATGATGTGATAGAACAAACAACTTGAAATGAATATAAATCTCAGATCACAAAAAAAAAAGCAACAGAGAACACGCAAATTTATAGTGGTTCCACTATCGCGAGATAGTGTACGTCCACTTCAATGGGGAAGAGATTTTATTAATATATTCAAGAGATTACAGAGTTTTTTAGTGTAGAGCAAAAGAAATGAAGAATACAATGATCTCTCCTCACATAGCATCCTCTATGTTTCTCTTTAAATAGA
Source organism: Allium sativum (assembly GCA_030737875.1). Lineage (NCBI taxonomy): Eukaryota > Viridiplantae > Streptophyta > Magnoliopsida > Asparagales > Amaryllidaceae > Allium > Allium sativum. The sequence continues at coordinate 112,582,573 of CM060920.1, read as the reverse complement.
GAAAAAAAGGTTACTTGGGGAAGAAACTATTGATTTATGTAAAATAAATCAATCTATGGAAAACTAATATCTCATTAATTGTCATATGATTGATTGACAATTTTCCTTTTCTCCATCAATCAATCCCATTAATTAGTTGTCATATGATTGACTGACAATTTTCCTTTTCTCCATCAATCAATCCCTTTTGCAATTTTAGCCTCTTTCCATTTCTTTTCATCATGAAACATGGCAACAAATTAAATGACAAACATTTCCAATATCCCCTATTCATTAATATTACTTCCATTTCTTTCCATTCATTCCTTGCACAAAGCAGGTAACGAAATTACCATGCATATCTCCATAATTAATTAGATATGGAAATATTGTATCATTAAATTCCAATAATCTCCACCTTGATACAATATCTCATGCAACCTAGAGACTCCAATGTGAATGCTTCCCAATGAGTTCCTATTAAAGCCACCCCGCATTGCACTTTGTCAGTGAACTCCGGCAAGGCCACTGCCCACCAACAAAGTGTTGGAAGCATTCAAAAACAAGGTAGACATTGTACAACCAACTCCTATCTCTTCATACAAGAAGAATACCACATCTTCTCTTGATTTCAACCAAGTCACTCTCTTCCCCATTGTGCCACCATGTGGCACCTAGCACTTCATCAAGTGAATCAAGTTCGAGCAATGCTCGAACTTAGTAGCAGGTAATGCCTTTGTAAACATGTCTGCTGCATTTTCATTTGTGTGAATCTTTTGAAGACGAACTAACTTCTCCTCATTCATAGAGATAATGAAAGATTCTCTTACCTCTATAAGCTTTGTTATAGAACTGAAAGCCAGATTTTCAGCTAAATGAATTGCGCTTTGACGGTCACAATTCACCAAACAAGCATCTTGCATGAAGCCCAAATCACACAATAACTTCTTCAAATAAAGTGCCTCCTTAGCTGCCTCAACTACAGCTATCAGCTCTGCCTCTGTAGTAGACAAAGCAACTATAGTCTGCAATCTCGCTCTCCAACTAATAGTTGTTCCTCCAAGTGTGAACACATAACCTGAGGTTGACTTCCTTCTATCTCTATCTCCGGCATAATCCGAATCACATAATCCAACCAAGTTGAAATCCTTTTTTCTGCCGCAAAAAACAAGCCCATAATCTGATGTTCCTCTAAGATATCTAAAAATGTACTTCACTGCCTCCCAATGCGATTTTCCGGATTTGTCGTGTATCTACTAACTAATCCAACAGCTTGAGCAATGTCAGGTCTAGTGCACACCATAGCATACATCAAGCTACCTACTGCACTGGCATAAGGCACCTTCTTCATATAGGCCTTCTCCTTTTCTGAGATCGGAGAGCCTTAATTAGAAAGCTGTATATGCAAAGGCATGGGTGTACTGATAGCCTTTGCACCATCGATGCTAAACCGAGCAAGCACCTTTTGAATATATTCCTTTTGAGTAAGTCTCAAAAGTCCAAGCTTTCTATCTTTTGGATTTCCATCCCCAAAATTTTCTTTTCTTCTCCAAGGTCTTTCATATCAAATTCCGCTTTTAATTTCAATTTCAATGCATCAATTTCAGCTTTATCCTTGGAAGCAATCAACATATCATCCACATATAAAAGTAAATACACCCAATTAGTATTCTTTAAATTCTTAAAATAAACACATGCATCTTTAGTACTACGATTAAAACCATGTGAAAGCATAAAAGAATCAAACCTTTTGTACCATTGTCTAGGCGACTGTTTTAGACCATAAAGAGATTTCTTCAACTTGCATACCCAGTCTGACTTTCCATCTACAATAAATCCTTCTGGCTGCTTCATGCAAATGGTTTCCTCCAAGTCACCATGCAAGAAAGCGGTCTTCACATCAAGTTGTTCTAACTCCAAATTGTAAGCGGCAACTATTGCAAGTAGGATTCGAATTGAAGTTTGTTTAACAACTGGAGCAAATATTTCATCATACTCTAGCCCCTTTCTTTGTGAAAACCCTTTGGCTACTAATCTTGCCTTGTATCTACCATCATCTTTTACCTTGAACACCCACTTGCAACCTATGGCTCGGCTTCCTTGAGGTAGTGGTACCAAATCCCAAGTCTTGTTCTTTTGCAAAGATTGTATCTCCTCTTCCATAGCGCAATTCCACTTCGAGTTGTCACTCAACTTCATGGCTTCTTCAAGGCTCAATGGTTCATCATGAATTACATGTAAAGCATACTCAAATTGATCATCAAGGCTCAAATTTACATACTTCCAATCTCCATATCTAATTGGAGCTCTCTTTTGTCTCTGACTAGCCCGAATGACTATATCGCCCGACTCTCCTTCAGCTCCACCTAGAACTCCACCTTGAGCTCCACCTTGAGCTGAATCATCTCTAGCTTCTTGACCATCACCATCACTACTAGAGGAAATATGTGGACTATCATGTGATGTATCTTCAACTGCTCCGTCACTATTATCAATAGTGATAGCTCTACTTTGGTTTTGAAAATTGGGAATCTCAGTCTTTTCAGGCTTCTCATCAACTGAGTCTGAACCCTCTGATAAACCTTCCAAAGGTTTGAACATTGCTGACTCATCAAAAGTCACATGTCTGGAATGTATAACTTTCTTCGTAATTGGATTCCAAATTCTATATCCTTTTATGCCATCTGTATAACCAAGAAAAACACATTTAGAGGCCCAAGCCTCCAACTTGTCATGTCCTGTATTGTGAACATAAACTGGACATCCAAATATACGAAAATAACTTAATAAAGTGTTTTTACCTCTCCATACTTCCTCTGGAATCTTCCCATCAATGGCTGAGCATGGAATCCGATTAATAATATATGCTGCAGTCGAAATAGCTTCAGCCCAAAAACCCTTAGACATGCCCACAGTCAATATCAAGCAACGGGCCTTTTCAAGTAGAGTCCTATTCATTATCTCAGCAACCCCATTGGATTGCGGATCACCAGGTGTAGTAAAATGTCTTCTAATACCATGTTGTCTGCAATAGTCGAGGAACTCTTTAGAGACATATTCGCCACCATTGTCGGATCTAAAAATCTTCAATTTCCTTCCTGTTTGGTTTTCAACAAGAGCTAACCAAACATTAAACTTCTCAAATACTTCCGACTTAGCTTTCATTACATACACCCAAACCTTGCGTGAGTAGTCATCAATGAAGGAAACAAAATAATATGCTCCACCAATAGAAGCTGTAGAGTATGGCCCCCAAACATCTGAATGCACATAATCAAGTACCCACTTAGAAGTATGCATGCCATCTCCAAAAGAAACTCTGGTTTGCTTTGCCAATACACACTCCTTGCAAAAGTCCAACTTGTTGAAGATTTCTCCTTTGATCTTTTTCTTCTTACGAAGCAACTCTAAGTTCTTCTCCGAAGTATGACCTAATCTCATATGCCAAAGCTTGGTAGCATCCAAACTTTTAGAACTATCAACTCCAACACATGATTCTCCATGGACAGTGGTACCCATTAGCAAATACAGATTTTGCACCATAACACCCTTCATCAATACAAGTGCCTCTCTAGAAACTCTAAAACCAACTTTGAAAATGGTTATTTTGCATCCCAATGATGCCAATTAGCCTAATGATATCAATGACTTCCGAAGACCTGGGACATAGCGAACATTTGAAAGTGTCCGAACAATCCCATCATACATGTGAATGCGAACTGAACCAACTCCCATAGACTTGCATGTAGCATCGTTCCCCATAAGGATAGAACTTCCATCTTTGGCATCGAAGGAAGAAAAATAATCCTTACTAGGAGTCATGTGAAATGAAGCTCCAGAATCTAGAATCCAGTGGTCTGCAACATCTGATACAACCGCTGTCAATAAGTCGCTACCGCCTTTCTCCATTGCAATAGATGAAGAACCATCAGTCTTCTTCTCCAACTCTGGATAGTCTCTTCTCCAATGGCCTGGTTTCTTACAATTATAGCACTTTCCATCTTTAGACTTACTCCGCGAATTAGGCTTCCTAGAATTGGAACGCCCTATATTATTCTCCCCTTTCTTCTCTGCTCTTCCTCTCTCTGCAAATAATCCTGAACTACTACTTCCTCCACTACTATCACCAACACCAAAGTCTTTCATTTGATCTCTCAACTCTTCACTGAGCGAACCTGTCTTCACATCATCTAATTTCAATGTGTCTCTACCATAGATAAGGCTGTTAGCGAAACCAGTGTATCGCTCTGCAAGCGAACACAACAGAACCATTGCTTTTTGTTCTTCGTCAATCTTCAACTCAACAGACTTCATCTTCATCAATAGGTCATTAAACACACTTAGGTGTGTCTAAATTGAAGAACCTTCCTTCATTTTATAAGTGAAGAAAGTTTTCAATAGGATCAGGCGGTTGGTTAGGGATTTCTTCATGTAGAGGTCCTCCAACTTCTTCCAAATTCCTCTAGCTGTTGTCTCCTGACTGATTTCAGAAATTACATTTTTTTCCCATAGCAAGATGAAGAGAAGTAAAGGCCCATTCTTCCATCTCTTCTAATTCCACTGATGAAATATCAGCAGGCAATGTCTCTTTATCAAATACTACTCGATGAACGCGATTTCTTCTCAAAACCGCTTTCATCATCCACTGCCATTTTTCAAAATCTCCTTCACAATTCCACTTCTCTATCGTCAACTGTGATCCTGACGCTACATAGGAGCCTCTGACGTATGGAGCAACTACTGGCACTGACGTATTATTTGTCTTGTTTTCATCTCCTCTTGTCATTCTACCAAACACCTTCTTTGCGAATATAGCTCCGATACTAGTTGTAAGGGTTGATCAGTCCCTTGCAGTGGAAAAACCTCAATAGGATCAGCAATGATGTGATAGAACAAACAACTTGAAATGAATATAAATCTCAGATCACAAAAAAAAGCAATAGAGAACATGCAAATTTATAGCGGTTCCACTATCGCGAGATAGTGTACGTCCACTTCAATGGGGAAGAGATTTTATTAATATATTCAAGAGATTACAGAGTTTTTTAATGTAGAGCAAAAGAAATGAAGAATACAATGATCTCTCCTCACATAGCATCCTCTATGTTTCTCTTTAAATAGAGAAAAAAGGTTACTTGGGGAAGAAACAATTGATTTATGTAAAATAAATCAATCTATGGAAAACTAATATCTCATTAATTGTCATATGATTGATTGATAATTTCCCTTTTCTCCATCAATCAATCCCATTAATTAGTTGTCATATGATTGATTGACAATTTTCCTTTTCTCCATCAATCAATCCCTTTTGCAATTTTAGTCTCTTTCCATTTCTTTTCTTCATGAAGCATGGCAACTAATTAAATGACAAACATTTCCAATATCCCCTATTCATTAATATTCCTTCCATTTCTTTCCATTCAATCCTTGCACAAAACAGGTAACGAAATTACCATGCATATCTCCATAATTAATTAGATATGGAAATATTGTATCATTAAATTTCAATAATGTCGCACTTGGAACTATGTTATATGCATTTTGTTGTACCAGAATTTCTAACATTTCTTGGCTATATGGTCTAACCATTTTTTCATATGTCACGCACATGCACTTATACATTGTGTTGCCTTGTCTAATCTTGCCATTAAACCTGGGATTTGTCTGGTTTGGTCTTGCATTTCTTTACATATGTATACTTTATATACATCTATGTGTATATATATACACATTGTACTGCCTTGTCTGATCTTGCATTTCTTTACATCAACAAAAAATTTAAACTATATATGCATTTATGATTGTATATACAATTCAAATTACGTATGTATTTAGATTATATACATATATGTAATTCTCTCGACCTGTGCCATTGAAATTTGTATTTATGACTGTATATACATGTGCATCAATGCATGTATGCATATATATATATATATATCATATTTAAGTGTCAGCTGCTTATTGGTTTATACCGTATTTTTTTTATTTGGAGGAAAAGATGCTGACAAGCAATGTACGTAGTCGCAACAAGATAAAGGTTGTAGTGGAATCCCAAAAGAATAAGCCAGATCGGAAGCATAAGTCAAAGCTAAAGAGTAACATTCAATGCGAAGAACAACTAGTCAATGTTAAGAAGCAAGCCATTGTTCATGATGAAGATGAAGAACAAACTATCTTGAATGACTGAAATAAAGAAGGACTCCGCTTAGAATATCAAACCTGTCTTGAAATAACTAATGATGCCAAGCTGGAAATTGGGAAACAAAGTGCTGCTGAAATCGGAAGTACATCTCGGAAAAGTGGCGGTAGAGGCCCAGTAAAAGCAAAAAGGCTCCCGTTATGCAGTCAGGATCAAATTGAAGTTGAGTTCAATGATATAGATGTACCAATAGGGCAAAGGTCGGTATATTTATCCTCTTTTCTTGGACTTCTTGTGTGGAAGCAAATTCCATACACTATCGATGATTGGAGGAATACAAGTGATGAGTTAAAAGAAGTTTTGTGGCAGTCGGTTCAGGTATGAAGTTAGACTTAATTTTGTTTACTTAGTTAATTTTTCTCGCTTAATTTTGGTTATTTATAAATCTTGAATATTTGCTTGATTCTCTTAAGGTGTAACTTAAAATTTAACATGCAAGTAAAATTACATGATAGCTCAAATAATATCTCAGAATTCATGCAACAAATTTTATTATTCTAAAGCTGTGTATGGACAACAATAAAAAATTACATTTCGTATCCTTTTGTCTTAGATGCTAGGTAGGATTGATGCTTCTTGGTTACCCAACTAGATGACTATTATCCTTAGTCACATCAAAGTTTAATTCATTGTTTATTACTATAGCACTTTGCTTGAGATGGTACGGTAGGTACTTTAAGGAGAACATGCATGTAGAAGTATATTGATTTATAATATACGCTCGTTCTCTGTACTCCAATTCGACCATATGCACAAGTGAATTATAACATCCAAATAGATTAAGAATTCATGTAAAACAGAGAGTCCATTCATAAACCATGAAGGTTATATGAGCGATATGTATTTTCCAAAACTATACACTGAGAAGCGCAACAAAAATAAAATTGTATATTGATAAATAGTCAGGAATAAGACAGTGGTTATTTGCTGGTTAATGTACGATAATAAGTTAATAATATCATGTATGGTATACGTGGATATAAATGTATTCAAATTCATGGTTAGTTAAATTATTTATTTTTTTCTTTTTGAACGATTCATTTCAGTGTGAAATATTCTAAGCAAATTTAAGTCGAGTTGCGCTTAAATTCTTGACTAGTGAACTAGTAAATTTGCATTTTTTTTGACTGCTTTTATTATAATATATTTTACACATCACCAAAAAAATTTGGCCCCCCTCTTCTTTATACTGGAAGTGGTTATTTGTTGTTATTTGATTTTTATATCATGTTTTCATGTACTAATTCAGGTTAGATTTAAATTAGAAGTGGAATGGCAAAGAAAGTCATATTTCTACAAATGAGAGTACTTGGAGATCGTTAAAAAGTAAATTGGTTTGAACTTTGCAAAAAGCAGAGAATGAAGAGGAAAGACTTAAACTGAAACCTACCAACATAAAAAAACATTAACGAATGCAGAAAGCTTGTGAAGGCGAAAACAAGTGTGGAGTTTAAGGTAAATCTAAAATAAAATTCAATACTTCAACAGCAGATCATTCTCTCATCTCTATTAGTATGACAATTTTAACATCTTTCTATATTTCCAGCAAAAAAGTGAGAAATATTCGGCACTTAGGTACACACAACTTACACATACAACCGGTCGTAAAGGAATGGCTAGAATGGTCGAAGACTTGGTTAGTTAATTAACTATAGCTTTATTTAATATTATTTTATACCTGTTAGTTTACTTATTTAATGTTATCCTAAATTTAGAAAAAATAAAGTGTAAATCCATCGTTCGTACCTAAAGCAGATGTGCTGATCAAATCTCACATAAAAAATGGTGAATCGGTGTCCACGGAAGTTTAATTTTATCGGTATTTTTTTGAAACTATGATATTTTTACCATTGTACATAATCTATCTATTTTTATTTATGTAGGAGGATATTAAAAAGTTTGGTAGCGTATCTCAGTCCGGCTCGACACAAAATGTCAATGGAGATGATCTTGTACATGTATTGAGAGAAGATAGACCGAGAAGGTTAAGGGCTTTGGGAAGGGGTTGCACTTTAACCAAGCTAGTTGTGGCTCAGTCCAAAGATAAACAAGCACGGTGTCGAGAGGAAATAGCAGAATTGAAGGGAATGATACATACTCTGATGGACCAGAAGGTAAACCTATAAATTAATTTATATTCGTTAAATACAAAATTCAGCATGCTAAATAATTTAAAATACTAAAAGAATAAATTTTGTTGCTTTACTGTAGGGTAAAGAAAGTTTGCAAGGGAGCACACATGTAATGGTAAAAATAATAATTATATTACTCAACATATATCATTTAGATTTTAATTTCGATCCAGTAATGTTTTATTTTAAGTATTGTGGCATCCACTTGAGTGCTCCCAAGATTAAAATATCGTGATATTTGTGCTTTGTAACAGGATAAAGAAAGTTTAGGAAAGAACTCACCTGAATCGGTAAAAATAATAATTGTATTACTTAATTAATTATATTTATGTTTTTAATTTTTAATTTTTAATTTTTAATCCAGTATTTGATATAAATTTTCAATTGAATAATTGTAAAGCGATGACGGAGTATGTTCGTTGTTGAATTGGGATGGAACCTCTGGAGTTGTTATTTATGGGAGGCTGTTGTCTTTGGACCCAAATGACGTTGTCAATGGCATTCGTCTTAGACCAAATGCTGCGAGCATTTTTACAAATTTCATGGACAAACCAGATACTTATTTACGGAGGCCTATGTCTAATATGACAGTATCAGCAGATGCTATGAATAAGGTAGTAGCCTGGCTACCAGTTTATGTTAAGGTACCGCGCGAACACGCGTGAACAGTGATGAAGTCAATACGGTAAAATTTACCCTTCTCGTATTATATTTATAGCTATTTTATGTGTGTATAGAATAAAGGTGCCACATATATCTCTTCGTGATTATATTTATTAACAGATTCGGATTTGATTCAAAATAAAGGTAACACATATATTTATTTACAATTATGCGCGAACTGTAATTGGAGGGTTGTAAAGCGCCTTAGCCTATAGAGCCATCACTACAAAGAAATAATACAGCATTCTTTTGTTTTAAAGTTGTCATGACTAGTAGTATAATTGCTATTATTGAAGTATATTCTCAGTTTTAGAGTACTAGCAGCATCCAAGATAATTGCAAGATTTACGGTTGGAATGAGGGTAAAGATGTAGTTATCGAAGGAAGAATCTTCGCCGATGATCCAAAATATACTGTTAACGGTATTCCACTCGGTCCGTCAGCCATTGTAATTTAGATGGACAATGCAATAAATAAATATTCTTATTTGTGGTGACCCACATTTGATATGTTGTGCATTGAAGATGCAGTTGGTAGGAAAGTAGCATGGCCAGGATCAAAAGTAGCAGCTGATAAAGAAAATCATATTGAGAGTCATCATGATAGTGAAAATCATGCGAATTCTCCCTCAAAATCCACATTTATACTCATTAATAAATAGCAACTTGTAAGTATTAATTTTCAACACTGATCACTATGTAGGAAAGTTATTTAACTCGTATGTATATATTCTACATAATTATCTTTTTTTTCTTTCAGCCGATTGCAACTATGAAAAAGATGCCAAATGCAAGTTGATAGATGTGGGTAGAACAGATGTAATGGCTGAAGGAACTATTGCATCAACTGATCCGATAGCGATGGTCCATTGTCGTCCATTAGGAAAGAATGCTGTAAAAGTTTGGGTTGAACATGTGACAGTTCCAAATGCAGAGCTATGGAGACCAACATCAGCTTTGACATGCATGGAAGATTCCTTCGGCGTTCCCATAGCTTGGACAGTGGAAAAAATCATTATTGAAACAAAACGAAAGGTATGTAAATATTTTTTAATATACATTAGGAGTTACTGTCATATGGAAGATGCCTTATAGGCTTTTGGAACATGTTCTATGTTTCAGAAACCACAGTTTGGCATTATTTACGCATGTACTTGTTTCTTTCAGTTATTGATGTACTCATTAATGTACACAATAGACATTGGTTAGGAAAAAATTGAGGTTGAGAAAAAATAAGGTGTATATAATGTTACCGTTATCATTATATTATGTGAAATGAAAATATTTGTGGTCCAAAATGATACCCGGCATTTGTTTTGGAAATTGGCGATTTTCAGAGTAAAATCTAAGCATATCTATAGTGTGCTTATCTGCACCTATATCAAACTGTTCTCCTTTATTCAAGCATGGCTGCTACCTGGGTCTTTTTGCTGCAAGTGCAGCTTCTTCTTTCCACGGTCATATATTAGCTAGTTTGGTTTCGACTGTTGTCGGACATACCATTTTATCCAAAATATCCGGTTGATTTTCCAAAATATTTGAAACTAATCATGGTAGAACTATCCAAGACTCCAACCCCAGATCCTATATACTTGAGAATCCTGGATCGTTCTACAAGAACCGCTATTAAACGACCTTTACGTGCAATGGAATTACTGATTGTTGTTTACTACAAGAAAATGAGTGTGTCTGATAGGTTTATGTTATGTAGTGTTACGTTCAGATTTTGACCTGCTATTTTTATTCTTAAGTCATATCTTGTTATTTGTTTTAGTAATTACTTCTCATTATTTTCTCTATCTTTTGTTTGGTAATTTGTTTACAGGTAGATCAACCATTTTTGAAGACATCAGCAATAGTAGCACTATAATATTTGCTTGGTAACTTGGTTATTTCAGATGTTTATTTCAGTGTTAAATGTACTTTGGTTATGACAATGTTATTGATAGTTTGGTTGTGTATGTTGTGTATGTTGTGGATGTTTGAATGTACAACGAACTTTTTGTCTTGACACTTATGTATGTTGTGGATGTTTGAATGTGTATCTTGTAGATCTTTGAATGTGTATATATTTTGTGGAATATGTTACGTTCAAAAGTATAATGTTTGTGTATTATGCTATATAATTGGCGGCAAATCCATGGGTAGGTCTGGATTATAATACAAATTTAGAAACAAATGGTGGCGGGAAAAAACGCTATGGAATATTAATTTTATTAGTAGTGTTCAAAACCCGCTACAAATAAATGGTTACAGAAAATAAAAACCAATACGGTGGCGTGTACTAAACGCTACAGGAAAGTTAAGAGAATGGAACTAAAAAAGAACTGTAATGAAGAAACCTTTTCAGTTGCATTTAATAAACGCTGCAAAAAAAACTTTCGTAATGTTAAAAATGTGCCATTAAAAATAAGTTTTTAGTGGCATATGGGAAAGTGCAACAAGTACTCAGTGATTTTTAGCGGCATGTTTTCTCGTAACGATTATCGAAACGCCATAAAAAATGCTTAGCAATGGTTTTTTAGCGCTACAAAAAATCATTTTTCTTGTAGTGTATTGTATTTGAAAAGGGAATCTCGGTGGATCCAAGAAAGATTTCTGCTCTTTTAGATTGGAAACAACCTACGACCCTGAAGGAAGTCAGAAGTTTCTTAGGATTGGCTGGATATTCCAAGATTTATCCAAGATTTCTCAAAAATGGCCTCTCTTTTGATAAAGTTAAACATGAAGAATAATTTATCCAAGAAAGTTCTCATTTTTCACCCTACGTTCGCATATTTAATACAACATAAACCAAAGCAAACCAATATCTAAAATAGATTAGCAGCTTTGGAAAATCAATTTCAGCAAAATATGTATGAACGTCTAGGTACGAGACCTTTACAATTATTTAATAAAGAAAAGATAGTTGGTTGGTAGTGCATATTTTGGTAAAAATATAATATAATATAATAGTCACGGTTGGAAACTTGATCTTCTAGTTGATTGCCCATATGCTACTGTAAAACTAGTCACCCTAGGACACCCGCAGAATTATATAATTAGTCGTTAAATTCATTAGTTTAGTGTTTAATTTATCTTTTAAATTATCAACTACTGACTGGAGTCGTTGGTCTGCAATATTCCAATTTGGTATTACACTGTTTTTGAAAATCGGTGCATGGTGTCTCCTTTAAAACCTTTTTAATTGGTGCTTCATTTTATTTTACTAGTATATGTCAATTATTAGATAGACATTGTTGTTGCATCTCCCTACTGTTTTTATCACTATGTCCTTTTGTTCAGTATTGATGGCTTTCTTAAACTTTTCCCATAAATGTTATCAGATGCGCTGCTAACAACCAAGGGCGACCCAGGAATTAAGACTACGATGGGTTAACTTTAAAGCATTTTTTTACAAAATTATAACGCAATTCCGATTACTACTATAAAACAATAATCACAAGAAAAGATTCAAAATAATAAGAAATAGATTCATATTTTACTTTGAATACATAACATTTAGCTTAATTGTACATGATGGGTCTTCGTAGAGTCAAATTCTTTAACAATAGAATCCAAATCAATCTTCCAAGCATAATCATGCTCTAAATAAAGAGACATGCAATCAGCATGAAATTCATACCCCTATAGCATTGCGGATTGCCGTTTTCACATGTTTCGTACCTACAAATGATCTTTCGATAGTTGTGGTAGTGACAATAAGAGTTAGCGCAAGACGAATCAACTTATCAATCAAATGGTAGTTTTCAAACTTTCTCGTCATAAATAATGATTCGCATAAACCAGCAAGTGTAGTTAGATTCTCAAATTGAGGATCACTTTTAACATCAAGCTGATAATGCATCAACTGACATTGCAAAGCATGAATCTATGAAATAAAAATTTTCGGTAAGCTTGCATATATTTTCTGCATTAAAAGACTTAAAGGAATCACTAGGATCTAGAGCTGAACTAAGAGTAAGAAGTTCAACCACTGCACCATTGAATCTATTTTCTAACTCCAGATGGAAATCGATTATAGAGTTAAAAATGTCATAGTGATAATGATGTTCAACCGCGATGTCATCTCGTTGTTGACAACTACGACTTGTACCCTCTTTATATAGAGAATTCATATTAAGAATTATAATGTCATGACGATGATTAAAAAGTTAACAAAGTCTTCAAAAATGTATCCCGTTGCTCCAGTATTAACTTTTGAAGGAGAATTTTTTTTGAAACTAATTTCATCGCATTCAAAATATCTTGAGATTTGCGTTGTAATGGGTGACAAAGTCCATCAGTCATGCCCATTATTTTATCTATCAAGTGCAAAAAAATAGAAAATCAAAGCTTATTAACGTTTTGAGTATACAGAAAGCTTGACCTCTCATTGTTTGATGCCCACTCTTTTTAATACATTCAACAACCAAGCAAGCAGCATCATACATATTTATTAAATCTCTCACACAATCATAACGTGAGCTCCAACGAGTATCTCCAAGACGGTGTAAAGTACCAATTTGATTAGCCTCTATGTTTATTTGTCGTTCTCCACTAAGCAACATTTTCTCAATCTCATTTTTCTGAGCAGTCTTTAACTCACAAAGACGTTTTGGAGATGCAGCAACAAGATTAACAACACATGTTAAATGAGAATAAAATTGCCAAACATTAGATTCGTCTTTTGCTGCAGCAACTAATGCTAGTTGTAATTGATGAGCAAAGAAAAGCACATAATAAGCAGACGAACAATCTTTAAGAATTAGTGCTTGAAAACCTTTCCATTCTCCACGCATATTACTAGCTGTTAGGGAATGCGAAATGGATCGTTAAGGAAAAGCAAACACTTAAGGGGGTGAATATTGTTTGTAAGAATTTAAATAAAATTTAAACTAATGTGAACTACGGGATGAATCAAACACCATAAACACAATCACAGACAAAGTTTCAAAAACAAATGCAAAATAAATAAAAATAAAGATGCAGAAAAGGAAAGAACACACCGGATTTTATACTGGTTTAGATTGCTCCTACGTCCAATCCCGCACAACACTGGATTGCGCAGAGTTTTATTGCTATTTCCAATAGTCAAGTACAACTTCCTTGATTTCTCGGCTACAAGGACACACCGATTCCTACTTCCCTGATTTTACGGCTACAAGGACACACCGACTCCTATTTCCCTGTTTTCACGGCTACAAGGACACAATGATTACTCTTTTACTCAACCCAAGCATTTACAAACATCTCTATAACTCTTTAATAGCACTTGATTTAGAGAGTAGAGTGTGTAAAGAGAAGAAGTTTAATAAAAAAGGAATTGAATTCGGCAGAGTATAAGTGTAAAAACCATAAAAATGATTAAGAATAATGGTGTAGAGAAAGAGGATGAAGTTAGAGAAGAAGAGATAATAAAAAATTCGGTTTTAACCCCTTTTTATAGATTATGAAGTTTGCAACGGTTCCGAATCGTTTCAAATTGTGAAAAGACACTTCCTTTCAAAATTGAAAAAAAATGACAGTTGTATGTCGATATGGTGTTTTTGGTATGTCGACATACCCTTGTATTTTATTGATTTTCAAAGCAATTTTTTCAAGTGTTTCGATATGAAAATAATTCTAGAAATTCTTGAGTAAAAATCTAGTGTTGTAAATTAGTATTATATGATAGAAAAACATATGAAAACATAAATTTAAACTATATAAATATATTTATTAAACTATAAGGTTTTAAACTATAAATATATAGTGTAAGAATATAAATATAAAGTATATAAATACATAAAACTTAAGTTTGGAAAACAAAAAAGAATAACAAAGAATAAAAATAAATAGTAGAATAAAATAAAGAGGATTGAGGATAGAATTGAAACTCAGAATTTGAAAATTAGAATTTGACTTTGAACCCAGAGTGCTATTTAGAGTCTTACAAAATCTAGACTCTATAACTATATTAATCTTGAACTCTTGAATTCTTGAACTCTTGAAATCTTGATTACTCATGAGTCTTGAAATTTCTCTGATCTTTGAATCTCTATCATCTTTATAACTGCACAGTCTTCAGTAATAATTCGTGTATATAATTCCTGCATATATATATTCTATACAAAAAGTGTTGGCATATATTTTATAATCAATGATAATTGAAATAAGGTTGATGCCATCAAAACTCCATTCTCCAACAGTCTCCCCCTTTTTGATGATGACAACCTTAGTTTATAAAATATCATACTTGTATATACCAGTTTGATGATGTTCCTTCTATACTCTCCCTCTCTGCAGGAATCCTATAAACTATGCTTATATTTTATAATTTCTCCCCCTTTGGCATTATCAAAAAGAAACCCTAAAGATACTCCCCCTAAATTGTATAACTCCATGAATATAATATAAGGAACTATCCAAAAATACTTCCCCTTAATTAATCATTCTTTATATTTAAAAGAGATATAACTAATTATAAACGACAATTTATTCGACACAAGTTTGTACCACTATATAGATTTATGCACATACGATACATCGTAAAAACATAATACAACGAGAATCGAAGAAAACTTTAATCACTGATTAATTTTAACAATGGGAGATTTTTGAATTGGACAGTTTGGATAATGGAGACAAAATTCTCCATTCTTTTCAATCACATTCCATTTTCAACAAAAAGAACTTCTCCTACATACTCAACGTTATCATTTTCGTCCATAACCGTTGGTTGAGTCTCTTGTTGTTCTTCCTCCTCCATCATTTCTTCTTCCTTTTCTGGTTCTTCTTCAGGCTCTTCTTCCATGGCTTGATTATCATTATTGATGATAATCAGATTAGTCTCGTTATCCATTATAAACTTTAGGAGACTTCTCATTTCGCTTGCATGTTTTGCTCCTGATTCATCCTAATCTAGAGTACTTGTATTTCAACCACCAATTGCAGTAGATACTCCATTTTTTCTTCGATTTTGATCACCCTAGATAGTGTAGATCATTGAAATGGATCCTCGGATGGTCCAGCGTATGAATCGGAGTTGTTTTGAGTATTTGGATTAGTGGAGGCCATTGTAATTTTTAATAGAGTTTTTACAGAGAAGAAGAATAAAAATGAAGAAGAAAAGTCGAATTAAATGGTTTAAATAGCTGAAATAACTAACTTTTGGTGGGAATTAAAATTTAAATTTTTTGGCAGTTATATGTCGACATACCAAAAACTCTATGTTGACATAGTCTTGATTTAAATTTCATTATTTTGATTCCATATTTTATATTTATATATATTACTATTATTTAATTATTCTAACTCACTTAATGAGCATATACCTAATTCTCTCCTAAATTTAGTGAATGTTGCTTCATTTAATGGTTTAGTTAATATATCTACTATTTTTTTATCTGTTTCTATAAATTCAAGTGAAATATTTTCTTTACTTACATTATCTCTTAGAAAATGATGTCGCACGTCAATATGTTTAGTTTTCGGATATTAAGCAGGATTTTTAGAAATATTTATGGCACTTGTATTATCGTAGTATATAGGTGATTTATTTATACTTAAACTAAAATCATTTAAAGTTTATTGCATATATATTACTTGTGAACATGCCAAAGCAGCAGATATATATTCTACTTCAGTTGTTGACAAAGATGCGGTATTTTGTTTTTTATTGAACCATGATACAAGGGAATGTCCAAGAAAGTGACATGTTCACTAGTACTTTTACGATCGAATTTACATCCCACATAGTCAGCGTCACAGTACGAAACTAAATCGAGTGAATCATTCTTAGGATAAAATAATACAAAATCTAATGAATGCTTTGCATACCTCAGAATTCGTTTTAAAGCTGTTAAATGTGTTTCCTTAGTTGTGAATGGTATCTTGCACAAAGACATACATTATGCATTATATCTGGTCTAATAGCGGTGATACATAATAAAGATCCTATCATTCCACTACATAGTTTTTGATTAAGGCCTT
The DNA here is from genome assembly GCA_030737875.1 of Allium sativum. Taxonomy (NCBI): domain Eukaryota; kingdom Viridiplantae; phylum Streptophyta; class Magnoliopsida; order Asparagales; family Amaryllidaceae; genus Allium; species Allium sativum. The sequence continues at coordinate 112,565,645 of CM060920.1, read as the reverse complement.
TTGATGCATCATCTTTACTTAAAGCAATATTAGTTGCCATAGGTATTGGTCTACCATTTGTTGTTGTTAAACTATATTTATCAATTAAATCTCTTGCGTATTTTTCTTGATTAATAAATATTCCATTTTTTAATTGTCGAATTTTTAAACCTAAAAAGAATGATAATTCTCCCATATGACTCATTTCAAATTCTTTGGTCATAGTTTCTGAAAATTCTTTGTTTATTTTATCATTTGTTAACCCAAAAATTATATCATCAACATATATTTGTACTAGTTGTATATCTTTGTTATTCTTCTTGATAAACAATGTATTATCTAATTTTCCTATTTCAAAATTAGATTGTAACAAATAATTTTGTAATTTGTCATACCAAGCTCTAGGGGCCTGTTTTAATCCATATAACGCTTTCTTCAACTTATATATGTGGTTTGGTAAATTTTCGTCTTCAAATAGAGGTGGTTGCTCTATATATACGTCTTCCTTGACAAATACATTTAAAAAGCACTCTTGACATCCATTTGATATAATTTGAAATTGTAGTTTGCAAAAACTAGTAAATTCATCGTAATATATTCCTTCTTCTTGAGTATAACTTGTGCTACTAATCATGCCTTATTTATCACTACCTCACTATGTTCATTCATTTTATTTTTATAGACCCATTTGGTTCCTATTATTGTTTTATCCTTTAGTCTAGGAACAAGTTCCCATACTTCATTCCTAGTAAACTGATTCAATTCTTCTTGCATTGCAAGTATCCATGAATCATCGGAAGAAGCTTCCTTTGGATTTTTGGGTTCAATAGTTGACATAAATGCCGTATTACTCATATTATTTAATTGATTACGAGTTCTAACAACGAATTCAATATCTCTTAAGATATTTTCTACATGGTGGTCTCTAAGTAATCTCATTCATTTATTTAGTTGATTATCTTCATAGTTTATTTCATTAAATTCATTTTCATAATCATCTTCATTGTTTTGAGTTATTCTTTTATAGTTTTCGTAGAAAGATACGTTTAATGTTTCTTCTATAGTGTTGGTTCGAGTATTGAAAACTCTATAAGCCTTGCTTCTTTCTGAATATCCAATAAAAATTCGTTTATCGGATTTTGAATCAAATTTGCCTAAATTATCTTTTGTATTTAGTATAAAAGAATTACTTCCAAATATTTTGAAATATGATACTTTTGGTTTCTTGTTATATAAGAGTTCATATGGAGTTTTATAAGTTAAAGGTCTAATTGAAATTCTATTTTGGTAAATTACTATCAGATAACATAGTTCTTGCAGATTCTTGTATCGTTCTATTTTTACGTTCAACTACTCCATTTTGTTGAGGAGTTCTTGGAATTGAAACTTTGTGGGTTATCCCTTTTTTATTACAGTATTTTTCAAAAATTCTCATTTTCGAATTCTCCGCTATGATCACTACGTATTATTTTAATTTTAGTGATCATAAATTTTGAATTCTTTTAGAAAAAGATTTAAACTAATCGAAAGCATCACTTTTATTTTTAAGAAACAAAGTCCAAGTTAATCTAGAAAAGTCATCAACTATTACATACACATATATGTTATGATTTATTGATTGAACTTGGGATGAATCAAATAAATCCATGTGTATTAACTCTAATGGTTTTGAAGTAGTAATTTCTTCTTCTGATCTAAATGAACTCTTCTTTAATTTTTCGAACTAAAGCATCGCATAAGTTATTAACTTTAAATTTTATTTTGGGTAATCCTCTAACTGAATTTAATTTAGAAATTCTAGAAATATGTTTGAAATTTGTATGACCGAATTTCTTATACCAGATCCAGGGATCACTTGTATTGGCCATAAGACATAAATTATCGTTGGTGATTTCCATATTTAATATATAAATATTTTTCTTTCTATCTCCTTTGAATATAACTTTTGAATTCCTATCTTCTATGAAACATTTATTCTTTTCAAAATTTATTTTATAACCTTTATCACAAAGTTGACTTATACTTAGTAAGTTGTGTTTTAAATTACTAACTAATAATACATCAGAAATAGTAGGAGTTCCAGAATTACCGACATTCCTGATTCCAATGATGTATCCTTTAGAATTATCACCGAAGGTCACCAACCCACCATCATCATACTACATATTATTGAGTAGTTCTGGATTTCTAGTCATATGTCTCGAACAAACACTATCCAATATCCATTTGTCTTTTTTCATTTCTACCAATTGCTTTCCAAAAATTGAATTTTCAACAGCCATGTGTTCTAGTTCAAGATTTGAATTTCCAACAGCCACATTTTCATAATTTGAATTCCAAACGTACACTTTACCCATCTTTTCAAATTTTGAATTTTCAACAGCCATAGAACTCATTCTTTTCTGAATTGAACAATATTTCAGTAAATCACATGCTTCTTTAAAATTATTATATGCAGACTCTTTCAACATTGGTACAATGCATGAATTGACAGTAGTATTAACAGAGATTCCAAAATTTGCCATTTTACCAAAATTTCAAAATTCAGATTATGAACTTTTTGATAGACCTTGCTCTGATACCAATTGTTAGGGAATGCAGAATGGACTGTTAAGGCAAAGCAAACACTAGAGGGGGGATGAATAGTGTTTATAAGAATTTAAACAAAATCTAAAACTAATGTGGGCTACAGGATGAATCAAACACCACAAACACAATCACAGGCACAGATTCTAACACAAATGCAAAATAAACAGAAATAAATATGCAGAAAAGGAAAGAACACACCGAATTTTATGCTGATTCGGATTGCTCCTACGTCCAGTCCAATACAACGCTGGATTGCGCGGAGTTTTATTACTATTTCCAATAGTCAAGTACAACTTCCTTGATTTCTCGGCTACAAGGACAAACCGATTCCTACTTCCCTGATTTCACGGCTACAAGGACACACCGATTCCTATTTCTCTGATTTCACGGCTATAAGGACACACTAATTCCTATTTCCTTGATTTCACGGCTACAAGGACACACCGATTCCTCTTTTACTCAACCCAAGCAATTACAAACAACCCTATAACTCTTCGATAGCACTTGATTCAGAGAGTATGGAGTGTAGAGAGAAGAAGTTTGATCAAAACAGAATTGAATTCGGCAGAGTATAAGTGTAAAAACCACAAAAATGATTAAGAATAATGGTGTAGAGAAAGAGGATGAAGTTAGAGAAGAAGAGATAATAAAATATTAGGTTTTAACCCCTTTTTATAGAGTACGAAAGGTTGCAACGGTTTTGAATCGTTTCAAATAGTGAAAAGACACTTCCTTTCAAGATTGAAAAAAATGACAGTTGTATGCCGACATGTTGTTTTTGGTATGTCAACGTACCCTTGTATATTATTGATTTTCAAAGCATTTTTTTCAAATGTTTTGATATGAAGATAATTCTGGAAATTCTTGAATAAAAATCTAGTGTTGTAAATTAATATTTTATGATATAAAAACATATGAAAACATAAATTTAAACTATATAAGTATATTTATAAAATTATAAGGTTTTAAACTATATATATAAAGTATAAGAAAATAAATATAAGGTATATAAATATATAAAACTTCAGTTTGGAAAACAAGGAAGGATAATAAAGAATAAAAATAGATAGAAGAATAAAATAGAGAGGATTGAGGATAGAATTGAAAATTTGAATTCGAATTTGAACCTGGAGTGCTATTTTAATCTTGAATTCTTGAATTCTTGAACTCTTGAAATCTTGATTACTCATGAGTCTTGAAATTTCTCCGATCATTGAATCTCTATCATCTTTATAACTATACAGTCTTCAGTCATATTTGCTGTATATAATTCCTGCATATATATGTGTGTGTGTGTGTGTATATATACACAAAAAGTGTTAGCATACATATTATAATCAATGATAATTAAAATAAGGTTGTTGTCATCAAAACTCCATTCTGCAACACTAACACCATCATAACCTTGCTCCTTTAAATTTTGAATTGTTAGATTAAATCTTCCAAGCATATTAGATATCTCATTCTTAAGACATAGTGTTGATGTACTCTCAACGCCAATAATATCTAGAAAACGTTCCGCTATTAAACCATTATATGTGACATATCTCAACACAATAGCCATTTGTTCCCTTTTAGCATCATCCTGAGATTCATCAACTAAAATACAAAACTTGTTATCCCCAATTTCATCATGGATCATGTTTCTTACTCGATTGGCAAAGATATGTAGGATCTCCTTTTGAATTTTAGGAGAAGTATATTTAGCATTTTGGGGTGCATTATCTAATATATTTCTTGCAAGGCTATCATTTCCTTCTGCTTTAAACTTTAATAATTCAATGAAATTTCCTCAGTCTAATGAACTTGGGCTTTCATCGTGTCCCCTAAAACCGACAGCCTGAAGAGCAAGGTAGCGAACAGCTCGAATGCTTGTTTTAAGCCGCATTTGATTCTTTAAAATTTCCTTTCTTGATTGAGAATTAATCACTCTATCAATTTGTCGGGGAGTGTTTTTTAAATTTCTTACGCACTCCTCATATTTGTTATGTGACGGAGTGGTAAAACCAACATGTCGTAGAAATGCGCACTTTGTTCCATCATTAACCCTCTAACATGAGTTAAATCCATCTAAAGTTAAGGCGGACTGTGCCCCAGATGATCTACTTCTCTCTCCAAAAAGATAACAAGGAAAACAATATGCTCTATCATTAGTAGAAGAATACTCTAACCAAGGAAATTGTTGGAGCCACATAGCTTGAAATCGACGATGTTGCTTTCCCACAAGCGTTTTAGGGTATTCAGTCAATTTAGGCTGATATGGCCCTAAATCAATATAAGCTCGTCGAACTTCATCTCTTTTAACAAGAGATTCAATTTCACAAATCGACGATCGTAATGCTGGATCATATTCAAGTGTTGTAGAATTAGATTGAGGGATAATGACTGAAAGAGGTTGAACATAAGATTGAGAGCTGAATTGAGGTGTATCAGCTTCCAATATTAAATGTTCATTTGATATCCATCTTCATTACTGTTTTTGAAAAAAGATAGAAGAGTTTTTGGTTTCTTGCTTGGTTGTTCGTTTGACATTTTAATACAACCTATTAAACATTATATCAAGTAATTAGCAAAGTTCTATCAAATTCAATAGAATAACAAACAAATTAATGTACAAATATAATATTTTTATTCATAGACAATTAGACAAATTAACTCAACAACAAGGTAATTGATTTTCTTCTTTGAATAGTATCGATCATTTCAGCTTTTTTTTTTTTGAAAAAAAAAGCTACTTTAGGCAAAAGCACAAATTATCTAAAATTTTAACATTGTGCTCTCATTTCCCTCTACAATCGAAAATCAATTGGTTAGCAATCAAAGATAACATAATAATTGCTATGTAAAATTCATAATTCTTTCAAATCTCGCATAGCGGATCTTAGAATATGAAAAATCTATAATATGTAAACATGATTATGATAGCCCAATTGGTTTTACTGTGTCCAGAAATAGCAATGTAACATCAGAATAGCATTAAAAAATTTCAAACAAACTCAGCAATACTTCAACAATTCAGCAATATTTCAGTAATACTAATTAAATCACCTGAACAATTCTACAATTCAACAAATACTTGGAAAGAGTCGCCAAATCAATTCTTCAAACAATTTCAACAATACTTCAGCAATACCTTATAATTGTAAAGAGTAGCCAGAACAATTTAGCAATACTTTAACAATTTAGGGTTTTTCCTTCCAAAAATCTATTTAGAATCTAATAATCTGAAACCGAATAAAAAAATCAACTGAACTGAGTAATGAATTGAGCTGAGATGCAGCCGCAAATCCAATAAATTGAAGATTGGAAAAGAAAGCGCTCTCTATTTTCTCTCTTCTTTTTTTGCGCAGGAAGAGGCGAAGAGCTAACCTACAATTGAAGAAAAGTTGAATGCCATGAGGAAATAATACGTTATGTTCTGTAACTTTTGTTTTCCTTTTCACCTTTTCAATTTTGAGCTGGTGGGCAATTGGGCTTAATTTTTTTTTTTTTTTTTTTTTTTGCACTGGGCTGCAGCGCAGTTGAGCCTAGTGCTAATTCCGCCCTTGCTAACAAAAGTCATTTTGTGTTGTATAATGTGGTAGGCGAAAACACAGTATAAGATATTTTTAGACTTTAGCATCATATCACGATATGAAACAAAAAAACATATTTCATGTTTTTAGCCATCACACCGTCGTAGTTGAAAGCAAATGTAATGTTTTTAGCACAACTACTGCACTTTATCTAAAGGACGTATTTAGGTAATCTTGGCTTAAGAGTACATCTCGTGTATGAGGCCTTTCCTGTGAAGAAAGTATAAGGAAATAGGGGAAGGAAGCAACAAAGAAAATCATAGAAATTATGCTAAGTGTCGATTTACTCTTTATTGGATACTGATTTGAATACATAAGCGTTTACAGAGGAAATCCCCAAACTGATTTACATATATGTTAGGGTTTTACTCTATAAGAAATGAGTACAAGATTGGGGAATGAGAAAGGTCCTTTAAAATATGACCCCCTACGGTCCTATTTATAGACAAATTGGGTCTCTTTTGTTATTGGCTCAGCAACAGCCTCTTCCGGATGCAGCACGTGGCTTTCAGCCACTTTACACCTTTGGTTTTAGGTAATCATGGTTTCAGCCGCCTTTCTTTCCTGTTAGCATTGTCACTGGGTCCAATTTGGCTTTCAGAGTGTCCGTCTCGGCTTTCGGAGCTTAACCGTGATACTGCTGTTGGATCTAGATTAACCCTAGAGGGGGGGTGAATAGGGTTTATCACAGTTTTTAAACTGAATTGAAAAACTGACAGGATATTAAAATAATAAACAGATCACAGAATGCAGCAGAAATAAAAGTGCAGAAAATAAATCACACACAGATATACCCAGCTTCGGCAAAACCCTGCCTACTGCTGCATTCCTAAGGTTTCTACTAGGTGTTATAAACAAATCCCGCATACAAGACCATGTACACTCGCAGCGCCTGCTCCTGTCCTAACCCTACGCTCAAAACCCTAGACTGAACGATGTCCCCTCGATCAGATTTTCCCCGATTACAACCCGTAACCAATAACCCAGATTTTACAGACTCTGTCAACTATCAGTAAACACCCTGACTGAATCCCCTAGAATTTTATAGACTTCTAGAAACTGTACTGACTGATTATACAAACGGAAAAACAAAACAAAAATAACAAGAAATCAAGAAATCAAACAAAGTAAAACCCTAGTCCTTGAGAAATTAAAATAAGGTACATAGACTTAGCCCATTTTTATTCCGCCGGCCCATTTTCATTATCCTTCACCCGATCACTTTTGCTCCAAAAATGGCGGCCTGGAAAACTTCTAGGGTTTTCTGATTTATCCCCAAATCGATCGATTGCTTGAAAGATTTTGATTCTCTGATGCTTCACTTAGTTGACGCTGGTCGATTTGATGCTCCTCTCCGATTTGAGCTTTCTCTCGATCGAAAACTGTGAGTATGAATGAATTCGACTTTGTCTGCTCTATGGATTTTTGCTGTTGGTTTTCGATTTTCTCTTTAGTTCTTTGAATTGAATTTGTGGGATTTCGATGGGTCATTGCCTGTGATGAAAATGGTGTCAGTATATAGGGCAATTTGAAACCCTATACTCTCTGATTTCAGTAAATTGACTTGGCTCTGATTGCGTGTGTTTCCTCTTTTGAATTCGATTGAATTAATGTTGTTGCCATGGTTTCCTCTTTTGATTTTGAAATGCTTCGGCTTTGATTGAGTATAGTAATTCTGGAAATAATATAATTGTGGCCATCTTGAATATTTATGCGTAATTGAGCATTTCTGGAAAGAATTAAAACTGTGAATCCCCTTGTGTTCATTGCATGATTTCTCCATTGATTTCTTGCCTTGAATAACATGCCAAATATGATTTCACCAAAAAGCAAACCGATTTAAAACTTCCCAAAAGAGCATCATGATTTCTGGAAAAGTTCTCTTGCCTTAAAAAAACTTGCTGATTTTCTGAAAGTATATTTCTTGCATTGAATACCTTGCTCGATTCTGACTTATGCTGATTTTGACTCTGCCTTGAATAAAAAAAACTTTTCCACTTTTGCTTGACCTATGAATGAAATACATGAGCCTATGCTTCATGCTGCACCCTTATTTGTTGTTGCTCATGCATGAAAGAGCAGTTTTCTTGAACACTTGTGTTAATCAGATCACACTGTACTGAACCATGTATACTTATACCATCCCTGCTTGAACACATACATCCATACTGTAAAACTACTGCTTTCACATATTTCCATATTCACTTGAGCTGAAGTTGCCATTCATTCATTACTGTGAAACTTGTATTTGTGATGCTTCATTCATGAAGATACTTGCTGAACCAATCTTGTACATGTCGCATACATGAACTTGCTTGACCTGAACTATATTTGAGCTTGCATCTTGTCTTGTGTTGGTTGTACCAGTCCTCATGTTGGTTCCAGTTTTGTTATGCACCTGACTTGTAAAGCATATGTATACATGCTCGACCATGCTTCACTTTAGAGATGTATATATCCTGTGTGCACCACCTATGCTTGAATCTTCTCCATGAATACATGTTGTTGTGACTCACTTGACCACGACACTTCCACCTGTATATCTCATGCACTTATTTTGACTTGAACTTCAACATACACTGTGCTCCATTGAAATGCTTCATCATGCCATGCTCCTTGTACTTGCTCCACCAGCTTTCTTGAATCTGACTTGTGCACCTCCATGTTTACTCGTAAGCTGGTTGACTATGCTTGACATAATATTTGAAACTGCACGTGTACACTTGAGAAATGCTGAACCAGTTTTGTCCATCTATGAACATGACATTAGCATTGTTGAACCATTTATGTATTGAGTTGATCTTCCATGTTTGTCCATATGTTTTGCCTGATCTGATATGCATGTGATATGCCATGTATGGATCACTTGATTTTGCTGCTTGCATTGCATTGTCATATATCATGTGTGACATCTCATTATTGCTCGACCATTTGTGATATGCTTACACGTGTCATACTGACTTGAATACATTGACGTTTTTGGGTTGCTTTGTTGAGCTGTCTCGACTTTGATTGATTTTGTTGCTCTTCAGATGTGCACTTAGTCGAGCTGGTCCACGTGGCTACTCCTCAGTCGCACACTGAATTGGCGTGGCAGTGCACACATGTATATTCATGCACGTGTGTACATGTAGCCATTCAGACTGATTTTCCTGTCCCTGCACAAATATACGTGTATATACATACACATGTGTGTGTATACATGTATGTGCGCGTGCTACAATCACAAATCAGATCGAGTCATGAAAAATGATGAGAAACACACCAGAAAACTGAGGCAAATAAAAAATTTTAAAATAAAATTTATATTTGCATGAATTTAGAAATTATTTCTGTGCAAGATACTGTGTGTGTTTCCATATATGACAGGTAAGCATGAAGATGACTGGACTGACTGTGAGCAGTGAAGACTGGACTAATAGTGCTGACTGACTAGGAGGCTGGAGAAAGAAGACAAAAAAAAGACAGCATGTGTCATTGTATAAGCAACAATGTCAATAAAAAGTGTGTATATTGAGTTGTATGTAAATGATCAGTGATGTAGTGAAGAGCTTTGTACTGTTTATTTGTAATAAACAAATTGTTTGAAATAAAATATTATTTTATTGTTGTCAAACAAAATTTGTTTATCGTATACTGTGTATTTACAAGTACAAAATCTGTGAAGTGATTAAATAGTGGAGTTGTAAATAATTGTACTGTTCGAGTGTTTGAAATATAATATTTAATTTAAATAAAATACTGTAAGAAAATATGAACATCTATACAGTTGTATTCTATTTAAATATAAATATAATATTCCTGTATGTGGTGTAGAATAATAGTACGATTTCAAACACATCAATAATAATATTTATTTGGTTGTTATCATCAAACAAAAATCATATAATTGTGTATACAACACCGTCATATACAACAATCTCCCCCTTTTGATGATGACAAACAAATAAAAGATTTTGATCGTAATAAATGTGTTTGACAGTGAATATTGAACTCCCCCTATTTATTTGCTCCCCCTACAACTGACAATCTCCCCCTATAACTGTGCACGAGTGAAGTGAATAATAAAAATTAAAAATATTAAAAATATTTATAAACTATTCACTCATAAATCAAAATCTAATCCATTCTCCCCCTTTTGTTATCATCAAAAGTATACAGATTTTAAAATACAGATGAAAAATTGACTAAAAATATAATTTCAGCTTAAGAGAAAGAACGGTCATCATACATTTCAATCAGTCAAACAAAAATCGTAATATTCTGAGAACAGGTGGAATATTTCACATTGTAGAGAATGACGGATTTACGATGAATTTTATATAAATGGAGAGAGTTTTGTAAAACAAATCATTTCCAATTATTTTCATAAGAATTTTATAAAAAATGAGCTAAAAAAAATAACAGATTTGGACTATAATTTATAATTCAACTTAAGTGAGAAAATTGAATAATCTCAAATCCCAATACCTATCAATCAACAAATCATAATACGTCATAAAATTTCAACATATTTCATAGAATAGAAGATGGATTGATAGGCTGGATTTTATACTCAGAGGAGAATTTCAAAATTTATTTCTATTTTTAGCACTTTATTTCCTTTTTATTTAAGAGCACACTGACCACGCATAACCAGAGCTTGGATTTTTAAATGGAATCAGTCGCAGCTTAAATTATAAGACGTATCATAACCATGCATAACCAGAGCTTGGATTTTTAAATGAGGTTAGAGACACTCTTATATATTAATTATATTTTTATCATTTTCAGCTTTATAAAAAAAAACTCCTCGGTATATGAAACCAATATGAATGATAGAAATGTGGTAGGCACAGAAATGGACTGTGAAATAAATTTCTAAATTAATTATATTATGAAATAAGCTCGACTGTACCGGGATTATTGAAAATTTTCAATTATCACTAATTCTGAATATAATATAGTCCCATTTCTATCACAAATAATTTTCATTGTTTTAAAAACAAGATGATTTAAAAAAAATAAACTCTCCACATTAATATAAAATCATGATGGATGGCAGACGGGTGATAGAAAAAGGAGATGGTCGTGAATATTTGCCAGTTCAAAAATATTATAATTAATATTCAATCATCATGAAAATCCAAATAAAATCTCCTCTTGTTGTGAAATACACTGCAGTCACAATTTCAAAAACTGATAATAATTTTGATGAGTTATAAACACAGCACAAATTGGATATTGATTTCAATTTCTGAATGAATAAAAAATAAATAATTTTAAAATTGAAAAACAATTACAAGAAGAAATTAAACAGATTTATAAAAAAATGAATCTATACAGGGTGATAATTCAAAACCAAATGAGAAAAAAAAAACTGATACCAAATGTTCTCGCTTATCGAGGAATTTAATTACACTCTGATGGACTATCATGGACATCCCAGGCTAAAGAAATTTAAACACAAACCCAGCCAGACAAATTTAGCACATTTATTTGTATAAGGGAAAAAAAATGTATGGATCTATACAAGGTGAAAATTTTGAATCTCAGTACAGATGGGTGAAACAAATATAAGGCGCTTCTGATACCACTTGGTGTCTCTATTTACGAGGAATTTTAACATGATACTGAACAAGAATGTCATAGACAAAAAAAATTATTAAGTACCAAGCCCAAACAGATAGATAATAGATTATGCACATGTATAAGAGCAGCAAGCATGTGATTCCAGAACAAACATTTTTCAAAACAGTATCAGAGCAACACAGAACATAGTTTCAAATCATACTTGTCAAGATGATGGCCACATATGATGATTCATGATCTAATGATTAAAATACTGTTTACTTGAAATCATTTGAGGAATATGAAAGTATCAGAATTTAATGAATCAATCACACCAGATTATAAATTTTTGATTTGAGATATGTGTGAGATTCAATAAATCAATAATTTCAAATGATTTTAAACAAACAAATAATTAGATCAAATAATCATGAAATAGGAGTGAATTTCAAGACCATATTTTCAAAGGAATTTTTCACAAATTTTTTTAAGAATGATTTCAGATCACTTACATCAAATAATTAAAAGATATTCATGATCCATAAATAAATAATTTATTTGAAATCACTTGAATCAATGTCAAGTTTGAGATATAATGTATTCACACAAGATTGATTATTTCAAACTCAAGAGGTGTGTGATATTCAAAATATCAGGAATTTCAGATGATTTCAAACAGACATATTCTAACCATAATGATCATGAATAAAGATGGAATTCGGGATGTATCACTGATTCAAGCCAATCCGAAAATCAATGAAATTATCACAACTGATAAATAATAGAGTGCTGTAATGAGTATAATATTTTCAGTTTTTCTAAAATGAATTAGAATAAACTCAGAACAGCAAAGGTGTGTGAAATTTCATTAAATATTCAGATCTTCAAAAAATTTAGAATTCAAATTAACAGTGTTCAAGATATGACATGAATGCTTCAGCACTGTTATGAATTCAAGAATAAAATAAACTTCTAAACAATTGCAGATAATTACAAGATTAAATTCAGAATCTGGAAATGATTATAAACAAGAGAGTTTTATTCAAATAAAATGAATTTCAAGAAATCCATGAGAACTGCAATTGGAAGTTTAAGAAGCACAGAATAAACAAAGAGATATGGCAGTGACAAATCAAATAAAAACAAATAGAAGAAAATAAAATAGAAAGGGGTAGAAGAAGCAGAAATAAACAATGAAAAAAAATTTGCAAGGGTGAGGTTAGAAATCATACCTGATTCACAGAGGACGTTGTGGATCTCTAACTCATCAGACTTTGCTAAGGAACATTAGATGATTCAATGATGTGAAGCAGTTTGAATCAGTTTCTCTTTTCAGCACAGTTGTTCCTCAGCCTCCTTTGGTAGCTAACTGTTTAGAGGATTGAGTGTTCTAACAAAGGCAGTAAAACCACTCACAGTTGTATTTGTTTGTTTTGGTACCCAAACCTGTTTATATAACAAACCATCAGAATAAACCTTTGTACCCTTAGGAACCCAAATCTGTTTGAATTTCACGAAGTTTGGTTTATTTCTTTTTGGGATCCAGGATTGTTTAGAAGGATTATTATAAAACAATTTCTCATTTTGATTTTGACTCAAAAAAACTTTGAAATTATAGGAGTTCAAATTTTCAAATTGATTCTTTTCAAGGTTGTTTGAGGGATTTTTCAAATCATTCGAAATTCGTCTTTCAAAAACATTATTTTTCTCAAACCCAAGTCCACGTTTATTTTGAACAGAGAATTGGTTTTTCAACAACATATTCAAAGATTTTTCACCGTTTGAAAAATTAGACAAGATTGTTTCAAGTTGTTGAATTTCAGTTTTAAGATCACCATTTTCTTTCAATAAATCTGAACAACGATTTTTAGTGATCTCACATCTTTCAAAATCAGATTTCAAAACCAAATTTTCATCATTGAGTAACTTTATTTTGGTTTGAGACTTAGCAATCTCAGCCTCAAAATGTTTTCGACTTTCAGACTCAAATTTCTTGAAATTTTCAATCTCGTTTTCAAGTTCTTTCAAAATCGAATTCGATTTCAACAGATTTTCCTTTTCTGCAATTTCAAGTTTGGAATGAATATTAGTTTTAAAATTTTCAAATTCCTTTTGCAGATGATTGTTCAAATTTGATAACTCAATCTTGTTTGCTTTTAAGACCAAAATTTCATCTTCAAACTTTTGAATATTTTTATTGAGATGAACAAGATTGGTTTTCGATTTCAAACAATTTTTACAATCTGAATCTGAAAGGTTTTTAAAATATTCAAGCCGTGATTCCAAATCATCAATTTTGCTGTTCAACTCAGAATTCCTAGATTTTAGAGTTTTTTTTTAGATTTGAGTTTATCAACAGATTTAGTTAAATCAACACACATATAAACCAAATCTTCGTATGAGAAATTTTCAACTTCAGCATCCGTTGATTCTCCATCATCTGATCCTTCTGAATTCTCATTTGTAAATCCTGTTAAACAGAATTCTGAATTTGAATTGACAATCTGGGGTTTTGAGCTGGAGTTGTCAATTTGACCATACTTCGTATTGAGAGCTGTCCAAATTTCCTGCGCAGTTAAACAATGGGAAATCAGACTGTATTGATTATCATCAAGATGAGAATAAAGAATATGTGTAGCACGAGAATTAAAAACATTATCTACCATATCGTACCCATTGATAACAACATCCCAACATTTAATATTAACAGATTTTAAATAAAATTCCATTTTGGATTTCCAGTTTAAAAAATCTGTTCCAGTGAAAATAGTTGGAGATGAACTGGACTGACTCTCGCTAGACAGACAACAAGGGTTACCCATGACTCTAGAGTTAAAAGAAAATACCTGCTCTGATACCAAATGTTGGATCTAGATTAACCCTAGAGGGGGGGTGAATAGGGTTTATCACAGTTTTTAAACTGAATTGAAAAACTGACAGGATATTAAAATAATAAACAGATCACAGAATGCAGCAGAAATAAAAGTGCAGAAAATAAATCACACACAGATATACCCAGCTTCGGCAAAACCCTGCCTACTGCTGCATTCCTAAGGTTTCTACTAGGTGTTATAAACAGATCCCGCATACAAGACCATGTACACTCGCAGCGCCTGCTCCTGTCCTAACCCTACACTCAAAACCCTAGACTGAACGATGTCCCCTCGATCAGATTTTCCCCGATTACAACCCGTAACCAATAACCCAGATTTTACAGACTCTGTCAACTGTCAGTAAACACCCTGACTGAATCCCCTAGAATTTTACAGACTTCTAGAAACTGTACTGACTGATTATACAAACGGAAAAACAAAACAAAAATAACAAGAAATCAAGAAATCAAACAAAGTAAAACCCTAGTCCTTGAGAAATTAAAATAAGGCACATAGACTTAGCCCATTTTTATTCGGCCGGCCCATTTTCATTATCCTTCACCCGATCACTTTTGCTCCAAAAATGGCGGCCTGGAAAACTTCTAGGGTTTTCTGATTTATCCCCAAATTGATCGATTGCTTGAAAGATTTTGATTCTCTGATGCTTCACTTAGTTGACGCTGGTCGATTTGATGCTCCTCTCCAATTTGAGCTTTCTCTCGATCGAAAACTGTGAGTATGAATGAATTCGACTTTGTCTGCTCTTTGGATTTTTGCTGTTGGTTTTCGATTTTCTCTTTAGTTCTTTGAATTGAATTTGTGGGATTTCGATGGGTCATTGCCTGTGATGAAAATGGTGTCAGTATATAGGGCAATTCGAAACCCTATACTCTCTGATTTCGGTAAATTGACTTGGCTCTGATTGCGTGTGTTTCCTCTTTTGAATTCGATTGAATGAATGTTGTTGCCATGGTTTCCTCTTTTGATTTTGAAATGCTTCGGCTTTGATTGAGTATAGTAATTCTGGAAATAATATAATTGTGGCCATCTTGAATATTTATGCGTAATTGAGCATTTCTGGAAAGAATTAAAACTGTGAATCCCCTTGTGTTCATTGCATGATTTCTCCATTGATTTCTTGCCTTGAATAACATGCCAAATATGATTTCACCAAAAAGCAAACCGATTTAAAACTTCCCAAAAGAGCATCATGATTTCTGGAAAAGTTCTCTTGCCTTAAAAAAAAACTTGCTGATTTTCTGAAAGTATATTTCTTGCATTGAATACCTTGCTCGATTCTGACTTATGCTGATTTTGACTCTGCCTTGAATAAAAAAAACTTTTCCACTTTTGCTTGACCCATGAATGAAATACATGAGCCTATGCTTCATGCTGCACCCTTATTTGTTGTTGCTCATGCATGAAAGAGCAGTTTTCTTGAACACTTGTGTTAATCAGATCACACTGTACTGAACCATGTATACTTATATCATCCCTGCTTGAACACATACATCCATACTGTAAAACTGCTGCTTTCACATATTTCCATATTCACTTGAGCTGAAGTTGCCATTCATTCATTACTGTGAAACTTGTATTTGTGATGCTTCATTCATGAAGATACTTGCTGAACCAATCTTGTACATGTCGCATACATGAACTTGCTTGACCTGAACTATATTTGAGCTTGCATCTTGTCTTGTGTTGGTTGTACCAGCCCTCATGTTGGTTCCAGTTTTGTTATGCACCTGACTTGTAAAGCATATGTATACATGCTCGACCATGCTTCACTTTAGAGATGTATATATCCTGTGTGCACCACCTATGCTTGAATCTTCTCCATGAATACATGTTGTTGTGACTCACTTGACCACGACACTTCCACCTGTATATCTCATGCACTTATTTTGACTTGAACTTCAACATACACTGTGCTCCATTGAAATGCTTCATCATGCCATGCTCCTTGTACTTGCTCCACCAGCTTTCTTGAATCTGACTTATGCACCTCCATGTTTACTCATAAGCTGGTTGACTATGCTTGACATAATATTTGAAACTGCACTTGTACACTTGAGAAATGCTGAACCAGTTTTGTCCATCTATGAACATGACATTAGCATTGTTGAACCATTTATGTCTTGAGTTGATCTTCCATGTTTGTCCATATGTTTTGCCTGATCTGATATGCATGTGATATGCCATGTATGGATCACTTGATTTTGCTGCTTGCATTGCATTGTCATATATCATGTGTGACATCTCATTATTGCTCGACCATTTGTGATATGCACGTGTCATACTGACTTGAATACATTGACGTTTTTGGGTTGCTTTGTTGAGCTGTCTCGACTTTGATTGATTTTGTTGCTCTTCAGATGTGCACTGAGTCGAGCTGGTCCACGTGGCTACTCCTCAGTCGCACACTGAATTGGCGTGGCAGTGCACACGTGTATATTCATGCACGTGTGTACATGTAGCCATTCAGACTGATTTTCCTGTCCCTGCACAAATATACGTGTATATACATACACATGTGTGTGTATACATGTATGTGCGCGTGCTACAGTCACAAATCAGATCGAGTCATGAAAAATGATGAGAAACACACCAGAAAACTGAGGCAAATAAAAAATTTTAAAATAAAATTTATATTTGCATGAATTTAGAAATTATTTCTGTGCAAGATACTGTGTGTGTATTTCCATATATGACAGGTAAGCATGAAGATGACTGGACTGACTGTGAGCAGTGAAGACTGGACTAATAGTGCTGACTGACTAGGAGGCTGGAGAAAGAAGACAAAAAAAAGACAGCATGTGTCATTGTATAAGCAACAATGTCAATAAAAAGTGTGTATATTGAGTTGTATGTAAATGATCAGTGATGTAGTGAAGAGCTTTGTACTGTTTATTTGTAATAAACAAATTGTTTGAAATAAAATATTATTTTATTGTTGTCAAACAAAATTTGTTTATCGTATACTGTGTGTTTACAAGTACAAAATCTGTGAAGTGATTAAATAGTGGAGTTGTAAATGTAGGATCGATAATAACCCTAGAGGGGGGTGAATAGGGTTTTAACAATAAATTAAAATAAATTCTGAGATAAAAAAAAATAATGCAGAAAGAAGAATCACACGCAAAGATACCCAGCTTCGGCAAACTGTGCCTACTGCTGCCTTTCTAAGATTTCTACTAGGAGATACAAACAGATCTCGCTTACAATCCCATGTAAACTTGCAACTCCTGCTCCTGTCTGACCCTAAGCTTAAAATCCTAGACTGGTCAATGAACTCTAGACCAGATTTTCCCAGACTACTATCCAGTAATCTGTATCCTAGTTTTACAGGAAACTAGAAAACAAGAAATTCCCTCCTTTAAAAAAAAACTAAAAACAATTACAAAGGAAATTCAAAAGATAGGAGAACAAATTAAAAGCACCCCCTTTAACAATCCTGGCTTAGCCAAGCAAACAAAGGGTCGGCCCACTCTCTTTTATTTGTGCAATTCTCCTTTTACTTGATAATGGCGGCTCCCAAAAACATCGTGACTAGGGTTTCTGAAAAAATGAAATTTCTTGGCTTGCGAATCTGAAAAATACTGGGCTTTGATTTGCTGCTTGTTTCTGCGACGTGCTCTTTCTTTCTCTCGATCAATCAAGTAAGCAATTCTGATTTTTGCAATTAGGGTTTCGGTTATTCTGTGTATATTTCGATGATGTCTGTCAATGATGTATGGTGTGTTTATATAGGGTTTTAGAAACCCTTACTCTCTGATTTCGCATTAGAGACTTGCCCCCTTTTGATTTGCTTTGATTTTGACTTTCCTTGAATTTGATATGGATTTCTCGGCTTGAATGTTTGTGGCCCCTTGCTATTTGATTTGCTGTTTACGACCTTGATTGAAAAGATTCCCTGGCCATATATGAGTGATTGTTGAATTTGTCCCTTGCTCCTGATTTTCACTGCATTGATAAATGAGAGATTTTGGAAAATTTTGATTGCCGCCTTTACTCAAGTAGCAGATTTCTTGTATGCAAATTTCTCTTTTGATAGAATCTGAAATCTCTAATTAGAGAAGTTGAATTGTTTTCCCTTTTTGGAATTGATCGGTTTCTGTTTTGAATTGTTGCCAAAAAAAAAAATATTCCATACTGTAAATCTCGGCCCTAATTTGATATTGCAATACTGAAGCAGATTATTTCCCCTTGCCAAAAATAACACTCTGATTTATTCAAAATTTCAATTAACACTTTCCTGAAAACGTGATTGAATGAAAATATAACTTTCCCAAACTCAAAACACTTAAAAAACTGTAATCTTTGAAAGTGAACTTGAATTTCCACATCAAATAAATTCACTGATTTGTGAGGATTGTTTTGAATTTAGATTCCTTGCCATAAACTAATTTCCAACTTTGATTTACTGAATTCTTTTGCATGATTAATTCTGCACAATTATTTCCCCATTTATTGTAAATCTGAGCTGCATCGACTTGTGTATTTAGGCTTTAATCTGGAATTGATCACCATACTGTTTTGGTCTTGCTGTGTACATTTTGCACGACTTGTGACTTGTATTTGCATACATGATCACCATGTTGTTGTGATCATTTGAAACTTGATCTGTCTCTTGTCATTGACCATGTCGCACCCTATTCTGCCTTGTTCATCTTGCTTATTTACTGAATATGCTTGTAGTTTCACCATTGATCATCCTATCACTTGTACATGCACTCAAGTTGCACTATGTATCCATTAGTTGAGCTCGGCCATTCCTGCTTGCTGTTGTGTTCACTGCAGATTCTGAAATTTGTGATCTGCCAAGTAATTCTCCTTGATCTTGAACTGATTTTGCTGTTTAAAAAACTGCTGATTTGCATGACCATGACTCAACCAATTTGCATGTTTGCTAACTCATCCATATATGCCACTGATGCTCCTTGTACTTTGCTGCTTTGACATGCTCTGTCATATGTACACATGCTGTTGCAAACTTGAGTTATATTTGTACACCACTTTGCATTTGTTTCATTACTGCCATCTTGTCTTGGGTTTGAAAAACATTCTTTGTTCTGTTTGTTCATGATTTCCAGTTTGTGTTTTTTTTTATCTAAAGGTTTGCACTTCCATTTCTCTATTGATTTTTGACTTGTGACCCTGACACAACAAAAAAAAAACAGCAGTCAAACTGTACTGAGTTGAGGCTGGTCAGAATCAGCTGGTTCTGATCAGCAAACCAGTATGGTTGTGGCGTGGCTGTGCAAGTCTGAAATATGATGAGAAAAACACACAGAAAGCTGAGACAAAAAATCTATAAAATTTTATTTGTTCAGTGCTTATTTTTGTTCCAGTGTACTTATGTGTATTATCTTTTGTGTGGCAGGTTTTGAGAATGATGCAACCAAGGCAGAACAGAAATTTGGACAGTAAGAGTGTGCAGTACAGAAATTGTTTAGCAGAGGGATGTGTGTGAAATGTAAAGGGATTTGTAAAGACATTTGTACTGAGTTCATTTGTAAAGAAGTTGAAAAGTCATGTAAAAGAATGAGTGTCTCAAGAGAAATTTGTATATAAATGCTTTGTGAAATAAAGTAAATATTATTGAATAAAAAAAATGCTTTCATAAGTTTCCTGTATTCTGTGTACAGCATTATTAAGCAATAATACTTATTATTTCACTATCAAACACATCAATAAAAATCTATTTGTTATCATCAAACACAACCATATATTCAACAAACTCCCCCTTTTGATGATGACAAACAGACTTAAGATTTTTGAGAATGACACATGACAGGATGTGTTTGAAATGAACTCCCCCTATATTTGTGCTCCTCCTATCAGTTGTAAACAGACATAAAATAAGAAGTTGAAAAAAAAATAGAAAGTAATTAAACGCTTAGCATTAATGGCAAAATAAAATCTATAGATGTCTGTAAACAACACAAAATCTTAACTCCTTCTCCCCCTTTGTAATCATCAAAAGATGAACAGTTCTGAACATTTTCAAAGGATATGGACTGTAGTGAGAAAACAAGACATTTGACAGAATCAGAGTCAGAAAACCCCAAACAATCAAAATAAAAATCATAATAATTCGTAAAATAGGAACACATTTCACAAATCAGAGAATGAAGATATATATATATATATAAAAATTATATATATATATATATATATTTTTTATTTTTTATTTTCAATTCAAGAGCACACTAACCACGCATAACCAGAACTTGGATTTTTAAATGGGATTAGTTGCAACATGAAAAAAAAAAGTCTCATGACCATGCATAACCAGAACTTGGATTTTTAAATGAGGTCAGAGAAATTATTTGTGTATAATTTTTATAATAGATGATAGAAGAATGGTAGAGACAGAGATGGATGTGAAAAAAGTTCCTAATTTACTCATATTATAAAGAATATTCAATCACATCAGAGTTGCAGACAAACTTTCAGCCATCTCATATTCTGAAATCTTACATAGTCACAATTTTATCAAAAAAACGTCCAAAACAAAACTGTTCTTTTCTTGATGGTTTGAAGATGGGATTATTTGTCAGAAAATGATATTGATAACAGAACATCTCAAGAGAAAATTTACCCAAAAATGCAAAGAGATTAATTTATTTCTATTATTCCCAAATCCAAATGCAATCTGCAAAATCTGTCTTCGGGAAGGGGTTTTGTGAAAATATCAGCCAGTTGAGATTCAGTTGGAATAAATTCAATACAAACATCTTCACTGATAATATGATCTCTAAGAAAGTGGTGTCGTACATCAATGTGTTTTGTGCGTGAGTGATGTACAGGATTATTTGATAAATCAATTGCACTCTTACTGTCGCACTTTAAAGGAACTTGTTTATAGCAAAGCCCAAAGTCAGAAAGAGTCTGCATCATCCATAAAATTTGTGCACAACAACTTCCTAAAGCAATATATTCAGCCTCAGTGGTGGATAAAGCAACACAGTTTTGTTTACGACTTGACCATGAGACAAGTGAATGACCAAGCATGAAACAAGTTCCACTAGTACTCTTCCTATCAGTGAGTGAGGCAGCATAATCAGCATCGGTAAATCCAACTAAATTAAAGTTATCACAAGAAGGATACCATAAACCAAGATTTGGTGTGTGTACCAAATATCTCAGAATTCGTTTTGTGGCTTTTAAATGAGATTCTTTTGGATTAGATTGAAAACGAGCACACAAACAAACAGAAAACATAATATCGGGTCTAGAAGCAGAAAGATAAAGAAGTGAACCAATAATACCGCGATATTTTTTCTGGTCAACAGTAACACCTTTTTCATCTTTGTCAAGCTTGATTGTTGGACTCATTGGTGTTTTCATCGGTTTTGCATCTTCAACACCAAATTTCTTCAATAACTCCATCACATACTTTGTTTGAGAGATAAAGATACCTTTGCTGCTCTGTTTGATTTGAAAGCCAAGAAAATATTTCAGTTCTCCCACCAAGCTCATCTCAAATTTGTCCTGCATCACTTTTTCAAACTTTTCACACAAGACATCATTAGTAGCACCGTATATGATATCATCAACATAGATTTGAACAATCAAAAAATCATCACCGTCATGTGAAAGAAACAGAGTCGTGTCAGCACACCCCTTTTTAAAACCGTTTTCCAAAAGATAAGTACAGAGACAGTCATACCAAGCTCGAGGAGCTTGCTTAAGGCCATACAATGCTTTTTCTAGTTTATACACATGGTTTGGAAAATCGTGACTCTCAAAACCTGGGGGTTGTTCAACATAAACATCTTCTTTTAGTTCTCCATTCAGAAAAGCACTTTTCACATCCATTTGTTTCAGTTTAAATCCTTTAAAACAAGCAAAGCTCAACAATATTCTAATTGCTTCTAATCTAGCAACTGGGGCAAATGTTTCATCAAAGTCAATGCCTTCGATCTGATTGTACCCCTTAGCAACCAACCTAGCTTTGTTTCTAGTTACATTTCCAGACTCATCAAGTTTATTTTTAAACACCCATTTGGTTCCAACTACTGGATAGTCTTTTGGCCTAGGTACCAAGTTCCAGACTTTGTTTCTCTCAAACTGGTTAAGTTCTTCTTGCATAGCTAACAACCAAAATTCATCATTAAGAGCAATATCATAAGAACTGGGTTCTATTTCAGATACAAAAGCATTATGTATACAAAAAATACAAACATCCTTATTGAGAGAGGAACGTGTACGAACACCAGCTGTTGGGCTTCCGATTACCAAATCTGGAGGATGATTGGGCTTGAATTTCAGTCTTTCAACATTTGGAGCTGCTTCGGTGGCTTCTTCGTTGCTTGCCTCAACATCGTTGTTTTCTTGTTCAACTTCTTGTGCACCACCATCATCTTTATCTTCTTCGGAGACCATATCGACATCTGTTTCATTGAACTTTACATTGACGGTTTCCACAATTGTTCTTGATTGTTTATTGAAGATTCTGTAAGCTTTGCTTCTTGAGGAATAACCCATGAAAATCCCATCAATCGTTTTTGGCTCAAATTTCCCAAGCTGTTCTCCTGTGTTCAAAATATAACAAGGACATCCAAACACTCTAAAGTACGAAATGTTAGGCTTTTTGTCAGACCAAAGTTCATATGACGTTTTATTAAGTATTGGTCTAATCATAACTCTGTTCATTACATAGCATGAAGTATTTACTGCCTCAGCCCAGAAGATTTGAGGCAAATTATATTCACATAACATCGATCTAGCCATTTCTTGTAATGTACGATTTTTCCTTTCAACCACCCCATTTTGTTGAGGTGTTCGAGGAGCGGAAAACTCATGTTTAAAACCATTTTCTTCACAAAGTTTTTCAAAGTCTAGATTTTCAAATTCACCTCCATGATCACTTCTCAGAGTTTTAATTGAAAACCCTTTTTCATTTTGAACAAGTTTTGAAAATTTTGAAAAATAATCAAAAGCTTCAGACTTTTTGGCTAGAAAGTAAACCCATGTAAATCTAGAGTAATCATCAACCAATACATAACAATAACGTTTACCATTTAAACTAGCCATGTCAGTAGGTCCAAACAAATCCATATGAATCAATTCAAGCACGCGTGACGTACTAACAACATTTTTTGGACGAAAAGATGAGCGACTAAGTTTTCCCATAGTACAGGCTTTACACACTTTGTTATTTTTGAATTTCTGATTAGGCAAACCTCTGACAAGTTCGTTTGTTTCCAGTCTTTCAAGCAGACCCATACTTGCATGTGCCAGCCTTCTGTGCCATAGAGTTGCCTCCTCTCCCGTTGCTATCAAGCACCTAGAAACAGTCACATCATCGAAAGAGAGTGTGTAGACATTTCCTCTTCTTTTCCCTGTAAAAACAACCTTTCCAGAGGATTTTTCTATGATTTTGCAAACATTACTATCAAACACAACATTCATTCCTTTATCACAGAGTTGACTGATAGAGATAAGATTGTGAAATAGACTATCAACATATAAAACATCGGTTAAGGCAAAAATACTGTTACCTACTTTTCCTTTACCAATAATTTTACATTTGCTGTTGTCACCTAGAGTCACATTCCCACCTTTATGTTTTTCAAGGCTAAGGAACAGTCTTTTGTCTCCTGTCATATGTCTGGAGCAACCTGAATCCAAATACCATTTCTGTTGCTCCTTAGCCCGCCAACATACCTACACAAACAGAGAAGAGGATGACCCAGAGAATCTTCTAGGTCCAATCATATCAGTAGTAGAAAAATAATAGTCATAAGACTCTTTTGGAGCCCAGATTTGATTTTTCCCTTTATTTGTGTTCCAATCATTACAATAATTGTGTGCCAAGTGTTTGGGAACCCAAACCTTTTTGAATTTTTGAATTTTACTACCATTCTTGCAGTTTTCATGATTGTGACCAATTACTCCACATTTTACACATTTGGGAAATATACCTCTACCTTTAGCACTGTCAATCCTAGTCACTTTTTCTTGTGTCTTTCCATACCCAAGTCCTTTTCTATTATTTGCAAATAGTTGGTTTCCAAGCAACATTTTAAAAGACGTTTGACCAATTGAGAATTTATTCAAAGCAACTTCAAGATCTTGAACTCTCGTTCTTAACATTGTGTTTTCATTTATCAAAGAAGTGCATCGTTCAACATAATTCTTTCTTTTGGTGTCATCATTCTTTTTAAGAGTCGAATTTACTTTTTCAAGATTCTCAATGGTGCACTTGAGTGTTAAAAGTTCTAGATTCACATCCTTACAAATTTCACAATCTAGATTATTGATTTTTGAAGCATTTTTAATCTCAGATTCCAACTTCTTATTATTGTGAACAAGGTTGATGTTTTTCGCTTTCAGTTTCTCTGCGTCTGATTCTAATGTGTCAATAATTTCAGAAAGATGTTTACACATTAAAACTAGATCGTCATAACTGTATACCTCAGTGGTTTCCTCGTCGGTATCTTCTAGGTCTGATTTTGCCATGAAGCACAAATTGCTTTCTTCCTCACTGCTGTCTGAATCTTCTTCTCCTTCCTCGTCATCCCAAGTTATGGCAAAAGCTTTCTTTTTCTTCTTGTTTCTTTGGAGAAATGGACAATTTGGTTTTATGTGCCCAGGCTTTTGACAGTTGTAGCAGAGTGGTTCGTCTTCTGAATTGTTGGTCTTTGGTTTATTTCTCCGAGGTTTGAATTTGCTCCACTTCGTGAGTTGTCTGACTGCCATGGCAAGCTGTTCAATAGGATCTTCACTATCGCTGGTGACAGTGTTGGACAAGGCTATTGACTTCTTTTTCAGATCTGAGTTGTTGCGATCTTCTCTTGCTTTTAGCTCCATTTCATATGTCATTAGATTCCCGATAAGCTCTTCCATGCTCAGCTTGCTCAGATCTTTAGATTCTTGAATGGCTGTGACTTTTGCTTCAAAGTTCATGGGCAGAACACGCAGAATCTTCCTCACGAGCTCCACTTCTGTATAGACCTTTCCAAGGGCTCTAGCATTGTAGACTAGTACGGAGAAGCGACCATACATGTCCTTGATGCTCTCGTCCTTTTGCATGTTGAAGTTTTCATATTCATTACTGAACATGGCAAGACGGGATTCTTTAACCTGAGAAGTTCCTTCGTGTGTGACTTCCAGAGTATGCCAAATTTCCTGGGCTGTATTACAATGAGAAATTCTGTTATATTCTGTTTTATCAAGAGCACAAATCAGAGCATTCATAGCTTTAGAATCTATAGAGTATAGTTTCTTATCATTTGCATCCCACCTAATTTTTGGTTTAGGTGTTACAATTCCATTAACAGTTTCAGTAGGAGGTTTATATCCAGTTTCAATGATATCCCAGACATCATAATCAACAGACACAAGATAGATTTTCATCCTAGCTTTCCAATACGCATAATCACCACCATTGAACATGGGTGGTCTAGCAATAGATTGACCTTCAGAAAAAGCATTGTTCATTGAAGTCATGATTCTAGGGTTACACACTGGCTCTGATACCAATTGTAGGATCGATAATAACCCTAGAGGGGGGGTGAATAGGGTTTTAACAATAAATTAAAATAAATTCTGAGATAAAAAAAATAATGCAGAAAGAAGAATCACACGCAAAGATACCCAGCTTCGGCAAACTGTGCCTACTGCTGCCTTTCTAAGATTTCTACTAGGAGATACAAACAGATCTCGCTTACAATCCTATGTAAACTTGCAACTCCTGCTCCTGTCTGACCCTAAGCTTAAAATCCTAGACTGGTCAATGAACTCTAGACCAGATTTTCCCAGACTACTATCCAGTAATCTGTATCCTAGTTTTACAGGAAACTAGAAAACAAGAAATTCCCTCCTTTAAAAAAAAACTAAAAACAATTACAAAGGAAATTCGAAAGATAGGAGAACAAATTAAAAGCACCCCCTTTAACAATCCTGGCTTAGCCAAGCAAACAAAGGGTCGACCCACTCTCTTTTATTTGTGCAATTCTCCTTTTACTTGATAATGGCGGCTCCCAAAAACATCGTGACTAGGGTTTCTGAAAAAATGAAATTTCTTGGCTTGCGAATCTGAAAAATACTGGGTTTGATTTGCTGCTTGTTTCTGCGACGTGCTCTTTCTTTCTCTCGATCAATCAAGTAAGCAATTCTGATTTTTGCAATTAGGGTTTCGGTTTTTCTGTGTATATTTCGATGATGTCTGTCGATGATGTATGGTGTGTTTATATAGGGTTTTAGAAACCCTTACTCTCTGATTTCGCGTTAGAGACTTGCCCCCTTTTGATTTGCTTTGATTTTGACTTTCTTGAATTTGATATGGATTTCTCGGCTTGAATGTTTGTGGCCCCTTGCTATTTGATTTGCTGTTTACGGCCTTGATTGAAAAGATTCCCTGGCCATATATGAGTGATTGTTGAATTTGTCCCTTGCTCCTGATTTTCACTGCATTGATAAATGAGAGATTTTGGAAAATTTTGATTGCCGCCTTTACTCAAATAGCAGATTTCTTGTATGCAAATTTCTCTTTTGATAGAATCTGAAATCTCTAATTAGAGAAGTTGAATTGTTTTCCCTTTTTGGAATTGATCGGTTTCTGTTTTGAATTGTTGCCAAAAAAAATATTCCATACTGTAAATCTCGGCCCTAATTTGATATTGCAATACTGAAGCAGATTATTTCCCCTTGCCAAAAATAACACTCTGATTTATTCAAAATTTCAATTAACACTTTCCTGAAAACGTGATTGAATGAAAATATAACTTTCCCAAACTCAAAACACTTAAAAAACTGTAATCTTTGAAAGTGAACTTGAATTTCCACATCAAATAAATTCACTGATTTGTGAGGATTGTTTTGAATTTAGATTCCTTACCATAAACTAATTTCCAACTTTGATTTACTGAATTCTTTTGCATGATTAATTCTGCACAATTATTTCCCCATTTATTGTAAATCTGAGCTGCATCGACTTGTGTATTTAGGCTTTAATCTGGAATTGATCACCATACTGTTTTGGTCTTGCTGTGTACATTTTGCACGACTTGTGACTTGTATTTGCATACATGATCACCGTGTTGTTGTGATCATTTGAAACTTGATCTGTCTCTTGTCATTGACCATGTCGCACCCTATTCTGCCTTGTTCATCTTGCTTATTTACTGAATATGCTTGTAGTTTCACCATTGATCATCCTATCACTTGTACATGCACTCAAGTTGCACTATGTATCCATTAGTTGAGCTCGGCCATTCCTGCTTGCTGTTGTGTTCACTGCAGATTCTGAAATTTGTGATCTGCCAAGTAATTCTCCTTGATCTTGAACTGATTTTGCTGTTTAAAAAACTGCTGATTTGCATGACCATGACTCGACCAATTTGCATGTTTGCTAACTCATCCATATATGCCACTGATGCTCCTTGTACTTTGCTGCTTTGACATGCTCTGTCATATGTACACATGCTGTTGCAAACTTGAGTTATATTTGTACACCACTTTGCATTTGTTTCATTACTGCCATCTTGTCTTGGGTTTGAAAAACATTCTTTGTTCTGTTTGTTCATGATTTCCAGTTTGTGTTTTTTTTTTATCTAAAGGTTTGCACTTCCATTTCTCTATTGATTTTTGACTTGTGACCCTGACACAACAAAAAAAAACAGCAGTCAAACTGTACTGAGTTGAGGCTGGTCAGAATCAGCTGGTTCTGATCAGCAAACCAGTATGGTTGTGGCGTGGCTGTGCAAGTCTGAAATATGATGAGAAAAACACACAGAAAGCTGAGACAAAAAATCTATAAAATTTTATTTGTTCAGTGCTTATCTTTGTTCCAGTGTACTTGTGTGTATTTTCTTTTGTGTGGCAGGTTTTGAGAATGATGCAACCAAGGCAGAACAGAAATTTGGACAGTAAGAGTGTGCAGTACAGAAATTGTTTAGCAGAGAGATGTGTGTGAAATGTAAAGGGATTTGTAAAGACATTTGTACTGAGTTCATTTGTAAAGAAGTTGAAAAGTCATGTAAAAGAATGAGTGTCTCAAGAGAAATTTGTATATAAATGCTTTGTGAAATAAAGTAAATATTATTGAATAAAAAAAATGCTTGCATAAGTTTCCTGTATTCTGTGTACAGCATTATTAAGCAATAATACTTATTATTTCACTATCAAACACATCAATAAAAATCTATTTGTTATCATCAAACACAACCATATATTCAACAGTAAATAATTGTACTGTTCGAGTGTTTGAAATATAATATTTAATTTAAATAAAATACTGTAAGAAAATATGAATATCTATACAGTTGTATTCTATTAAATATAAATATAATATTCCTGTATGTGGTGTAGAATAACAGTACGATTTCAAACACATCAATAATAATATTTATTTGGTTGTTATCATCAAGCAAAAATCATATAATTGTGTATACAACACCGTCATATACAACAACTACTTTTCATATGTATCGATGCCTAGTCCCTTGGTATAGATAGCTTTCGGAGTTGCTTTCGGTCTTCAATGATAGGATCCGGTTTTGATAGCCACTTTTGAACTTTATCTTGCTTTCGTGACTTTTGATTTCGAGACACTAAGCATGTTAGTGTGGATGACCTTTCCCTTTACCATCTTCTGAGAGTTACTTTGGGATTTTGTCCTTCGATATCATCTTTCCTTTCTCCTCTAAACTTTGTTATCGTGTTTCCCTGGCTTTCGGAACACGGGTTCCGGTCCTTAGTGACTCGTGACTCAAGCCGTGCTTTCGATTGTGTATCAATACCAAGTAGATTGGTGTTGATAGCCTCGATAGAAAACCTTGCTCTACTAGCTTCTGAATCCCTTTTGGTGTCGGTATCAATACTAAGCATGTTAGTATCAATAGCCCCTTTCGCTCTATTTTGGCCTGGTTCTATATTTTGGTGTCAGATCATCTTCTTTCGGTAATTTTGATTGTTTTCTCTCGGAATTGATGTTGTTTGAATTGGTCTCGATGCCAAGTTGTATGCTTTTGGATTCAACTCCTGATGGATTGCTTTCGTCGTCTAAACTGATTTGCCACCACATTCTAGTATCGGTACCAAGTTTTTTTTTTTGTTCATGTCGGTTCCGATAGCCTATGTATTGAACCATTCTCTTCCTTCTTTTGGCATTGATTATTTCAGTGATTTGGTGTTAGTTTCATGCTTTCAAGACTGTCCCTTGTCGCTTGTTGTGTTCTGATACTCCTTCACCTTTACTCAACTTCGATATCGAAATTTGGTGGTAACATACACAAAACTATGATTTACGTTATATAAACCATCCTTCAATAGTTGAAGGATACAGCGAGGCAAATTGGGTAACTGGTTCAAATGATACAAAATCTACAAGTGGATATGTGTTCACATTAGGAAATGGAGCAATTTCATGGAAATCATCCAAACAAACTTGCATAGTAGAATCAGCAATGGAATTAGATCTATTGCATTAGATAAAGCCATAGAAGAAGCAAATTGGTTTCGAAGTTTTTTTGGAAGACGTTACGAATTGGAGCGAACTCATGCCTCTAATATGCATACATTTGATAGTCAATCAGCTATTGAAAGAGCTAATAGTACACTATACGACGGTAAATCCAGGCATATTTGTCGTAGACATAGAACTATAAGACACTTCTCTCTAATGGAGTTATCACTATAGACTACATAAGAACAAAAGATAACATAGCAGATCCACTAACAAAAGACTTGCTAATAGAGAAAGTTCAAGCCTTATCGATGGGAATAGGGTTAAGGCCTATAAACTAAATGTTTTCTAAAATGGAAACCCAGCCTAGTTGACTGGAGATCCCAATAGTTAAGTTCAAAGGAACAATTAAATTTAAGGAAAACTTGATGACACTGGTATACACTCAAAACCATTCCTACGATAAGTCGGTGCATTATCGTCGGAGAATACGATAAATTTGATATTGTTAATTATGTATATACTTGGTAATACTAAAGAACCAAATGGGAATTTCTAATACCCTTTATAGAATCACATACGTGAGTGCGAAAGCACCACTTCAAGGAGAATTGTGATGCCAAATTTATTAAGCACTCATGTGACCAAGATGACGTTCGTTGCAAAAACGAATACAAATAAAGAACCAAGAAAGAGAAAAAAATACTAATTATTATGTTGTCTATTATACAGGAAGGCTTATAGTTCAAAGAAAACTTAAGTCTATTGATTCGTTAGTAAGTCAAAAGGATAAACACTAGGAAAAATTTAAGGCCAATGTGCTACTTTAATTGATATGATAAAAGTTTCGCAAAATTTAAGAACAGATTAATTAACTCATCATTCATGTGGAGGATTATTGGTATGAATGAATAGTAATGTTGCATTGTGAAGAGTGATGCATTAAATGTCTTAAGATATGCATAGTCTTACGTCTTAAATTATAATAAGCATTTTGTGTTTACATAGATGTGGTCCAATTATATTTACAATAAGACAAAGAGTGAAATCAGAGCGTGACCATCATAAAGGGTGGTGCAATGCCCCCTCCCCTCCACCCCCAACACATGCGCGCCCGTGTCTTCGCTCTTGCCTGAACCAGCATTCACGGCGTGGGCAAACGGGCGTTTGAGACGTCTTTTCTTGTAGGAACTTTGCACTTGCAATGTGCAATAGGCATTAGGCTGCAGGAATTGGTTCGCGACTAAAAATAGGAGATTATTTTCGAGTGGCGAAAAGTTTAAGGTCGAACGGTCAAAACCATTTAAGCGGATGCGTCATTTGGTAAAGTGTCACAACGTTTCAAAATAGGCGCATATGGATCCTATATATAAGACAGGTGATGAATTAGTTTAAATATGCAAATTTAAATATATAACTTTAAATATATTTTCTAATCATCTTCATCTCTAGATTATGTTCTTATTCGCGTGAGCTCGTTGTTCCTTTGCAACGCTAGTGCGAACTTGTGGAGTTTGATCCATTTTTACCTTGGGTAGCAATTGTTGATCAACATCTGAGCATCACTGGGCGAGCAATACTGCTTTAAGGAAACAGTAAAAGTTGTTGGACTCGGACATCAATATCTTGATACAGTACGCATTGGCGGTACGGTTGAATTTAGTTTCCAATTCTGTTTTCTGCAAAATGTTTGCAGAAAGGTTTCTTCAAATTAATTGCAAACTATTTTCTAAAAAATATAAACTAGTTTGTTTGTTTGTTTTTTTTTTTGGAGTAGGAAACTAGCGTTGTTTTTGTAAACTATTTGCTAACTTTTTTCTGTAGTATAATTGACATAATTTAATTTTGCAAATAGTTTTTTGCAACATATATGCAACAGTTTGTGTTGCATATTAATTGGTTTCTGCAAATTTAGGGATAAACAATTTCTCCTTTGCGGTTGCTTCTCAATATGTGGTAAAAATTAGAAACATCTCTGGCTTATATATCCATGTTTGTGCAGCTCTTGGATGTCAGGGCATCTCCAATTGTTTAAATTGAGGTTAAATACTAAGAAAGACAGTCCCTAACCGAAGATTACGCGCACAATATTCCTCGGAGAGTTCAGAAAACTGAAGTGTCCCTAATCGGATCGTTGGTATACAAATCATGAAGCGGACTAATGGATGTTTGAAAGGAAAAAACGCTGTTAGAAATCATTATCTAATTATTAGCTAGGCTCAAAATTGTAACAAAAGTTTTATTATTTTGAATGGGAAACTGTAAGATGAGTTAAGGTTAATAATATATGCACCCTTAATAGTTTCATACATATATCTGTATGCATACATACACATACAAGCATGTCTATGTTACACGACATCCCTATTTTAGAATATCGTTTTTGCATTAGAACCATATTTAAATAATGAGTAAAAGCGTGAAAGGATGGGTGAGCAAAAAGAGAAAGAGGCTGCATGATGGAAATCATAAAGATATAGGATGCACTTCTCAAAACTAAATTTTACAAATTACAGTTAGAGCACTCCCAGCAGCGTGGGGAGCAGCTGAAATGGGGAACAAAAGGTTGAAGCCTCTGTCCAGCAGTAGCGGGAAGCGCGTGGAGAGGAAAGTGAAATGGCGACGCTCGCCATTTCACAATTTGGAGCGGCGACAGGCAAAAAACATGTTTAGACCTTAAACGGTTTTCAGAAAACCGTTTAAAGCATTTTCAAGTAAAAAAAAAAAAAAAAAAAAAAAAAAAAAATCCGAAAATGGGCTTCTGAAAACCGTTTAAAGGCTAAACGGTTTTCAGAAAACCGTTTAGTGTTTAATTTTTTTAAAAAAATATAAAAACGCAGCGTCTTCCCCCTCGGCTGCTGGAACAGCGGGGTGGATCAACGCTCTAAATAAGCGATTCACGCTCAAAAATGAAGAAGCTGCTGGGAGTGCTCTTAGTGCTTTGTAGTTTTTGCTCTGTATGAGGTTTCTACAAAAATAAATTGTATTACTATAAAGCAAGAGTGGTGCGACAGGTAACCGGAGGATTTCCATTTACGAAACTATCCACAAGTTCAAGTTATCAGAAATTGGCTCATTAATTTAACACGCATTTTAACATATACATTGCAAGCATAGTAGTAGTTTCTTCCTATTTCAGATTCTCAATACACCCTTATTACAACAACACAAACAACAACAAAAGAGCAGAACAAATCATTCTGCTAATCGAAAGAAAAATGAAACAAATCAAAATCAACCGCAAAGCACAACCCTAATCAATCCCAGAACCAAACAAGAAGCAGCGAACAGAACAACTAACCCGACATCTCTCCCGCTCCACCTCTTCACCTTCTCCTTCCCACTCCCCACTCTCAAGCTCTTAGCCCTTCTCAGCGCATCCACCTCCTTCAGCAGATCGAACTCCACGCCCTTCCTCTTCAGCTCTTCCACGCACTTCCCTAACAGCATCCCGTCCTCCTTCTCCCTTTCAATCATCTTCTCCAGCTGCGATTCCGTGTCCGTTTTGTATCGTATCGCCCACAGCATCGAGATGGAGATGAGGAACGAGCAGATGCACGGGATCCAGAATTTGGAGCAGGAGGAGCGGGAGGGAGATGAGAAGAGGAGGAGGAGGACGATGGAGTGGAAGAGGAAGTAGGAGCAGTGGAGGGATGTGATTTCGTTGCGCGTGTTGTGGATTAGGGTTTCCTTTGTTGAGATTCGGTGCGTGATGAGGGACGATTCCTTTAGCCATTGCTTTAGCAGGAGCTTGTGGGTCGGGCTGGTGGCGATTTGGGTTAAAGGGTGGGTTTCGATTGTCTGAGACGACATTGCTCTCCTTTCGATACTTGAGTGAAGCTGAGCGGAAGATTAGTGTGGAAGAGAGGGGTTTTGAATTGGGGTTTTTTAACGGTTGGTCTCTTTCCTTTTTGCATGTGTGTTTTAATGATAAGATACCTAACGGTCGGATTTTTAGGTGGGGATGACCAAGTAGGAGCTTTGATTTACAACGGCTAGATTTCTTATTAATCCGTTCAATAATCTATTGTGATTTAACTATTCAATTATTCAATGCAATAAACCAAACCCATTTTGTAAAAAAAACGCGAAATAGAGATAAAGAGATAACCTCCACTTTTGAGTTTTAAGGTTGATTTCAGGGTTGCCACTGATTTATCTTCCATTGACACATAACAAAAAACTTTTCGATTGAAATAGTCTATAGGCCCGGCCCTTTACTAAAGCAGCTAAAGCCGCCGCTTAGGGCCTGAAAGAAATTAGGGCACCGTTTTCCCAAATGCAGAACAAAGCGAGAAAAAAAAAAATCAGTTTTGCCAATTGCGATACAAAAAAGTGAAAAAAGCGAATAATGGAACGGGAACCAACAACCGGGGAAGAGCGATGCCTTGTGATTGACGGTGTACGTAAAGGTGTAGGCAGCGGCTCCTCCTTCTCAGCAGTCAACGTCATCCCCAAATCAAATCAACAAACGAGGAAACTTGAAAAAAAAATGGTACTAGTTTTATGTGTTCAAGATTTCTAATTTTTAACCAGTTGAAGATGTTCTGCTGCAATTTCCGAACAACGTATGCCGATAGTTGGCGGCCTGAAGATAGTTCAGTTGAACAACATATGCCGATAATTCAGTTGTTGAAGATGTGTTCTAGT
This sequence comes from Allium sativum, assembly GCA_030737875.1. Classification (NCBI taxonomy): domain Eukaryota; kingdom Viridiplantae; phylum Streptophyta; class Magnoliopsida; order Asparagales; family Amaryllidaceae; genus Allium; species Allium sativum. The sequence goes on along the minus strand of CM060920.1, from coordinate 112,531,008 downwards.
TTTCTGATTTTTAAACAGTTGAAGATCATGTACAACTATGTTAATTGTTGATTGATAGCCAATTCAATTCAATTTATGAACAACATATGCCGACAATTTGGCGGCCAGTTGAAAATGTTCTGTTGTAGAAAATTATACAGCTATGTTGAATACTTAGGTTCAGCCCTTGCCTCCTTCACTTATTCAAATTATGTTCTAATTTAATTCGTGTTGGGTATTCAATCAAATTTGGAGTTTTCGAAATATTATTTTACAAAATTGTATAAGTAAGTATAATAGTGATTTATTTGGCAGTAGTTGATGGATTTTTCGATGGAATGTAAAACTTGTTGATAAATGACTATGTTTTCTTAAAAATTTATAGTTACTGTTTTTTTAGTCGATTCAAATAGTTAAAACGGATTCCTACTTTAAATTATTGTTGAAAATATCTTTTGATAAATTGTAGCTAGTAGATTAATATCCATAGTTTGAAATATATTTTTTATTTTAATAATTGTCAATTTACATTATCTATTGATATTTATAGCGTTTAAAAATGCATAAACAAGAATTTGGATTCGATAAAGAGTTAAAAGGCTAAGCAATCAACGTTACTTTATTTGTGTAATCTGGATTACTGCTATGAATATTATTTTTCCTCTTCTCATTATTTAAAAATAATAAAATTTATTCCAACATTTTAAATGACACTAATAGTATTAGTTTCTCTATAAGGGCAACGTTTTCGCAATTGGCTTTAGGTACCAATATCCCTAGGACCGGCCTTGAATTATCATATTACAAAAAATTCACGACTATTTTTGTGTTAGCGCGAAAATACGTCTGAGTGTTAGAGAATCAACATCTTAAATTTATCTCAATACATCTAAATTTTGCATTGCGCTAAAAATTTTCTTGAACAATTGATAAAAACCTGCTTCTTTATTCTTAGTCTCTAACTTCAAGTAAAGCAGAAATTTGATTAAAAAAAATACTTTTGTCGGATTTGTGGTCACATATACAATTATTATTGATGAAATAAGATGGGATAGAGACAAATTAGCGAGTTTGCATACAAATTAAAAATTCCTGATCGTATAATTGGTCTCAAATTACTAAAATTGGACAAACTAAAAAATAAACAATAATAGAAGTTTTCACTTTCTTCTTAAATCTCAATTTAAACACAAATCAATATTTAAATCTAAACAATGGGGAAAAGAATGCAACAACGATGTCAATGGGACAATTGTTGGAGTGAGGCTACCTATACCTCAACAAATTGCGACGACTGCGGTAACATACCTCATTTCTAGAGTAAACAGTTAATAGAATTTTATGAATAAATTGAGAAAACAAGCATTTTTTGTACTTTTTGGATTTTTACCAAGAAACTTATGCCATTGTGTTAATGTTATTCTTTTGATTAACTTACATGTGTAATGTTCTTCGAACGGAGTTTGAACAAAAAAATTATTACTGTTTGAAGTTTTGATATCAAAAATTAATATTTAGGTAACAGTGTGCGTGCGTGTGCATGTGTGTTTGTGTAAGAATTCCAAATTTGAAGTGCGTTTGGGTTTAAAATTGATACATATAATTAATAAGAATGAAATCAATATAAATAGGACGTTAAATATAACTTAAGGAAAAAAATAAGCACTGTTCACTATATATATATATAAACAATACGCGTTAAAACACGTGTACAAACTTTGAACGGTCGACTGCCCTAGGCCAGATCAACTGTGGTAGTCGATCGTCTAAGGGGTTGGGTTAAATGTTACATCGTATGAAACCGTGTTTATGCAGCGTGTCGAGCAGACAAATTTAAATCGTTTTCCAACATACGAGTGATGCTGATATGAACTTCTACTAATAAACAAATGGAAATTTTATATACATCCACAAGTTCTATCAGTTAATCCACCCTAAAATTCAGGAAGAGTACCTATTTTTATGGGATTAATAATTAATTATATTTGGTTAGTTCATCCACCGTATTTTTATCTTCTTCTCACGACGTATTTTTATCTTCTTCTCACGCGGTTTCTCCTTGTTTCCATACAGCATACGATTCAGTTCACTTAGAAGCCCAAACGGATCGATCTTATGAACTATTTCTGGAAGCACAACGTACACACTGGCAGCTGGCCGTAGTAGATTTTCCGTGAGATGGAATATGTTTTCTGCGCTGTCTTGCCAAGTGTTATCTTGTAAAGATGTTTTCAGTTTTGTGCTTTTACATAATTATGATTCACTTCTATTATCTTGATTTGCAGTTGGGTTTTTTTTTAAGTAAAAGGAATAAAAAGGCATGGTTAACCTCAGGAAGCAATGGAGGCCACGGCTACAGGAAGCTCACGCAAAAAGCAAACTTTTGTAGGTTATATTGACCTTGCCATGGTTGTACTCCATGAAAAGGGGCCTGCATGGGCTGGAAACACCACACAAGCATGGTTTCTGCTTTTAGTATCAGCACAACTAATATTGCACCACACACACATGAAAACTAGTTCAATCCTTGATGTTATTTTTTTTTAAACACAAATCATGTCCACAAATCGTATGCTGTATGGAAATGTGACAACAAGAATGTCGCTCGATCCGAATCGATCGCTAAACCGAACAAGACCGTTCGAAACCCCTGATTATTTTGAGAACAAGCCACATCAGAACGCAAACAGAAGAACTTTACAATGTATATTACAACAATTCATCAGAATACAAGAACATACAGAGTATGAATAAGTATTACACATTCGATAAATATCAGAGATTTACAAATTACAATGCAGCGGAAAAATAATACAAAACACAACTGAAAGTAATACACGGATACAGAGCTTTCTGAATATCGCTTCAGCTGTAAATCAGGATCCTGTGAATATAAATCTACAAAACAAAAACTTCTAGTTGCCCGTGCGGAAAATAGGGGCACCCCAGAGTTTAGATTAAAACAATAAACTCCAGGTCAGTCATGTAACTGGTGTGAGAACTAAAACAGTTATTAATCTTTTTTTTTAAAGTTAGGTAAATCAAGGGACCACGCCGTATAACACGCAACGAGTTTCCTCCCAAGAATACCAGTGCATAAAACAACAGCGCAATGCTAAATAAAGAACAATGAAGCTATTATAAGACCCAGGTCCCATCACACAATGCAACACAAGCCGGAGGATAGGGTTTTACCTTATAATAGCCAAACAATGCTTGATATGCTAAATTTCATGTTTTATTATTACTATAAGTGTATAGTGTCAAAACAATTTCAATCATAAGTATTAATCATAGACGCCATGGGTACCATATATCATGTTGCCAATACTAGGCTCTACAATCAAAACCGCAAATGTCACGTATTGGAAGTTGGATTTCCATATGTGAACCAAGGCAAGGGATCGTCCTTACCGCTTTGAGACGCTCTAGCCCGCCCCTCAGGAACAGAATGCATCGTCCCTTGGATCGTCAGGGCCGGTCCACCGATGTGAATTAAAATGCCTGAACATCGCGTTTCCCCACCTTATGGGGCGTCAATGAGTCCAATGACTCCATCGGCTCCACATAGTCACCGATATATCCGAGGCGCCTCGCAACCCAACAACCACATAAGTCAAACTCGTCAGGGCGTGTCAAACCACTGACGCCACTTATAGCTAGAAGGAAACGCATGTCCTCCCTGAGGTCCTTCTCCCATTTCTGGTTCACAACCGGGGTGTGAGGCTCGCGAATTAACGCTACACAAAGCTATGCCACACAGACCATGGTTGATCATCAACAACAAGACTCTGCTTGTCAATAGAAGCCTTGATCATTTGCATCTTAGCATGCCATACAGGCAAACCACTCCATGCAACCGATATCCATCAATCACACAGAATGATATCCAATGTCAGACACACAGTCCATTTACAAGTCCATTCCGGGTCTGAACAAAGCCGGAGACACCTTGTACCTCGCATATCCATCAATCTCTATGTACGTCTGGACGATCACTAACTGATTCCCTCCTCTTGGGTGTATGGCCCAATCAAGATCATCAGTAATTATCCAAACGACGTGAAGACCTCTGGTCTTCAACCACCGTCTTCATCTTCGACTAATCGTCGTATCAGTTATTCAGAATGGGGCAAACTCAGTCTTTCTGAATAACTCACGTATATAATAAACAAGTGTTACACAAACACAAAATACGCCTCATTCCGATTCAGAATATTCTTTTATTCAAATATTCACATTATTAGGGAAAGGTTCCAATTAATTTTATCAAAGATAAATTCTTTAAAATTTATTCTTTAATCTTCTTTTGAATATCAATTCAAACCAAATTATGGTTTATCCAAACTAGTCGGGATTAACGAACCTTACTGAAGTAATCAATTCTTAAATTTCCCAACCCCAACCTATTCATCCCATGAAGTAAAACTGGTAATACTTCATATCTAACACCACGGTGTTATCGGTAAATTCAATTACCATTTCACGTTCAAATCAAATTAAAGATTTAACTATCGCCTGGAGTAAAACTGGTGATACTCCATTCTCGATCATTTCAATCTAATTAAAGATTCATTAAAACTCCACCTGGATTTAATCTTCCCAATAATCACTATCAATGATTATTTAACTTGGGAAATCATATCTTGTCTTTAACTAGGTTAAAGAACCAATGTCATTTAAAACACGGTTCACGATAAACCCAAAATCACATTCTATTTCCAATGGAATCTTCATGGAAAACAAATCGATATATATAATCGATATAAACTTCCATATTCGACTAATAATATAAATGGAATAACGGCAAAGCCTTTTAAATTCCTGACATATTAATTGTCTTCCTCCACAGAAATTCACTTCGATTATTACCAAATCGAATTCCATTCCATTCCAATTTATTTTATTAAATTGGAAAACTTGACTTTGGAAAATCTCCTTTAAATCTTAACAAAAGATTTATAAATTCCAAATCACATTTCATTGTAAATCGGGTTAAAGAACGAATGTCGTTAAAACACAGTTCACGATAAACCCAAAAATCAATTCAAATTCAATTCCAATTAAATATCATTTAATTGGTATACTTCATTAAATCTAAATAAAAAGATTTAATCTTCTTCTCAACTGGATTTAAGAACGGTGTTAATGACGTCACCATTCATGACAAACCCAAATCCCATTTGATATTGAATACAAGGCTCTTAATAGAAAATATATCGGTTTACATTCAATATCAAATTCTACGACCAACAAATATCATATTGGAAATAACGATATAAATATATCTTTCAAATTTCCATAACCATATCTGTATAATCAAGAAATCCAACATCAAAATATTCCAAAGACAATTTCGATTCAAATCCATTTCCACTTTATATATTGGAAACTCTGGTTATTTTCAAAACCATTTCAAATCCAATTTAATTATTTTAAAAATAAATGGGATTATAATTATAGTTCAAAACTAGTTCAATTCGATAAAAATCTATTTTTATCTTTTCAAATATGGAATTTTTCATCCTTATTCTTTCCAAATCATTTCTTATGATTTTACACAAATTATTACTATTTTTAATAATTTTATCAAGGTCCGTACAGTCGATTTCCATCAACGGCCATCGAACTGCACTTACAACGACCTTTTCCAAATTTGATTTGGACATTATTCCAAATCCAACCGTCAAATTTAAGATTTCTAATATTCGTTAGAAAGTTCTTTTCGATACGAACTCAACGGTTCCAGTTTTAGGAGAATCCGACGGTTGGATCTCTCGTAATATCCGTTCGAAGTTAATGGTCGAAATTCGCGAACTACCGCAGCGCGGCGCGTTCTATTCAGGCCATTATATTATATATATTATATATACTTCGTCGATTTCCTTTTAAAACGTATTTTATAAATCGTTTTAAATTCGTTTTCAAAACGATTTCAACTTTATATTCAATTTCTAATCAAAATTGAATATTCCATATCATCAATATATAAACTAGTTCAGCCGTTTCGTTCAGTTTTCGCTGAAATTAAAATATAAATCTATATATTCAATTTTAAACGTGCATTTCAATTTACCGGGGCCACATACGGACTCTAAAAATTACTGAAATGTATCTATGATTACTGAAATGATTCCCCTAAAATGTATCTATGATTACTGAAATGATTGTATATGGCTAAACCCAGTGGCAAAAGGCTAGGAGGAGAGCTTTGGCATTTGGACAAATTTTTGAGCTTTCAGAATCCTCAACCTTCAATCCATTATATCCAACATGAAGGGATATATGTAACCCAAGGTATCCAAATGTCAACCCGAGAAATTGAACAAATTGATTTATACTATTTCTGTTAGTTTATTCTCCATCAGGCCAATAAAAGAATATTTACCACTATTCAACCAGTTGGAAAATTTCCAACTATTTAAGGGGGAATTTATTTCCCTAATGTTCCAGACTAGGAACATCATGAAGCTTTTTGATAACCATCAATTTCAAGTTAGTAGTGACCCCTGTTTTCTTTAGATTGGTCTTTCTACCATTGTTTTACAGTCTCTTGTTATATGGAATACATAATGCGATGCAAATCACTCTCATTATATGGATCTAATTAAAATCAAATAACCAGGATTATAATTAACATCAAGTCATATTATTCTAGCAAGATATTGTGGACCAAAAATTATAATAACCAGGATTATAATTAACATCTTTCTTGTGAATGTCATGTTGTTAAATTTGTTATATGATAATGATTAACATCTGGTTTGTCACAATGAATATCATGACATTTAATACATGAATATATTGACATTATCATGCTTGTTTGCAGTCTAAAAGGAGCAGTTGGAGTTAAACAATCTTATATTAGAGTTGTAGGATTAGAGCAAATTCTAGTGGTCCATCTGCATTCACTATGGATGAGGTAATTTTTTGCACTATGAAAAGTCAGCAGGATATGATTTCAGTGTCGTGTTAGGTAACTGCTTATAATTTCTCTGTTGTGCAGGAGTTGGAATTTAAGGAGTTTTCTCAGAGTCCTGATGCATACGACAAAATTTGCTCTATGATTGGTCCATCAATATATGGCCATGCTGATGTCAAAAGGGCTATTGCTTGTATTTTGTTTGGAGGATCAAAGAAGGTATTGAATCCATCTACATTATATTTTTACCTGCAAGTGAAATTGGTAACAAGTACTAAATCATTTTTCTTGGTTTGTTTCATATAGAGATTACCTGATGGAAAGATTCAGAGGAGATATTCATGTCTTGCTTTTGGGTGACCCGTCTGCAACTAAATCATAGGTAAAATTTAAGTAATTATATGGTATAGAAGCTTTTATGTAAGTCCTAAATACAATCTGACAATTTTTTTTCTTTTTTTGAATTTTGTGAAGTTCGTCAAATTCGTGGAAAAACAGCTTTTTTAGCCGTGTATACTTCTGGAAAAGGTTCATCTGCTGCTGGTCTTACTGCTTCAGTGATTTGAGACAATAGTTCAGTAAGTTTCTTGCGTTCAAGTGTTCAACGCCATTTTATTACTCCTGCATTTTATTAAACAAACTAGCTAAAACATGGATAATTAAACATAGTTTTTATTGCCTTCGTTCAGTGTGAATTTTATCTTGAAGGCTGGGCCATGATTTTGGCAGATGGTGGAGTTGTTTGCATAGATGAATTTGATAAAATGAAACCGAAAGACAGGTAATTTGATTTAAATGTAAAAGATCCCCAATACTTCATGTAAGTTTGTGTGTATTTACTGCTACTTATCAACTTTTGTACAGAGTTACTATTCATGAAGCCAGGGAACAACAAACTATTTCAACTGCTGAAGCTGGAATAACTACAGTACTCAATTCTAGAACATCTGTACTTGCCATTGCAAATCCTCCATCTGGTCGCAATGATGATCTTAAGGTCTGACATTTATGCATATGTTATCATTGTTGTTATATAATATTAGGGAGCAGATCACCTGGACCGGGACCCCTTGGTCCCCTGGTCCGGGCCAATGGGAATCCCCCATTTGGGGGCAATTTGCACTTTGCTCCCTGAATTCCACCCCGAATTTCAGGGTGCAAATTGCAAAATCTCCCAAATGGGGGATTTCTATTGGTCTGGACCAGGGGACCAGGGGGTCCCCGGTCCAGACGATTCGAGCCCATAATATTATGGCAGCTAAACAAATTCTTCCTCTTCAGACTGCACAGGATAATATTGATTTGCAGACCACAATCCTTTCTCGATTTGATTTGATATTCATAGTGAAAGATGTAAGAATGTATGCCCAGGATAAGTTATACTCATCAGACCTGTTAAGTACGACTACCATGTTGAAAATAATAATTATGTAACTAAAACTTTAAAGTTTGCGTGTAGCTTATTGTTGGCCATATCATCAAAGTGCATGCTAATGGAGCTGCAGCATCAAAAAACACCGATGCATATGAAGGAGGAAACTGGCTCAAGAGGTATAATTTGTAGTAACATGTTCCATTGTTTGAAGACACGGGTGTGCTAACTTTTGTTATTACTTATGTCTTGTCTAGGCATATTGAATATTGCAAGACTCGCTGCCATCCAAGTTTGTCTGAAAAGGTAGCTGAAATACTACAGAAAAATATGTTGAGATTAGACAGGTTATCTTTTGGCTTCCTGAAGTCTAATGTTTGAATTCTCCATTACTGTTGAATAATATATATTTAGACACTAAAACTTGTTGACATCATTTTTCCTAGCATTGTCCTATTGATCATAAAAGTTCCTTTGATGTTACATTTGTTCCATTTATGATCAATAGGATAACCCTAACAAAAATTAACTAGTCATGCTATTTGGCATATTTGTTATCCTAGCAATAGAAATCTGCTATAAACTAGATAGAGAGCACTTCAGGATTCAATCCATCGGGTAGACGACACCTCCGTTAGCTACCTGAACCATAGTTTTAGGACATTTAATGTTTTTTTGGGGTTAAATGTTGTTGTGATTGCGTTGACAAAGTCTCTTTTATGGATTGAACATAGATTTATTGATATATACCCCGTTTTGTGTGCAAAAATAAGTGGTTCGGTTGTTTCTAAGATGAGTTTTGGGCTTTAAGTGAATCTTTTTGTAGGTTATATGGATATATAGTGCGGAGTTCAAATTAAAATGGATTATATATAATTATTTCTTATCTTATTATATTGCTTTCACTCAGTTTAACTTTCTTTCCTAATGTTCTAACTCGACAACAAGATTATTTTATTAGAAGGTGAAATCATTGTATGAAGCATTTATACACTCAAATGGATAATTCATTGAAGATTGTTGCAGAGTGCATTAATATTTAGGTTGATTATTGAACTTTCTAACATAGACATGGATTTTCCATTAGGGAGGGAAGTAAAAACTAAAGGTCAAAATATTCAAAAAATTTAATACATGTTTTGAAGCATCTGTTGTACTGATAGAATAAAGGTTTTATTGACAACCGTTTCCATTTTGTCGAAAAAACCATCGTTTGATGAAGTTCTTTCAATTTTGTGAAGTTCATTTTATCGACAGAAGTGTCTTTTTGTTGTAAACTAGCGACATTGTTGATTGAAGACCAATCTAAAAATTCCTGCCGAATCCGATCCCTACGGTATTAATTGGTTAGTTATAGTCAGTCAATGCACATGGACTTCAACTTTAAAATAAGATTCAAATTGCTGTAATGATACATTAATGACGATGAGGTAATTAGCATGTGCAGAGCGAAAAAGAAAACAGAGCCAATCTGCTGGAAAATTGAGTAAGTTCTCAAGTGTTTACCGTAGGCTTTGCAGCAAAGAAGTTGTGTTTGTGTACCTAATCACTGACACTGCTTGAATCTTATTTGGGAATTTTGATGCTAACTGTATTTATATTTTATTATCGACTGCAATTTGAATTATGTTTCTTAATGATGTCCTTTTTTGTTTATTTTTTCTTGTCAGTCAGGGTTCAGTGTTAGAGTTGGTTGCTTTGAACCATGCTTTCATGCCATTTGTACGACGACAACAGTCATGGAAGAACTCCAGTATTGTTTATTTTAATTTGAGCAGTTACTGTGTTTAACCAAATATTCAGGTAATCTCGAATCTTTAAATATTCCATACTCTTTAGTTCCTTGAAGGTTTATCCAACGCTTACGGATTTATTGTTTGGATTTTGATTTAATCTCCAATTCCGTTTTCAGAGTTTTGATTTTGATTTAATCTCCAATTCCGTTTTTGAGCTTGCTAACATTTTTTATCATTGAAATATCATAAAAGGCTTGCATAGCAGTCTATAATTTGAGAAGACCAATGATGAATGAAGTAGTTCAAAGCAGATGTTGCTGAATTTGATTCATAGTTTGTTATCGCTGGTTCTTTGAAGAAATTGTATTTACATTATGTTGTTTTTGTAGTATTTGATTTGATATATGTTAGTTATTTGATGTAAATTTTATTTCCATATGCTGGAGCTGGTAATGACTTTATAAGACCTTTAAACATTTCCCGTTTAATGTTATCCAGTTCAGTTTAGTTTCCTGTTGCAGATTTTAGTTCTTGATGCAGTGTTAGTTGCTATGTTAATGCAGTTTCTCCCGTTTTCCTGCTTTTAGTGCACTTTTTAGTTAAATAGGTAGGGTGATAAAAGGGTATTTTTTTTTAAAAAAAAAGAAAATTTGCATCTGTTGTAGGCGTAAAACAGACGCAAATGCACTAAAGAGTAAAACAGTCATACACAACAATTTGCATCCGTTGTAATAGTAAGGCTGATGCAAATGCATAGGTATTTGCGTCTACTGCAATAGTAAGGCTGACGCAAATGCATAGGTATTTGCGTCTAATGTACGTTGTAACAGATGCAAATATGTCAAATTTGCGTCTGTCAACAACAGAAGCAAAAATACTTTAACATTTGCGTCCATTGCATTTGCATCCACATTGGAGCAGACGCAAATAATGCGAAATATTGGATGCAAATACCCTGTTTTGTACTAGTGATAGCTAGAGTGTCTCTACTATATGATTAGGACTTTTCTTTCTTGGGAAGGATCTTGCTCAAGTCATCCTAGTCCTACAGATTAGTTAAATTTATTGGTAAGACTGTGTTTTAGGATTTTTGTTTTTCTTTCCTTCCAGCAGCATTTATTCATGTATATAAGTACTATGTATTAGTTATTATGAAATCAGTACTCTTTAGTGGAATGCTCTTCTTATGTGTTTTTGCGAAGACCACTTTGAAGAATACACTACGAGAACTAGTGTATTTCAACGTCCTATTTCCAATGGTCGCCAATAGCCAGCTCGTTGAATTTTAAACAAGCAGTTGGAAACAGAAAGAATAAAGATCGTTTGCGGCCGTAGGAAATTTCCTACATATTTTTTTCCAGAAACGATGACTTGCTGCTCATTCTCATTCTTTATCATCCCCAATTCATTCCCCCCCCCACCATTTCATCACCTCCAATTTCGCTGCCACCACCCCAACAACCACCCTAAGCACCTTCGACGCCATCTATAAGCAGCTCCAATCCCTCTCCATCCTCATAGGCCCTAGCCACCCAAATCGGTAATTTTCCTAAACCTAATTTTTAGGCTTGTTTTATTTAGGTTTTTTTTTAATTCTAATTGATTCTTAGTTGTTAGTGTGTGTATATTACATCATGTTACTCCCTAATTGCTGTTACTATCAACATAATGATCAATATATTACCGACTGAATTTTTTTTACAATTTAATATATAACGTTAGTTTATGTTGATTTGTTTAGTATTGAACGTGTGTGTGTGTGATAGTTTGCAAATGGTATAATTTATGCAAACACGAAGTTTATATTATGTTAGGAGTGATCTTAGTTTTGGATAATTTATGCAAACACGAGTTTGTGCTTATGGCGCAAGCACGCAAATTTATTTGGTATATAAATGATTTTGATAGGAATCGTCGTAGTTAAGATTAACTAAATTGTAAAAATATATAATTTAGTACATATGTAGTATAACGGTAAAATATAATCAAATATTTAAAGAAATTATAAATTATTTAAATTTAATATAAACAAATATTTAAACCCTTAGATATTATTTGGCCTTGTCTCGCAAATGTTGTATATGATCATTATATGGATATTCGTTTTTTTCTATAAAATAGACATCTCTATTCATCTGAAACATCATTGGTCGAATTTGTCCTTGTATTGGATGAGTTACAAACACTATAAAGTAATTATATTTCGTAACTCATGTTATTCAAATGGCTCACAAAATTTTGATGACATTTCCTTTACGTTCCTTGTGTACATGCATTTGTGTACGATACAAGGAATAAGGGGGAAATGCTACCGAAATTTTGTGAAATCGTTTAAAATGATTTGATTTATGGAATGTAATTACTATTGCGTTTGTAACGGGAAGTAGGATGACCGACCATTAAAGAAGACACATAAGTGTCAATTAACCAATAGTTTTTTATTTGAAATAAAATTTGTAAAAGAATATGAAATTTAGAACATGTTTACTAAATCAGTAAATAAAATTTAAACAAAATGTAAAATTTACGATTAATCTTTTTATTACTTCGTCATAAGTTTTAAAGTAGGAAAAGTGGTCAATTACTTTATTGATCGGAGTTGGATGTATTAAAGAAGGGAAATTAGTGGTGAAGTAAGTGAACATTTTCAAAATAGGATACCAGTGTTCATCGAATTTTCTTTATGTAATATGAGAAACAATAAAGAAATTCGTTGTTCATGTAGTAGGTGCAAATTGTTGAACTATTTAATACTGTATATGGTTAAGAATTATTTATGCCAATACAGTTTCGTACCCAATTATTTTCTATGGGGTCGTCATCGAGAAACTGTAGCCCCTAATAATCAAGAACAGTCGGTAGAGGTCATTAGTGATGAAGTTAGTATGAATCTCACAGAAAATATGATCAAAGATGTTGCACGATCAATGTTCCCTATCTTTGAAATTTATAACAATGATATTAACTTTGAAGATGAACCAAATGTTAAAGCTAAAAAAATATATGATTTATTGGATCATGCTTAAAAAACCCTTTAGGATGGATGTAAAAATGGCACTCAATTATCGGTAACTGTAGAATATATTGCAATGAAATCAAAATACAACCTTACATAATCTCATTTTTTTACGGATTGTTAAATAATTAATCAATGTACATTTGCAGGTGAAGTCAGCAAGGAACTCTGCAAACAGAAGCAGGATCCAGTAACTCATCATGAAGGATCCAAGTCTTTCCAGCATCACTGCAAGGACTGGACTTGGTAAATTTATCAATTATAGCATTTGTATATTGATCAGTTCAGTAATTAACTATATGGAATTGAATTATCCAAATTATCAATTGCAGGAACGAGCTCATGGACATGTCGTGTCCTACATGGATGTATTTGCTCACACTCACGCATCTAGGCAAGTAGACGAGGCTAGCAACGTCACATATCAGTGGGGTGATCAGGATAGGGCGACTACTGCATATGTATTCATATTTTAAATTTTATTACTCACATCGATAAGTTTATTAATTACTAGCTAATGTAAAATAAAAACAACATTCTATTGGTTTTCAACTGAAATTGTTCTTTGCATTATAGGAAAGGTTTTAGGAGGCACAGGCTCATGAGCTTGAGGAGTCTGGTCGTGACGAGTTGACACCGGATGAGGAAGACAACATATTTGACGCTGATATGGATCCGTCGCAGCGGAGAAGACGTTATGGCTTTGGTAACCTAATGGTAATTAATCCTTTTGCATATATACGACAAATTAATATTTAAAAATATAGTGTTATAATATATTATATGCTGACAAAACCTTTTTGCTATTCATTATACTTGTAGGATTGACAAGCTAAGAAGGCCAAAGACAAAGAAGAAATTAAGGAGCTTAGAACCATGACTAAGCAGCTACAGAAGCAGAATCACCTACAAGCCATGCAGATGGAGCAACTAAATTAGAAGCTTGTGGAGTACATGCACAATCATGGTACTTTTCCTTTGTCGTCCAGTGCTTCCGGAAACGAAGACGACGCTTGAGGTATCTATGTTTTTCATTGCACGATGTATATATTGACTTGGAGATGGTGAGGATTTTGTTTTGATGTTGTATGTATTGGTACAAAGTAGGTAAGGATGATACTTTGGATATATTTTGATGGTTTGTATTTGATTTGTAGACAAGTAACGTTGATGTGTTTGTTTTTGAGATGTTTGGATGATATGTTTTGTTTATATTGATGTATATTTGATTTATGTTGGTTGTTTATATTGTTACCGGTATGTATGTGTTATACATGTGTGTTGTTGATTGGAATTGGATTGGAAACGGAATGGAATGGATTGGAAATGGGGTGGCTCGAAGGTAATAGGCTTGCTGTTATTTTAAAAACACCCAGTTTTTCCAACGACTACAAACAGTTTTCAATGGGTTATAAATCATTCACAACTGTTTCCAACAGCTATGGACCGTTTGAAGCCATTGGAACAACCAATGGAAATGGTCCGTTGGATCCATTGGAAACAATTACACGTTGTTAACTCTATTCTAACAGATATTCTAATGGCTTGAAAAGGCCGCCAATGGATCTGACCCATTGGAATAGCCCTATTCTCTTGTAGTGATATATACTTATAACTTGACCAATAAGAGAAAAATAAAAAATGAAAATTAGAAATCTGGGAAGATAAACGACGAATTAAAATAAAGGCGATAAATACGACAACGGTAATGAAAAAAGGAAGGCATTTAAGAGACTAGCCTATGAAAACTTTACTTGGAAACTTTGGATTATAACAAGAGCATGGGGAAAGTTCCAAGTACAGGAAAAAAAGACACGTAAAAGAGCAATGGAAAATCTAAATTTTCCATTTGATACATTTTGTAACATAAAAAATCGAGTTTAGAAAACTAAATTTCTCTAAATTTGAATATTAGAAATAGCGTGTTAAGGTCTTGAATGGTTAAATCGAATGCAAAAAAGTTTGAACTACACTTCTATTCGATAGGAAAGTAGGAATAATTAGATGGTTTTTAGTTTTCAAATATTTCATGCGTATGGGACTGCTTGTACATTTAGGGTGTTTACATTATATTTTAAAAAGAATTTTTGAGAAAGAAGCATTCATATAGGAGGTATCGCTTAGAAATTTATGTTCATGCATGTTATCTATAATGTAATGCACCATGCACTGTTGAATAGGTAATTGAGAAACTGGGTTTTTATTAAATGGATGTTAGTGTAAAATGGATGTGCAAAGATTTACATGATCTTATCCTTGTCGAATTAAGGAGATGAAATTCCTTAATGTTGGGAGAATGTAACACCTGTTTTTTAAAATAAATAATCAATGGACAAATTGAGAAAAGCATCTTTGGGATTATTGGAATTTGACCATGAAACAAATGCCATTGTGTTCATGGTGATTTTTTGTTCAATTTACATATATGATGTTCTATGAATAGAGTAGAATGAAAAAGTCATTATCATAGAAGTTTTAATATCAGAAATTAGTTTTATACATAAATGTATGCATGTATATGTATATTTATATGTGTGCACACGTATAAGAATTCCAAATTGGCATCCTTGCTTCTTAAGAAGAAGGGTGGCCTTGGCATCCTTGCTCTTGATAAATGGCATGTCGCTGGTTACGGTGATTGTTTACATGCTCTTTTGATCAAAAAAAGACAGACTATGGGTGGAGTGGGCTTGAATATATAATATCAAGCGTAACAATTTTTGGACCATGGCGATCCCTCTGAATTGTGGCTGGCTATGGAGGAAAATATTGAGATCTAATCCTCTACCCCAAAATTCTCTGCCCCCCTATACCCTGCAATTAAGTCTAAGAATAAAAGAGTGTTTAATTGCAAAAGGTGGAATTCAGGGGGTGTTGATTGGTTGAGTATAGGGAGACAGATAATTTTGGGTACAAGTGATTTTATTTGGAAAATACTGGGGATAAGGTTTGTTTATTATTCTTTCATCAAATATACACTGACTACCTCAAGTAATGTTTTGTTTTAGGATGACCCTTGGATATAAAATGGATTTATTTTAGCACCAGTCATGTCTCATTAGCAAAGATTTTAAACTAGCATCTACCATGAAGTCAGAGCCATTGATTATGTCACTGACGGTCAACTTAACCTCCCTTATATGAGTAACAAACATGTAAGCCAACCATGGAATGGCTTTAATCAATGGATTTCCATTTTTTATATTGAAACTTTCTTGTGGAGAGGCAAGGAACACACGAAGGGAAGTATTTACAGGTATTTGGATGATTGTGAGAATGTTTTGGATTGCAAATGGTCTAGTGTTATTTGGCTTAAGTTTATTCCACTTAAGGATACCTTATGATATGGAAGTTTCTGAACAAGGATTTGCTGACAAGAGAAAAGATCATTGATTTCGGAATGAATATTGATCCTTTGTGTGTTTATTGTAAGTTTCAGAATGAAAGTGTCAGTCACATATACTTGGAATGTGGTCTCCTCATGTTCATATACCAGAAGTTAATAGCGAAGATAGGTGGTGTATCTATAAGTAACAACTCACAGGAACAAAGGGACATCATATACAAAGCAACCAAATAGAGACAACATGAATCCAATTCTCCTTCTTCTCACTATTAAGAAGGATTTGAAACTTGTGTGGGAAGAAAAGAAAAACTTATCTAATTTCAATTCAAGTTTAGTACAATTTCAATTCTATGGAATTCCCTACAACATGCAATCGGAAATGCCTTAAGGAAGCGTGTATATGGGTATGATCGGAGTCTCTATGATCTATGTTTTAAACCTTTAGTTTTCTCTGTTTTCTCATTCTATGTGTTGTTTATTCTCTGCCTTAGTTTTTTTTACTGTCATGCTTTGGGTGTGTAGTTCTATTGAGCTTTTAATTTTGCACCTTTTCTCTCTTTTTCTTTTGTGTTACAATAAAATGATAGAGGCCGTCTAACCCCACTTGCTTTAAAAGAAAAATATCTAAATTTGAAGTGCATTTGAAATATGAAATTCAAAGTATACAATATAATAGGAATGGGATCAATACAAATAGGATGTTAAATATAATGAAAGGAAAGAAATAAGCAGCATTCACACGAAATAAATATATAATAAATAATTATGAAATTATATGCATCAAAAAATGCATATAAATTAAGAATGATCGACCACCCCCAGGCTAGGTTGATTGTGGTGGTCGACTGCCTTAGAGGTCGATCGTTACATGGTTTGGAGCTATGTTTTCGAAGCTTGTTGAATTGGTAGATGTTGACACACTTTTTGGTCAAAGTTGTCACACATGGAATTCCTGAATAATAACATGCTCAAGCGGTGGAAGCATCAGAAGACAAAGAGTGATTTGGTCAAAATCACAACATCAACATAAACCGGCCCGAAACTCCTATCGAAAGACCTTTTTTGGGCCCGAAAACATCAATTATAGAGCTTTGCTCAGTAACTCTCATAGCCCACTGAATTAGCTTCAAGCAGAGCTTTTGTTTGGCTTAATCGGACTTAAGGTTTGAAAGTTATGCCCGTTTCCGTGAATGCTTGTAGAAGTATGGATTGACAATCACCTGGATGAAGCGACGAAGCATCGCTAGCTTGGAGTATGGACCGACTCGCCCCCCTCCCAGCTCGTGGGTATAGCCATGACCACGGCTCGTGCACCAACTCGGCTCATGATGCACTCATTGAACATGACCCCGGCTCGTGAAGATCAACTCATGGAAACTCGGCTCGTGGAGGCTCGGCTCGCCCTTATCTCGACCCGACACGCCTGGGTGTACGCTGCACATATATGTTGACCTGTTCTCAAGGCTACTCCTGCTCCTACTTTCCCGGATCTGGTCCCACGTGTCAGTCACGAAATGACTTCCGTTTAGCTCCTCTACAAATAAATACCCCCTACATGGTATTTTCAAAGGACTTTTTTGGGCTCTTTCTGGTCAAAGCTTCTACAATTGTTCCTAGAAAAGCATTGTTGAACATGGAAGCCATACTCCTCATTAAAACTTGAGCGCTAAGTGAGGATTTCATAAGACAATTGAGCATTGTATTACAAGTCACACGAGTAGTGGGAATTATTCTTGCAATTTCTTCATATATAAAAGCATATGAATGGACGTAGGCTAGATACTCAGACGAACCACTATAAAAATATCGTGTGTTCCCTCTCATTTTTACTATTTTCTGCATTCTGTGATCTGTGATTTGTGATCTGCATTTGGGTGTTTGTGCTATTTTTTGGCCTAACAGTAGATTTAAATCGTTTTCCATCGTATGGATGATGTTAATGTGAACCTTTTATAATTAACGTATAAGACTACTTCAAATTCATTCTTATTTGAATGAGCGCGGAAGGCTTTCCACTTTCTTCTTCCTCCGGGGCTTCAGAAACTATAAAATTAGATTAGATTTTCTAATATTAATTAAAAAAGGTGATTACAGAAATTTAGGACGAAGGTTTACATCAGAAATTTTTTCGAACGAGGTAGATTGTAGTTTTGATTTTCTATTTAATTCCATTAGTTTATTTTGATCCAAAATTTATAAATCTATATATATTTCAATTCATGATTCCAAATAGGGAATAACAAGAGAAAGGATATGGATCCCAGGGAGGGATCTGGAACAGATATGGAGTGCTTTTGAGGTTAGTGGATAAACTATATATCTTTATTCATGATGACATACATACATACATACATATATATATATATATATTGTTAGATTCCCACTTGGTTTTACAAGATTAAAATTATGACACTTCAAGGTCGTTTTTAAAAAAGAAAAACGATTTATTTGAAAAAGAATAGATGTAAATTGTAAAATCTAGGTTTAACTATACTTACATGAAAAAATGAATGAAATAACAGATGAATCTACATGTGAATCTAGACATAAATAATAAGGTACAAATTTTAGTGTAAATTATGAACTTATATCCTTAATGTGAATTCACTAGAAGTATGCTAGATTGAAAAATGAATCAAAGAAATATACTTATAACCCATCTAGGGAAACTAGTAATATTGTAGTTTGTTGGAAAGAATAAAAACAGGAAATTTCTATATCTTTGACAAAGAAAGTGCAAAGAGCGTAATTATAAGGAATGTAATATAGTTCAAAAAGAAAAAGGTAAGCATGAAATAGGGACAATCAATGTATTTCATATTGCCTACCTCAGATAAAAGAAAAGACGCCTTGTAATTTCGAATCAAAGCATGAAGTTCCATTTAATGTTGAAATATGGAAATAAACTATAGACGACCCGTTTACCAACTTACTAGAATAATTCTAGCTCGAAAAAATATTAAGCGAAATGGAAGATGTGATCAACGGGAAAGATATAAAGAAAAGATAATAACCAATTTTAATACTTGGTAAATTAAAGAAAGGCAATGTCAAAATAAAGAGATAAGAATAGTAAATAAAATTAATTACTATCTTTAAGATAGGTAAAAAAAGAATGAAAAAGAGAAGTGACTATCATGTCTGATAAAGAATATACATGCACTTTCATAGTAGGTACATGTTGACGTGGAAAATTGGTCACTCTCACGTGCTGACACCCGATGAGTGGATTGAGTAGTAAACTCAATAACCTATCCAAAATATGATAAATGTAAAGGGAGACACAACTTTTTATAATAATTCCACACTAACGCCTACATCTACTTCATAGTAATCATTCATCATCTTTGTTGCAATTACAACAATTGCTCGAGATTGTACACTCTGAGTTTATAAAGTTGTGTTGGTGGATAACAAAGTCCTTGTTAATCCCAATTAAGCCATAATCATCTTCTCTAAGCCAAAGTGTGTAAAATATATCTTTAAGTCCAAGTATGTTCAAAAGCGAGGTAAGCATTAACTCCAATGTCCGAAATTTGAGAATAAACTTGTAAATGAAGTTCACAAATCCAAGAAGTGTTCCAAAGCCATAGGAATCATCATTGAAGACATTAATGAGCTCCAAAGAGCCCTTTCTCATATTCCAAATAGTAGCCAAAGTTCAAAAATTCTAACCCATATTCATGCTAAGAGAGGGGGTATTTGTAACACCCCACCTCCGCCAGGGTGGCTCTTGCAAGCACTCTGACTTTGGAGGGGCGTTTGAATCAGGTAAACATGCATAATGATATATCAAGGCAGAACAAGAACATATGTATATATGTAAACAGAGTAAATAACATAGATAAAACAGCGGAAGATTTCATACTATTTCAAAACAAGTCTGGTACAACATAGCTTTCCAAATAAACAAGTCTAGATAAAAACAACATCAACTGAAAAACTGAAATACATAAGTACTATCCCCAAATAAGTGATAACCATAGCTAGCTTCATGTTGAAACCGTACATGAGCTGAAATCCCACAAGCAAGCAATCCGAAATCCAAGCTAAGCTCCAACGTTCCCACCCTGAGAACCTGGGGGGGGGGGGGAAACGGAAGAAAAGAGGCGAAAGAAAACAGGCCAGTCAAAAAGACTGAGTAAGCCCTACTACAATCAATGTAAACTGATAAAGTTAACTGGCATGATGAAAGCTGAGATGAACATATGGATAACTACATACTAGCATGATGATTAACTAACAAGGTAGATAAAGGTGTCATCGCATAATCAGGTTTAAGGTTTTGCACCACAGGTGTACTAGCAAACTAACATGACTTGAATATACAAGTATTGATCCCTTGGCCCAAGCTTTGGCCCAATAACATGAAATGACCCTAATACAAGGTCCAACCAAACGGTCTAGTCGATCGGCTCCCTAAGCCTAACTCGTCACGTGTTGGTGTCAATACGGCCCAAACAAAATTGTAGTCGAACTGTGCCGGGTCCACCCTTCGGGTGTATCAAGCCCTAGGGTGCCAACCCCTGGACACCATAAATATGAGTGCACAGTCTCGATCTACTGGTACCCATGCTTGACTTCTCCAAATACGGACTACGTGCACGACCATAGTCCGTCCGGAACTACATCGGCGTACCACCCTGCCGTCGTTTATTGGTCGCTTACCTCCAGCCCAGTAATTGTGCCCCCTCCCTAGCCTAGTCCTTAGGGCCTTAATGATACAAACTTGGGATTACTGCTGGAGTGGGCCCCCATTGCTAGGATTTTTCTAGTGGGTTAAGTACGGTTTAACCCTCTTGATAATCATGGATTAACTTGGTTAAGTGTTACGATGAGTTCACGACTTAACCCTGACTAATCTACCAAGCCCAAATTGGTTAAGTATTAAGTGGACCATGACTTAACCCTAATCATGAGGCATTAATTAATTAATGTGCCTTAACCTCTCACATTAGACTTTGTTGCGGTTACTAGTTAAGCCGGTCGGTTCCGGGTAGCTTTACACCACAACTTGGTCTAACCTCGGGTCCAAGGTACCACATGACCAACTTCTCACATTGGGTCATATTGTTTGTAGCAACTAGTTAAGCCGGTCGGTTCCGGGTAGGTTTACGCTACAAACTCAACCCAACCTCGAGTTGGTCACACTTATATTTTCTAAGTGTCATGTCCATCGTGTTTCCAAAACACATTACACGTTTTCAAGCAATTGGGTAGACCTAACTTAATAGGTAAATTCCCAATGGGTAGACCTAACTTAATAGGTAAATTCCCAAGCTTATGTTTTTATGTCTTTTACTTTTACCCAACCCCAAACGCAATCCCATCGCTTACATATCGCAATAGCGCATAAAGGATAGAAAGAGGGAACTTGGCATAATCATGACATAAAAGTGTTGAAGCCACAAGTTTAACATGGTGGCATATGAAATGTACATATGTTCATATACTTGCATATTACATTTTTAGGCCTCTAAAGCATGCATATAACCAAACTTGGCATATTGGTGATACATGGTGCTAAATGACATGTAGAAATGGCCATAAGTTCGCATTTAGCCTCACATGCAAGTTATCATAAGAGATATGATAACTTACATGTTGCCAAAATGCAACCTTTAGCATAAAGCTTGAAGCTTTATGTTCACATACTCAAGATAAGCTTGCATAACATGATAACATGGACAAAATGATCATCCCAAACTTGCATAACATACTTGCATATCATAACATGGCATACTTGCATAGTATAACATGGTAAACTTGCATAACATGACATGATGAACTTGCATATCATATAATGGCAAACTTGCATAACATGATAAACTTGCATATCATAACATAACAAACTTGCATAACATGATAAACTTGCATATCATATCATAATGATCAAACACAACTAGCATCATTAACTATAGAGTTTAAATATGAAAGTAGAATAGGGCTTACAATGCTTATGAGGACTCAAATGAGTATAGCAAATATAAGAAAGCCCTTATGCAATCAATTAAACCCCAAAATGCAAGCTTTAATAGAAAAACCCTTAAGCCAAAGTGATCAAAACCCTTGCTTTATGATGCAAATATAGAAACTTGACTTGAATGCAAGCTAATGATGCTCATACAAGCTCGAAAACACTTGTATGCATGGAAAATCTCATAAAAATTTATTTAGGAATTTATGAAGAGAGTGGAGGCCATGAGAGGATTGATTTTGCCATAGTTTAGTTGTATGAATGAATAATGATGATTTAGGGTTAGGTTAGGGCCTTATTTATAGAGATTAGGACTAGTTTCAACCCTAGGATTAAACCCTAGTTCCAATCTCAGCCCTCAAAACCGAATCTGGCCCCCAAGCTCAACACAATCTCTAAATGGTGCACCAGGCTAAACAGCCCGGCTGGACCAAGTCGACAGCCAAGTCGACTTGGGTCCAACCAAGTCGACTCCCAAGTCGACAGGGCTGTCGACTTGGGTGCTCTGGCGGGAACTTTCCCGCCTAGCCCAATCTGACCTAATTTCTCAAATTCAAACTTGAATTTGAAATCTGTTTTTACTTTGAATTTTTCTGAAAACTTCGTTGGGCCTTAATCGGGTCATACGGACTCCGATTTTCGAAAACTAGGACTCTATTTCGCGTATTTTTCCGAGTCGAACGCAATGACATAGCCCATTTCCCTTGATTCAGATTTTAGAATTAAATTCTGCCTCGATTTACATCATTACAGGTTATTGAAAATACGGGTTGTTACATTCTCCCCTCCTTAAAGGATTTCGTCCCCGAAATCTTCAAGTTAGGAAGAACGTATCCTACCATCCAATCATCCATCTACTCAAAACATCATCCACGAGCAATCATTGTCCTTACAAGATTCTAAATGTTGTATGAACATATGCAAAGGTGTGTGTATATGTCCTTATCTAATGCAAATATCATCAATGCAAATTATGTTAGTGAAATGAATCCATATGTATGCAATTCCTGACATAATGTATAACATCTATATGTGTGCACATAACATACATCCATATGCAACATCCATGTGATAACACAAAAATTTTCATCCATGAATAAGCATAAACACTCATGCATATGCAATATGAGGAGTGTGTGAGCCGATCTAGTGCCTAACGTGTATAATGCATCCACGAGTAACCACTTGCAAACACTTGCAACCACTTGCAACCATCAAGCATAACATGTTTCAAACACATGTTTCATCCAAAGGGTTTCTACCTAAGGTTCTCATGACAAGATTAACACGATAAACTAGATAAACATGGATAGCAAAGAGAAAGATATGCTAACAAAGAAAAGAGATTGAGAGTGTACCCTCAAAAAGGAATGGATAAAGCCCACGCATCTTCTCCTCGGTTTCCCAAGTTGCGTCTTCTTCGGCTTCACCCCATTGAACCTTCACCAACTTGACCTCTCGATTCCTTAGCTTCTTGGTCTCCATCCCCAAGATACGAATCGGAGCTCTCCTCAAGGTAGCCTCTTTCTCCACTTCCACATCTTTCAGAACACTTGGCTCAACAACCTCTGCTGATTCATGTAAACACTTCCGGAGATGCGAGACATGAAAAACATCGTGTACTCCGGCAAGCTTCTCGGGCAACTTCACTCTATAAGCCATCTGCCCGATCCTCTCTATAATAGGGAATGGTCCAACAAACCTCGGTGCTAACTTCCCAACGGCTCCAAATCGGACCACATTCCGCAAAGGAGAAACCTTCACGAAAACCATATCCCCAACATCAAACTCCAAATCAGTTCTTCGCTTATCAGCATAGGATTTCTGTCGGTCTTGGGCCGCTTTCATCCGTCTCCGAATCAACTCGATCTTCTCGGATGTATCTCTGATCATATCAGGCCCAAGTATAAGCTCATCTGTAGTCTCCCACCAACATGTAGGCGACTTGCACGACCTCCCATATAAAGCTTCGAATGGTGCCATCCCTATGCTTGCCTGATAACTGTTATTATATGCAAACTCAACAAGAGGAAGATGGTCTTCCCAAGTACCACCAAAATCCAGAATACAAAGCCTCAACAGATCCTCGAGTACCCTATTCACCCTTTCAGTTTGACCGTCCGTCTGTGGGTGATACGCCGTACTTAGATTCAACCTCGTGCCCATAGCTTCTTGCAAGCTATTCCAGAATTGACTTGTAAAGATTGGGTCACGGTCACTGACTATACTAGAAGGGACTCCATGTAGTCTCACAATCTCACGAAGATATACAGACGCTAGCCAAGATGCGGTCCTCTTGCTCTTCACCGGAATGAAATGAGCACTCTTCGTAAGTCTATCCACAATAACCCAAATGCTCGTATTCCCTTTCCTTGACCTTGGTAGCCCATCGACAAAATCCATGGAAATACTCTCCCACTTCCATAGTGGAACGTCTAGAGGATGCAATAGCCCACCGGGCTTCTTCGACTCGGCCTTAACTTGCTGGCAAATGATACATCTAGAGACGAACTCCGCCACATCCTTCTTCATCCCAGGCCAAAAGAAAATGCGCTTCATATCTTTATACATCTTATCTCCGCCCGGATGTATAGTCAACTTAGAGCGATGCGCTTCCTCAAGGACTTTTCTTACTAAATCTTCCACCATTGGAACACATAACCTTCCGTCTCTCCTCAGCCAACCCTTGTCATCAATAGAATATCGAGCGAGATGACTAGACGCCTCTCCTCGAACCAGCTTATCCATAATCTCAACTATCTGAGGGTCTTCTCTCTGCGAAGCCCCAACTTGATCAAGAAGGGTAGGTCTGAGTTCCAGAGATGCTAAAGAACCGGTCATCGACTCAATCGCCAAAGAGAAATCAAAGGTTGCCACATACTCTAAATTCTTCATCTCAACGAAAAGAGGACTCAGAGTCAACCTTTTTCTACTTAATGCATCTGCTACCACATTCCCCTTGCCAGGGGTATAGGCTATCTCAAAATCATAGGACGCCAAGAATTCCATCCATCTTTGTTGCCTCAGATTCAGATCCTTCTGAGAAAAGAAATACTTCAATGACTTGTGATCGGTATAAAGCTCAAATCTTTCTCCCAGAAGATAATGGCGCCAAGCCTTGAGTGTATATACTATTACTGCCAACTCTAAGTCATGAGTGGGATAATTCTTCTCATGCACTTTGAGTTGTCTACCGCCAAAGCATATCACTCTTCCTTCTTGCATCAGAACAGCTCCTAACCCCGTGCCACATGCATTGGTGTATACTGTAAATAACTTCCCTCCATCGGGCAAAGCTAGAACAGGTGCTGATGTGAGAGCTCTCTTGAGCTTCTGAAAAGCAAGCTCGCATTCTATGCTCCAAGCAAAAACTAAATTCTTCTTCGTCAATTTAGTGAGAGAAGCAGATATCTTTGCGAAGTCCTTGATGAACTTCCGGTAAAAACCCGTAAGACCTAGAAAACTTCTCACTTCGGTTGCATTCCTTGGAGTCTTCCAATCCTGAACTGCAACTACCTTAGCGGGATCCACCGCTAAGCCTTACTTAGACACTTTATGCCCAAGGAATCTAACTTCCCTTCTCCAAAAGTGACACTTGGAGAACATGGCCTTCAACTGATGCGCTCTAAGCGTATCCATCACCTCCACGAGATGCCTTGCGTGCTCTTCCTCATCCTTAGAGAAGATCAGAATATCATCTACGAAGACCACGACAAACTTGTTCAAGAACTCCCTGAACACCCTACTCATCAAGTCCACGAAATATGCGGGTGCATTAGTCAAGCCGAACGGCATGACAAGCCATTCGAAGAATCCATCTGGAGTTCTGAACGCAGTCTTGTCTATACTATCTTCAGCTACCCTGAGCTGATGGAATCCAGTAGCAAGATCAAGCTGAGAGAAAACAGAAGCACCGACAAGCTGGTCAAAGAGATCATCAATCCTCGGTAACGGGTGTCTGTTCTTCTTAGTCAGCTTATTCAACTCTCGATAGTCAACACAAAGTCGGAGAGAACCATCTGCCTTGGTAGCAAATACCACAGCGCTCCCCATTCAGATATGCTTCGTCTAATGAAGTTCTTTTCAAGCAACTCCTTTACTTGCTTACTTAGCTCCCGCCTTTCACGCGGAGCCATGTGCCAAACGGGCAAAGAAACCGGCTTTGCATTATCCACCAGATAAATGCGGAAATCAATCTCTCGCTTAGGGGGCAACCCCCTAACTTCATCGAAAACATCAGGATACTCTCGAACCACTGTCACAGACTGAAGAGTTTCCATTGACGAGTCGAGTGATTCAAGATAGCACAACATGACGGGACCTCTCGGATTACAAGAAATTTCTAGGGTGTTTCCGAGGCGAGTCACGAGCCTCACAACCCTATGCTCACAATCAAGAATGGCTCCATATCTGGACAGCCAATCCATGCCCAATATTAATCCGTATCCCCTAAAACCAAGAACATAAGCACTGCACAAGAACTCTACACTCAGTATAGAGATCCTCAAATCCCCACATATCATAGACAAATGGGCGGAACCCCCAATAGGATTTGAGACACAGACGGGATCATCTACCAAGCTAGTACTAAGGTGCAAACTATCAACAAGATCAGATGAGATAAAGCTATGCGATGCACCAGAATCAAACAAGGTACGAACTGGAAAATCAGAAATATATACAAGGCTCTCAACAGAAATACTACCTCGATCGGGAACTGGAGCGGTATTGAGAGCATGAACTTGCCCTCCAGAAGGTCCAACACGCTGAGTCTGACCCTGGCCTTGCCCTTGCTTCTTTGGGCAATCCTTACTGAAATGTCCAGTCTTACCGCAGAAAAAGCATTCACCATTCTTCCTTTTCCTCTTCTTACACTCCTTAATAAGATGCCCAACTGAACCGCAATAATGGCACTTCTCCTTGTTGTTCTTGCCCTTGTTGTTGTTCCCCTTGTTGCCTTGACTCTTGTTCTTGTTCTGATTGCCTTGACTGCTTTGACCACTTGGATTACCCTGATTTCCTTTTCCCTGGGAATCAGTCTTCTTGGCTTGAGTATCATTCATCTTGGTCTCTTTCTTGACATCTCCCTGAAGTAACGCCATATCAACCAAACTCTCAAACGTGGCCCCATGGGGAATATGTGACATAGCCAATCCCTGCAACGGCTCATTCAATCCTCTAGCAAAACGAAGAGCCTTCTTCTGAGGAGTATTCACCATATCCAAGCCAAAATGAGCTAACTGATTGAACTTGTTCACATATTCTTTGACAAACATATCTCCTTGTTTCAAAGTTATGAACCTCTCCATTCGCAGATTCTCCTCAGCAGAAGATAGAAACTTAAGCATGAACCTTGCCCTGAAATCGGCCCAAGTCTCAACAGGCCTAGTACCATTGATGACTTCCCACCAATAAGCGGCTTCATCCTTCATAAGCCAAACCGCCAACAAGATCTTCCTCTAATCGTCTAACCCAAAGATAGCAAATAAATCCTCGGTCTCTTTCAACCAATTTCTGGCCTCTACAAAAGTCTCAGTGCCTTGAAAGTTCTTGCCACCCATTGCTTTGAAATCTTTGAAAGTCTTTGCGAAGTCAGCTTGAGGATGCTGAGGGGGAGGAGGAGGAGGAACCTCAGCGGCAGGAGGAGGAGGAACATTAGCGACAGGAGGAGGAGGAATATTAACTACTGGAGGAGGAGGAGGAACATCTGCGGGGCCGGCTTCGGTCGCCCTAGCCTCCAAAAGTCTCCTATACCAAACAGGTACGTGTACTCCCTCCGGAATAGCAAAGTTATCGGCCATACTGAAAACGAAGAAAAAGACAGATTCAGAATGGAGAAAAAAAACGAAGGAATTTTGCTAATGGATTTTTGGGGAATAGCCTTTAAAATAAACTAGACTTTTCTTTGGAAAATACTTTATACTTAGTTTTGAAAATAGTTTTCCAAAAGTTTTCTAAAAACCTTTTTGTTCCTTCTCGTAAACCATATGCTCTGATACCAAATGTAACACTCCACCTCCGCCAGTGTGGCTCTTGCAAGCACTCTGACTTTGGAGGGGCGTTTGAATCAGGTAAACATGCATAATGATATATCAAGGCAGAACAAGAACATATGTATATATGTAAACAGAGTAAATAACATAGATAAAACAACGGAAGATTTCATACTATTTCAAAACAAGTCTGGTACAACATAGCTTTCCAAATAAACAAGTCTAGATAAAAACAACATCAACTGAAAAACTGAAATACATAAGTACTATCCCCAAATAAGTGATAACCATAGCTAGCTTCATGTCGAAACCGTACATGAGCTGAAATCCCACAAGCAAGCAATCCGAAATCCAAGCTAAGCTCCAACGTTCCCACCCTGAGAACCTGGGGGGGGGGGGGGGAAACGGAAGAAAAGAGGCGAAAGAAAACAGGTCAGTCAAAAAGACTGAGTAAGCCCTACTACAATCAATGTAAACTGATAAAGTTAACTGGCATGATGAAAGCTGAGATGAACATATGGATAACTACATACTAGCATGATGATTAACTAACAAGGTAGATAAAGGTGTCATCGCATAATCAGGTTTAAGGTTTTGCACCACAGGTGTACTAGCAAACTAACATGACTTGAATATACAAGTATTGATCCCTTGGCCCAAGCTTTGGCCCAATAACATGAAATGACCCTAATACAAGGTCCAACCAAACGGTCTTGTCGATCGGCTCCCTAAGCCTAACTCGTCACGTGTTGGTGTCAATACGGCCCAAACATAATTGTAGTTGAACTGTGCCGGGTCCACCCTTCGGGTGTATCAAGCCCTAGGGTGCCAACCCCTGGACACCATAAACATGAGTGCACAGTCTCGATCTACTGGTACCCATGCTTGACTTCTCCAAATACGGACTACGTGCACGACCATAGTCCGTCCGGAACTACATCGGCGTACCACCCTGCCGTCGTTTATTGGTCGCTTACCTCCAGCCCAGTAATCGTGCCCCCTCCCTAGCCTAGTCCCTAGGGCCTTAATGATACAAACTTGGGATTACTGCTGGAGTGGGCCCCCATTGCTAGGATTTTTCTAGTGGGTTAAGTACGGTTTAACCCTCTTGATAATCATGGATTAACTTGGTTAAGTGTAACGATGAGTTCACGACTTAACCCTGACTAATCTACCAAGCCCAAATTGGTTAAGTATTAAGTGGACCATGACTTAACCCTAATAATGAGGCATTAATTAATTAATGTGCCTTAACCTCTCACATTAGACTTTGTTGCGGTTACTAGTTAAGCCGGTCGGTTCCGGGTAGCTTTACACCACAACTTGGTCTAACCTCGGGTCCAAGGTACCACATGACCAACTTCTCACATTGGGTCATATTGTTTGTAGCAACTAGTTAAGTCGGTCGGTTCCGGGTAGGTTTACGCTACAAACTCAACCCAACCTCGAGTTGGTCACACTTATATTTTCTAAGTGTCATGTCCATCGTGTTTCCAAAACACATTACACGTTTTCAAGCAATTGGGTAGACCTAACTTAATAGGTAAATTCCCAATGGGTAGACCTAACTTAATAGGTAAATTCCCAAGCTTATGTTTTTATGTCTTTTACTTTTACCCAACCCCAAACGCAATCCCATCGCTTACATATCGCAATAGCGCATAAAGGATAGAAAGAGGGAACTTGGCATAATCATGACATAAAAGTGTTGAAGCCACAAGTTTAACATGGTGGCATATGAAATGTACATATGTTCATATACTTGCATATTACATTTTTAGGCCTCAAAAGCATGCATATAACCAAACTTGGCATATTGGTGATACATGGTGCTAAATGACATGTAGAAATGGCCATAAGTTCGCATTTAGCCTCACATGCAAGTTATCATAAGAGATATGATAACTTACATGTTGCCAAAATGCAACCTTTAGCATAAAGCTTGAAGCTTTATGTTCACATACTCAAGGTAAGCTTGCATAACATGATAACATGGACAAAATGATCATCCCAAACTTGCATAACATACTTGCATATCATAACATGGCATACTTGTATAGCATAACATGGTAAACTTGCATAACATGACATGATGAACTTGCATATCATAACATGGCAAACTTGCATAACATGATAAACTTGCATATCATAACATAACAAACTTGCATAACATGATAAACTTGCATATCATATCATAATGATCAAACACAACTTGCATCATTAACTTTAGAGTTTAAATATGAAAGTAGAATAGGGCTTACAATGCTTATGAGGACTCAAATGAGTATAGCAAATATAAGAAAGCCCTTATGCAATCAATTAAACCCCAAAATGCAAGCTTTAATAGAAAAACCCTTAAGCCAAAGTGATCAAAACCCTTGCTTTATGATGCAAATATAGAAACTTGACTTGAATGCAAGCTAATGATGCTTATACAAGCTTGAAAACACTTGTATGCATGGAAAATCTCATAAAAATTTATTTAGGAATTTATGAAGAGAGTGGAGGCCATGAGAGGATTGATTTTGCCATAGTTTAGTTGTATGAATGAATAATGATGATTTAGGGTTAGGTTAGGGCCTTATTTATAGAGATTAGGACTAGTTTCAACCCTAGGATTAAACCCTAGTTCCAATCTCAGCCCTCAAAACCGAATCTGGCCCCCAAGCTCAACACAATCTCTAAATGGTGCACCAGGCTAAACAACCCGGCTGGACCAAGTCGACAGCCAAGTCGACAGGGCTGTCGACTTGGGTCCAACCAAGTCGACTCCCAAGTCGACAGGGCTGTCGACTTGGGTGCTCTGGCGGGAACTTTCCCGCCTAGCCCAATCTGACCTAATTTCTCAAATTCAAACTTGAATTTGAAATCTGTTTTTACTTTGAATTTTTCTGAAAACTTCGTTGGGCCTTAATCGGGTCATACGGACTCCGATTTTCGAAAACTCGGACTCTATTTCGCGTATTTTTCCGAGATGAACGCAATGGCATAGCCCGTTTCCCTTGATTCAGATTTTAGAATTAAATTCTGCCTCGATTTACATCATTACAGGTTATTGAAAATACGGGTTGTTACAGTATTTATAGATGGAGATTTTGGGCATCAGCCCAAAATTCGTATTTTGGGGGGATATGCAGTTTGTATCCCTAGGAGTTAGCTAAAAGCCAAGTTCCTCATGAATTTTTGTATCCTGAAAGTGTCCAGTGCCTAATCCAGAAATATTTTTGTTGCGCAAGCCAAAACAGTTGATCAACTCATGTCAGGCACGGTGCAGGATTTGCCATGGAAAAACTAGTAAAATAGTAACTACTGGTAGGATACAAATTTCTTATCCGCTGGTGGGATACGAAATTCCCAGGACCATAAATTTTTCCATGGTGGTATCCTGAGGTGCTCAGGCCAAAACTGATGATCCGCATGTGATGCTCATGCATTGTTCGAATGCTAGATCCACAACTTCGTACCCAAACTTGCTAAATGCAAATCCCGGAAATCCCGAGCTGATCCTCTGAAATCAAGCGATCGTGCCAGTGCGATCACCCCTTTTTTGAGCTGGCCAAGACTCAGATATCTT
This sequence comes from Allium sativum, assembly GCA_030737875.1. Classification (NCBI taxonomy): domain Eukaryota; kingdom Viridiplantae; phylum Streptophyta; class Magnoliopsida; order Asparagales; family Amaryllidaceae; genus Allium; species Allium sativum. Next base: position 112,499,093 of record CM060920.1, on the reverse strand, counting down.
GTCCCCAGGATGGATATGATTTTGTATCCCTGTAGGGATATGAAATATGGGATTTTGTACCCCTTAAGGGATATAAAATATGTACTTTCATATCCTAAAGGGATACAAAATTCCAAGGTTTTTCTTTGAGTTTTTGGAAGTGAACGGACCGTGTTGCGCATGCAAAAATGCTGATCCCACCGAGTTGTTCACAAGATTTGTGATGCCAAATCCTGGGTTTGGCTTGGTGCCAGATCCAAACTTTTGGTGATCATGCTGAGCTGCGCAAGTGATTTTATGTGATCATACCGAGTAACAAATGCATTTCTGAGCAGTCGAACTCCAGCTTATGCCAAATCAAGGTTATTTGTCATGGTTGATGCACACTGCTATTTTTTAGTGATCACACCATGTCGTGCAACCGTTTTTGAGTGATCGATCCTGAGTTTGCGAAAACCATCATTTTACGAAGTACGAAGTTATATTTCATACTCGAAGTCTTGAACAACTTTTCCAGTCCAATAATGTCGATCTGGGAATCAACAATATTTTCAAACTTTTTCGAACACTTCACGACTTCAACCAATTCACGTTGTGCTTCCAAGAAGACGTACTCGAGTCCGAGCGCGTCGTTAGTCATGAACTTGATGTGTGACTGCTTTGCTAAAAAGCGTGTCAACACTTTGCCTCACAAAATATATCTTTGCTGGAGAAAGGGAGGTATGTTTTACGAAAAACCTAAAAATATGCCAATCAAGGAGCTGAGATTTGAGAGAAATCCGATGATCACTGAGATCATACTACAATAAATTTCCGGCGACCACTGAGATCGTTATAAATGGTAATTCGATGATTGTCGAGGTCGTATTTTGAGTTGAATACCGGCGATCTTTATGGATCGTATTATGGAAGACCGTTGAATCCAAAATGTGTAAAATACAAAAAACCGAAAGCCATGGGCATATTGGATCTTGCCAGGGAAAGTGTGTACATGTAAATGAGCTTCTCACTTGGTGGACCAAGTTACGAGGTATTGCGCACTTGACGGGCAAGGTTACTAAGATTTCTATGATCGGAGGGCCTAAATAAGGAGCTTCCGTACTTGGCGGACCAAGCCGTGCAGTTCTCATGCTTGACGGACCTAGTTAGAAAATCTTAGTACCTAGAAGACCAAGTCCTAAAAGTAATGGACCGGAGTCCAAAAGTTTTGAACCTGAGTTCATGGACCTGAGTCCTAAAGTTGTGAACCAGAGTTCGCGGACCAGATGCTGTGAACCTGAGTCCAAAGTGGTAAACCAGGGTTCATGGCACTCAGTCCAAAGTTATGAACTAGATTTCGTTGACCGAAATCCATGAATCTTAGTCCAAAATGGTGAATTAGAATTCGTGCACCGAAGTACGTGGACCTTAGTCCAAAGTGGTGAATTGGTGTTCGTGGACCGAAGTCTGTGGACCATAGTCCAAAGTGTTGAACTGGAGTTTGTGGGCCGACGTCCGTAGACTTAAGTCCATAGTTGCGAACTGGAGTTCGAGGACCTGAGCCTAAAAGGTTTTTGTGTGCCGGAGCTACTAGATCTAAGTCCAAAAGGTTTTACTAGAGTCCATGGACCTGAGTCTAAAATTGTGAACTGGAGCTCATGGACCTAAGCCCAAAGATTTTATTGGGTCGGAGACAATGGACCTGAGTCCAAAAGGTTTTGCAGACCAGAGTCCGTGGACCTGAGTGTGGATTGAAGTCACAAAATTTACGAACCCGAGTTCAAGGACCTAAGTCCAAAAATATTTTGTGGGCGGATCCCAAGAATCATGGATCTTGAGCCCTAAAATAGTCCTTTAATAATGCCAAAGAGGTGTAATGGTCAATAGCCGAATCCCAAGCATGTATGGGGACCATAAGTCAGTTCCGCGTGCGTGTGGGTTGGTGTTGTTGCTTGGATTACAAGTTTGAAAAGCAAAAGGTCGCAATCAAAGAGAAAAAAACATAAGTAATGGACTGATGTAACACCCCGTAATTTTTTTGTAACAATTAAATAATTAAATAATGCATACAAGAAAAAGAAAAATTTGAAGAGCTTCCAGAATTTGGCCATGAAGGTAGCGTCATTACGTTCGTGGCGATTTTCTGGTTAGTTTAGACCTATGGATTACAGAAAACTGATTTAAGATGAAAGAGATACCTTTAAATGAAGCATTGCAGCAAAACATGAAAATAAGGTAAAGAAGGAGAACAATGAGTACCATTGTTTCTAAACTTACTAACAAAAGACTTCATAGCACAGTTGGTTGAGGCATTGGATATGTAACATAGAGGTTGGGGGTTCGAACCTCGGTGGTGACATAATTTTTATCTTTGTTTAGAGAGGGACAACTTAACATACAAATATATGTATATGCATGAACATAAATAAAGGAAAAATAATGGTAATGTATAATTTAAAAGAATTTATACGTTGAAGAGGAGGAAAATTAGTACAATTTTTAATGCATTAAGAAAGGTAAGAAAATACATGCAATTAAAAGAGGTAGTGTGGATACTAATTAATGCAATGACATTATAAGGAAATGGTTAATTTCATGCGAATGTTAAAATGGAATATATATATATATATATATATATATATGTATGTATAACATAGAGGAAGGTAACGCACACTAGTAAATGCAATAAGGAATAAAACAAGGAAGCATTATAAGTTAACACATTTAAAAAAAAGGTACATTTGAAAAAGAATGCAATAAAAAAGTGAAGTGATGGCATAAGAAGGAACACACAAGTATATATGTAAGGTATTCAAAAGAAAAACATTTTTAATATTATAAAGAGCGATCCATGCAAGCGTTAATAAGAAAAGAAACGCCACGGAAGATAAATGCATGAAAAAGGAAGGTTAATGTGTGAATAACGCACAATAATATTTGAAAGAAACGCGTTAAAAATAGTAAATTGTGGCATTAATGAGAAAGAGTTTGAAAAGAAATAAGTCATGCATTAATTAATTAATTGAGGCAAAATTTGGAATAAAATAAAGGTTGTGCGCATGAGGAGGCTTTGTATACGCATAAGTATGTCTTATGTAAGAAGGAACACACAAGTATATATGTATGGTATTCAAAAGAAAAACATTTTTAATATTATAAAGAGCAATCAATGAAAGCGTTAATAAGAAAAGAAACGCCATGGAAGATAAGTGCATGTAAAGGGAAGGTTAATGAGTGAATAACGGACAATAATATTTGAAAGAAATGCAATAAAAATAGTAAATTGAGGCATTAATGAGAAAGAGTTTGAAAAGAAATAATTCATGCATTAATTAATTAAGAAAGGCAAAATTTGGAATAAAATAAAGGTTGTGCGTATAAGGAGGCTTTGTATACGCATAAGGATGTCTTATGTATGAAGATAATTCCAATCAAAGACAAGGATATACACGCATGAAAACATGTAATTAATTAAAGAAGGAGGATATGCACAATTAAGTTAAAAAGGTAGCAAAACAAGAAGGCTATTAAAAGCTGCAAAACATTAAAATTATATATGTATAGGCAGCGTAAAATAAAGTATGAAAAGCAAAATGGACCTTATTTGTAGTTGACTCAGCATTTCATGTACAGTTAGCTTGAAAAACCTAATATCTAACGGTTAAGGATTGACTCTGTTAATCCATAAAAAGGGGCTCTCTCTCCCATTTTATCCACACAATTCTTTCTAAATTAAAAATAAAATGAGGAGATGCTGCTGGAATCTAGATTAACAAAGAAGATTCAAGATTTATAACTAACCTCCAAATCTACAAAAAGATAAAAGTCGGCTTTCTTCTACAACAACAATTTAGAAGAATTTAAAGTGATGAATATGACATGTTGGAATAATAATATGCTAAAGATATTAATATGTGGGGGGTATTTTCCAAAACATGCGTAGCAATTACAGTTGTTTCAATTCCATGTTACTTGTGACATTTAGGCACCTGGACAGTTAACGATAGAAATTGAGATAATTACATGTTAAGTTAGAAAATTTTCATGATTTGGTGATCAAAAGTTATTGTTAAATTTAAACCATTATCTGGTTAATTGATTACATGATAGAATATAACGTTTAGATGTGAGAAAGAACATATGACATAAAATAGGCATAATATGATGACCACTAAATTTTATGTTATAGTGGGAATTTGAAAGAAATATACATGCCAAGATTATATAGAAGATTTACAGTAAATAAGAAACTGTAACCGCGCTTAGACACGAGGTTAGATTACACTTATGCTAGAAGTTTGCCCAGAACCGCCCGACATATCCAGCATCCACAAGTGGTAAATCTAAAGTGTGGGGTCTAAGTGCATAATTAAAACATGTAATGGTGCTAGGACACGAGGTTAAATCGACTTGTGGTAGAAATCTGCCCGGAACCGCCCGACAAATCCAGCATCCACAAGTGTAGGCTTAATGTGAGAGGTCAAGTGCATAAATACATATATAAATATATGTAAACAGAAGAAATGATAAACAACATTAATTGTAATTAATGGGAATAAAAGGAATTGAAAGGAAGATACAACAGTAAATGAAATTGGGAATGAATGGGGAATGATAATAACCTATTATAAATAAATTACATAAATGAGAATTTTGTATAATAGGTAGACTTGTCCTAGGAACAAGTGAAGATTATAACTTAGGTTATAATAAACTAGTAAGGAAATGAAATAAGTGACACTTAATTGTAAATTAAGTTATCAGTAAATGGGAAAAGCCTGAAACCAGTTGAGAAATGGGGGAAAACTTATGAAATGAAAGAAGTTGTACTTAATTATAAATTAAGTAATTTGAAAACTTGGAAGAATGTTATGTTAAGATTTGTCCTAGGGACAAGTGGGAATTGTAACTTAGGTTATAATAAAACAATAAGGAAATTGGAATAACTTATGTTATGGGATAAACTGTACTTAGTTGTAAATTAAGTTACTTGTGAGAACGAGAATCTAAAATCTACGGATGAGGACAACATAAGTTATATTTATGGGAAGTGGAGACTTATTAGTGAACCTTAGTTAAAATAACTAAGTTAACAAGTAAACAATGTTAAGTTGTAATGACAACATAAAAGGGAATTATTATAAAGTAAGAAAGAATGAGGCAACTCAGGAAATGAGGTAAGTTATATTTAATCATAAATGTTAAGTGACATGTTAAATAGAAAACATGTGAATTAAAATACACTTAATTACATATTAAGTAGAACATTTATTGTAACCTTGAATCAAACAAGAATATAATGGGATAGTGGATTACAAACACAATCTATAGAATAACATGTTGTGGGCTTATTAATAAATTTAAATGTGTTAAGTTGTACAACTGAAATTAAAAAGCAAGAGGAGCCCATTCCTCATAGATATAAGGGGCTAGGAAGAACTTGTTAACCTGAATAAAAAGTTTAGATAACCAAGTTAAATGGAATACTGGTAAGGTAAAGCAAGCGCGTAAAAGAATGTTCAGATATAGGGTCTAATAACGTATTAAAGTGAGGCGCTTGGACCTGTCCATACGTTTGAGGGTAAATAACCCAACGGGGTAGATCATCGTGGTGTTATAAGGCACGAGGGGAGCGAAAGTTCATCTGATTATTTTGTCGGCTCCAAAGGACTGGAAGGGGAAGCCCGCGGCTTCCTGAGATACTTAAGGTGCTCCTAGTAGTCCTCTTTGCAGTGGCAGATGTTTAGGCTGTGCTCGCAGATGATGGGTCTACATGTACATACTATTAGGGTGGGCCTTTACTGCGAAAGTAGCTTTGCAGTTAGAATGCTGTGACGAGGTGACACCAGGGTGATTTGGCGGTCGCCTGAATGGGGAGGCGGAGGGTCACGACCAATAAGGATAGTAGATCGTCGGATACCCGTCATAGATCCCAGGAGGATGCGAAAAGACTAGAGCTAAACCCGATAGACCATTCACCTTTCACTATAGAGGTACATTGGTTGAGGGGAGATGCTAACTGAATGTTTAGATTGTTTGTTGTTAGGGGCATGTCGCTTAGCTCTTGTAGTCTTTACTAGTTGAGGGAGGGGCCGAGGTAGGACCATAGCCACCATGGAAAACAGACCCTAGGATTATCTGAATTTTGAGGCTCTTAAGGCAGGCCTGTACAAATATGGAAAAGCTCGCAAACGAGTTCCGTGTTTCTTATATTGCCCTACTCGGAATTGGTGCACATTAGAGGACGTGCGGTTGAGGCATCGAGCTACAATTAACGGTACGTACGTGGGACATTCTATATACATGCATGTCTGCTCTGGGTGGTGTATCGTAGACTTGAGGGCATTACTTTGGTATGGAATCTGATTCGAACAAAGGTGGCAGTCCGTAAGTTTGTGTAACATAGTAATGACAGATATATGCAGAACGTAATATTGTTATATAGAGGTCCGTATGTCACTCCGACATAGGATGAGGGACTGTTTACATTTTAGTGGTATTATGGCAGACACCGTGCGAGTGGGGTACCATGGGGTGTACATTAATATTGGGGCTAGCTACATATATACTGTATTAGGTTAATCCCTTGGGAAGTAAATGGATGCGACGTGTGTGTAAGCCTTGAGTGCTGTTAACCCAAGTAACCTAATAAATAACAAAATTTGATTGAACGGTATATGTAGTGCTATCCAAAGTGTATAATTTAAATCTAGTCACCAGAAATTGTGTTCTGACCCCCTCCTCTTAACATACTCGCAAGATTAGATTTGTGGCAGAGACATGATAGCTTTGGAAACTGGTTATACAGTATTATTAATACGGTAAGGCTATACTTTGATGTATATTATATCTTATCCATTCCGCTATGAGATATTTTCTGAGCTCTAACATATTTTATGTCTCTTTCTTTTTTGCAGGATACCAGAGAAAACCAACATGAGTTTCAATAGTTTAGAATTCTAAAAAAAATTCGGTCTATCAGAATTCGGGTTGTTACAACTTACAACTGGTATCAGAGCTTAAATTTAGGATTCCCGTACCAATTGTGAGTGAACGCATTTGTATTTTTAAAAATATAAATATATTGTATATATATACCTAGATCCATAAAGGAACCCACTAAATAAAAAGAGTATAATATGGTAAGAATTGGGATGACTGTTTTGTAATCTAAAGGAAGGAATGTGGAAATCTGAAACCCTTAGGTAATTTGGGTGGAAAGTGTACAATGTATTTTGTACGGAAGGAAGGTGATTCCCATATGATTAGTATTTTGGGTTAGTGGGTTTGACAGTAAACCTTATAAATTGGAAAAGGTTAAAAAGAGAGAGGGATTAGGAATATATATGGTTGAGAGAATTGATTTTGTGGGAGTGACTAGGAAAGCCTAGGAAAAATTGGAAACCCGCTTTGAGTCTAACCCCATTGTTAACTTTTAAGAACATGAAATTGTATTTTTTTTTTGGGAAAATGGTTTGTGATGTTTTCAACTTTTAATCTTAAAAGTTATAGTTTTAAAATATGTAAAGAAGTACATATTGGGTTTTGAAGTAAAATGGGGTATATTTTGTAAATAGTGATTTCCTGTGAAATTTTGTCTAAATTTTTTTCCAAGATAAGACGGAAAAGAAAATCTGTAACAAAGAAAATTTTCTTATGTGGGTTGTGCTTGGATATGAAAAATAGGGGAATCTTTATAAATAGTTACATCAAATCCAAGTACGGTTAGAAAAAGGTAGAAAAAGAAAAACGGAATATGTGAAATTTTCTATTTTCTACCTTTTTGTAACATAAGAAATCGAATTTAGAAAATTAGTTTTTTCTGAAATTCAAAAAATAAAGTTGGTTGGTAAGATTTTGAATGCAACAATTAGATGAACTACGCTCTTACTCAGTGTGAGTGTGGTAAAATTTGGATGAAAAAGCATTTTTGGTTTTCAAAATATTGCATTCATATAGAACTGCCAGTATATTTAGGTTGTGAGCATCATACTTTTAAAAGGATTTTTGAAAAATTTGCGTACACGTAGAAGGTACCGCTTAGGCATACATGCATTATTATGTTGTATTTTACTTTGCACAAGTACACAAAGTTTGCAAAAATTGGATGCATATATGATGGATGTATATTATGCAAGGGATTAATTGATTTTTACCCTTATCAAATTTCTGGGACGAAATTTCCTAAGGGTGGAAGAATATAGCACTCCATATTTTTTTGTAACAATTAAATAATTAAAAAATGCATGTGAGAAAAAGAAAAAAAAATCTCGAGGACCAGGCTAGGTGCATTAGGGAGAGTTTTACGACTTTGGTCTGTTTCCCACCTGAACAAATTCAAAAAAAAAAGAATAAAAAGAAAAAGAAAAATTTGAAGAGCTTCTAGAATTTGGCCACGAGAGTAGCGTCATTACGTTTATGGCGATTTTCTGGTCAATTTAGACCTATGGATTGCAGAAAACCAATTTAAGATGAAAGAGATACCTTTAAATGAAGAATTGCAGCAAAACATGAAAATAAGATAAAGAAGGAGAACAGTGAGTACAACTGTTTCTAAACTTATTAACAAAATACTTCATAGCTCAGTTAGTTGAGGCATTGAATATGTAACATAGAGGTTGGGAGTTTGAACCTTGGCAGTGACATAATTTTTATCTTTGTTTTAGAAAGGGCCAACTGAACATACAAATATATGTGTATGCATGAACATAAATAAAGGAAAAATAATGGCAATGTATAATTAAATAAATTCATATATTGAAGAGTAGGAAAATTAGTAAAAAAATTAATGCATTATGAAAGGGAAGAAAATACATGCAATTAAAAGAGGTAGTGTGGATACTATTAATGCAATGACATTATAAGGAAATGGTTAATTTCATGCGAGCGTTAAAATGGAACACACACACACACACACATATATATATACACACACGTATAACATAGAGGAAGGTAACACACGCTAATAAATGCAATACGGAATAAAAAGAGGAAGCATTATAAGTTAACACATAAAAAAAGGTTCATTTGTAAAAGCATGCAATAAGAATCTGAACTAATGACATAAGAAGGAACACACAAGTATATATGTAAGGTATTCAAAAGAAAAACATTTTTAATATTAAAAAGAGCAATTAATGCAAGCGTTACTAAGAAAATAAACGCCATGGAAGATAAATGCATGAAAAGGGAAGGTTAATGTGTGAATAACGCACAATATTATTTGAAAGAAATGTGTTAGAAATAGTAAATTGAGGCATTATTGAGAAAGAGTTTGAAAAGAAATAAGTCATGCATTAATTAATTAAGAGAGGCAAAATTTGGAATAAAATAAAGGTTGTGCGCATAAAGAGGCTTTGTACAAGCATAAGGATGTCTTATCAATGAAGATAATTCCTATTAAAGACAAGGACATACACGCATGAAAACATGCAGTTAATTAAAGAAGAAGGATAGGTACAATTAATTTAAAAAGGGTGCAAAACAAAATGATTTTTAAAAGCTGCAAAACATTAAAATCATGTAAGTATAGGCTGCATAAAATAAAGTATGAAATGCAAAATGGGCCTTATTCGTAGTTGACTCAGCATTTCATGTACGGTTAGATTAAAAAACCTAATATCTAACGGTTGAGGATTGACTCTGTTAATCTATAAAAAGCGGCTCTTTCTTCCATTTTATCCACACAGTTCTTCATCTCTTTCTCTGTGTCCATGACATTCTAAATTAAAATTAAATAGGGAGACGCTGCTGGAATTTAGATTAACAAAGAAGATTCAAGATTTATAACCAACCTCCAACTTTACAAAAAGATAAAAATCGGCTTTCTTCTACAATAACTATTTAGAAGAATTTTTAGATCTGCAAATAAGGTGAGTGAATTTAAGCTATATTATTTTTGTTAATGATATATTGTCGTTTAAACATTCCCCGTTATTGTATAATGTGAATTTGCCGGAATACTTTAAAGTATTGAATTGTTGTTATGACATGTTTAGATATGATATGTTGCAATGTTTAAACATATGTTAGAAAGGATTAAAGTGATGAATATGACATGTTGGAATAATAATATGCTAAAAATATTAATATGTGGGGGATATTTGCCAAAACATGCGTAGCAATTACAGTTGTTTCAATTCCATGTTACTTGTGACATTTTTGCACCTGGACCGTTAACAAAATTACATGTTAAGTTAGAAAAATTACATGATTTGGTGATTAAAAGTTATTGTTAAATTTGAATAATTATCTGTTTAACTGATCACATGATAGAATAGAATTGATTATATGTGAGAAAGAACATATGATATAAAATAAGCATAATACGATCACCTGTAAATTTTAAATTACAGTGGAAATTTGAAAGAAGTAGACATGCCTTAATTATATAGAAGATTTACAGTAAATAAGAAACTGTAACCGCGCTTAGACACGAGGTTAGATTACACTTATGGTAGAAGTCTGCCCGGAACCGCCCGACATATCCAGCATCCACAAGCGGTAAATCTAATATGAGGGGTCTAAGTGCATAATTAAAACATGTAATGGTGCTAAGACACGAGGTTAAGTTGACTTGTGGTAGAAGTCTGGCCGGAACCACCCAGCAAATCCAACATCCACAAGTGTAGGCTTAATGTGAGAGGTCTAGTGCATAAATAAATACATATATAAATATATATGTAAATAGAAGGAATGATAAACATAACTAATTGTAATTAATGGGAATAAATGGAATTGAAAGAAAGATACAACAATAAAAGAAAATGGGAATGAACAGTGAATGATAATAACTATTATAAATGAACTAGATTGATGAGGATGTTGTATAATAGGTAGACTTGTCCTAGGGAAAAGTGAAGATTATAACTTATGTTATAATAAACTAGTAAGGAAATGAGATAACTGGTGAAATGAGATGAGTGACACTTAATTGTAAATTAAGTAATCAGTAAATGGGGAAAACTGAAACCAGTTGAGAAATGAGGGAAAACTTATGAAATGAAAGAAGTTACACTTAACTATAAATTAAGTAATTTGAAATCTTGGAAGAATGTTATGTTAAGATTTGTCCTAGGGACAAGTGGGAATTGTAATTTAGGTTATAATAAAACAATAAGGAAATTGGAATAACTTATGTTATGGGATAAACTGTACTTAATTGTAAATTAAGTTATTTGTGAGAACGAGAATCCAAAATCTACGGATGAGGACAACATAAGTTATATTTATGGGAAGAGGAGACTTATTAGTGAAACTTAGTTAAAATAACTAAGTTAATAAGCAAACAACATTAAGTTGTAGTGATAACATAAGAGGGAATTATGATTAAGTAAGAAAGAGTGAGGTAACTTAGGAAATGAGGTAATTTATATTTAATCATAAATGTTAAGTGACATGTTAAATAGAAAACATGTGAATTAAGATACACTTAATTACTTATTAAGTAGAAAATTTTATTGCAACCTTGAATCAAACAAGAATATAAAGGGATTGTGGATTACAGACCTTGGATCACAATCTAAAGAATAACATGTTGTGGGATTATTAATAAACTTATTAAATGTGTTAAGTTGTATAACTGAAATTAATAAGTAAGAGGGGCTTATTCGTCGGAGATATAAGGGGCTAGGAAGAACTTGGTAACCAGAATAAGAAGTTAAGATAACCAAGTTAAATGGAAACCTGATAAGGTAAAGCAAGCGCATAAAGGAATGCTTTGACATAGGGTCTAATTACTTATTAAAGTGAGGCGCTTGGACCAATCCATACGTTTGAGGGTAAATAACCCAACGGGGTAGATCATCGTGGTGTTATAAGGCACGTAGGGAGCGCACGTTCATCAGATTATTCTGTCGGCTCCGAAGGACTGGAAGGAGAAGCACGCAGCTTCCTGAGATACGAAAGGTGCTCCTGGTAGTCCTTTGTGCGGTGGCAGATGTTTAGACTATGCTCGCAGAGGTTGGATCTGCACGTAACTACTAGGTGGGTAGGCCTTGACTGCAAAAGTGGCTTTGCAGTCAGAATGTTGTGACGAGGTGACACTAGGGTGATTCGGTGGTCGTCTCAACGGGAAGGCAGAGGGTCATGACCAACAAGGATAGTAAATCGTCGGATACCCGTCATCGGCACTCGGTGGTATGCGAAAAGACTAGAGCTAAACCCAATAGACCACCATTCACCTTTCATTATCGAGGTACGGTGGTTGATGGAAGACGCCAACTGAATGTTTGATTGTTTGTTGTTAGGGGCATGTCGCTTATCTCTTGTAGTCTTTACTAGTTAAGAGAAGGGGCCGAGGTATGGCCATAGCCACCATGGAAAACAAACCTTAGGAATATCTGTATTTTCAGGCTCTTAAAGGCGGGCCTGTACAGATATGGAAAAGCTCCCGACCGAGTTTCGTGTTTCTTGTATCACCATGCCACGGAACTCGGTGCAGATTAGAGGACGTGTGGTTGAGGCATCGAGCTACAATTAATGGTACGCACGTGGGACAGTCTAGATACATTCATGTCTGCTCTGGTTGGTGTATCATAGACTTGAGGGCATTACTCTGGTGTGGAATCTGATTCGAACAAAGGTGGCAGTTCGTAAGTTCGCGTAACATAGTATTAACAGATATATGCAGAATGTAATATTGTTATATAAAGGTCCATACGTCACTCCGGCGTAGGATGAGGGACTGCGTATATTTCGGTGGTATTATGGTGGAGACCATGCGAGTTGGGTACCATGGGGTGTACCTTAATATTGGGGGCAGCTACATATATAATATATTAGGTTAATCCACTGGGAAGTAAATGGGTGCGGCGTGTGTGAAAGCCTAAAGTGCTGTTAACCCAAGTAACCTAATAAATAAGAAAATATGATTGAATGGTATATGTAGTGTTATCCAAAGTGTATAATTTAAATCCTATCAACAAAACTTGTGTTCTGACCCCCTCCTCATAACATACTCACAGGTTAGATTTGTGATAGAGACATAATAGCTTTGGATACTGGTTAGGCGGTATTATTAATACGGTAAGGTTATACTTTGATGTATATTATATTTTATCCATTCCATTGTGAGATATTTTCTGAGCTCTGACATATTTTATGTCTCTGTCTTTTCTGCAGGATACTAAAGCAAACTAACACGAGTTTCGATAGATTAGAATTTTAAAAAAAAATCCGGTCTGTCGGAATTCGGGTTGTTACAACTAGAATCCTGAAAGCCAAAATGATACGTATGGACAGATCAGTTGATTATGATGCCATGTTCTTCGCGTCCCGACTTTCCTTTATCCTCATATGTTGTAGGGGGTTGAGCGTGTGTTGCTACTGCTGCCGAATCCCTGACATATTATGGCAGCTTTCCATGCTTGATGCGTTTCTCGATCTGATCGCTAAGCTATCTGCACTGGTCGGTTTCGTAACCCTGCAATTCCTGAAACACACAATATTTTCCAGAATTTATTTGTCTTTTGGTCGGGTCCCTGTTGGAAGGCTTTTGAAAAGGAGCAGTTTCGCGAAATGTGAAGATAGATTCTTTCCAAGCCATTTGTGAGTTCAGTGTACGATGAGAACTTTGGCTCGATGCGAGGCCATGTGTTCCTATCATCCCAAAATTTTCTCTTTCCCTTTCCAGGAGCAAACAGTACCCCTCCCATTGCTCAATTGATTTGACGAACTGGGTTTTCTACTCTGGAGTCTTGCTTTCTCAGAAATATTTTTGCCACAAAGTAGAATTCAATGAGATACTTTAGCGGGTCCCGTTACAATGAGATTTTGAAGTGGGTCTTTTCAAGGATACCGGAGACGGCGGTCATTAAAGCCATGGACCAGTTCGGTCTGTCAACAGAGGCCACCACCACATTGAATCTTTCCAGAAATTTGCGCAACAACTTATCTATCCTTTGCTTAACTATTTTCAGAGTCAAACATTCCTAGGATGGGCGATATGAATCCTAAACTACTCAAAAAAATTTCCAATCAAGACGTTCTAGTTATTAGTAGATTTGGATTTCAACTGCCTGAACTACAAGGCTGCGATGTCGGTGAGATAGAAAGGGAAGCACGTTGCCATAATGTTGTCTGAAGTCGAAAGTACTTCCGTGTGCCGCATATAGTGCATATAGCGAACTATAGGATCCTTCCTACCGTCGAAAGCTTCTAACACCGGCAATTTGAAGTCCAGTGGGTTTTGAGCATTCCTGGTATTTTGAGGGAAGGGGCTGCGAGTAACTCAACCCAAACATATGTGGAATGCCCCTCCCCAAGTGAAGTGTAACGATCCGGTGAAATTCAATGCCCATATTTCGATAATAATACATAAACCCGTATTACTTGCCAAACACAAGTATCGAAAACACCGGATAGTTAATAGAAAGAAATCAGGAGGTGAGATAAGAAAGAAAGAAATATTAGAATAGAAGAAGAAGAACCAACTAACCAACAAAATACGGAGTCTCACATCGCATCCGAATAAAATATAATATAGAAATAAATCTTTGTTGAGAGCCTGAAATAATACTTACAGTCATCAGAGTACCTCAATACATCTGGACAGTTATAACATCTTGTCCTCATATACAACACACCGTGGAAAAATTACTAATATGATCAAATGTCTGAACTCCTCCAGCTTATCTATGGAGTTCACAACATCTGATAACCTGAACCGGTAAAACTCGGTCTGACCCAAGCACTGAAAACGCCTGGATCGATCTGGTGAACCAGAATGGGAAAACTCACTAATTTTAAGGTATCATCCAATTTGATTTTATAGTCCAAAAAAATTCTTTTTGAAAGAAAAGGATAATTGCAAGAGAGTCCACACATAAAAAAAGATGGTTTTTACCGTATGTTAATCCAATGCATTTTGAAATCATATCTATTCTGATATTAAAATAGTGTCCAAAACAAATAAAAACTAGTCTAGTAGAGCGCTTGCATCTCACGCTCCACACATATAATATATAATCAAAACCGCGGGCTCTTATTGGAGTATGGATTCCAACAATGGCAAGGTATGGGACCACCTTCCGATAGTGTATTTCTAGAGAAGAATACACCAGATTCAACAATAACGTCTTGCAACCCAGGCTAAACATTGTTGGAGAATGGAGTTTTGATGACAACAAGCTTATTTCAATATTAATAGGTTATAAATGTTACTAACACTTTCGCATAGAATATATATATATATATATATGTGTGTGTGTGTGTGTGTGTGTGTATACACACACATACATATTCAGGATTCATATATAGGAAATATTACTAAAGACTGTACAGTTTAAAGATATTAGAGACTCAGAGTTCAGAGAGATTTCAAGACTCATGAGTATTCAAGATTTCAAGAGTTCAAGATTAATATAGTTATAGAGTCTAGATTATGTAAGACTCTACTCCATGTTCAAATTCTGCTTTTCAAATTCTTCATTTCCTCTCTATTTCATTTTCTTTCTATTCTACTTTTTGTCCTTTCTATTCTATTTTCTTATTTCAATTTTATTTTCAAAATCAAAGTTTGATAAGTTTTATATATTCATATTGTAACGACCCGCATTCTATGCATCGGAGGATAGTAGAATATTTATTTCATTTACATACGAAGTCATATGGTCGTGTAACTTTGGAGAACGACTATTGGGGTCATTTCCAACGTTCACAATTTTTGCTAATTTTTAAATGACCGTTTTGCCCCTAGCAAATCTTGTTTCGCCTATAACTTTTGATTGGTAAGGAGTTTTGACCTGAAACCACTTCCGTTGGATTCGAATGATAGTTTACATGTCCATAAAATGGTCACATTGATCAAACGGACTTACCATTTGGGAGATATGACTGAAATAAAGTTTAGAATGTGAAAAACAGCTTAACCGGGCATAATTAAGGTGATTAACAGCTAGGCCCATAACCCATTTCAGGATTAGCATTATGGGAGGGCTGGTAGGGTTAGGGAATTCAGTTTTTGTCATTTCTCAGCCGCCACTTACCTCTCTTCAAACCTACCCATGGCCTCCACCTTCTAAATCATCCCCAAATCACCGTTTAAGCATATATTAGCCTAATGAACATCAAATCAAGGCAAATCAATACCAAATCAGAGTTGGAGCTGCTGTGTTGCATACGAATTCGACCGAAAATAGTAGAAAATTTCAAATCTATAATACATTTGTGGCTAAGGTGAGTGATTTGCATTGTTTTTCACTAATTACGGCTAATTAGGGGTAATTAGTGATAATTAGCGAAATTATGGCTCAGAAAAATCTGGAAATTTTTTGTAAAATTCTTGAATATTATTTTAGGGTTTCGATAAAAATTTGGGTTAATTTGGATATGTTTTGTTAATCTTATCATAGTTATGGTTAAACATGATTAAGGGGAAAACATGGGTTTTGGGTAGGTTTGATCCATATTGGCGTGTTAAAATTGTTGTTTCAGTGTTTATGGTTGATTATACATGTTGCTATTACTTTTTGGAATCCTTTATGATTGTTTAGCAAAGTTAGAATGCCCAAAAACACCGTCGTGTGGCGTAAAACAGTCACTGGAAAAGTTGCAGAAAATGATGTTGGAACCGGATCGGATCGCCCTACCCGTTCGTGACCAGGGTATCACGACCCCCGAACCGGAGCACCACCCTTCTCCGAATCGAACCGCGTTACGAGCTACATGCTCCAAGTGCCAGACCCTGATGCTCCTCACGATCCGCTCCGCCATGCGAGCCCGAACTGGTTGTCCTGAACCGACGCATCACGATCTGATGCCATAAAGCCACGAGCCAGAGCTTGGAGCCACGACCTGGAGTCATGACCCGAACCGGTGAAGGAACTCGACTCGACCCGGAGGGTATGCCATGAAACGAGCTGACCTGGAAGGGGAAGCCGACCCGACCCGATGTGGATGATCACGAACTGAACCACCTCAGGAGGACCAAACCGAACCAAATGGAGACCGATCCGGAGAAGACCAAACCCGAGATGCAAAGGTAGTCCAAATAGGAGGTTGTAACTCAGGATCTAGATGGGAACCAACAAGTTGACTTCACGAGTTGGACTTTGCTGCGGGACATGTGCAAAGCGATTATCGATGTTTATAGCTTTGACTCACCACTGAGAGATAGATATTGGCTATGGATCAGTGCAGTTGAGTTGTCATAACTCCATGGGGCAAAGTGATCGTAGCAAGGCTATGAGCCAGTGTAGTGGAGTAGTTATGACTCCATGGGGCAGAGCGGACATAGAAAAGGATTAGTGGCTATGGATCATTGCAATGGGGTAACCGTGACTCCATGAGGCAGAGTGATCGTAACAAAGGATTGGGTGATCAAAGTGGTAGATATCGTATGCTTTACGCACTGAGCGAGCGATGTGCAGATGATTGCTATGTTTGATGTTTTCTATCACCATGACATGCACACCCCCTCCCCATTATTTTCACACCATGTGTTAGTGTCACCTAAGAGTACTGTACATCCCATTGTGCTAACTCTTTGGTTGCAGGTCCAGGTTCAGGTATGGTTATGTATACCTGTTATTGTTCTATTTTTGCTGCTTATCGCTCATACCAGACTTTTGTCTGACTCAGATTTTTATGTCTCTTCTTATTACTCTGGGTGCTCCTAAATGAGAAGATTAGAGACAAGTTAGATGGTTATGCACAAGTAGCTGTCCGGAGACCAACAGGAGGCTTACACGTATTGTTCCCATATACTTTCCCTGTGTGTTGTTGCTTGTCACTACTTTGGGCATTAGTAGTGTACCTTCCTATTTTTCTTTAGAGACAGATTTTAAAAGTGGTAATAATGATGGTTTAGATCATAAGCTGTATTTTGAATCTTTCCGCTGCTATGTTGGTTTAGTTTTCAGCTTATGCACTATCTCGCCTGTTTTATATCAAGTTATGTTATTAATATATTTTGTTCCATGCGCTGTGAGATATACTACAGGTTCTTTGTGGGTTCACCTTCAAATTCCTTCCCTTTTCTTTTCTTTTGACACCGTCCCGTGCTGGTTGGGCATCAACACATCGCATTTCATTGGAAATGTTGGCTGGTGCGGGGGGGGGGGGGGGGGGCTATCATACTTGGTATCAGAGCTCTAGGTTGCGTAGTTAACCTAGGAAAAGACACTAGGAAGAGATAGTATGTATATGAGAGGGCGTATTTGTGATATTTTGGTTTGCAAAAGCTATATATATATATATACTATTAGTATATCTAAGGATTGAGTCGCACTGCTCTGGCACCACTGAAGAGATGGTTAATCATTTTCTCTTTACAGATTGAGCGATGAGCCGATATATGAGGAATACTGGTTCAGGTGCTAATAATAGGAATGCTCCTGATATGAGGACGATGTTCACTGACTTCATGGGAGAGATGGGATATGAATTTGGGAATCGAAGACCCGATGAAGAGGAAGCTAGTATCCCATCAACTTCAAGGATGGGATATGAATTGGTGGAACGCTATTAAGGCAGCTACTGCTGAGGATCAAGTTACTTGGGATCATTTTAAGGCCTAATTCAGTGACAAGTTTATCCCAGCTGCCCAGAAGTCAGAGTTGTTTAGGAAGTTCTTGGAGCTTAAACAGAACGGTAGGTCAGTCTCGGAATATATTGCTAAATTCGATACTTTATCAAAATATGGACTATCCCTTATCGACACTCCCGAGAAGAAGAATGAGAAGTTCGTGACAGGCTTAGATTAGTATTTGGGGGAAAGGCTTATAAACCATATTGATGAAACTTTTGAATCGATTGTTGGGAAAGCATTGAGATCAGAGAGCCTTTATCCTAAGCCCAAGGCTGAAGTTGATGTTGCATCTGCAGAGGGGCCAAAGCCGCAGGCAAGCGGTGGAGGCAAGAATAATTCTCAGAAAAAAGGAAGCAGAGTCAGACCAAGGATGGTCAGAAAAAGAAAGATAAGGAAGATGTTGAGTGCTTTAGCTGTGGCAAGAAGGGCCACTATGCAAAAGAATGTCGAGCAAAGCCAGCGGACAGGAAGTGCTTCAATTGCGGCCAAGTGGGACACCAGAAGGATAAATGTCCTCAACCCCTTAAGGAGAAGCAAATTGTGAAAGCATATGCTATCAACGATGTTCCTTCTTCGTCGAATGCCCCAACTGCGGCGGAAAAAGGAAAGAATGTTACCATTCAAGGTATGTTTTTTATTTACAATGTTCCTGTTCGAGTATTGTTTGATACTGGGGCTTCCTGTTCCTTCATATCTAGTTACCTGGTAGATAGGTTGGGATTGGAACCCGAGATTGTCGACAGACCTTTGGTGGTGACGAACCCGATTGGTGGTTCGACTAGCTTTAGTATGATTTGTCGAAATTTGGTCTTATCGAGTCATGGATGTATGTTTGCTTATGATTGCTTTGTTTTGGGCTTTACTGGATTTGGCATTATTTTGGGAGTCGATTGGCTCCAAAGATATGGGGTGGTGGTAGACTGTGAGGAATTTTTGGTGACTATTAGGGCGGATGATGGGCAGAGGGTAGTGTTTGGTGGCCTACCTAGTGATGAGGTGATGGCTAGTTTTCTAAATTCCCTTGACATCCCGCAGGACGAGTTATCAGGGGTTCCCGTTGCTGGCCAGTATCCGGATATCTTCGAGGAAGTGACCGGACTTCCACCATACCGAGAGATTGAGTTCCATATTGATTTAGTGAAAGATGCCAAACCTATAGTAATGCCACTTCGTCGTATGGCGCCAAGGGAGAAGCTAGAGCTCGGGGTGCAAGTAAGCGATCTTTTGAAGAGGGGATTTATCACAAGAAGGGTCTCCGAGTGGGGAGCATCAGTTGTGTTTGCCACTATGGCAGATGGTTCCCTTCGTTTATGTGCGGACTATCGCGAATTGAATAAAGTGACTAGGAAGAATAAGTATCCTCTTCCGCGGATAGACGATTTGTTTGATCAACCAGAAGTAGCAAGAGTGTTCTCCCAGTTGGACCTCACGATAGGATTTCATCAACTTCGAGTAGCAGCTTAGAATACTCCTAAAACGGTCTTTTGGATGCCGTCTGGATTCTACGAGTGGTTGGTCATGCCATTCGGGTTGACCAATGCACCAACATATTTTGTGGATCTTATGAAGAGAGTGTTTTGAGATCAATTGAACAAGTTTGTTCTTGTTTTCATGGATGATATACTTGTTTATTTGAGGACAGAGGAAGAACATAAGGAACATTTGAGAGTAGTGATGGAGGTATTGAGAAAACACCAATTGAAAGCGAAGTTTTCTAAGTGTCAGTTTTGGAGGAGGGAAGTGAGATTCTTGCGCCATGTTGTTTCAGAGAATGGTATTGCCGTGGACCCTGCAAAGGTGGCTACGGTACAAGATTGGTCTACGCCCAAAAATGCAACAGACGTAAGAAGTTTCCTCGGATTAGCTGGATATTATCGTAAGTTTATCCAAGACTTCTCCAAGATAGCGGCACCATTAACTCAGTTGACCAAGAAGAATCAAGCTTTCGTCTGGGACGAAAGGTGTGAAAATGCATTCAAGTGTCTAAAAGATAAGTTAACGCGTGCGCCAGTGTTAGTCATTCCTAAAGGGAATGAAGAGATGACAGTATATACGGATGCCTGTGGTACCGGACTAGGTGCTGTATTGATGCAAGGAGGAAGAGTCGTAGCTTATGCTAGTCGACAACTGAAACCGCATGAGAAAAGATATCCTACCCATGATTTGGAATTGGCAGCGATCGTATTCGCATTGAAGATGTGGAGACATTATCTCTTAGGAGAAAGATACGAGTTATTTACCGATCATAAGTCATTAAAGTATCTCTTCTCTCGGAAGGATCTAAATCTTCGACATCAAAGATGGTTAGAATTCTTGGCTTCCTTTGATTTCAATATAGCATATACACCAGGAAAGGGCTATGCGGTAGCCGATGCATTGAGTAGGAGACATGCCAGTTTTGGGGCTATGTTCCTTGAATGGAAGCAATTGGAGTGTATCACTGGGATTTAAGACCAAGGTGCGGATTAGATCCAAAAGTGCTAGCAAGTTTAACGATCAGACCCACTTTAGTTGAGCAGATTGGTTCCAGTCAGAGGGTCGATCCTAACCTATTGGAAATCATCTCCAAGTTAGAGATGGGTATCGACAGTGAGGAGATGAATAAGTATGGACTTGATCGAGATGGATGGCTTAGAAAGAATATGAGACTAGTTGTGCCCAATGTAAATGGATTGAGAGATGAAGTGCTTAGAGAATGTCATCACTCAAAACTGACTATACATCCCAGTGGTAACAAAATGTACAGAGACATGAAGCAGACCTACTACTGAGAAGGGATGAAAAGAGACGTTGGGAAGTTTATATCCAAATGCATGGATTGCCAGCTAGTTAAAGCTGAGCAAAAGAAACCTAGTGGTTTGTTGCAACCATTAGAAATTCCCGAATGGAAATGGGAACAAGTCTCAATTGATTTCATCGACAGTTTGCCGAGGACTAGATCGGGTCAAGATAGTATTTGGGTGACTATAGATCGATTGACCAAGAGTGCAAGGTTCATACCGGTCAAGTCGAAAAGAACGTCAGCTAAGTTAGCGGAACTGTATATGAAGTGGGTAGTGAGATTTCAAGGAGTACTGAAAGGCATTGTGAGTGACCGAGATCCATTGTTTACTAGTGGATTTTGGAAGAGCTTACAAGAGTCTTTAGGATCAGAATTACATCTCAGTATCGCGTACCATTCTCAAACCGACGGTCAGACAAAGAGGGTGAATCGTGTATTAGAAGATCTCTTGAGAGCTTGTATATTGGATTTTGGAGCGTCATGGGATGACCACTTGCATCTGGTTGAGTTCGCATATAATAATAGTTATCAATCCAGTATTGTATGGCTCCATTTGATGCTTTGTACAGAAGACCGTGCAACTCACCATTATGTTCACTGGAAACCGGTGAGAAGTTAGTGCTTGGGCCAGATGTAATAAGAGAAATTTCAGACAAGATCAAGGTTATCCAACAGCGAATGAAGGTTGCTCAAGATTGGCAGAAGAGCTATGCTGATAAGAGGAGAAGAGATTTGAAATTCTCCATTGACAACTTGGTGTTTGTCAAGATTTCTCCGTTAAAGAGTGTGATTCGATTTGGTAGGAGAGGCAAGTTAGCACCAAGATTTGTTGGTCCATTCCCTATTCTCGAGCAAGTTGGGAATTTGGCATATAAAATTGAGTTGCCTGACAAGATGGCGGTAGTTCACAACGTATTTCATATTTCCCTGTTAAGGAAGTTCGTGTGCGACCCCGATGTGACTATTTCACTGGATCAATTGGATGACATCGAAGCAGAACCCGAGGCGCGCAGGCCGATCCGTATTGCCGAGTACGACACGAAGCAACTTCGAAGGAAGGCGGTGAAACTGGTCAAGGTTCAGTGGGGCGAGAATGAGAGTGACTGTACTTGGGGAACAAAGGAGAGTATACGGAAATTGCATCCAGAACTCTTTGCCTAGTAAGATTTTAATAGTGATAGTTCCTTCCCTTGTTAGTAAACCGCATGCTAGGGTAAGCTTGTTGTGTTTGTTGTGTATGTTTGATTGTCTGTGAATGACTGATAGGCATGCGGAACACCTTTGTAAGTTTTTGTTTAAGGAATTTCGGGGGAGAAATTTCTTAAGGGGGAGAGTGTAATGACCCGCATTCTACACATCGGAGGATCGTAGAATATTTATTTCATTTACATACGAAGTCGTATGGTCGTGTAACTTTGGAGAACGACTGTTGGGGTCATTTACAATGTTCATGATTTTTGTCGATTTTTAAATGACCGTTTTGCCCCTAGAAAATCTTGTTTCGCCAAAAACTTTTGATTGGTAAGGAGTTTTGACCTGAAACCACTTCCATTGGATTCAGATGATGGTTTACCTTTCCGTAGAGTGGTCACATTGATCAAACGGACTTACCGTTTGGGAGATATGGCTGAAATAAGGTTTAGAAGGTGAAAAACAGCTTAACCGGGCCTAATTAAAGTGATTAACAGCTAGGCCCATAACCCTTTTCGGGATTAGGGTTATGGGAGGGCTGATAGGGTTAGGGAATTCAGTTTTTATCATTTCTCAGCCGCCACTTACCTCTCTTCAACCGTAGCCATGGCCTCCACCTTCTAAATCACCCTCAATCACCGTTTAAGCATATATTAGCCTAATCAACATCAAATCAAGGCAAATCAACACCAAATCAGAGTTAGAGCTGCTGTGTTGCATAAGAATTCAATCCAAAATACTATAGAAGTTCAGATCTATAAATCGTTTGTGGCTAAGGTGAGTGATTTGCATTGTTTTTCACTAATTACGGCTAATTAGGGGTGATTAGTCTAATTAGCGAAATTATGGCTCAGAAAAATTTGGATAATTTTTGTAAAATTCTAAAATATTATTTTAGGGCTCTGATAAAAATTTGGCTGAATTTGGATATGTTCTGTTAATCTTATCATAGCTATGGTTAAACATGATTAAGGCGAAAACATGGGTTTTGGGTAGGTTTGATCCATATTGGCATGTTAAAATTATTGTTTCAGCGTTTGTGGTTGATTATACATGTTGCTACTACTATTTGAAATCCTTTATGATTGTTTAGCAGAGTTAGAATAGTCAAAAACGCCGTCGTGTGGCGTAAAACAGTCACTGGAAAAGTTGCAGAAAATGATGCAGGAACTGAATCGGATCGCCCTACCCGTTCGTGACCAGGGTATCACGACCCCCGAACCGGAGCACCACCCTTCTCCGAACCGCACCACGTCACGAGCTACATGCTCCACAAGCCAGACGGTGATGCTCCTCACGGTCCGCTCCACCATGCGAGCCCGAACTGGTTGTCCTAAACCGATGCATCACGATCTGATGCCATGAAGCCACGAGCCAGAGCCTGGAGCCACGACCTGGAGTCACGAACCGAACCGGTGAAGGAGCTCGACCCGTCCTGGAGGGTATGCCATGAACCGAACCGACCTAGAAGGGGAAGCCGACCCGACCCGCTGTGGATGATCACGAACCGAACCACCTCAGGAGGACCGAACCAAACCAAATGGAGACCGATCTGGAGAAGACCAAACCCGAGATGCAAAGGTAGTCCAAATAGGAGATTGTAACTCAGGATTCAGATGGGAACCAACGAGTTGATTTCACGAATTGGACTTTGCTGCAGGACATGTGCAAAGGGGTTATCATGTCTATAGCTTTGACTCACCACTGAGAGACGGATATTGGCTATGGATCAGTGCAGTGGAGTTGTCATAACTCCATGGGACAAAGTGATCGTAGCAAGGCTATGAGCCAGTGCAGTGGAGTTTTAATGACTCCATGGAGCAGAGTTGATAGAACAAAGGATTAGTGGCTATGGATCAGTGTAGTGGGGTCACCGTGACTCCATGGGGCAGAGTGATCGCAGCAAAGGATTAGGTGATGAAAGTGGTAGATATTGTATTCTTTACGCACTGAGTGAGAGATGTGAGGATGATTGCAATGTTTGATGTTTGCTATCACATGACATGCATACCCCCTACCCATTATTTTCACACCATTTGTTAGTGTCACCTAAAAGTACTGTACATCCTGTTGTGCTAACTCTTTGGTTGCAGGTCCAGGTTCAGGTATGGTTATGTATACCTGTTATTGTTCTGTTTTTGCTGCTTATCGCTCATACCAGACTTTTTTCTGACTCATATTTTTATGTCTCTTCTTATTACTCTCGGTGCTCTTAAACGAGCAGACTAGAGACTGGTTAGCTGTTTATGCACGAGTAGCTGTCCGGAGACCAACAAGAGGCTTACACGTATTGTTCCCATATATTCTCCCTGTGTGTTGTTGCTGGTCACTACTTTGGGCATTAGTAGTGTACCTTCCTATTTTGCTTTAGAGAAAGATTTTAAAAGTTGTAATAATGATGGTTTAGATCATAAGCTGTATTTTGAATCTTTCCGCTGCTGTGTTGTTTTAGTTTTCATCTTATGCATTATCTCGCCTGTTTTATATCAAGTTATGTTATTATTATATTTTGTTCCGTGCGCTGTGAGATATACTACAGGTTCTTTGTGGGTTCACCGTTCAAATTCCTTCCCTTTTCTTTTCTTTTGACGACTGTCCCGTGCTGGTTGGGCATCGACACAATGTGTTTCATTGGAAATGTCGGCTGGTGCGGGGCGGGCCGTCACACATATTTTTCGCTTTTTATATAGTTTTAACCTTTATAATTTTATAAATATACTTATATAGTTATTTATGTTTTTGTATGATTTCCTACTTTACAATATTAATTTATAACACTATATTTGAATTCAAGAATTTTCAGAATTATATTTATATGAAAATACTTGAAAAATGCTCAAAAATTAATTTTACACTATAAGTACGTCGACATACAAAAACCTATATGTCGACATATAATTGTCATTTTTCCAATTTTGAAAGGAAGTGTCTTTTCATTATTTGTGACAGTTCTGAAGACCGATATCCTTTCAAACTCTATAAAAAGGGATTAAATTTGATTTTTTTATCATCTCTTCTTCTCAAACTTCATCCTCTTTCTCTACACCATTTTTCTTAATCAATTTTATGATTTCTGCACTTATACTCTGCCGAATTCAATTCTGATTTGATCAAACTTCTTCTCTCTACA
Organism: Allium sativum; assembly: GCA_030737875.1. NCBI lineage: Eukaryota > Viridiplantae > Streptophyta > Magnoliopsida > Asparagales > Amaryllidaceae > Allium > Allium sativum. The sequence continues at coordinate 112,473,503 of CM060920.1, read as the reverse complement.
CTCTCTACTATGAACTCTCTGAATCAAGTGCTATTGAAGAGTTATAGGGCTATTTGTAGTTCGTTTGGGTTGAATAACGAAATCGGTGGTATCTTTTGTAGCCGTAAAGTCAAGGATGGAATCGGTGGTATCCCTTGTCGCTGTAACATCAAGGATGGAATCGGTAGCCATATCCCTTGTAGCCATGAAATCAAGGAGGGATGTAATTGGATTTTGATATAGTAATAAAACTCTACGCAATCCAGCGTTGTATGAGACTGGACGTAGGAGTAATCCGAACCAATATAAAATCCAGTGTGTTCTTCCCTTTTCTGCATTTTTATTTCGGTTTAGTTTGCATCTGTGTTTGATTCTGTGTCTGTGATTGTTTCTATGGTGTTTGATTCATCTAGTAACACACATAAGTTATAGATTTAGTTTAAATTCTTATAAACACTATCCACCTCCCTCTAATGTTTTGTTTGCCTTAACGATCCTATCCGCATTCCCTAATAATTGGTATCAGGGCAAGGTCTTTAAAATAGTTCTTAATCTGATTTTTGAAAATACTGATAATGGAAACCAACACTGGTAGCAATAATAGTTCTTTTGTAGAGGGTCAATCCACTATTAGACCACCATGGTAGTAATTATTGATATTAGGCATGTAGAATTAAAATTTATTTACAATTAGTAGGTTTAGACACATGGAATAGTACACTGAATGAATTTGCTGAACCTACAACCGCATCTACATAATAGAAAAATGAACTAAAAGGGTGCTGCACAAAGCAATTCTAAAGCCATGAATACGTTATTTTGTCCATTACATTGGAATGAGTTTAATAGAGTGTCAGTTTGTAAAACTGCTTATGAAATTTGGAGAACTTTACAGGTTACTCATGAAGGAACTAGTAAAGTTAAACAAACTAAAATAACAATGTTAGTAAATCAGTTTGAATTATTCAAAATGAATGAGAATGAGTCTATTTCAGATATGTATTTCAGATTTCAAAAGATAGTGCATTCAACACTCGAAAATACCTATTTTGTAGCACTTCAAGTCAGAAAAATATTAAGTTCATTAACTCTAGAATGGGATTAGAAAACATTGGCAGTTAAAGAAGCCAATTATGTCAATGAGATGAAGATTGAAGAGTTAATTTGAAATCTAATGTCATACGAAGTCCAATTACAGAAAAGAAAAGAAAACAGATCAACGGAGAAGAAATCTATTGCATTAAAAGTAACATCTAATGATTCTGACTCGAGTAGTGAAGATGATGAAGAAATAGCTCTCAAGACAAATAATTTTAGAAAATTTCTAAGATATAGAAGGATAAATTATAACCAAGGAAGTTCAAGAAGTAATGAAGGTCGATATTATAACTATAACAAACCTGGACATATAAAAAAATGTGTCCATATCCAGAAAAATCAACTTAACAAACAGACAATAATTTTTCAAGAAAGAGAAAGAAAGCATACACAACAACATTAGATGTGTTTTCACCAAAATGGTTCAAACATCAAGGGTACAAGGATTGTACTTCACCAATATGGTTAGAAAATAAGTGGAGCCGCACTCAACAACAATTGGAAGTAAGAGTACGAAGGAAACAAAGTGAAGACAAGGTTTTAGAGTGGTTCAGCCTTGAGTTAGGCCTACATCCACTACGAATGGGGTTTTTATTATCATGGTGATGATTACAAGACGTATCAACTCTTGTTTTTTTATACATCTTCTTATTCTCTCAATATATTCTCACTTTTACATGCAAATCTCGCTTAGATTCACAAGATTCAATGAAGGAATGGTAGGATTTATGATGAAGGAAGATGGATAGGCGACGGAGGAGGAGGATGACTTTGATCTTTTGCACTTATAGGATTATGCTGGACGCCATGGACAAGTAGATGAAAGATCCTCGGCTAATCATGATGATCGTGGTTGAGTTGTTTAAGGATTGGCTAAGGACGAAACTTAGCATCACGTCTTGGTGGCCAGAGCTCTCCATTTTCTTGGTGGAGGGTGTGACCTATTTATAGGTGAGCCCCTATAGAGGTTTGAATTGGAATTCATTCGAAATGCTTATCCCACTAATTACTAAAATGCCACCGCCCGGCTGTAGCCAGCTGTTAGCAACCGTCCCCAGTTGTCCAGTAAAAGTGACTCTACAAGAGCGAACGACTCTGTTAGAGTGAGCGACTTCCCAAGTCCCGAACAGCTTTAGGTGAGTGATCCCATGTAGGCGAGTGGTTTGGTTGAAGCGGTTGTGTTTGATTGTAGGCGGATGGGCGATCAGTACCATAATTGGAGAAAAACGTCCGATTGAAACAGTAATGACAGATTGAGGAGCGAGCGACTAAGGCTGTAATCATAGAGTGCGTGCGCGTGATCCTTGATATCTTGGACCCTCGGCTAACAAGTCAGGAATGGGATTTGCGACCGAACTCTCTGAAACAGGGGTGAGCAGAGCAACCCTTTCAGGATGTGCGAGTCTTGCTTTTATTGTGTCATGTGCGGTCGGTCATGACCCTTCACAGACTGCTTGTGTGTAATGGATAGCTCTTTGTACAACCGAGCCTAATGATGCTCGACCCATAATGCTAACACACACTTAATAGACCAATATATGTGTGTTTTTTTAGGGATAAACAATGTCCGTGCTTATTTGTAGCCAACTGGTGACAGTTGTTTCCAAATGTCCTGTAACACCCCGTAACTCTGTAACACTAGGATTCACAAATCAAGGAAGAATTAAATTTTAAAATCAAAATCAAGGGAAACGGGTTGCGCCATTGCGTTCGTCTCGAAATTCTGCTTGGAAACGAGTCCGAGTTTGCGAGAACCGGAGTCCGTATGAGGGAGATATGACCCTCCGAAGTTTCAGGAATTTTCAGAACAGAAAACAGCTCGAAATTCGAATTCAAACCCAGAAGCGAGCCTAGGTCGACTGGGGAGTCGACTGGGTAGTCGACCTGTAGCACCCCGAATTTCAGTTAACACTGATATTCACTAATTAAAGAATTAATAATCTCAGATGTGAGAATCAGGGGAAACGGGTTACGTCATTGTGTTCGTCTCGGAAAACTACGCGAAATAGAGTCCGAAATTTTGTAAATCGGAGTCCGTATGACCCGGTTAAGGCCCAAAGAAGTTTTCGGGAAATTTGAATTTCGAAACATGCAGAAATGGGGGCCAGGCGGGAAAACTCCCGCCAAGCCAAGTCGACTTGGCTGTCGACAGGCCTGTCGACTTGCCTGTCGACATGCCTGTCGACTTGGCAGTCGACAGGGCTGTCGACTTGCCCTGTCGGCTGATTCTGGCCTGGGTGCACCTGATTGAGTTTTGGGCTGGGTTGGAGGGCTTGGGACGAAATCTGACGGACCTAAACTAACCTAGGGTTAATCTAAGGGTCTAAAACACAACCTAATCCTATAAATACACCCTAAGACTACCCTAATCCATACTAAAAATAGAATTTGTGCCATCATGCCGCCAAAATGCAACTTAGAACGAGCCTCCACTAATTTGTGAAGAGGATTGCAAGCTAATCAACTACTAATCCACCTCTACTTCAACTCTAGCAACTATCTAAGGAGCTAATCTTGGAGTTTGTGAGTTTCTATCACTTTAATAACCAATTGTTAAACTAAGTAGATGAGATGTGATGAGATCATATGGTTTTGCTTGCGGATCAATGGGTTTTAGGCCATATGTTATGATGCTAGTTTGCTAATCACTATGTTTAACACTTATTCATGATGACACTATGTTTATGCAAGTTAAGTGTTTGGGTTTATGCATGTTAAGTGGTGGGTTTTATGCATGCTAAGTAGTTTGGTTTTATGCATGCTAAGTGTTTGGTTTTATGCAAGTTATGATGCAAGTTCATATGCAAGTTATGATGCAAGTTCATATGCAAGTTATGATGCAAGTTCATATGCAAGTTTGTCTCTTTTTATGATATGCATAATATATGCAAGTTTGCCTCTAAGTAAGGCATGTTATGCAAGTTCATATGCAAGTTATGATGCAAGTTCATATGCAAGTTATGATGCAAGTTCATATGCAAGTTATGATGCAAGTTCATATGCAAGTTATGATGCAAGTTCATATGCAAGTTTGTCTCTTTTTATGATATGCATAATATATGCAAGTTTGCCTCTATGTATGACATAAGTACATGTGCAAGTTCATCCCTTTTAGACCTATGACATGTATGCAAGTTGACACCTTTATGATAGGTCTATGACATGAACATTTATGCAAGTTACCATCTTTATGACATATGTGATTCATGCAAGTTTGGGTTGGTTATTTATGCAAGTTGGGTTTATGGTCATATATGCAAGTTGACACCTTTTAAACCCATGATAATGCTAATGATATGCTAAGTTGAACCCATTGTGTGTATGATGAATCTTCTCTTTTAAAGTATGTCATGTTAACGTATTTACGTGGGGACGATGGGGTAAAAATTAATGAACACATAAAATTGTGTGAAGTGGGTATGATTAAACATACCATAAAGTGGATGGACATAATTGGGAATTTACCTATTAAGTTAGGTCTACCCATATTATGGAATTGGGAATTTACCTATTGATTTAGGTCTACCCATATTCTTAAATATTTGTAATTAATTAGGGATAATTAATACAAATTATGGGGGTGATTAATTAGGTGTAATTAATCTACTAAGACACGAGGTTGGACCCTTTTGTAGCATAAGACTGCCCGGAACCGACCGGCAAATCCAGCGGCTACAAATGATTGGCCCAATGTGAGAGGTCTTAGTCATAAACTAAATACGTGACAAGTGTAAAGACACGAGGTTAGACTCTGTTATGGTGTAAGGCTGCCCGGAACCAACCGGCATATCCAGCTACCATAAAAGACAGTCTAATGTGAGAGGTCTTTACAAAGGTTACGATCTTAATTAATTAAGAAACACTTAACCAAATTAGCATGTAGTGAGGCATGAGGGGTTAAGTGGGTGCCTTGGGTGGCATGTAGTAACTAGTGGGGGTACCTTGGGTGGCATGAGGAAGCTAGTGGGTTGCCTTGGGTGGCAATAGAAAATACGATTAGAATACTTAACCAAAGTGGAACATGTAATTAAACATGATTAAAGGGTTAAGTAAGTGCCTTGGGTGGCATGTGGGAATCAAGTAAGTGCCTTGGGTGGCATGTGGAAATCTAGTGGGTGCCTTAAGTAGCAATTGAAATATGATTAAATGACAAGCTTAAGTAGTAGCTTGTGGGGGCCTTAAGTGGCAATTGAAATATAATTAAATGACAAGCTTAAGTAGTAGCTTGTGGGGGCCTTAAGTGGCAATTGAAATATAATTAAATGACAAGCTTAAGTAGTAGCTTGTGGGGGCCTTGAGTGGCAATTGAAATATGATTGGATGACTTAACCAAACCTTAACATGTAAGTGGGCATGATTATAAAAGGGGTTAAGTGGGATGCACTAGATAAAATGACAAGCTTAAGTAGTAGCTTGTGGGGGCCCATTTCAACCAATATCCCAAACGTATCTTTGTGGGCTCGACCCAAGTCGAGGACGGGACACGCATATTGGGCTTGACTATAAGAGGCCAAAACGGGGTAGCGGTGGCAACGCGAGTCCAACGGGTTTCATATGCGTGTGTGGACCCGGGCTGGTAGGTAAGACGTTGTTGCATCGTGTAGGTATAAGCCGTGCACCATTGATTATCGGGTTGCCACTTTGGGGAGTGATACACCCCACTGTGGGGCCAGCACGGGTATCTACGTTAGGGAGCCGATCGCTTGGGAGTAGTGAGTACACCTAGCGGAGATAGGGGCAGACGACACCTATGTAGTCAGCTAGGGGTACAAGAAACTACTGGGTAAAATTACTAAGTACACTTAGTGGGATCAACCTTTAAGTAGGAATTACCCTTGGTGGGTAGAACTGGTGTGGTGTAGTGTAGGAATTATCCTTGGGTGGATAGGCACGTCTTTACGGTTATCTTAGTTCATCCTAAGTCTAGTTGGCTGCTTAGTGTAGCCATTTATCCCCAGTCGTTACCGTATATCAAGCTTATGTCTTACTCTGGTTACTTTAATGATTGGATTGTTAAAGTTATAGGACTCGCTCAGACTTATGTCTGACCCCGTTGTTTTTATCTTTCTTCCCAACCCTCAGGTTATCAGAGTGGGCCTAGCACTAGTGGGCTTTGATCAGACTGCTTTATCTCTCTTTTGGAGCTTGGACCGTGGATGTAAAGCTCAGTTTATCTTTTCTATTATGGCTATTAAGTTATGTAGTGGGATTATGTACTTTTGTTTTATCAGGATGGATATTATGTACTTGACTCTTGTTTATGGTTTTGGTGTAACCAAACATGTTTTACTTTCCGCTGAAATGAAATGATGTTTTAAATTCTCAAGTATTACTTATATCTGTCTTGTTGTAATTTTTCTGTTCTATATTCACTTAAAATACTCCACCAATGTTATGGCATTTCCTTAGTGAGTGACCGTAGCGGGTGTGGGGTGTTACACTTGGTATCAGAGCTTAAGGTTACCAGAACAGATAAATTTTTTAGAAAAACTATTTTCTAAGAATATTTTTGAAAGGAGTATTTTCAAAAACATGTCTTTTAAGAGAAAAGTTTTTGAAAGAAAAGCATAATCCCCGATAGCCATATCTTATTCTTTCGAATTCTCCGTTTTGAATCTCTTCCTCTCTTGTTTTGAGTTTCCCCTCCGTGTATAGATGATCTTTCTAAGATAGATAAGAATGGAAAACCACTTCAAGGGACTTAGACGTTAGTCGGATTAGAAGTTGGTTCAAGAAGGAGGAGGACTGGTAGGTACCTATGGGATAGACGATGGGAGGAAGGCTCAAATAGTTGTTTAGTTAATGAAGGACGAAACCTCATTGGTGGGAGGTTACAAGTGGAGAATGGGAAGAAGAAGGCGAGTAGTTATCCTTTTGGGAGGAATAGGACACCTTATTAGGGTTGTCCAAAGGGGCAAGGGCAAGGTATGGAATCTCCTGGAGGGTAGTTGTATTCCCTCACTGCTAGTGTACCAGATGGGGATAGGACCGTCTAGGTTGGAATTTGGATTTCTTTATTATCTTGTTCGAACTTTATTTGATTCTGACGCATCGAGTTCGTTTATCTCATCATTGTTAGTTGAGTCACTGCACTGAGATACCAGTTTAGTAGATGATCCCTTAGTTGTTTCAAACCCAATTGGGGCTCCATGATGTGTTTGGGTTTGAAAGTTTCTATACTTAGCGTTGAGTTTAGATGTGATGCTTTTTGGGCTTCACGGGCTATGGGTTAGTTTTGGGCATGGACTGGTTATCCAGTAGGGGTGCCGTTCTTGATTTTGAAGGGAGAGTTGTTAGGCTTATGACCCGCTTGGGTAACACTCTCGAGATCTCTTGTAATCCCATGGAATCTGTTATGCTAAGTTATCTAGAATCGCTTGACACGTCGGTCGAGAGTTTGCGATCTGTTAGAGTGGTCCGGGAATACTCGGATGTGTTTGAGGAGGTGAAGGGCTTACCTCCGGAGCAGGAGATTGACTTCCGAATATATCTGGTAGACAATGCCAAACCAGTATCTTGGCCAGTGTGCCACATGGCTCCTCGTGAGAGGAGGGAACTCCATAAGCAAATAGGCGATTTGCTTGAGGAGGGGTTCATAAGACGAAGTATATCGGAGTGGGGTGCTCCAGTAGTTTTTGCCATGAAGGCGGATGGGTCCCTCAGACTTTGTGTAGGCTAAGGAGAACTAAATAAACTCACAAAGAAGAATAGACACCCATTTCCGAGGATTGATGATCTCTTTGATCAGTTAGTTGGCGCCTCAGTATTTTCGCAGTTGGACTTAGCCACGGGGTTTCGTCAGTTGAGAGTGGCTGAGGATAGTATAGAGAAGACTGCCTTTAGGACTCAGGATGGTTTTTTTTATGAGTGGCTGGTGATGCCATTTGGGTTGATGAACGCCCCCGCATACTTTGTTGATTTGATGAGAAGGGTGTTCAGGGAGTACCTAAATAAGTTCGTGATGGTCTTTGTAAATGACATCTTGGTCTTTTCTAGGAGCGAAATAAGTTTTCGTATGTGCTCAATAGGTTGAGCAAAGCCAGTTATGGGATAAACGGTGGTTTTGGAGCGAGACTGGCGAGGACATCCAGAGTTGGACAAGGGCTTAATTATTTAGCCGTTTTTACTAGTATCATCTCACGTAGGTCGTCTGAATTCGAAGGAGGTATCCCTTAGGTGTTTGTCTGATATTGGTTTAGGCCTTTGGGGCTTGCATTTGGGGGATGTCGAGTTCGACTAGGGTGGTCTGCGTGAGAGATGGACAGTTGTCATGATTTTGGATGGGGTAATATCCTGGTTTTCTCTAAAAGTGGAGAAGAGCATGCCCTACATCTTAGGGAAGTGTTGGAGACTCTTCGAGCGCATAGTCTTAGGACAGCAAAAGTGGATGGGATTCTTTGCATCCTATGAGTTTGAGATAGCGTATACCCATGGCAAGGGTAACGTGGTAGCGGACGCCTTAAGTAGAAAAAAGGTTGTCCTTGAGTTCATTGTTCGTTGAACGACGGAGCTTAGAGTTTATTTCTATGTTTGACTTTAGACCTTCCGTTGACTTTGTACCCGGTTTGCTAGCCTCCTTGGAGGTTAAGCCTACTCTTTTGGGGAGGATTGGCGGAGCACAGCGAGACGACCCACAGTTGGTTGAGTTAGTAGAGAAGCTCATGAGGAGGGGGAGTCGTCCAGCCATTTGAGTAGGTGCACCCTAGATGGTAAGGGGTGGTTGCGTAGAGACGGTAGACTTAGTGTACCGCAAGACGAGGGTTTGAGGAAGGCTATACTTGATGATGCACATCGTTCGAAGATGACCATTCATCCCGGTAGGGACAAGATGTACCAAGACATGAAGCGAGTTTTCTTTGGGGCCGGTATGAAGAAAGACGCGGCCGAGTATGTCGCTAGATGCTTGGTGTGCCAACAAGTAAAAGCGGAGCAAAAGAAGCCCGGTGGGTTGCTTCACCCATTGGAAGTTCCGCTATGGAAGTGGGATAGTGTCTCGATGGATTTTGTCGATGGATTACCGAGATCGAGGAAGGGTAATACGGGAATCTGGGGTAAGGTAGACAGACTTACTAAGAGTGCCCATTTTATACTCGTGAAGAGTAAGAGGACTGCTGCAGAGCTAGCTTCAGTTTACATTCGAGAGATTGTTAGATTACATGGTGTACCTTCCAGTATAGTGAGCAATCGAGATCCTATCTTCACTAGCGAGTTTTGGAAGAGTTTGCAAGAGGCGGTAGGGACTCAGTTATGTTTGAGCACCGCAAATCATCCTCAGACGGACGGCCAGACCGGGAGGGTGAATCGCATTTTAGAAGACCTTTTGAGGCTATGTATCTTGGATTTTGGAGGATCTGTTGGGAAGTTAGCACCAAGGTTTGTTGGACCGTTTCCTATTAAGGAAAGGATTGGACAGATGGCCTATAGAGTGGAGTTGCCCGACAGACTTAGTGGTGTACAAGATGTATTCCATGTGTCACATTTGAGGAAGTGCCTACATGAAACCGCAGAGGTGGTAGAGCCGAGCTTGCGTAGAGAAGTAAAGGTAGAGCATGATGTGATTATTCGACGAGCTCCTACCTGCATCCTTGGGTCAGAGATTAGGAAGTTGAGAAACAGAGAGGTTCGACTAGTCAAAGTGAAAAGGGGAGAAGGTGAGAGCAATGCTACTTGGGAGACAGAAGCGAAGATGCGTTCGTTATACCCATCCCTTTTTGAGGGTATGTCTTTTAAACGTCTCCTTTATCGTTTGTCTAGTGCTTATCTTATCTTTAGTATGTCCTCTCATTAGTACCTTTGACCTTTAGATAGGGCAAACCTATGGTTGAAACATGTGTTTGAGACATGTTATGTTTGATGGATGCATGTGGATGCAAGTGGTTGCTAGTGGTTGCTCGTGGATGCATATATACACACTCTAGGCACTAGATCGGCTCAATCACTTCATATTGCATATTGCATAAAATTGTGTGTAGGTAGCTATATTAATGGATGTATAATGGTTGTGTTATCACATGGATGATGCATTTTGGTGAATGATTGTGCACTCATATAGAAATAGTATGTGTCGATTGGGATCTTTCGCATACATATTGGATGCATGGCACTATCACGGTTTGCATATGTTCATACATTAGATAGGGAACATATACACACACTTTTTGCATATGCTCATACATCAGTAGAAATTGTTTTAAGGACAATGGATGCCCGTGTTTGATGGATTGAGTAGATGGTTGTTTGGATGGTAGGATATGCATTCTCCTTAACTTGGAGATTTCGGGGACGAAATCCTTTAAGGAGGGGAGAATGTAACACCCCGAATTTCAGTTAACACTGATATTCACTAATTAAAGAATTAATAATCTCAGATGTGAGAATCAGGGGAAACGGGTTACGTCATTGTGTTCGTCTCGGAAAAATACGCGAAATAGAGTCCGAAATTTTGTAAATCGGAGTCCGTATGACCCGGTTAAGGCCCAAAGAAGTTTTCAGGAAATTTGAATTTCGAAACATGCAGAAATGGGGGCCAGGCGGGAAAACTCCCGCCCAGCCAAGTCGACTTGGCTGTCGACAGGGCTGTCGACTTGCCTGTCGACTTGGCAGTCGACAGGGCTGTCGACTTGCCCTGTCGGCTGATTCTGGCCTGGGTGCACCTGATTGAGTTTTGGGCTGGGTTGGAGGACTTGGGACGAAATCTGACGGACCTAAACTAACCTAGGGTTAATCTAAGGGTCTAAAACACAACCTAATCCTCTAAATACACCCTAAGACTACCCTAATCCATACTAAAAATAGAATTTGTGCCATCATGCCGCCAAAATGCAACTTAGAAGGAGCCTCCACTAATTTGTGAAGAGGATTGCAAGCTAATCAACTACTAATCCACCTCTACTTCAACTCTAGCAACTATCTAAGGAGCTAATCTTGGAGTTTGTGAGTTTCTATCACTTTAATAACCAATTGTTAAACTAAGTAGATGAGATGTGATGAGATCATATGGTTTTGCTTGCGGATCAATGGGTTTTAGGCCATATGTTATGATGCTAGTTTGCTAATCACTATGTTTAACACTTATTCATGATGACACTATGTTTATGCAAGTTAAGTGTTTGGGTTTATGCATGTTAAGTGGTGGGTTTTATGCATGCTAAGTAGTTTGGTTTTATGCATGCTAAGTGTTTGGTTTTATGCAAGTTATGATGCAAGTTCATATGCAAGTTATGATGCAAGTTCATATGCAAGTTATGATGCAAGTTCATATGCAAGTTTGTCTCTTTTTATGATATGCATAATATATGAAAGTTTGCCTCTAAGTATGGCATGTTATGCAAGTTCATATGCAAGTTATGATGCAAGTTCATATGCAAGTTATGATGCAAGTTCATATGCAAGTTATGATGCAAGTTCATATGCAAGTTTGTCTCTTTTTATGATATGCATAATATATGCAAGTTTGCCTCTAAGTATGGCATGTTATGCAAGTTCATATGCAAGTTATGATGCAAGTTCATATGCAAGTTATGATGCAAGTTCATATGCAAGTTTGTCTCTTTTTATGATATGCATAATATATGCAAGTTTGCCTCTAAGTATGGCATGTTATGCAAGTTCATATGCAAGTTATGATGCAAGTTCATATGCAAGTTATGATGCAAGTTCATATGCAAGTTATGATGCAAGTTCATATGCAAGTTCATATGCAAGTTTGTCTCTTTTTATGATATGCATAATATATGCAAGTTTGCCTCTGTGTATGACATAAGTACATGTGCAAGTTCATCCCTTTTAGACCTATGACATGTATGCAAGTTGACACCTTTATGATAGGTCTATGACATGAACATTTATGCAAGTTACCATCTTTATGACATATGTGATTCATGCAAGTTTGGGTTGGTTATTTATGCAAGTTGGGTTTATGGTCATATATGCAAGTTGACACCTTTTAAACCCATGATAATGCTAATGATATGCTAAGTTGAACCCATTGTGTGTATGATGAATCTTCTCTTTTAAAGTATGTCATGTTAACGTATTTACGTGGGGACGATGGGGTAAAAATTAATGAACACATAAAATTGTGTGAAGTGGGTATGATTAAACATACCATAAAGTGGATGGACATAATTGGGAATTTACCTATTAAGTTAGGTCTACCCATATTATGGAATTGGGAATTTACCTATTGAGTTAGGCCTACCCATATTCTTAAATATTTGTAATTAATTAGGGATAATTAATACAAATTATGGGGGTGATTAATTATGTGTAATTAATCTACTAAGACACGAGGTTGGACCCTTTTGTAGCATAAGACTGCCCGGAACCGACCGGCAAATCTAGCGGCTACAAATGATTGGTCCAATGTGAGAGGTCTTAGTCATAAACTAAATACGTGACAAGTGTAAAGACACGAGGTTAGACTCTGTTATGGTGTAAGGCTGCCCGGAACCAACCGGCATATCCAGCTACCATAAAAGACAGTAATGTGAGAGGTCTTTACAAAGGTTACGATCTTAATTAATTAAGAAACACTTAACCAAATTAGCATGTAGTGAGGCATGAGGGGTTAAGTGGGTGCCTTGGGTGGCATGTAGTAACTAGTGGGGGTACCTTGGGTGGCATGAGGAAGCTAGTGGGTTGCCTTGGGTGGCAATAGAAAATACGATTAGAATACTTAACCAAAGTGGAACATGTAATTAAACATGATTAAAGGGTTAAGTAAGTGCCTTGGGTGGCATGTGGGAATCAAGTAAGTGCCTTGGGTGGCATGTGGAAATCTAGTGGGTGCCTTAAGTAGCAATTGAAATATGATTAAATGACAAGCTTAAGTAGTAGCTTGTGGGGGCCTTAAGTGGCAATTGAAATATAATTAAATGACAAGCTTAAGTAGTAGCTTGTGGGGGCCTTAAGTGGCAATTGAAATATAATTAAATGACAAGCTTAAGTAGTAGCTTGTGGGGGCCTTGAGTGGCAATTGAAATATGATTGGATGACTTAACCAAACCTTAACATGTAAGTGGGCATGATTATAAAAGGGGTTAAGTGGGATGCACTAGATAAAATGACAAGCTTAAGTAGTAGCTTGTGGGGGCCCATTTCAACCAATATCCCAAACATATCTTTGTGGGCTCGACCCAAGTCGAGGACGGGACACGCATATTGGGCTTGACTATAAGAGGCCAAAACGGGGTAGCGGTGGCAACGCGAGTCCAACGGGTTTCATATGCGTGTGTGGACCCGGGCTGGTAGGTAAGACGTTGTTGCATCGTGTAGGTATAAGCCGTGCACCATTGATTATCGGGTTGCCACTTTGGGGAGTGATACACCCCACTGTGGGTCCAGTACGGGTATCTACGTTAGGGAGCCGATTGCTTGGGAGTAGTGAGTACACCTAGCGGAGATAGGGGCAGACGGCACCTATGTAGTCAGCTAGGGGTACAAGAAACTACTGGGTAAAATTACTAAGTACACTTAGTGGGATCAACCTTTAAGTAGGAATTACCCTTGGTGGGTAGAACTGGTGTGGTGCAGTGTAGGAATTATCCTTGGGTGGATAGGCGCGTCTTTACGGTTATCTTAGTTCATCCTAAGTCTAGTTGGCTGCTTAGTGTAGCCATTTATCCCCAGTCGTTACCGTATATCAAGCTTATGTCTTACTCTGGTTACTTTAATGATTGGATTGTTAAAGGTATAGGACTCGCTCAGACTTATGTCTGACCCCGTTGTTTTTATCTTTTTTCCCAACCCTCAGGTTATCAGAGTGGGCCTAGCACTAGTGGGCTTTGATCAGACTGCTTTATCTCTCTTTTGGAGCTTGGACCGTGGACGTAAAGCTCAGTTTATCTTTTCTATTATGGCTATTAAGTTATGTAGTGGGATTATGTACTTTTGTTTTATCAGGATGGATATTATGTACTTGACTCTTGTTTATGGTTTTGGTGTAACCAAACATGTTTTACTTTCCGCTGAAATGAAATGATGTTTTAAATTCTCAAGTATTACTTATATCTGTCTTGTTGTAATTTTTCTGTTCTATATTCACTTAAAATACTCCACCAATGTTATGGCATTCCCTTAGTGAGTGACCGTAGCGGGTGTGGGGTGTTACACGACCCCCCCTGACCAGGTCGACTGCCCAGTCGACATGGGTGTCGACCTGGGCGCAGAAACCCACTTTTGGGCCTGGGTGCATTCTGATGTACCTGGTCTCGTTTTCTGCCTAGATTCATCCGCATAATCCTATATAAACAACCCCTAATCTCCTTCACTATTCACAAATCTTTTCTAACCTTATGTTGCAAAGATTCTTGGTGAACATGGCTTCTTCTCCTCCTCTTAATTAAATAATAAATAAAATAATATGTAAAATAAATCAAGACGAGGAAATGCTGCTCAAGACTTTCAAGAGGGGATTCAAAACAAGCTAGGATTCAAGTGAAGATTCAAACGACTTCAACGACTGTTTTTCTACGAATCTAATATAATCTCTATAAGTCGGTTACTTTTTAGATTTGAACGTTTTCTCTATTCGTGACATGAAATTAAAGGAATAAAAGAATATGCCAAATCTTTCTGTTCGAATCAGTGCTTATATCCTTGGACCTAATTAAGAACTGTTATGATTCGATGACCAATAAGACTGTGACTATGAAACTATGGACCTTAAAACCATATGCCTATTTGCCTATGAACATTGCCTATGACTGTGACTCATGACTATGAGAATTATTTTCCTCTGACTATGAACATCGCCTATGACTGTGATTCATTAACTGTGAGGATTTATTTCCTATGACTATGGATATAAGGTTATTATTTATGCCTATGACACTGTAGTTGCAAAACCATGTTGTACCCCAAACTGGCATTATATTGGATCTGGGCTTGACTTTCTATTTCTAGTTATCCTTGGATCTTGATCTTGGGAATTTACCTATTAAGTTAGGTCTACCCATGTTCTTGAACCTATACTATTCAACCATTTTCATGTCGTAATATTACCAGATCTATATGCCTGTGAATTATCATCTTATGCCAGTTATTATGTCTATTCTTTCATGGCATTTTGGTTCATTCCCTTTTATCCACGAATCTAGTTTTATTTATAATCTAGGTTGAATCACGATTTTACGAACGATGGGAATACGTTTTGGGAAAAACATGAAATTGACTAAACTTGGAAATTGGCATAATTTGGGAACATGCATTATAGCATGACTATTAAGATGAAAATTAGAATAACAAGTCTAGTTTTGACATGAACTGAAATTAGAATATTAAATCAGAACTGGGTGGCTAAATCAAGCATGATAAGTATATTAGCATAATTGTGAATAATTTACATACATTGGGCGTAAATGGTAAATGGTTAAATGGGCCACAAAGTAGGTAGTTGGTATGCAAATTTAGTTTTGGGCATAAATGGTGAACTAGAATATAAAATCTAGTTTTTGGCATAAACTGTAAATGAGGATGTTGGATCAAAATTGCTATAAACTGTAAGATAGGCAAATCAAAATTTGGGCCTAGAATATAAGTCCATTAGTGGGCATGATAAATGAATATGGTATAGGCCAAAATTTATTTAGAAAGGGAAAGTGGGCTTTGAGGATAAATTGTTAACAATTTATATATATACAAAAGAAAGGTTTATTAATGACATCTCTTTTAATAATACATACACCAGAAAGTTCTAGGGTGACAGAGAGGATAGTGTCTAGGCTTGGGTTTGGAAAATACAAGTTTCCTGCTCTCCCTGGCTATCCCTAACTGATCCGACGGACGGGATGGTTACTTTCAAAACCTGATTTGGAAATTAATCAAAACCCTTTTGAACTTAGAAAACACGAATATGCCTAACCCGAGGTTAGACTGAGTTGCGATGTAAACCTGCCCGGAACCAACCGGCACATCCAGTAATCGCAACAATATCTGTCTAATGTGAGTGGTCGCAGCTTTAATTTATTTAGTTAAAGCTAGAACTAGAATGGTAGGGTTAAGTTAACTAAGACACTTAACCAATTAAACATGATAAACAAAACCGATGGGTTGGGTTAGGTTCATACAGACACTTAACACAGTTAAGCTAGAATGGGAGGGTCAAGTCCATAGGAACACTTAACCAACTTAACATAGTTAAGCTAGAATGGGAGGGTTAAGTCCATAGGGACACTTAACCAAACTTAACATTGTAACAAGACAAAATTTGTAGGGGTTAAGTAACTAAGAAAACACTTCGCCAAATTAACATGTTAACTAGACTAGAAGGTGGGGTTAAGTAAAGTTAATACACTTAGCCAATTTAACATGTCAACTAGACTAGAGGTTGGGGTTAAGTAAAATTTAATACACTTAGCCAATTTGATATGTTAGCTGGACTAGACCGTAGAGTTAAGTAAACTTGAACACTTAACCATCAGATTGTGATAAAGGAATAGGGTTAAGTCTAAAACATGAAGGGATAATACTTAACCATTAATAACATGTTAGTTAAAACAAATGGGCAAGGTTAAGTTAAAAAGGAACACTTAACCAATACAGGATGAATGGGTAGGGTTAAGTAATAAGAAATACTTAACCAATATAACTTGGTTTGTGGTAGGGTTAAGTCAACATGAATTACTGATAACACTTAACCAGTTTAACAGGATAAATGAAGAGGGTTAAGTTAGCTTGAATTGACTAATGACGCTTAACCAATCCAAATTGAAGAGAAAGAGAACTAAGTAGTAAACCTTAGTTAAAAGGAGCTAAGTAGTAAACCTTAGTTAAGAAAACAACGATTCTGGAAACTAAGTGGTAAACCTTAGTTAGCAAAACTAAGTAGTAATTCTTAGTATAACACGGGAAGGAGCGAATGTCCGTCTAAGTAAAAAGAAGGCTCCAACGAATTGGGTTACGAAGCCCGAGGCTTCGAGGGGACGTGAGGGTACTCTTGGTATCCCTCTATGAGTCTACAGATGATCCTCCTGGGCTCACAGAGGTTAAGGTCTGCGTTACAAGAACCAGGGGTATGCCTTGGTTGCAATATATGGCAACCTAAAGACTAGGACGGACCAGCGTGATTCGGCGAGAAAACGGTAGCCCTGTGATAGCAACTCGTCGTCTACCATCCATCTTGAGTCAATCTAGATACGTGAAGCGGAAAGGCGGAGAACTCCAAAAGACCATATACTTGCTATCTAGTTATGGGTGAGGATGGCCATAGGTTAGTGGGGCATAGGGGGCCTGCGTATAGTTCTCATTTTTCAAGGTGTGCCTTTCATTAGTTGAGGGAGGGGTCAAGTGCGACCATAGCCACTGGAATAAAAACAGACCTTAGCATCTGCATCGGCAGATATCTGAAAGCTCCCGACCGAGTTCAGTGTTTCTTGATTTGCCCTGCCACAGGACTCGGGCCGCACATTACATGACATGTGCTTCTAGACAAGCGATAACGATTCGCGATACATGCGTGGGGAAGTCTAGGAACATATACCACTCTAGGTAGTGTGTCCTAGACTTGGGGGCATCGTTCGACAGGTAGCATAATCCCTAGTTGGACTAGGTGGCATAAACCCTGAATCCGAGAAGTGTTCAGCAGATAGCGTAAACTCTAGTTGAATCTAGAAAGCACTTGATAGAAAACCCTAGATTAGATCTAGGTAATAAATAATAAATGTATGCCTGAAGGCAATGGAAACTACAGGGATTGGGATCACGTTATCGTTACTAGTTGGGACACTAGTTAGGTGGTGCAGAGATATAGAAAACAGTATAACAAGGAAACAGCGAAGCGGCGAACGTATTAGAGCATATCCAGTTTATCTTATCTTAGCATATCTTGTGTTAATCCTGTCTAATCTTGCCGACCCTATCATTATGGTGTTATCTTGTATTCAGTTAATTCATATCGTTTTGTTTTTCCATGTTCACATGCTAGAAGTAACTGAACTTACTCAGGCTTTATGTATGACTCTGTTTTTCTTTCGTCTTCTTTTCTTCCGTTCCCCCCCAGGTAGTAAAGGAGGGAATTGTATAGCTCAGGTTAAGTTGGACTGTCACTCTTTCCCAGCTTGAAGATTTGTAGAAGTTTTGCTTGGATTCTCTTTTCAGATGCTATGGCTGGCTCTTGCTAAAATTGGGGAATATAAATGTTGTTATATGCTTCTTTATTTTGTAAGACAGATGATACTCTGATGTAGTAAAGAAATCATTGTACAAACTATTTTATCAATAAAGCAAAGTTTTATTTTCCGCTGCTTAATTTTTTTGTCTGTCTTGTAATTCATCCGCATCTTTTACCTTAAAATGCTCCACAGAACTTAGTGCATTCCCTTTGTGAGTGGCACTAACGGATGTGGGGTGTTACACGTGGTATCAGAGCTGAAGGTTACCAGATCAGATAAAGGATTTGAAAAATTATTTTCAAAACGGTTTTAAAAGAAGCATTTTCAAGAGAAAAGATTTGTTTAAAAGGCATATTCCCCAAAGCCATACACACTATCTTCTCTTCCTCTGTTTGAATTCTTGTCTCCTTCTTTCTTGAGTCTCTAGGGCTCCTGGCTTTCTGGGAGGTTACCTCATCGATGGGCGAAGTAGTGCCTGGCTTCCATCCGTAGCCGTAGTTGTTTCACCTACGGCCAGTTTTCTTTCAAGCTTATAGGGTTTTTTTGTACGATGGAAGCAGCCTTCGAGAGATTTGTCAACATGACTACACACGGAAGAGGATGAGGAATTCATGGATGTAGATTTAGCTCACAAAGGAGGAAGGAATTATAAAACCTAAGACAAGAGGAAGTACCATTACTATGGTGTAATTAAGGGCAAAGGACAAGATTTTCAGAAGGGCAAGTACATACTTTCACCACTAAGCGTACCTAGGAGAAAGGTAGTAAAGTTCTGTTGGAAGAATCTAGTTTTACTATTCGTACTATTTCCTTTGGTTTTAGTGCTTCGCATTTGTTCATATCCACTTCCATAGTTGAGTCTCTGCACCATAGTACTTGAATAGTAGAAAGATCCCACTAGAGTCTCAAATCCAATTGGTGGTCCGACCAGTTTATTTTTGGTTAGTAGGGATTTGAGAATAGCTATCGAGTTTGCTTATACCATCTCACGTAGATCGTCCAAATTCGGAGGAGATATTCCTTGGGTGCTTGTCTGATATTGGTTTAGGCCTTTGGGGCTTGTACTTGAGGAATGTCGAGTTTGACTAGGATGGTTTGCTTGAGAGATGAATAGTTGTGGCAGGCGCTCTATATAGAGAAGAACTAACCTTAAGATAGGTAAAATGCATGTAGTGACCTTTTGACCCTCAAAGTTATGGCATGATGGGTAAGCTAAGAGGAGAGACCTTTGATCATCCTAGTATATACACTCAGTATCTTGGTTGACATTTGTTTATTTTGGAAATGGAGGTCAAGAAACTTCCCAACTGTGAAGTTGAATCTGTTAAGGTACAGTTGAGTCAAGAAGACGTGATACGGGATATTGAAGATAAGGCATACGCGCCTCATACCCTTTTTCTTAAGGGTACATCCTTGATTCCTTTTTCTAGGAATTCTATGCATACTAGTTTCTAGCTTTTAAGGTATATCCTCTGGGGCGTATCATCGATCCTTAGGTAGAAACCCTTTTGGATGTAAACATGTATTTGAAACATGTTATGGTTGATGGTTGCGAGTGGTTACTAATGGTTGCTTGTCAATGCATATACATACGTTTTAGGCACTAGATCAGTTCAGACGCTTTCATATTGCATTTACAGATATGTATTTGTTTGTAAGTTGAGCTTGATATGTTATCATATGGATGTTGCATATGGATGAATGGCTATGCACACATGTAGTATTTACATAACTAGGGGTGCTTGCATACATGATTGGATGCATGGCACTGACATGATTTGCATCAAGGAGGTCAACTGAATCAGTAGACCGCCTGATTTTACATTAGATAAAGACATATACACACACTATGCATAATAACATGAAAGCATTATAAATCTTTTAAGGACAATGAATGCATGTGATTGGATGGTTGAGTAGATGGGTGATTGGATGGTAGGACACATTCTTCCTAACTTGAAGATTTCGGGGATGAAATCCTTTTAAGTGGGGGAGAATGAAACACCCCGTAATTCTATAACACGAGGATTCACAAATCAAGGCAGAATTAAATTTTAAAATAAAAATCAAGGGAAATGGGTTGCGCCATTGCGTTCGTCTCGAAATTCTGCTTGGAAACGAGTCCGTGTTTGCGAGAATCGGAGTCCGTATGAGGGAGATAAAACCCTCCGAAGTTTCAGGAATTTTCAGAACAGAAAACAGCTCGAAATTCGAATTCGAAATTCGAATTCAAACCCAGAAGCGGGCCCAGGTCGACTGGGGAGTCGACTGGGTAGTCGACTCCCCCCTGACCAGGTCGACTGCCCAGTCGACATGGGTGTCGACCTGGGTGCAGAAACCCACTTTTGGGCCTGGGTGCATTCTGATGTACCTGGTCTCGTTTTCTGCCTAGATTCATCCGCCTAATTCTATATAAACAGCCCCTAGTCTCCTTCACTATTCACAAATCTTCTCTAACCTTATGCTGCAAAGATTCTTGGTGAACATGGCTTCTTCTCCTCCTCTTAATTAAATAATAAATAAAATAATATGTAAAATAAATCAAGACGAGGAAATGCTGCTCAAGACTTTCAAGAGGGGATTCAAAACAAGCTAGGATTCAAGTGAATATTCAAACGACTTCAACGACTGTTTTTCTATGAATCTAATATAATCTCTATAAGTCGATTACTTTCTAGATTTGAACGTTTTCTCTATTCGTGACATGAAATTAAAGGAATAAAAGAATATGCCAAATCTTTCTGTTCGAATCAGTGCTTATATCCTTGGACCTAATTAAGAACTGTTATGATTCGATGACCAATAAGACTGTGACTATGAAACTATGGACCTTAAAACCATATGCCTCTTTGACTATGAACATTGCCTATGAACATTACCTATGACTGTGACTCATGACTGTGAGAATTATTTTCCTTTGACTATGAACATCGCCTATGACTGTGATTCATTAACTGTGAGGATTTATTTCCTATGACTATGGATATAAGGTTATTATTTATGCCCATGACACTGTAGTTGCAAAACCATGTTGTACCCCAAACTGGCATTATGTTGGATCTAGGCTTGATTTTCTATTTCTAGTTATCCTTGGATCTTGATCTTGGGAATTTACCTATTAAGTTAGGTCTACCCATGTTCTTGAACCTATACTATTCAACCCTTTTCATGTCGTAATATTACCAGATCTATATGCTTGTGAATTATCATCTTATGCCAGTTATTATGTCTATTCTTTCATGGCATTTTGGTTCATTCCCTTTTATCCACGAATCTAGTTTTATTTATAATCTAGGTTGAATCACGATTTTACGAACGATGGGAATACGTTTTGGGAAAAACATGAAATTGACTAAACTTGGAAATTGGCATAATTTGGGAACATGCATTATAGCATTACTATTAAGATGAAAATTAGAATAACAAGTCTAGTTTTGACATGAACTGAAATTAGAATATTAAATCAGAACTGGGTGGCTAAATCAAGCATGATAAGTATATTAGCATAATTGTGAATAATTTACATACATTGGGCGTAAATGGTAAATGGTTAAATGGGCCACAAAGTAGGTAGTTGGTATGCAAATTTAGTTTTGGTCATAAATGTTGAACTAGAATATAAATTCTAGTTTTTGGCATGAACTGTAAATGAGGATGTTGGATCTAAATTGCTATAAACTGTAAGATAGGCAAATCAAAATTTGGGCCTAGAATATAAGTCCATTAGTGGGCATGATAAATGAATATGGTATAGGCCAAAATTTATTTAGAAAGGGAAAGTGGGCTTTGAGGATAAATTGTTAACAATTTATATATATACAAAAGAAAGGTTTATTAATGACATCTCTTTTAATAATACATACACCAGAAAGTTCTAGGGTGACAGAGAGGATAGTGTCTAGGCTTGGGTTTGGAAAATACAAGTTTCCTGCTCTCCCTGGCTATCCCTAACTGATCCGACGGACGGGATGGTTACTTTCAAAACCTGATTTGGAAATTAATCAAAACCCTTTTGAACTTAGAAAACATGAATATGCCTAACCCGAGGTTAGAATGAGTTGCGATGTAAACCTGCCCGGAACCAACCGGCACATCCAGTAATCGCAACAATATCTATCTAATGTGAGTGGTCGCGGCTTTAATTTATTTAGTTAAAGCTAGAACAAGAATTGTAGGGTTAAGCTAACTAAGACACTTAACCAATTCAACATGATAAACAAAACCGATGGGTGGGGTTAGGTTCATACAGACACTTAACACAGTTAAGCTAGAATGGGATGGTCAAGTCCATAGGAACACTTAACCAACTTAACACAGTTAAGCTAGAATGGGATGGTTAAGTCCATAGGGACACTTAACCAAACTTAACATCGTAACAAGACAAGATTTGTAGGGGTTAAGTAACTAAGAAAACACTTCGCCAAATTAACATGTTAACTAGACTAGAAGGTGGGGTTAAGTAAAGTTAATACACTTAGCCAATTTAACATGTCAACTAGACTAGAGGTTGGGGTTAAGTAAAATTTAATACACTTAGCCAATTTGATATGTTATCTGGACTAGACCGTAGGGTTAAGTAAACTTGCACACTTAACCATCAGATTGTGATAAAGGAATAGGGTTAAGTCTAAAACATGAAGGGATAATACTTAACCATTAATAACATGTTAGTTAAAACAGATGGGCAAGGTTAAGTTAAAAAGGAACACTTAACCAATACAGGATGAATGGGTAGGGTTAAGTAATAAGAAATACTTAACTAATATAACTTGGTTTGTGGTAGGGTTAAGTCAACATAAATTACTGATAACACTTAACCAGTTTAACATGATAAATGAAGAGGGTTAAGTTAGCTTGAATTGACTAATGACGCTTAACCAATCCAAATTGACGAGAAAGAGAACTAAGTAGTAAACCTTAGTTAAAAGGAGCTAAGTAGTAAACCTTAGTTAAGAAAACAACGATACTGGAAACTAAGTGGTAAACCTTAGTTAGCAAAACTAAGTAGTAATTCTTAGTATAACACGGGAAGGAGCGACCGTTCGTCTGAGTAAAAAGAAGGCTCCAACGAATTGGGTTACGAAGCCCGAGGCTTCGAGGGGACGTGAGGGTACTCTTGGTATCCCTCTGTGAGGCTGCAGATGATCCTCCTGGGCTCACAGAGGTTAAGGTCTGCGTTAGAAGAACCAGGGGTATGCCTTGGTTGCAATATATGGCAACCTAAAGACCAGCGTGATTCGGCGAGAAAACGGTAGCCCTGTGATAGCAACTCGTCGTCTACCATCCATCTTGAGTCAATCGAGATACGTGAAGCGGAAAGGCGGAGAACTCCATAAGACCATATACTTGCTATCTAGTTATGGGTGAGGATGGCCATAGGTTAGTGGGGTATAGGGGGCCTGCGTATAGTTCTCATTTTTCAAGGTGTGGCTTTCATTAGTTGAGGTAGGAGTCAAGTGGGACCATAGCCACTGGAATAAAAACAGACCTTAGCATCTGCATCGGCAGATATCTGAAAGCTCCCGACCGAGTTCTGTGTTTCTTGATTTGCCCTGCCACAGGACTCGGGCCGCACATTACAGGACATGTGCATCTACACAAGTGATAACGATTCACGATACATGCGTGGGGAAGTCTAGGAACATATACCACTCTAGGTAGTGTGTCCTAGACTTGGGGGCATCGTTCGATAGGTAGCATAATCCCTAGTTGGACTAGGTGGCATAAACCCTGAATCCGAGAAGTGTTCAGCAGATAGCGTAAACTCTAGTTGAATCTAGAAAGCACTTGATAGAAAACCATAGATTATATCTAGGTAATAAATAATAAATGTATGCCTGAAGGCAATGGTAACTACAGGGATTGGGATCACGTTATCTTTACTAGTTGGGACACTAGTTAGGTGGTGCAGAGATATAGATAATAGTATAACAAGGAAACAGCGGAGCGGCGAAAGTATTAGAGCATATCCAGTTTATCTTATCTTAGCATATCTTGTGTTAATCCTGTCTAATCTTGCCGACCCTATCATCATGGTGTTATCTTGTATTCAGTTAATTCATGTCGTTTTGATTTTCAATGTTCACATGCTAGAAGTAACTGAACTTACTCAGGCTTTATGTCTGACTCTGTTTTTCTTTCGTCTTCTTTTCTTCCGTTTCCCCCCCAGGTAGTAAAGGAGGGAATAGTATAGCTCAGGTTAAGTTGGACTGTCACTCTTTCCCAGCTTGAAGATTTGTAGAAGTTTTGCTTGGATTCTCTTTTCAGATGCTATGGCTGGCTCTTGCTAAAATTGGGGAATATAAATGTTGTTATATGCTTCTTTATTTTGTAAGACAGATGATACTCTGATGTTGTAAAGAAATCATTGTACAAACTATTTTATCAATAAAGCAAAGTTTTATTTTCCGCTGCTTAATTTTTTTGTCTGTCTTGTAATTCATCCGCATCTTTTACCTTAAAATGCTCCACAGAACTTAGTGTATTCCCTTTGTGAGTGACACTAACGGATGTGGGGTGTTACATGTCCTGTGTGATCTACTTCATAGGAGCGAGTGGTTGTATAAGAACGAGTGATTGCATAGGTCTTGGCGTATTGAACGGGCGGACGAGCAATGAGGGCACATGGGTGTCTTGTTAAAACTTTTTGGTCAGTGTAGGAACGACTGACTGGATCATACTAAGCCTTTTGTAATTGTCTAGTTGGTGTATCTGTACTTGATGGTGGATGGGCGACCGATCGAAGCTTGTAGGGCTGCCATATTTTGCGAGTGCTATGGAGTTGATATCTATCAGGCTAGTAGGTAGCATATGATTGTAACATAAATGATTGATGGACGAGAGTCTGAGGTCGCAACCCAATAGCGGTGCATGGGGGACATGTGCGACCTTCCTTAGTATTCTTATGTTCCCTGATAGGAGCGGCTGCTTTCTTTGGTCATAAACGGCCGGTTCTCTGAGCTGTGCTCGTTTGTTGCGCTCTTAGATATGTGCAAACGACCCTCGGATATTTGAGCAGGCGACCCTTACTTTGAGTACAAATCTCCTAAGCTTGCCTGGGATGTACTACATTTTGGCGTAGTCGAATCAAGCTGTATGATCGGTGTGGGACTTATTAGTTTTCATGTTGTGTGTTCCTCCTTGTCGATCTATTCAGAGCGATTCGAGCATATTGGATTGCTCATGCATGTCTAAGCTCTGCAGTGATCGTTATGCATATCATATGACGATTTGATGTACCAATTACGGATAAACATTTGCCCTTCGAAGTTCGTAATTTCCTAATTTCATGGAATATTACGGGCTTCGAAATAAACTATAGCGTTTCGGCGAATTAAATCTTCATTTTCCAAGGGGTAATTGTCCGTGGTTCCCGGTTGTTCTGGATTGACCAAAATCAAAGCTTCCTTAAGTCACTCGCATCGCCAGTCATAGTATGGTGGTTCGGGCGAGTTAGTTTTGGTGGGTCATTATACTCCTTAGCTGGGCCGTTTTGAATTTGACGAGGCAGATGTGGCAAGAACATCTCGGACTAATTTACTTTATGTAACACCCCGTAATTTTAACGATACTAAAGATGATGTATTAAAGAATAATTAATGTGGAATACACTATTAACGATGAATTAAGGAAAATCTAATTAAATAATCAAAATTAAGTAAAATGGACTATGCCGTTACGTCCATCTTGAATTTTGGTCAAGATAGACACCAGGTTTGCGTAAATGGGACATTGTATGAAGAAGTTATTAAGGTTTGAAGTTCTATATGCATAGGAAGAATATGTATATATAATAGGTTCATAAATTCAAAAATGGGTCCAGAAACTTGAAATTCGGTTCAAATTTAATATTTGGGAAGGCGGCAGATTTCCCACCCAAGTGGGTCTACCCACTCAAAGGGGGGTCGACCCATAGGTCGACCCACTTAAAGGGGGGTCGACCCACTCAAAGTGGGGTCGACCCACCCATGAACAAATTTGGGAGAAATACTTCATTTTATATCTGGACACCTTTCTAAGCAAGATTCATTTATCCTAAGGCTATATAAAGGACCCTGACCTAAGTTTTATTCATCAAAAAATAATGGCGACGACGAAGTTCTGCTGCAAACAAAGATTGAATGGCCTAATCTACTCCAAATCTAATTCAGCAAACATTATACAAATTCAACAATTGCTACAGCGATGGCTACAACAAATTCAATTTGTTCTTTATAGTAGTTTGGATCCGTTTCCTCAGATCTATTCACTGCGAGTTCATGTTGCTTTTAGATCTAAACATTTAAATAGTAATCGTGACATGTATGTGAAAATTGGATCTTGAATCGATGCCTAATCAGTTCTATTATGACATAACTATTAGATCTGCTTTTATATGTTCATACCACCGCCATGTTAAATCTTGTCATAATATGCCTATTCAGTTTATGCCTATTTCTATCTGTTTATTGTTGATTCGTTATTATGCCTGTTCTGATTCTATTCTCTCCCTCTTTTCCTTTTTATTTTTGTATAGCCAGGCTACCTTCGAGCTTAGGCCTAATGCTGAAAAAATGCGAACGTGCAAAATTGGGAATAATGGGGAAAGACATAATTTGGGGCATAACTGATATTGGAAATTATGGACCTAAATTTGGGCATAAACTTGGAAATATATGAATATGGATTTGGGGGCATATGTCTTGTTGGATAATATGAATTTAGGCACGCATTGGAATAAATGTGAATATGGAATTGGGTATGAAATGGGACATGTCTAAATATTGATTTGGGACATAAATTAGAACATATGTGAATACGAATTTTAGGCATAAATTAGAATGTATGTGAATGTTGATTTAGGTATAACTTGTATCAAAATGGGTGAATATGGACTTGGGTCATAAATGAAAAAAAAATGTGGATTTGGGTTTGAACAATATATATATATATATATACATATATATATATATATATATATATATGCCTTAATTTATGACAAGGAAAAAAAAGCATATGGTGCATAATTAAAAGGTGAATTAAAAAGGGGACATAAAAGTCAACAATTTGAATAGTGAATTGGGCATATAAATAAATATGGGGAAAAAGAGAAATAATCACCTATAATGACTTAGGTAGATTTGGATAAAAATGGAATGCCTAGTAATTACAATTCGGAATTGTAATTGCAGTTATGACACGAGGTTGGGTTGCATTAGTGGTGGAAGTCTTCCCGGAGCCGACCGACATATCCAACAGCCACTAATGTTGAACCTAATGTGAGAGGTCTAAGTGTGTAAATATGAATTGGGCGAAGACACCAGGTTAGACCCAACTGGGGAATATGACTGCCCGGACCCAACCGGCGTATCCAACATCCACACGTTGTAGGACTAATGTGGGAGGTCTAAACCATTATAACCATAATTGGACATGGTAATGAATTGGACTACTTAAGCTAGTTTAATCCGTAAGGATTGTATGATTATGAACTTAAGTTAGGGTTAAGTAAAATTGGATGGGAAGGTAAAGTAAATTAGAGGGGGTGGGTAACATTTACAGATAGACCCATAAACTTAACCCGATAAGGTCATGTAATTAAAGACACCTAGTGGCATACATAACCGGTAGAAACAATAAAGTTACGTAATTAAGAGACACCACTTAGGGTAAGCATAACTTCTAAGAAATAAGAGAACATGTGTAATAAGATAAGAGGTACTTAATTATAAATTAAGTAATCTATAAATCTGGAACCCGTTGATGTAAATAACATGTTTAGGCTTGTCCTAGGGACAAGAGGAAATTATAACATAGGTTATAATAAATGGGTTGAGAAACTTATTAATGGGCCTTAGTTAATAGAACTAAGTTAATAAGTAAACAACGATAAGTTGTGATAACAATGAAAAATGGAATTATGATTATATGGGAAAGAACGATGAAAACTTATAAATTAAGTTATATTTAATCATAAATAATGACTGACATGTTAAAAAGGAAACATGTAAAATGAGACGCACTTAGTTTCACATTAAGTAAAAGCATGTTATTGTGATGATGTAACCAAGCAGAAGAAACTTGATAATTTGAATAAGAATTCAATATAAAGTGGGAGTAACCTAATTAAATGGAAACCCGGTGAGGTAAGGCAAGCGCATAAAAAATGTTTAGACATAGGGTCTAACACCATAATAAAGAAAGGCGCTTGGACCAGTCCGTACGTTTGAGGGTGAATAACCCACCGGGATAGATCATCGAGGTGTTATAAGACACGAGGGGATCCCACATTCATCTGATTGTTATGACGGCTCCAAAGGACTGGAAGGGGAAGCACGCGGCTTCCTGAGGTATGTAACGTGCTCTTAGTAGTTCCTCTGTGCGATGACAGATGTCTTAGGTTGTTGTAATGTCCCATATATTTGCAGTATAATAATTAATTAATTTAATTATATAAATAGTGATTTAGAGTTTCAAATGGTCATTGAAGTAAATAATAGGGAATATTTAATTAATATAATAATTAAATAATATATTTAATTCTGAAATAATCAGAATTAGCTGAAAAGGAAATATGGTGTGAATTGGGAAATTCAAAATATATAATTCAGTTTGAAATTTAATTATGATAATGAATATATTTAATTGACGATGGTTGAACGTATAAATTATATTATAATTAAAATCGAGCTCGAAATGGCGCTGTAATTCATAATTTGGCGATTCGAACTTCAATTGAATATATAGAATCCGTTTTAAATTGGATTTCTATGAAACAAGAAACGTTCGGAGCGGGTGAAGTATATTTTTCTAATGGAAGTGAAAAATCGGGATTTCATCGTGTAGATTTTGATTTATGATCAAATCAAATTTTCAAACAATCGCTATAGAATCGTTTGTCGACCGTAACGGTTTATTTGAAATAACTACATACCGGTTTCGAATTTAGACAGGATTCTTCTGAGATGTAGTAATAATTTATTTTTTTAGAATTTAGTATAATTTTTGATTAATTAAATACGCGACTTTTTATTTGGAGTATTTTGCACCCTATATCAATATTTTGAGGTTTCACAATATGAGTTAACCTACCGATATTTTTATATTTTTGGGATCACGGCACATTACTCGATTTAATGATATTTTCATATGAGTCCGGGAACAAACAGAGTTTCGCATAATGGGGTACTCTCAAATGTAAATAAATATCCTAACTATTGTGTGAACCTAAACAATGCCACCGTTACCTCCTTTCTCCTTAGCAAAAACTGAAATGTGGACAAACCGATGCCTCAAAATCAAAGAAACCCTATACATAAATAAACCCTCCTTCTCTTATAATCTAACCGTTCATCCTCGCTTCAGCAAAAGAAAGAGGCCGCCACATTTTAATTACTTCAAACAATTAAATCAGACGAAATACTCAACGGAATCATGCATTGTTCGATTCTCTGAAATCCTGTGCTTAACGGCTTCGATCCTGTAGTCTTGAAATCTAGTGCGATAGGCCTTTTCTTGGGCTCGAAATTCTTCAACGAGGCTTGGTTTTGGGTTCTGGAGAGTTGGTGATGTCGAAGGCCAACCTGGGTGCTTGGGTGGACTCGGGGTTGGAAGGCGATGCATGCAGTGGTGTTTCGACGGGGACCGGTGAGGGGAGGCGGAGTGCGACTTTTGACAGCGGAGGTATGGAGCATTACGTCGGAACAGTAAGGGGGTGTCGAGTTTGTTGGGACAATGACTAGAAGGTGAGGATTGGACGAGGAACGTTATGGTGGTGGTTGCGTCGGAGTTTGGTGACCGGAGTGATGGAGGATGGCAGTTAAAGGAGGAGTCAAAGGGCTCGGGTTTGGGCTTTGAGGTTGTTGGGCCGGAGTGTTTAATTGGGAAAATATATGTGCTTAAATTTATTCCGACAATGTGCTAACTTATAAAATGTGTGACTCCTTCATACGATATTGATTTTCAGCAAAACAAGATCCGATAGGATCGTATGGACGAGTACAACACAATGGAACTGACTGGGAGTGGATTGGAGCTCGTTACGATTTATAGCGAAATAAATTGTCCGTCTGAATCAACTGACAATTATCGTTATTAAGATGATCGTCCAATGTGAGTAAAACTCTCCAACTCTAAACAGTTATATTTTTATAACGTATTCTTAGAACTAATAATTATTTGTTGATTTCTGTGTGTTAACTATTTGGTTGAATTGCTTATCTATTGGTTGAAATTATAAATAATGATATATATATATATAAATCGTTAATCAAATATTGATTTTGTTTAGCAGAATATTTCATATTGTAATGAAATCGATGTTAATTATATTGTTTAACATCTGTGATGTAGGGAAACAGGTTGGAGGTATCCAACTGGATTCCTCAATATTTATAATACTATTCTTTTCATATATTGTAATATATGATGTGATATATAATATGTTGTTGATTATGTGTGTTTGGATGATATTGATCATGGTTATTTGGTATTTTAAATACCATAAGAAATACTGGAATGTATAATAGGAATTTTTAAAGTGTATTTTATAAAAGGAAATAATTATAAAATCAAAGGATTTTATAACAGGAAATAATATTTGTTAAATAAATAGAATTGAAAGGAAATATGTATAGAATAAATAGAATTGAAAGGAAATATTTATTTAGAAAAAAATAATTTTTTTATAAAAGGAAATATGTATAAAATAAATAGAATTGAAAGGAAATATTTATTTAGAAAATAAATAGAATTTTAATAAAAGGAAATATGTATAGAATAAATAGAATTATAAAAGGAATATTGATTTAGAAAGTAAATAGAACTATAAATGGGAAATGTTTGGAAAATGAATAGAGTTTTATAAAAAGAGAATTTTACATCAGGAAGGTTTAGACCCGTGCTTCGGACACAGGTATAACATGATATTGATTTAAAATAAATATTTTGCAACTAAAATATTATAAAGGAATTTGGGGTTTGAATTAGGAATTTAAAGGGAATTACTGGAATTAGAAACTGATTGGAAATTAGCTGAGTTGAATAGCTTTCTGGGTATCGATCTGATGTTGGTTTTGGCCTTCAGGGTTAATATGTAGGGGTTGTTCTCTTACTAGTTTACAGTTAGAGACTGATATATGTGAAAAGATAGTGATGCGTGAATCAAAAATGGAAAGTTTTCAAAGTTAATAACGTATATTTTCTAAAATTTGAAAATAAGGATTTTATGAATATATGGAAACAAGAAATGAGGAAATGAATAAATGTTGATTAATGATTGATTGATAGAATTTCCATCTGGAAATAATATCATTGTTTGCACACATGTTTTCCTTTGATAGTTAAATCACCGATATCGAAGATTCTGACCATTTCCGTTGTCAATACGGAGAGACTGGGATCAGATATATCATCTGAAAACCACTTCGTATGGCGTTAGCGTTGCGATCAAATATGATTAAGATAATTGAAAACGGATTTATGCAAGGGCTGTCCTGTTTTACAGAATAGTGCCTTCGGATTGTCCAATCCCAGGACAACTTGAATGGACGAACATCTGACAGAGTATATTTCGCAGATCCCATAAGTTGATCGTTTCAAACGTATTTACGTTGGTGGCGAAGGAATTCGTTTCTCCTAACTTATACCTGTGGTATTTTTGGGGAAATCACTTTGTGATTTGACGGTATGATGATGTGGCAGTCAAAATAAATGAAGGAGTGATCTGTTAAAAGATACGTTATGACCTCAAGCCTCAGCAACCGGGAAATGACAGAAATCGGGAAGGCAGCATGGCTAAGTGGGCCGCACCCAATTAGGGTATATTGTTACCATCTAGAGAATATTCATATTTGTCACTCCTTTCAATTATGTATCTCCCGGGAATGGTTATGTTGCTAGCAACCGTAGGTGACAATATATTCGATACACTCAAGAGAAATGAGTGGTCGGTCATGTGTGGCCGAATTACAAGATGTTCTTGTTGAACTCTAGTGTATCTCTTCTAGAGTACACTGATCGGAAGGTGGTTCCATGCCTTGTCATAGTTTGAAATCAATTACCCAATAAGAGCCCGCGGTTTTGATTGTATATTATATACGTAGAACATGAGATGAATGTGTTTTACCAGATTGATATTACTTGTGTTAGACACTATTATAATATCAGAACAATATTGTTTCACAAGTGTTTTGGGTTATTGTAAGGTAAAAACCATCTGTGTTTATGTGTGGATTGGTCTTACGATTATTCTTTCCTTTAAAAGGATTTTAAAAGTTAAATAAATGGTTGGAGTTTACTCACACCAGTCCCATGACTGACCCTGAGTTTATTTTGTTTTGCTTTCCCAAAACTCTTGGGTGCTCAAATTTGTACGAGCAGTCAAGTAGTCGGGATTTACAGATGCACTAGAAGGAGCTGGAGCAGGAGGCTTCAGCAGCTCTTTTATAGCTATTGTTTATTTCTGCTGTGATGTAAGTGTTATACTCTAATAATGATATTGTATATAGATATTGTTTTATTTCAAAGTTATGTTATGAAATATAATTATTCGTTCCGCTGTGAGATTCGTGTTTACTCTGATGTTGTATATTCTTCTTCTTCTTATATTCTAAGTTTCTATCTTATCTATTCTCACCCTCTAATTTCTTTCATGGACTATCCGGTATTTCCGATGTTTGGATAGTCGACATTGAGTTTATGTCGGTTATTCAAGATCGCAAAAACCCCAGGTCGTTACAGTGGTATCAGAGCTTAAGGTTAAGTAATTACCTTAGCTCTATGGCGTGACTCAGTAGAGATAGGGTTAGGAATACCCAATATTGAGTTGAGTGTATATATATATGAGCACATATTTGTTGTTTAATATAAAATGATTTTATATTGTGGAGATTTATTGATGAGTTGTTTATGGGTTCTGGTCGATCGGTTTGATCCACTGTGTCGGTAGGGATTTATAAACACTCGAATACGATGAACCAACACAATATGTTTTGAAAAGAGGGTAAACGAAATAATTTTACCCAAATTATATTTTGATATAAAGGATTTATATTGGAATGATTATAATATATTGGATATATTGGTTGTTATTATAACCAAATGAGATTATAATTGAAATGGTTATGTAAATAACCAATCAGAATTCATATAAGTGAAATATGTGAAATCAGAGGAATTAAATCAGAATTTAAATCAGAATTGGAATTAAAATTCCAAAAAGCATGAAAAGTGTTTGTAAATGGAATGGAATTTAGTATATGAGAATTTTAAAATCCTGCGAGATTTTAAATTGTTTACAAGCATTGTGAAGGATATTTTGAAAGTGATTTCTAAATGGAAATGTTTAAATATGGTTTTGAAATTGTTAAATTATTGAACTCACTCTGATAAGCTGGAAAATTACCCTGATGATGATGGCCACATCATCAGTGTCATTTTCGAGTTGCTAAGTGACGGATTACAACCAAGGAGATTGTTTTTGAATTATTTAGGGAAAAAGAGTTGTTTTGATATTCCGAAATGAATAGTTCATTTTTGAAAAGCAAAGCTGTTTAGAAACTCCCAGAAATGGATTGTTTGAATTAAAACAAATTAGATGGATATTGTGAAACTAAATTAAAAATAAAGAATGGAACCTGAGATTGATAATGAAATTTGGCTTGGATAAACGAATGCTTGTGTTGGAGATAAAAGTGATTGGAGTTTGATTAGGATGACATTGATATATGCTGGATTGATAACAGGTGGAAAGGATATATTGATATGCCCGACAAAAAGGTACCAGTTTATATTTCATATGGTTTGAGATTTTGATGAGCCGATTTGGAAAGCCGCTTGGCTGTTTGATTTTCTTTTGGGATGGAAAGGCCCAGAGAGGCGAGTTGTAGTTGTACCGATTGGCCAGTACAAAGGAGGTGCTGGCGAAATTTTTCAGAAATTTCGGGTGTTAGAAAATTTTCAGGATTTTTGAAAATTTTCGTTGATAAAGATTAATTAATATTTATTTGAAATTAAATTGGTTTAGTTGAAACTGAAGTTAAGAAGTGAACAAATAAATTTCATCCCAGTCAATAGGATTTGTTTTCTACCTTAGCAATTTCGAGGACGAAATTACCTTAAGGGGGGAAAACGTAATGTCCCGTATATTTGCAGTATAATAATTAATTAATTTAATTATATAAATAGTGATTTAGAGTTTAAAATGGTCGTTGAATTAAATAATAGGGAATATTTAATTAATATAATAATTAAATAATATATTTAATTCTGAAATAATCAGAATTAGCTGAAAAGGCAATATGGTGTGAATTGGGAAATTCAAAATATATAATTCAGTTTGAAATTTAATTACGATAGTGAATATATTTAATTAACGATGGTTGAACTTATAAATTATATTATAATTAAAATCGAGCTCGAAATGGCGCTGTAGTTCGTAATTTGGCGATTCGAACTTCAATTGTATATACAGAATCCGTTTTAAATCGGATTTCTATGAAACAAGAAACGTTCGGAGCTGGTGAAGTATATTTTTCTAATGGGAGAGAAAAATCGGGATTTCGTCGTGTAGATTTTGATTTATGATCAAATCAAATTTTCAAATAATCGCTATAGAATCGTTTATCGACCGTAACAGTTTATTTGATATAACTATATACTAGTTTCGAATTTAGACAGGATTCTTTTGAGACGTAGTAATAATTTAAATTTTAGAATTTTACTATAATTTTTAATTAATTAAATATGCGACTTTTTATTTGGAGCATTTTGCACCCTATATCAATATTTTTGGGGTTTCACAATATGAGTTAACGTACCGATATTTTTATATTTTTGGGATCACGACACATTACTCAATTTGATGATATTTTCATATCAGTCCGTGAAAAAACAGAGTTTCACATAATGGGGTACTCTCAAATGTTAATAAATATCCTAACTATTGTGTGAACCTAAACAATGCCACCGCTACCTCCTTTCTCCTCAGCAAAAACTGAAACGTGGACAAACCGACGCCTCAAAATCAAAGAAACCCTACACATAAATAACCTCTCCTTCTCTTATAACCTAACCGTTCATCCTTGCTTCAGTAAAAGAAAGAGGCCGCCACATTTTAATTACTTCAAACAATTAAATCAGACGAAATACTCAACGGAATCATGCATTGTTCGATTTGCTGAAATCCTATGCTCAATGGTTTCGATCCTGTAGTCTTGAAATCTGGTGCGATAGGCCTTTTCTTGGGCTCGAAATTCTTTAGCAAGGCTTGGTTTTGGGTTTCGGCGAGTTGGTGATGTCAAAGGCCAAGCTGGGTGCTTGGGTGAACTCGGGGTTCGAAGGCGATGCAGGCAGTGGTGTTTCGATGGTGACCGGTGAAGGGAGGCGGAATGCGACTATTGATAGAGGAGGTATGGAGCAGCAAGTCGGAACAGTAAGGGGGTGTCGAGTTTTCTGGGACGATGACTGGACGGTGCGGATTTGGATGAGGAACGTTATGGTGGGGGTTGCGCCGGAGTTTGGTGACCGGAGTGATGGAGGATGGCGGTCAAAGGAGGAGTCAATGTCGTGAATTTGTAGAGAGCAGGTTCGATAGTTTGGGGAAGACGGGGATACTAGGCTCGGGTTTGGGCTTTAAGGGTGTTGGGCCGTAGTGTTTAATTGGTAAAGTCCAAATTGGGAAAATATATGTGTTTAAATTTATTCCGATAATGTGCTAACTTATAAAATGCATGACTCCTTCATACGATATCGGTTTTCAGCAAAACAAGATCCGATAGGATCGTATGGACGAGCGCAACACAATGGAACTGATTCGGAGTGGATTGGAGCTCGTCACGATTTATAGCAAAATAAATTGTCCGTCTGAATCAACTGACAATTATCGTTATTAACGATGATCGTCCAATGTGAGTAAAACTCACCAACTCTGAACAGTTATATTTTTATAACGTATTCTTAGAACTGATAATTATCTATTGATTTCTATGTGTTAACTGTTTGGTTGAATTGCTTATGTATTGGTAGAAATTATAAATAACGATACATATATATAAATCGTTAACCAAATATTGATTTTGTTTAGCAGAATATTTCATATTGAAATGAAATCGATGTTAATTATATTGTTTAACATCTGTGATGTAGGGAAACAGGTTGGAGGATCCAATTGGATTCCTCAATATTTATAATACTGTTCTTCTCATGTATTGTAATATATAATGTGATATATAATCTGTTATTGATTATGTGTGTTTGGATGATATTAATCAGTTGGTATTTTAAATACAATAAGGAATACTGGAATGTATATTGAGAATTTTTAAAGTGTATTTTATAAAAGAAAATAATTATAAAATCAAAGGATTTTATAATAGGAAATAATATTTGTTAAATAAATAGAATTGAAAGGAAATATGTATAGAATAAATAGAATTGAAAGGAAATATTTATTTAGAAAATAAATAAATTTTTTATAAAAGGAAATATGTATAGAATAAATAGAATTGAAGGGAAATATTTATTTAGAAAATAAACAGAATTTTTATAAAAAGAAATATGTATAGAATAAATAGAGTTATAAAAGGAATACTGATTTAGAAAGTAAATAGAACTATAAAAGGGAAATGTTCATAAAACGAATAGAGTTTTATAAAAAGGGAATTTTACATTAGGAAGGTTTAGACCCGTGCTTCACACACAAGTATAACATGATACTGATTTAAAATAAATATTTTACAAATAAAATATTATAAAGGAATTTGGGGTTTGAATTAGGAATTTAAAGAGAATTACGGGAATTAGAAACTGACCGGAAATTAGTTGAGTTGAATAGCTTTCTGGGTTTTGATCTGATGTTGGTTTCATCCTTCGGGGTTAATACGTAGGGGGTTGTTCTCTTACTAGTTTACAGTTAGAGACTGATATATGTGAAAAGATAGTGACGCGTGAATCAGAAATGGAAACGTTTTCAAAAGTTAATAACGTATATTTTCTAAAATTAGAAAATAAGGATTTGATTAATATATGGACACGAGAAATTGGGAAATGAATAAATGTTGATTGATGATTGATCGATAGAGTTTCCATCTGGAAATAATATCGTTGTTTGCACCCATGTTTTCCATTGATAGTTAAATCACTGACTATCGAAGATTTTGACCATTTACGTTGTCAATACGGAGAGACCGGGACCAGGTATATTATTTGAAAACCACTTCGTATGGCGTTAGCTTTGCAATCAAATATGATGAAGATAATTGAAGACGGAGTTGTGCAAGGGCTGTCCTGTTTTACAGAATAGTGCCTTCAGATTGTCCAATCCCAGGACAACTTGAATGGACGAACGTCTGACAGAGTATATCTGGCAGATCACGTAAGTTGATTGTTTCAAACGTATTTACGTTGGTGGCGAAGGAATTCGTTTCTCTTAGCTTATACCTGTGGTATTTTTGGGGAAATCAATTTGTGATTTGGCTGTATGACGATGTGGCATTCAAAGTAAATGAAGGAGTGATCTGTTAAAAGATACGTTAGGACCTCAAGCCTCATCAACTGGGAAATGACATAAATCGAGCAGGCAGCATGGCTAAGTAGGCCACACCCAATTAGGGTATATTGTCACCATCTAGATAATATTCATATTTGTCACTCCTTTCAATTCTGTATCTCCCAGGAATGGTTATGTTGCTTGCAACCGTAGGTGACAATATATTCGATACACTCAAGAGAAATGAGTGTCGGTCATGTGTGGTCGAGTTACTGTAGGATCGATAATAACCCTAGAGGGGGGGGTGAATAGGGTTTTAACAATAAATTAAAATAAATTCTGAGATAAAAAAAATGCAGAAAGAAGAATCACACGCAAAGATACCCAGCTTCGGCAAACTGTGCCTACTGCTGCCTTTCTAAGATTTCTACTAGGAAATACAAACAGATCTCGCTTACAATCCTATGTAAACTTGCAACTCCTGCTTCTGTCTGACCCTAAGCTTAAAATCCTAGACTGGTCAATGAACTCTAGACCAGATTTTCCCAGACTACTATTCAGTAATCTGTATCCTAGTTTTACAGGAAACTAGAAAACCAGAAATTTCCTTTTAAAAAAAAAACTAAAAACAATTACAAAGGAAATTCAAAAGATAGTAGAACAAATTAAAAG
The DNA here is from genome assembly GCA_030737875.1 of Allium sativum. Lineage (NCBI taxonomy): Eukaryota > Viridiplantae > Streptophyta > Magnoliopsida > Asparagales > Amaryllidaceae > Allium > Allium sativum. The sequence continues at coordinate 112,435,178 of CM060920.1, read as the reverse complement.
CACCCCCTTTAACAATCCTGGCTTAGTCAAGTAAACAAAGGGTCGGCCCACTTTCTTTTATTTGTGCAATTCTCCTTTTACTTGATAATGGCGGCTCCCAAAAACATCGTGACTAGGGTTTCTGAAAAATTGAAATTTCTTGGATTGCGAATCTGAAAAATACCGAGCTTTGATTTGCTGCTTGTTTCTGCGACGTGCTCTTTCTCTCGATCAATCAAGTAAGCAATTCTGATTTTTGCAATTAGGGTTTCGGTTTTTCTGTGAATATTTCGATGATTTCTGTCGATGATGTATGGTGTGTTTATATAGGGTTTACCAACCCGAAAAATTCTCTGATTTCAATTAACTGGCTTGACTGATTTTTCGGGTTTCCCCTTTTGACAAACTCTTGATAAAAACGGCTTTAATTTATCTACGTGAATTTCTTGATTGAAAGTTTGTGGCCCCTTTTTGATTGCTCTCGATTAGAGCCGTGAATTTGTGATTGAATTGTGATAAAGACTTGCCGAATATATATTGAAAAATCCATTTGCAATTCTTGCCATTTTTGGTTCCTGGAATTGTTTCTGAAAGCACCTTGATTGAAAACTGAACTTGATTTGCACACGTATTCTCTTGCCTTATATGAATGAATGGATTTGTACACAGATTGAATTCTTGCCATAAAAATTTTACTGCGATTTTCTGGAAATTGTTCTTGCCAAAATCATTTTTGCTGAGTTGTTATTCTTGCCAAAAACAGTTTGCCAATTTCTGGAACATAAGTTCTTGGCCCCCACGTGAATTGATACTTGCCTTAATTTCCATGATTTGTCTCCTGATATGTAGCTTGATATAAAACACTGAATTCATTTGCCATTTAATTTAATGCTTAAAACTGGAAATATTTAACCAAAGATTTTCGTGTCTAAAATTAATACTGCAAATTCTTTGATTAAAAATGGAAAGCATCCCTGATCCCTTGTTGATCCACACAGATCCAATTTTTTGCATGCTTTGATATAAACTGATGCACCTGTGCACTGCAATCTCATGTGTACTTAACAATGCTGAATCTTTTATACTAGAACATATCTTTTGTCTAGAGCTGTTGGCATGCTTGTGTTCATACTGCTATTACTCCGCAATCATGGTCATGCTGCTATGTGAATTTTCACACATATGCTAACCTGTGTATGAGCTAAAAAAGTTGTTGCTGCACCTATGTATCTTGACTTAGCTGAAGCTGTTTTTGACTTTTGCTTGTCCATTTTCATGCCAGTGTTTCATAATACATGTGCCATAACTTGTACTTAATCACATGGGAAAAACTGAGTTCACTGATCATTGTAATTAGCTTGAGCTTCTTGAGTTGCTGAATCCATTTGCACCCTTACTTGATGTGTTGCTTTAAAAAAGAATCTGACATGTCCATCAATGTTTTGTATGTCTGCACTGTTCTGATCATGCTGAACTCATTCATATATGTTGAACACTGAATGTGTGCTTAGATCATATTACATGTTTGTCGTTCCATTCATGTCTGTCTAAGCTTGACTTTGTTCTTGCACATGTGTACTTCTCCATACATATCACTTCTCTGTTTGCACTATGCATGCTTGAGCTTGCCGAACCATTTGAGTTGCACATGTACACTCCACTTTACTGCTGTATATAACCATGATCTGCATTGTACTTGAGATGATGTGTCCCACCATGCTGTTGTGCTAAGTTTGACGCTTCACTATGTTGTGATATTGCTCCAGTGTGTGTTGTTGCTCGACCAAATTTGCTTCACTTGAAACCTTGTTGTGTGCTTGCATGTATTCTGTCTTGCCATGTTGAACAAAAACTCCATGCCAGTTGTATTAGACCATGCTTGTCCAACTGTATTTGCTGAAACTTTGTCTGCCTCTTTTTGGTTGAACTCACGGTTGTTTGTATTGTGTGTGCCACTTTGGCTTGCATTGTTCCTCTATTGATTTTTGACTTGTGACCCTGACACAACAAAAAAAAAAACAGCAGTCAAACTGTACTGAGTTGAGGCTGGTCAGAATCAGCTGGTTCTGATCAGCAAACCAGTATGGTTGTGGCGTGGCTGTGCAAGTCTGAAATATGATGAGAAAAACACACAGAAAGCTGAGACAAATAGAGAATCAATCAAACAGTAAAAATTTATTTGTCTAGTGTTTATTTTAGTTCCAGCGAACTGTGTGTATCTTCTTTTGTGACAGGTTTCAGGATGATGCACTAGGAGCTTGGGACAGTTAGAGTGAGCACAACAAGATTAATCCAGCAAGAAGAGATGTACATGTAGTGTAGACATTTGAACTGAATTTATTTGTAATTGTGAATTTGAAACAAAAGAGAATGTAATAAGTGAGAGTATGTAATTGTTTTGTGGAATAAAAATATATTATTGGAAGACAAAAACTTGTGTAAATTTCCTGTATGTTGTGTAAGGCATCATCAACCAATAATACTAATTATTTCACCATCAAACACATCAGTAAAAATCTATTTGTTATCATCAAACAAAAAATCATATATTCAACAAACTCCCCGTTTTGATGATGACAAACAGACTTAAGATTTTTGAAGATAACAAGATGTGTTTGAGCAGAACTCCCCCTATATTTGTGCTCCCCCTACCAATTGTAAAACAGACACAAAAAAAATAGAAAAAATAGAAAATAATTAAACACTTAGTATTAATGGAAAAATAAAATCTATAGATGTCTGTAAACAATACAACAAAATCTTAACTTCTTCTCCACCTTTGTAATCATCAAAAGATGAACAGTTCTGAACATTTGCAAAATATATGGACCGTAGTTAGAAATCAAGTTGTTTTGACAGAATCAGAGCTGTAAACCCCAAGCAATCGGATAAGAAATCATAATAATTCATAAATTAGGAATACATTTTACACAAGCAGAGGATGGAATGAGGAGTTATTTAATATATATCAGAGAGGATTTTAACAGATCTAAAAAAATATACATCAAGAGCACACTTAACCACTCATAACCAGAGCTTGGATTTTTAAATGGGATTAGTTGCAGCATGAAAATAAGTAAACTCATAACCGTTCATGACCAGAGCTTGGATTTTTAAATGAGGTCAGAGAACTACTTATTATATATATATTTTTTTTTTATTTAAAATCCCCTTAATATATATAAAACAATGATGGATGGTAGAAGGGTGATAGTGGCAGAGATGGTTTGTGAAAAAAAAATCCTAAAATACTCATATTATAAGATATATTCAATCATATCAGAGTTGCAGACAAACTTTCATCCATCTCATATTCTGAAATCTTGTACAGTCACAATTTTATAAGAAAAATGTCCAAAGAAAATGTTCTTTTCTTGATGTTTTGAGGACTGGATTATTTGTTAAGAGATGGTATTGATAACAGAACATCTTAAGAGAAAATTTACCCAAAAATGCAAAGAGATTAATTTATTTCTATAATTCCCAAATCCAATCGTAATCTGCAAAACCTATCTTCTGGAAGAGGTTTTGTGAAAATATCAGCAAGCTGAGATTCTGTTGGAATAAATTCAATACAAATGTCCTCATTAGCAATGTGATCTCTAAGAAAGTGGTGTCTCACATCAATGTGTTTTGTGCGTGAATGATGTACAGGATTACTTGATAAATCAATTGCACTCTTACTGTCACACTTTAAAGGAGCTCGTTTATAGTAAAGCCCAAAATCAGATAAAGTCTGCATCATCCATAAAATCTGTGCACAACAGCTTCCTAAAGCAATATATTCAGCCTCAGTGGTGGATAAAGCAACACAATTTTGTTTACGACTTGACCATGAAACAAGTGAATGACCTAGCATGAAACAAGTTCCACTAGTACTCTTCCTATCAGTGAGTGACCCAGCATAATCAGCATCGGTAAACCCAACTAAATTAAAGTTGTCACAGGATGGATACCATAAACCAAGATTTGGTGTGTGTATCAGATATCTAGGAATTCGTTTTGTGGCCTTTAAATGAGATTCTTTTGGATTAGATTGAAAGCGAGCACACAAACAAACAGAAAACATAATATCGGGTCTAGAAGCAGAAAGATAAAGAAGTGAACCGATAATACCGCGATATTTTTTCTGATCAACAGCAACACCTTTTTCATCTTTGTCAAGCTTGGTTGTTGGACTCATTGGTGTTTTCATTGGTTTTGCATCTTCCACTCCAAATTTCTTCAGTAACTCCATTACATACTTTGTTTGAGAGATAAAAATGCCTTTGCTGCTATGTTTGATTTGAAAGCCAAGAAAATACTTCAGTTCTCCCACCAAGCTCATCTCAAATTTGTCCTGCATAACTTTTTCAATTTTTTCACACAAGACATCATTAGTAGCACCGTAAATGATATCATCAACATAGATTTGAACAATCAAAAAATCATCACCGTCATGTAATAGAAACAGAGTTGTGTCAGCACACCCCTTTTTAAAACCGTTTTCCAAAAGATAAGTACAGAGACAGTCATACCAAGCTCGAGGAGCTTGTTTAAGACCATATAATGCTTTTTCTAGTTTATACACATGATTTGGAAAATCGTGACTTTCAAAACCAGGGGGTTGTTCAACATAAACCTCTTCTTTTAGTTCTCCATTCAGAAAAGCACTCTTCACATCCATTTGTTTCAGTTTAAAACCTTTAAAACATGCAAAGCTTAACAAGATTCTAATTGCTTCTAATCTAGCAACTGGGGCGAACGTCTCATCAAAATCAATGCCTTCAATCTGATCGTATCCCTTAGCAACCAACCTAGCTTTGTTTCTAATTACATTTCCAGGCTCGTCAAGCTTATTTTTAAACACCCATTTTGTTCCAACTACTGGATAGTCTTTTGGCCTAGGCACCAAAGTCCAAACTCTGTTTTTCTCAAACTGATTGAGTTCTTCTTGCAGAGCTAACAACCAAAATTCATCATTAAGAGCAATATCATAAGAACCTGGTTCTATTTCAGATATAAAAGCATTATGAATACAAAAAGTACAAACATCCTTATTGAGAGAGGAACGTGTACGAACACCAGCTGTTGGACTTCCAATTACCAAATCTGGAGGATGATTGGGCTTGAACTTTAGTCTTTCAACATTTGTTTCTGCTTCAGCGGCTTCTTCGTTGTTTTCTTCTGCATCGTTGTTTTCTTGTTCAACTTCTTGTACACCACCATCATCTTTATCTTCTTCAGAGACCATATCCACATCTGTTTCATTGAACTTTACATTGACGGTTTCCACAATTGTTCTTGATTGTTTATTGAAGATTCTGTAAGCTTTGCTTCTTGAGGAATAACCCATGAAAATCCCATCAATCGTTTTTGACTCAAATTTCCCAAGCTGTTCTCCTGTGTTCAAAATATAACAAGGACATCCAAACACTCTAAAGTACGAGATGTCAGGCTTTTTGTCAGACCAAAGTTCATATGACGTTTTATTAAGTATTGGTCTAATCATAACTCTGTTCATTACATAGCATGAAGTATTTACTGCCTCAGCCCAGAAGATTTGAGGCAAATTATATTCACATAACATTGATCTAGCCATTTCTTGTAATGTACGATTTTTCCTTTCAACCACCCCATTTTGTTGAGGTGTTCGAGGAGCGGAAAACTCATGTTTAAAACCATTTTCTTCACAAAGTTTTTCAAAGTCTAGATTTTCAAATTCACCTCCATGATCACTTCTCAGAGTTTTAATTGAAAACCCTTTTTCATTTTGAACAAGTTTTGAAAATTTTGAAAAATAATCAAAAGCTTCAGACTTTTTGGCTAGAAAGTAAACCCATGTAAATCTAGAGTAATCATCAACCAATACATAACAATAATGTTTACCATTTAAACTAGCCATGTCAGTAGGTCCAAACAAATCCATATGAATCAATTCAAGCACGCGTGACGTACTAACAACATTTTTTGGACGAAAAGATGAGCGACTAAGTTTTCCCATAGTACAGGCTTTACACACTTTGTTATTTTTGAATTTCTGATTAGGCAAACCTCTGACAAGTTCGTTTGTTTTCAGTCTTTCAAGCATACCCATACTTGCATGTGCCAGCCTTCTGTGCCATAGAGTTGCCTCCTCTCCCGTTGCTATCAAGCACCTAGAAACAGTCACATCATCGAAAGAGAGTGTGTAGACATTTCCTTTTCTTTTCCCTGTAAAAACAACCTTTCCAGAGGATTTTTCTATGATTTTGCAAACATTACTATCAAACACAACATTCATTCCTTTATCACAGAGTTGACTGATAGAGATAAGATTGTGAAATAGACTATCAACATATAAAACATCGGTTAAGGCAAAACTACTGTTACCTACTTTTCCTTTACCAATAATTTTACATTTGCTGTTGTCACCTAGAGTCACATTCCCACCTTTATGTTTTTCAAGGCTAAGGAACAGTCTTTTGTCTCCTGTCATATGTCTGGAGCAACCTGAATCCAAATACCATTTCTGTTGCTCCTTAGCCCGCCAACATACCTACACAAACAGAGAAGAGGATGACCCAGAGAATCTTCTAGGTCCAATCATATCAGTAGTAGAAAGATGATAGTCATAAGACTCTTTTGGAGCCCAGATTTGATTTTTCCCTTTATTTGTGTTCCAATCATTACAATAATTGTGTGCCAAGTGTTTGGGAACCCAAACCTTTTTGAACTTTTGAATTTTACTACCATTCTTGCAGTTTTCATGATTGTGACCAATTACTCCACATTTTACACATTTGGGAAATATACCTCTACCTTTAGCACTGTCAATCCTAGTTACTTTTTCTTGAGTCTTTCCATACCCAAGTCCTTTTCTATTATTTGCAAATAGTTGGTTTCCAAGCAACATTTTAAAAGACGTTTGACCAATTGAGAATTTATTCAAAGCAACTTCAAGATCTTGAACTCTTGTTCTTAACATTGTGTTTTCATTTATCAAAGAAGTGCATCGTTCAACATAATTCTTTCTTTTGGTGTCATCATTCTTTTTAAGAGTCGAATTTTCTTTTTCAAGATTCTCAATGGTGCACTTGAGTGTTAAAAGTTCTAGATTCACATCCTTACAAATTTCACAATCTAGATTATTGATTTTTGAAGCATTTTTAATCTCAGATTCCAACTTCTTATTATTGTGAACAAGGTTGATGTTTTTTGCTTTCAGTTTCTCTGCGTCTGATTCTAATGTGTCAATAATTTCAGAAAGATGTTTACACATTAAAACTAGATCGTCATAACTGTATACCTCAGTGGTTTCCTCGTCGGTATCTTCTAGGTCTGATTTTGCCATGAAGCACAAATTGCTTTCTTCCTCACTGCTGTCTGAATCTTCTTCTCCTTCCTCGTCATCCCAAGTTATGGCAAAAGCTTTCTTTTTCTTCTTGTTTCTTTGGAGAAGTGGACAATTTGGTTTTATGTGCCCAGGCTTTTGACAGTTGTAGCAGAGTGGTTCGTCTTCTGAATTGTTGGTCTTTGGTTTATTTCTCCGAGGTTTGAATTTTCTCCACTTCGTGAGTTGTCTGACTGCCATGGCAAGCTGTTCAATAGGATCTTCACTATCGCTGGTGACAGTGTTGGACAAGGCTATTGACTTCTTTTTCAGATCTGAGTTGTTGCGATCTTCTCTTGCTTTTAGCTCCATTTCATATGTCATTAGATTCCCGATAAGCTCTTCCATGCTCAGCTTGCTCAGATCTTTAGATTCTTGAATGGCCGTGACTTTTGCTTCAAAGTTCATGGGCAGAACACGCAGAATCTTCCTCACGAGCTCCACTTCTGTATAGACCTTTCCAAGGGCTCTAGCATTGTAGACTAGTACGGAGAAGCGACCATACATGTCCTTGATGCTCTCGTCCTTCTGCATGTTGAAGTTTTCATATTCATTACTGAACATGGCAAGACGGGATTCTTTAACCTGAGAAGTTCCTTCGTGTGTGACTTCCAGAGTATGCCAAATTTCCTGGGCTGTATTACAATGAGAAATTCTGTTATATTCTGTTTTATCAAGAGCACAAATCAGAGCATTCATAGCTTTAGAATCTATAGAGTATAGTTTCTTATCATTTGCATCCCACCTAATTTTTGGTTTAGGTGTTACAATTCCATTAACAGTTTCAGTAGGAGGTTTATATCCAGTTTCAATGATATCCCAGACATCATAATCAACAGACACAAGATAGATTTTCATCCTAGCTTTCCAATACGCATAATCACCACCATTGAACATGGGTGGTCTAGCAATAGATTGACCTTCAGAAAAAGCATTGTTCATTGAAGTCATGATTCTAGGGTTACACACTGGCTCTGATACCAATTGTAGGATCGATAATATCCCTAGAGGGGGGGTGAATAGGGTTTTAACAATAAATTAAAATAAATTCTGAGATAAAAAAAAATGCAGAAAGAAGAATCACACGCAAAGATACCCAGCTTCGGCAAACTGTGCCTACTGCTGCCTTTCTAAGATTTCTACTAGGAAATACAAACAGATCTCGCTTACAATCCTATGTAAACTTGCAACTCCTGCTTCTGTCTGACCCTAAGCTTAAAATCCTAGACTGGTCAATGAACTCTAGACCAGATTTTCCCAGACTACTATTCAGTAATCTGTATCCTAGTTTTACAGGAAACTAGAAAACCAGAAATTTCCTTTTAAAAAAAAAAAACTAAAAACAATTACAAAGGAAATTCAAAAGATAGTAGAACAAATTAAAAGCACCCCCTTTAACAATCCTGGCTTAGTCAAGTAAACAAAGGGTCGGCCCACTTTCTTTTATTTGTGCAATTCTCCTTTTACTTGATAATGGCGGCTCCCAAAAACATCGTGACTAGGGTTTCTGAAAAATTGAAATTTCTTGGATTGCGAATCTGAAAAATACCGAGCTTTGATTTGCTGCTTGTTTCTGCGACGTGCTCTTTCTTTCTCTCGATCAATCAAGTAAGCAATTCAGATTTTTGCAATTAGGGTTTCGGTTTTTCTGTGAATATTTCGATGATTTCTGTCGATGATGTATGGTGTGTTTATATAGGGTTTACCAACCCGAAAAATTCTCTGATTTCAATTAACTGGCTTGACTGATTTTTCGGGTTTCCCCTTTTGACAAACTCTTGATAAAAACGGCTTTAATTTATCTGCGTGAATTTCTTGATTGAAAGTTTGTGGCCCCTTTTTGATTGCTCTCGATTAGAGCCGTGAATTTGTGATTGAATTGTGATAAAGACTTGCCGAATATATATTGAAAAATCCATTTGCAATTCTTGCCATTTTTGGTTCCTGGAATTGTTTCTGAAAGCACCTTGATTGAAAACTGAACTTGATTTGCACACGTATTCTCTTGCCTTATATGAATGAATGGATTTGTACACAGATTGAATTCTTGCCATAAAAATTTTACTGCGATTTTCTGGAAATTGTTCTTGCCAAAATCATTTTTGCTGAGTTGTTATTCTTGCCAAAAACAGTTTGCCAATTTCTGGAACATAAGTTCTTGGCCCCCACGTGAATTGATACTTGCCTTAATTTCCATGATTTGTCTCCTGATATGTAGCTTGATATAAAACACTGAATTCATTTGCCATTTAATTTAATGCTTAAAACTGGAAATATTTAACCAAAGATTTTCGTGTCTAAAATTTATACTGCAAATTCTTTGATTAAAAATGGAAAGCATCCCTGATCCCTTGTTGATCCACACAGATCCAATTTTTTGCATGCTTTGATATAAACTGATGCACCTCTGCACTGCAATCTCATGTGTACTTAACAATGCTGAATCTTTTATACTAGAACATATCTTTTGTCTAGAGCTGTTGGCATGCTTGTGTTCATACTGCTATTACTCCGCAATCATGGTCATGCTGCTATGTGAATTTTCACACATATGCTAACCTGTGTATGAGCTAAAAAAGTTGTTGCTGCACCTATGTATTTTGACTTAGCTGAAGCTGTTTTTGACTTTTGCTTGTCCATTTTCATGCAAGTGTTTCATAATACATGTGCCATAACTTGTACTTAATCACATGGGAAAAACTGAGTTCACTGATCATTGTAATTAGCTTGAGCTTCTTGAGTTGCTGAATCCATTTGCACCCTTACTTGATGTGTTGCTTTAAAAAAGAATCTGCCATGTCCATCAATGTTTTGTATGTCTGCACTGTTCTGATCATGCTGAACTCATTCATATATGTTGAACACTGAATGTGTGCTTAGATCATATTACCTGTTTGTCGTTCCATTCATGTCTGTCTAAGCTTGACTTTGTTCTTGCACATGTGTACTTCTCCATACATATCACTTCTCTGTTTGCACTATGCATGCTTGAGCTTGCCGAACCATTTGAGTTGCACATGTACACTCCACTTTACTGCTGTATATAACCATGATCTGCATTGTACTTGAGATGATGTGTCCCACCATGCTGCTGTGCTAAGTTTGACGCTTCACTATGTTGTGATATTGCTCCAGTGTGTGTTGTTGCTCGACCAAATTTGCTTCACTTGAAACCTTGTTGTGTGCTTGCATGTATTCTGTCTTGCCATGTTGAACAAAAACTCCATGCCAGTTGTATTAGACCATGCTTGTCCAACTGTATTTGCTGAAACTTTGTCTGCCTCTTTTTGGTTGAACTCACGGTTGTTTGTATTGTGTGTGCCACTTTGGCTTGCATTGTTCCTCTATTGATTTTTGACTTGTGACCCTGACACAAAAAAAAAAAGAAAAACAGCAGTCAAACTGTACTGAGTTGAGGCTGGTCAGAATCAGCTGGTTCTGATCAGCAAACCAGTATGGTTGTGGCGTGGCTGTGCAAGTCTGAAATATGATGAGAAAAACACACAGAAAGCTGAGACAAATAGAGAATCAATCAAACAGTAAAAATTTATTTGTCTAGTGTTTATTTTAGTTCCAGCGAACTGTGTGTATCTTCTTTTGTGACAGGTTTCAGGATGATGCACTAGGAGCTTGGGACAGTTAGAGTGAGCACAACAAGATTAATCCAGCAAGAAGAGATGTACATGTAGTGTAGACATTTGAACTGAATTTATTTGTAATTGTGAATTTGAAACAAAAGAGAATGTAATAAGTGAGAGTATGTAATTGTTTTGTGGAATAAAAATATATTATTGGAAGACAAAAACTTGTGTAAATTTCCTGTATGTTGTGTAAGGCATCATCAACCAATAATACTAATTATTTCACCATCAAACACATCAGTAAAAATCTATTTGTTATCATTAAACAAAAAATCATATATTCAACAGTTACAAGATGTTCTTGTTGAACTCTAGTGTATCGCTTCTAGAGTACACTTATCGGAAGGTGGTTCCATAGCTTATCATAGTTGGAAATCAATTATCCAATAAGAGCCCGTGGTATTGATTGTATATTATATATGTAGAACGTGAGATGAAATCGTTCTACTAGATCGATATTACTTGTGTTAGACACTATTATAACATCAGAACAATATTGTTTTACAAATGTTTTGGGTTATCGTAAGGTAAAAACCATCCGTGTTTATGTGTGGATTGGTCTTACGATTATTCCTTCCTTTAAAAGGATTTTTAAAGTTAAATAAATGGTTGGAGTTTACTCATACCAGTCCCATGACTGACCCAGAGTTTATTTTGTTTTCTTTTCCCAAAACTCTTGGGTGCTCAAATTTGTACGAGCAGTCAAGTAGTCGGGATTTACAGATGCACTAGAAGGAGCTGGAGAAGGAGGCTTCAGCAGCGCTTTTATAGCTTTTTTTATTTTCGTTGTGATGTAAGTGTTATACTCTAATAATGATATTGTATACAGATACTGTTTTATTTCAAAGTTATGTTATGAAATATATTTATTCGTTCCGCTATGAGATTTGTGTTTAGTCTGATGTTGTATGTTCTTCTTCTTCTTTTTCTTCTATTCTAAGTTTCTATCTTATCTATTCTCACCCTCTAATTTCTTTCATGGACTATCCGGTATTTCCGATGCTTGGATAGTCGACATTGAGTTTATGTCGGTTACTCAGGATCGCGAAAACCACGGGTCGTTACAGTTGTACTCGCAGAGGTTGGATCTGCGCGTAACTACTGGGTGCGTGGGCCTTGACTGCAGATGTTGCTATGCATTCAAAATGCTGTTATGTGATGACACCCGGGTAGTTCGGTGGTTGCCTCACGAGGAGGTAGATGGGTCAGGGCCAACAAGGATAGTAGACCATCAGATACTCGTCACCGGCAGCCAGCGGGATGCGGAAAGACTAGAGCTAACCCCAAGATATCATTTCAACTTTCACTATCGTGGTATGGGGTTGAGGGGAGACGCCACATGAATGTTTAGATTGGTTGTTATCAGGGGTGGTCGCTTAGCTCTTATAGTCTTTACTAGTTGAGGGAGGGACCGAGGTGGGGCCATAGCCACCATGAAAAAAAGACCCTAGGATTATCTGTACATAGAGATTCATAAAGAAGGGCCTGTACAGGTATGGAGAAGCTCCCGACCGAGTTCCATGTTTCTTGTTTATCCCTGCCACGGTACTCGGTGCACATTAGAGGACGTGCGAATGAGGCATCGAGCTACAATTACAGTACATACGTGGGATAGTCTAGATACACACATATCTTCTTTGGTGGTGTACCATAGACTAGAGGGCATTATTCCGATATGGAATCTGATTCGATCGATGGTGGCAGTCCATATGATTACGTAGCATAGTAATGATAGATATATGCGGAACGTAACATTATTATATAGAGATCTGTACGTCACTCCGGCGTAGGATGAGGGACTGTGTTCATTACAGTGGAGACTGTGCGAGTGGGGTACTATGGGATGTATCTCAATATTGAGAGACAACTACATATATTGTATTAGGTGAATCCATAGGAAATAAAATGGGTACGATGCGCGTATAGGCCTTGAGTGCGATTAACCCAAGTAACCTAATAATCAAGAAAATGTAATGGATTGGTATTAGTAGGGATCATTCTACTTCCGATATACTAGTATCTACGCGGTGTAGAGAAATGTATTCAAGAAGCGCAATATATTTTTTCCAAGCTTATCTTGTTCAGTTCACACTTGCCCTTACTATTGTTGTCTTGTTCTTCCAGTTTTTATACACCTGCCACAATACTTTTATTTATTTATATTTAAAAGTAACTGGGCTCGCCAGACTTTATGTTTAACCCTTTTTGTTTCCTCTTCTCTCTCTTCAGTTTCCCCTCAGGTTCTCAGGGTGGAAGTGCTTAGAGTTGATTTGGATTCTTTCAGCTTAGCTTGGGTTTTGGATATGGATGTTCAACTTTGACTTATTGTCAACCCTCTCATGGCTTTGCTTGGGAAATATGGTTTATGTTTTTGTACTCTGATATTTTTGGCAAGACAAATTATTAAGCATGTAACTTGTTATTTAAAACCTATGATGTAAACTCGGTATTTGGGACCATGATGTTATGATGTAAATAAAGTTTTAAATTCCGCTGCTATTTTACATGTCTGTCTTGTGATATTATGTTCTTGTTTACCTATAACGCTTCACGAAAGTTAATGCATTCCCCGAATGAGTGTTATTAACGGACGTGGGGTGTCGCATTTGGTATCAGAGTATATGGGTATAAGATCAGATAAAATATTTTTGAAAATGGTTTCCAAAAAGGTCTCAAAAACAAAGTATTTTAAAATAAAAAGTCTGTTTTTGAAAAGCATATTTCCCAAAGCCATAAATTTCTTCTCGATTATCCGCTTGATTTCTTTTCCTTTTTGATCGGGGAATCGTTTCCTCTCGAAAGGTATCCCTATTTTGGCATTGTTCCATAGGCATGTTAAAACTATGGTACATGTCGAAGGGCAAAGAAGTTCTTAACCTCCATCTTTAGCCGTAGTGGTTTCACCTACGTCTTATTTTCTCTCAAGCCTCGTAAGGATTTCCGTGCGATGAAGGCAGCTTTCAAGATACTTGTTAGCATGTTGTACAAGGACGGTAAAAGGGAGAATAAGGGAGTTGGGGCTAAGGAGCACAACCCAAAGAAGAAAAGAGGAAATTCCATAATTTCGGAATGGTGGGTCATCTGGAGATGTATTGCAGAAAGAGAAAAGGCGTTTTTACTACTTTGGTAAGGAAGGACACCTCATTAAGGAGTACCCGAAGAGACAAAGACAAGGCCAGAGGGAAGGAACTTCTAGGGGGCAAGCTATCATTCTCATAGCTAGTGGACAGGATAGGGGTAGGAAAGTTTCCATCGAAGGATCGATTTCTATTTCTGATCATCCTATTAGGATTATTTTCCTGGCGCTTCACATTCTTTTACATCTGATCCTTAAGTTGAGTCTCTACACCTAGATATTAGTGTGGTGTTGGATCCCGTTATTGCCTCAAAGCCTAGTGGATGTACAACTCATTTATCAATGATTTTTTGGGGTTTGAGAATCTCTGTGTTATGTATCGAGTTTGATTGTGACACATATGTTCTTGATTTCATAAGATACGGTTTGATTCTAGGATGGATGGGTTAACCATATATGGAGCCATTCTAAATTGTGAGATGAGGGTCGTTAGACTTCTAACTTGCCGCAGAAAGACTCTCGAGATTTCTTATGACCCCAAAAGGGTGTGTCATGATTAGTCTTCTAGAACCTCTTGATATATCTTTCGATGATTCGCGACATGTGACTCCTAAAAGAAAAGAGGGAACTTGATAAGCAACTAGGGGAGCTACTTGAGAAGAGGTTAGATAGGTGAATTATATTGGGATGGGAAACCTATTGAATAGAGTCCTTGAGGAAGCCCATCATTCTAAAGATGACTATTCATCCAAAGAGGCGATAAAAAGTATAGAGTTCGAGATAATGGAGCAAAACTTGCGAGAGGAAGTGAAAGTAGAGAAGGAAGCAATGATTGGATGAGTTCCAACTTGCATACTTGGATCAGAGGTTAAGAAATTGTGCAACAAAGAAGCGAAGCTAGTAAGAGTGCAATGGGCAAAGGGTCGCAAGAACACTACTTGGGAGGCTGAAGACAATATTTGCGCTTCATATCCTTTCCTTTTCGAGAATATGTTCTTAACTTGTTTTTCCAAGCTTCGAATTAATACTTGTATCTACCGTTTGAAAATCTCCTATCGATCGAGTCTTTAGGTAGAAAACTAATTAATGAAAACATGTGTTTGAGACATGTTATGTTTGTTGGATGCAAGTGTTTGCTAATGATTGCTCGTGGATGCATATACACACATAATAAGCACTAGATCGGCTCAATCACTTACATATTGCATATTGATGTGTGTACATTTTAATTTTTTATGGATAATTGTTACATTGATGCTGCATTTGGATGAATGATTGTGCACACGTGTAGAACTTACATGTATTAGGATGATTTGCATAAATTTTGGTTACATGGCACATATATACATTGCATTAAGGAGGTCAACTGAATCAGTAGACCACCTAATCTTTTGCATTAGTTTACGGACATATACACACACTATTGCATATGTTCATACAAGTAGTAGAAATTCCATAAGGACAATGGATGCTTGTGATTGCTAGATGGATGTATGATTGTTGGATGTTAGGATATACGTTCTTCTTAATTTATAGACTTCGAGGATGAAAGCCTTTGAGTAGGAGAGAATGTAACACCCCAGAATTTTAATGATACTAAAGATGATGTATTAAAGAATAATTAATGTGGAATACACTATTAACGATGAATTTAGGAAAACTCAATTAAATAATCAAAATTAAGTAAAAGGGACTATGCCATTGCGTCCATCTCAACATTCTGGTCAAAAAAGACACCTGGTTTGCGTAAATCGGACATTGTATGAAGAAGTTATTAAGGTTTGAATTTTGTATATGCATAGGAAGAATATATGTATATGTAATAGGTTCAGAAATTCCAAAATGGGTCCAGAAATTCGAAATTCAGTTCAAAATTCAAAATCTGGGAAGGCGGCAGATTTCCCGCCTAGGTGGGTCTACCCACTCAAAGGGGGGTCGACCAACCCGTGAACAAATTTGGGCGAAATACTTTGTTTTGTATCTGCACACCTTTATGAGCAAGATTCATTGATCCTTAGGCTATGTAAAGGACCCTAGACCTAGGTTTTATTCATCTAAAAACAATGGCGACGACGAAGTTCTGCTGCAGCGAATATTGAATGGCCTAATCTACTCCAAATATAATTCAGCAAACATTATACAATTTCAACAATTGCTACAACGATGGCTATAATAAATTCAACGTGTTCTTCGCAGTAATTTGGATTCGTTTCCTCAGATCTATTCACTGTGAGTTCATGTTGCTTTTAGATCTAAACATTTAAATAGTAATCGTGACATGTATGTGAAAATTGGTTCTTGAATCAGTGCCTAATCTGTTCTATTATGACATAACTATCAGATCTGCTTTTATATGTTCATACCGCCACCATGTGAAATCTTGTCATAATATGCCTATTCAGTTTATGCCTATTTCTATCTGTTTATTGTTGACTCGTTATTATGCCTATTCTGATTCTATTCTCTCCTTCTTTTCCTTTTTATTTTTATATAGCCAGGCTACCTTCGAGCCTAGGCCTAATGCTGAAAAATGCGAACATGCAAAATTGGGAATAATGGGGAAAGACAAAATTTGGGGCATAATTCATATTGGAAATTATGGATCTAAATTTGGGCATAAACTTGGAAATATACGAATATGGGTTTAGGGGCATATTTCTTGTTGGATAATATGAATTTAGGCACGCATTGGATTAAATGTGAATATGGAATTAGGTATGAAATGGGACATGTCTAAATATTGATTTGGGACATAAATTAGAACATATGTGAATACGAATTTTAGGCATAAATTAGAAAGTATGCGAATGTTGATTTGGGTATAACTTGTATCAAAATGGTTGAATATGGACTTATGTCATAAATGGGAAAAATATGTGGATTTGGGTTTGTGCAATATATACATATACATATATATATATATATATATATATATATATGCCTTAATTTATGACAAGGGAAAAAAAGCATATGGTGCATAATTAAAAGGTGAATTAAAAAGGGAACATAAAAGTCAACAATTTGAATAGTGAATTGGGCATATAAATAAATATGGGGAAAAAGAGAAATAATCACCTATAATCACATAGGTAGATTTGGATAAAAATGGAATGCCTAGTAATTACAATTAGGAATTGTAGTTGCACTTATGACACGAGGTTAGGTTGCATTAGTGGTGGAAGTCCGCCCGGACCCAACCGGCATATCGAACAGCTACTAATGTTGAACCTAATGTGATAGGTCTAAGTGCGTAAATACGAATTGGGTGAAGACACGAGGTTAGACCCAACTGTGGAATAAGACTGCCCGGACCCAACCGGCATATCCAGCATCCACACGTTGTAGGCCTAATGTGGAAGGTCTAGCCCATTATAACCATAATTGGACATGGTAACGAAGTGGACTACTTAACCTAATTTAATCTGTAAGGATTGTATGATTATGAACTTAAGTTAGGGTTAAGTAAAATTGGATGGGTACTGGGTGGGTTAAGTAAATTAGAGGGGGTGGGCAATATTTACATATAGACCCATAAACTTAACCCGATAAGGTTATGTTAAGACACCTAGTGGTATACATAACTGGTTGGAGCAATAAAGTTATGTAATTAAAAGACATCGCTTAGGGTAAGCATAACTTGTATGGAAATGAGGCAACATGTGTAATATGATAAGAGGTACTTAATTATAAATTAAGTAATCTAGAAATCTGGAACCTGCTGATGTAAATAACATGTTTAGGCTTGTCCTAGGGACCAGAGGAAATTATAACATAGGTTATAATAAATAGGTTGAGAAACTTATTAATGGGCCTTAGTTAATAGAAGTTAATAAGTAAACAACGATAAGTTGTGATAACAATGAAAAATGCAATTATGATTAAATGGGAAAGAATGAGGAAAACTTATAAAATAAGTTGTATTTAATCATAAATAATGATTGACATGTTAAAAAGGAAACATGTAAAATGACACATACTTAATTTCACATTAAGTAAAAACATGTTATTGTGATGATGTAACCAAGCAGGAGAAACTTGGTTATTTGAATAAGAATTCAATATGAA
This sequence comes from Allium sativum, assembly GCA_030737875.1. Taxonomy (NCBI): domain Eukaryota; kingdom Viridiplantae; phylum Streptophyta; class Magnoliopsida; order Asparagales; family Amaryllidaceae; genus Allium; species Allium sativum. The sequence goes on along the minus strand of CM060920.1, from coordinate 112,417,066 downwards.
TGGGAATAACCAAGTTAAATGGAAACCGGTGAGGTAAGGCAAGCGCATAAAGAATGTTTAGACATAGGGTCTAACAACATATTAAAGAAAGGCGTTTGGACCAGTCCGTACTTTTGAGGGTGAATAACCCAACGGGGTAGATCATCGAGGTGTTATAAGACAAAAGGGGAGCGCACATTCATCTGATTGTTAGGATGGCTCCAAAGGACTGGAAGGGGAAGCACGTGGCTTCCTGAGGTATGTAAGGTGCTCCTAGTAGTTCCTCTGTGCGGTGACAGATGTCTTAGGCTATATTCGTAGAGGTTGGGTCTGCGCGTTACTACTAGGTAGGTGGGCCTTGACTGGAGATGTAGCTACGCAGTGAGAATTCAACTATATGGTGACACCCGGGTAGTTCGTCAGTTGCCTCACGAGGAAGCAGATGGGTCAGGAGCAACAAGGATAGTAGAATGTCGGATACTCGTCACCGGCAGCCAGCGGGATGCGGAAAGACTAGAGCTAACCCCAATATATCATTTCACCATTCACTATCGAGGTACATGGTTGAGAGGAGACGCCACATGGATGTTTAGATTGGTTATTATTAAGGGAGGTCGCTTAGCACTTGTAGTTTTATGAGTTGAGGGAGGGGCTGAGGTGGGGCCATAGCCACCATGATAAACATACCCTAGGATTATCTGTACATAGAGGTTCATAAAGGCGGGCCTATACAGGTATGGATAAGCTCCCAACCGAGTTCCGTGTTTCTTGTTTAGCCCTGCCATGGAACTCGATGCACATTAGAGGACGTGCGATTGGGGCATCGAGCTACAATTACAGTACATACGTGGGACAATCCAGATACACACATATCTGCTCTGGGTGGTGTACCATAGATTAGAGGCATTATTCTAATATGGAATCTGATTCGATCGATGGTGGCAGTCCATACGCTTACGTAGCATGGTAATGGCAGATTTATGCGAAACATAACGTTATTATATAGAGATCCGTACGTCACTCCGACGTAGGATGAGGGACTGCGTTCATTACAGTGGAGACCGTGCGAGTGGGGTACCATGGGATGTGTCTCAATATTGAGAGATAACTACATATATTGTATTAGGTGAATCCACCGGAAAGTAAATGGGTACGATGCGCGTATAGGTCTTGAGTGCGATTAACCCAAGTAACCTAATAATGAAGAAAATGTAATGGACTGGTATTAGTAGGGAACATTCAACTTCTGATATACTAGTATCTGCGCAGTGTAGAGAAATGTATTCAAGAAGCACAATATATTCTTTCCAAGCTTGTCTTGTTCAGTTCACACTTGCCCTTGCTATTGTTATCTTGTTCTTCCAGTTTTTATACACCTGCCATGATACTTTTATTTATTTATATTTAAAAGTAACTGGGTTCGCCAGACTTTATGTTTGACCCTTTTTGTTTCCTCTTCTCTCTCTTCCCCCCCCCCCCGCAGTTTCTCAGGGTGGAAGTGCTTAGAGTTGATTTGGATTCCTTCAACTTAGCTTCGGTTTTGGATATGGATGTATAGCTTTGACTTACTATCAACTTTCTTATGGCTTTGATGGGGAAATATGGTTTATGTTTTTGTACTCTGATATTTTTGGCAAGACAGAGTATTAAACATGTAACTGGTTATTTCAAACCTATTATGCAAACTCAGTATTTCGGACCATGATGTTATGATGTAAATAAAGTTTTTAATTCCACTGCTATTTTACATGTCTATCTTGTTATATTATGTTCTTATTTACCCATAATGCTTCACGAAAGTTAATGCATTCCCTTAGTGAGTGACAATAACAGGCGTGGGGTGTCACACTTATATGCCTTCCCTATCTCACCTCTTTCCCAAAGAAATCTTCTCGATGGTAACACTGTGCTAGAGATATTTACAAGGTAATCCACACCGCTTATTTTTTCCCTAATTTTTCTTAAAAAAAATTCCTCAACTCCTTTTAGCCCACTATCTTGTTTAATGCTTCCAGTAACTCTCAATTTATTAAGGCAATTTTCCTTCAGATCCAAAGCATCATGATTGTTTTAGGTGAGTTCTTGATTTTTTCGTTGTCTTGTTTTGCTCGAATAGTTGCTGATTTCATAGATAGTTTCGAGCTGAGCTGTTCTTAAATGAGCTTTGATCAGCTCGAATATGGATTGGGATTTTGGCAACAATTAGGTCCGTTTGATGAGGGTGTTCCTCCAATATGAACCTAAGCAACATGAATTTTTTTCAGAACTTTGATTTTGATTTTGCCTATTAACCGTTTTCTGAAATTCCTGAAACGGTATTGGCTTGAACCAAATGCGGCTTCTACTTACGTCTAAAGTTGGTTGGGCTGTTTTGATTAACATCCAATCTTCAGTCTGAAATAGCCCTTTGATGTTCGACACATCCTGAAATGTCTTTTGATCTTTTCTTTAGGCTCGAGGATGAAAACTTTTATGTTAAGAAGATTAAGGAAGAAGATAATGAAGAAGGTTGGCAGAAATAGCAAGCCAAAGAGTCAAAGGAACTTGGGCAAATGTGTCCCTCAGAGAGGTCATACACTGGATGAACCTCTCGTCCCGAATACTCACACTGCTTCTGACCAACCACCACTGGCTTTTCTATCCATCACCTCAAATTTTGCTGATCTTCCAACAATCGTACGTAGGCCTCTTTATGTTCCTAATCCGTGTCGTCCAGCACTTGCTGAATGATTCGATGGTTGGTGTTTAGAAGGCACATGCTCTGACTTGAACATAGATACGTTTGAAAAATGGCTTATTGCTGGTAAGATGGATGTTATGAAAGACTGCATGCTGGTTGAATTTAACCAGCTAGAGGGACGTCCAAATTTGGTTGAAGGCCTTATTGTCGAGGTCACGGATTACATTGTAAGGCAATTGGGCTCTTGGCATACTCTCGCTTGTGATCTTCAGAGATTGAACAAAGAGAACATCGAGCGAATCAATGCTTTGGAAAAAGACAAGTTTGAGCTTATCAAGGCCCTTGAATCCTTGGAAAGGGCCACTGCTTTTTCAACTTGAAAATCAAAATTGGCTAGCTTTATTTTTTATTATTTCCGCTGTTTATCTTAATGTACTACGCTTAGACTGGCTTGTTTATACGGATGCCAACCCTGCTTATTATCATATGCTTTGTTGGTGACTTTATGACTGATTCATACCGTATTTTTTTTCTTTACGTATACATATATGGTTTAATTATCTTCTCATTGGTGCGTCGCACGTTACACCTTTATCGTTGTTCACATGTATGGTTGAGCATTTTTGTTAATCGTACGACTGCGCCTGACTCATGGCATGCGATGTTAACACTAGTAGTTCATTTTAACGTTAAGGTTAAACCCCCACACCAAAGTCCATTATAATTTTAGGCGTTCACGCATTTACCCGCGTTTTAGTAGCTTGTTAATTCAAATCCTTCAGAGTTCGGGCTTGAAAATGTGCCCCCCCGGAGAAGTTTGTGCTTTCCACATTTAATTTGCGTTTTTCGCTCGATTAAACACGCCTTCTTATATATACGTGTTTGTTGTTTTTTATTAAAATGTATTCAATCCCACACCTCACTGACTCAGTGACCCAAGCCCTTTGGAGACTGGTCTTGAATACCTGCCTCCATAGGAGGACTTGGGTTTCTAGTTTTCGATCCATTTTAGGTCCTGCTTGATCTTGTTATTTTGGGTTTAAGAAAGACCGAGAATGGATACCCCCTTTCGGCTAGGATTTCTGATTTTTGTTACCCCCTTTCGGCTAGGATTTCTGATTTTTGTTACCCCCTTTTGGCTAGGATTTCTGATTTTTGTTACCCCCTTTCGGCTAGGATTTCTGATATTTGTTACTTCAAGCTTCATCCTGGAAGGTGGACACTAATTCTTCTCATCGAGTTTTTGTTCGATTTAAAGAATTTGTATCCTGCACCTAACAAGGTGCCTCTTTTGGGACTAACAATTTCCATCCGTGGGACAAATTTGATGCTATCTTTATATTTTCCTCAAAGCTTGACGCTAACCCTTCCAATGGATGCTTGCTAAGAGTTTGGCGGGTTCCATAGTGAAAAGTGTAGCCTTCTGACTTGCAGCTTGCTTACTACGCCTTTCCAAACCATTTATTTTTTGAGGTGAAGTGCTTATTTATCTTACTTGATTCGCATGATGTTTTTGTCTTCCAAGTTGTTTTTCTTGAAACATGCTTTTGGAAGCCTTCTGGTATGGTTTAGTTGTCAATGAGTGACCATTTCTATTATGCCTGCATTTTAGGAAACCAACTTTTAGTATGACCTTGGTTGTATGTTACTCAGGTAAGCACATGATTCTTGGTTTGTGAAGAATTTGCAGGTAAATTAGTATCGATTACTTTCATGAATATAACAGGTTACAAAGTAGAATAGAGTAACTACAGGTTCTTAAGTAATAAGGCAAGACAAAATTAATAGAGCAAGGTAAATCGATGGGAGTTGCTTATTCGAGGTCACTGACACCAGAAGGGTAACTTCTAGTCTTTAAGAAAATACCGGCTTTGGGTTGGTTTGAACGATTTACTCATTACTTATTGCCCCCTGCATGTGGAGAGTTGGGGTAGTGCTCATGAACTCATATGTATTGCCGTAAACAATTCCTCCTGATCAGTCCCTCAACTAACGATTATAAGTGCCTATAGTCATTGGTTTCGTGCCCTGGCTAGTTATGAAATTGACAAAATTTTCCTGGTCTCATAGCGGCATCTCTAACTTGTATTCATTTCGGGATCGGATATATCTCCATATCCTTAGTTGCCATGAAAATATTGCATATGGTGTCATTGAGGGGGATGAGCTCAGAATTCTTAAAGAAGCGTAGCTTCTTCTTAACCCGGTTATCTTTTCCTTCGTTATTCCTCTTCTGACTGCTAAAGTCACTTTGCGCACCACCTTCCCTTTTTTGCGGTTCACATATTGGATTCTCTTCAATATTCATATATTCCTTGGCTTTACTGAGGAGTTGCTTGAGTGTGCTTGGTTTCTTCTTCTTAATCCACCGTCCTAACCTGGTCTTTTTACGTATGGCCCCATTTAAGGCCATCAACACTAGTCGAGGTTTATAATTTCTGACCTCAGCCACTTCCAAATTAAACCGGGTGAAAAAGTCTTTGAGGGACTCTCCTGGTCTTTGTTGTATTTCACTTAGCTCCATGACATCCCGAATTCTAGCTGCTTGGAATCTGAATTGCATATTGAATAATTTGGCCAAGACAGATAAGTCATCCACATACTTCGGTGGTAGCTTTGTGAACCAAAGGTAGGCCACCCCCTCTAAATAAGTTGGAAAGTATAGGCATTTTATCTCGTTGGTGGCGCGCGCCCCATCTATATGTTGATCATATTTGCACAGGAAAAAATTGATGTTGCTTTTTCCTTTATAGGATTGCAATTTGGAGGCTTAAATTCCTATGGATATATAGCCATGTTGATTCTTTCGGTGAGTGGGGTCTTAGTAGGAAAAACTTCCCAGTCCTTTCGATTATCCTCCTATTTCATGCTCTCCTTCACAATTTCACATGCCATTTCTAAAATATGTTCGTACCTTTGTTCCGATCCTTGGAACAAGCGCCTTCTTCCTTGCCAACTCCTTGCCCAAGTGTGTAATTACAATCTGGAGATGGGGAGAATGGGCTCTCTTTTTGAGAGAGACGCCCCTTTTGTTGGATCATTTACCCTTTGTAAAGCTATGTCACCAGGGTAGTTGCATGTGGGCACTTTAGCTATTCCATGGTCCAGATCAACATGATATGTGACTTTCTGAACTGAATTTTGTTGTTTTATGCCTAAAGCAGAGGTTTCCGCACCGTATATCTAGCTTGTTTGAGAGGGTAGAAAACAAGCGGCACTTAGTGTGGTTTTTGCGGTAGCGGCTTGAATAGCAAACACTGATTCAAACTTTTTCATTATTGCATCATTTTTAATGGTTATCTGGCTCGTCCGTCCTGCCATTTCTTCTTCTATTTCTCTTCTGATTATGGCTTCCTCAATTTCTGATGATTCTCCGACTTCAAATCAGATGGTGGGCGAATCGACAATATTGGCACTGTTGGTGGGGTCATCAGTTTTATTAATAGCTTGCTTCGCTATGCTCATGATTCAAGCAAAGTTTCTCCTAGGGAATCTTGTTGGACTTCGGCAAGGAAAGATGTAAATTCGGGCCCCACGGTGGGCGCCAAAGGTTTTCACCAAAAATGGTTCAAACACCAAGGGTACAAGGATTGTATGTAACACCTTGTATTTTCTATGTTTATTAAAGTAACGAATTAAAGAATACTTAATTTAAAGTGGGAATTAAGGGAAACGGGTTGTGCCATTGCGTTCATCTCGGAATTCTGCTTGAGATAGAGTCCGAGTTGGCGTGAATCGGACTCCGTATGAAGAAGTTATGGAGTTCAGAAGATTTCTAGTTTAATCAGAAAATTAAATATAAATAATAATTAATTCAGAAAGTAGTTCGAATCTCAAAATTCCGAAAATCAACTGGGCGGGAAAATCCCCGCCCACAGGGGTCGACTCCCCTAGGTGGAGTCGACATAGGTGTCGATCCCCCAAGAATGGTGTCGACTGGGGTGTTGACCCCCCTGTAGGGGTCGAACCCCTCAGCCAGATCCGAACAGTGACGATTTCTGACTCGCTGCTGAGTCACTAGGGCATAGGTGGCGGTTTCTGGATAGCTCTATTTTGTCCGGATGGCTCTGATTTCTCTTAGGTTGATCTAACGGCTTACATTAATTTAAACTTCTGTATAAACAACCCCAACCCTAAACCGTAAACCAAACAATTTCATTCCAAGGAGCCGTCATGCTATCCATGGCCCACCTAGAGTAGCCGCCATTCTTCTCCAACTAGAAAGCAAGCTAAGAAGCAAGTTAGAAGCCTCAAACCAAATTAAAATTAGAGAACCAATAGTCTATATCAAAGGATAGCTTTTCAATTTCAGAAAATAGATCCCAGAAAACAAGATTTATCTTTTGTTTGTAAGTCCAGTTATTCTTTAGATGTGAACAAATAAAAGTAATGATTTGTAATAAATCGAAACTAAAACTGTGCCTAGTTGTAAGATAATGGTGATGCTGGTTCATGTCTATTCTTGTGGCAATTCTATCATACATGCATATGAGACTATTGCGGTTTATTGGACTTATCATGTTGTACGTTAAATGGGTGATGAACCTATCATGTTGAATATTAATTTGGCGACGAACCTATCATGTTGTACATAAGTTTGGTGATTCTTTTATGTTATGTTACATGCAAGTTTTTAGGCCAAGTCATATATGCCTATATGTTTAGATCTACATTCTCATATGTTTAGGTCTATGTTAATTTGATCCAACTCAAATGCAAGTTCACATTTACATGCCTAATTGGATTTGTGTAATTCTATGTAAGTTCCCGTTCATATGCTTAAGATTCATGTTAATCGGATCTAAAATGCAAGTTCATTGTTCTATGCCAAATTTATATTACACATGTTTAAGTAGATCCATATTATTTTATGTTGTTGGAATGGTACAAGCTCCTTTCTTTTCCCGTTTGTTTACGAGTTAGGCTAAGTTGCGATCCTAGCGTTCTATGTGAATTATGCGAACGTATAACGGGGGTAACATTGGGAAAACATTAAATTACATATTATTGGCATAGTTTGGATCATAATCATGTAAATGATTAGTAGCGTGAAATGGTATAATTTATATATCTAAAAATTATGAACATGATTTAGAGGGTAAATGGGGCATGACTTGAATGACAATAATTGTGGATAATTTACATATAAGTATGAAGGGTAAATTTGTAAATTAAGTAAAAGATGAATATGCCTAACTCGAGGTTAGATTGAGTTACAGTGTAAGACTTCCCAGAACCGCTCGGCACATCCAACAACCGTAACAATATAGATCTAATGTGAGAGGTTAGCGCATTTAGCCCAAAAGAACCCGAGGTTAGATTGAGTTGCGGTGTAAGACTGCCCGGAACCGACCGGCACATCCAGCAACCGCAACAATATAGAACTAATGTAAGAGGTTGGTGCTTTAATGAATGAATTAAAGATAAGGAACATGCAAGCTAAGAAGGTAGGGTTAAGCTAACTAAGGCAACACTTAACCAGTACAACATGTTAATTAAACAAATGGTAAGGTTAAGTAACATATGAATAGGCGACACTTAACCGTTATAACATGTTAATTAGACCAGAAGGTAGGGTTAAGTAAATTTAGAACACTTAACCGTTATAACATGTTAATTAGACAAGAAGGTGGGGTTAAGTAAATTTAGAACACTTAACCATTATAACATGTTAATTAGACAAGAAGGTGGGGTTAAGTAAATTTAGAACGCTTAACCGTTATAACATGGTAATTAGACAAGTGAACAAGGTTAAGTTAACCAGTACAACATGATGAATGAGAAGGGTTAAGTTAATAAGAAACACTTAACCAACATGACATGATGAGTGGATGGGTTGAGTTAACAATGGACAACACTTAACGATATAACTTATGAACGAATGGGGTTAAGTTATTGGGGGGAGGGGGGACTTAACCAATATGACATGATGAATGAACATGGTTAAGATAATAGGAAACACTTAACCAATACAACATGATGTGTGGGTGGGTTAAGTTAACTTGAATGGACAACACTTAACCAATATTACATGAACGAAGCAGATATGGTTAAGGCAAGCTTAACCAATAATATGTATTGACTAAATTGGTGGGAGGGTTAAGTACATCTCGTGTAGGTGGGTAATATTTGTAATTTAGGCCCACAAAACCTAACCATTGAATAAACATGCTTGAATCGGTGGGAGGGTTAAGTACATCTCGTGTATGTGGGTAATATTTGTATATATAAGCCCACAAACTTAACCAGTAGGAAACCCTAGTAACGGGGACCCATTTCAGCAGTAACCCACATATATGTATCATGGTACCCTGAACTAGGCTGGGTGGGGCATGATTACTGGGCTGATTATAAGACGTCAAAATAGCGGTAGGCGGTACGTCAGTGTAGGTTCCGACGGTTTATGGGCGTGCACGTACTCCAGAGTGGGAAAAAGCAGGCACTGGGCACTAGTAGTTATACACTATGTATCTTGAATCATGTCGGGTTACTATCATAAAGATTGATACACCTTATGGTGGGACCAGCACAGGGTATCTACAGGCTAAAGAGGGCCGATTGACACAGATACATGGAACATTAATACAAGTAGGGAGCCGATCGATAGGGTAGTAAGGGTACATCTAACATCTTCATGGCAATTAGGCTGATTGAGGTAAGATCCTCATACTAGATGTACACCTGAAGGCTACCACAATTGCGGGGATTGGGATTACATTGTAATATTATCATTTTATACATATTACTAGTTGGGACACTAGTTAGGCGGTGCAGAGATACAGAAATCAGAATAACAGGATAGTAGCGAAGAAGAGAAAGAGTAGAAGCGCATTCAGTTTACCTTGCCTTTTCTTGTCTCAAGTTATCTTATTTTATGTTATTGTCCTAATTTCAGTTTATTCATGTCATGATCCTTTATCTTGTTTACATGCTGAAAAATCACTGGACTTACCAGACTTATGTCTGACCTGTTTTCTTTCATATTATTTTCTTCCGTTTACCCCTCTCTCCCCAGGTAGTCAGGGAGGGAATAGCTCAGCTTAGTTTGGACCGTTTCTCTTTCCTAGCTTGGAGATTCTGTGATGTATGGCGGGGAACCTCTTATCTTTGGCTATGGTTGTGATTGCACTTTAATTTGGGGACTTATGCTACTTTGCTATGTTTTATGCTTCTTATATACTTGGAAGTTTTTGAATCAAGACAGAAGTCTTTATCTAATACTTTTAAGTATGATTGAGTCAATTGTTGTAAAAGCCCGACTGAACTACGTTGCTTATAAAATGACTTTATTTTCTGCTGCTTTATTTGTCTATCTTGTAATTTATCTACATCTCTTACCTATAACGCTTCACTAAAGTTAATGCATTCCCTTTGTGAGTGACATTAATGAACGTGGGGTGTTACGATTGGTATCAGAGCCGAAGGTTACCGGATCAGATAAATGATTTGAAAATTTATTTTCAAAACGATTTAAAAGAAACCTTTTCAAAAGAAAAGTTTTGTTTAAAGGCATATTCCCCAAAGCCATATGCACTATCTTTTGATCCTCGGTTTGAATCCTTGTTTCCTTCTTTCCTGAGTCTCTGGGGCTCCTGGCTTTTTGGGAGGTAACCTCATCGCGACATGGTTCCGTAGGCTTGATGAGACTACGACACCTGTCAAAGGGTGAAGAAGTTCCCAACTTCTATCTATAGCCGCAGTAGTTTCACCTGCGGCTAATTTTCTTTCAAGCTTTGTAGGGTTTTCTGTGCGATGGAGGCAGCTTTCTAGAGACCTATCAACATGTTACACAAGGATGGTAAAGATGAGAATGAGGGAGTTTGGCTAAGGAACACAACCCAAGGGCAAGAAACTCATGGATATGGACTTGGTTCACAAGAAGGAAAGAATAGTAAAATCTAAAACAAGAGGAAGTGTTTTTATTATGGTATAATGTGTCATATAATTAAGGACAAGGACAAGAACAAAGAACGGGATTTTCAGGAGGGCAAGTGCATGCTCTCACTGCCAGCGTACCTAAGAGATAGGTAGAAAAGTTTCTGTTGAAAAAGTCTAGTTTTTCTTTTTGATCATCCTATTAGTACTCTTTTTGATTTTAGCGCTTCACATTCGTTTATATCTGCTTCCATAGTTGAGTCTCTGCACCTTAGTACGAGTATAGTAGAGGATCTTTTGAGATTATGCATTCTTGATTTTGGAGGAACATGGGAAGAGCATCTTCCTTTAGTAAAGTTTGCCTATAAAAGCAGTTACCAAAACTAGTATTGGTATGACACCTTTTGAAGCCTTGTATGGAAGACCGTGCAAATCACCAACTTGGTAGGAATCTATGGATAAGCTTGTGCTTGGACCCAACATGATTAGAGAGAATTGGATAGATGACTTATAGAGTGGAGCTACCCGAAAGACTGGTTGGAGTTCATAATGTTTTTCATGTTTCTCAACTACGAAAGTGCTTACATGAGTCTCCGGAAGATGTGAAGCCAAGCATACTAGAGGAAGTAGAAGTGGAACGAGAAGCGATTGTGAGAAGAGTTCCAACTCGTATCTTGGGTACAGAAGACAAAAGGCTACACAACCGTGAAGTCAAGCTTGTTAAAGTTCAATGGGGTAACGATGAGGAAGATGCGACTTGGGAGACTGAGGACAAGATACGCGCAGCCTACCCTTTTTTTAGGGTACATCCTTCATCTCTTTTTCCATGAGTTTATACATGCTTGTATCTACCTTTTCAAGTATATCTCCTCGGTCCTATTCTTTATCCTTAGGTAGAAACCAATTGATGTAAACATGTATTTGAAACATGGTATGATTGATGGTTGCAAGTGATTGCTAGTGGTTGCTCACGGATGCATAAACACACACATTAGGTGTTAGTTCGGCTAAGTCACTTTCATGTTGCATATGCATATATCTATTTGTATATGGATTGAAATTTGGTGTGTTATCATATGGACATTGCATTTGTATGAATGATTGTGCACTCATGTAGAAAGTATGATTAGGAATAATTGCATACATAATGGACTCGTGGCACTGTCATAATTTGCATTAAGGAGATCAACTGAATCAGTAGACCGCCTGATTTTGCATTAGATAAGGACATATACACACACTATGAATACAATCATGAAAGCATTAGAAATCTTTTAAAGGACAATGAATGCCGGTGTTTGATGGTTAAGTAGACGGACGATTGGATGGTAGGATATACATTCTTCTTGACTTGAAGATTTCGGGGACGAAATCCTTTAAGGAGGGGAGAATGTAACACCCTATATTTTCTATGTTTATTAAAGTAACGAATTAAAGAATACTTAATTTTAAAAGTAACAATTAAGGTAAACAGGTTGCGCCATTGTGTTCATCTCGGAATTTTGGTTGCGACAGAGTCCGAGTTTGCGTGAATCGGACTCTGTATGAAGAAGTTATGGAGTTCAGAAGATTTCTAGTTTAATCAGAAAATTAAATATAAATAATAATTAATTCAGAAAGTAGTTTGAATTTCAAAATTCCGAGAATCGGCTGGGCGGGAAAATTCCCGCCCATAGGGGTCGACTCCACCCAAGGGGGGTCGACATAGGTGTCGACCCCCCAAGGGTGTTGACTGGGGTGTCGACCCCCCTATAGGGGTCGACCCCTAAGTAGGGGTCGACTCCCTCAGCCAGATCCGAACAGTGACGATTTCTGACTCCCTACTGAGTCACTAGGGCATAGGTAGCGGATTCTGGATAGCACTATTTATTCCGGATGGCTCTGATTTCTCCTAGGTTGATCTAAAGGCTTACATTAATTTAAAATTCTATATAAACAACCCCAACCCTAAACCCTAAACCACATAATTTCATTCCAAGGAGCCGTCATGCTGTCCATGGCCAAACTAGAGTAGCCGCCATTCTTCTCCAACTAGAAAGCAAGCTAGGAAGCAAGTTAGAAGCCTCAAACCAAATTAAAATTAGAGAACCAATAGTCTATATCAAAGGATATCTTTTCAGTTTCAGAAAACAGATCCCAGAAAACAAGATTTTTCTTTTGTTTGTAAGTTCAGTTATTCTTTAGATGTGAACAAATAAAAGTCATGATTTGTAATAAAGCGAAACTAGAACTATGCCTAATTGTAAGATAATGGTGATGTTGATTCATGTCTATTCTTGTGACAATTCTATCATATATGCCTATGAGACTATTGTGGTTTATTGGACTTATCATGTTGCACGTTAATTGGCTGATGAACTTATCATGTTGAATATTAATTTGGCGACGAACCTATCATGTTGTACATAAGTTTGGTGATTCTTTCATGTTATGTTTCATGCAAGTTTTTAGGCCAAGTCATATATGCCTATATGTTTAGATCTACATTCTCATATGTTTAGGTCTACGTTAATTAGATCCAACTCAAATGCAAGTTCACATTTACATGCCTAATTGGATTTGTGTAATTCTATGTAAGTTCCCGTTCATATGCTTAAGATTCATGTTAATTGGATCTAAAATGCAAGTTCATTGTTCTATGCCAAATTTATATTACACTTGTTTAAGTAGATCCATAATATTTTATGTTGTTGGAATGGTACATGCTCCTTTCTTTTCCCGTTTGTTTATGAGTTAGGCAAAGTTGCGAGCCTAACGTTCTATGTGAATTATGCGAACGTATAACGGGGGTAACATTGGGAAAAACATTAAATTACATATTATTGGCATAGTTTGGCTCATAATCATGTAAATGATTAGTAGCGTGAAATGGTATAATTTATATACCTAAAATTATGAACATGATTTAGAGGGTAAATGGGGCATGACTTGAACGACAATAATTATGGATAATTTACATATAAATATGAAGGGTAAATATGTAAATTAAGTAAAAGATGAATATGCCTAACCCGAGGTTAGATTGAGTTATGGTGTAAGACTGCCCGAAACCGCTCGACACATTCAGCAACCGTAACAATATTGATTTAATATAAGAGGTTAGCGCATTAAGCCTAAAAGAACCCGAGGTTAGATTGAGTTGCGGTGTAAGACTGCCCTGAACCGACCGGCACATCCGGCAACCGCAACAATATAGATCTCATGTGAGAGGTTGGTGCTTTAATGAATGAATTAAAGCTAAGGAACAGGCAGGCTAAGAAGGTAGGGTTAAGTTAACTAAGGTAACACTTAACCAGTACAACATGTTAATTAAACTAATGGTAAGTTTAAGTAATATATGAATAGTCGACACTTAACCATTATAACATGTTAATTAGACAAGATGGTGGGGTTAAGTAAATTTAGAACACTTAACCGTTATAACATGATAATTAGACAAGAAGGTGAGGTTAAGTAAATTTAGAACACTTAACTGTTATAACATGTTAATTAGATTAGAAGGTGGGGTTAAGTAAATTTAGAAAACTTAACCGTTATAACATGTTAATTAGACAAGAAGGTGGGGTTAAGTAAATTTAGAACACTTAACTGTTATAACATGTTAATTAGACAAGAAGGTGGGGTTAAGTAAATTTAGAACACTTAACCGTTATAACATGTTAATTAGACAAGTGAATAAGGTTAAGTTAACCAGTACAACATGATGAATGAGAAGGGTTTAGTTAATAAGAAACACTTAACCAACATGACATGATGAGTGGATGGGTTGAGTTAACAATGGACAACACTTAACCGATACAACTTGATGAACGAATGGGGTTAAGTTAATGGGGGGGACTCAAGCAATATGACATGATGAATGAACAGGGTTAAGATAATAGGAAACACTTAACCAATACAACATGATGTGTGGGTGGGTTAAGTTAACATGAATGGACAACACTCAACCAATATTACATGAATGAAGCGGATAGGGTTAAGGCAAGCTTAACCAATAATACGTATGGACTAAAGCGGTGGGAGGGTTAAGTACATCTTGTGTAGGTGGGTAATATTTGTATATATAGGCCCACAAACTTAACCATTGAATGAACATGCTTGAATTGGTGGGAGGGTTAAGTACATCTCGTGTAGGTGGGTAATATTTGTATATATAGGCCCACAAACTTAACCAGTAGGAAACCCTAGTAATGGGGACCCATTTCAGCAGTAACCCACATAGATGTATCATGGTACCCTGAACTAGGCAGGGTGGGGCACGAATATTGGGCTAATTATAAGCGGTCAAAATAGCGGCAGGATGTACGCCAGTGTAGGTTCCAACGTTTTACGGGCGTGCACGTACTCCGAAGTGGGAAAAAGCAGGCATTGGGTACCAGTAGTTATACACTGTGCATCTTGAATCGTGTCGGGTTCCTATCATAAGGATTGATACACCTTATGGTGGGACCAGCACAGGGTATCAACACGCAAGAGAGGGCCGATTGACACAGACACATGGAACAATAATACAATTAGGGAGCCGATCGATAGGGTAGTAAGGGTACATCTAACATCTTCATGGCAATAAGGTTGATTGAGGTAAGATCCTCATACTAGATGTACACTTGAAGGCTACCACAATGTCGGGGGTTGGGATCACGTTGTAATATTATCATTTTATACAGATTACTAGTTGGGACACTAGTTAGGCTGTGTAGAGATATAGAAATCAGAATAACTGGATAGTAGCGAAGCAGAGAAAGAGTAGAAGCGCCTTCAGTTTACCTTGCCTTATCTTGTGTTAAGTTATCTTGTTTTAAGATATTGTCCTAATTTCAGTTTATTCATGTCATGATCCTTTATCTTGTTTACATGCTGAAAAATCACTGGACTTACCAGACTTATGTCTGACCTGTTTTCTTTCATATTCTTTTCTTCCGTTTACCCCTCTCTCCCCAGGTAGTCAGGGAGGGAATAGCTCAGCTTAGTTTGGACCGTTTCTCTTTCCAAGCTTGGAGATTCTGTGATGTATGGCTGGGAAACTCTTATCTTTACTACGTTTTATGCTTCTTATATACTTGGAAGTTTTTGAATAAGGACATAAGTCTTTATGTAATACTTTTAAGTATGATTGAGTCAATTGTTGTAAAAGCTTGGCTGAACTACGTTGCTTATAAAATGACTTTATTTTTCGCTGCTTTATTTGTCTGTCTTGTAATTTATCTGCATCTCTTACTTATAATGCTTCACTGAAGTTAATGCATTCCCTTTGTGAGTGACATTAATGAACGTAGGGTGTTACATTGTACTTCACCAATATGGTTAGAAAATAAGTGGAGCCGCACTCAACAACAATTAGAATTAAGAATACAAAGGAAACAAAGTGAAGACGAGGTTTTAGAGTGGTTCAGCCTTGATTTAGGCCTACATCCACAATGAATGGTTTTTTTTATTATTATGGTGATGATTACAAGACATATCAACTCTTGTTCTTTATACATCTTCTTATTCTCTCAGTATATTCTCACTTTTACATGCAAATCTCGCTTAGATTCACGAGATTCAATGAAGCAATGGAAGTATTTATGATGAAGGAGGACGGATAAGCGACGGAGGAGAGGATGACTTTGATCTTTTGCACTTATAGGATTTTTCCGGATGCCATGGCCAAGTGGATGAAAGATCCTCGGATGTTCACGATGATCGTGGTTGACTTGTTTAAGGAGTGGCTAAGGACGAAACTTAGCACACTTCGTGGTGGCCGGAGCTCTCCTCTTTCTTAGTGGAGGGTGTGACCTATTTTTAGGTGAGCCCCTATGGAGGTTTGAACTGGAATTCGTTTGAATCGTTTGTCCCACTAATTATTAAATTGCCACCACCCGGATGTAGCCAGCTGTCAGCAACCGTCCCCAGCTGTCCAGTAAAAGCAACTTTACAGGAGCGAACGACTCTGTCAGAGTGAGTGTCTTCCCAAGTCCCGAATAGCTTTAGGTGAGCGATCCCATGTAGGCGAGTGGGTTGGTCGAAACGGTCATGTTTGATTGTAGGCGGATAGGCGATTAGTACCTTAAATGGAGAAAAACATCCGATTGAAACAATAATGACAGATAGAGGAGCGAGCGACTAGGGATGTAATTATAGATTGTGTGTCTGTGATATCTTGGACCCTCGGCTGACTAGTCGGGAGTGGAATTTGCGACCGAAATCTCTGAAACGGGGCTGAGCAGAGTAATCCTTCCAGGATGTGCGAGTCTTGTTGCTGTTGCGTCATGTATGTGTTGTATATAACGGTGTTGTATACACAATTATATGATTTTTGTTTGATGATAACAACCAAATATATATTATTATATATGTGTTTGTTACTGTACTGTTTCAATATACACATCACAAAAGGAATATAATATTTATGTTCAAATAGAATACGACAATACACGAATTTAAATATTCAACAGTATTTTATTTAAATATAAATTTTTTATTTCAATATCAAACAGTACAATTCTTATACTCCACTATTTGTACATCTCACTGATATTCTTTACAGTACAATCAATTTCATTATATACAAAGCTCCTCACACATCACTCAATACACTTTGTCACTCAATTTTTTTTACTCATATACAGATATACATGTCTATTTGTTTTACAGTCTTCTGTCTTCAAGCTTCTGTCTTCACTTCACAGTCAGTCCAGTCACCATCTTCATACCTGTCACATATAGAAACACACAGAGAGTATCCAGAACAGAAATAATTTCTAAATTCTAAGCAGATATAATTTTTATTTGAAAAATTTATTTGCCTCAGAATTCGGTGTGTTTCTCATCATTTTTCTGACTCAATCTGATTCATCTGTGTCTAGGCAGACAGTTTGTATATGTACAGGGACAGGAAATTTTCTGAATGGCTGCATATACACACGTGTATAAATATACACGTGTGCACTGCCATGCCAATTCAGTGTACAACTGAGGAGTAGCCACGTGGACCATCTCGACTCAGTGCACACATGAAAACAACTCAATGAAAAGTCAACAAAAGCAGTTTCAAAGTGGTCGAGCCAGTGTCACAAACTTGACAGAACAAGGTGAAAAATGCAAATGAATATGGAGCAACAAAACCAGCATGTGTACAGAATTTCAAGTGCACAAATCAGTAAAAATGCAACTGCAATGTTCATGGATGATACAAGCATGTATGGTGTGGTGAATGCAACATCAAAAGCAAGCACAAGTGAACAAGGCAATTTCATAGAGTCAAAAGTGTCGAGGCAGTTTTAAAATGCAAAACAGGTTGAAGTAATGTTTTCAGAAATCAGTGTATACATGAATGGTATAACTCAACATGGTGACAAGCATGGAGCATGTACAAGAAATAAAGTATCAATGGCCAGAACAGCAAACATGTGAATGTAAATACACTAAAGCAACAATATGGGGCAGCATGTTTAACATGCACTGGCTATGTTCATATGGAATGCAAAATGGACTCAACATCAAGTTAAAGTAGTTCAGCCATGATGAAGTGCATACATAGATTATTAAAGATGTTGGATAGCCAACATGTATGACAGCAATGATAAGTGTATCTGCATACTTCTAATCATGTCCAAGAATGGTGCAAACAAGTTAAAATGGCAGCAGCTAGGTGTATATGCACTCATGCTCTGGCTCGGGTACATGTGACAATAGGGTCAACAATCAATGCATAAGTACAACAGCAAGTGCAGATAAGTGAAGGCAATATAGTCTAAGTCACAATACTCACACACACAAGAATTGTATATGAAACAACTCAATAGCTTAGGTGCAAGTTACAATGATTAAACAAGGGTGCAAACACAAGCAATGAACAAACAAAACATGCAGCAAATTCAGGTAAATATGGCATGAGCAAAAATGGGAAGTTCTTCATTGATTCAAGGAAATCAGCATGGTCGAATACAAATAAGGAGTGCAACAGCAAACATGAGAGACACTAATTTGGCATAGTTCAAATCAGTGTATGATTCAACAAAGCAAGGCAGAATGATTCAAATTTCAGGTTAAAGAAATCTGTGCATAAATGGTTGCAGTTTTGACAAAGCAGAAAAGTATGTGCAAATCAATCCAGGCAAAAATTCATTTCAGAAATCTTTTATTTCTTTCCAAAACTTATATGGCAATCAATTTCAAAGTTTCCAGTTTTGAATTACAACATGGTATGATTCACAAAGGAAAAGAAATCAATACTGTTTTTTTCTTTTCAGAAAATACAGGTTGACTTAAATGACAAGTGAACAATCAAATTTCACTTTTATTTCTGAAATGAAATTTCTCAATCAAGAAAAAATGGTTTATGGCAAGAGCAATCAGTGTTGATCGTTTGGAAAAGAAACAATTCTTTTTGTTTCCTGATATAGCAGAAAAGTTTTTTTTTAAAATTTGGCAAGTTTCAAAAACATGCATGAATCTTTTTGGACAAGGAATAATATTTGGCAAGTGTCTAATAAAATTTTGTTTTTGCCAAGATCGAATTTTCAGTCAAGAATTGTTTCCAGAAAAGAAATTCAATTCTTTTATTTTCCTAAAATCAAAGAATGATTTATGGCAAGGCTTCTAACAGTTGCAGGAAATCACAAACTTTTATAGACAAATCTCGCAATCACTCTTTTGGCAAGAACAATCAATTCCAGAACTCATTCAATTCATTCAGAAATCTCGGCATGAAATCAATCCCAGTATTGACAAGCAATCAAAGATTTTTAAAACCATCAACGCAATTTACAGAGAAATTTGAAACCGTCATATCAAAAGAGGAAAGTCACAAATCAGTCGAACCATTAATGAAATCAGAGCTATGTTTTAGGATTCCATAATCCTATAAACTAACACACAGATTCATCACTGGCATTCGAAGAAAAAAAATCACGATTAAATTCAAGGAACAGAGAATCAAAATATTCAAATTCACTCACAGTTTCCAGAAGCGTTTCGATTGAGAGAAAGAGAATCCCAAATCCATCCACCAAATCAGAGAATATCTAGTCGAAGATTCAAGCCACTTGAGATTAAAGGGACACGCAATTTCATCAAGCAACTGATCGATTTGGGGAGAAAGCTAAAAACCCTAGTTTTTGATTCCACCGCCGCCATTTTTAATCTCCAGAGCAAAAGCAAAAGTGATCGGGCAAATAAACAAATGGGCCGGCCAAGATGAAAAGGGGCTTTGGATTTGTTTTTTAAAAAAAAAGGGATGACCCCTTATATTTAAACCCCTCTATTCATTTTAATAAGTGTTTCTTTTGACTTTATTTTTTTGTTGTTGAAAATTTTCAATTTCTTTCGTAATCAAACGAACAGTTTCTAGCGTCTGTAAAATACTAGGAAATCAGTCAGGGTGTGACTGACAGTTGACAGAGTCTGTAAAATCTGGTTTACTGGTTACGGGGTCGTAAACAGGGGAATCTGATCGAGGGGATATCGATCAGTCTAGGGTTTTGAGCGTAGGGTTAGAATAGGAGCAGGGTTTGCGAGTGTACATTGTCTTGTATGCGGGACCTGTTCTATCACCTAGTAGAAACCTTAAAAATGCAGCAGTAGGCAGAGTTTTGCCGAAGCTGGGTATATCTGTGTGTGATTTACTTTCTGCATTTCTGTTTCTGTTATATTCTGTAATCTGTTTATTATTATATATCTCGTTAGATTTTTAATTCAGTTAAAAATTGTGAAAAACCCTATTCACCCCCCTCTAGGGTTATTCTAGATCCAACAAGTGGTATCAGAGCAGGTTATTTCATTTACTCTAGAGTAATGGTGATTCCTAGTTGTCAGTCGATAGAGAGTCAGTCCAGTTCATCTCCAACTATTTTCAATGGAACTGATTTTTTAAACTGGAAATCTAAAATGGAATTCCATTTAAAATCTGTTAATATTAAATATTGGGATGTTGTTATCAGTGGATTTGATAGTGTAGATATTACTTCCAATACCTGTGCTATGAAAATTATATTTGATTATCTTAGTACTGAACAGTTTAATCTTATCTATCATTGTTTATCTGCACAGCAAATCTGGGATACTCTCAATACGAGGTATGGAAGTTCTGACAACGGTAGCTCAAAACCCGAGAAAATCAACTCAGATTCAGAGTTCTGTTTAACAGGATTTACAAATGAAAATTCAGAAGGATCAGATGGAGAATCAACAGATGATGAAAATTTCTCATACGAAGATTTGGTTTATATGTGTGTTGATTTAACTAAATCTGTTGATAAACTCAAATCTAAAAACAAATCTTTGAAATCTAGAAATTCTGAGTTTACCAGCAAAATTGATGATTTGGAATCACAGCTTGAATATTTTAAAAATTCTTCAAATTCAGTTTGCAAAAATTGTTTGAAATTGAAAACCAATCTTGTTCATCTCAATAAAAATATTCAAAAGTTTGAAAATGAAATTTTGATCTTAAATGAGAACAAGACTGAGCTATCAAATTCGAATAATCTTTTGCAAAAGGAATTTGAAAGTTTTAAGACTGATATATATTCCAAATTTGAAATTGCTGAAAAGGAGAATTTGTTGAAATCTAATTTAATTTTGAAAGAACTGGAAAACGAGATTGAAAAATCCAAGAAATATGGGTTTGAAAAACAAAAACTTTTTGAATCTGAGATTGCTGAGTCCCAAACCAAAATTAATCTGCTTAAAGATGAAAATTTTGGTTTTGAAATCTAATTTTGAAAGATGTAAGATCACTGAAAATAATTGTTCATATTTATTGAAAGAAAATGGTGATCTTAAAACTAAAATTCAACAACTTGAAACAACCCTGGCAAAATTTTCAAATGGTGAGAAATCTTTAAATATGTTGTTGAAAAATCAATTTTCATTGGGAAATAGAAGTGGACTTGGTTTTGGGAAATCTGAGTTTTCTGAAAGGAGAAGCTCAAACGATTTTAAAAATCCTTCAACTTTCTTTGAAAAGAATCGTCTTGATAATATGAACTTTGTTAATTCCAAAGGATTCTTGAATCAAAAGCAAAATTTGAATTTGTTTTGTAATAATTCATCTAAACAATCCTGGATCCCAAACAGAGATAAGACAAACCTCGTTAAATTCAAACAGATATGGGCTCCAAAGGGAACAAAGGTAAATTCAGATGGATTGTTATACAAGCAAGTCTGGGTACCGAAAGATGTTAATAAAACTGCGAGTGGTTTTTCTAATTTTGTTAGACCACTCAATCCTCTCAACTGTTAGGTTCCGAAGAAGGGTAGCTGAGGAACTACTGTGCTAAAAAGAAAATTGAAATCAAGCTGATCTATACTTCTGTATCACTTACAGTTCCTTCAGCCAAAGTCTGTTGAGTTAGAGATTCTGATTTACACTGGATTCTGGTATGATCTCTAAACTCAACTCTGTAAATATTTTTCTGTTTTGATTCTTTTTCTTTTATTTATTTCTTCTTCTTCTCCCTTCTATCTCTTTCTTCTGTCTATTCTGATTTGATTTATCACTGCCATATTTTTTGTGCTTCTTGAATTGCAGTA
This sequence comes from Allium sativum, assembly GCA_030737875.1. Lineage (NCBI taxonomy): Eukaryota > Viridiplantae > Streptophyta > Magnoliopsida > Asparagales > Amaryllidaceae > Allium > Allium sativum. The sequence continues at coordinate 112,395,015 of CM060920.1, read as the reverse complement.
TTCATGATGTCCTGGAAATTTGTCTTGCGTGTATAGAACTCTGATGTTTTTAATTATTTCCAGATCTTATACTTAATCTTGTAAATATCTGGAATTGTTTTGAAGTATATTTTTATTTCTGAATTCATAACAGTGTTGATGTATTCGTGCCATATCTTGAACACTGTTAATTTGAATTCTAATTTTTTGAAGATCTGAATAATTAATGAAATTTCACACTCTTATGCTGTTATGAGTTTCTTTTAATTAATTTTGGAAATGCTTAAAATATTATGCTCATTACAGTACACTCTGTTATTTATCAGTTGTGATAATGTCTTAAATTTTTTTTAGATTGGCTTAGACATTTTTTAATCTGTCTTGAATCATTGCTTACATCTTGAAATTCACCGTTATTCATGATCATCTAGTTTAGATTTTTTTTGTTTGTTTGAGATCATTTGAAATTTTTGATATTTTGAATCTCACACACCTCTCAAATCCGAGGTTATTAATTATATGTGATTGATTCATTGTATCTCATGATTTACATTTGTTCAAATGATTTCGAATAAACCATTATTTTTGGGTCATGAGTTATTATTCAGTCTTGATGTAAATGAACTGAAATCTCTCTTGTGATTATCAAAAATATTTGTGAAAACTCTTTTGAAAATATGGTCATAAATATCATTGTTATTGTAAGATTATTTGATTTGAATATATATTTGTTTAAAATCATTTGAAATTATTTATTTATTGAATCTCACACATAATTTTGAATCTGAAATATAACCTGGTGTGATTGATTCGTTAAATACTGATACTTTCACATCTCTTCAAATGATTTAAAATAAAGTATATTTTTAATCTGGAATCATGGAATATTTTTTTGTGACCATCATCTTGACTTGTCTGCTTGGAAACTGTCTTTATACTGCTCTGATACTGTTCTTAGGTAACTGCTTATTTTTGATCTGTCTGCTGCTCTGTGCTAAATCTTTCTGCTTGGGCTTTAAATTTCTGTTGTTTGTGATATCATAGTTTATCTCCAGTGTCATGTTAAAATCCTCAGTAATAGAGACACCAAGTGGTATCAGAAGTGCCTTATATTTTTCTCACTCATTTGTACTTAGATTCTAATCTTCACCATGTATAGATCTACACACTCTTTTTGCCTTGTACAAATTAATCCCTCTTGTGTTGTATAGATCTTTAGAAATTCCTCTTGTAATTGACTTTCATTTTTAAAATTATTTATTATTCATTCAGAAATTGAAATCAATATCCAAATTGAACTGTATTTATAATTCATCAAAATTATTATCAGATTTTGAAATTGTGATGAATTGTGACTGCAGTATATTTCACAACAAGAGGATATTTTATTTAGATTTTCAAGATGGTTGAATATTTATTATAATATCTTTGAACTGGCAATTATTTCACGGCCACCTTCATTATCTATCATCTTTCTGCCATCCATGATAATTCTATATTAATGTGGAGAGTTTGATATTTTTTAAAAAAATCATCGTAAATAAACAGTGAAAATATTTGTGATAGAAATTGGACTATGTTATTTTTTAAGAATTGGTGACAATTGAATTTTTTTTAATGATTCCAGTACAATCGAGCATATTTCATAATATAATTAATTTAGAAATTCATTTCACAGTCCATTTTCTGTACTTACCACATTTCTGTCACTCATATTGGTTTATGTACCGAGGAGTTTTTCTATTTAAAGCTGAAAATGATAAAATATATAATTAATATATGTGTGTCTCTAACCTCATTTAAAAATCCAAGCTCTGGTCATGCATGGTTATGAGACAACTTATAATTTAAGCTGCGACTGACCTCATTTAAAAATCCAAGCTCTGGTTATGCGTGGTCAGTGTGCTCTTAAATAAAATAAAAAGAAAAAGGAATTTTTGTGCTATAAATTGAAATTAATCTGAAATTCTCCTTGCTGTATAAAAACCAGCCTATCAATTTATATTCTAATCTGTGAAATATGTTGAAATCTTATGAAGTATTATGATTTGTTGTTTGATAGGTATTGGGATTTGAGATTATATGATATTGTCACTTAAATTAAATTATAGTCCAAATCCTTCACTATTTTTTTTGTGCTCTTTTTATAGAATTCCTATGAAAATAAATGGAAATCATTTTTATAACTCTCCCTGTCTATATAAATTTCATCGTAAATCCGTCATTATCTGAAATGTGAAATAAGCCACTAGTTCTCAGTTTATTATGATTTTTGTTTGGCTGATTGAGATTTGTGATGATCGTTCTTCCTCTTAAGCTGAAATTATATTTTTAGTCATTTTTCACCTATATTTTAAATTCTGTATCCTTTGGATGATAACAAAAGGGGGAGAATGGATTGAGATTTTGATTTATGAACGAATATTTTATAAAATATTTTTATTTTTGAAAATTTATTATTATTCATACATGCACAGTTAAAGGGGGAGTTTCTGTTGTAGGGGGAGCATTCAAGTAGGGGGAGTAATATATTTCATTTTCCAAACACATTTATGCTCAAAATCTTATATTTGTTTGTCATCATCAAAAGGGGGAGATTGTTGTATATAACGGTGTTGTATACACAATTATATGATTTTTGTTTGATGATAACAATCAAATATATATTATTATATATGTGTTTGTTACTGTACTGTTTCAATATACACATCACAAAAGGAATATAATATTTATGTTCAAATAGAATACGACAATACACGAATTTAAATATTCAACAGTATTTTATTTAAATATAAATTTTTTATTTCAATATCAAACAGTACAATTCTTATACTCCACTATTTGTACATCTCACTGATATTCTTTACAGTACAATCAATTTCATTATATACAAAGCTCCTCACACATCACTCAATACACTTTGTCACTCAATTTTTTTTACTCATATACAGATATACATGTCTATTTGTTTTACTGTCTTCTGTCTTCACTTCACAGTCAGTCCAGTCACCATCTTCATACTTGTCACATATAGAAGCACACACACACAGTATCCAGAACAGAAATAATTTCTAAATTCTAAGCAGATATAATTTTTATTTGAAAAATTTATTTGCCTCAGAATTCGGTGTGTTTCTCATCATTTTTCTGACTCAATCTGATTCATCTGTGTCTAGGCAGACAGTTTGTATATGTACAGGGACAGGAAATTTTCTGAATGGCTGCATATACACACGTGTATAAATATACACGTGTGCACTGCCACGCCAATTCAGTGTGCAACTGAGGAGTAGCCACGTGGACCATCTCGACTCAGTGCACACATGAAAACAACTCAATGAAAAGTCAACAAAAGCAGTTTCAAAGTGGTCGAGCCAGTGTCACAAACTTGACAGAACAAGGTGAAAAATGCAAATGAATATGGAGCAACAAAACCAGCATGTGTACAGAATTTCAAGTGCACAAATCAGTAAAAATGCAACTGCAATGTTCATGGATGATACAAGCATGTATGGTGTGGTGAATGCAACATCAAAAGCAAGCACAAGTGAACAAGGCAATTTCAGAGAGTCAAAAGTGTCGAGGCAATTTTAAAATGCAAAACAGGTTGAAGTAATGTTTTCAGAAATCAGAGTATACATGAATGGTACAACTCAGCATGGTGACAAGCATGGAGCATGTACAAGAAATAAAGTATCAATGGCCAGAACAGCAAACATGTGAATGTAAATACACTAAAGCAACAATATGGGGCAGCATGTTTAACATGCACTGGCTATGTTCATATGGAATGCAAAATGGACTCAACATCAAGTTAAAGTAGTTCAGCCATGATGAAGTGCATACATAGATTATTAAAGATGTTGGATAGCCAACATGTATGACAGGAATGATAAGTGTATCTGCATACTTCTAATCATGTCCAAGAATGGTGCAAACAAGTTAAAATGGCAGCAGCTAGGTGTATATGCACTCATGCTCTGGCTCGGGTACATGTGACAATAGGGTCAACAATCAATGCATAAGTACAACAACAAGTGCAGATAAGTGAAGGCAATACAGTCTAAGTCACAATACTCACACACACAAGACTTGTATATGAAACAATCAATAGCTCAGGTGCAAGTTACAATGATTAAACAAGGGTGCAAACACAAGCAATGAACAAACAAAACATGCAGAAAATACAGGTAAATATGGCACGAGCAAAAATGGGAAGTTCTTCATTGACTCAAGGAAATCAGCATGGTCGAATACAAATAAGGAGTGCAACAGCAAACATGAGAGACACATATTTGGCATAGTTCAAATCAGTGTATGATTCAACAAAGCAAGGCAGAATGATTCAAATTTAAGGTTAAAGAAATCTGTGCATAAATGGTTGCAGTTTTGACAAAGCAGAAAAGTATGTGCAAATCAATCCAGGCAAAAATTCATTTCAGAAATCTTTTATTTCTTTCCAAAACTTATATGGCAATCAATTTCAAAGTTTCCAGTTTTGAATTACAACATGGTATGATTCACAAAGGAAAAGAAATCAATACTGTTTTTTTCTTTTCAGAAAATACAGGTTGACTTAAATGACAAGTGAACAATCAAATTTCACTTTTATTTCTGAAATGAAATTTCTCAGTCAAGAAAAAATGGTTTGTGGCAAGAGCAATCAGTGTTGATCGTTTGGAAAAGAAACAATTCTTTTTGTTTCCTGATATAGCAGAAAAGTTTTTTTTTAAATTTGGCAAGTTTCAAAAACATGCATGAATCTTTTTGGACAAGGAATAATATTTGGCAAGTGTCTAATGAAATTTTGTTTTTGCCAAGATCGAATTTTCAGTCAAGAATTGTTTCCAGAAAAGAAATTCATTTCTTTTATTTTCCTAAAATCAAAGAATGATTTATGGCAAGGCTTCTAACAGTTGCAGGAAATCACAAACTTTTATAGACAAATCTCGCAATCACTCTTTTGGCAAGAACAATCAATTCCAGAACTCATTCAATTCATTCAGAAATGTCGGCATGAAATCAATTCCAGTATTGGCAAGCAATAAAAGATTTTTAAAACCATCAACGCAATTTACAGAGAAATTTGAAACCGTCATATCAAAAGAGGAAAGTCACAAATCAGTCGAACCATTAATGAAATCAGAGCTATGTTTTAGGATTCCATAATCCTGTAAACTAACACACAGATTCATCTCTGGCATTCGAAGAAAAAAAACACGATTAAATTCAAGGAACAGAGAATCAAAATATTCAAATTCACTCACAGTTTCCAGAAGCGTTTCGATTGAGAGAAAGAGAATCCCAAATCTATCCACCAAATCAGAGAATATCCAGTCGAAGATTCAAGCCACTCGAGATTAAAGGGACACGCAATTCCATCAAGCAACCGATCGATTTGGGGAGAAAGCTGAAACCCTAGTTTTTGATTCCACCACCGCCATTTTTAATCTCCAGAGCAAAAGCAAAAGTGATCGGGCAAATAAACAAATGGGCCGGCCAAGATGAAAAGGGGCTTTGGATTTTTTATTTTTTTTTAAAAAGGGATGACCCCTTATATTTAAACCCCTCTATTCATTTTAATAAGGGTTTCTTTTGACTTTATTTTTTTTTGTTGAAAATTTTCAATTTCTTTCGTAATCAAACGAACAGTTTCTAGCGTCTGTAAAATACTAGGAAATCAGTCAGGGTGTTACTGACAGTTGACAGAGTCTGTAAAATCTGGTTTACTGGTTACGGGGTCGTAAATAGGGGAATCTGATCGAGGGGATATCGATGAGTCTATGGTTTTGAGCGTAGGGTTAGAATAGTAGCAGGGTTTGCGAGTGTACATGGTCTTATATGCGGGATCTGTTCTATCACCTAGTAGAAACCTTAGAAATGCAGCAGTAGGCAGAGTTTTGCCGAAGCTGGGTATATCTGTGTGTGATTTACTTTCTGCATTTCTGTTTCTGTTATATTCTATAATCTGTTTATTATTATATATCTCGTTAGATTTTTAATTCAGTTAAAAATTGTGAAAAACCCTATTCACCCCCCTCTAGGGTTATTCTAGATCCCACAGTATGGTCGGTCATGACCCTTCACAGATTGCTTGAGTGTACTGGATAACCCTTTGTACGACCGAGCCTAATGATGCTCGACCCGTATTGCTAACGCACACTTAATAGACCAATATATGTGTGGTTTTGTTGGGATAAACAATGTCCATGCTTAGTTGTAGCAAACTGCTGACAGTTGTTTCCAGCTGCCCTGTGTGAGCGACCTTATAGGAGCGAGTGGTTGTATAAGAACGGGTGATCATATAGGTCTTGGCATATTGATGGGCGGACGGGCAATGAGTGCACAGGCGTGTCTTGTCAAAACTCTCTTGTCAATGTAGGAACGGCTGACCAGATCATACAAAGCCTGTTGTAATTGTCTGGTTGTTGTATTTGTTCTTGATGGTGGATGGGCGACTGATCGAAGCTTGAAGGGCTGCCATATGTGCGAGTGTTCTGCAGTTTATATCTGTCAGGATAGTAAATAGCGTATGATTGTAACATAAATGATTGATGTACAAGAGTCTGAGGTCGCAATCCATGCACGGTGCATGGGGTACATGTGCGACATTCTATAGTATTCTTATGTTCTCTGATAGGAGCGACTGCTTTCTTTGGTCATAAACGGTCGGTCCTCTAAGTTGTACTTGTTTGTTGCACTCTTGGTTATGTGCAAACGACCCTTGGATATTAGAGCGGGTGACCCTTACTTCGAATACAAATCTCCTAAGCTTGCCTGGGCTGTATTACCTTTTGGCATAGTCGAATCATGCTGCATGACCGGTGTGAGACTTATTATTTTTGATGTTGTGTGTTCCTCCTTGTCGATCTATTTAGAGTGATTCGAGCATCTTGGATTGCTCATGCATGTCTAAGCTCTGGAGTGATCGTTATGCATATCTTATGAAGATTTGATGTACCAATTAGGGATAAACAAGATGGTTCAGATTTATCGTTAAGTGATGAAGAACCAGAAACTGGAAATACAAATATATGCTTTATGACAATTCAGAGTTCAGAAAATCTCGAAGAAAAGTGTAACACCCCACCTCCGTTAAGGTCACTCACAAAGGGAATGCCTTAACTTTGGTGGAGCATTTTAGTAAACAGAACAGAAACTTACAAGACAGATAGAATAGCACTTGAAAAATTTATAACTTTATTTCAACAGAAATCGAAATAAACTTGGTTACATCCTTTCAAATTACATTATCAGAATTCAAGTACAAAATATCAGTCTTGTACAAAAGCCTTCAGAATGCATAGTTTTAAAATCATAATCCCCATAGAACGGAAGCTATACAGAGCCAAGCCATACGTTAAGCACTTCAAGCAGAAGAAATCTGGATCAAGCTAAAGTATTCCCTCCTTGGATAACCTGGGGGGAGAAACGGAAGAAAGGAGGCGAAACAACAAGGGTCAGACAAAAAGTGTGGCAAGTCCAGTGATTTTCAGTTATGAACAGATAATAATAACATGACATGAACATAAAACTGGATGAGAGATAACTGTAATAGGTGTAGCAGATAAAACAGAAGAACAGAATGACATAAGCTATTTCTTTACACTTCACTGCACCAATACTAGTATAACAGAATTTGGTGTCACCCTAATGTCTAAACTGAAACAGAAACGGGTACAGAATAATTTAACAGAAACAGAATGCTAATAATGGGCCTTTACTACCCGATCAGAAACAGACAGAAGCAGAAACAGATTAATCCCTACGGAAACAGAATGTAGAATTAGGTGTAAACTAGTAATGGGCCTTTACCACCCGAACAGACGGTACCACGCAGAAACAAACATGTGTTACAACCCAACAGAAACAGACGGTACCAAGCAGAGACACACAGAACTAAGTGTACCCTAAAACCCTACCCCAAGCGATCGGCTCCCTAACACATAAATATCATGTGTCGGCCCCACAGTAGGGTGTATCACTCCCTAAAGTGACAACCAATTGGCACAGACCTATTTACAGATGTCACGGCGTCTTACATCCTCAGAGGAAGACCGGGATCCATGCACGCACATGACCCGGTTGGAACGCACCATCAACACCCCTCGCCATTATCAGAATGAACCGCTTATAATTAGTTCAGTAAGCGTGCCCGGACCCTACCTACTGTTGGGTCAAAGTTTTGATACCAGAAAGGGTTACTGACTAATATGGGTCCCAAACAACAGATGACACAAGTGATTCCCCTCCTAACCTTGTGTCCCCAGACTAACAGATTTAAGATTTACTTGTTTACGAGTTCAGGCATATAGCATTCAGATCAACTAATTCACAGATCAAACGATCAAGTTAACAGGTTTTCAGACTAACGGATCAGATGTTCGGATTAACAGGCTTACAGATTAACAGGTTACAGATTAACAGACTTACAGATTAGCTGGTTACAGATTAACAGACTTACAGATTAACTGGTTATAGATTAACAGACTTACAGATTAACTGGTTACAGATTAACAGACTTACAGATTAACTGGTTACAGATTAGCAGACTTACAGATTAACTGGTTACAGATTATCTAACTTTGTATTAGGCCTACGGATTCACGAAACGGGTTTATCAGATTCATTGGTCCAATTGGTTTAACCTTACCCAACACGTTTTAGATATCATAATTATCTCAGATTTTCATTAATTAAATATTAATGCCCAAACCATTCACATTAGACTGACAGTTTGCGGCTACTGGTTAGGCCGGTTGGTTCCGGGCAGGTTTCTGTCGCAAACTGAGTCTAACCTCGGGTTTCAAGCACGTTATGACTAACTTCTCACATTAGAACCTATTGTTTGCGACCACTGGAATGTGCCGGGCGGTTCCGGGCAGAATTATGCCGCAAACTCATTCTAACCTCGAGTTAGCCATGTTTATCTTTGCGGCCAATTAATTGATGATTTACCATCTATACCTACACCTAATATACATGTCAATTATTCATAGCTAATTCAGATTATTTCAATAGCGGACTACTTATACCAACTCAACAGATATAGCAGATAACAGATTCTTCAGATTAGGCGACTTAACGGATTTATCAGATTAAGCAAACTAGCAGATTTAGCATTTTCAACAGACTTAGCAGATGACAGATTTGGCAGATGAACAGATCTAGCAGACTAGGCAGTAGAGCAGAACTAGCAGATTAAGCAATATAACAGAACTAGCAGATTAGGTAATGTAACAAAACTAGCAAATTAGGCAAATATAACAGATTTAATCATTTCTTAAAGTTTCACAAACATATCTTGCCTAATTATAAATCTTGCCTAAGTTCACATGCATAAATAATTGTCATGATTCACAATATGATTATATACCAAATATAGCCATCTATTACTATGCATGTCATATATCCCAAAGATCCCTTACTTAGGTGTTTATTTACATTAATAAATATCCTACTTTCATGTAAATCTTTATACCTAAGCCATATTCCTTTTTTTTATCTCAAATCATATGTTCAATACAGTCTATATTTATGTCCAATACCTTTTTATGTCGTGTCTATAAATCATCTGTTCAACACCCTTTATGTTATAAATATAACATGTCCAGTCATATGTCTCAGATTTATGTTCTAGCTACAGTCCATGTTCTTTCCTCAAATCAGTCACCTATTGGTCATGCAAAATTCATGCATCATTCATTTTACTGTCCCAAACATTTTAGCGTATGTTAATCTCTTATGAGATTGGCTCAGGCTCGTGGTAGCCTGGCTATAGAACAGAAAGAGGAAAGAGATACAAAATAAGATAGATCCAAACAGAACAGAACAGATATAACCTCAGATTCAGATTTATAATTCATGTCATAATCAGAATTAACGTTCATATCGGAAAAATAACTGCACTTGCCTTGATTGGATTAAAGAAAGAACTTTAGTTGTTGCAGAATTGTTGCAGAAGCTTTAATCTCTAATTTGAATTGAGTTGCTTAGGTTGATGTTGATTAGCTTCTAGTTTTGATTCCAGCAGAGTAGCGACGCCATTTTTATTTTTATTTAGAACAAAGGCAGAGAAGAAGAAGAATATAATTGTGTGTAGAGGAGGCTAGGTCTTAGGGTGTATTTATAGGTGTAGGAACTCATTTCAGCCATCAGATTAACCCTAAAACCAATCCGGACCATCAAAAATCATCCCAGGGCTTCAAAAATGGGTTCTGGGCCACCCCAGGCCGACCAGGCCGACCTGTACAGGGGGGGGGGGGTCGACACTATAGTCGACCTGGGGGGGGGGGCAGGTCGACTATAGTGTCGACACTATGGTCGACCTGGGTCAGTCTGCCAGAAAGTCTGCTGAAATCTTGTTTTGGGCATATCTTGGTTATACGGACTCCGATTTTTGAAAACTCGGACTCTATTTCGCGTATTTTTCCGAGAGGAACGCAATAATGATGTCCATTTTACCTAATTCCTGATTCTTGAATTAGTTATCCTTATTTTACTATCTTTTCCGTTACATACATCGTTATCGAACTAATTTTTCTTCTCTTCCATGTATTAATTAATTCTTCTTATTCATCACCATTATTTACCCATCATAAGCATATTTTTATATATTTTATTTTATTATTAATTATATTAAAAATACGGGGTGTTACATTCTCCACTCCTTAAAGGATTTTGTCCCCGAAATCTTCAAGTTAAGAAGAATGTGTCCTACCATCCAATCATCCATCTACTCAATCACCAATCACTGGCATTCATTGTCCTTAAGAAATTTCTAATGTTGTATGAACATATGCAAGAAGTGTGTGTATATGTTCCTTGTCTAATGCAAAGATCAGGCGGTCCACTGATTCAGTTGACCTCCTTAATGCGAATTATGTCAGTGCCATGAGTCCAACATGTATGCAATTTTCCTACTCGATACATATCATTTCTATATGAGTGCACAACCATTCCGTCATATGCAACATCCATGTGCTGAGTCAATCATTTTACATCCACAAAAATTAAAAATGCTCACACATCCATATGCAGTATGAGAGTGTTTTCGAGTCGATCTAGTGCCTAGTGTGTGTATATGCATCCACGGGCAACCACTAGCAACCACTTGCATCCACTTGCAACCATCAAACATAACATGTCTCAAACACATGTTTACACCCATTAGTTTCTACCTAAAGTTCGAAGATTCGATCGATGGGATACAGTCGAATGATGGAAGCGAGTACAGATAGAACAAAAACTTGGTTCCCATTAGACATGGGTCCTAAGTATCAGCCCCGAAGACCGAAACCAACATCAAATTAACACTAAGAGGATTACCCTCTTTAGATAATGTCAAAACTGGAAATCTTAACATTATCAGAAATATTCAGATATTTACAGATTACTGGTACAGATCAGATTACCGAATGATTCTTAGGAAACTAAGCATGATAAAACCCAGATTGTACGCGTCCTACTTGACGCCTAACACAGATATCTCTCAAACCCCAACCTATCACCAGCAGATGAGTCGTAACCCATATGGGGTTTGAGACTATAACCAGATCAGAAACAATGCAGAGACTCGACTACAGAATCAGAATGCCATAATCGGAAAGAGTTCTAACTCAATAATCAGATAAGGAAACTAAACTCTCTACGGAAATTTTCCTACTTCTATCCTATCCACCAACTGTGAGAGCATTCGCCTGCCTTCCCGAAGTAGGTCATGTCCTCTGTCCTTCCTCTTGAGTCAAGCTTCCATAAGTAAAGTACTTTTCTCCTCCTTATCTTCAGACTTTTCTTTCATCTTTTGTGTTTCCTTTTTGCCTTCTTTTTGAACCAAGTTTATATCCATGGGTTTCATATCTTTGGCTTGTGCTCCTTGGCCAAACTCCCTCATTCTCATCTTTACTATGCTTGTGTAACACGTTGACCAGTCCCTCGAAAGCTGCCTCCATCGCATGGAAAAATCCTACAAACCTCGAAAGAAAATTAGCCGTAGGTGAAACTACTGCGGCTACAGATGGAAGTCGGGCGCTTATTTGCCCTTTGACAGGTGTCGTAGTCTTATCAAGCTTACGGAACCATGCCGCGATGAGGTTACCTCCCAGAAAGCCAGGAGCCCCGGAGACTCAGAAAAAGAAGGAAACAAGGATTCAGACATAGAATCAAAAGATAGATATATGGCTTTGGGGATTATGTTTTTTTTCAAAATAAACTTTCCTTTTGAAAATACTTTCTTTTAAAGCCTTTTTAAAAATAGTTTTCCAAAAACTTTACCCAATCTGGTAACCTTCAGCTCTGATACCAAGTGTAACACCCCACCTCCGTTAAGTCACTCACAAAGGGAATCCCTTAACTTTGGTGGAGCATTTTAGTAAACAGAACAGAAACTTACAAGACAGATAGAATAGTACTTGAAAAATTTAAAACTTTATTTCAACAGAAACCGAAATAAACTTGGTTACATCCTTTCAAATTACATTATCAGAATTCAAGTACAAAATATCAGTCTTGTACAAAAGCCTTCAGAATGCATAGTTTTAAAATCATAATCCCCATAGAACGGAAGCTATACAGAGCCAAGCCATACGTTAAGCACTTCGAGCAGAAGAAATCCGGATCAAGCTAAAGTATTCCCTCCTTGGATAACCTGGGGGGAGAAACGGAAGAAAGGAGGCGAAACAACAAGGGTCAGACAAAAAGTGTGGCAAGTCCAGAGATTTTCAGTTATGAACAGATAATAATAACATGACATGAACATAAAACTGGATGAGATATAACTGTAACAGGTGTAGCAGATAAAACAGAAGAACAGAATGACATAAGCTATTTCTTTACACTTCACTGCACCAATACTAGTATAACAGAATTAGGTGTCACCCTAATGTCTAAACTGAAACAGAAACGGGTACAGAATAATTTAACAGAAACAAAATGCTAATAATGGGCCTTTACTACCCGATCAGAAACAGACAGAAGCAGAAACAGATTAATCCCTACGGAAACAGAATGTAGAATTAGGTGTACACTAGTAATGGGCCTTTACCACCCGAACAGACGGTACCACGCAGAAACAGACAGGTGTTACCACCCAACAGAAACAGACAGTACCAAGCAGAGACAGACAGAACTAAGTGTACCCTAAAACCCTACCCCAAGCGATCGGCTCTCTAACACATAAATATCCTGTGTCGGCCCCACAGTAGGGTGTATCACTCCCTAAAGTGACAACCAATTGGCACAGACCTATTTACAGATGTCACGGCGTCTTACATCCTCAGAGGCAGACCGGGATCCATGCACACACATGACCCAGTTGGAACGCACCATCAACACCCCTCGCCATTATCAGAATGAACCGCTTATAATTAGTTCAGTAAGCATGCCCGGACCCTACCTACTGTTGGGTCAAAGTTTTGATACCAGAAAGGGTTACTGACTAATATGGGTCCCAAACAACAGATGATACAAGTGATTCCCCTCCTAACCTTGTGTCCCCAGACTAACAGATTTCAGATTTACTTGTTTACGAGTTTAGGCATATAGCATTCAGATCAACTAGTTCACAGATCAAACAATCAAGTTAATAGGTTTTCAGACTAACGGATCAGATGTTCGGATTAACAAGCTTACAGATTAACAGGTTACATATTAACAGACTTACAGATTAGCTGGTTACAGATTAACAGACTTACAGATTATCTGGTTATAGATTAACAGACTTACAGATTAACTGGTTACAGATTAACAGACTTACAGATTAACTGGTTACAGATTAACAGACTTACAGATTAACTGGTTACAGATTATCTAACTTTGTATTAGGCCTACGGATTCACGAAACGGGTTTATCAGATTCATTGGTCCAATTGGTTTAACCTTACCCAACACGTTTTAGATATCATAAGTATCTCAGATTTTCATTAATTAAATATTAATGCCCAAACCTCTCACATTAGACTGACAGTTTGTGGCTACTGGTTAGGCCGGTTGGTTCCGGGCAGGTTTCTGTCACAAACTGAGTCTAACCTCGGGTTTCAAGCACGTTATGACTAACTTCTCACATTAGAACCTATTGTTTGCGACCACTGGAATATGCCGGGAGGTTCCGGGCATAATTATGCCGCAAACTCATTCTAACCTCGAGTTAGCCATGTTTATCTTTGCGGCTAATTAATTGATGATTTACCATTTATACCTACGCCTAATATACATGTCAATTATTCATAGCTAATTCAGATTATTTCAATAGCGGACTAATTATACCAACTCAACAGATATAGCAGATTCTTCAGATTAGGCGAAATAACGGATTTATCAGATAAAGCAAACTAGCAGATTTAGCATTTTCAACAGACTTAGCAGATGACAGATTTGTCAGATGAACAGATCTAGCAGACTAGGCAGTAGAGCAGAACTAGCAGATTAAGCAATATAACAGAACTAGCAGATTAGGTAATGTAACAAAACTAGCAAATTAGGAAAATATAACAGATTTAATCATTTCTTAAAGTTTCACAAACATATCTTGCCTAATTATAAATCTTGCCTAAGTTCACATGCATAAATAATTGTCATGATTCACAATATGATTATATACCAAATATAGCCATCTATTACTATGCATGTCATATATCCCAAAGATCCCTTACTTAGGTGTTTATTTACATTAATAAATATCCTACTTTCATGTAAATCTTTATACCTAAGCCATATTCATTTTTTTATCTCAAATCATATGTTCAATACAGTCTATATTTATGTCCAATACCTTTTTATGTCGTATCTACAAATCATCTGTTCAACACCCTTTATGTTATAAATATAACATGTCCAGTCATATGTCTCAGATTTATGTTCTAGCTACAGTCCATGTTCTTTCCTCAAATCAGTCACCTATTGGTCATGCAAAATTCATGCATCATTCATTTTACTGTCCCAAACATTTTAGCGTATGTTAATCTCTTATGAGATTGGCTCAGGCTCGTGGTAGCCTGGCTATAGAACAGAAAGAGGAAAGAGATACAAAATAAGATAGATCCAAACAGAACAGAACAGATATAACCTCAGATTCAGATTTATAATTCATGTCACAATCAGAATTAACATTTATATCGGAAAAATAAATGCACTTGCCTTGATTGGATTAAAGAAAGAACTTTAGTTATTGCAGAATTGTTGCAGAAGCATTAATCTCTAATTTGAGTTGAGTTGCTTAGGTTGATGTTGATTAGCTTCTAGTTTTGATTCCAGCAGAGTAGCGATGCCATTTTTATTTTTATTTAGAACAGAGGCAGAGAAGAAGAAGAATAGAATTGTGTGTAGAGGAGGCTAGGTCTTAGGGTGTATTTATAGGTGTAGGAACTCATTTCAGCCATCAGATTAACCCTAAAACCAATCCGGACCATCAAAAATCATCCCAGGGCTTCAAAAATGGGTTCTGGGCCACCCCAGGTCGACCTGTACAGAGGGGGGTCGACACTATAGTCGACCTGGGAGGGGGGGGGGGGGGGTAGGTCGACTATAGTGTCGACACTATGGTCGACCTGGGTCAGTCTGCCAGAAAGTCTGCTGAAATCTTGTTTTGGCCATATCTTGGTCATACGGACTCCAATTTTCGAAAACTCGGACTCTATTTTGCGTATTTTTCCGAGAGGAACGCAATGGTGATGTCCATTTTGCCTAATTCCTGATTCTTGAATTAGTTATCCTTATTTTACTATCTTTTCCGTTACATACATCGTTATCGAACTAATTTTTCTTCTCTTCCATGTATTAATTAATTCTTCTTATGCATCACCATTATTTACCCATCATAAGCATATTTTTATATATTTTATTTTATTTTTAATTATATTAAAAATACGGGGTGTTACAAAAAGGATCCAAGAACTAGGTACGCATTATTTAATTTTCAATTTTATTCGGTTGAATGGTTGCTTTGTATGATTGCTTTGGTTTGAATTTTAAAATTTAAACTTGAAAGTTGAAATTCTAATTTGAAATTTGAAATTCAAAATAATATTATAATAAAAAATAAAAAATAATAAAACAAAGTGTTTGTATGTTTGATAGGAGTAGAATTATTTCAGGAAACCGTTAAACCTGGAATATATATCGTCAATTTAAAAATTAAAATCACCAAAACCAAATTCTCTTTAAAAATTAGCCTATATGTCAACGTAGATTTTACTATATGTCGACATATCAGACAAAAACTTGAAATTTGAATTTCAAAAGTTTAAACTTTCAAACTTCCCTCCAACTTTTCACCAATTCCCAAGGTATGAAAAGGTGTCATTTCAATCTGAAAAGTGGTGCCTGTTCAATTCATATCTATTTAATTCACATCTATTCAAATTCTATATATACGCCTACTCTTTTACATTTCATTCACAACTCAAAACACTACTCTTCATATATATTCTCTTCAAAACTATCAATTCAATGGCTTCCTCTAGTTCATCTCAAAAATTGAAGATAACCAAAACCATCAAATGCTATCTTCATAATGACAAAGAGGCTATCAAGTCCTATGGTAACTATTTAGCAGGTGCTAAAGTTAACACGGGTGCTTTCGCCATCTTTAGCGATTTTCCCTCTTATGATCTTACCTCTCTCTTTCAAAACAATGAAGTCTTGATGTCTGTTTGACTCTCGTGATAATGAAGAAGTGTGTTACCCCAAACTTGTCAAGATGTTCTATGTCAATCTCAACCATGGATTATACGAAGGCAATGAAAACCAAATATGAAATAGTTTCAAGGGCACTCGAATTGTTCTTGATGCTAAACTCTTAGGCACTATTCTAAATTGTAAAAGCATGGGCTTGTATTTTTCGGATTTTTCTATCGAAAAAACTGATTTGGAAAACTATCATGACATATTCGAAGATGGTGCTCCAATGGAATTCAAAAATCATTACTTTTGTCCAAAAACAAGAATTGTCAATCGTCTCCTCCAACATACCATCACTCCCCGTTCCAAAAATTTTAATAATCCAACTTTAAAAGTCCAAAAGGCTCTTCTTTGCTATTATGGGTGGCTATACTATCAATTGGGTCGAAATAATCTTAAATGAAATTAAGCCCATAGAATTGTCATCAAGAGAAAACACTCTCTATTATAAAGTTTATCTCACTCGTATTTTCAGATACTTTAATGTTGATCTTCATGGAAAAGAATTTGTGCCTAGAAAAGTGTTTGACTCATCAAACATTCATCTCATGCAAATTCCTATCACATTCAAACCATATAAGAGATTCGAAGCCAAATAATCTCGAATGCAACAAGAACAAGATCCAATGGAAGTCGAAGAAGAAGAAGAGACTTGTTTGGAAAGTATTGAGTATTCAACTAACGCTAAACGCAATTACAAAGAGATGATTATTCAAAAACAAGTGAAAATCGTAAAAAATCAAAAGACGCTTAACAAGAAACTTTCCAAAGTGACCAAATTTATGGTCAAAGTAAGAAGAAAGCTTGGAGTCTCACCTCCTTCATCATCATCAGAAAACTAGTCTATCTAGTTTAATCTATTTCTATGTATTAGCTTATATATCCTTGTATTTGCTTTCGAATCACGTATGTAAGTGTATCTTGATTAGTTGGATGTGCTTGTTTTCAATTAAGTAATGAATGGAGCTTTATTTATGATAAAACAATCTTTATGTCTCTATAAAAACTTAAGAAATAATTATAATACAATAGAGTTCAAATGAATTCAAAATTTGAAAATTTTCACTAAAGTATGTCGACATAAAGAAAAATATATGTCAACATATAACTGATAGGTTTTCAAATTGTTTTAAATTTTAAAATTAAAATAACTACTCATGTCCATTCAAAATCCAACGAATTCCGGACCTTATTTAAGTCTATTTCTTCCAGAAAAATTCATTATTCTATTCCTCCTTATTCCTTATTCATTTCTTATCAAATCCATGGCAAATCCAATTCATAATCTTAGTGAAAATCTAGAAGAAACCTTGAATTCTTTCAAAAATATTCTTTCTATCATTCTACGAAACTAGCGTCATCTCGAACTGAGCCAAATTAAGATGTTTGAACAGCAAGAGAAGCATTTTGATGCAATGTGACGGCTAATCTCCTCTCTTTTCAGAGATGTAGATAATAATCTCACAAAGGCTCCACCAACCAAAGAAGATCAGGATTGGGAAGTCATTAAGAAGGATCCTATCTTTGGAGAAGACGGTTGGGTTGACGTTCCAAGAAACGTTTAATTGATCGGTACGATTTGATTGACTTGTTTGAATTTCAATTGGATTCTATGATTAGAAACTTGTATATATATATATATATTAAAATATATGGTGTGGTGTTATTTTATTTGATTTGGTTTGTATAATAAACAAACATATGTAAATATAATACTTGGATTGGTTTGTACATTGTTGGGAATTATTATTATAGGTTTGTATAGATTAAGGGGGAGTATTTCTACTTTGAATTGGTTTTAGATTAAGGGGTAATATCATTAGTTACTTATTATCTTTAAGATTTTATTTAGATAGTTATACAATTTAGGGGGAGTTGTTTTAGAAATTCTTTTTGATAATGCCAAAGGAGGAGAAATTATAAAATATAGAGACATAGTTTATAGAATTCATACAGAAAGGGGGAGTATTTAAGAGGATCATCATCAAAAAGTATATACAGGTATGATATTATATTTTATAAACTAAGGCTGTCATCATCAAAAAGGGGGAGATTGTTGGAGAACGGAGTTTTGATGACAACAACCTTATTTCAGTATTAATTGATTATAAAATATATACTAACACTTTTGCATAGAATACACACACACACACACACACACACACATGAAGGATTTATATACAGGAAATATTACTAAAGACTGTACAGTTTAAAGATATTAGAGATCAGAGAGATTTCAAGACACATGAGTATTCAAGATTTCAAGAGTTCAAGCGTTCAAGATTAATATAGTTATAGAGTCTGGATTATGTAAGACTCTAAATAACACTCCAGGTTCAAATTCAAATTCTGCTTTTCGAATTCTACAAATCATCTCTATTTTATTTTCTTTCTATTTTATCTTCTATCATTTCTATTCACGTTTCTTATTTATAATTTTATTTTCAAACTCAAAGTTTGATAAGTTTCATATATTTATATTTTTCACTTTTTATATAGTTTTTACCATTATAATTTTATAAATATATTTATATAGTTTATATTTATGCTTTTATATAGTTTCCTACTTTACAATATTAGTTTATAATAGTATATTTGACTTCAAGAATTTTCAGAATTATATTTATATCAGAACACTTGAAAAATGCTCAAAAAATAATTTTGCACTATAAGTATGTCGACGTGCAAAAACCTATATGTCGACATATAACTGTCATTTTTTCAATTTTGAAAGGAAGTGTCTTTTCATTATTTGTGACGGTTCTCAAGCGTGGCATCCTTTTAAACTCTATAAAAAGGGCTTAAATTCAAATTTATTTTATCATCTCTTCTTCTCTAACTTCATCCTCTTTCTCTACACCATTTTTGTTAATCATTTTTGTGATTTCTACACTTATACTCTGCCGAATTCAATTCCATTTTGATCAAACTTCTTCTCTCCACACTCTCTACTTTGTACTCTCTGAATCAAATGCTATTGAAGAGTTATAGTGCTGTTTGTAATTTGTTTGGGTTGAATAATGGAATCAGTGATATCTCTTTAGCCGTAAAATCAAGGAAGGAAACAGTGGTATCCCTTGTAGCTGTAAAATCAAGGACGAAATCAGTGGTATCCCTTGTAGCCATGAAATCAAGGAGAGCTGTAATTGGATTTTGGTATAGTAATAAAACTCTACGCAATCCAACATTGCGTGGGACTGGAGATAGGAGTAATCCAAACCAGTATAAAATCCGGTGTGTTCTTTCCTTTTCTGCATTTTTATTTCTGTTTAGTTTGCATCTGCGTTTGATTCTGTGTCTACGATTGTTTCTATGATGTTTGATTCATCTAGGAATTCACATAATTTATAGATTTAGTTTAAATTCTTAAAAACACTATTCATCCCCTCTAGTGTTTTGCCTTAACGACCCTTTCTGCATTCCATAACAAACAAGATCGACCACTAACTTCACTTGAATGTTTTGAATGTATTATCACTAAAGGTTGGGATCAACAACCGTTATCAAAGCATACAGTAGCGATAGAATAAAGAAGCAAATGTATTTTCTCTAGATCAGGTGACAATACACCCTAATGGGGGCGACCCACTTAGCACTTTGATCTACCCAATTTTATACCATTTCCCAACTGTAAGGCATGAGGTCATGATTTACCATTTTGAATAACATATCATCATTCACTTTGATTGCCACATCGTTTGATCTGCCAAATCAATAATTGACATCCAAAAAATACCCTGGGTGTTAGCTATCACCAAACAGGAGTACATTTAAAAAAAAATGTATGTAACTCTTAAGAAATACTCTGTTAGACATTTTTCCTTATAAATCATCCAACGACAAGATGAACCGAAGGCAAGCTCCAACCACATCCTAGGCATCACCCTATGGATCAATAGCGAGTAGTCCTTACAACCCGTAGATTCCAATCATGATCGAATTACAGTATAATTTTAGCTGCTAAGCCAGGGATTTTATGTAGTTCTTCCGTTTTATAAAGATCAACGGTCTTCAAATGCTCCATCTCGATCATCATTGAATATCTTCCGTATTTACGTATTTGCTGGTCAGAATGTTTTTCGAATATAAATTCGATCCAGGTCTTTTCATACCAAAAAAGATAATAGGCCAGATTTTGATAGTCGGTTATTTAACTATCAAATAAACAACCATGCAACCATGAAAATAAAGTGAATTCACTGGTTCATTATTCAGCATCACTTGACCTTTTTAAATTAAAAATAATTAACGAATAGTTAATTAAACTTCTTAATCTTTCAATATTTTACTATTATTTCAAAACATTAGTTACAACATTTTCATGCATTTCTACACTTTAACATTCATTAGTCCCTGTTGTTAATTGGTAAGAGAATTATCCCTTAAGTATCAACCCTAAAAAATGAAATCAACATCAGATTAATACTTAGAAAATCACTCAACTCAACCAATCTCCTATTAGTTGCAATTCTTAAATTTTTCTCTTAACTCCTTATCAACCCACTTAAAATCAACATTTTAAACTTCACGTTTCTATTATAAACCTTGTTTATAAAACTCAGGTTTAATATAAAACCCTTTTTTATCTCGACTCCTTTTTACTTAACTTAAATATTACGTAAAAAAATATTTTAAGCTATTGTATTCACTTAAAATCTCTTTTTATACTTTGTTATAAAACTTGGTTTTAAAATATAAACCCGTTCATCAACTCCTTTCAAAATCCAAATAGATTCTATTACTTACTTTGGTTACTTACATAAATGAAATAAATTTAAGAAGTAATCACTTAAATTATTATAAAATAAATAATAATCTACTTCAGTATTAACTGAAATAAATATTATATCTTGTAACAACTTGGAAAATCTGAACCAGTTTGAAAATCTTAAATTGGCTATTTTAGTGGATTTAAAATATTTAAAATAAATATTTTAAATAATAACGACGAAAAGTAAGTTTGAATCGACGTTTGAAAATGAATATAATTAATTCTAATTATAAAAAAGCCTGAAATGGCGCGGTAGTTTCAAAATTTGAATTCAAACTTTGACTAACTGTACCGGGTGCAAAAAAAAAACGGATTTGAGTGAAACCAAAAATATTTAAATCTGTTAGTGAATATCTTTCTAATGAATCTGAAAAATCGAAGTTTCATAGCTGAAAGCAAAAGTTATGGCCAAATGAATTTTCAGAAAGGTCCCTATAGAGTTTATATAGCCCGTGAAAATGGCCGTTTTGCAAACGACCTCGGAATTCGACGAAACCACTTTTGTTGGATCTGGGATGTGGAATTATTGCTAGGTTTCCAATTTCATAATTTTTGAAGCTAGTATGTGAGCGTGGCAAAGGAAAATGTGTTTGGTCGATTTCTATTAAATTAGATCGACCCGAAAAGGGCCATTTTTCAAACGACCTCAGAATTCGATGAAACTAGTTTTGTTTGGATTGTCAAAACATAGCTAGAATTATTTTTTGGGAATTTTTAGAATCAGTATGTGGTCCCGGCAAATTGAAATGTACGTTCAAATTAAATATTGAATGTTTTATATTTTAATTTGAAGGAAAAACTGATTGAAACATTCAAATGGGCCTTCGAAACATATCCCATTGTGTTCGGAATAGGGGTATTTGGCTAGGGACGACAGTCGTTGGGTTTGGATTGGTGTTCGTGTGTGAAAGAGGGTATTTTAGAGATTTTAAAAATATATAAATAAATAAATAAATCCCATTGGTCAACGAAACCATTCTCTCTCCTGTAAGCCCCCGATCGACGGCGGAACTGCTTCCCTCTGTTCCCATCCACTTTTCGACCAAACCAAGCAAAATTAGCCCTCCTCCAGTTGAAGATTTTGAAGAGCTCGAGACGAGCTTCAAATCCATATATAGTTTGTATTTTTTCGTTCAGTATTTGGGGAGAACCGAGCCTCCAAAGTTACGAACTTCATCGCGCCACCCAGCCCTCCCTGCGCCGTCGAGTTCGCCACCTCCACCTCCAACAGTTGCGCCTCTCCAAGCTCTCCACGGTGGTGCCCTCTGATCGACGCAACGCTACACGGTTTTCGCGAAAACTGGAAACCTAGTTTTGAAGGTTTTGAGGAGGTAACGGCCTATTTTAATTTCAACTATATTATAGCACTTTAAAGCGCTATGGTTATTGATTTCACTGTAAAAATCGTATCTTTTTCGTTTCTTGACGAAATTCGGTGAAACAAGAGACAGTGGACTCGTGTGGACGTCTTCTACATTCTGGAAGAGACCGCATATTTTTCTGAGCCTTCTGCTATTTTTGGTGGAGTGGAACCCAATGTGAGATTTCTGAATTATAAACGATATGGAAAACGACGATGTATAAATGATATAGTCGATGTATGAGTTATATAAGCGTTGTACACCTCATGTATAAGCGTTGTATAAGTTATATATATGCATTGTAAAAATTATATATGTGTTGAATAGAAGTGAAATATACTTATATATATATATACATATATACATGCCCTCGTCCACAAACCATGGACGATATTTATTGGTTGTGATTGGTGTGAAAATTGGTTGATAGCGAATGGTTGATTAGAATTGCTTGTGGTTGAAATTGATTGATTGTGGTTGAAAAATACCCGTTTGTGGTTGAGAATTATTTGGT
The DNA here is from genome assembly GCA_030737875.1 of Allium sativum. Taxonomy (NCBI): domain Eukaryota; kingdom Viridiplantae; phylum Streptophyta; class Magnoliopsida; order Asparagales; family Amaryllidaceae; genus Allium; species Allium sativum. The sequence goes on along the minus strand of CM060920.1, from coordinate 112,371,716 downwards.
TGAAACCACATAGGATTAGTTTGTGGAAATGAAAAAAATATATACATGCCATCTACGTGCGAACTAGATGCATGAAATTCCCATTGTCAAAAGCTGCGAGGCTTTAAGGTAGAGTGAGGAGCCGTAATAGGGACAGCTCCGGTTTTAACTACCCTGCCGTTATGCTGCCGAAATTTTGAATAATATTCATGTGTTAGAATTATTTTCATGTGTTGAAACTATATTCGTGTGTTGAATAGAAATTCATGTGTTGAACGACATTCATGTTTTAAATAAATTGTGTTAACAATAAAAATCACATTTTTATTTTATATATACGAACTATAGAAAACATTCATGTGTTGAATAGAAATTCATTCGTTGAATAGAAATTCATGTGTTGAATGGTATTCATGTTTGAAATAAATTGTTTTATAATAAAAATTATGTTTTTACCATCTATATAAACTATATAAAATATTCGTGTTTTAAATAAATTGTTTTAACAATAAAAATCACATTTTTATTATATATATACGAACTATAGAAAACATTCATGTGTTGAATATAAATTCATTCGTTGAATAGAAATTCATGTGTTGAATGGTGTTCGTGTTTTAAATAAATTGTTTTAACAATAAAAATCACATTTCTATTTTATATATACGAACTATAGAAAACATTCATTTGTTGAATAGAAATTCATTCGTTGAATAGAAATTCATGTGTTGAATGGTGTTCGTGTTTTAAATAAATTGTTTTATAATAAAAATCATTTTTTTATCATCTATATGAACTATATAAAATAGTCGTGTTTTGAAATAAATTGTTTTACAATAAAAATCACATTTTGATTATATACATGAGTAGTTAAAAATAGTGAAGTGTCGAAATAAATGTATGTTGGATAAAAATATCATTTTTATCGAAAGTATGAAAAGAATATGGTTTTGAAATCGAAGAATCGATTACATTTATATATAAATATAATTAAAATATATCGAATAACGAAGCTGTAGTTCGTGTTTTGAAACCAAAATTTCAAATGAGTGTACCGGGAGATCCGACCATCGGATTTTCCTGAAACCGAAACTGTTGGGTTCGCTTTGGAAATATCTTTCCAACGACCACCACTTTGTGAAGATCCAACGGCTGGATTGACTGGAATGTTTAATTCAAATCTGAAGAAAAACAGCGCCAGAATCGATTATATATATATATAATTAAAATAAATCGAATAACGACGCTGCAGTTCGTATTTTGAAAGCGAAATTTCAAACGAGTGTACCGGGAGATCCGACCGTCGGATTCCATCAAAACTGAAACCGTTGGATTCGTTTTGAAAAGATCTTTCTAATGATATAAAATTTGTGAAGATCCAACGGTTAGATTTCCAGATATGTGTAAATCAAATATGAAGAAAAACAGCGCCACGGTCGCGTTAGGGCCTGATGCGTCGTTTGAATGAATTGGCTATAAATAAATAAATAAAAATAGCGATAAATCATTATATAATATTATAAACGATATGGAATGTGAAATTTAGAAACTAACTGAAGGTTAGCTAAGTCGAATGGTTTCCTGGGTTTTGATTTGATGTTGGTTTCGGCCTTCGGGGTTAAGATTTGGGAAATCGTTCTCTTACTGGTTGACGGTTAGTGACTAATGAATTGGAATAAGGCGTATGTTGTGTTGTGTAGCACTGGTTTATTATATATGCGAGTTTCTCAGAAAGACCGGGTTTATCCCATTCTGAATAACTGAATCGACGATAAGAAATCGAAGATGAAGACGGTGATTGAGGACCAAAGATCTTCACCTCGGTTGGATGATAACTGATGTCCTGATTGGGAGGCATCCCGAAATATGAATAATGAGTGGTGATCGTCCAGATGTACGTGGAGATCGATGGGTATGCGAGGTATATAGTGCCTCTGGTTTCGTTCCGACCCAGAACGGACTTGTAAATGGACTGTGTGTCTGACATTGGATTTCATTCTGTGTGATTGATAGCCATCAGTTGCATGGTATGAATTGCTTGTGTGGCATGCTAAGATGCAGTGATCAAGGCTTCTTTTGAAAAGCAAAGTCTTGTGGTTGATGATCAAAGCACCGCCTGTGTGGCGTAGCTTTGTGTATAACGTGAATTCGCGAGCCTCACACCCCGGTATGAGCCAGAAACAGGAGAGGACTTCAGGGAAGGCATGCGTTTCCTTCTAACTAGAGGTGGTGTCAATGCTTAAACTGGCTGACATATATATTATTTTCACCTGTGTGGTTGTTGTTGTTGTTGCGAGGCGCCTCGGTTATATCGGTCGATCCGGGACCGATGGAGTCATTCGTTGGCTCATTTACGCCCCAAAGGGCGGGGAGACGTATTGTTCAGGCACTATAATCCACTCCGTGTGGACCGACCCTGTCGCTCCAAGGCACAGTTGCGGCTGTTCCGGAGACATGGGCTAGATTGTCTCGAAGCCTGTAAGGACTATCTTTTGCCTTCTTTCATGACGGAAATCCAATTTCCAAATACATGACTGTGCGGTTTTGATTGTATATATATATGGCGACATGATATATGGTATCCATGTCGTCTATGATTGATAGTTATGACTGAAATTGTTTTGAAACCTATAAACACTAGTAATAATATCAAATTCTTTTGTTTTATTCGTATCAAGCATATTTTGGCCATTAGAAGGTAAAACTCTATCCTCCGGTTTGCGTTGCATTGTGTGATGGGAACTGAGTCTTATAATGGCTTCATTTTTATAAAAAGCATTGCGATGTTTAAAAGGTTGACTTGTTTTAAAGCACTGGCAATCCAATGGAGTAAACCCGTTCCGCGAAAGTGGCATGGTCCTGTGATTAGCCATATTATATAATGTGTTAAGTAGATTCCTCATACCAGTCCCATGACTGACTCGTAGTTTGTTTCACTTGCAAACTCGGGTGCCCCTATTTCTACATGGGCAGCCTTGTATTCAGGTTTTAGCGGGCTCTTTCTGGATAGCTGGAGATGAAGATGGATTCTATCATTTATCTCTTTTTATGCTGTTCAACTCCTATTGTACATATTATGTTTGTTTTCCTCTGTAGACATTTATGTATAGCTGAACAGTATTTGTACTAAGTATGATCTTGTATACTGCGTAACTCTGATGATTATGTTTATCCAGTGTATTATTTGTACATTATCTGGTGTGTTTATTTATTTCTATTCTGCTATTATCTGTTTATGTGTTATATTTCCAAAGATTACCCTTGCCGCTGTCAGTACGGGGTTTGGGGTCATCACATATCTCTTTTTTAAGATCTTATTAAACTAAAACGAATATCCATTAGACTATTAAATTTGATTAATTGACAAAAACTAATTTAAAAATCAATTTCAGTTAAAGCAGTTAATTTAGTCAACTCACAAAAAGGGATATCTCGTTAACCAATTCCAGTTAGTCCTTACTTTAAATTAGTTAATAATATAATTAATTTAAATAATCCCATTTAATTGTCTTTAACTGTTAAATCAACTATTAACTGTTACGTTAATTTCTCCTCATCTCCGTATAAATCTTATTAACATAAGAATTTAATTTAGAAAACCATTTAATAATTACTAATAACTTAAATAATGAAAAATAAATATTTATTTCCTTTTTGAATAGGCACATGAGCATATTAAACTAGTTTAGGCACATTCGAAATAAATCAGGCACATGCAAACATACATGCCACGTTAATACTAGTTTAGGCATATTTATAATATTACCCAAGCTAAATTATATCTACTGTTCAATCAGGCACATTATGTATTCAATTAAGTAGGCACGTGAAAACTTTTACCCAGGTCACATGCATTATTGATTTAGCAAAGATAAGGCATTATATAAAAGGATTATACATTGTTAAATGAATTTAGGCATATTTAATAAATACGGTTAGGCACAAATTATACAATAAGGCATATTTCGAAAATGTATACCCAGGCATGCAAATTTTTTTCCTCTTCTCTAACCTTCAGTTATTCGAACTACGAGCTCTCCTTCCACCGTCTATTAACCCAACCGCACGCCACCTCCATATCATCGCTGCCCATTCCAGCTCGCGCCAGCTATACTAGCTGTCATCTAACACCGATTGCCACCCTTCCCTCTTATCGCCTCTCCAGTAACCCACCAGGACAGAACCCGTAACCCACATGCATGCATCATCCCCTTCCATGAATTGCCACCACGGTCTTCTTCTTGTTTCCCACTTCCACGCCTTCTCATAACACCCGTACACAAATAAGTGTACGTGCAAGTTTTCCCTAAATGAAAAATATCGTTTGCATGAGGCAGAATGAGGTTGCCAGGGAAAATAGTAGCTTTTGATTTGAAAACATGGGTTGCGTTTTTATACTGAAGGAGGAGAAAGGTTTTGAATAACAATGGGTTGCGTGTGTTTTAGAGTGGGAGTTTGGTTTCTATACAAGAATGGAGTTTCAGCTTTTAACGAGAGAAAAATCAGAAAGAATGAAGTGGTGGTATATTTATAGAAGAAGGATGGAAGATAGGAATAACATTAAATCCAAGGGGTACAGGGAGGTCCTGCATTGGTCTAAAAGTAGTCTTGTTTGTGTTATATGTTTGCATGTGCGTGAAGTAGGCAAGTACGTTGTAGGCTGAGCTCTTTTGATTAGGCTAAAAAGAAAGGTTAAGGGTAGGTGTGAATTTTTCTAGGAGACAAGAAATAGGTTAGCCTGTAACGTGTATGAATATATGGGGTAGGTTTGAATTAGGGTAGGTTTATTTAGCCTATGAGTGAAGTATATATATTATTATTTATATGATCACCGCTATCTAACGCGGTACGTTAAATTCGCACTGATACCCACAATCTCCAAACACAACGAGAATAGATACATTGCTACATCTCAGCATTCCAGTTCAAATGAAATAAATTTCGTTGAAATCAGATTCCGTTTGCCATCAGTGTTATTTTAATTTCAATTTATTTATCAGTTCACAATTTAATTAGCACCCGCTCACAAAACAACATCGATTGATTCCAAAGTGGAAATCTAGCTGTTAACTATATTTTTCATCAACACCCGAGATAGATCTGAAGGAATGATCCGCGAAGTTAATCGGAGTTGTTCGACCCTCCCCAGCTTAAGCCAATCCACTACTTCCAAGAGAGGAGGTGGGTTTTATCCTCAAGAAAAACGTTCGGTTGCCAAGAACCCAATGATTCGTGTAGAAATATTCAGCTAAATCAATAGCACAACAGAATGCTTACAGAAGAACAATATAACGCAGAAGTAAATAAGAACACGCAGTTTATAGTGGTTCGGTTTGATTTGAACCTACATCCACTTTTAAGGATTATGATGATTTTATTCATAGGGGTGAGTACATGGGAGATTCTCCAAATTGATTCACAAATTAAGGTTTTCTCCCCCAGATCTCTGTCTAGAAGAAGCCCCTAAGGCCGACCCCTGAGGTCTTATTTATAGTAGCTTTAGGGCCCCTTCTGCAGTTAGGTTATTGGGCCTAAAAGAGAGACATTGTCAACCGCCATTTTCTTTTTCTTTAGATGTTTAATTTCCTTTCGCTTTGGTGGCACTGGTTTAGATTCCCACGGTACGGGTCTTGGTCAATTGGGGTTTTTCCGAGATTATGATGGAATTGATAATGCGTTGTCTTCCGGAGAGCACCTGGAATTTTAGTAGCGACTCTCAGATGGAGGTTCTCGAGTGTCAGCTTCCAGCCTTTTGTGAATACTCAGAAGGGCTTACCCTCCGGGTGTTTGTAAGTGGTTGTCGTTGTGGGTTTGGCATGGACAACTTGCATCTCCGTTAGGGATTCAGATGGTCTTCCAGGGGAGCTTTCGATATGATCTGGTCTTCAGCCCTTGATAGTGCATCCACTGTCTTTTGTATGATATTCTGAAGTCTTTATGTACCGATGTGTTGGCATTCGAGCGAGTTAATACCGACAACCCTCACGTCCTTCCGAGCCTCTGTTGTTAGAGCTTTCAAATCTTTGTTTCCTATTTTCTGACTTGGAAACCCTTTCGATATAAAGCTTCTCCTACTGGATGTGCCTCACCGAATAGACTGTGTTCGAGTTCTATACACTTTGGATTCTTTTCTCCTAAAGGGGTGTTGGTTCGTCTGGCTTTCAGATCATTCTTTCGTGCTCGTGTTCGTTGGATACCGTTGGCTGGTTGCGGGGATGGGTCTTTGTTGATGTTGCTTTTGGAATATTCTTCCCTATCCTTATCTCTTTTTAGTGCTATATTTTGATCTCTGGAGGATTTGTATGTGCCTACGGTTATCCGATACCCCTTCACTATCAACTTATTTTACTGGTGATTTCGGTGGTAACATTTGCCCCTAGTGAATGGGTATTTTTGACTTTCCAAGTCAATTTTCTTGTCCTTTCCGAGGTATCCTTCGATCTCTTCGACTGAAGTATTAATTGGCTTCTATTTACGCGGTTCATATTAATTTTGAATTTTTGAATAAGAAAATTCTGACTGTCTCCTTTATTTTTATTTTTTTTATTTTTTCGACCGAAAGAGGTAGTGAGGCACAACAAAATTTTGTGCTACACTTAAATATATACAATGGAAAAAGTATAGTGATACTTCCATTACTGTTCAGAATAAAACAAAAGTATATACAAACAGGGCCCGCGCAGGAGCCAAGTTCTTTCATGCAAGCTGAAGAAAATAGTTAACAAGCCCTAACTACATCATCCATCTGCTGCGTGTTCTGCTGCCAAAGATTCTTTGTAGCAATTGAGTAAACTCACCACGGTCAAATTCCACTAGAAGGTGACGAAGGCCAGAGCTTTCCCTAGCACTACCCCTTAATAGTGTCGCACCAGAAGGGCAAGCCACCTCCATGCCTTTACTGATCTCCTTAGCAGACTCCATCCCAATACTGCCATCAAAACTCACATTTTCTAGCTCCACGTCAATAGCGTCGATTCTCTCCGCACCACCTTCAGAACTGAATGCCTCTTCTTCGTCTTCATTGATATCTAAATGAATTTCAAGGATCTGAAGAGGACGCTCCACCAATGACAGAGCTACCAAGCACCTTCATCTTTCTTCTTGGTTTCCAAACTTTGAGTAACCCATCCCTATCTTTTCTAAACACCCAATTCTTGAAATCCGTAGGCTCAAAAGGATCGCTGGGATTTCTGGAAAGCTTGCTAACTTCAATCTCGTGATAGGAGGTCTGGGTAAAAAGCCTTATTAGTGATGGAATATACGCTGGTGATGGAACCTTTATTTCCACCTTGGGGTATGAAAAGTCAGCCACGTCCCACGCATCTTCCTGTATTCTTAAGACTTTTCCTACTTTCGACAATATGATCTTCACCATCTTAAAGTTACGAAATATAATAGGGAGATTTTTTAAGATGATCCAAAGAACCACTGTCTGTCTTAGATTTGCAACACAAAAATTGAGACGCCATGGCTGAATGTGCAGAGTACCCCTATCAGTCGTAATGGAGTAGAAATCTCTCGTAAAGAAATTCCTTGGAAATTTAACGACGAAAACGTTCCCGAACTTCTTGATGTTCCATTCCCAAGAATAAAGGTAATAGAATTCCCATTTCAAGGCTCGTCAGATGCTATTAACTGAGAATTGACCAGGGAAAATCGAGATAATCGCCTAGAAACTGAAGCGCTATAAATCTTTGTTTTGGGTATGTAAAAATTAAAGTTACTTCCCTGAGCAGATGGGAGGGTTCTAGAACCGTCCTTCATTCGGTCGAATGAAGACTGAAGACCGGGAACCCTTTTGGTATGAATAGAAGTCCCGAACTAAACCTATATTCAGGTATTAAATAGACAGAAGACCGGAACCCCCTCCGGTATTAATAGAAGTCCTGAACCAAACCCAGATTTGGGTATTAAATAGACAGAAGACCAGAACCCCTTCCGGTACTAATAGAAGTCTCGAACCAAACCCAGATTCGGTTATTAAATTGACAGAAGACCGGAACCCCCATCGGTATTAATAGAAGTCACGAACCAAACCCAGATTCGGTTATTAAATTGACATAAGACCGGAACCCCCTCCGATATTAATAGAAGTCCCGATCCGAACCCAGATTCGGGTGTTAAATTGACCGAAAACCGGAACCCCCTCTAGTATTAATAGAAGTCCCGAACCCAGATTCGGGTATTAAATTGACAGAAGACTGGAACCCCCTCCAGTATTAATATAAGTCCCGAAGCAAACCCAAATTTGGGTATTAAATTGACAGAAAACTGGAAACCCCTTCGATATTAGTAGAAGTCCCGAACCAAACCCAAATTTGGGTATTTGTTGATAGAAGACCGTGACTTCCTACGGTATTTAATCTTTGTTTTGGATCACCGTTTCGGCCTTTTGAGCCACTCCCTGGGCTTTCGTTTTGGTTTGCAAGTTACTTCTCAGACCTTTGATCAGCTGTTTTAGCTTTGTTCTTTTGAGCGTGGGTTGCATGTGCTTTTGAATGCTCTCTTCGAGCTTCCTGTTACCTTCTGCGGAATGGAATTTTAGTAGAGGATGCACATGCTTCAAGTGCTCTATAACACCCCGTATTTCTGTTAATACTAAAGTAACAAATTAAAGAATAACTATTCTCAGATGTGAGAATTAAGGGAAATGGGTTGCGCCATTATGTTCTTCCAGAATTCTAGTTGAGATAGAGTCCGAGTTTGCGTAAATTGGACTTTGTATGAAAAAGTTATGGCCATCGGAAGTTTCAGAAAAATTTAAACAGATTTCAAAAATTCGAATTTCAGAGTCAGAATGGGCTAGGCGGGAAATTTCCCGCTAGGGCCAGGTCCACCAGGGGGTCACCTGGGGGTCGACCTACCCTCACCAGGTCAACCATGGGGTCGACCTGCCCCATCACCCCTCCCCCCGGGCAGATTTGTTTGATGACCTTTTTATGACTGTATGCTGAGTCATTATGGTTTCTGATATGATCTGAATGGCTGGGGTTAATTCTGGGTTGATCGGACGACCTAAATTAATCCTAAACTCTATAAAAACACATGTAGACTCAAACCCAAAAATCAATTAAAAATTAGATTCATGGTCTCCATGCCGTCACCTTGCAATCTAGAATAGCCGCCACCAATTAGAGAGGAAGAAAAGCTAATCAAATTCAATTCTAATCTAAACCGCAACAAATTATCTTCTCCAAAGGAAAGCTAAATCAATTTCAGAACTCAGATTTCAGAACTCAAGACCTTCTTTGAGTTGTGAGTTTGATTTCTTTAATAACATAATTAACGATTTAATTGGATTGAGATATAATTTCAATTATATGATTATGTTTTGAAGCATTGACCGTATGTTATAATCTGTGTTGTAAATTCTATGATGTAATCATCTATGTTGCAAATTCTATGATGTTATTATCTATGTTGTAAAGCTGTGATGCTATCATCTATGTTGTAAATCTATGATTCATAATGATGTTTCATATGCTAGTTTGGTTATGTTGTTGGAACTAATTCATATGATAAATCATATGTATGTATGCAAGTTAGGATGTTAATTGAGGCATGGATCATATGCAAGTTAGTGAAAATTATATACAACCTTACATGTTTCATGACCTCTATTTTATGTGTAAATTGGATCTAAAGTTAGGCTATGACATGTGTGAGTTATATGCTAGTATACAAAATTCTATATGCTAGTTTACATGTTTAGATGTAAGTTTACACCATCGTTTATGTTGCATAAATCACATATGCAAGTATGTATATATATGTTTGGTTATTGCCTACGCTAGTTTACACCTTATGATTAGATCTATGACATACGTGGTTTATGCAAGTTTGTGACTATTACCTAAACAAGTTTACACCTTTAGATTTAGTCTATGAAATATGTAGTTTTGTGCAAGTTTGTGACTTTAGCCTATGCAAGTTTTTAGATGAAGAACCTCATTCACACATGCAAGTTCACTTCTTACGTTTAGATCTAGTTTTATTTCTGTGTATGTTGTGATGTTTTCTCTTTATTCCATATGTTAGACTATTCGAGTCTAACGTATATTTTACGTTAAACGAACGAACGTACAACGTCGGGCAATGGGATAATATTAAAAGATTTAATATTGAGAATTGGCATAAATGCCATAAATGGCATAAAATAAATTTATGATGATAATTGGTATAATTTTGCATACCATAAATAGATGGACATAATTGAGTCAATTATGGACATAGTTAAATTTGGAATTAATTGAATAGGGAAATTAATTCAAATTGGGGGATAATTAATTTTGTGTAATTAATCGCCTAAGACACGAGGTTAGGCTCTTTTGTGGTGTAAGACTGCCCGGACCCGCCCGGCAAATCCAACTGCCACAAATGCCATTCTAATGTGGGAGGTCTTAGGCATAAATTAAATGCGTGACAGTTGTAAAGACACGAAATTAGGCTCTTTTGTGATGTAAGATTGCTCGTACCCGCCCGGCAAATCTAGCTGCCACAAATGCCAATCTAATGTGGGAGGTCTTTACAAGGTTACGGTGTTAATGAATTAAGAAACACTTAACCAGATAAACATGTAGTGGGACATGAGGGGGTTAAGTGGGTGCCTTGGGTGGCATGTGGAATTTAGTTGGTGCCTTGGGTGGTATTTGAAATACGATTAGAAACACTTAACCAAAAATAAGACATGTAAGTGAACATGAATAAGAAGAGGGTTAAGTGGGATGTACTAGAGGGGACCAAGCTTAGGTGGATAGCTTGTGTCAAGTAATGGGGGCCGGTTTCAACCGGTAACCCTTAAGTATCTTTGTGGGCTCGACCCAAGTCGAGGACGGGACACGCGTACTGGGCTTGATTGTAAGAGGCCAAAACGGGTTAGCGGTGGCATCGCAAGTCCAATGGGTTCAAATGCGTGTGTGGGCCCGGGCTGGTAGGTAAGACGTTGTTGCATCGTGTAGGTGTAAGCCGTGCATTGTTGGTGATATTGGGTTACCACTTTGGGGAGTGATACACCCCACTGTGGGGCCAGCACAGGTATTTACGAGTTAGGGAGCCAATCGCATGGGGGTAATGGCTACACCTAGTGGAGATAGGGGCAGGCGGCACCTATGAAGGCAACTAGGGGTACACGAAACTACCATTATCATTATTGAAGTCTTGTAGGCGGGATCAACTTTTAGGGTGTTTGGTGTGGTGCAGTGTAGTAATTATCTTATAGCGACTAGGTGCGCCTTTAACGTTATCTTTGTTCATCTTATTTCCTTTAGTTTTCTCTGCCATACTCAATTGTTCACAATCATTTCCTTATTTTCCAACTTACGCCTTAGCCTAGTTATTTTGGTAATTATATTGTTAAAGTTATCGCATTCGCCAGACTTTATGTTTGACCCCCTTTGTTTCCACCTCTTTTCTTCCTTTTCCCCCTAGGTGCTCAGGGTGGAACTAGCACCAGTGGAGCTTGATTTTGGATAGCTGTATCTCTTGCTTTTAGAAGTTGCTTGGATCGCTGAAGTAAAAGTTTAGCCTATCTTATTTATGGCTATTTTGTGTTGGGGTTATGTCTTTCAATTTATGTACTCTGATTTAGTCAAGATGGATATTATGTACTTTGACTCTGGTTTTTGATGATGTAATCAAACCTATGTGTTTACCGCTGCTATGAATAAAATTTTAAAGTTTTAAGTACTGTTTATATCTGTCTTTTGTTTAGTTTCTGTTCTATACACACTTAAAACGCTCCATAGAAGTTAATGCATTCCCTTTGTGAGTGACATTAATGGACGTGGGGTGTTACACGTGGTATCAGAGCTGAAGGTTACTAGAACAGATATGAATTTTAAAAAACTATTTTTCAAAAACACTTTTATAAAGAAGTACTTTCAAAAGTATGTTTTAAGGAAAGTATTTTCAAGAGAAAAGCTTATTTTAGAAAGCATAACCCCAAGAGACATATATCTTTCCTTCGGTTCTTTTGTGTTGAATCTTTCCTTTTTCGTTTCAGCATGTCTGGAATTCCCAAGATACCCGAGGGAATAACGATACCAGGATGGTTTAGGAGGTATTTGGATACTAGGGTACCACCGCAGGTCCAGCAAATGCTCCTCCTCCTCCCCCTCCTCCTCCTCCTCGTGTCGATACTTTTGCAAAGATATGTAAGGACTTTCGGGCAATGGGTGGAAAACCTTTTCACGAGACGGAGACATTTGTTGAAGCTCGAAATTTTCTAAAGAAGGTGGAAGAATTTTTTGGGAACTTTGAAGTGGAAGATGGAAGAGAGGTCCAGTTAGTTGCCTGCTTAATGAAGGATGAGGCCTCGTTTTGGTGGGAGGTCACTAATGGAGAGCGTCCAGTTGATACATGGTCAGATTTCAGGCGGAGGTTTGAGGCAAAGTTTCTCTCACGAGCTGAAGAGAATCTATACATGGAAAGATTTTTGGCGTTGAAGCAAGGGAATCTATCAGTGAAAGAATACGTCAACAAATTCAATCAGTTGGCGAGATTTGGCTTGGACTTGGTGAATACACCAGAAAAGAAGGCCCTGAGATTTGTTAAAGGTTTGAACGAGCCGCTTCATGGGTTAGCTATGACCCACATCCCTATGGGGGCTACCTTTGAGAGACTAGTTGACATGGCGCTTATGCATGAAGAAGAAAAGGGCGCCAATGCTATTAAGGCACCCGAGAAGAAAGGGGATCAAAAGAAACCGCAACAGCAACAACAGAATAAGAAAGGTGGTAAAGGCAACAATGGTAAGGGAAAGAAAAGATGCTTTAACTATGGGACACCAGGCCATCTAAGCAAAGATTGTAGGAAGAAAAAGAAGACTGGCTGTTTCCACTATGGCGAAGCGGGACATCTGATTAAGGACTGCCCAAGGAAAGGGCAGAGGCCAGGGTCTACCTCGGGAGGACAGGTGCAGGCTCTTATGGCACCAGGACAGGCAAGGGGGCAAGTTTAGGCTCTCGTGGTCCCACCGTTGCAAGAACGAGGTAGAACGATTTCCGTTGAAAGTTAAGTTTTTCTGTTTGATCATCCTGTCCGTACTTTATTCGATTCTGGCACATCACATTCGTTTATCTCTACATCATTAGTTGAAACACTGCACCTAAATACTAGTTTAGTTACAGATCTCGTAGTAGTCTCAAATCCTATTGGTGGTTCGGCTCATCTTTCTATGATCTGTCGGGATTTGAGAGTGTCTATTTTGGGCATTGGGTTCGAATGCAACGCCTTTGTTCTTGGCTTCATTGGCTACGACTTGATTCTAGGTATGGATTGGCGAACTAGATAGGGCCATCCTAGATTGTGAAAGAAGGGTAGTTAGATTGTTGACTCATTGTTGAAAGACCCTTGATATTTCTTGTGACCCTAGAGGTCCAGTAATGCTTAGCTACCTAGAATCCCTTGACGCATCCAATGATGATTTACATTCTGTTCGTATAGTCCGTGAATATTTTGATGTCTTCGATGAGCTGAGGGGTCTACCCCCAAAACGTGAGATAGACTTTCGAATATATCTAGTAGATAATGCAAAGCCAGTTGCATTGCCAGTGCGCCACATGGCTCCAAGAGAGAGAAGATAACTTAGTAAGCAAGTGAAAGAATTGCTTGAGAAGGGGTTCATAAGACGTAATATAACGGAGTGGGGTGCTCCAGTAGTATTTGCCACGAAGGCAGATGGGTCCCTTAGACTTTGTGTGGACTATAGAGAACTTAATAAGCTTACTAAGAAGAATAGGCACCCACTTCCCAGGATTGACGATCTCTTCGATCAATTAGTCGGCGCCTCAGTGTTTTCACAGATGGACTTAGCCACGGGTTTCCATCAGTTGAGAGTGGCTGAGGATAGCATAGGCAAGACTGCCTTTAGGACTCCAGACGGCTTCTACGAGTGGCTTGTGATGCCCTTCGGTTTGACAAACGCCCCCGCATACTTTGTTGACTTGATGAGTAGGGTGTTTAGGGATTACCTTAATAAATTCGTGGTAGTCTTTGTGGACGACATCTTGATCTTTTCTAAGAGCGAGGAAGAGCATGCCCTACATCTTAGGGAAGTGTTGGAGACCCTTCGAGCGCATAGCCTTAAAGCTAAATTTTCTAAATGTCACTTTTGGAGGAAGGAAGTGCGATTCTTAGGGCACGTGGTTTCCAAAGAAGGGATAGCTGTGGATCCCACGAAGGTAGTGGCCATCCAAGATTGGAAGGTCCCTAAAAATGCTACTGAGGTGAGGAGTTTCTTAGGGTTGGCTGGCTACTATAGGAATTTTATCAAAGACTTCGCAAAAATATCAGCCCCATTAACACGCTTGACGAAGAAGAACTTAGTTTTCACGTGGGACGTAGATTGTGATGATGCGTTCCAACGTTTAAAAAGAGCTTTGACCATAGCCCCAGTCTTAGTGTTGCCAGATGAGAGTAAGCCATTTACCGTTTATACCGATGCTTGTGGGACAGGACTAGGCACAGTCTTAATGCAAGAGGGAAGGGTAATAGCCTATGGAGGAAGGCAGTTGAGAGTGCATGAGAGAAATTACCCTACACATGACCTAGAGTTGGCCGCTATTGTTTTCGTGCTTAAGTCTTGGCACCATTATCTTCTTGGCGAGAAATTCGAATTGTTCACTGACCACAAATAGCTAAAATACTTGTTCTCTCAGAAGGACTTGAACTTAAGGCAGCAAAGGTGGATGGAATTCTTAGCATCCTATGATTTCGAGATAGCACATACCCCTGGCAAGGGTAACGTGGTGGCAGACGCCTTAAGTAGGAAAAGGTTATCCTTGAGTCCGTTGTTTGTTGAGCGGCTAAGCTTAGAGTTCGTCTCTGCGTTTGACTTTAGACCTTCCATTGACTTTGTACCCGGTTTGCTAGCATCCTTAGAGGTCAGGCCTATGCTTTTGGAACGGATTGGTGAGGCACAGTGAGATGACCCATACTTGGTCGAGTTAGTAGAAATGCTCAAAAAGGTGGAGTCATCGAGCCATCTCAGTAGGTGTACCCTAGATGATAAGGGTTGGTTACGTAGGGACGGTAGACTTTGTGTACCACGGGATGAGAATTTGAGGAAGACCATTTTTGATGATGCACATCGTTCGAAGATGACCATCCATCCCGGCGGGGACAAGATGTACATGGACATGAGACGAGTTTACTTTTGGGCCGGTATGAAGAGGGATGTGGCCGAGTTTGTCGCTAGATGCTTGGTATGCCAACAAGTAAATGCAGAGCAAAAGAAGCCCGGTGGGTTGCTTCACCCATTGGAGGTCCCACAATGGAAGTGGGAAAGTGTCTCGATGGACTTTATTAATGGGTTACCGAGATCGAGGAAGGGTAATACGGGGATTTGGGTTGTGGTAGATAGACTTACTAAGAGCGCCCATTTCATTCCCGTGAAGAGTGAGAGGACTTCTCCATGGTTAGCCTCCGTATACATTCGAGAGATAGTTCGTTTGCGCGGTGTTCCTTCTAGCATAGTGAGCGACCGCGATCCTATCTTTACTAGCGAGTTTTGGAAGAGTTTGCAAGAGGTGGTAGGAACTCAGTTATGTTTGAGCACCGCATGTCATCCTCAAACTGACGGCCAAACCGAGAGGGTGAATCGTATTCTAGAGGACCTATTGAGGTTGTGTGTCTTAGACTTCGGAGGTACATAGGAGGAACATCTTCCGTTGGTGGAGTTCGCATATAACAATAGCTTTCAGTCTAGCATTAGCATGGCACCGTTCGAGGCTCTTTATGGACGGTCGTGTCGTTCGCCTACATGTTGGTGGGAATCTACAGATAAGATCTTGCTTGGGCCCGATATAATTAGAGAGACTTCGGAAACGATCGATTAGATTCGAAGGAGGATGAAGACGGCGCAAGATAGGCAGAAATCTTATGCGGACAAGAGAAGGACAGATCTTGAGTTTGATATGGGGGACATGGTCTTTGTCAAGGTGTCTCCATTACGGAATGTTGTTCGCTTTGGGTCTATTGGGAAGTTATCACCAAGGTTCATAGGGCCGTTTCCTATTAAGGAGATGATTGGACAGATGGCGTATAGAGTGGAGTTGCCCGAGAGACTTAGTGGTGTACACGATGTATTCCATGTATCACACTTGAGGAAGTGCTTGCATGAGACCGTGGAAGTGGTAGAGCCAAGCTTGCTTAGAGAGGTGTAGATAGAGCGTGATGCAACGATTCGACGAGCTCCTACGTGCATTCTTGGGTCTGAGATTAAGAAGTTGAGGAATCGAGAGGTCAAGCTAGTCAAAGTGCAGTGGGGAGATGATGAGAGCAACGCTACTTGGGAGACGGAAGAGAAGATGCGTTCATTGTATCCTTTTCTTTTCGGGGGTATGTCTTTTAATTTCTCCTTTATCTCTTAGCTTGTACTTGCTTTATCTTTAGTATGTCCTCTCGCTAGTATCTTTGACCTTTAGATAGGGAAGTCCTATGGTTGAAACATGTGTTTGAGACATGTTATGTATGATGGATGCATGTGGATGCAAGTGTTTGCTAGTGGTTGCTCGTGGACACATAAACACACACTTTAGGCACTAGATCGGCTCAGTCACTTCATATTGCATATTGCAAATAAATGTGTGTGCATATTTAAGTTAATGGATGTATAATGGTTGTACTATAATATGGATGCTTCATTATGGTGAATAGTTGTGCACACATGTAGAAATAATATGTACCGATAGGATTCTTTCGCATACATAATGGACGCATGACACTATCATGGTTTGCATTAAGGAGGTCAACTGAATCAGTAGACCGCCTGATTTTGCATTAGATAAAGAACGTATACACACACTTCTTGCATATGTTCATACAACATTAGGAATTTTATAAGGACAATGGATGCCTGTTTTTGATGGTTGAGTAGATGGTTGTTTGGATGTTAGGATATGCATTCTCCTTAACTTGGAGATTTCGGGGGCGAAATCCTTTAAGGAGGGGAGAATATAACACCCCGTATTTCTGTTAGCACTAAAGTAACAAATTAAAGAATAACTAATCTCAGATTTGAAAATTAAGGGAAACTTGTTGCGCCATTGTGTTCGTCTCGGAATTCTGGTTGAGATAGAGTCCGAGTTTGCGTGAATTGGACTTCGTATGTAGAAGTTATGGCCATTGGAAGTTTCAGAAAAATTTAAATAGATTTCAAAAATTCGAATTTCAGAGTCAGAATGGGCTAGGTGGGAAATTTCCCGCCAGGGCCAAGTCGACCAGGGGGTCAACCTGGGGGTCGACCTACCCTCACTAAGTCGACTAGGGGGTCGACCTGCCCCCCGGGGCAGATTTGTTTGATGACCTTTTTATGACTGTATGCTGAGTCATTAGGGTTTCTGATCTGGTCTGAATGGATGGGGTTAATTCTGGGTTGATCGGACGGCCTAAATTAATCCTAAACTCTATAAAAACACATGTAGGCTCAAACCGTAAAATCAAATAAAAAATAGAATCATGGCCTCTATGCCGTCACCTTGCAACCTAGAATAGCCGCCACCAATTAGAGAGGAAGAAAAGCAAATCAAATTCAATCTAATCTAAACCGCAACAAATTGTATTCTCCAAAGGAAAGCTAAATCAATTTCAGAACTCAGATTTCAGAACTCAAGACTTCTTTGAGTTGTGAGTTCGATTTCTTTAATAACATAATTAACGATTTAATTGGACTGAGCTATAATTTGGATTATATGATTATGTTGTGAATCATTGACCGTATGTTATTATCTATGTCGTAAATTCTATGATGTTATCATCTATGTTGCAAATTCTATGATGTTATTATCTATGTTGTAAAGCTGTGATGCTATCATCTATGTAGTAAATCTATGATTCATAATGATGTTTCATATGCTAGTTTGGTTACGTTGTTGGAACTAATTCATATGATAAATCATATGTATGTATGCAAATTACGATGTTAATTGAGGCATGGATCATATGCAAGTTAGTGAAAATTATATACAACCTTACATGTTTCATGACCTCTATTTTATGTGTAAATTGGATCTAAAGTTAGGTTATGACATGTGTGAGTTATATGCTAGTATACAAAATTCTATATGCTAGTTTACATGTTTAGATGTAAGTTTACACCATCGTTTATGTTGCATAAATCACATATGCAAGCATGTATAGATATGTTTGGTTATTGCCTATAAAAGTTTATACCTTATGATTAGATCTATGACATACATGGTTTATGCAAGTTTGTGACTATTATCTAAACAAGTTTACACCTTTAGATTTAGTCTATGACATATGTAGTTTTGTGCAAGTTTGTGACTTTGGCCTATGCAAGTTTTTAGATGAAGAACCTCATTCACACATGCAAGTTCACCCCTTATGTTTAGATCTAGTTTTATTTCTATATATGTTGTGATGTTTTCTCTTTATTCCGTAAGTTAGACTATTCGAGTCTAACGTACATTTTACGTTAAACGAACGAACGTACAACATGGGGGCAATGGGATAATATTAAAAGATTTAATATTGAGAATTGGCATAAATGCCTTAAATGGCATAAAATAAATTTATGATGATAATTGGTATGATTTTGCATACCATAAATAGATGGACATATTTGAGTCAATTATTGACATAGTTAAATTTGGAATTAATTGATAATTTGAATAAGGAAATTAATTCAAATTGGGGGATAATTAATTTTGTGTAATTAATCGCCTAAGACATGAGGTTAGGCTCTTTTGTGGTGTAAGACTGCCCAGATCCGCCCGACAAATCCAGCTGCCACAAATGCCAGTCTAATGTGGGAGGTCTTAGGCATAAATTAAATGCGTGATAGTTGTAAAGACACGAGGTTAGGCTCTTTTGTGGTGTAAAACTGCCCGGACCCGCCCGGCAAATCCAGCTGCCACTAATGACAGTCTAATGTGGGAGGTCTTTACAAGGTTACGGTGTTAATGAATTAAGAAACACTTAACCAGATAAACATGTATTGGGACATGAGGGGGTTAAGTGGGTGCCTTGGGTGGCATGTGGAATTTAGTGGGTGCATTGGGTGGCATTTGAAATACGATTAGAAACACTTATGTGACGGCCCGCCCCGCACCAACCGACATTTACTCCAAAGGTGCGCTGTACACATGTCCAGTTAGAGCGGGTCGTCAGAAGGAAAAGGAAGAAGAAGATGAACATACAAAGAACCTGTAGAATGTCTCACAGCGCATAGAACAAAATATAATAATAACATACTTGACATAAAACAGGAGAGACAGTGCATAAGCTGAAAATCAGAACTAAACATCATAGCAGCGGAAATCCAAAATACAGCTTATTACAACTTTCAAACTGTCTCAAAGCAAAAGAAAGATAAAAGAGGTACACTACTAATGCCCAAGTAGCGACCACCAACGACACAGGGAGAATGTGTATATATATATCATACGTGGAAGCCTCCTGCCCGCCTCCGAATCAGCTACTCGCGCATCACCAGCTAACCTGTCTCTAGTCTGCTCGTGTGAGCACCTAGAGTAATAAGACGAGACATAAAAATCTGGGTCAGACATAAAGCCTGGTATGAGCGATAAGCATCTATAGTGAACAATAACAGGTAGACTAAAACATACCTGAACCTGGACCTGCAACCAATGAGTTAGCACTACATACTGTACAACACTCTAAGGTATCATATCAAACAATGTAAAGATACGGAGGTGGAGGAGGTGTGCATGTCATAGGGATGGCAAACAATCAAACATAGCATCCATCCTCACATCTCTCACTCAGTGCGTAAAGCATACGATATTCACCACTTCGATCACCCAACATACCTTGCTACGATCACTCTGCCCCATGAAGTCATAAATGGCTTCACTGCACTGATAACGTAGCCACTAATCATTTGCTATGTCCACTTTGCCCCATGGAGTCACAAGAACCCCATTGCACTGGCTCATAGCCTTACCAATCCTTACTATGTCCACTTTGCCCCATGGAGTCACAAGAACCCCACTGCACTGGCTCATGGTCTTACTAATCCTTACTATGTCCACTTGTCCCATGGAGTTATTTACCCCATCTGCGCTGGCTCATAGTCTTACTACGCATCACCTTGCCCCTCCGGTCATAATGACCCTACTGCACTGATAACGTAGTCTTGCTACCATCACCTTGCCCCTCAGGTCACAATGACCCTACTGCACTGATAAGTAACCCATCATTCATTCTTAGTGGTGAATCGAAGTTATGAACGTCGACAACTCCTTAGCACACGTCCCGCAGCAAAGTCCAACCATGAAGTGAACTCATTGGTTCCCAACTGGTTCCGGGATCCTGAGCTCTAACTTCCCATATTGGACTACCTTTGCATCTCCGGTTATTGGTCAATACTGGATCGGGTCGGGTTCCTCCTCAAGTTATCGGTTCGGGTCGGTGTCTTTCATCTGTTCGGGTCGGGTCTCCTTCTGGTGCGGTTCGGGTCGGGTATTCCTCTAGGTTCGAGTCAGATGCTTCTCTTCGGGTCGGGTCGGGTGCTTCCCTTCGGGTCGGGTCGGGTGTCCCTTCTTGGTTCGTGCTTCCGATCCGTCTTCATGCTCCCTTCATATGTTCCTATCTGATCCGTTTTCATGCTCCCGCTCTGATTCGTCTTCTTGCTTCCGGTCCGATCTGTCCTCCTCGATCCAATTCGACCTCCTCGATCCGATACGTCCTCCTCGATCCGATCCGATCCGATCCCAGTTCAGCTAGCGTGGCCTTCCTTTTTGCCACTTTTTCCCAAGTGTTGGGCTCCGATCCGATCGGGTTCCTTGCTCAGTTCAACATATCCGATCCGAGCTATATGTCCGATCCGATCCGAACCCTGCACTGTTTTCTGAAACTGTTCCAGCAAGTGTTTACGCCATTCGACGACGTTTTCGACCATTCTAACTATTGAAATCAATCACAAAGCATTTCATACAGTCATAGCAACATGCATAATCAACCACAAACATCAAAACATCAACATGATAGGTTAAAATGGATCAAACATACCCAAGACCCCATATTTCCCCCTAAGCATGTTTAGGTGAAACTAATGATAGGATTAGCAAAACTTAACCAAATCAACCCAAATTCATATCAGAGGTCTAAAACATCATTTAGGAATTTATGAACATTTTTCCCGAATTTATTAGTGTATAAATTCGCTAATTAACACTAATTACCCTTAACTAGCCATAATTAGTGTAAAACTATGCAAATCACTCACCTTAGCCACAAATAAACTAAGATCTGAAATAATTCTCTGATTTGATGTGAATTTCAATGCCAAACAGCAGCTCCTATGTTTCTTTGGTGAAGATCTTCCTTGATTAGGGGTTGCTAAGCTAAATCCTTGACAAAAAGGAGATTTGGAGGTGATTTAGAGGTTGGAGGCCATTTTTAGGGATCTTTGGTGATAAGTGGAGGCTAGAAAACTGAAATGGAATGATCCTCTATCTCATTTCAGCCTCCCCATAACCCTAATCCCGAAATGGGTTATGGGCCTACTCACTAATCACCCGATTTGGCCCGGTTAAGCAGTTTTTCACCCTCCAAACCTTGTTTCAGCCATATCTCCCAAACGGTAAGTCCGTTTGGCTATTATGACCACTCTACGGAAAGGTAAACCATCAAACGAATCTGATGGAAGTGGTTTCAGGTCAAAATTCCTTTCCAATCAAAAGTTATGGCCAAAACAGTACTAACTAGGGGCAAAATGGTCATTTAAAAATCGACAAAAATTATGAACATGGGAAATGACTCTAATGGATGTTTCCCAAAGTTACATGACCATACGACTTCACATGGGAAAGAAATAAATATTCTACGATCCTATGATGTGTAGAATATGGGTCGTTACACTCTCCCCCCCTTAAGAAATTTCGCCCCCGAAATTCCCTAATCCAAACACACACAAAGGCTCCCGCATGCCTATCAACCATAAAACAACAATCAACCATGCAAAACAAGCAAAACAAGTCTATCCTAGCATGCGGAAAACTAAATTGCAAAGTAAATCTTACCAGGCAAAGAGTTCTGGATATGCCTTCCTAATGCTCTCCTCTGTCTCCCAAGTACAATCATTCTCGTCCTAGCCCCACTGAACCTTGACTAGCTTCACCGCCTTCCTTCGAAGTTGCTTCGTATCGTGCCCCACAATACGGATCGGCTTGCGGTTCCCAACCGCCTCGGGTTCTACTTCGAAGTCCTCTAACTGATCAGGTGAAATAGTCACATTTGAGTCGTGAACGAACTTCCTTAGTTGGGAAACATGAAATACATTGTGAACTCCCGCCATTTTCTCTGGTAAGCCAACTCTATATGCCAAATTCCCGACTAATTCAAGAACAGGGAATGGGCCAACAAATCTTGGTGCCAACTTGCCTCTCCTGCCAAATCGAATCACGCTCTTCAACGGAGAGATCTTGACAAACACCAAGTCACCAACGGAGAATTTCAAGTCTCTTCTCCTCTTATCAGCATAACTCTTCTGCCTATCTTGGGCAGCTTTCATTCGTTGCTGAATGATCTTGATTTTATCCGAAGTTTCTCTCACCACATCTGGTCCAAGCACAAACTTCTCGCCAGTCTCTATCCAACATGATGGTGAGTTGCACGGTCTTCCGTACAAAGCTTCATATGGAGCCATACCGATACTGGATTGGTAGCTATTATTATATGCAAACTCTATTAGATGCAAATGGTCATCCCATGATCCACCAAAATCCAATATACACGCTCTCAAGAGATCTTCCAATATACGATTCACCCTCTCCGTCTGACCGTCGGTCTGAGGATGATATGCGGTACTGAGATGTAATCCTGACCCTAGAGCCTCTTGTAAGCTTTTCCAAAACCCACTAGTGAACAACGGGTCTCGGTCACTCACAATGCTTTTGGGTACTCCATGAAATCTCACTACCCACTTCATATACAATTCTGCCAACTTGGCTGCCGTTCCGGTCGATTTGACTGGTATAAATCTTGCGCTCTTAGTCAATCGATCCACAATTACCCAAATGCTATCATATCCCGATCTAGTCCTTGGTAAACCATCGATGAAATCCATCGAGACTTGTTCCCATTTCCATTCGGGAATCTCTAATGGTTGCAACAACCCACTAGGCTTCTTTTGCTCAGCTTTAACTAGCTGGCAATTCATGCATTTGGATATAAACTTCCCAACGTCTCTTTTCATCCCTTCCCAGTAGTAAGTCTGTCTCATGTCTCGATACATCTTATTACCACCGGGATGTATAGTCAGTTTTGAGTGATTACATTCTCTAAGCACTTCATCTCTCAATCCATTGACATTGGGTACAACTAGCCTTCCATTCTTCCGAAGCCATCCATCTCGATCAAGCCCATACACATTCATCTCCTCATCGATACCCATCTCTAACTTGGAGATGATTTCCAATAGGTTAGGATCGTCCCTCTGGCTGGAACCAATCCGCTCTATCAAAGTGGGTATGATCGTCAAACTAGCTAGCATGACTGGATCCAATTCGCACTTTGGTCTGAAATCAAACCCCGCGATATACTCCAGTTGCTTCCATTCAAGAAACATTGCCCCTAAACTGGCATGTCTCCTACTCAAGGCATCGGCTACCGCATTACCTTTCCCAGGTGTGTATGTGATATCAAAATCATATGAAGCCAAGAACTCCAACCATCTCTGCTGACGGAGATTCAGATCTTTCTGAGAGAAGAGATACTTTAACGATTTATGATCGGTAAACAACTCAAATCTTTCTCCCAAGAGATAGTGTCTCCACATCTTCAGCGCAAATACAATCGCTGCCAATTCCAAATCATGGGTAGGATACTTCTTCTCATGCCGCTTTAGCTGTCGACTAGCATAAGCTACAACCCTACCTCCTTGCATCAATACAGCACCCAGTCCGGTACCACAAGCATCCGTGTATACCGTCATCTCTTCATTCCCTTTAGGAATGACTAACACTGGCGCACGCGTCAACTTCTCCTTTAGACTCTTGAAGGCATCCTCACACACTCCGTCCCAGACGAAGGACTGATTCTTCTTAGTCAACTGAGTCAGCGGTGCTACTATCTTGGAGAAGTCCTGGATAAACTTACGATAATATCCAGCTAATCCCAAGAAACTTCACACATCTGTTACATTCTTGGGTGTAGGCCAATCCTGTACCGTAGCCACCTTCGCAGGGTCCACAGCAATACCACTCTCTGAAACAACATGACCCAAGAATCTTACTTCCCTTCTCCAAAAATGACACTTAGAGAATTTCGCTTTCAATTGGTGTTTCCTCAACACCTCCATCACTATCCTCAAGTGCCCCTTGTGTTCCTCCTCTGTCCTTGAGTAAACAAGGATATCATCCACGAACACAAGAACAAACTTATTCAACTGATCTCTGAATACTCGATTCATAAGATCCACAAAGTAGGTTGGTGCATGGGTCAACCCAAACGGCATGACCAACCACTCATAAAATCCAGACGGCGTCCTAAATGCCGTTTTCGGAACACTCTCATCCGCTACTCGAAGCTGATGAAATCCTGTCGCGAGGTCCAACTGGGAGAACACTCTTGCTCCTTCCAGCTGATCAAACAAATCATCTATCTGCGGTAGAGGATACTTATTCTTCCTCGTTACCTTATTCAACTCGCGATAGTCCACACACAAGCGAAGGGAACCATCTGCCTTAGTGGCAAACACAACTGGTGCTCCCCACTCGGAGACACTCCTTCTAATAAATCCCTTCTTCAAAAGATTGCTGACTTGCACCCCGAGCTCTCGCTGCTCCCTTGGTGATATACGACGAAGTGGCATCACTATAGGTCTGTCATCTTTCACTAAATCAATACGGAACTCAATCTCTCGGTGTGGTGGAAGCCCGGTCACCTCCTCGAAGACGTCCGGATACTGGCCAACCACGGGCACATCTGACAACTCATCCTGCGGGATGTCGAGGGAATTTACAAAACTAGCCATAACCCCATCACTAGGTAGACTACCAAACACTACCCTCCGCCCATCATCCGCCCTCACTGTCACCAAAAAGCCCTCACAGTCTACCACCACCCCGTATCTTTGGAGCCAATCGACTCCCAATATAATGCCATACCCAGTAAAGCCCAAAACAAAGCAATCACATACAAACATACATCCATGACTCGATAAGACCAAATTCCTGCAAATCATACTAAGGCTAGTCGAACCACCAATCGGGTTCGTCACAACCAATGGTCTATCGACTATCTCGGGTTCCAGTCCCAACCTATCTACCAGGTCACTAGATATGAAGGAACGGGAAGCCCCAGTATCAAACAAAACTCGAACTGGTACATCATAAATAGAAAGCATACCTTGAATAACAACATTCTTTCCTTTCTCCGCCGCAGTTGGGGCATTCGACGAAGAAGGAACAGCATCAAGAGCATATGCTTTCACAATCTGCTTCTCCTTAAGAGGTTGCAGACACTTATCTTTCTGATGTCCCACTTGACCACAGTTGTAGCACTTCCTTTCCGCTGGTCTGGCCCGACATTCTTTAGCATAATGGCCCTTCTTTCCACAGCTGAAGCACTCAACATCCTTCTTGCTCTTTTTCTGGCCACCTTTAGATTGGTCATGCTTCCTCTTATTCTGAGAGCTATTCTTGCCTCCACCGCCTACTTGCGGCTTTGGCCCTTCTGCAGATGCAGCCTCAGTCTTTGACTTAGGGTAAAGGCTCTCTGATCTCAAAGCTTTCCCCACGATCGATTCAAAAGTCTCATCGATGTGGTTGATAAGCCTTTCCCCCAAGTACCCATCCAAACCAGTAATGAACTTCTCATTCTTCTTTTCAGGAGTATCAATAAGAGACAGTCCATACTTCGACAAAGTGTCGAACTCCGCAATATAATCAGAAACTGCCCTCCCATTCTGCTTGAGTTCCAAGAACCTCTTAAACAATACTGATTTCTGGGCAGCTGGAATGAACTTCTTGCTAAAGCGAGCCTTAAACTGAACCCAAGTAACCTGGTCCTCTGGAGTAGCTGTTCTAATGGCATTCCACCAATTCATCGCTCGCCTTTGCAGCTGACGAGACGTTAGCCTTCTCTTCATCGCATCCTCAAGACCCAAGTCATCAAAGATACGATCACAGCTATCCATCCAATCTTGAACATCTGTGGCCGACTCCGTTCCATGGAACGGCTTTCCACCAAGATTAGTGTAATCCTTGCACAACTTGGCGAAATCGACCCTAGGCGCCTGCACTACTGGGCCAACACCAACTCCGGGATTGGGAACTGCCCCTTGCACTTCTCTAAGCATGTCTCTCATGAGGTTAGTAAACATCGCCCTCATGTCAGCGGCATTCCCTTGGTTGGTCCCTCTACCAGCACCCCTCGTGTCTCGGCTCATCGTCAATCTGAATAAGGGAAACGATTAACGACCCCATAGTGGTGCTAGTGCAGTGCGACTTCATTCTTATACTACTAATAGTATATATATACATAACTTTTGAAAACCAAAGTAATCACAAATACGCGCTCTCATATACGTACTATCTCTCCCTAGTGTCTTTCCCTAGGTTAACTACGCAACCTAGAGCTCTGATATCAAGTGTGACGCCCCCCCCCCCCCCCCCCCGCACCAACCGACATTTACTCCAAAGGTGCGCTGTACACATGTCCAGTTAGCACGGAACGGGTCGTCGGAAGGAAAAGGAAGAAGAAGATGAACATACAAAGAACCTGTAGAATGTCTCACAGCGCATAGAACAAAATATAATAATAACATACTTGACATAAAACCGGAGAGACAGTGCATAAGCTGAAAATCAGAACTAAACATCATAGCAGCGGAAATCCAAAATACAGCTTATTACAACTTTCAAACCGTCTCAAAGCAAAAGAAAGATAAAAGAGGTACACTACTAATGCCCAAGTAGCGACCACCAACGACACAGGGAGAATGTGTGTATATATATATCATACGTGGAAGCCTCCTGCCCGCCTCCGAATCAGCTACTCGCGCATCACCAGCTAACCTGTCTCTAGTCTGCTCGTGTGAGCACCCAGAGTAATAAGAGGAGACATAAAACTCTGGGTCAGACATAAAGCCTGGTATGAGCGATAAGCATATAAAGTGAACAATAACAGGTAGACTAAAACATACCTGAACCTGGACCTGCAACCAAAGAGTTAGCATTACATACTGTACAACACTCTAAGGTATCATATCAAACAATGTAAAGATACGGAGGTGGGGGAGGTGTGCATGTCATAGGGATGGCAAACAATCAAACATAGCATCCATCCTCACATCTCTCACTCAGTGCGTAAAGCATACGATATTCACCACTTTGATCACCCAACATACCTTGCTACGATCACTCTGCCCCATGAAGTCATAAATGGCTTCACTGCACTGATAACGTAGCAACTAATCATTTGCTATGTCCACTTTGCCCCATGGAGTCACAAGAACCCCACTGCACTGGCTCATAGCCTTACCAATCCTTACTATGTCCACTTTGCCCCATGGAGTCACAAGAACCCCACTGCACTGGCTCATGGTCTTACTAATCCTTACTATGTCCACTTGCCCCATGGAGTTATTCACCCCATCTGCGCTGGCTCATAGTCTTACTACGCATCACCTTGCCCCTCCGGTCATAATGACCCTACTGCACTGATAACGTAGTCTTGCTACCATCACCTTGCCCCTCAGGTCACAATGACCCTACTGCACTGATAAGTAGCCCATCATTCATTCTTAGTGGTGAATCGAAGTTATGAACGTCGACAACTCCTTAGCACACGTCCCGCAGCAAAGTCCAACCATGAAGTGAACTCATTGGTTCCCAACTGGTTCTGGGATCCTGAGCTCTAACTTCCCATATTGGACTACCTTTGCATCTCGGGTTATTGGTCAATACTGGATCGGGTCGGGTTCCTCCTCAAGTTATCGGTTCGGGTCGGTGTCTTTCATCTGTTCGGGTCGGGTCTCCTTCTGGTGCGGTTCGTGTCGGGTATTCCTCTAGGTTCGAGTCAGATGCTTCTCTTCGGGTCTGGTCGGGTGCTTCCCTTCGGGTCGGGTCGGATGTCCCTTCTTGGTTCGTGCTTCCGATCCGTCTTCATGCTCCCTTCATATGTTCCTATCCGATCCGTTTTCATGCTCCCGCTCTGATTCGTCTTCTTGCATCCGCTCCGATCCGTCCTCCTCGATCTGATTCGTCCTCCTCGATCCGATCCGTCCTCCTCGATCCGATCCGATCCGATCCGATCCCAGTTCAGCTGGCGTGGCCTTCCTTTTTGCCACTTTTTCCCAAGTGTTGGGCTCCGATCCGATCGGGTTCCTTGCTCAGTTCAACCTATCTGATCCGAGCCATATGTCTGATCCGATCTGAACCCTGCACTGTTTTCTGAAACTGTTCTAGCAAGTGTTTACGCCATTCGACGACGTTTTCGACCATTCTAACTATTGAAATCAATCACAAAGCATTTCATACAGTCATAGCAACATGGATAATCAACCACAAACATCAAAACATCAACATGATAGGTTAAAATGGATCAAACATACCCAAAACCCCATATTTCCCCCTAAGCATGTTTATGTGAAATTAATGATAGGATTAGCAAAACTTAACCAAATTAACCCAAATTCATATAAGAGGTCTAAAACATCATTTAGGAATTTATGAACATTTTTCCCGAATTTATTAGTGTATAAATTCGCTAATTAACACTAATTACCCTTAACTAGCCATAATTAGTGTAAAACTATGCAAATCACTCACCTTAGCCACAAATAAACTAAGATCTGAAATAATTCTCTGATTTGATGTGAATTTCAATGCCAAACAGCAGCTCCTATGTTGCTTTGGTGAAGATCTTCCTTGATTAGGGGTTGCTAAGCTAAATCCTTGACAAAAAGGTGATTTGGAGGTGATTTAGAGGTTGGAGGCCATTTTTAGGGATCCTCGGTGATAAGTGGAGGCTAGAAAACTGAAATGGAATGATCCTCTATCTCATTTCAGCCTCCCCATAACCCTAATCCCGAAATGGGTTATGGGCCTACTCACTAATCACCCGATTTGGCCCGGTTAAGCAGTTTTTCACCCTCCAAACCTTGTTTCAGCCATTTCTCCCAAACGGTAAGTCCGTTTGGCTATTATGACCACTCTACGGAAAGGTAAACCATCAAACGAATCTAATGGAAGTGGTTTCAGGTCAAAATTCCTTTCCAATCAAAAGTTATGGCCAAAACAGTACTAACTAGGGGCAAAATGGTCATTTAAAAATCGACAAAAATTATGAACAAGGGAAATGACTCTATTGGATGTTTCCCAAAGTTACATGACCATACGACTTCACATGGGAAAGAAATAAATATTCTACGATCCTATGATGTGTAGAATACGGGTCGTTACAACTTAACCAAAAATAAGACATGTAAGTGAACATGAATAAGAAGAGGGTTAAGTGGGATGTACTAGAGGGGACCAAGCTTAGGTGGATAGCTTGTATCAAGTAATGGGGGCCCGTTTCAACTAGTAACCCATAAGTATCTTTGTGGGCTCGACCCAAGTCGAGGACGGGACACGCGTACTAGGCTTGACTGTAAGAGGCCAAAACGGGTTAGCGGTGGCAACGCAAGTCCAACGGGTTCATATGCATGTGTGGGCCCGGGCTGGTAGGTGAGACGTTGTTGCATCGTGTAGGTATAAACCGTGCATTGTTGGTGGTATCGGGTTGCCGCTTTGGGGAGCCAGCACGGGTATCTACGAGTTAGGGAGCCGATCACATGGGGGTAATGGGTATACCTAGTGGAGATAGGGGCAGGAGGCACCTATGAAGGCAACTAGGGGTACACGAAACTACCATTATCATTAATAAAGCCTTATAGGCGGTAGGGTGTTTGGTGTGGTGCTGTGTAGTAATTATCTTATAGCAACTAGGTGCGCCTTTAACGTTATCTTTGTTCATCTTATTTCCTTTAGTTTGCTCTGCCATACTCAATTGTTCATAATCATTTCCTTATTTTCCAACTTATGCCTTAGCCTAGTTATTTCGGTAATTATATTGTTAAAGTTATCGCACTCGCCAGACTTTATGTCTGACCCCCTTTGTTTCCACCTCTTTTCTTCCTTTCCCCCCCCCAGGTGCTTAGGGTGGAACTAGCACCAGTGGAGCTTGATTTTGGACAGCTGTATCTCTTGCTTTTAGAAGTTGCTTGGATCGCTGAAGTAAAAGTTCAGCCTATCTTATTTATGGCCATTTTGTGTTGGGGTTATGTCTTTCAATTTATGTACTCTGATTTAGTCAAGATGGATATTATGTACTTTGACTCTGGTTTTTGATGATGTAATCAAACCTATGTGTTTACAGCTGCAATGAATAAAATTTTAAGCACTATTTATATTTGTCTTGTTGTTAAGTTTCTGTTCTATACACACTTAAAACGCTCCATATAAGTTAATGCATTCCCTTTGTGAGTGACATTAATGGACGTGGGGCGTTACATGCTCTCTTCGAGCTTTCGTCCCTTCTGCAGGATGGAATTTGAACAGAGGATGTACGTGCTCTGAGTGCTCCCTTCAAGCTTTCGTCCCTTCTATGGGATGGAATTTTGGCATACGATGTATGTGCTCCGAGTGCTCCCTTCGAGCTTTCGTCCCTTCTAAGGGATGGAATTTGAGCAGAGGATGTACGTACTCCGAGTGCTCCCTTCGAGCTTTCGTACCTTCTAGAGGACGGAATTTTAGCAGAGGATGTATGTGCTCCGAGTGCTCCTTTCGAGCTTTCATCCCTTCTGCGGGATGGAATTTGAGCAGAGGATGTACGTGCTCCAAGTGCTCCCTTCCAGCTTTCGTCCCTTCTACGGGATGGAATTTGTAGGCAGAGGATGTACGTGCCTAGGATGCAAACACACAGTTCGCAGCGAGAACACATCTCGCGGGCGCGTACATAACTCGCGGGTGCAAATACATAGTTCGCAGCGAGAACACATTTCACGGGTGAGTACATAACTCGCGGGTGCAAACATACAGTTCACGGTGAGAATACATCTCGCAGGCGAGTCCACAACTCGCATGATCACATAGCGCTTTAAGTGTGAGCCGCACAACTCGCATGAGTACGTAGCTCAAAGTAGGGGGTGTTGACATATTCAAAATTGCAAGTATGTTCTAGATGCATGGATATATTTATTGAACTAAAAGAGACGTTACCAGACCTTCATAATGTCTAGTTGTCCTTTCGATGTTTAGGGAATGGTGATGCTACATTACCGAAGCTTCGGCAAATGCGACATGTGCATGGCTTACGGCATGGATTAGCGCAGTGATTGTTTGATCCACAATTGTAGTAGCTTCTGCGAGTAGAATTTGGAGCTTTGGCTTTGGAGGTTCTACGACTTCTCTTCATGTTTGGATGAGGCCCAGGATTCCACCAAGGTCTCTCTTCTTGTTGGAGTTTCCTTTCGAACAACCTAATTCGTCCACACGAATGAATTTGTCTACCTGAGATAGAAATCTTGCAAGTTTCCACATCCGCGGATATATAACTCCTTCTAGAATGGTGTGTTCTTAATTAAGCCTGAATAAATAGTTATGAGTTTCTCCCGGTCATCCATGTCTTCTTCTTGAAGGGCCACAGACATGAAACTTTCCAAGTAACTACTCAAAGATTCTTCTATTTTTTGCTTTATATTTGCGAGGATCGTATAGCCCATGGCAGGATCTTTACAAATGCAGAACTGCATTGAGAATTCGTGAGAGAACTGCTTCCATGAATGGATGGTATCCTCTTGATGTTGTCGATACCATTTGGCGGTCGATCCCTGAAGCGTCAATGGAAATAGTCTGCATCGTACAACACTATAAGCATCATAAACATCCATATGCCATGAGATGGTTGTCTGGATCAGAGGTATTTCATGGTTGGGGTCTTCACATATGGAGGTATCGTCGTATTCTCGATCTTATTGACAAAGGGCGTTGTTCTATCATCGTCACTTATATGCATGTCCAAGATTCTTATCCTTTCGGTTTCGAATAGATTCTTTATGGTTTTCTCTGCCACGTTCCTAAGGTAGGTCTCCAAGTTCCCGTGGTTCGATTTTTTGGGACTAGATTCACCAGTAGTTGAACTTCCAGATTGCTCTTTACTTTCACCATATCAGTCCAAGTCACACCTTTTGTCTACACGGTTGGTTCTTCCTCCCTTGGAAGGAATTGGATAAGATTTCTCTTTTATTTATGATATCTGCATAGCTATATTTTTTCTTGTAAATTTGGCCTCATTTTTCTGTTCTGGTCCGATGTCTTTTGAAGAACTCAGTGATTGAGTATTACCCCCCAAATCCATTACTGTCGGCAGCTGTCGCTTCAGGGTCTCACTTCCATCGATTTTCTCCTTTACTGAATCCAGATTCAAAGATTGTGTTGGAATTGTAAACCAGCCCACTCTCATAGCGTGTTGGCTAAATGATTGGGCTATGTTCCCTGTTAATGTTAGACTGCTTATTGGTGATCTCAAGCTATCATGCAGATTTGGAGAGGACCTAATTCGGTGGTCAAACTCGGAAGATGTCATCATCTCCGATTCCCTTTGACGTAAGTCAAACATTGAGGTTTTTCGGGCTGAGTTCTCTTTACTAAAATTTATAGTAGCATATATACGCTAAGCCAAATGTAACGCATCTAGCTCATTATCCTTCCCTCCTATTAGGTTTGAAGATCCCTTGATTTCTGGATTTACTGAGCTAATATTCGAAAGTGTGTTATTCTCCAAAGCATGCGATGCAGTGGAATCTTGTTCCCAGATCCCTTTTATCACAACCATTTTTGATGGGTATTGGTCTTTTTTTTATGATAGGAAGGAAGGTCAGGATAAAAGAGGTATTTGGGAAGAAAGTTTACGATAAGTATGGAGGTTTACCATAAGGATGAAGGTTCAAGGTTACCTGTCCTTCGAAAAACAAAGAAAAGGAGTGCTTGAAGTAGTAATTTGGCACTCAGAAACCCTTTCCGAGACCCTTAGCTTATAATCTTGCTTATTCAAAATTTAGTCCATATCCAAGACGGAACAACGCAGCTAGGAATGTGGCAATGTCACTTTTAAAAGATTAAAGGTAGAAAAAGGGAGCGGAGGTTCCGGCCCTCCTTTTAGCGCCAAAATGTTAACGATATTTTTCGTCAACACCCAATATAGATCTGAACGAATGATCCGCGAAGTGAAACGGAATTGTCCGACCCTCCTCAGCTTGAGCCAATCCACTACTTCCAGCAGAGGAGGTGGGTTTTCTCCTCAAGAAAAACTTTAGGTTTCCAGGAACCTAACGACTCGTGTAGAATATTCAGCTAAATCAATAGCACAATAGAATGCTTACAGAAATATACAGAAGAACAATATAATGAAGAAGTAAATAAGAACACGTAGTTTATAGTGGTCCAGTTCGATTTGAACCTACATCCACTTTTAAGATTTTTGATGATTTTATTCATGAAGTTGAGTACATGGGAGATTCTCCAAATTTATTCACAAATCAGGGTTTCCCCCCAGATCTCTGTATAGAAGAAGCCCCTAAGGCGACCCCTGAGGTCTTATTTATAATAGATTTGGTTCCCATTCTGACGTTAGGTTGTTGGGCCTAATAAAGAGCCTTTGTCGACCGCCGTTTTCTTTGCCTTCGGGTGTTTAACTTCCTTCTTTGGTGGCACTAGTTAAGATCCCCGCGGTGCGGTTCTCGGTCAACTGGGGTTTTACTGAGATTAGGATGGGCTTGATAATGCATCATCTTCCGGAGAGCACCTGGACTTCTAGTAGCGGCTCTCGGGTGGATGGTCTCGAGTGTCATCTTCCTGCCTTCTTGTGAATACTTAGAAGGGCTTACCCTTATGGTGTTTGTAAGTGGCTGCCGGTGTGGGTTTGGCATGGACAGCTTGCATCTCCGTTAGGGCTTCAGATGGTCTTCCAGAGGATCTTTCGATATGATCTGGTCTTCCAGAAGATAGCCCTTGATAGTGAGTCCACTATCTTTGGTATGATATTCTTGATGTCTTTATGTACCGGTGTGTTGGCATTTGAGCGGGTTAATACCGACAACCCTCATGTCCTTCTGAGCCTCTATTGCTAGAGCTCTCGACTCTTTATTTCCTACTTTCTGGCTCGGAAACCCTTTCGATATAAAGCTTCTCCTACCGGATGTGCCTTGCCGGATAGACTGTGCTCGAGTTTTATAGACTTTGGATTCTTTTCTCCTAAAGGGGTGTCGGTTCGTGTGGCTTTTAGATTATTATTTTGTGCTCGTGTTCACTGGATATCGTTGGCTGGTTGCGGGGATAGGTCTTGGTCGATGTTGCTTTCGGAATATTCTTCCCTATCCTTGTCTATTTTTAGTGCTAGATTTTTCTCCCTGGAGGATTTCTATGTGCTTGTGGTTGTCCGATACCCCTTCACTATTGACTTATTTTACTGGTGATTTTGGTGGTAACACTAGAAATAACTAACTATTTGAATTTCAATAAATTCGTTTCGTCAAAAACAGAGATCGTTTGAAAAAATAGTTATTCTTAAGGCTTATAAAATATCAATATAATCTAATCTAATTCCAAATCAATTACTTTAATAATAATTTATTATTGTCGTATATATCCAAATGGAATTATATATACGCATATCACTTCAAATATAACCCAATATGGAATTATAACTCAACATTAATATTTTCGAGTTAAACGATATTCAAATTATATACAAATTCCTATTAAAATTATCAAATAAATGTTATTGTTTATTAACGAATTCCATAGCGACTATTTGAAAATTTGAATAAGACGTAATTACAATATATAAGATGAAATCTTCATTTTTCTTTTCCATTAGAAAATTATAATTAAATTGACATGGGTGATTCTTGTTTCAAAGAATTCCGACTTAATATGGATTCTTTTTTTTCAATTGAAGTTCAAATTGTAAATTATGAACTACCGCGACGTTACGAGCTCGTTTGTAATTTAAATATAAATTAAACTTTCAAATGTTGTTTAAATAAATGATTTCTATATTAAAATCCATTTATAATTCTAATTCAACATCTACAATAATAAAATATATTGAATATCTGATCACTTAAAATATGGGATGTTACATTCCTTCCCCCTTGAAAGAATTTCTTCCTTGAAATAACTAAGTAAGAGGAATGTTCCAATCCTAATTATTTTCAAAACATTTTTTTAAATTAGCATAAAAAATTATTCAAACTTTTATTAATTTACGAAAAATTCTCTAACACCGCCTCTGCACAATCCGATCGGTGCAGTTACAAACGTCACTCTGGGACTCACGTCGATCGAAAAAAACAAAAACCAAATGGCTACTCAACTCAGGGGTATAAAATCAATCATCCAAATAATAATATTAAGGTTTACCTATTTGACGGGAAACTAAACTCTAATCACGATGTAAAGCGCTGACAGTTCATCATTTTTTCTAATGTATTTAACTCAACTGTTAACGCAAATACATATATTTTATCTATGAACAGTTCCATTCAAAGTCATTTTACAGGAATTAATTTTCCTTAGTTTTTAATTCACTCAACTTTTATTAAATTCAATTAACTAATTGATCTTTCACAACTCCCATTCTTCTGGTTACATTAAATCATTTCAAAATTTTAATCTAAATTAAATTCCATCTAACTAATCAAACACACCAATACCTCAGTAGTTTGATAAAATTATCTATTTTCTATACAAGAATATAATTTGGGTAACATTATTTCATTTACCCCCTTTACTAAACAATATTGTGTCAGTTGCTAGTTCAAAATTGAACCGATCGAATAACACGATATAAAACTTTTTTATAAAATCTACAAATACGCACTCTCATATATACACACACACACACTCAAACTCAACCCAGGGTATTACTAGCCCTATCTCTAACTAGTTACTCCACAGAGCCAAGATTATTACTAAACCTTATGTTGTGATACTGCTGTAACGACCTGGCAAAATTCGACGCCCGAATTTCCACAATAATACATAAACCTGTATTTCTTGCCCAAACTGAAGTATCGAAAACACCTGGTATTTAATAGAAAGAAATTAGAGGGTGAGATTAGAAAGAAATATTAGAATAGAAGAAGAAGAACCAAATAACCAATACAACACAGAGTCTTACATCGCAGCGGAATAAAATATACCGTAGAAATAAATCTTTATTGAGAGCCTGAAATAATACTTACAATCATCAGAGTACTTCAATACATCTGGACAGTTATAAAATCCTGTCCTCAAATACAACACATAGCGGAAAAATTACTAATATGTATCATATGCCTGAAAATCTCCAACCTATCTTCGGACTTCACGACATCTGTTACTATCAAAATTAACCCTTGACATAGGCTAACAGTGAAGGGGTATCGGAGAAACAAAAGCACAGAAGAATCTTCCGAAAGTGAAAAGCCGAATAATAGAAAGAACCGAAAGCAGGAAATAATGATCTGAGAGCAACATAAACCGACACCTCTCAGGAAGAAAGGAGTACAAAGTCTACCGAATGCCAACGAAGTTTATCCAGCAGAGTATATCTGGCTGGGTCCCTCCGACAGGGGGATCTTATAACGAAAGGTCACTTAAGTTAGAAGCTAAGAAAGAAGGCGATAGGTTCCTAGCAATGGAAATCCGAAAGGGCAGAAGGGTTGTCAGTATCAACCTGTTTAATACCGATATACCAAGAGATAAAGACATCAAGAGTATCAAGCCAAAGGTGCCTAAAGATTATCCGTAACTAGCTTCCAAAACATCTACTGCATAAACACTGAAAGGTCGCATTGATAGACAACAAGAAGCTCACCCGGAGTTACCTTCCGAAGATTAGGCTATACCCGGAGATCTCACTAGACCAAAACCATAGGAAGGATATAGGCTATCCATACTAAACCACTTAATACAGACACTGACAACGGTTCTGAATCGACAGCTATCTACGTACATCTTGAGGACAAGCTCCTCTAAATATTTAAGAGAAAACCGGGAGCCTACATCTGGAAGCTTATAAACGAGAACATGCAACAGGAAAATTAAATATCTACTGGAAAAAGCTACTATACAATGAGACCATACCCCTCTCTCAGAAGCCCCAACTGACCGAGACCCTCCTTCAGGAAGCTGTAGTTCACACCACAAAGCGGCCGGGAGCAAAAACAGCCGAAACCTAAGAGGAAACCAGTCGACAAAAGCATCCACGGGCCCAACGGCCCAACAGCAGAAGGATCGCTGATTTCCATATAAATAAAACCCCAGGGATCACACCAGGTTTTTTTTTTCTATTTTTCTCAATCTTGTTCTTTCCTCTTTAAGGAGAAAATCCTAAATTCTCAAATTGGACTGGGGATTTATTCAGCTCTTGTAGTACATCTACAATTTATGAATGAAGAATTCTAAGGCTTAAACATCTCCCGATTTGATAATCTTGTTGTGCCATTATGATGAAACAAAGAGTTAACACTAACCTTTTGTATGTGAAATTTGATCATAGCACCTTCATGAAAAAGAAGGGGCTTAATAGAACTTCGAAGTACTTCTCCTTCTGTCTTGAGGGTTTGCAACATTGATCAATGCATACATAATGAACCTGATACTTCCGAACCTCGGAAAGGAGGCTGTCTGTAGGTTTATAACTCAATCTCTGATTCAACCAAGGCCCATCAGGCCAGTTCGATGCGGAAGGATCATCTGAGTTAATAATCATTGTGATGCCATTTTCTCCTGAATATGGATAAGCATTATCCTGTTTTCTTCTTATAACAATAAACATCATTACATTCATGATATAAGGAGTAACTGATTTCGTAAGACCTTAGTTGTGTCAAACTAAGTAAACCTTCTTCAGGTCATTTCGGAACACCGCTGTACTACAAGCATGTTATTCATCCCTTGAGGGAAGAATAATTAATCTTCAGAACCGGGATTCTGATGCTTAAGGAAAGGTAGATTTAGCTAAGTAACACTGGTCTTCGAATATCCTTCAATAACCCTGGATCATGACTGCATCAAATTTCTTGAACACATCCCACATATAACTTATTCTAGGTATTGATGGAAAATAATGTTAACATTTTGGCGCTAGAAGGAGGGCAAGAACCCCCATCCTTGTGGTTAGTTAGTCAAAATTATTTTGGTAAAATTTATTACCCTATGGTAGGGAAGATGAAATCAAAAAGATTGGAAGAGCGAAACAAGGAACCGACTCCTAATGCAACCCTTGAAGGGAATATGGATCTAACGCTTAATCTAAACAATAATGAAAGAGAAGCCATATCCAGTCCAATACAACCGCCAGATCCAAAAGCCCTGGAAGAGAATGTCCTAAGAATTATGGCGTTTAAGAAGCAACTCCAAGAAAATCAAGCTTAGATGAATGCTACTCAAACTCAGAAGTCTTCAAGACTCACCAAATCTAGTCAAAAAGAGACGAATGAATCTCCGAAAAGGAAGGCTCCCATTAAGCACTCCGAAGAAAAAGAAAAGCTCAAGGCAACTTCCTCTAAGAAGAAGAAATCCCATTTGATAGGAGTAGACCATCAAGGATATCAATGCGAGTAGGAACTGTAACAACCCGTAATTTAACAATGCTAAAGATGATAAAGTAAATAACACTTAATTTAAATATTCAAAACTAAGTGAAAATGACACCGCCAGTGTTCGTCTTGGAATTCTGGTTAAAATAAACACCTAGTTTGCGTAAAACAGATACCGTATGAAGAAGTTATTAAAGTTTAAAGTTTGTATGCACGTAAGAAGAATACGTATGAATAAAATAAGTCCAAAAATTCAAATTAATTCAAATTCAAGCTGAAAAAGGGGAGCGAGAAATTACTTGCCCATCGGTATCGACCCCATCAAGGAAGTGCCATGGGTCGACCCCATAAGGGGGGTCGACCTCTGGGTCGGCACATCAAGAGTCCGTCGACTCCCCTATAGATCCGAGGCAGAAGTCCATTTTATGAACGTAGACTCCTTTCTTGACCAGATTCATTGATTTTAGGTAATAAATAAGACCCTATGCCCATTGTTTTCTTCATTCAAAAACAAAGGAGAACTAGATGCTTCCTTTGCCCATATTAAATTAAGCCTTTTCTTCTTCAACAATTAAGTCATTCAAGTTTATAGATCTGTGATTCAACATTTGCAATTACTTCTCTAATTCTTAGATCCAATCACATCGAGTCTATGTTATTTTCAGATCTAAATACTTAAAAGTTAATCTTGACATGACTATAACTTGGATCTAAGTCTGTGATTATTTGAATCATACCAGATCTGCTATAACCTGTGTATTTAAGTTATTATGACATGACTATGAACTAGATCTAAGCCTACACCTATCTATTATGTTAGATCTGCCATTATTTGTTGATCTAATTCATTGCTTAGATCTCAACATGCTTGTTTACAAGGTCCCTATCATGTTAGAATCAGTTCTACTATCACATGTTCATCAGATATGTTCCTATATGCCTATCTTGTCATTATGCCTAACTATGTCACTGTATGTTTATTAGTTGTTATGCCTATTTCTACAATTATATGTTAATCTTGTTATTATGTTCATTTCTGTCCT
The DNA here is from genome assembly GCA_030737875.1 of Allium sativum. Taxonomy (NCBI): domain Eukaryota; kingdom Viridiplantae; phylum Streptophyta; class Magnoliopsida; order Asparagales; family Amaryllidaceae; genus Allium; species Allium sativum. Next base: position 112,332,134 of record CM060920.1, on the reverse strand, counting down.
CTTCCCTACTTCTTTTGGTTTTTATTTTTATAGCCAGGCTACCTTCGAGCCTAGGCATGCCATTGAAATATGCGAACACGTAAAATTGGGAACAAGGGGAAAACGTTAAAATTAGGGCATAACTTGCATTGGGAAATTTAGGCATAAATTGAATGTAACGCATGAATGTGGATTTTGGCCATAAACCATAATTGTGATTAAAGACCTTAATTTGGTACATATGGTTCATTATGAACATGCCTTGGGAAAGTGGCATGAAAACCTATAATGACATAGGAATAATTGGTTAATAATGGAAATGCCTAGAATTATAGTAATTAGAAACTATAACCGCACTTAGACACAAGGTTAGAATATACTTGTGGTGGAAGTCAGCCCAGAACCAACCGGCATATCCAGCGACCACAAGTAGTGAATCTAATGTGAGGGGTCTAAGTACATAAACACGTGACGTGCTAAGACACGAGGTTATGTCTGACTTCTGGAATAAGTCTACCCAGACTCGCCCAACATATCCAGCATCCACAAGTTGTGGGCTTTATATGGGAGGTCTAGTACATTATAACCATAAATGAATACAGTAATAAACTTGAATACTTATCCTAGTTGAATCCAAAGGGATTGCATATGTTAACTTGAGTAGGGGTTAAGTAAAATTGTATGAAACAGTGGGAGGGTTAAGTATATCTTGGGTTGGTGGGTAATATTTATATATAGGCCCACAAACTTAACATGTGGGGTTATGCAATCTTTTACTCTGGTATAGCATAACTTGTGGGAAACCTAGTGGGGATGCAAGCATAGGAGGAAGCTCGTATCATCTTGTGTGTGGGACCCGTTTCAGTCGGCAACCCATACATAGGTATCAAATGAGAACTCCGAACTAGGTCGGAGTCAGGACACGCTTACTGGGTTGATTGTAAGAGATCCAAATGAAGTGGTAGTGTGGGTGGCACATTCCGACGGGGTCATGTGCGTGATGCATCCGGTAGAGGAGGTTTAGATGTCGTGACATTAGTAGATATGGTTGCGCACATCCTGAAAACGAAGGGATGCCACTTTAGGAAGTGATACATCCTACTGTGGGGCCAACACATGGTATCTACGGAGTAAAGGGCCGATCGATTGGGGGTAGTAATTAGGGTACATCTAGACTCTGGTATGTTTAGGAGCCCGTTATTATCCTCAGGGGTAACTCTGGTATGTTAGGCTGACTGTTATTATATAGGGTAAAACCTCTTACTAGAAGTACGCCTAAGTCTACCATCTTATGCATGTTGGGATCATCTCATTCTAGTTATACTAGTACTGGTTTAGAGAGAAAGACAAAGTACTAGAGAAGCCCAATATATTCTATCATGTTTATCCTGTTTACCCTATCTACTTGCCTTTTATGATGTTATCTCTCTTATCCACTTGATATGGTTGTCATGATACTTTTACTTATTTATATGTTAAAAGTAACTGGACTCGCCAGAATTTAAGTCTGACTCGTTTTGTTTCCTCTTCTTTCTCTTCCGTTCCCCCTAGGTTCTCAGGGTGGGAAGATTTTGCTTTCATCTTGCTTGGAGTCGATTAGATGTACTGCTTGATTTCATATCTCTCTCTACTATGTCTATGTTTTTGGGGATTATGCTTCTTTTATTATTGTACTCTGATGATTTAAGTATAAGGCAGAAATTTTAAGTTGATGTACTTGGTTTTATGTATTTCAGACTTATGATGTAATTATGTTTTGAACCACGATGTTTTCTGCTCAATAAAAAGTTTTAATTCCACTGTTATTTTATATCTATCTTTGTAACACCTCACCTCCGCCAATGCCACTCTTGCAAGCACACAAGCTTTGGAGGGGCGTTAAACGAGGTAAACATGCATGCAGATATCACAAGACAGAACATATAAGTAAAACAGAGTAAGTAAAGCAGCGGATAAAACTAGTATTTCAAAACCATAGTCAAGTTACATCAAAGTATTGAGTCATTATTTTCCACAAAACAAAGTCTAGAAAAACATAAACTGAAAACTGGAAATAACATAAAGTAAACTATCCCCAAAGTAGAATAAGGCCATAGCATGCTCAAGTCCAAACCGTACATGAGCTATCCAGAAAAGCAGCTAAAGATCCAAGCTAGGTACCAGTGTTCCCACCCTGTAAACCTGAGGGGGGGGAAACGGAAGAAAAGAGGCGAAAGGAAACGGGTCAGTCAAAGAGACTGGTAAGTCCTATCTAGTATTAGTATAAAAACTAATAAAGTTAACTGAACATGTAAAACAGAGATGAAACATAGGGTGATAACTGGCTTGGTGAAAAGATAGATCAAGTGTGGCATCGCATATACAAGGTTAAGTTGCACCAAGTGTGTACTAGTAGTCCATGTCAAGTATAAACAAGAAGTGATCCCTTGGCCCAATCTTGGCCCAATATCCCGAGATAACCTAGATCAAGGTACAATAACACGGCCTAATCGATCGGCTCCCTAAAAGCCTAACTCGTCAAGTGTCGGTGTCATACGGCCCAATCACGAAGTGTAGTCAAACTGTGCTAGGTCCACCCTAGTGTGTATCAAGCCCTAGGGTGCCAACCTCGGACACAAATCAAGCATGCACAGCCTAAACCTACGGGTGCCCATGTCTGCTTTTTCAACTCCGGACCATGTGCACGACCATAGTCCGCCTGAACCTACACCGGCGCACCTACTCAGCCGTCGTTTTGGTCGCTTACATGTCAGCCCAGTAATCGTGCCCCACCCTAGCCTAGTCCCTAGGGTATCAAGATACAATCAAGAGGGTTACTGGTGAAAAGGACCTCGTAACTAGGGTTTCCTAACGGGTTAAATGTGGTTAACCCGACCCAATCAAGCATCAAGTTGTTTAAGTGTACCCAAGGTTCATGACTTAACCCTATCAACCCATCGTGTTCATGTTGGTTAAGTGTTACGTGGTCCATGACTTAACCCTATCATGTGGCATTAATTAATTTAATGCACCTTAACCTCTCACATTAGACCTTGTTGTGGTTACTAGTTAAGTCGGGCGGGTCCGGGTAGCTTTACACCACAACCTAGTCTAACCTCGGGTTTAAGCACAACATGACCAACTACTCACATTGGGTCCTATTGTTTGTAGCCACTAGTTAAGCCGGTCGGTTCCGGGTAGATTTATGCTACAAACTCAACCCAACCTCGAGTTGGCCACACTCATATTTCCTAAGTGTCATGTCCATCCTTATGTTTACAAACATAACCACAAGTCAATGTTCATGTCATATTTTAAAACCATGTTTTCATGTCATTAATATTACCCAAACCCAACGCATTCCCATCGCATGTACGTTTCGCATAACATAACATAGATCAAAAGAGGGAACTTGGCAAAAGCATGACAAAAAGTGCATAAGGTAATAAGGTTGGCCACAAGTTAGACATGGTGGCATATGAGGCATAAATATGTTCATTTAAACTTGCATGTTACATCATAAGCCTCAAAACATGCATAACATTCAAACTTAGCGAATAGGTGATACATGGTCCTAGATGACATAGAATGATGACTAGAAGTTCGCATATAACATTATATGCAAGTTATCATAAAGGTTATGAGAGTTCTCATGTTGCATAATGCAACATTCCAAATCAAAGGTCATAGCTTTCTATGCACAAAGTCAAGGTGATAGCTTTACAAACTTGCATAGGGTAAATCTATGCATAACATGATAGGATCAAAGCACAAATCATACTTAGGCCCAAACTCAAACTTGCAACATGTCATATTTAACTTCATAGTTAGAATCTAAGAGTAGTATAGGGCTTACAATGCTATGAAGACTTATAAAATATAAATAAGATTGAGACAAAGCCACTAGCAACTCTAAAAACCCCAAATGAATTCAAGCTCCAAGAAGCTCCTTTGATTATATGAAGAAAGATCCTTGTTTTAATGAAGAAAGATTGAACTTTGGCCTTGAATCAAGCTTTGGAACTCTCAAACAAGCTTAGGAACTCTCATATGAATGAAGATGGAAGTTATGACAAGAGTGTGGAGGCCATGATTAAACATTTTGGCATAGTTTAGTTGTAGGATTGATTTATGATGATTTAGGCTAGGTATTAGGGTCCTTTTATAGAAGATTAGGTTAGTTTAGACCATAGGATTAACCCTAATTCAGATCTGGGCCATCAATTCACGTCACTGGCCTCCAAACATGTCTTGAGAAACAAGTCAGGTGCACCCAGGCCAGACTGGCCGACCACCCAAGTCGACAGGGGTGTCGACTGGGCAGTCGACACAGCCTGGGGTGTGTCGACTCCCAAGTCGACTCCCCAGTCGACTTGGGGTGGCGGGAATTTTTCCCGCCTGCCTGGCCCAGCTGAATTTGAATTTCTGATTTCAAATTTGAATTTGAAATTTTCTGAAAACTTCGACGGGCCATAACTTGGTCATGCAGAGTCCGATTTTCGAAAAATCGGACTCTATTTCGCGTATTTTTCCGAGACGAACGCAATGGCACAGCCCGTTTCCCTTGATTCAGATTTTATTATTTAATTCTGCCTTGATTTATGTTATAACTTGTTATTCAAAATATGGGTTGTTACATCCTCCCCACCTTAAAGGATTTCGTCCCCGAAATCTCTAAGTTAGGAAGAACGTATCCTACCATCCATCATCCATCTACTCAAAACATCATCCACGTGCAGTCAATATCCTTAACAAATTCTAAATGTTGTATGATTATATGCAAAGGTGTGTGTATATGTACTTATCTAATGCAAAAATCAGGCGGTTACTGATTCAGTAAACCTCCTTAATGCAAAGTATGTTAGTGAAATGAATCCATATGTATGCAAAATCCTAACGTAATTTATAATCTCTACATGAGTGCACATAACATTCATCGATATGCAACATCTACGTGATAGCATAACAAGTTTCATCCATGAATAAGTATAAGCACTCATGCATATGCAATATGAAAATGCGTGAGCCGATCTTAGTGCCTAATGTGTATCATGCATCCACGAGTATCCACTTGCAAACACTTGCAACCACTTGCAAACATCAAGCATAACATGTTTCAAATAAATGTTTCATCCAAAGGGTTTCTACCTAAGGTTCTCATGATAAGGCTAACGAGATAACAAGATAAACAGGATAAACATGGATAGCAAAAAGGAAGATATGTTAAAAAGGAAAAGAGATCGAGAATGTACCCTCAAAAAGAAATGGATAAAGCCCACGCATCTTCTCCTCGGTTTCCCAAGTTGCATCCTCTTTGGCTTCACTCCACTGAACTTTCACCAATTTGACTTCCCGATTTCTTAGCTTCCTGATCTCTGTTCCCAAGATACGAATCGGAGCTCTCCTCAAGGTTGTCTCTTTCTCTACCTCCACATCTTCAAGAATGCTTGGTTCAACCACCTCAGCGGACTCATGTAGGCACTTTCGGAGATGCGAGACATGAAAGACATTATGCACTCCGGCTAGCTTCTCGGGCAATTCCACCTTATAAGCCATCCTTCCAATTCTCTCTATGATAGGGAAGGGTCCTACGAACCTTTGTGCCAGCTTCCCAACTGCTCCAAAACGTACCACATTACGCAAAGGAGAAACCTTCACGAAAACCATATCCCCAACTTCGAATTCTAAATCTGTCCTTCGCTTGTCAGCATAGGATTTATGTCGGTCTTGGGCCGCTTTCATCCGTCTTCTCACCAATTCAACTTTCTCGGATGTGTCCCGTATCATATCGGGCCCAAGTATAAGCCTATCCGTTGTCTCCCACCAACAAGATGGTGACCTACACGGCCTCCCATACAAAGCTTCAAATGGTGCCATCCCTATGCTAGCTTGATAGCTATTATTATAAGCAAACTCTACAAGAGGGAGGTGGTCTTCCCAAGTACCACCAAAGTCAAGAACACAAAGCCTCAAGAGATCTTCTAGCACTCTATTCACCCTTTCGGTTTGGCCATCCGTCTGAGGGTGATAGGCTGTACTTAGATTCAATCGCGTACCCATCGCCTCTTGCAAACTATTCCAGAACTGGCTAGTGAAGATTGGGTCACGATCGCTAACTATGCTAGAGGGAACTCCATGCAACCACACTATCTCTCGAAGATAAATAGATGCTAGCCATGATGCGATCCTCTTGCTCTTCACTGGAATGAAATGAGCACTCTTCGTAAGTCTGTCAACTATGACCCATATGCTCGTATTCCCTTTTCTTGACCTAGGCAATCCATCCAAAAAATTCATAGAAATACTTTCCCACTTCCATTGCGGGACCTCCAATGGATGTAATAGCCCTCCGGGTTTCTTCGACTCGGCTTTCACTTGTTGGCACACCATGCACTTTGAAACATACTCTGCCACATCTTTCTTCATTCCAGCCCAAAAGAAAATGCGCTTCATGTCCCTATACATCTTATCTCCTCTAGGATGTATAGTCATCTTCGAGTGATGCGCTTCTTCGAGAACTTTATGCACCAAGTCTCCTACTTGTCGAACGCATAGCCTTCCATCACGCCTTAGCCAACCCTTGTCATCAATAGTATATCTAGCAAGGTGACTAGACGTCTCACCACAAATCAACTTGTCCATGACCTCGACAATCCGCGGGTCTCCTTTCTGTGAAGCCCCAACTTGATCAAGAAGTATAGGTCTAAGCTCAAGGGATGCTAACGAACCCGTTATCGACTCAACAACTGTTGTGAAATCAAAGGTTGCCAAGAACTCTAGGCTCTTCATCTCAACAAACAAGGGACTCAAAGTCAACCTACTTCTGCTTAATGCATCTGCCACAACATTACCCTTGCCAGGGGTATAAGCTACCTCGAAGTCATAAGATGCCAAGAATTCCATCCACCTTTGCTGCCTTAGATTCAGATCTTTCTACGAGAAGAGGTACTTGAGTGACTTGTGATCCGTATATAACTCAAACCTTTCACCTAGAAGATAGTGGCGCCAGGATTTGAGTGCAAAGACGATCGCCGCCAACTCCAAATCATGAGTGGGATAGTTCTTCTCATGAACTTTAAGTTGCCTACCCCCATAACATATCACTCTTCCCTCTTGCATCAGAACAGCACCTAAACCCGTGCCACATGCATCGGTGTACACGGTAAACATCTTACCGCCATCAGGTAATGCCAAAACTGGAGCTGTAGTAAGGGCCCTCTTGAGCCTTTGAAAAGCAAGCTCACACTCTAAGTCCCATGAAAAAACTAAGTTCTTCTTCGTCAACTTAGTAAGAGGGGATGAAATCTTAGCGAAGTCCCTGATGAACTTCCTATAGTAGCCCGCCAAACCGAGAAAGCTTCTTACTTCGGTTGCATTCCTAGGAGTCTTCCAGTCTTGAACTGCAACCACTTTCGCGGGATCCACAGCTATGCCTTGCTTAGAGACTATATGTCCAAGAAACCGAACTTCCCTTCTCCAAAAATGGCATTTGGAGAACTTGGCTTTCAACTGATGAGCTCTAAGCGTATCCATTACTTCCTTGAGGTGTCTAGCATGTTCTTCCTCATCCTTTGAGAAGATCAGAATATCATCCATGAAGACAACCACGAACTTGTTAAGGAACTCCCTGAACACCCTACTCATCAAATCTACGAAGTAGGCGGGTGCATTAGTCAAACCGAATGGCATGACAAGCCATTCAAAGAATCCATCTGGAGTCCTAAACGCAGTCTTATCAATACTATCCTCAGCCATTCTAAGCTGATGGAATCTGGTGGCTAGATCGAGCTGAGAGAAAACAGAAGCACCAACAAGCTGGTCAAAGAGATCGTCTATCCTCGGTAACGGATGCCTATTCTTCTTTGTCAGCTTGTTCAACTCTCGATAATCAACACATAGACGAAGCGAACCATCCGCCTTAGTAGCGAATACCACAGGAGCACCCCATTCAGAAATGCTTCGCCTAATAAAATTCTTCTCAAGCAACTCCTTGATTTGCTTACTGAGCTCTATTCTTTCTCGTGGGGCCATATGCCTAACGGGCAATTAAACTGGCTTGGCATTATCAACAAGATAAATGCGGAAATCTATCTCTCGTTTAGGGGGTAAGCCCTTAACCTCTTCAAAGACATCAGGATAGTCTCGGACCACCCTTACAGATTGTAGATCATTGATGGACGAGTCAAGAGATTCAAGATAACATAACATGACGGGATCTCTAGGGTTACAAGAAATTTCTAGGGTATTACCGAGGCGAGTCATGAGCCTCACCACCCTATGCTCACAATCGAGGATGGCTCCATAACTGGACAACCAATCCATACCTAAAATCAACCTGTATCCCGTGAACCCAAGAACATAAGCATTACACGTGAATTCCACGGTCAAGATAGAAATCTTCAAATCCACACAAATCATAGATAGATGGGCGGAACCCCCAATTGGATTTGAAACACTAACGGGATCCTCAACTAGGCTAGTACTTAGGTGCAAACTTTCAACAAGATCAGAAGAAATAAAACTATGCGATGCGCCAGAATCAAATAAGGTGCGAACAGGATAATCAGAAATATAAACAAGGCTTTCTACAGAAATACTACCTCGGTCCTGAACTGGAGCAGTGTTGAGAGCATGCACTTGCCCTCCAGAAGGTCCTGCACGCTGAGTCTGCCCTTGCCCTTGTCCTTGCTTCTTGGGGAAATCCTTGCTAAGGTGTCCAGGCTCTCCACAGTGAAAGCATTCGCCCAACTTCCTCTTCTTCTTCCTGCAATCTTTGGCTATGTGCCCGACAATCCCACAGAAGTTGCATTTTCTTGGGTCCTTTGCCTTGTTGTTGTTGGCCTTCTTGCCCTTGTTGTTCTTGTTGTTCTTGTTGTTCTGATTGCTCTGATTTCCTCCCCACTTGGAGTCCGTCTTCTTGGTTTGAGTCTCATTAGGCTTGACTTCTTTCTTGCCATTCTTATTGTCTCCTTGAAGCAATGCCATGTCCACTAGGCCTTCAAAAGTGGCCCCCATGGGTATATGAGATAGGGCTAAACCTTGTAATGGCTCATTCAACCCTCGTGCAAAGCGTAAAGCCTTCTTTTGGGGAGTATTAACCATGTCCAAACCGAATCGAGCAAGCTGGTTAAACTTATTCACATACTCCCTCACTGTCATGTCCCCTTGCTTCAAAGATATAAACTTCTCCAATTGCAGATTCGCCTCAGCTGATGATAGAAACTTAAGCCCAAACGTCGTCCTAAAGTCGGCCCAAGTCTCTATAGGCCTAGTAGCATTGGTGACCTCCCACCAATAAGCAGCTTCTTCTTTTAATAGCCATGCTGCCAATAAAACCTTTCTATGGTCTTCCACATCAAAGATAGCAAAGAGATCTTCAGTTTCTTTCAACCAATTTCTTGCCTCCACAAAAGTCTCCGTCCCAATAAAATTCTTGCCACCCATCGCCTTAAAGTCTTTGCAAACCTTTGCGAAATCTGCTTGTGGATGCTGAGGAGGAGGAGGAGGAGGGGAAACTTCAGTTACGGTGGGGGTGTTTGCTGGGCCCGCATCGTTGGCCCTAGCTTCCAAGTACCTCCGGAACCATCCGGGAATGGTTACTCCCTCGGGAAGGTTAAGATCGGCCATACTGAAAAAGAAAAAGATAGATTCAGAACGAGGAAACGAAGGATAGTGCTAATGGCTTTTGGGGAATAGCCTTTTAAAATAACTAGACTTTTCTTGGAAAATACTCAATTGGTTTTGAAAATAGTTTTTCAAAAGGTAAGTTTTAAAAACCTTTTGCTCAAATCTTGTAAACCTTATGCTCTGATAGCAAATGTAACACCCCACCTCCGCCAATGCCACTCTTGCAAGCACACTAGCTTTGGAGGGGCGTTAAACGAGGTAAACATGCATGCAGATATCACAAGACAGAACATATAAGTAAAACAGAGTAAGTAAAGCAGCGGATAAAACTAGTATTTCAAAACCATAGTCAAGTTACATCAAAGTACTGAGTCATTATTTTCCACAAAACAAAGTCTAGAAAAACATAAACTGAAAACTGGAAATAACATAAAGTAAACTATCCCCAAAGTAGAATAAGGCCATAGCATGCTCAAGTCCAAACCGTACATGAGCTATCCAGAAAAGCAGCTAAAGATCCAAGCTAGGTACCAGTGTTCCCACCCTGTAAACCTGAGGGGGGGGGGGAACGGAAGAAAAGAGGCGAAAGGAAATGGGTCAGTCAAAGAGACTGGTAAGTCCTATCTACTATTAGTATAAAAACTAATAAAGTTAACTGAACATGTAAAACAGAGATGAAACATAGGGTGATAACTGGCATGGTGAAAAGATAGATCAAGTGTGGCATCGCATATACAAGGTTAAGTTGCACCAAGTGTGTACTAGTAGTCCATGTCAAGTATAAACAAGAAGTGATCCCTTGGCCCAATTTTGGCCCAATATCCCGAGATGACCTAGATCAAGGTCCAACAACATGGTCTAATCGATCGGCTCCCTAAAAGCCTAACTCGTCAAGTGTCGGTGTCATACGACCCAATCACGAAGTGTAGTCAAACTGTGCTAGGTCCACCCTAGGGTGTATCAAGCCCTAGGGTGCCAAACCCGGACACAAATCAAGCATGCATAGCCTAAACCTACGGGTGCCCATGTCTGCTTTTTCAACTCCGGACCATGTGCACGACCATAGTCCGCCTGAACCTACACCGGCGCACCTACTCAGCCGTCGTTTTGGTCGCTTACATGTCAGCCCAGTAATCGTGCCCCACCCTAGCCTAGTCCCTAGGGTATCAAGATACAATCAAGAGGGTTACTGGTGAAAAGGACCTCGTAACTAGGGTTTCCAAACGGGTTAAATGTGGTTAACCCGACCCAATCAAGCATCAAGTTGGTTAAGTGTACCCAAGGTTCATGACTTAACCCTATCAACCCATCGTGTTCATGTTGGTTAAGTGTTACGTGGTCCATGACTTAACCCTATCATGTGGCATTAATTAATTTAATGCACCTTAACCTCTCACATTAGACCTTGTTGTGGTTAATAGTTAAGTCGGGCGGGTCCGGGTAGCTTTACACCACAACCTAGTCTAACCTCGGGTTTAAGCACAACATGACCAACTACTCACATTGGGTCCTATTGTTTGTAGCCACTAGTTAAGTCGGTCGGTTCCGGGTAGATTTATGCTACAAACTCAACCCAACCTCGAGTTGGCCACACTCATATTTCCTAAGTGTCATGTCCATCCTTATGTTTACAAACATAATCACAAGTCAATGTTCATGTCATATTTTAAAACCATGTTTTCATGTCATTAATATTACCCAAACCCAACGCATTCCCATCGCATGTACGTTTCGCATAACATAACATAGATCAAAAGAGGGAACTTGGCAAAAGCATGACAAAAAGGGCATAAGGTAATAAGGTTGGCCACAAGTTAGACATGGTGGCATATGAGGCATAAATATGTTCATTTAAACTTGCATGTTACATCATAAGCCTCAAAACATGCATAACATTCAAACTTAGCGAATAGGTGATACATGGTCCTAGATGACGTAGAATGATGACTAGAAGTTCGCATATAACATTATATGCAAGTTATCATAAAGGTTATGAGAGTTCTCATGTTGCATAATGCAACATTCCAAATCAAAGGTCATAGCTTTCTATGCACAAAGTCAAGGTGATAGCTTTACAAACTTGCATAGGGTAAATCTATGCATAACATGATAGGATCAAAGCACAAATCATACTTAGGCCCAAACTCAAACTTGCAACATGTCATATTTAACTTCATAGTTAGAATCTAAGAGTAGTATAGGGCTTACAATGCTATGAAGACTTATAAAATATAAATAAGATTGAGACGAAGCCACTAGCAACTCTAAAAACCCCAAATGAATACAAGCTCCAAGAAGCTCCTTTGATTATATGAAGAAAGATCCTTGTTTTAATGAAGAAAGATTGAACTTTGGCCTTGAATCAAGCTTTGGAACTCTCAAACAAGCTTAGGTACTCTCATATGAATGAAGATGGAAGCTATGACAAGAGGGTGGAGGCCATGATTAAACATTTTGGCATAGTTTAGTTGTAGGATGGATTTATGATGATTTAGGCTGGGTATTAGGGTCCTTTTATAGAAGATTAGGTTAGTTTAGACCATAGGATTAACCCTAATTCAGATCTGGGCCATCAATTCACGTCACTGGCCTCCAAACATGTCTTGAGAAACAAGTCAGGTGCACCCAGGCCAGACTGGCCGACCACCCAAGTCGACAGGGGCGTCGACTGGGCAGTCGACACAGCCTGGGGTGTGTCAACTCCCAAGTCGACTTGGGGTGGCGGGAATTTTTCCCGCCTGCCTGGCCCAGCTGAATTTGAATTTCTGATTTCAAATTTGAATTTGAAATTTTCTGAAAACTTCGACGGGCCATAACTTGGTCATACGGAGTCCGATTTTCGAAAACTCGGACTCTATTTCGCGTATTTTTCCGAGACGAACGCAATGGCATAGCCCGTTTCCCTTGATTCAGATTTTATTATTTAATTCTGCCTTGATTTATGTTATAACTTGTTATTCAAAATATGGGTTGTTACAATCTTGTAATGTTTATGTTTCCCTATAATGCTTCATGAAACTTAATGCATTCTCTTAATGAGTGACATTAACAAACGTGGGTTATCACACTTGGTATCAGAGCTGAAGGTTACTAGATTGGATAAAAGATTTTGAAAATTATTTTCAAAAAGGTTTTAAAAGAAAGCATTTTCAAAAGAAAAGTATGTTTTGAAAAATATATTCCCCAAAGCCATATGTAGTATATTTCGATTCACTGTCTAAATCCCTTTTCTTTTCTTTTTGGTATGTCTGGGGAACCTAATATTCTAGAGGGTGTTACGATACTAGGATGGTTCCGTAGGTATCTAGAGGCCACGGCGCCTGCCGGTGGTCCAGTAAACGTTCCTCTCCCAGCTACATCGTTGTTCCTCATCCTCCTCCTCCTCCACGAGCAGATAATTCCTCTAAGATCTACAAAGATTTCTATGCTATGCGTGGAAAGCCATTTCGAGGAACCAAAACTTTAGTAAAGGCAAGAAATTGACTCAAAGAGACGGAGGATTTGTTATGAATATTTGAAGTTGACAATTGTAGGAAGATTCAGTTAGCCGCTTGGCTACTGAAAGATGAGGGTCATTCTGGAGAAAAGTGACGCAAGAAGGGCGTCCAGTGGAGACTTAGGATGATTTTGGGAAGAGGTTTGAAATGAAGTTTCTTTCTCAAGCTGAGAAAAGTATGCAAATGGAAAGGTTTCTAGCACTCAAGCAAGGAGGTATGACTATCAAAGAGTATGTCAATAAATTCAATCAACTAGCAAGGTTTGGGTTGGAGTTAGTGGATACACCGCATAAGAAAGCTTTGCGGTTTGCTAGAGGATTGTATGAACCCCTCTATGGGTTAGATATGTATCATATTCCGATGGGAGGAACTTTTGAGAGGTTAGTTGATATGGCAATAATGCACGAGGAAGATAAAGGCGAAAAGAAAGAAATCAAGGTGGAGGAAACACAAAATAAGAAAGTGTGGCCAAAAAAAGACAACAGCAACAATAAAAGAAGGGCGGAAAGAACGACAAAGCTAAGGATAAAAGGAAGTGCCATAATTGTGGATGGGAGGGTCACTTGGTAAAGGGCTGCAAAAGAAGGAAAAAATGCTTGTTTCAGTTGTGGAGAGGTTGGACACTTTTCTAAGGAGTGCCCGAAGAAGCAAGGACAAGGTCAAATGGCAAGAGATTCTAGTGGGAAGGTGCATGATCTCGTGACCAGCGCTCCAAGTAGAGGTAGGAAAGTTTCCGTTAAAGGTTTGATTTCTCTTTCCAATCATCTAGTTAGAACTCTTTTTTATTCGGGCTCTTTACATTCTTTTGTATCTGATTCTTTGGTTGAGTCTCTATACCATAGTACTAGTATGGTAGTGGATCCCGTTGTCGTCTTAAACCCCATTGGTAGTCCGGCTCTTTCATCTATGATTTGTCGGGGTTTGAGAATATCGATGTTAGGCGTCGAATTTGAACGCAATGCATATGTGCTTCATTTCATGGGCTATGAATTGATTCTAGGGATGGATTTTCTAGCCATATATGGTGTCATTCTGGATTGTGATAGGAGAGTTGTTAGACTTTTGACTTGCCATGGGAGGACCCTCGAGATTTCTTGGGACCTAAAGGGGTCTGTCATGCTTAGTTTCCTAGAGTTACTTTACGCATCTATCGATGAACTATGATCTGTAACAATATTCCATGAGTATCCTGATGTTTTTGATGAGGCTCGGGGATTACCTCCGAGGCACGATATCAATTTTCATATATACTTGGTGGACAATGCAAACCCAGTTGCATTTCCTGTGCGCCATATGGCTCCAAGGGAAAGGAGGGAGCTTAGCAAGCAAATCAGGGAGCTACTTGAGAAAGGGTTTAATAGGTGAAGCATATTTGAATGGGGTGCTCCGGTGGTATTTGCAACTAAGGCGGATGGTTCACTTTGCTTATGTGCAGATTATAGGGAATTGAATAAACTCACCAAGAAGAACAGGCATCCACTCCCGAGGATAGATGATCTGCTTAACCAGCTCGTTGGTGCATTTGTTTCCTCTCATTTTTACTTGGCCACGGGGTTTCATCAGTTAAGGGCGGTCAAGGACAGTATAGACAAGACATCTTTTAGGACTCTAGATGGTTTCTTTGAATGGCTCGTTATGCCTTTTGGCCTGACGAATGCACCCGCCTATTTTGTTGATCTGATGAGTAGGGTGTTTCGAGAGTTCCTAAATAAATTTGTTGTGGCCTTTGTTAATGACATATTAATTTTCTCGAAGATCAAGGAAGAGCATGCCTTACATTTAAGAGAGGTTTTGGAAACTTTGTGTGCATCTCATCTTAAGGCGAAATTCTCCAAATGCCATTTCTAGAGAAAAGAGGTGAGATTTCTAGGGCATGTGCTCTCTAAAGATGGGATAGCAGTAGATCCCACAAAGGTAATTGTAGTTCAAGATTGGCAAATCCAAATAATGCAACGGAGGTGAGAAGCTTTCTTGGATTGGCAGGCTATTATAAGAAGTTCATTAAGGACTTCGCAAAGATATCAGCCCCACTCACCAGGCTGACGAAGAAGAATCTAATGTTTTCTTGGGATGTTGATTGTGACGATGCTTTCCATCGATTGAAGAGGGCTCTGACAACAGCCTCGGTCTTGACCTTGCCCGATGGGAATAATGTGTTTACAGTATACATTGATGCATATGGTACAGGGCTTGGTGTTGTTCTAATGTAAGAGGGAAGGGTAGTATGTTATGGGGGTAGACAACTATGGGTTCATGAGAAGAACCACCCTACCCATGATTTAGAGCTAGTTGCCATAGTATTCACACTTAATACTTGGCGCCATTATTTGCTTGGAGAGAAGTTCGAGTTGCACACTGATCATAAATCTCCCAAGTACGTGTTCTCACAGAAGGATCTTAATTTAAGGCAACAAAGATGGATGGAGTTCCTAGCATCTTCTGACTTCGAGATTTCTTATACCCCTGGCAAGGGTAATGTGGTGGGCGCTGAGTAGGCAGAGGATGGCCTTAAATCCTCTGTTTGTGGAGAGGAAAAGCTTGGATTTCATATTGACTTTTGACATTGGACCCTCCACCAAGTTTATACCTGGTCTATTGGCATCACTAGAGGTGCGACCTACTCTTATGGATCATAAGGAGCTTCATAGTGAGAGGATCCACATATTTCAGACATCTTGGATAAGCTCATAAAGGGGAGACTTCTAGTCACCTCAGTAGATATTCCATAGAAGTTAGAGGGTGGTTGCGATGAGATGGAAGGCTTTGTGTTCCTCGAGTTGGGAGTTTGTCTAAGACAGTCCTAGAGGAAGCCCATCATTCTAAGATGTCTATTCATCAAGATGGTGATAATATGTATAGAGATATGAAGAGGGTTTTCTTTTGGGCTAGATGAGGAAAGATGTCGCAGAGTTTGTTTCTCAATGTTTGATTTGACAGCAAGTCAAAGCTGAGCAAAAGAAGTCCGGTGGTTTAATTCATCCTTTGGAGGTCCCATATTGGAAGTGGGAGAGCATCTCTATGGATTTCATCGATGGTTTGCCTAGATCAAGGAAGGGAAACACCAATATTTGGGTTGTAGTAGACAATCTTACTAAGAGCGCTCATTTTATCCCAGTTAGGAGTAAGAGGACGGCGACATGGTTGGTAGTAGTTTACGTTCGTGAGGTAGTCCATCTTCAAGGAGTACCTTCTAATATCATAAGTTATCGTGACCTAATTTTTACCAGTGAATTTTGGAGGAGCTTGCAAGAAGCATCAGGTACACAGTTGTGTTTGAGCACTGCTTATCCACCTTAGACCAATGGACAGAAGGAAAGGGTGAACAAAGTTCTTAAGGATCTTTTAAGACTGTGCATCCTAGACTTCGGATGAACTTGGGAAGATCATCTTCCTTTATTAGATTTTTTATACAACAACAGTTATCAAGCTGTGGCTTGCATTTCACATGGAGAAGTGGTGAGGGAAGGAAAATTTCGTGTAAATTAGATAGAATTCTTATTAACTTTGATTGTATCAATAAATTCTCTGATTTAAAAGTTAATGTTTTGCCTTCATCAACTAGTGATCACTGTCCCATCCTCATTAATCTAATCTCCAAAGATAATGATTCAAAAGGCAAACCATTCAGATATGCTAATCACTGGAAATTGATCCCTGGATACAATGAGTTAATTGATACTGTTGCATTCAAAGATACAGATATACATATGTTTTCATTATTGCAATTCCTCAAAGTCTCAAAAGCTAAATTAAAAGAATGGAACATAACAAGGGTAAAAGAGCATGAAAAAATTGATCATTTGGCGAAATAATTGACAAATGCATTACAACTTATAGATGCGGGGGATTCGAGTGATGAAGTTTGGTCTCACTATCACAAATGTCAAGCTAATCTGAGAGAAGCTCTGAAAATCAAAGTAGTAGAGTTGAAACAAAAAGAAAAATGGATTTCTGAAGGAGTTGAATGTTCAAAATTATTTTACACCAAAATGTCTGTTCGTCGTAACACCAACTACAATCACCAAATTCTAGATCAAGATGGAAATAACTTTGTTGATTTACAAAAATTTAAAAAGGAGGCTATTGAATATATTATGGAATTATATAATGGTATATGTGCAACTGACTTACCCATTATTAACTCCAAGAAATTGCTGAATGCTAGTGGGAGACGATGAATGTGCGGGAGAGTTACTGAAGAGGAAGTTTGGTTGACCATTAATTTTATTCATGTTGACTCCTCCCCTGGACCAGATGGTTTTGGATCCAGTTTCTTCTTGAATCATTGGAGCTGCCTGAAAAAATGCTTGGTGTCAGCAATACAAGAATCCTTCAATTCAGGTAAAATAATTAAGTAAATTAATCATACTTTTTTATGTTTAATTCCTAAAACTGATAAACTAACCAATATAGCAGATTACAGACCTATTGCGTGTGTTAATGTGTTATATGAAATCTTAAGCAAGGTCATCTTTAATAAAATGAAAGTGGTGCTACCAGACTTAACTACAGAGTGTCAAAGTGCATTTATTAAGGGTAGAAGCATTTCAGAAAATTCATTATTGGCTCATGAGCTAGTCAGGAACTTCAACAAAAAAGGTGCAGACAAATTTTGTCTAAAAGTTGATCTGTAGAGAGCATATGGCAAGATTAATAGACATTTTATCATTCATATGTTAAATGCCATGGCTTTTCTAATGAAAATTATTAGATTAATTTCTAAGTGCATTCAATCACCTACTTTTTATGTTCTTACCAATGGAGTACCAAAAGGATTCATTACCAGCAACCGCGTTATAGGACAAGGGGATCCCCTTTCCCTTTATCTGTTTGCAATCGCAATGGAGTACTTTTCTCCCCAGATGGAACTTGAAGTGTATGATAAAGAGGTTCAACCAATTCACAATTTTCAACATTCAGTTAGCCACTTGTTGTACGCAGATGACATGATAATTTGTGTCAACGAAAATGTCAAAGCTACTCCTAAAATAAAAGAATTATTCCTTAATTTGGAGAAGTATGTGGGTCTTAAAATGAATGAACTAATAAATAAATGTTACTTCAACAAGTTCTGTGTATCCAGGACCAATGTGCTTGACAATTTGGGTGTGTCTGAAGGGGAATTACCTGTGAAGTATCTTGGTGTCCCACTTTTATTAAACAAAATTACTAATCATGAATGTGCAGAGCTAATTACTCAAATCAGAGATAGATTGCAAGGCTGGGGTTCCAGATTATTATCTTTTGCAAGGAGAATTAAATTAGTGCACATAGTTATATAGGCAAAAGTTAATTTTTGGCTACAAACTTTTCAAATTCCAGATGCTTCAATTAGCAAAATTGAGAGTGTTTGTGCATATTTTATTTCGAGAGAAAAAATGCACGAAATTAAATTTGAGGAACTTTGTAGACCTAACGAGGAAGGTGGAGTTGGTCTGAGGAAAATAAGAGAAATGAGAGATGCGTTTACTATTAAGCAAGCATGGAAATCATTAAAAATCAGGGACTATAGGCAAGATGGATGTGTAGAAGATATATAAAGACCAATTTTTAGACCATGTCAATTGATAATAATGTCTCAGCAACATGGAAAGCCATTCTTAGAATCAGAAATAAATTGGCTGCAAATTGTGAAAAGGAAATTGCCAATGGTTATGGTACAGACTTATGGAGAGACCCATGGCTAAAAGGTAAATTGTTTTTAGATAGACTGGGTTGGGATACATTCTCTGCTTATGGTAGCCCAAACCATACTGTTAATCATATTATTTCTGATGGCGTATGGAGTTGTGATCGTCTTCCTCATGCCGAGGTTTTAAAAAGAGAAATTGAATTTACTCCCTTATTCATTGATAGAGAATTTGGCACATGGAACTGGACACCAAATAAAAATTTCACTGTTAAAAGTGCCAGGAATGCATGCAGAGTTGCTGAAACTACAGTGGATTAGAAAATTGTAGTGTGGGACAGACACATACCCCCTAAACTATCACATAACATTTACAAAGTCTTACTGCATCGACTGGCTACGAGAGACAGGTTACTAAAGTGCAGAATTATTTTTGAAAACATTTGCCCTTTATGTGAGAATAGTGAAGAAAATCACCATCATTTTTCTTTGAATGCGAATTCTCAGCAAATATCATCAATAGCATTCAATGTAAGTACAACACCAGTGAAAAAATCCAACAAGCTACAACATATTATAAATTACCTGGTGAGGAATTGGTCGAAGATAGACGCAGAAATAAAAGAATACATCATTAGCATTATGTTTGCATGTTGGTGGTTATGGGAAGAGCGAAACAGAAGGAATTTTCATAATAAACATCGATCAGTAAATGAAATTAACAAGCTTAATGAGGAAGAAGTCAAATTAATCATTAAATGTCGAAGAAGAAGACATTTGTCAGAAGCGGTAGCACCACCATCTGATAATGGAGTTGAGGATCCATCGGAGACGCAGGTATCACGCTATGAAGACAAAAACCTAAGGCCACCATGAATTCATGAGAAATTGGGTCGTCGCCGACATTTTCCATTGTGCGATTTGGGGCTTTTGTTTAATTTTGGAAAGTTGAGTTATGTAAGTGGGTTTGTGATTATGTCGGATGATGTTAACTGGGATATGCCTGTATGTGCTATCGCATGCTTACTGCACAACAGCAATTTCTTTTTGGGCCACCGAAAGCCCATAATAAAATTTACCCACTTTAAAAAAAAAATTATCAAGCTAGTATTGGCATGGCACCCTTCGAAGCATTGTACGGACGACCCTATAGATCACCAACTTCTTGGTCGGAATCTACAGAAAGACTTCTACTTGGACCAGATATGGTTAGAGAAACTTCCAAAATATTGATGTTATTAGACAGCGAATTAAGACAGCTCAGGATAGGTAGAAATCCTAAGAAGATAAGAGAAGGATTGACATTGAGTTTGAGGTGGGAGACATGGTTTTCATTAAGGTATCACCAATAAGGAATGTGGTTCGCTTTGGATCTGTAGGGAAATTGGCACCAAGATTAGTAGGGCCATTTCCCATAACAGAATGGATTAGCCAAATGGCCTATAGATAAAGCTACCAGAGAGACTTTCCGGTGATCATGATGTTTTCCACATTTCTCATTTGCAAAAGTGCTTACATGATACCACAGAAGTAGTTGAGCTGAGTATATTTGAGGAAGAAGAGGTGGAACGGGAGGCGACAATTAGATGATTTCCTACCCGTTCTTGGATCAGAAATTAAGAAGCTATGCAACAGAGAAGTCAAGTTGACGAAAGTTCAATGGGGAGACAACCAATAGAATGCAACTTGGGAGACCGAATTCAAGATTCGCACTTCGTACCCTTTTCTTTTCAAGGGTATGTTCTGAACTTCCTTTCCAAAGCTTTTATTCATGCTTGTTTATATCATTTAAGTATATCCTATCGATCGAATCTTCGACCTTTGGGTAGGAATCCTATGAATGTAAACATGTGTTTGAGGCATGTTATGTTTGATGGATGGAAGTGGATGCAAGTATTTGCTAGTTGTTGCTCGTGGATGCATATACACACACACATTAGGCACTAGATTGGCTCAATCACTCTCATACTGCATACAGATGTGTGTGCATTATTTTTTCTCTTTTAATGGATGAAAGCGGGTGTATACTCATATCGATATTGCTTTTGGACGGATGATTGTGCACACATATAGAACTTACATGTTATAATAGGATTATTTGCATACATGTTGGATTCATGGCACTAACTTACATTGCATTAAGGAGGTCAATTGAATCAGTAGGCCGCCTAATCTTTCGCATTAGTATTGGGACATATACACACACCTTTGCATATGTTCATATAAGCATTAGAAGCCTTTAAGGACAATGGATGCCTGTGATTGGTGGATGAGTAGATGGGTGATGGATGTTAGGATATACATTCTTCTTAACTTGGAGATTTCGGAAATGAAATCCTTTGAGTATGGGAGAATGTAACACCCCGTAATTTTAACAATGCTAAAGATGATAAATTAATAAATACTTAATTTAAATATTCATAATTAAGTAAAACGGAAACCGCCATTATGTTTTTCTTGAAATTCTGGTCAAAATAGACAACTGGTTTGCATAAAATAGACACCGTATGAAGAAGTTATTAAGATTTAAAGTTTGTATATGCATAAGAAGAATATATATGAATAAAATAAGTCTAGAGGTTCAAAACAATTCAAATTCGAGAAGAAAAGGGGAGCGGGAAATTTCCCTCCCATGTGTGTTGACCACATCAAGGGGGTTTCGACCCATGGGTCGACCTCATAAAAGGGGTGTCGACCCTTGGGTCGACACACCAAGGGGAGGGGGGTTGACCCACCTGCATATCCGAGGCAGAATTCCATTTTCTGAAAGTAGATTCCTTTCTTGACCGGATTCGTTGATTCTAGGCTATAAATAAGACCATATACCCATTGTTTTCTTCACTAAAGAACAATGGAGAACTAGATGTTGCCTCTGCCCAGATTAAATTAGGCCTTTTCGTCTTCAACAATCAAGTCATTTAAGTTTAGAGATCTGTGATTCAACATCTGCAATTACTCCCCTATTTCTTAGATCCAATCATAGTGAGTCTACGTTATTTTATATCTAAATACTTAAAAGTTGGTCTTGACATGACTATAATTTGGATCTAAGCTTCTGACTATTCAAACCATATCAGATCTGTTATAACCAGTGTAGTTAAGTTATTCTGACATGACTATGAACTAGATCTAAGACTATACCTATTTATCACGTCAGATCTGCCATTGTTTGTAAATCTAATTCATTGCTTAGATCTCATCATTCCTGTTTATGATGTCTATATTATGTTAGAATCAATTCTATTATCACATGTTCATCAGATCTATTCCTATATGCCTATCTTGTCAGTATGCCCAACTTTGTCGCTGTATGATTATTAGTTGCTACACCTATTTCTGCCATTATATGTCAATCTTGTTATTATGTTCATTTCTATCCTCTTTCCAACTTCTTTTCTCTTTTATTTTTATTGGTAGGCTACCTTTGAGCCTAGGCGTGCCACTGAAATATGCGAACGCGTAAAATTTGGAACGAGGGGAAAACAACAAAATTGGGGCATAACTTGTATTGGGAAATTTGGGTGTAAATTGAATGTAATACATGAATGTGGATTTGGGGCATAAACCATAATTGTGATTAAAGACCTTAATTTGGGGCATATGGCTCATTACGAACATGACTTGGGAAAGCAGCATGAAAACCTATAATGACATATGAATAATTGGTTTATAATGGAAATGCCTAGAATTACAGTAATTAGAAACTGTGACCGCGCTTAGACACGAGGTTAGATTACACTTATGGTCGAAGTATGCCCGGAACTAACTGGCATATCCAACGACCACAAGTGGTGAATCTAATGTGAGTTGGTCTAAGTGCATAAACACGTGAGGTGCTGGGACAAGAGGTTAAGTCCGACTTGTGGAAGAAGTTTGCCCGGACCTACCCGACATATCCAGCATCCACAAGTTGTGGGATTAATGTGGGAGGTCTAGTACATTATAAACATAAATGAATATGGTAATAAACTTGAATACTTTTACTAGTTGAATCCATAGGGATTTTATATATTAACTTGAGTAGGGGTTAAGTAAAATTGTATGAAACAGTGGGAGCGTTAAGTATATATTGGGTTGGTGGGTAATATTTATATATAGGCCCGCAAACTTAACCTATGGGGTTATGCAATCTTTACTCTAGTATGACATAACCTGTGGAAAACCTAGTGGGGATGCAAGCGTAGGGGGAAGCTCGTATCATCTTGTGTGTGGGACCTGTTTTAGTCAGCAACCCATATATAGGTATCAAATGAGTACTCCAAACTGGGTCGGAGTCAAGGCACGCTTACTTAGATGATTGTAAGATATCAAACGAAGGAGTGGTGTGGGCGGCGCATTCCGACGGGGTCATGTGCGGGCATACGTCCGACAGTAGAGGTTTAGATGTCGTGACATCAGTAGATATGGTTGTGCACATCCTGAAAACGAAGGGTTGCCACTTTATGAAGTGATACATCATATTGTGGGGCCAACACAGGGTATCTACGGAGTAGAGAGCCGATCGATTGATGTAGTAATTAGGGTACATCTAGACTCTGGTATGTTTTGGAGCCCGTTATTATCCTTAGGGGTAACTCCGGTATGTTGGACTGCCTGTTATTGTATGGGGTAAAACCTCTCACTAGAAGTAAGCCTAAGTCTACCATCTTATGCATGTTGGGGATCATGTCCTTCTAGTTATACTAGTACTAGTGTAGAGGGAAAGACAAAGTACTAGAGAAGCGCAATATACTTTATCTTGTTTATCGTATTTATCTTGTCATACCTGCCTTTTATGATGTTATCTGACTTATCCACTTTAAATGCCTGTCATGGTACTTTTACTTATTTATATGCCAAAAGTAACTAGACTCGCCATACTTTATGTCTAACCATTTTGTTTCCTCATCTTTCTCTTCTATTTCTCCCACCAGGTTCTCAGGGTGAGAATACTCAAGCTTGATCAGGATTCTGCTTTCATCTTGCTTGGAGCCGCTTAGATGTACTATTTGATTTCATATCTCTCTCTACTATGGCTATGTTTTTGGGATTATGCTTCTTTTATTATCGTACTCTGTTAATTTAAGTACAAGACAGAAATTTTAAGTTGATGTACTCGGTTTTATGTATTTCAGACTTATGACGTAACTATATTTTGAACCACGATGTTTTATGCTTAATAAAAAGTTTTAAATTCCGCTGCTATTTTATATCTGTCTTGTAGTGTTTCTGTTTACCTGTAACACATCACGAAACTTAATGCATTCACTTAATGAGTGATTTAACAGACGTGGGGTGTCACAGGAATAGTCCGGGAGTTCCACTTCCAAAGATTATGATCCCAAGAGAGAAAACTATGACAACACGGATGCTTATCTTAAAGTCATCGCTCAGAAGACCATCAAAGACTTGCTAAGAAGCAAAGGGAAGAGGGCCCAAGATGACAAAGTTAACGATAACGAAAGGGTAGCTCCTTTCATCAGTGAAATTATGAACACTATAGTACCATCGAGGGTGAAGGTTCCAACCATAAAGTATCTTGGGACAACTGACCCTGACGATCATCTAATGGCTTTCGACAGCTAGATGGATCTCTACAATGCTTCTAGAGCCATCAAATGTCGTCTTTTCCTAGTGACCTTTCAAGGGGCAGCATCAAAGTGGTATCGTCAGTATAGGGGAAAAACCATATATTCGTGGAATTAGTTCTCCTGCTAATTTTCCGTGCAGTTCTACATCTGCAAAGATCCGATAGTGGACTACACAGTCATCTCCAACATCAAGCAGAGGCAAGGGCAGTCTCTGGGAGATTACTAGAAAAGGTTCAATATCGAGACGTCAAAGGCCAAGGATATGAACGACCGTGACAAATTGATAGCTGTGCATTCGGGGCTAATCGAAAACACACCCTTCTGGAAAGAATTATACATTCACGGTTGTAAAGACTTACAAGACTTTCACTTCCAAGCTGACAAGTTTATTTTCATGGGCGAATTGTACTTCAAAAAGATAAAGTTCGGGCCTGGAAGGGAGGGAGGTTGGTCGAACTTTGGACGAAAGCAACCGGAGGGAAACTAAAAGAGATCAAGATAGGAAAATTCTAATACCAACTCGGTTGCTCTTAACAAGCCCATCTCGTTTGTGTATGCTGTCGCAAGAGAAAGGGTTAATAACTTCCCCGTCTCGTTCAAATCCAAGAATTGCCCTAAACCTTATTCCGACGGCAAGTATCACGAATTCAGCAAGACCAATGGACATAAGATTGACGTGTGCATGGTATTGGATGGGATTATTCAGAAACTAATCCGAGAGAGGCATCTAAAAGAATTTGTTCTAAACAAGACAACCTCAGCCCAATATACAAATGGACAACAGAAAGTGTCGGTGAATGCAATAGAGGCTACAATGGAAGAAGGTAATATAGACTTGGGTCCGCCCATAATTCGAATCAATGTGATCCATGAAGGGCCTCACCCTGCCAGAAACTGTCCAAGGACAAGGAGTCAATACATGAAAGATGCCATGGAGGAAATATTCTCCATTCGAGAAGAACCATCATTGAAAAATGCACATTATGCTCTCAAAATGCACAACCTAGTGGTCTCTCCGGAAGTGATGAAGAAATGGGTCCGCCACACACATAATGATCCCCTTATGATAACAACGCAAATAGGGCTCTCTATTGTTTCCAAAATCCATGTGGATATTGGAAGTGCCATCAATGTCATCTTCGAGCAAGCTTTCGATCAAATGGGAATTTCTGAGAAGAAGTTGGAGCCAAGCAACGAATCAATCTTCAGCTTCAACAACAAGGGATCGACTCCAATAGGGAAACTCGACCTTCTGGTTCAAGTTGGACTATCTCCGCTTCATAGGACCTTCAAAACTTTCTTCGTTGTGATCGATCAATCATCTAATTAGAACGCCTTCTTTGGATGACCAAATTTGGAGGAGATCGACGCTTTTTCTCTTCCAAGTATCTTATGTTAAAATTCCTAACCAAGCAGGGATGGGGTACCATCAGCTGAGAACAATTTAGTTCCCACGAATTGTCGAAATGATTGACAAATACAAAAGGGAGTGTTCTTCGTACTTTGATTCTTCTACTGTTTTTATACTTATGGATAAGGAATTTTCATATCCCACATTTGAAGCCAAGATAAAAATTAATAAGGTTGACAGGCGTGCAAATGGTAGGTACACTTCTTTGAAAAGAAAGAGGAAGAGATCTAGTGACGTATACTTGATTGAAGAAGGAGAAATCATTACGGACTTAGACTCTAGAGGGGACATTGAAAGTATGAAACCAATAGAAGATGTGGAATAGGTAAATATTGATTCAAAGGATAAATCGAAGGTCGTCAACATAGGGAAAAGGATGATAGCATCCTTAAAGAGTGACCTAATTCAGTTCCTACAACTCAACAAGGATGTTTTTGCTTGGAACCATTCAAACATGATTGGTATCAATCCTTCTATTATGAGCCATGCCTTAAACATTGGCTCTTGAGTGATCCTGATTCGGCAAAAGGAAAGACAATATAATAGAGACCGGTTAGATGCCTTGAAGGAGGAGGACAAAAGGCTAGAAACTAACAATTTTTTCTGGCAAGTCCTTTACCCAAAATGGTCCAATCCGTGCTAGTAATGAATTTCAATGGGAAGTGGAGAATGTGTATTGATTACATGGACTTAAACAAGAAATGCCCGAAAGATTACAATCCTCTTCCACCGGTTGACCAGTTAGTTGATGCCATAAGTGGTCACAAGGTACTATCCCTCACGGATACTTACTCAGGAAACAACCAAATTCCAGTGCATAAACCCGACGAGGAGCATACAAGCTTTATCACTGATTGGGGAACATTTTGTTATAAAGTGATGCCCTTCAGGTTAAAGAATGCAGGAGCAACAAACCAAAGACCGGTAGACAGGATGTTCCAAGATTAGAAAGGGCACAATATGGAAGTGTATGTGGATGACATGCTAGTGAAGTCCACCAAAACATAGCACCATTTAAAGGACTTGGAAGAAATGTTCAATGTCCTAAGGAGTTACCAAACAAAGTTAAACCCGCAGAAGTGTTCTTTTGGGGTCCAATCTAGAAAGTTCCTCGGATATGTGGTAAGTGAGCAAGGAATTGAAGCTATCCCTGACCAAATCCAAGCCATAAGAGACATGGAAGAGCCTAGGACAAGCAAAGAAGTCGTGATCTTAAACGGGAAGGAAGCAGCCCTCAGTAGGTTCATTTCCAAAGCCACTAACAAATGTGTCCATTTCTTTGATATTATAAAGAAAAAGAAGAATTTCGAATGGAACGAAGAACGTAGAAAGGCCTTTCAGGAATTGAAAGTTTATATGGTAACTCCCCCGATTTTATCTAGTCCCAAGAAAGGAGAAGATCTATACCTATATATGGTTGTCTCAGAATATGTGGTAAGCTCAGTCCTAATAAGAGAAAGTAATGGGACTGAAAACCCAATTTATTACGCCAGCAGTATGCTAAAGGACGCGAAAACCCGGTACCCAATAAAGGAAAAAACTAGCATATTGCCTAGTACTTACCGCACAAAAGTTAAGGGGGTACTTCCAAGCTCACCCCGTTATGGTTCTAACTAGCTTTCCTCTTAAACAGGTGTTCAGTAAGCCAGAAACCTCCAGGAGGTTAGTTAAATAGGGAGTGGAACTTAGCCAATACGAGATTGAATTTCACCCTCGAATGGTAATTAAAGGACAAGCTCTTGCAGACTTCGTGAATGAGTGCACAAGCTTCATTACAGAGCAATCAGTTAAAGAGAATGACTTAAAGGCCAAGTGGCAGCTTTTTGTAGATGGAGCTTCTAACGAACATGGAGTAGGGGCATGTTATATTATAATTACCGCTGATGGACACTTCTTGCACTACCCATGAAGTTAGGATTCCCAACAACTAACAATGTAGTCGAGTATGAATCAATGATGGCTGGTTTGAATTTGGTACAACAGTTGAAGATACCTCGAATAGAAATTTTTAGTGATTCACAATTAATGGTAAACCAAATCAAGAAAACCTATCAAACCATGGATGCATGGCTAACCCTATATGTGAAGAGGATATTAAAAATGCTTTCCCTGTCTGAGGATTTTTCAATTCATCAAATATCCCGCGGGGAGAATACTCAAGTGGATTTACTAGCCAAATTGGCCTGCTCTCGGGGGCCCTCGAAACTCGAGTATTTCCGTAGGATATCAAGAAAGGCCTAGTATCGAGCATGAAGAATCGAAAACAGGGAAAGGGCTATTAGTCCTAACCAGGTCCCAATCCTCGAGAAGGGGGGATGAAGGAAACAAAGAGGGAAACTCTAATAGGGAACCTCCCTTAATGGAAACAAACCGCCACCATGAAAATACATGGATGACTTCCATGATAGACTATCTCCAGAATGGAACCTTGCCCCCTTAATAAGCAAGAAGTGAGAAGGACAAAACACCAAGCTCCTACGTTTGTTATTATGGATAATATACTCTATAAAAAAGGGACATTCACTTCCTTACTTAAGATGTGTAAGCTCCGCAGATGGGCATAACATGTTGAAAGTATTTCACGAAGGATGGGGCGGAGATCACTCCAGTGGAAGTAAGCAGGCCAAACGGGTCATGCAACAAGGTTATTATTGGCCATAGATGGTTAACCAAGCTGTGACGGCCCGCCCCGCACCAACTGACATTTACTCAAAAAGTGCGTTGTACACATGTCCAGTTAGCAAGGGACGGATCGTCAGAAGAAAAAGTAAGAAGAGAATGAGCTAATCAAGGAACCTATAGAATGTCTCACAGCGCATAGGATAAAATATAATAACAACATACTTGACATAAAACAGGTGAGACAGTGCATAAGCTGAAAATAAACCAACATAGCAGCGGAAAATCCAAGTACAACTTATGATCCAAAGCCAACATTATTACAACTTTTCAAACTGTCTCAACAAAACAAAAGCAAGATAAAGGAGGTACACTACTAATGCCCAAGTAGCGACCACCAGCGACACAGGGAGAATATCTATATATCATACGTGGAAGCCTCCTGCTCGCCTCCGAATTAGCTACTCGCGCATCACCAGCTAACCTGTCTCTAGCCTGCTCGTGTGAGCACCCAGAGTAATAAGAGGAGACATAAAACTTTGGGTCAGACATAAATCCTGGTATGAGCGATAAGCAACAAAACATAACAATAACAGGTATAATCCAATCATACCTGAACCTGGACCTGCAACCAAAGAGTTAGCACTACATACTGTACAACACTCTAATGGTGCCATTTCAAATGGTGTAAAGATAACAGGGGTGGGGGTGTGCATGTCATAGTGATGTCAAACAATCAAGCATAGCAATCATCCTCACATCCCTCACTCATTGCGTAAAGCATACGATATCCACTACTTTGGTCACCTAATACTTTGGGCCATGACGGAATCCAATCCCGTGTAACTATCACTACAAGCCCACTATCCATCTCTCAGTGGTGAACCAAAGTTATGAATACCGACAACCCCTTTGCACACGTCTCGCAGCAAAGCCCAATCATGAAATGAACTCATTGGTTCCCATCTGGATCCTGAGCTCTAACTTCCATTTGGACGACCTTTGCATCTCGGGTTATTAGTTTCCTCCTGTTCGGGTCGGTCGGTCAAGAACCTTTCATTCTGGTCGGTTTTCATCATCTCTACCCTGGTCGGTCGGTATTGCCCCCTGGTCGGTTGAACACTTCACCATTCCTGGTCGGTCGTACTTCACCATTCTTGGTCGGTCGGTATTGCCCCCCCTGGTCGGTCGAACACTTCACCATTCCTGGTCGGTCGTACTTCACCATCCCTGGTCGGTCGTACTTCAACATCGTACGGGGTCGGTCGAACATCGCATAGTGGTCGGTCTTGCCCAGCCTGGTCGATCTCCCTAGTCGGTCGAACACTTCATACAGGGTCGGTCGTGAGCTCGGGTCGGTCAGTCAAAACCTTCCCCTGGTCGGTCTAACTCGACCCAAAGAAAACCTGCACCATTTCAGCAAGCTATTTTCACCTCTCGACGGCGTTTTCAACCATTCCAACTTTATAATGCAATCATAGGTCATACCAAACAGTAGTAGCAACATGTATAATCAACCATAAACACCAAAACAACAATTTAATCATAACAATATGGATCAAATGTACCCAAAACCCATGTTTTCCCCTTAATCATGTTTAAGCATAACTAATGATAGGATTAACAAAACTTAACCAAATCAGCCAAATTTTCTAACAGAGGCCTAAAATAATATTTAGCAATTTATAAATATTTTTCCAGATTTTAATCATGCATAAATTCGCTAATTATCACTAATCACCCCTTAATCCCCCAAATTCCGGGATTTGCAAAATTAGTCGAAATTAACCCAAATTCATATCAGAGGCATAAAATGATGTTTTAGAATTTTAGGAATTTTTCTAGATTTTTCTGAGCCATAATTTCGCTAATCTTTGCTAATTACCATAACTAGCCGTAATTAGTGAAAAACAATGCAAATCACTCACCTTAGCCACAAACAAACTTTAGATCTGAAATAATCTCTGATTTGAATCCAATCCCTATGTTTCCCAGCAGCTCTCTCTCTGATTTGGTGCTACCCTCCCTTGATTTGATGTAGTTTTGCTTAATCTTCGATTAGAAAGTGATTAGAGACGATTTGGGATGAAATTAGAAGGTGGAGGCCATTACTAGAGCTCAAAGGAGGTAAGTGGCGGCTGGAAAAATGAGTCTAAAACCGAAATCCTAACCCTATCAGCCCTTAAATACCCCAAATCCCGAAATCCCCCATTGGGCCTAGTTGCTAATCACCCGGTTAAGCCCAATTAGCTGTTTTTAACCCTCTAAACCTTAATTCAGCCATATCTCCCAAACGGTAAGTCCGTTTGGCTATTATGACCACTCTACGAAAAGAGAAACCATCACCCGAAGCTAATGGAAGTGGTTTCAGATCAAAACTCCTCTCCAGTCAAAAGTTATGGACGAAACAAGATCAACTAGGGGCAAAACGGTCATTTAAAAATCGGCAAAAATCATGAATCATGGGAAATGACCCCACTAGTCGTTCCCCAAAAGTACATGACCGTACGACTTACCAGGAAAAAGAAATAAATATTCTACGATCTTTCGATGCGTAGAATGCGGGTCCTTACATTCTCCCCCCCCCCCCCCCCTTAGGAAATTTCGTCCTTGTAATTCCTCACCCCAAAACATACAAAGAATTTCGCATGCCTATCAATCATTTTCAAACAATAAAACTTACAAAACAACACAACAAGCCTATCCTAGCATGCGGTTTACTAACAAGGGAAGAAACTATCATTACCAAAACCTTACCAGGCAAAGAGTTCTGGATACTTCTTCCTCATGTCCTCCTCTGTTTCCCAAGTACAGTCTTTCTCATTCTCACCCCACTGAACTTTGACTAGTTTCACCACCTTCCTTCGAAGCTGCTTCGTATCGTTCCCAACAATACGCATAGGCTTGCGGTTCCCAACCGCCTCGGGTTCAGCCTCGATATCGTCCAACTGATCTGGTGAAATAGTCCTACTAGGGTCATACACATACTTCCTTAACTGGGAAACATGAAATAAGTTGTGAACTCCCGCCATCTTGTCCGGTAACTCTACTTTATACGCCAAATTCCCAACTTGTACGAGAACTGGGGATGGACTAACAAATCTTGGTGCTAATAACTATTATTATCCATAACTAATCCAGATGTCACTGGTCATCCCATGACCTTACAAAATCCAAGATACAAGCTCTCAAAAGATCCTCTAATATACGATTCACTCAAATACCATCATGACCTAGTCCTTAGTAAACCATCAATATAATCCATTGAGACTTGTTCCCATTTCCATTCGGGAATTTCTAATGGTTGTAACAAACCACTAGGCTTCTTTTGCTCAGCTTTAACTAACTGGCAATTCGTGCACTTGGATATAAATTTTCCCAACGTCTTTCTTTATCCTTTTCCAGTAGTAGGTCTGCTCCATGCCTCAATACATTTTGTTACCACTGGGACGTATAGTCAATTTCGAGTGATGACATGCTCTAAGCACTTCATCTCTCAATCCGTCCACATTGGGTACAACTAGTCTATCATCCTTTCGAAACCATCCTTCTCGATCAAATCCTTGCTTGATCGTTCTTGTAACGACCTGCATTCTACGTATCGGGGGATCGTAGAATATTTATTTCTTTCCCATGTGAAGTCGTATGGTCATGTAACTTTGGGAAACATCCATTAGAGCCATTTCCCATGTTCATGATTTTTGTCGATTTTTAAATGACCATTTTGCCCCTAGTTAGTACTGTTTTGGCCATAACTTTTGATTGGAAAGGAATTTTGACCTGAGACCACTTCCATTGGATTCGTTTGATGGTTTACCTTTACGTAGAGTGGTCATAATAGCTAAACGGACTTACCGTTTGGGAGATATGGCTGAAATAAGTTTTAGAGGGTGAAAAACTGCTTAACCGGGCCAAATCGGGTGATTAGTGAGTAGGCCCATAACCCATTTCGGGATTAGGGTTATGGGGAGGCTGAAATGAGATAGAGGATCATTCCATTTCAGTTTTCTAGCCTCCACTTATTACCAAGGAACCCTAAAAATGGCCTCCACCCTCTAAATCACCTCCAAATCATCTCTTGGTCAAGGATTTGGCTTAGCAACCCCTAATCAAGGAAGATCTTCACCAAAGCAACATAGCAGCTGCTGTTTGGCATTGAGATTCACATCAAATCAGAGAATTATTTCAGATCTTAGTTTATTTGTGGCTAAGGTGAGTGATTTGCATAGTTTTGCACTAATTATGGTTAATTAGGGGTGATTAGTGTTAATTAGCGAATTTAAACATGATAAAATTCTGGAAAAATATTTATAAAATCTTAAATGATGTTTTAGACCTCTGATATGAATTTGGGTTGATTTGGTTAAGTTTTGTAAATCATATGGTTAGTTTCACCTAAACATGCTTGAGGGAAAATATGGGGTTTTGGCTATGTTTGATCTATTTAAACATATCATATTGTTGTTTTGGTGTTTGAGGTCACTTGTATGTGTTGCTATGACTGTATGGTATGTTTTGTGATTAATTTCAATAGTTAGAATGGTCGAAAACGCCGTCGAGAGGCGTGTAAACCGTCGCTGGAAGTTGACCCGGATCAGATCGCTTATTCCTCCCACGACCCAACCCGATCGTGGTTAGACCCACGAGACGAATCGATGCAGCGCCGTGCCCAAACTGAAGTACTTCGATCCGGATCACGAATGAGCATTACGACCCGATCCGCGTGGAGATGGAACCCGATCCGATGCACCCACGATCCACGAGTCGCGATCCGAACCTGGTCACGATCCGACCTGGAGATGAAGCCACGAACCGTGCTTGGGAAGGGCGAACCGCGATCCGAACCAGATGAGACCGATCCGATGAAGAATGTTGAAGGCCGATCCGATCCAATTCGATGGTGATGACCAATAACCCGAGATGCAAAGGTAGTCCAAATGGAAGTTAGAGCTCAGGATCCCGGAACCAGTTGGGAACCAATGAGTTCACTTCATGGTTGGATTTTGCTGCGGGACGTGTGCTAAGGAGTTGTCGACGTTCATAACTTCGATTCACCACTGAAAATGGATGATGGGCTACTTATCAGTGCAGTAGGGTCATTATGACCTGAGGGGCAAAGTGATGGTAGCAAGACTACGTTATCAATGCAGTAGGGTCATTATGACCTGAGGGGCAAGGTGATGCGTAGTAAGACTATGAGCCAGTGCAGTGGGGTTATTGCGACTCCATGGGGCAGAGTGGACATAGTAAGGATTAGTAAGGCTATGAGCCAGTGCAGTGGGGTTCTTGTGACTCCATGGGGGCAAAGTGGACATAGCAAAGGATTTGTGGCTACGTTATCAGTGCAGTGAAGCCATTTATGACTTCATGGGGCAAAGTGATCGTAGCAAGGTATGTTGGGTGATCGAAGTGGTGAATATCGTATGCTTTATGCACTGAGTGAGAGATGTGAGGATGGATGCTATGTTTGATTGTTTGCCATCATTATGACATGCACACCAGCCCCACCTCTGTATCTTTACACCGTTTGATATGATACCTTAGAGTGTTGTACAGTATGTAGTGCTAACTCTTTGGTTGCAGGTCCAGGTTCAGGTATGTTTTAGTCTACCTGTTATTGTTCACTTTAGATGCTTATCGCTCATACCAGGCTTTATGTATGACCCAGAGTTTTATGTCTCCTCTTATTACTCTGGGTGCTCACACGAGCAGACTAGAGACAGGTTAGCTGGTGATGCGCGAGTAGCTGATTCGGAGGCGGGCAGGAGGCTTCCACGTATGATATGTATATACACATTCTCCCTGTGTCGTTGGTGGTCGCTACTTGGGCATTAGTAGTGTACCTCCTATTATCTTACTTTTGCTTTGAGACAGTTTGAAAGTTGTAATAAGCTGTATTTTGGATTTCCGCTGCTATGATGTTTAGTTCTGATTTTCAGCTTATGCACCGTCTCTCCTGTTTTATGTCAAGTATGTTATTATTATATTTTGTTCTATGCGCTGTGAGACATTCTACAGGTTCTTTGTATGTTCATTTCCCTCTTCCCTTTCCTTCTCACGACCCGTTCCGTGCTAGCTGGACATGTGTACAGCGCACCTTTGGAGTAAATGTCGGTTGGTGCGGGGCCGTCACACTTGGTATCAGAGCTCTAGGTTGCGTAGTTAACCTAGGGAAAGACACTAGGGAGATATAGTACGTATATGAGAGCGCGTATTTGTGATTACTTTGGTTTTCAAAAGCTATGTATATATATACTATTAGTAGTATGAGAATGAAGTCGCACTGCACTAGCACCACTATGGGGTCGTTAATCGTTTCCCTTTTTCAGATTGACGATGAGCCGGGACACGAGGGGTGCTGGTAGAGGGACCAACCAAGGGAATGCCGCTGACATGAGGGTAATGTTTACTAACCTCATGAGAGACATGCTTAGAGAAGTGCAAGGGGCAGTTCCAAATCCCGGAGTTGGTGTTGGCCCAGTAGTGCAGGCGCCTAGGGTCGATTTCGCCAAGTTGTGCAAGGATTACACTAATCTTGGTGGAAAGCCGTTCCAAGGGACGGAGTCGGCTACAGATGTTCAAGATTGGATGGATAACTGTGATCGTATCTTTGATGACTTGTGTCTTGAGGATGCGATGAAGAGAAGGCTAGCGTCTCGTCAGCTGCAAGGGCGAGCGATGAATTGGTGGAATGCCATTAGAACAGCTACTCCAGAGGACCAGGTTACTTGGGTTCAGTTCAAGGCTCGCTTTAGCGAGAAGTTTATTCCAGCTCCCCAGAAGTCAGTATTGTTTAAGAGGTTCTTGGAACTCAAGCAGAACGGAATGGCAGTTTCTGACTATATTGCTGAGTTCGACACTTTGTCGAAGTATGGACTGTCTCTCATTGATACTCCTGAAAAGAAGAATGAGAAGTTCATCACTGGTTTGGATGGGTACTTGGGGGAAAGGCTTATCAACCACATCGATGAGACTTTTGAATCGATCGTGGGGAAAGCTTTGAGATCAGAGAGTCTTTACCCTAAGTCAAAGACTGAGGCTGCATCTGCAGAAGGGCCAAAGCCGCAAGCAGGCGGTGGAGGCAAGAATAGCTCTCAGAATAAGAGGAAGCAGGACCAATCTAAAGGTGGCCAGAAAAAGAGCAAGAAGGATGTTGAGTGCTTCACCTGTGGAAAGAAGGGCCATTATGCTAAAGAATGTCGGGCCAAGCCAGCGGAAAGGAAGTGCTACAACTGTGGTCAAGTGGGACATCAGAAGGATAAGTGTCCGCAACCTCTTAAGGAGAAGCAGATTGTGAAAGCATATGCTCTTGATGTTGTTCCTTCTTCATCGAATGCCCCAACTGCGGCGGAGAAAGGGAAGAACGTTGTTATTCAAGGTATGCTTTCTATTTATGATGTACCAGTTCGAGTTTTGTTTGATACTGGGGCTTCCCGTTCCTTCATATCTAGTGACCTGGTAGATAGGTTGGGACTGGAACCCGAGATAGTCGATAGACCATTGGTTGTGACGAACCCGATTGGTGGTTCGACTAGCCTTAGTATGATTTACAGGAATTTGGTCTTATCGAGTCATGGATGTATGTTTGTATGTGATTGCTTTGTTTTGGTCTTTACTGGGTATGGCATTATATCGGGAGTCGATTGGCTCCAAAGATACGGGGTGGTGGTAGACTGTGAGGGCTTTTTGGTGACAGTGAGGGCGGATGATGGGCGGAGGGTAGTGTTTGGTAGTCTACCTAGTGATGGGGTTATGGCTAGTTTTGTAAATTCCCTCGACATCCCACAGGATGAGTTGTCAGATGTGCCCGTGGTTGGCCAGTATCCGGACGTCTTCGAGGAGGTGACCGGGCTTCCACCACACCGAGAGATTGAGTTCCGTATTGATTTAGTGAAAGATGCCAGACCTATAGTGATGCCACTTCGTCGTATGGCACCAAGGGAGCAGCGAGAGCTCGGGGTGCAAGTCAGCAATCTTTTGAAGAAGGGATTTATTAGAAGGAGTGTCTCCGAGTGGGGAGCACCAGTTGTGTTTGCCACTAAGGCAGATGGTTCCCTTCGTTTGTGTGTGGACTATCGCGAGTTGAATAAGGTGACGAGGAAGAATAAGTATCCTCTACCGCGGATAGATGATTTGTTTGATCAACTGGAAGGAGCAAGAGTGTTCTCCCAGTTGGACCTCGCGACAGGATTTCATCAGCTTCAAGTAGCAGATGAGAGTGTTCCGAAAACGGCATTTAGGACGCCGTCTGGATTTTATGAGTGGTTGGTCATGCCATTTGGGTTGACCAATGCACCAGCCTACTTTGTGGATCTTATGAATCGAGTATTCAGAGATCAGTTGAATAAGTTTGTTCTTGTGTTCGTGGATGATATCCTTGTTTACTCAAGGACAGAGGAGGAACACAAGGGGCACTTGAGGATAGTGATGGAGGTGTTGAGGAAACACCAATTGAAAGCGAAATTCTCTAAGTGTCATTTTTGGAGAAGGGAAGTAAGATTCTTGGGTCATGTTGTTTCAGAGAGTGGTATTGCCGTAGACCCTGCGAAGGTGGCTACGGTACAGGATTGGCCTACGCCCAAGAATGCAACAGATGTAAGAAGTTTCTTGGGATTAGCTGGGTATTATCGTAAGTTTATCCAGGACTTCTCCAAGATAGCAGCACCATTGACTCAATTGACTAAGAAGAATCAGTCCTTCGTCTGGGACGAAGTGTGTGAGGATGCCTTCAAGAGTCTAAAGGGGAAGTTGACGCGTGCGCCAGTGTTAGTCATTCCTAAAGGGAATGAAGAGATGACGGTATACACGGACGCTTGTGGTACCGGACTGGGTGCTGTATTGATGCAAGGAGGTAGGGTTGTAGCTTATGCTAGTCGACAGCTAAAGCCGCATGAGAAGAAGTATCCTACCCATGATTTGGAATTGGCAGCGATTGTATTTGCGCTGAAGATGTGGAGACACTATCTCTTCGGAGAAAGATTTGAGTTGTTTACCGATCATAAATCGTTAAAGTATCTCTTCTCTCAGAAAGATCTGAATCTCCGTCAGCAGAGATGGTTAGAGTTCTTGGCTTCGTATGATTTTGATATCGCATACACACCTGGGAAGGGTAATGCGGTAGCCGATGCCTTGAGTAGGAGACATGCCAGCTTAGGGGCAATGTTTCTTGAGTGGAGGCAACTGGAGTATATTGCGGAGTTTGATTTCAGACCAAAGTGCGAATTGGATCCAGTCATGCTAGCTAGTTTGACGATCAGACCCACTTTGATAGAGCAGATTGGTTCTAGCCAGAGGGACGATCCTAATCTATTAGAAATCATCTCCAAGTTAGAGATGAACATCGACGGTGAGGAGATGAATGTGTATGGGCTTGATCGAGATGGATGGCTTTGGAAGAATGGAAGACTAGTTGTGCCCAACGTGAATGGTTTGAGAGATGAAGTGCTTAGAGAATGTCATCACTCAAAACTGACTATACATCCCGGTGGTAATAAGATGTATCGAGACATGAGACAGACTTACTACTGGGAAGGGATGAAAAGAGACGTTGGGAAGTTTATATCCATTTGTATGAATTGCCAGCTAGTTAAAGCCGAGCAAAAGATGCCTAGTGGTTTGTTGCAACCATTAGAAATTCCTGAATGGAAATGGGAGCAAGTCTCGATGGATTTCATTGATGGTTTACCAAGGACTAGATCGGGATATGATAGCATTTGGGTAATTGTGGATCGATTGACTAAAAGTGCAAGATTTATACCAGTCAAATCGACCCGAACGGCAGCCAAGTTGGCAGAATTGTATATGAAGTGGGTAGTGAGATTTCATGGAGTACCCAAAAGCATTGTGAGTGACCGAGACCCGTTGTTCACTAGTGGGTTTTGGAAAAGCTTACAAGAGGCTCTAGGGTCAGGATTACATCTCAGTACCGCATATCATCCTCAGACCGACGGTCAAACGGAGAGGGTGAATCGTATATTGGAAGATCTCTTGAGAGCGTGTATATTGGATTTTGGTGGATCATGGGATGACCATTTGCATCTAGTAGAGTTTGCATATAATAATAGCTACCAATCCAGTATCGGTATGGCTCCATATGAAGCTTTGTATGGAAGACCGTGCAACTCACCATCATGTTGGATAGAGACTGGCGAGAAGTTTGTGCTTGGACCAGAGGTGGTGAGAGAAACTTCCGATAAGATCAAGATCATTCAGCAACGAATGAAAGCTGCCCAAGATAGGCAGAAGAGTTATGCTGATAAGAGGAGAAGAGACTTGAAATTCTCCGTTGGTGACTTGGTGTTTGTCAAGATCTCTCCGTTGAAGAGCGTGATACGATTTGGCAGGAGAGGCAAATTAGCACCAAGATTTGTTGGCCCATTCCCTGTTCTTGAATTAGTCGGGAATTTGGCGTATAGAGTTGGCTTACCAGAGAAGATGGCGGGAGTTCACAATGTATTTCATGTTTCCCAACAAAGGAAGTTCATTCACGACTCAAATGTGACTATTTCACCTGATCAGTTAGAGGACTTCGAAGTAGAACCCGAGGCGATTGGGAACCGCAAGCCGATTCGTATTGTGGGGCACGATACGAAGCAACTTCGAAGGAAGTCGGTGAAGCTAGTCAAGGTTCAGTGAGGCGAGGACGAGAATGATTGTACTTGGGAGACAGAGGAGAGAATTAGGAAGGCATATCCAGAACTCTTTGCCTGGTAAGATTTACTTTGCGATTTAGTTATTCCGCATGCTAGGATAGACTTATTTCACTTGTTTTGCATGTTTGATGGTTGTTTTATGGTTGATAGGCATGCGGGACCTTTGTGTGTGTTTGGATTAGGGAATTTCGGGGGCGAAATTTCTTAAGGGGGGAGAGTGTAACGACCCGCATTCTACGTATCGAGGGATCGTAGAATATTTATTTCTTTCCCATGTGAAGTCGTATGGTCATGTAACTTTGGGAAACATCCATTAGAGCCATTTCCCATGTTCATGATTTTTGTAGATTTTTAAATGACCATTTTGCCCCTAGTTAGTACTGTTTTGGCCATAACTTTTGATTGGAAAGGAATTTTGACCTGAAACCACTTCCATTGGATTCGTTTGATGGTTTACCTTTTCGTAGAGTGGTCATAATTGCTAAACGGACTTACGTTTGGGAGATATGGCTGAAATAAGGTTTGGAGGGTGAAAAACTGCTTAACCGGGCCAAATCGGGTGATTAGTGAGTAGGCCCATAACCCATTTCGGGATCAGGGTTATGGGGAGGCTGAAATGAGATAGAGGATCATTCCATTTCAGTTTTCTAGCCTCCACTTATTACCAAGGAACCCTAAAAATGGCCTCCACCCTCTAAATCACCTCCAAATCATCTCTTGGTCAAGGATTTGGCTTAGCAACCCCTAATCAAGGAAGATCTTCACCAAAGCAACATAGGATCTGCTGTTTGGCATTGAGATTCACATCAAATTAGAGAATTATTTCAGATCTTAGTTTATTTGTGGCTAAGGTGACTGATTTGCATAGTTTTGCACTAATTATGGTTAATTAGGGGTGATTAGTGTTAATTAGCGAATTTAAACATGATAAAATTCTGGAAAAATATTTATAAAATCTTAAATGATGTTTTAGACCTCTGATATGAATTTGGGTTGATTTGGTTAAGTTTTGTAAATCATATGGTTAGTTTCACCTAAACATGCTTGAGGGAAAATATGGGGTTTTGGCTATGTTTGGTCTATTTAAACCTATCATATTGTTGTTTTGGTGTTTGAGGTCACTTGTATGTGTTGCTATGACTGTATGGTATGTTTTGTGATTGATTTCAATAGTTAGAATGGTCAAAAACGCCGTCGAGAGGCATGTAAACCGTCGCTGGAAGTTGACCCGGATCGGATCGCTTATTCCTCCCACGACCTGACCCGATCGTGGTTAGACCCACGAGACGAATCGATGCAGCGCCGTGCCCAAACTGAAGTACTTCGATCCGGATCGCGAATGAGCATTACGACCCGATCCGCGTGGAGATGGAACCCGATCCGATGCACCCACGATCCACGAGTCGCGATCCGAAGATGGTCACGATCCGACCTGGAGATGAAGCCACGAACCGTGCTTGGGAAGGGCGAACCGCGATCCGAACCAGATGAGACCGATCCGATCCGATGAAGAATGTTGAAGGCCGATCCGATCCAATTCGATGGTGATGACCAATAACCCGAGATGCAAAGGTAGTCCAAATGGAAGTTAGAGCTCAGGATCCCGGAACCAGTTGGGAACCAATGAGTTCACTTCATGGTTGGATTTTGCTGCGGGACGTGTGCTAAGGAGTTGTCGACGTTTATAACTTCGATTCACCACTGAAAATGGATGATGGGCTACTTATCAGTGCAGTAGGGTCATTATGACCTGAGGGGCAAAGTGATGGTAGCAAGACTACGTTATCAGTGCAGTAGGGTCATTATGACCTGAGGGGCAAGGTGATGCGTAGTAAGACTATGAGCCAGTGCAGTGGGGTTATTGCGACTCCATGGGGCAGAGTGGACATAGTAAGGATTAGTAAGGCTATGAGCCAGTGCAGTGGGGTTCTTGTGACTCCATGGGGCAAAGTGGACATAGCAAAGGATTTGTGGCTACGTTATCAGTGCAGTGAAGCCATTTATGACTTCATGGGGCAAAGTGATCGTAGCAAGGTATGTTGGGTGATCGAAGTGGTGAATATCGTATGCTTTATGCACTGAGTGAGAGATGTGAGGATGGATGCTATGTTTGATTGTTTGCCATCATTATGACATGCACACCTCCCCCACCTCCGTATCTTTACACCGTTTGATATGATACCTTAGAGTGTTGTACAGTATGTAGTGCTAACTCTTTGGTTGCAGGTCCAGGTTCAGGTATGTTTTAGTCTACCTGTTATTGTTCACTTTAGATGCTTATCGCTCATACCAGTCTTTATGTATGACCCAGAGTTTTATGTCTCCTCTTATTACTCTGGGTGCTCACACGAGCAGACTAGAGACAGGTTAGCTGGTGATGCGCGAGTAGCTGATTCGGAGGCGGGCAGGAGGCTTCCACGTATGATATATATACACATTCTCCCTGTGTCGTTGGTGGTCGCTACTTGGGCATTAGTAGTGTACCTCCTATTATCTTACTTTTGCTTTGAGACAGTTTGAAAGTTGTAATAAGCTGTATTTTGGATTTCCGCTGCTATGATGTTTAGTTCTGATTTTCAGCTTATGCACTGTCTCTCCTGTTTTATGTCAAGTATGTTATTATTATATTTTGTTCTATGCGCTGTGAGACATTCTACAGGTTCTTTGTATGTTCATTTCCCTCTTCCCTTTCCTTCTCACGACCCGTTCCGTGCTAACTGGACATGTGTACAGCGCACCTTTGGAGTAAATGTCGGTTGGTGCGGGGCGGGCCGTCACAGTTCTCTTGCCCTCGATACTCATATCTATCATAGAGTTGATCTCCAATAGGTTAGGATCATCCTTCTAACTGGAACCAATCCACTCAATCAAAATCGATCTAATCTTCAAACTTGCTAACATTTATGAATCTAATTCATACTTAGTTCTGAAATCATATCCTACGATATACTTCAGTTACTTCCATTCCAGAAACATAACCCCTAGACTGGCATGTCTCCTGCTCAATGCAACTATTACCGCACCCAAATCCTTTACTATGATCACTCTGCCCCATGGAGTCATGGCGACTCCACTGCACTGATCCATAACCACTAGTCCTTTGCTATGTCCACTCTGCCCCATGAAGTCATAACAACTCCACTGCACTGGCTCATAGCCTTACTAATCCTTTACTATGTCCACTTTGCCCCTCGAGTCATGACGACTCTACTGCACTGGCTCATAGTCCTACTACAATCACTTTGTTCCCCATCGCTGGAATCCTACAGGTGATAGTCTACTCAAGGGAAGAAAAATAGGAACAACATAGCAACCATAACATCCATCAAACAAGTCCTACCTATCACCTGCTAAAGTCATAAACACATCGACACCTACATGATTGGTCTAACCAATCCCAATATGTCGATTCTAGTATGTCTGGTCCAACCAACATCAATAACTAATGGAAGCCCAGCCTCCATACATACACCGATGCCTACTTGACTGGTCCAACCAATCCCAGGCCAATGAAGCCCCGCCTCCCTACGGACTACCGTACGTCCAACGTACGTTTATCCTCCAAGGATAACTAGATCACGTCCAACGAATCCAGGGTAACGGGCATCCCCAGATACCCCTGCTTTGAGTCCGCCTAAAATACTTGAGCCCAACCCAAGTCTATCCATTGTCTTGCTGCCCTCTCGAGTCCAACCCAAGCCGAATCCAATTCCTTACAGCCTTCTCGAGTCCAACTCGAGTCAATCTATAACTCAG
The DNA here is from genome assembly GCA_030737875.1 of Allium sativum. Taxonomy (NCBI): domain Eukaryota; kingdom Viridiplantae; phylum Streptophyta; class Magnoliopsida; order Asparagales; family Amaryllidaceae; genus Allium; species Allium sativum. The sequence continues at coordinate 112,289,415 of CM060920.1, read as the reverse complement.
ACCCAGTCTTGAGTTACCATTAGTGACAGACTCTAGTCCAACGTGAGTCGTCTCCCTATTCGTTGCATCTCCAAGATCAACGAACACCCATTTTCTTTTACGAGTTCAAGTCCAACTTTAATCGCCCTAATCTTCATTGTATCTTCCATGATCAACGAACACATCCTATTCTTTCAAAGTTCTACTATCCAATAGAGAACATCAACATAGGGTCCTAAACAATCCATTACTTTGCATCTTTCTCGAGTCCCACTCGAGCAATCTCATAAACCTATCGAGTCTAACTCTGGGCAGTCTATACCATTGAACAGTCTTATCATGTTCCGTCTGCCCATCACTCCTCGAGTAAACCAAGATATCATCCAATGAAAAATCACAACAACTATTTACCCCTCACGCAAACCATCCTAGTCGAAATCGACATTCCCCAAGCACAAGCCCCAAAGGCCTAAACCAATATCAGACAAGCACCCAAGGAACATCTCCTCCGAGTTCGGACAACCCACGTGAGGTGATACTAGCAAAACAATCTAGCACTGGAGCACTCATTTTCCTCCCAGAGACAACTAGAACTTATTACAACGATAACCTCTTAGCTTCCTTAACTCCAGTTACTATCGCCATCACTAGGTAGGTACCTAATACCACCCTATTCCTTTAGAGTAGATCGACTCCCCAAAATAATGTTAAACCCAGTGAAGCCCAAAACAAAGCAATCACAACAAACATACATTCATGACTCGATAAGACCACATTACAACAAATCATGCCAAAACTAGTCGAACCACCAATCGGGTTCGTCACAACTAGAGGTCTATCGACTATCTCGGGTTTGTCAAACAATACCCGAGCAGAAACATCTTAAATAGAAAGCATACCTTTTATAACGACACCCTTTCCCTTCTGCGCCACACTTGGAACATTCGACGAAGAAGGAACAGCGTTGATAGCATACGCTTTCACAATCTGCTTCTCCCTAGGAGGTTGTGGGCAATCATCCTTGTGATGTCCTGCCTGGCCGCAGTTAAAGCACTTCCTCTCCCCAGGCTTTTCTCGACAATCTCTGGCATAGTGGCCCTTCTTGCCACAACTAAAGCATTCGCCATCTTTCTTATTTTTCTTATTCTGACCATCCTTGGTCGGGTTCTTCTTCCTCTTGCTCTGAGAATTCTTCTTTCCTTCACTGCCTGCTTGCAGCTTTGGCTCCTCTACAGATGCAATAGCAACTTCGGTCTTCGACTTAGGGAAAAGGCTCTCTGACCTTAATGCCTTTCCTACAATAGATTCGAACGTCTCATCGATATGGTTTATAAGTCTTTCCCCCAAGTACCCATCCAAGTCAGTTATGAACTTCTCGTTCTTTTTTTCGACTGTATCGATAAGGGACCATCCATATTTCGATAAAGTATCGAATTCTGCGATGTACTCCGAGACTGCCCTACCATTCTGCTTAAGCTCCAAGAACTTCCTGAACAATTCTGATTTATGAGCAGCTGGAATAAACTTTTCACAAAAGCGAGTCTTAAACTGATTCCAAGTAACTTGATCCTCTGGAGTAGCTGTCTTAATGGCATCCCACCAATTCATCGCTCGCCCTTGCAGCTGACGAGACGCTAGCTTTCTCTTCATCGCATCCTCAATACCCAAGTCGTCAAAGATACGATCACAACTATCCAACCAATCCTGAACATCTGTGGCCGACTCCGTTCCGTGGAACGGCTTCCCACCAAGGCTAGTGTAATCCTTGCACAACTTGGCGAAGTCGACCCTAGACGCCTGCACTACTGGACCACCACCATTTCCGGGATTGGGAACTGTCCCTTGCACCTCCCTAAGCATGTCTCTCATGAGGTCAGTAAACATCGCCCTCATGTCAGCAACATTCCCATTATTGGCTCCCCTACCAGCACCTCTAGCATATCGGCTCATCGTCAATCTGTAAAAGGGGAAACGATTAACGACCCCATAGTGGTGCTAGTGCAGTACGACTTCATTCTTATACCACTAATAGTATATATATATATAGCTTTTAAAAACCAAAGTAATCACAAATACGCGCTCTCATATACGTACTATCTCTCCCTAGTGTCTTTCCCTAGGTTAACTACGCAACCTAGAGCTCTGATACCAAATGTGACGGCCCGCCCCGCAACAACCGACATTTACTCCAAAAGTGCGCTGTACACATGTCCAGTTAGCACGGGATGGATCGTCAGAAGAAAAAGGAAGAAGAGAATGAGCTAATCAAGGAACCTGTAGAATGTCTCACAGCGCATAGGATAAAATATAATAACAACATACTTGACATAAAACAGGTGAGACAGTGCATAAGCTGAAAATAAACCAACATAGCAGCGGAAAATCCAAGTACAGCTTATGATCCAAAGCCAACATTATTACAACTTTTCAAACTGTCTCAACAAAACAAAAGCAAGATAAAGGAGGTACACTACTAATGCCCAAGTAGCGACCACCGGCGACACATGGTGAATATCAATATATCATACGTGGAAGCCTCCTGCTCGCCTCCGAATCAGCTACTCGCGCATCACCAGCTAACCTGTCTCTAGTCTGCTCATGTGAGCACCCAGAGTAATAAGAGGAGACATAAAACTCTGGGTCAGACATAAAGCCTGGTATGAGCGATAAGCAACAAAACATAACAATAACAGGTACAATCCAATCATACCTGAACCTGGACCTGCAACCAAAGAGTTAGCACTACATACTGTACAACACTCTAATGGTGCCATTTCAAACGGTGTAAAGATAACAGGGGTGGGGGTGTGCATGTCATAGTGATGTCAAACAATCAAGCATAGCAATCATCCTCACATCCCTCACTCAGTGCGTAAAGCATACGATATCCACTACTTTGGTCACCTAATACTTTGGGCCATGACGGAATCCAATCCCGTGTAACTATCACTACAAGCCCACAATCCATCTCTCAGTGGTGAACCAAAGTTATGAATACCGACAACCCCTTTGCACACGTCCCGCAGCAAAGCCCAATCATGAAATGAACTCATTGGTTCCCATCTTGATCCTGAGCTCTAACTTCCATTTGGACTACCTTTGCATCTCAGGTTATTGGTTTCCTCCTGTTCGGGTCGGTCGGTCAAGAACCTTTCATTCTGGTCGGTTTTCATCATCTCTACCCTGGTCGGTCGGTATTGCCCCCTGGTCGGTTGAACACTTCACCATTCCTGGTCGGTCGTACTTCACCATTCCTGGTCGGTCGGTATTGCCCCCCCAGTCGGTCGAACACTTCACCATTCCTGGTCGGTCATACTTCACCATCACTGGTCGGTCGTACTTCAACATCGTATGGGGTCGGTCGAACATCGCATAGTGGTCGGTCTTGCCCAGCCTGGTCGATCTCCCTAGTCAGTCGAACACTTCATACAGGGTCGGTCGTGAGCTCGGGTCAGTCGGTCAAAACCTTCCCCTGGTCGGTCTAACTCGACCCAAAGAAAACCTGCACCATTTCAGCAAGCTATTTTCGCCTCTCGACGGCGTTTTCAACCATTCCAACTTTATAATGCAATCATAGGTCATACCAAACAGTAGTAGCAACATGTATAATCAACCATAAACACCAAAACAACAATTTAATCATAACAATATGGATCAAATGTACCCAAAACCCATGTTTTCCCCTTAATCATGTTTAAGCATAACTAATGATAGGATTAACAAAACTTAACCAAATCAGCCAAATTTTCTAACAGAGCCCTAAAATAATATTTAGCAATTTATAAATATTTTTCCAGATTTTAATCATGCATAAATTCGCTAATTATCACTAATCACCCCTTAATCCCCCAAATTCCGGGATTTGCAAAATTAGTCGAAATTAACCCAAATTCGTATCAGAGGCAAAAAATGATGTTTTAAAATTTTAGGAATTTTTCTAGATTTTTCTGAGTCATAATTTCGCTAATCTTCGCTAATTACCATAACTAGCCGTAATTAGTGAAAAACAATGCAAATCACTCACCTTAGCCACAAACAAACTTTAGATCTGAAATAATCTCTGATTTGGATCCAATCCCTATGTGTTCCAGCAGCTCTCTCTCTGATTTGGTGCTACCCTCCCTTGATTTGATGTAGTTTTGCTTAATCTTCGATTAGAAAGTGATTAGAGACGATTTGGGATGAAATTAGAAGGTGGAGGCCAATACTAGAGCTCAAAGGAGGTAAGTGGCGGCTGGAAAAATGAGTCTAAAACCGAAATCCTAGCCCTAGCAGCCCTTAAATACCCCAAATCCCGAAATCCCCCATTGGGCCTAGTTGCTAATCACCCGGTTAAGCCCAATTAGCTGTTTTTAACCCTCTAAACCTTAATTCAGCCATATCTCCCAAACGGTAAGTCCGTTTGGCTATTATGACCACTCTACGGAAAGAGAAACCATCAACCGGAGCTAATGGAAGTGGTTTCAGATCAAAACTCCTCTCCAGTCAAAAGTTATGGAAGAAACAAGATCAACTTAGGGCAAAACGGTCATTTAAAAATCGACAAAAATCATGAATCATGGGAAATGACCCCACTAGTCGTTCCCCAAAAGTACATGACCATACGACTTCCCAAGAAAAAGAAATAAATATTCTACGATCTTCCGACGCGTAGAATGCGGGTCGTTACACTAGCAGTTGAGTATGTCAGAAAATGTGAAAGGTGTCAAAGGTACTCTAAGGTTCCCCAACTTCCTTCTAGCGAGCTAACCACTATCTCAAGCCCTTGGTCATTCGACATATGGGGGATAAATTTAGTTGGACCCTTGCCTCTCTCCAAAGTAGGAGCTAAATATGATGTAGTAGATGTCGACTACTTCACCAAATGGGTGGAGGAAGAACCCTGTCCGACAAACACATCTAAATAGGTGTTAAAATTCCTAATAATGAATATTATTACCCGTTTTGGAATCCCTCACAAAATCATATCAGATAATGGAACACAATTCGAGAGCGAAGAATTCACTTGGTTTGTAAGAAAATGGAATCATTAATTTTTTTTTCCTCGGTGGCGCATCCAAAGGCTAACGGAGCTTGGAAGTTGCCAACAAAACCATAAAGATAATTCTTTAAAAACGCCTAAACCAAGCCAAAGGAAATTGCGCCGAAGAGTTGCCTTTATTGCTTTGGGCATATAGAACCTCTGCCAAAACAGCAACGGGACACACCAATTTTTCATTGACATATGGATGTGAAGCTATGCTTCCAGTTGAGGTCAAAATCCCATTGCATAGAAAGATAGTATATGCATTTAATCCCAATCAGGAGTTAAGAAAGGAATCCATAGACTTAATACATGGATTAAGAGATGATGCTGCAATCAGGACAACTGAATATCAGAAAAGGATTACGGAATACTACTATACAAAGGTTAGAATAGGAACCTTTGCAAAAGGAGTGTTAGTTCTGCGAAGAGTGATGGATAATACAGAGAGCCTAGAGATGGCCCTCTCGGCCCAAGTTGGGAAGGACCCTTGATCATCCATCAAGAAGTTATGCCCGGAACATATCGATTGTGCCGACCCAATGGCGATCGTGTTCCAAGAACATGGAACTTGGTACATTTAAGACCATACTTCTCAACCATAAAGAAATAAGGAAAAAGGCTTTCCTCCAAAGTTGATCACGTAACCAAGGGCACTGAAACCCTTTCAGTAGCTTAAAAGAGACCCAAAAGGGATCAAGCTAAAAAAAGGATCAAATCCCTTGTCATCACCAAAAAATTGGTAAGGACAAGGCATCCCCCGGAGGGGTATTGTGTGGTTGTCTTTCTCCATGCCCATATCAGAGGGGGGTTAGGTCAAAGCATCAAAAGTGTTAGCCTTCGTTTCACAGTAGAAATGGTCGTGGAGGTGCATCTAAAATTTAGCACGCCCTGCCTCTGCTAGAACTAAGCACATCATACCTCTACTCGCATAAGAGCACATCCTACCTCTGCTCATGTTCCACATTACCCACAGAAAGGAACACAAACCCCTATATTAGCCTACGATGGTCAAGATAGGGCACCCCTAGAAAGGGGTGGTGTGTAAGCCTCTATCAGTGCCTACAATGGTCAGTATAGAGCATCAAAAGAGTAAACCTTAGTTCTGTTTCTACAATGGCCCCATCTAAGTTTCTAAGGCCTTATCATCACCTACAATGGTCAGGATAAGGCACCTCCTGGAGGGAGGTTGGGTAAGTCCTTGGGCCCAGTTTGTGGATAATATAGCTTAGAGCACCAGACGCACATGCCCAGAGAGTAGCAAACAAAGCATGTACATCCTCTGCTTTGACATCAAAAGCCCGGGGGTGGCTTAGGAAGCACGTATAGCCTTTGTTTCACAAATCAAATCCAAAGGGATGCCAAAACATTAATGCCAGAATGGGTTTCCTGTCTTCAATCCTTAAATACCCGAATCTGGGTTAGTTCGTCTCTTCATGAATGCCAGATGTGGTTTCCGATCTTCAATCCTTAAATACCTAAATCTGGGTTGATTTGGCTCTTCAGAAATGCTGGAAGGCGTTTCCGGTCTTCATTCTTTTAATACCGAATCAGGGTTAATTCGGCTCTTCAAAAATGTTAGTTTAAAGCTACTATCAAAGCAGGAAACCGACCATTGGCTCTCAATCTTTAACGGACAAGAAAGAGCTAGCAGTGCCTTGTAGGATTCATGATGAGATCCAGCGTTAAGAAACAACTCAAAATTTAATAGAAAGGAACCTTGTAAGAAAATTTTGACTTGGAAAGTCGAAAACACCACTTCACCAGAGCACAAATGTTACTACCAAAATTAGCCCCTGACATAGGCTGACAGTGAAGGGTTATCAGATAAACACAAGCGCAGAAGAATCTTCCAAAAGTGAAAAGCCAAATAATAGAAAGAACCAAAAGCAGCAATGAATGATCTGATATCAACATAAACATGCACCTCTCATGAAGAAAGGAGTTCAAAGTCTACAGAATGCCAACGAAGTTTATCCAACAGGGTCAATCTGGCAGGGTCCCTCAAATATGGGAATCTTATAGCGAAAGGTCGCTTAAGTTAGAAGCTAGGAAAGAAGGCGGCAAGGATCCTGGCAACAAAAATCTGGAAGGGCAGAAGGCTTGTCGGTATTAACCTGTTTAATACCGATACACCAGGACATAAAGACATCAAGAGTATCAAGCCAAAGGTGCATAAAGATTATTAGGAACCAACTTTCAAAACATATACTGCATAAACAATGAAAGGCTTCACTGATAGACAACAGGAAGATCACCTGGAGTTACCTTCCGGAAGACTAGGCTATACCCGAAGATCTAAACAGGAGGCAAACTGGAACCCTAGGAAAGATACAGGCTATCCATACTAACCCACTTAGTATAGACACCGACATCGGTTCCGAACCGGCAGCTATCTACATACATCTTGAGGACAAGCTCCTCTAAGTATTTATGAGAAAACTGGGAGCCTACATTCAGAATCTTATAACCAATAGCAGCAATAGGAAGATTAAAGACATGCTGGAAAAAGATGCTATACCAACGAGCCCATATCCCTCTCTTAGAAGCCCCAACTGATCGAGACCCTCCTTCCGAAAGCTGTAATCCACACCACAAAGCGGTCAGGAGCTAAGACAGCTGAAACCAAGGAGGAAAGTAGTCGACAAAGGCATCCACGGGCCCAATGGCCCAACAACCGAAGGGTCCCCTGATTTCCCTATAAATAAGACCCTATGGATCACCCCGGGGGGGATTTTTTTTTTCTATTTTTCTCAATCTTGTTCTTTCCTCTTTAAGAAGCAAATCCTAAATTCCCAATTCGGACTGGGGATATCTTCAACTTTTGAAATACATCTACAATTTATGAATGAATAATTCTAGGCTTAAACATCTCACAATTTGATAATCATATTGTGCCATTATGATGAAATAGGGAGTTAAAAATAACCTTACGTATGAGAAAGTTGATCATAACAAATTCGTGAAGGAGAAGGGGCTTCATAAAAGTTTGAAGTCCTTCTTCTTCTATCATGAGGTTTTGCAACATTGATCAGTGCTGTCATAATGAGCCTAATGCTTCCTATCCTCAGAAAGGAGGTTGTCTGCAGGTTTATTACTCGATCTCTGACGCAACCAAGTCCCTTCAGGGAGGTTCGATGCGAAAGGATTATCTGAGTTAATAATCATTGTGATGCCCTTTTCTCCTGAATATGGAGAAGCATTAGCCTGTTTTCTTCTTATCACAATACATAACGTTACATTCATGATCTAGGGAGTAACTGATTTCGTAAGACCTTAGTTGTGTCAAACTAAGTAAACCTTCTTCAGGTCATTTCGAAACACCGTTGTACCGTAAGCATGGTATTCATCCCTTGAGGGAAGAATAACTAATCTTCAGAACTGGGATTCTGATGCTTAAGGGAAGATAGATTTAGCTAAGTAACATTAGTCTACAAATATCTTCAGTAATCCTGGATCATGACTGCATCAAATTTCTTGAAGACATGCCGTATATAACTTACTCTGGGTGTTGATGGAAAATAATGTTAACAACATCTGATAACCCGAACCTATAAAACACGGTCCGACTGAGCATTGTAAACGCCAAGATCAGTCTGGTGAACTAGAGCTAGAAAACTTACTAAGTTTAAGGTATCATTCAACTTGATTTTAAATTCTAAAACATTTCTTTTCGAAAGAAAATGATATACATAAGAGTGTACATACATAAACACGGACGATTTTTACCTTATGATAACCCAAAGCATTTTGAAATCATATCTATTCTGATATTATAATAGTGCCTAAAACAAATAAATAGTAATCTAGTAGAACACATGCATCTCACGCTCCACATACATAGTATACAATCAAAATTGCAGACTCTTATTGGAGAATGGACTCCAATTATGGCAAGGTACGGGACTAACTTCCGACACTATATCTCTATAGGGGAATACATCGAGTTTAACAAGAACATTTTGCAACCCAGGCTAAACATGACCGGCTACTTACTTCGTTTGAGTGTTCCGAATGTATTATCACCAATGGTTAGGATCAACAACCGTTATCGAAAGAATACATCATCGATAGAATAAAGAAGCAAATGGATTTTCTCTAGATCAGGTGACAATACACCTTAATGGGAGCGTCCCACTTAGCCATGCGACCTACCCGATTTTATATCATTTCCCGGTTGTAAGGCTAGAGGTCACGATTTACCTTTTTGGAATATTGTATCATCATTCACTTTAAATGCGACATTGTCAGATCCGCCAAATCTCTAATTGACATCCACAAAAATACCCTGTGTGTTAGCCATCACCAAACAGAAGTACATTTATAAAAATTTATGTACATGACTCTTAAGAAATACCCTGTCAAACATTCGTCTATACAAGTCATCTAGGAACTGGATGAACTGAAGGAACCCTCCTACCACATCCTTGGTATCATCTTATGGATCAGTAGCGAGTAGTCCTTGCAACCCGCAGATTCCATCCATGATAAAATTACAATATAACTCAGGCTTCTAAACCAAAGATTTTAAGTAGTTCTTCTGTTTTTTGAAGATTCATGGTTTTCAAATGCTCCATCTCGATCATCATTTAATATCTTCCATATTTACATATTTGCTGATTGGAACGGTTTTCGAATTTACAAATTCGATCTCAGTCTTTCTGTACCAACAATTGATAGTTAGCCAGATTTGATAGTCAGTTATTTAACTACCAAATAAATAACCACACAACAATGAAAATTAAGTGAATTCACTGGTTCAGTATCAACACCACTTGGCCTTTTTTTAATTAAAAATAATTACTGAATGGTTACTTGAACTTCTAAATCTTTCAATGTTTTACTATTATTTCAGAACATTAGTTACAAAATTTTCACGCATTTCTATACTTGAATATTCATTAGTCCTTGACCATAAATTGGTAAGAGAATAATCCCCTAAGTATCAACCCCGAAGACCGAAATCAACATCGGATTAATTCTCAAAAAATCAATCAACTCAACTAATCTCTGGTTAGTTTCCAGTTGTTAAAATTTTCTTTTAACTTTTTATCAACCAATATTTTTCCACTTCTAATCTCATTTTAATTCCACTGATTTAATTTAATTTCATTGTTAAGTATTGCGACTTAAAATCAAAGTTTAAACTTCACATTCCTTTTATAAACTTTGTTTATAAAACTCAGGTTTAATATAAAACCCTTTTTGTCTCGATTCCTTGTTACTTAATTTAAATATTAATTAAATATTATCTTAAGCTGCCGTATTCACTTAAAATCTCTTTTTATGCTTCGTTATAAAACTTTGTTTTAAAATATAAACCTGTTTATCAACTCCTTCCAAAATTCAACTAGATTCCATTACCTACTTTGATTACTTATATAAATGAAGTAAATTTAAGAAGTAATCACTTAAGTTATTATAAATTAAATAATAGTTTACTTCATTATTAACTAAAATAAATATTATATTTCTTTTTATAAATCTTATTAAACTAAAACTAATATCTGTTAAACTATTACAATTAATTAATTGACAACAAACTAAATAAAAAATCAATTACAGTTAAAGCGGTTGATTTATTGAACTCAAAAACTTGGTTATCTCGTTAACCAATTCCAATTAGTCCTTCCTTTAAATTAATTAATAATATAATTAATTTAAATAGTCCCATTTAGTTGTCTCCGAGAAATAATTATACCAACTCTTAACCGTTACGTTAATTTCTGATCATCTGCTTATAAATCTTATTAAAATAAGAATTTAATTTATAAAACCATCTAATAATTATTTATAACTTAAATAATAAATATTTGTTTCCTTTTTATATACTTTCATTTAAATAATAGATTTGAAAATTTATCTTCAGTTATAAAATAAATTTTATAACTTCATTTATGTGGATTCACCTGATGGTAAATCAATATTTATAAATCGATATATTTTTAGGGCCAACTATTGCCAATTACGCAACCAATACTGCACAATGGTTAATACCAAAACAAATATTGAAATTAGATTCAACAACGGATAATAAATCAATCATTTAATCATATTGGTTAAGTAGTCCATAAAATTGTAGTATCAAAATAAACAATAAATTTGAGATATCCAGTTGGATCCTTCTAACCTGTTTTTCCCTACATCCAAATACATTACCTCAAATAAAATCATCTATTTCAATAAACAAATATAATATTCAACAATCAAACTAAAACAACAATCCAAATATCCATATTTTAATTTAATACGTTTATATTATTATAAATGTAACCGACGAGGTAAGTTACCTAATTTGGTAATAATCATTAGAAATAATGATTGGTTTAAATTAAATTAAATGAATGTTTAGTTTAATCAGTTTAGTCAACACATGTAAATATACATTCAACATCCATCAAACAATTAACAATCATAACATACAAATGTTTGACCTGACTAATATAAAATATAAGTGGGTAAAAATAGAGTGAGTTGTACTCACCTTGATTCATTTATCGCTGAAACCATTCATTTTAATTAAATTAAACTGTCATTAATTTAATTATAAAAAACCCAGTTGCTACTAATTTTGAGCAAACCAGCTTCATCATTTTGTGCTCGTCGATATGGAATCAACGTCACTTGTTTCATCCACTTCAGTTGGTGTATGACCAAGTTATGAATTAATATGTTATTCGATTATTTAAATTATATTATTAAAATCTTAATTATAATAATTAACAAATCTTTAATTAATACTATAATTATGCATATAAAAGAACGATTTAGGCACATTGTAAATTCGGTTAGGTAAAATATGCACATACAGGTCCCGCGAATTTCTACTTGAATAGACACATGAGCATATTAAACTGCGTTAAGCACATTCGAAATAAATTAGGTACATATAAATATACTGGCCACATTAAAACTTGTTTAAGCATATTTCTAGTATTACCCAAGCTACGTTATATCCACTGTTCAATTAGGCACATTATGCATTCAATTAGGCATACTAGGCACATGAAAGCTTTTTTCCAGACCATGTGCATTATTGATTTAGTAAAGCTTTGGCATTATGTAAAGGGATTAAGCACTGTTAAATGAATTTAGGCATACTGAATAAATGTGGTTAGGAATAAATATATATGTGTTGATCTAGTGACAGTCAACCCCGAAAACGTGTAATCCACACATAATTATATTCATAGAATACAAGAAAAAAGAGTAAACACATGAGACACACAATATTTTTATAGTGGTTCGACTTCAACCATGACTATGTCCACTTTATAATCTCTGTTTATTTTGTTGATTACAGGTTACAGTTGCTTTGATAGAAAGGAAGTCAAGATAGAAGTGATTTATACACAAAATCCTTGTGTTATGAAGTTGGAGAATCGAAGTGAACGGTGGGCTATTTTTGGAGTGCCAACCATGAAATTTTCAGTAGTCGATCCTGAATTCTTTCTATTTAAGGAAATGGTGTATTTATAGGAAAGAAGGCGGGCTGATTGGATTGTTACGTGGAAATCATCCGCCCTAGGGTTGGCCACGTGTTCCTTGATCAATAAAGTAATTATAGGCAGCGGGACCTATTCTTCTACTATGGAATAGTTGTCCTCAGTATTTACGACGTACGTGGAGCTCAAGACATGGTGTATAAACAGCAGAGTAGGCCATCTTCTCAATTATCAAGGCATATGTGGTCCTTGAATTATGGAGTAAAGGAAGTTGAATGGGCCTAGTTTAACCAATAAAGTAGCCTTCAGAATCGGGTTGTGCTGTGTATCATAGAAGGCACATCGGCACAGCTGTTGCTGATCCGTTGGATCGATCAACCGAACTAATGAATCTTCGATCCACTTGCTGAAGAAGTATGCTTCTACTTAGGAAGATCGAGCCAAGTTTTGATCGACTGAAATATAAGCCGGTTCAAGAAAAAGAGATAGCTTGTCCTAGGTACAGATTATGGTTGTGACGACTTTTACCAAAAAGTTGGTCACCACTTCCGCTCTAGAACATATCTTTCTTGGTAAAGGAAGGTTCGTTTTGGATCAACCTGAGAATGATGCATAAAGATCCAATACATAGATATCCAAAAAGCCATGGTTATGCCGAACCATATTATAGGATGGATAGAAAACCGTTGATCGAAAATGATTGTATTAAGGCCAAAGGAGAGATAAGAGAACTTGTTACTTAGTTCATCCAACTACGAATATAATTTGTTCCTACACAAAAGGAGAAGTAGATATGCCAAATCTTGACAATACTGCTTGATTATTAAGAGCATAAACCATGCTTATAGATCTGTTGGAGTATAAACCAAACTTAAGTAGGGATCAAGTTATTTTGCTAAATCCTGGTAGGATAGTTTGATTTGCTAGGTATAAGTTATACCTTGGGGTTGAGTATAAAACATACTCGAGTAGCAATTAAGTTATCTTGCTATGACCTGGTAAGACAATTCAATTTTCAGGTATAAGCTATACTGGGAACCTAGAGTCGAGCATTAACAGCGTTCTGGGTATGATTTTTCCAAAGAGATTGAGTGTCAACCATACTCGATTTTTAGTAGTATTTACTAGTCAAATCCTGACAAGGTTTGATTTGAGTATTATCCATACTCAAATTGAAAGAGAACTAAGCTTGTCACATCCTGAAAAGTAAAGTTTATTGTAGGTATCAACCGTATCTTAAGTAGAGTATAACCATACTCGATTTAAGTGAAAGTTAGGTTCGTCACATCCTGATGAGTGAATCGTATTCCCAGGTATTAGCCAGACCTTAAGGACGAGCATTAGCCATGCTTGGTTTTAGATTGAGAACTCTGCCACATCCTAGCAAGGTACTTACATTCATCAAACATAATCCATGTTCGAAAAATAAATCTTATTGCAGCCAACCATTATTACAAATTCAAAACAAATTCTAATGGGTCAATAGTTGAATCCAGAGAATACCTTGGGATTAAATCCTAACCCCGTACATGTGTACTTCAACATAGCCACTTTATTCTAAATTAACAAAAATTGCATATCTTATATCCTAAAAGATGTGGTGTATCCTCAATGATCTAATCCATATCAGTTGATAATGATGCCGAGATTGCTAGGCTCAGGATCCTTCCCATTCCGAGGACCATGCAAATGCCTATAATCGTTGGTACCATGACCTGCCATATCATGAAACATGCAGTGCTTTCAGGATTCATATTCTCTTTAGGTCGGCTCCCTCTCAGAAGGCTTAGCAAACAGAAGAGTTCCTCGTACATCGAGGTATATGTCCAACGGTGAGGAATTGAGCTCGGTGTAGCTATCATACTTGGGCTCTCTTCTAAGCCACACATTTTTGTCATACTTTATCGAGACCTTCCCCTTACCCTTGTTTTGGATAACGGCGGACTGTCCTCCATCCTTTGTAGTAAGCACATCGATATTTTCCTTCTCGATATTAGCATCTTCTTGTCGGAGGAGCATGTCAGCCTCTGCGTAGAGTGTCCCTCTAAAGGGAGATTTTGATGTTTGTTCGATCCAAGACTCCTACCATGGCGGCCATTACCAGCATCAATGGTTCAGGTCGATCGACTGATGCCAAAGCCATGTTGAATCTTTCTAAGAAGGAGCATAAGGTCTCATAGGACCGTTTCCTGATGGATGTAAGGAACGTGATGCTCTTTGATCGAGAAACATGAATTATGAATTCTTTAATGAAGCGGGTGACCAACATATCCCAGTTGTTGATCGATTCCTTTTTGGCTGTCGACACCACATGGCGGCGATGCCTGTCAGGAAAAGATGGAAGAACTTGGCTATAACATTGACCGATGCTGATAGTACTTCCATATGACGCATATATCGCACGAGATGTTTAGTAGTATCAATCCTGTCGTTGTAGGGTTCTCAGAACGGATGCTTGAAGTCAAGTGGATTACGGGAATTCCTGATTTACCATGTGAAAGGACTGCGATGGACGTTATCACGTCTTGTTGAGAAGTAGTACCCAGGATGAAGCGCTTAATGATGCTGGCAATATGATTTCCATCCCCTAGAAGTCGTTGCCACAAATCCAATTCTGAACATGTGGTTCTGTGAGATTCTCAGTACAGGGTGGAAGCATGCCTCAAGCTTTTGGGGTCAGTTCGGTACGACCCACGAGCGATGGGTGAAGGTGGTCCCCAGCCTCGGTTGTAAGTGCCAGATTGTACAGGGATCCGGAATCGGCATGTATATTGGTCTGGACCATACCCATGCCTATAAGACTAGACCAGTTTGGGTAAGCATTATCAGCTCGGGTTTCGGCACTACCCGTGCCTACAGTGATATCTGAAAGATTCATAGTAGTATTTCCCTCCACCACATTGGGCATTGGTATGGTAGAGTGATCTTCGAGTGACAGAGGGTTGCTACCCCCAGGTACGCTTGGATCGCCGTCTTGGCAAGGTCAAGTATGATGTAGCATAAGTCCAGTTTGTGGTAATATATCAGAACGAACCAAAGGTTGTATCGAACGACGCTCTAGTCGATTTGGAGGTTGCATCAATCGATCGAGATTTTGATTTGAGCCTGATGGTGGTAGAGTGGCAGACCAATCTAGGGCTTGGAATTCGTTGTTCTAAATGAAGTTGTTGCCCTCGCTTCACCTATTGCAGGGAGTGATGCTCGGTTGCTTGGCATTTCTTCAATATGAGCAAAGAAACTGTTCATCATTTCTTGCTGCTTTTTGAAGGGTTCATCTTGGTCTTCCATCTGCGCTCTGATTCCAGCTAGAACTCCATCCATCTCGTCCCTAGTTAAGTATTAGGACGGATCTTCGTGAGAGTAAGCCTCCAGGCTTGCTTCCGCTGCTGCGTCTACTGTGCCAGTGGTTTGAGCATGGGAAGATGTTGCATCCTTCTTCCGCTTTGCCATTATTCCTTGAATGAATAGCTATCAAAGTCTTACATCTTAGAAATTGTTGAATGCAGTTGTGCGAAGGTTTGTCTCCCCCTACCTGACGCACCAAAATGTTAACATTAAAATTTGGTCTAGTGAAAATTAACCGCCAAAACGTGTAATCCACACATTTATAATCATAGAATGTAAGAAAAAATAGTAAACGCAGGAGACGAGCAATATTTTTATAGTGATTCAGCTTCAACCAAGCGTACGTCCACTTTATAATGTCTGTTTATATTGTCGATTACAGGTAATGGTTGCATTGATAGAAAAAAGTAGAGAAAGAAGTGATTTATACACAAAATCCTTGTATTATGAAGTTAGAGAATCAAAGTGTATGATGGGTATTTTTGAGTCCCAACCATGAACTTTTCAGTAGTCGGTCCCGCATCCTTTCCATTTCAGTAAATGGTGTATTTATAGGTAAGAAGGCGAGCTGATTGGAGTGTTACGAAGAAATCGTCTACCCCACGGTCGGCCACGTGTTCCTTGATCAAAAAAATAATTATAGGCGGTGGGACCTATTCTTCTACTGAGTAATAGTTCTTCTTGGTATCTACAGTATACGTGGAGCTCAGGACTTGGTGTATGAACAACAGAGTATACCATCTTCTCGATTATCAAGGCATACATGGTCCTTGGAATCCAGAGTATGGGAAGTTGAATGGGCCCAGTTTGACCAATAAAGCAGCCTTGAGAATCGGGCTTTGTTGTGTAGCGTAGGAGGCGGATCGGCACAACTTTTGTCGACCAGTTGGATAGAACGAACCTGACCAACGAATCTTCTATCCACTTGCTGAAAAAATATTCTTTTACTTAGGAATTACCGATTCTGGTCGTGCCAAGTTTTGGTCGACCGAGTTATGAATCAGTCCAAGAAAAGGAGATAACTTATCTTAAGTACAGATTATGGTTGTAACAACTTTTACCAAAAAGCTTGTCAACGTTCTACAATTAGGCACATCTCGAAAATATATACCCAGGCAAGCAAATTTATGTTCCTCTTCTCCTACCTTTAGTTATTCGAACTGTGAACTCTCCTTCCACCATATATTAACCTAACTGCATGCCTCCTCCATATCATCGCCACCAATTCCAGCTCACACTAGCTCCACTAGTTGTCGTCCCATACGACTCGTCTCCCTCACCTCTTGTCGCCTCTCCAGTCATGCTCCAAGACAGAACCTGTAACCTACAGCCATGCACCATCCCTTCCACAAACTACCACTATGGTTTTCTTCTTTCTACCCACTTCCGCATCTTGTGTACACATAAGTGTACACGAAGGTTTCATCCCAAAATGAAAAATATGGTTACGTGAGGCAAAATGAGGTTGGCTGGAAAAATGGGAGCTTTTGATTTAAAAACATGGTTTGCGTTTTTATACTGAAGAAGGAGAAGGGTTTTGAATAACAATGGGCTTGTGTGTGTGTTTTAGAGTGAGAGTTTGGTTTCTACACGAGAATGGAGTTTCAGCATTTAACAAGAGAGAGAGAGACAGAATGAATGAAGTGGCGGTGTATTTATAGAAGAAGGACGAAAGATAGAGCAACATTAAATTCAAGCGGTACAGGTAGGTTCTGCATTGGTCTAAAATTAGCTGGGTTTGTGTTATATGTTTGCATGTGCATGAAATAGGTAGGTACGTTGTAGGCTGAGATCTTTTGATTAGGCTAAAAAGAAAGGTTAAGGGTAGGTGTATATTTGCCTAGGAGATAAGAAATAGGGTAGGCTGTAACATGTATGAATATATAAGTTAGGTTTGAATTAGGGTAGGTTTATTTAGCTTAGGAGTGAAGTATATATATTATTATTTATACGGTTACAACTATTTAACGTGGTATGTTAAATTCGCACCGATACCCGCGAACTTCAAACACAAAGAAAATGGATACACTGTTACATCTTGGCATTTCAGTTTCAATGAAATTAATTTCATTGAATTCAGACTCTATTTACAGAATTGCGTTATTTTAATTTCAATTTATTTATCGGTTCACAATTTAATTAGTGCCCACTAACAAAACAACACAGATTGATTCCAAATGGGAAATCTAACAATAACCGACTATACGTAGTTCAATAAATTTGTTTCGTCTAAAACGGAGATCGTTTGGAAAAATAGTCATTCTTTAAGCTTATAAAATATCAATATAATTTAATTTAATTCCAAATCAATTAAATTTAATAATAATAATATTATTGTCATATATTTCCAAATGGAATAATACATCACTTCAAATATAACCCAATATCGAATCATAACTCAACATTAATATTCTCGAGTTAAACGATATTCAAATTATATACGAATTCCTATTTAAATTATTAAACAAAAGTTATTGTTTATTAACCAAATTCATAGAGATTATTTGAATATTTGAATTGGACATAGATTACAATATATAAGATAAAATCTTCATTTTTCTCTTCCATTAGAAAATTATAATCAAATAGATTCGAACGATTCTTGGTTCAAAGAATTCCAACATAATATTGATTTTATATATTCATTTGAAGTTCAAATAGTGAATTATGAACTACCGCGGTGTTACAAGCTCATTTATAATTTAAATATAAATAATATGTTTAAATGTAATTTAAATAAATGAACCCTATATTATAAATCAATTTATAATTCTAATTCAACATTAAAAATAATAAAATGTATTAAATATTTAATCAGTTAAAATATGGGACGTTAAATGAAGCGTCGAATAACATCGGTGGCTTGACTTGCATCCTGTACCAAGTAACTGCCTCCAATCATTTAATCCATCATTGGTGCTCCCGTGTTGAATTCAAAATTAGCAACTGGTTCATTTGCAATAAGAATTTCCAGTTCTGTGATGACCGCCCATAACTCCTGCACTTAACAAGAGGAATAATGCGCTGAAAGATGTGCCAGACAACTATGGACGATCATCACATTTTTTTATCAGAGCTCTGGTTAATTGATTTTAGCCAATGTTCGAAGATGTAACAACGTATTTGTTGTTTTTTGATTGATGTGTATTATATTAGTGTATAATATAGTAGCGTTTGATTTCCATTTGAATTTATTCTCATATGTGAACTAATCTTTATATATTTCATATTTAGAATGAGTCGTCAAGCGTTTAGACATACTTTTAGGGAGGAGACTGATCTTGGAGGGAGAGATGGTGGTATACCAGATTAACTGGCTATGTTCGTGTCCATAGTAGCAGCGATCATGAGAAGGGTACCCGATCCAGAGACAACAACCGTAGATGTGAGGGTTCAGGTGTAGTGCCTAAGGTTGTGGACTTCGCGAAGCTGTGCAAGGACTTCACCACTCTAGTAGGAAATCCTTTCAAGGGGATGGAGCCAACCATAGAGATTCAAGGGTGGCTTGATACTTGCATTCGGATTTTTGGGGACTTGGGCATTGATGATGCGACTAAGAGAAAACTTGCATCGAGACAACTACAGGGCAGAGCTCTGGACTGGTGGAACTCTGTCACTCTAAAGACTCCAGAGGATGATACAACGTGGGATCAGTTCCAAGTCAAGTTTGAGACGAAGTTCATTTATACCATTTAGATGTCTATTCTGTTCAAGAGGTTTATTGAGCTGAAGCAGAATAGTCGACCAGTGTTGGAGTATGTTTATGACTTTATATCTTTGTCCAAGTATGCTCGTTCGTATGTTGAGACTCCTTACTAGAAGAACGAGAAGTTTGTCATGGGCTTGGACAAATACCTCGGGAATCAGCTAGTTGATCATTTGGATGACATTTATGGGAAGATCATTGAGAAAGATTTGAGCATGAGAGTTTGTTTCCAAAGGAAAAAGTTGTTGCTGGAACCAAAGAGGATCTGAAACCACAGTAGGGTATTAATAACAAAAAGGGGATCACAGTAGGGCGTTAATGACAAAAGGGGGAACGGGAAGAGGAAGAAACAACAACAGCGAGGGAACGATGGTCAAAAGAAGCCGAAAGGAGAGGTGACTTGCTATAATTGACATTAGAAGGGCCATTTTTCCAAGGATTGTAAGAATCCGAAAGTCGAGAGGAAATGTCATAACTATGGCAAGCCCGTGCATCTCAAAAATGACCATTCAGAACCAGCTAAGGGTGAACCGATAGTGAAGGCATATGTTTTGGAAGATGTTCCATCTTCTTCGAGGGCTCCTACGGAGGAGAAAGGGAAGCATGTTGTTGTTCAAGGTACTCTTTCTATTAGAGGTTTCAGTTCGAGCGTTGTTTGGCACTAGACCATTGCATTCTTTCATTTGTAATGCGCTTATGTAATGCTTGGGTTTGGAACTTGAGATTTGTGATAGATCATTGATCATGACTAAATATGTCGAGGGTTCATCTAGTTTGTGTATGCTTTGTCATGGTCTAGTATTGTCGAGCCATGGTTCCTCTTTTTGGTGTTCTTACTTTTTTTGTGCTTTTCTGGGTTTTGGATCATTTTGGGTATGGACTGGCTCAAGAGGTATGCAACCAAAGTGGATTGCGAGAAGCTCAAGGTGACAGTCGGGAATGTGGAAGGGTGAATGGTTGTGATTCGATGTAAGCCAGAAGACCGGGACTTCGTAAGCTTTTTATATTCGCTTGCTTGTCCACGGGAAGACTTATCATCTGTACTGTCGCTAGTGAGCTTGATGATGACTTTTAAGAGGTTAATGTTTTGCCGCTACATCGCAAGATTGAGTTTAGGATCGATCTGGTTGAAGGTGCTTGACCTATTGTTATGGCTTTAGGCAGATGGCACCTAGAAAACAACGAGAGTTAGAGGTGCAAGTTTGTAACCTATTGGGTAAAGGGTTCATTCGGAGAAGTGTATCCGAATGGAGTGCACCAGTTGTGTTTGCAACCGAGGCTGATGGATCTTTGAGATTATGTTTGGTCTATCGTGAGCAGAACAAGGTGACCAAGAAGAACAAGTATCCGTTGCCAAGGACATATGACTTGTTTGATAAGATTCATGAAGCCAAGGTGTTTTCTCAGATGGATTTGGCAATGAGATTTCACCAGTTGAAAGTGGCAAAGGATTGCATACCAAAGACAACTTTAGGACAGCATCCGGTTTCTTTGAATGGATGGATATACCATTTGGATTGACCAATGCACCAACATATTTTGTTAATCTTATGAATAGAGTTTTTATAGATCAGTTTAACAAGTCCGTGCTTGTGTTCGTGGACAATATTCTAGTTTACTCCTGAATGAGGAAGAGCATAAGACGCACTTGCAAGTTGTTTTGGAAATCTTTCGAAAGCATCAACTAGGAGCTGAATCAGAAAAGGGTTAGGAATTCAAGTCAATCGAAAAGGTTGGCTTCGTAGGAAAGGACGACTGGTTGTTCCTGATATTGATGGATTGAGAGATGAGGTTCTAAGGAAATGGCAACACACGAATTTGACGATTCATCCCGGTGGTAACAAGATGTATTAGGACATGAAGCAAGCTTACTACTGGGAAGGGATGAAGAAGGATGTTGGAAAGTTTATTTCCAAATGCATGAACCATCAGTTAGTGAAAGCTGAACAAAAGAAGCCGAGTGGATTGCTTCAGCCATTGGAGGTTCCTACATGGGAATGGAAACATATATCGATGGATTTTATCGATGGACTACCAAGAACAAGGGCAGGAAATGATGAGATTTAGGTCTTAGTGGATCGCTTAGTCAAAAGAGTGATATTTATTCCTGTCGAATCAACTAGGACAACAAAGAAGTTGGCTAAGCTTTATATCAAATGGATAGTTCAATTCCATGGTATCCCGAAGAGCATAGTGAGTGATCGAGATCTAATGTTCAAAAGTGGATTTTGGAAGAGTTTGCAAGAGACTTTGGGAACCCAATTGTGTTTGAGCATGACTTATCATCTTCAGACTGATGATCAAACCGAGAGAGTTAATCGAGTATTGGAAGATCTATTTAGGGATTATGTATTGGACTTTAGGCGATCGTGGGAGTTAATCTACATTTGGTTGAGTTTGCATACAAAAACAGTTACCAGCTGAGCATCGGGATGGCACCATACGAAGCGTTATATGGTAGACCGTGTAATTCTCTTACATGTTAGTAAGAAATTGGAGATAAGTTGATACTTGGGCTAGAGATGATAAGAGAAACACTATATTGTACTGAAATCGTTCGGAAATGAATGAAATTAGCCCAAGATCGACAGAAGAGCAATGCCGATAAGCGTCGAAAGGATTTAGAGTTCGACGTTGGTGATAGAGCTCTCTTGAAGATCTCACCATTAAAAAAGGTCGTTCAGTTCAGAAACAAAGGAAAGTTAGCTCCAAGGTTCGTTGGACCATTTTCGATAGTCAAGCAAATGGAAAGCCCGCGCATAGATCAGATTTACCCGAGAAAATGCCAAGTATGCACGATGCTTTTCATGTATCTTTTCTATGGAAGTATGTCCACAATGAATGTGGTGGTATTTTTGGATAAGTATGAAGACTTAGAAGTCGAGTCCGTAGTTTCGAGACCTCGTAAGCCGCTTCGCATTATGGAAAATGACACGAAACAGCTTAGGAGGAAGACGATCAATCTAGTCAAGGTACAATAGAGTGACGATGATGACGATTATACACAGTAATTAGAAGAGAATATGAAGACGATCCATCTAGAGCTCTTTGTTAGTATGACCCATTGATATCATGCCAACCTTACACTATTATAACTTCTGCTATTGTTAGAATTCCGCGTGCTAGGTTAAGGCAATGGATGCATGGTTGGGTGAATGCTAGATTGAGTGGTAGATTGGCTTCTCATGGATGGCGGGCATGCAGAATTGTTTCTGGTTTCTTGTTTATTTTGGGATTTCGAGGGTGGAATTCCTAAAGGGGGGAGAATGTAACGACCCACAATTTTACGTATTGGAGGATCGGAGAATAATTTATTTAATTCCCCGAGGGTCGGATCATTCTCATATTTTGATATGTTGTTTACGGGGATGTGAGACATGTCCATAATTTTTATCAATTTTATTTGTGACCACTTTGCCCCTGTCAGTTTTGTATAGAGCATAACTTTTGATGAGGATCGAATCAGGTGTTCGGATTGATTTAATTGGAAAGGAAATAATGTTTTCATTTCCATAGTTTGGTCACATTAAAGATTTGGTTCATCAGTTTGGGAGGAATCGTTGTTATAATGCTACACATTTTCTAGACGAACTAATATGTCATTATTAGGATGATTAGTGAGGCCCATTAAGGCTAGGGGTTGTTGGTTATAAATAGGAGGAAAGAGGCAAGGAGAATTGTTTAGTTTCTTCATTTATCTATTTGATTGGGGTTTCTGATTCTTCCTACTCCATCCAAATACCTCTCCACTTCATTTAATTCATAGATCTGCATTAGAAGATTGAAGATCAACATCAAAGAAGATTTGATCGCATCAAAATGATTGATTCGGAGGTCGTTCTTCGCTGTCCGGATTTGGAGATCATTGTTTTCAAGCTATTTTGCGGATTTGGTGAGTGATAAGCATCTCTCACACGGATTCAATCAAGTATATGGGTCGTTCGATCTTAATTTTCATCATTTCAAGTTGTTTTCACCTAGATCTAATCGAGGTAAGTATATATTCAATTCGAATCACCATAGGATCCAATCTAGTAAGATTATTATGTATCATATGTTAATTCATGTGTTTATGCAAGTTTAAATCCGTTTATTGATTTGTTCATTGTTTTAACATGATTTGGTGAAATACGTATTATTGTATGATAATTAATGATGTTCTAATGTTTTTTGATGTTTGATTTAGTGTGATATTTTTTGTTTAGATGAAATTGGTCGATTTGGAAGAGATTCGTGCAAAGAACTTCGCAGTTGGATGGATCAGCAGTTGGATGGATCTGCAGTTGGACGGATAGGCACTTGGATGAATTTACGGTTGGATGGATCTGCAATTGGATGGATCGACATTGGATGGATCTGCAGTTTGATGGATCTTCAGTTGAATGGATCTGCATTTGGATGTATCGAGGGTTGGATGGATCTGTAGTTGGATGGATCGTTAGTTAGATGGATCGGCACTTTGATGGATTGATAGTTGGATGGATCTGCAATTAGATGGATCTACAGTTGGATGGATCTGCAGTTGGATGGATCTACAGTAGGATGGATCTGCAGTTTGATGGATCGGCCGTTGGATGGATCTTCAGTGATGGATTAGCGACAAATCATCCAGAGATGGACCGGCGACCAATCCAGTGATGGACCGATGATCGATCTAGTGATGGATTGATGAATGATCCATCGAATATCGTTCAAGAAATGTTTATTTTTGGTTTGATGTTGGATGTAGCTTCAAAGTGAATTTAAGATGGAATGTTAGAAATGAAATGAGGTGTTCGTTGGTTGCTGAAATGCAATGAATGTGGAGTCCTCGTTGATCGATGAAATGCAACGAAGATGTGAGACGACTCAAGGGTGTTTGATCTCAGGGATAATGGTCGCTCAAGGATGTTCGATCTTGTGGATAGTCGTCGGTGATGATGACTAGAGTTATAAAGGCCGAGGGATTATCGTTAGTCAGAGGTTATAGCGGGATCAAAGCTGGGGTATCATGGGGATGTCCATTAGGATCTGATTTGATAAAGATCGTGTATCATGGGCAGTCATAATGGGCCTAGTTGTCTTCATGAGTAAGACACACAATGGCGTATGGAGTTTAGTTAGAACTGGGTTTACCATTAGCCCTTGATAGATGGCATGTCGTGGCCAGTCATACGATTAATGATGGTTTCAAGGTGCAGCATAGACGGTGATAACCAGAGTCATGGATGTTGATTGCTTTGCTTGTATCGTCTTGTCTAGATCATTCGAAGTCAAAGGAGACATTTCTTAGGTGCTTGTCTAATGTTGGTTTAGGCCTTCGGTGCTTGTGCTTGGGAAATGTTTATCTCGATTAGGATGGTCTATGCTGGATAACTAGTTGCTATGTCTGTTTATTTCTATCTAATTGTTTGTAAAGGCTATCATTGTCATGTGTGGAGGAGACGGGTTAGGGTATCTTCTCTGTTGATATTTGTAAATTAGATGATTGATCTACCTATTCTCATATACTTTATTGATCATGTTAGATAGTTGTTTATCGCTTATTAAGACTATTGTCTGAATCAAGGTTTTATGTCTCTCTCTTTTTACCTTGGGTTGTTCATCCATGTGTTGGATGGGTAGACTAAGTAATAGGTAACATGTAGTAGATCATGATGAGGACGATGTTGCTGAGCGACGACGAGCAGGAGGCTGGCGTATTATTACCTACTATCTATTAGTTGTTACTGCTATTATGATTGATGATACTCTGAGTGGATTTGTAGTGAGGCTAACTATACGTATTTTGTTGATGTTTTTCAATTTTATACTTCGTGATGATATGAAAATTTAAGATTTTTCTCATTTCTACTTCACTATTATTGCCTGTGTTATTCTACCCTGATGATCGTCTATAGTGGCCTGGCACATCTTTCAGCGCATTATTATTCCTCTTGTTAAGTGCAGGAGTTATGGGTGGTCGTTATAAGTTCAATTCTAGCCTAAGGCTCCTTTCCTGTGTTGAGATGTATTAATATATGGAGTTTAATACTTGGTTTTGGTGCTTTGATATAGTGCATTCCTGCGGTGTTTTCATTTGATTTCTTGTTGAGATATAAGCTTATTAAACTAAGCTGTTTAACAACCAAATTCAAATTCTGGATTTAGGCAATGAACGAAGATATTATGATTGAGTTTTATGATAAATATTAGTGATATTAAGCACACATTGCACGTTTTAAAAACAAGCTATTCTCGTGGCACCATGTCAACTGTGGGTCCTACATGTCGTACCATAGTAGAATTAATAATATTGTACCTAGTGCAACACCACTACACTATGTAATGCAACACCATTATCTTGTAATGCAGCAACAGAAAAAATGCAATAGTAAAGAAGGCAATTGCTACATTGAAAGAAGGCAAAAACAACCCTGTAATTACAAATTCTGAAGTACATATAATCATTGTACCACATTCAAACAAATCAAAATTTTCATACAATTAATCCACCCAAAACATTCATCACCACATTCAGACCATCCAATTCTATATACCAAACCACAAGTGTCATCACCAACACATGCCACAAGTGTTATCACCAACACATACCATAAATACACAATTTAAATGTACAATTTGAATATACCACAAGTGCTAACATACCATCCAAAAAATTCATTTAGTTGCAGGGGTTGCAGGAGTACCAATGTTATCTTTATCACATGTTGTGGTGACACCGTCTAAATTAAGACCTGGATTAGCTTCACCTAGATTTTTCAACACCCATTACACGTTCGCTTTCACTTTTTTGTTCACCTTTGCTTCCAAATCAGTCTCTAGCTCTTGCCTTATATTTTTAGTCAGCTCTTGCGCATAACTGTCTGTAGAACAAGGAGTTATTGGAGACTTTTCAAACATTTTACCTCGCCTTCCCACAAGCCAGTTCCGTCCATGAGTCTTCCCACCGGAGATAGTTTCATATGCCTCAGCAATATTTCCTACATCCACCATTACTTGAATCTTCGCCTACAACAAAATGAAAACCAGGCAAGCATATAAAATGACAACCAGGGAAAACAAGAATTACAAAAAAAGTATTGATGTTTTGAGTTTCATAAGTAGACTAGATAATGAAAAGAAATGCCAAACACAGGCTGGTAGGAATGAATTTACTAAAACAATTGTTTATCTTTCACACTAACTATATGTTTGATTTAATAAGAAGCTCCGACATACGTACAATGTGCCTACTATACTGACACAAGTATTGATTCATAATTAATCTTTAAAACTAACTATTAAATTATGGAAGTTTCAGCTACAGTCAGGCCTAACCTATGCCCAAGAAAAGCGAGACAAATGTCTAGGGCATCATTTGCGTAAGGTGCATCGAAAACCAATTTTTTCGCACTGCTAGTCAACAATCCTATGCCACATCAAAACCACAGTGACACCAACAAACTTCGTCATGCTCCACAACGATGGGGACAAAAGCGACGCTCCACAGTGGCAGGGATAGAGGCGACATTGACACTTTGTAGGGCTGTAGCATGTGTTGCTCTTTTTTTAATTGTAATTTCAATTAGATTTTGCTCAACTCCCTCAAATCATGTTTCTTGGAGTTGGAATTGATGTCGGTAATTTCAATTTGCAAGAATTCAATAATTTTCACAATTTGAAATTTCATTTTAATGTTCATTACACAAGTTGAACTAATGTATTTCAGTTTGCAAGAGGGCTTACGGCTTCAGTTTGCAGCGACACAGTGTCATGGAGGCTAGGACTTCCAGTTTCAATTTGCAGGTCTTCATTTGTAAAATATTATATTTTTGATGAGAGAATATCTCAAGCTTGATTAATTTATTTCAATTTGAAATAGCATCTTTCTAGTAGATAACTTTTTAATAGCATCTTCTATTTGCAGGCTTTCATTTGTTCAATTTGCTGCAGTTCTTCAATTTGCGGATCATAAGCTTGCAACAAGTGAACAATATTCTGACAAATGACAACAATAAACATGTAAGTTTGATGTTCATTTTAATTTTTGATATTTGTTTATTACTCTGTTTAGTTTTAATATAATTAATTTGTTGGTTAATGAGTTGTGAATTAGGAATGAATTAGTTAGCTTTTTTTGTTTTATACCATGTTGACATTATAATATTTTGACTTATAAATTAGTGATTTAATTTAATAATATTTTGTAATTGATCATTGCATTTTATAATTTTATTTTTCATGTAATTTTATGCATATGAAAGTATAATTAATTATTGGTAAACAAATGAGATCTGGTGTTCAAATAACAGTCCAAACAAAATTTGCCTTGTACAAATTTGTTCTGAAACAAATCAGATCAGGTTCTTATTAAGGAAATTACAATTTTGCCTTTGCAAAGTTATGACGAAAAACTAGCTAAACATGTATGCCTTATCTTTATGTTTGTTTCCAAAGGTAGTAGATTGACAAGATTATTAAGGGATTCTGTAGGAGGAAAAACCAAAACTTGTATCATAGCAACCATTACCATATAACCTTCCGTTCATAGCTTAGAAGAGTCACTACACACCCTAGATTTTGCATGTTAAACTGATTTTTGGTTCGGTTCCCAAAAGTATACAAGATAGCTCGACTCAACGCATCGCGTGGAACTAAAGCCGAAAGTAACGCTTAGGAGCGAAGGAAACATGATGAAGAGGGATCACGCCAACAGAGGCCAAGCGGCACCCCAAACATCTGTTCATGCAGCCTTCGCATGCCTCGAAAAGTGAGCTTCGTACCCCCGGGAGGTGCGAATTTCACACCCCCGAGGGGTGCGAAATTCGCACTCAACAGGGTGCGAAATTCGCACCCAATACGGTGCAAAATACGCACCCAGGAGGCACGAATTTCGCACCCAGGAGGCACAAATTTCGCACCCAGGAGGCACGAATTTCACAACTCCATGGGGCGCGAATTGGGCACCCGCGAGATGCGGAATTTCGCACCCACGAGGTGCGAAATTTCGCACCTTCGAAGTGCGAAATCTTGCACCTACGAGGTACGAAAATCTCGCACCCATGAATTGCGAAATTTCGCGCCCTCGAGGTGTGAAATTTTGTACCCACGAGGTGCGAAATTTCGCACCCCGGGCTCAGGTGCTAATTTTCCGCATGTGCAGGCTCCAGTGCGAATTTTTGGATGTGGTCCCCTATTTGTACCTACTCCCACCTACTCCTACCTATTCCCTTTCCTATAAATGCCCCATGACTTCACACTTGAAAGGGGTTGGAATTTGAGACATTGGGACCTCCAGAGAGCTCCATTAATGGCATCTTCCAATTGAGGAAGAAGAAGGGCAAAAGTGTCCTTTTCTTAATATATTTAATATATGATAATTATGAAATCATGCCTTAGAGATGACATCATATGGCTTAGAGATGACATCAACTAGTTTGAAATAAATGTAATGAGATGTCATGAGAGGGTCTCAGCCTTGTAAACTTTTGTGATCAATAATATTCCAGCAACGCTTCAAAGTGGCCCCTCACGAGGCCGAATCACAGAAATCTCTTGTGTTATTTACTACTTTTCTACTCTTGTTTGTGCGACCAAATTAACTATTCATAGCAATTGGAATCTTTGGTGTTTACGACATTTTTTGCTGCCACCATTTGGTGCTTTCACTGAGAAAACTCGAATTTTTGTGCCTTTGTCGCACGTTGTCATCTCGACCCTCAACAAGCTTGAGGTTCCGTGCTAAACCTACCGTCGAGTCCGCTCACGGTGGCAAAGCGACCAAAGAATGCAACGGTCGGCTCTTCAGCCGCAGCCGAGGCCGACATGCCCCAACAACCTCAACCAGCGGCATCCCGACCACTAATGAAACCATCCCTCCTAGTGTGGACCTCGAAGTGCTCGCAACACATGTGTAATAACCCGAAAATCCGAGCCAATTTAAAATTTTTATTTTGGCAATTTTATTGAATTTTGAATATTTAAAATGAATTATTTTAAATAATAACAATGGAAAATTTATTTTCGACGAAGTTAAAAAGAATAATTTTATTTTAATTATATAACGAGCCTGAAATGGCGCTGCAGTACAAAAATTCGATTTCAAAGTTCAAATGAATGTACAGGATTCAAAATAAATCGGATTTCAGCGAAACCAGAAATATTTGAATCTGTTTAATCATATCTTTCTAACAGATGTAAGAAACTGAGATTTCACTTTAGAAGTTGAAGGATATGTTTAGTAAAATTCAGAAAAGTCGCTGTGGAATTTATATATGTTTAATATATATAAAGGCCTTTAAAAATAGCCATTTTGCAAACGACCTCGGTTTTCGACGAAACCACTTTTGTTGGATCCGCGATGTCAAATTATTGCTAGGTTTCAAAATTCGTAATTTTTCGAATCAATATGTGAGCATTGCAAAGGAAAACGTGTTTTGACCATTTCAGTTGAATTTAATCGACTTGAAAATGGCCATTTTTCAAACGGTCTCAGAATTTGATGAAATTAGTTTTGTTAGGACCGTATTGTCAATACAAAGCTAGAAATAATTTTTCAAGAATTTTTAGAATCCGTATGTGACCCCGGTAAATTGAAATGTACGTTTAAAATTCAATATAAAGATTTAAATGTTAATTTAAAAGAAAAAAACTGATCAAAACATTAGAATTGGCTTACGAAACATATCCCATTGTGTCCAGGGGGGTATTTAGCAGGGGCGACGGTCATTGGAGTTTGATTGGCATTAGAGGTGTTAAATTCCATAATGAAATAAAATGGAATAAAATATTATTATAAAATAATATAAACCCCCCTTTTTTAAACCCTAGTTCCCAAATTCAGAATTGCCGCCATCAAATTTTTCAACAGCTAATTTCGCTCAATTCCTCTTCCCATGATTTCTTCGAATCCATCAATTAATTGGAGAATTTTCCATACACAAATGATTAAGCTCAGCTAGCTCAAGCTTCTCGACGGTGATGATCGAGTTTTATTGGTCGAGGAGGTAAAAATCGGGTCTAAAATCCGTCGGCGTCGTGTAGTCTTCCAACGTGGCAGAGGGGGGCGAGTTCGTCAGCGAGTTGGCCGGAGGGAGCTCTGGCGTAGGGCTTCATCGTGGAGAGGTTGGATTGTCGCCGGATGGTACGGATTGGGGTGCGCTCGTGGTCAATAGAGGTTGACAGTGGGTTCAGCGATTCCAGGAAGAAGATGAAAGGGATGGCAACGTTTTTTAAAAATGTTATAGAAGGTAGCTTTTTATTCTTTTATATATATTAACAATGGAATTGTTTAAAGAAAGAAAATTAATTAAATACATTGATTTAAAATCAGTTTTTGTTTTTAATATATAAAGCTTTGAATTTTAATTTCAGATTTTAATATTAAATAGCATAGTTTTATAAAATATAAATGGTATGATTTTTAAAAACAAATAGAAATTGTTTTAAAAATATAAGAAGGCATTGTTTTAAAAATATAAAAAGAGGTTGTTCTAAAAATACAAATAGAAGTTGTTTTAAAAATATAAGAAGGCATTGTTTTAAAAATATATAAAGAGGTTGTTTTGAAAATACAAATAGAAGTTGTTTTAAAAATATAAGAAGGCATAGTTTTAAAAATATATAAAGAGGTTGTTTTGAAAATACAAATAGAAGTTATTATAAAAATATAAGAAGGCATTGTTTTAAAAGTATAATATTTATATAGAAATTAGAGTTATAAAGATATAATCTTCAACATATATGCATCGTTATAAAAAATATAATCTTTATTATATATGCGGCGTTATAAAAATACGATCTTTATGTAGATGTATCGAAATAAAAATATAATTTTTATAGGAGTAGCGAGTTAAAAATGTGATTTTTAATAGAGATTTCGTGAAACAGATTACGATGGAACCAACGGGAAACAAATCAAAATTTGAACCGTTAAGAAATACAGAATGGAGGAGTCGATCCCAAAGGTGAGAACTCCTCACCTTTTTATATATTTTCTAGTTGAAATATATACTAGGATGCAGACGGTGTTTAGTAGCACCCGACACCCGTCGTCCACAGACCATGGATGACTTGTTTGTTTGATTGCTGTGTTGTCAAATTTAATTATGTGATGTGGAATGAAATAAAATATTTCATAGTGGAAAATATTTTATAGTTAAAAATATAATTTCTAACATGTATATAAAATAAATTTTTATAAACAAATCGGACGATTTGTTTATATACACTGACTGATATTGATTGGGACAATAAATTTTGCACATCGCCCAACTGTACAAATAAAATCTGTGTTTGATTGATTGAAACCCCACTCAGGTATTGGGATGATATAAGACATATACTAATCCCAATAATTAGTTGTATGTCGATCGATTGATTGACAGGCTGTTATAAGCGTTAAATATTTATATTTAATGCTTATGCAGTTGTGTGGTGCACTCTGGATGATGGTTGATTATTTATCGTTGCTATTATATATATGTGTTGTAGAAAATCTATATAATTAACATTATATAGTAATTGATTGGGCCTCATTCCAATTTAGAAAATAAATTCATGTGTTGAATTGAAAATATATATTCATGTGTTGAATTGAAAATATATATTCATGTGTTGAATAGAAAATAAATTCATGTGTTGAATTGAAAATATATATTCATGTGTTGAATAGAAAATAAATTCATGTGTTTAATTGAAAATAAATTCATGCGTTGAATTGGGAAATATTCATTTGTTGAATAGAATAACGAAGTTATTGAAATATATAAAGCCGTGTTGATTAGATTGACGCCATTTTGACGTGAACGATATTTATATCGATTTTATTCATTTTTATAACGAATATCGAAAAGGAAGTGATTTCAAAATATAACGTTTTGAAAATATTATCATTTATATGTTAATGATATGGAATATTCAATTTTGATTTGAAATTGAATATGAAGTTGAAACCGCTTTGAAAATGAATTTAAAACGATTTGAAAAATATCTTTTTAAAAGGAAATCGACAAAATATATATAATATATATATTATATATATATATAATGGCATGAATAGAACGCGCCGCGCTGTGGCAGTTCGCGAATTTCGACCATTGACTTCGAGTGGATATTGCGGGAGATCCGACCATCGAATTCTCCTAAAACCGGAACCGTTGGGTTCGTATCGAAAAGAGCTTTCTAATGAATATTTGAAATTTGAAATCTAACGGTTGGATTTGGAAATATGTCCAAATCAAACTTGGAAAAGGTCGCTGTAAGTGCAGTTCGATGGCTGTTGATGGAAATCGACTGTACGGGCCTTGATAAAATTATTAAAAATAGTAATAATTTGTGTAAAATCATAAGAAGTGATTTGTGAAGAATTGGGATGAAAAACTCCATAGTTGAAAAGATAAAAGTAGATTTTTATCAAAATGAACTAGTTTTGAACTAGAATAATAATTTATTTATTTTTAAAATAAATAAATTGAATTTGAAAGGGTTTTGAAAATAATCAGAATTTCCAATAATTGAATTGGAATGGATTTGAATCGAAATTCTTTGGAATATTTCGATGTTGGATTTCGTGATTATACAGATATTGTTATGGAAATTTGAAAGAAATATTTATATCGTTATTTCCAAAACGATATTTGTTGGTCGTAGAATTTGATATTGAATATAAGACGATATATTTTCTATTCAGAGCCTTGTATTTAATATCAAAAGAGATTTGGATTTTTCGTGAACGGTGTCTTCATTAACACTGCTCTTAATCCTAGTTGAGAAAAAGATTAAATCTTTTTATTTAGATTTAACGAAGTGTACCAATTAAATAATATTTAATTGGAATTGAATTGGTATTGATTTTTGGGTTTATCGTGAACAGTGTTTTAAATAACACTTGTTCTTTAACTCGATAATTAACGGAATGTGATGTTGGGTTGTCGTGAACAGTCTCTTCAATAATACTGTCCTTAGACCCAACGGAGTTAAGGAAATCAGAAACTAATTGAAGATTAGTTAAGTTGAATGGTTTCTTGGGTATTGATCTGATGTTGGTTTCGGCCTTCGGGGTTAATACTTAGGGAATTGCTCACTTGCTATTTTACAGTTAAAGGCTGATAGAATGGAATGTGATTTTGGGTTTATCGTGAACCGTGTTTTAAATGACATTGATTCTTTAACCCAGTTAAGGATTAAAACTAAGTGGAGTTTTAATGAATCTTTAATTAGATTGAAAAGATCGAGAATGGAGTATCACCAGTTCTGCTCCAGGCGATAGTTAAATCTTTAATTAGATTTGAACGTGAAATGGTAATTGAATTTACCGATAACACCGTGGTGTTAGATATGAAGTATGACCAGTTTTACTTCATGGGATGAATAGGTTGGGATTGGGAAATAAAATAAATGATTACTTCGGTGTGGTTCGCTAATCCCGACTAGTTTGAATTGATATTCAAAGGAAGATTAAAGAATAAATTAAAAATAATTTATCTTTGATAAAATTAATGGGAACCTTTCCCTAAGAATGTGAAATTTAGAAACGAACTGTAGGTTAGCTAAGTTGAATGGTTTCTTAGGTATTGATCTGATGTTGGTTTCGGCCTTCGGGGTTAATATTTGGGGAATTATTCTCTTGCTAATTTACGGTTAGTGACTGATGAATTGGAATGAGGTGTATGTTGTGTTTGTGTAACACTTATTTATTATATACGCGAGTTATTCAGAAAGACCGGGTTTATCCCATTCTGAATAACTGATTCGACGTGGTGTCGAGGATGAAGACGGTGGTTGAAGACCGGAGGTTTTCATGTCGTTTGGGTGATTACTGATGATCTTGATTGGGCCGTACACCCAAGAGGAGGGAATCAGTTGGTGATCGTCCAGACGTACTTGGAGATCGATGGATATGCAGGGTACTAGGTGCCTCCGGTTTCGTTCAGACCCAGAACGAACTTGTAAATGGACTGTGTGTCTGACATTGGATTTCAGTCTGTGTGATTGATTTGTATTAAATATATATCTATTTGGCAGCGGAGAATTTATTCTCTTGCTTAACGCCCTTCTCTGAGACGTACGAGCTCAGGGGTTATATATTGATGGATATCCATCGCATGGAGTGAATTGCCTGTATGGCATGCCTAAGTGGCAATTGATCAAGGCTTCTGTTGAAAAGCAAAGTCTTGTGGTTGATGATCAAAGCACCGCCTGTGTGGCATAGCTTTGTGTAGCGTTGATTCGCGAGCCCCACACCCCGGTGTGAACCAAAAACGGGAGGGGATGTCAGGGAGGGTATGCGTTTCTTTCTAGCTAGAGGTGGTGTCATTGCTTGAACTGGCTGACATTTATATTATTTTCACCTGTGTGGTTGTTGCTGTCGCGAGGCGCCTCAGTTTGATTGGACGATCCGGGTCCGATGGAGTCATTCGTTGGCTCATTTATGCCCCATAGGGAGGGGAAACGCATGTTCATGGTTTAAGTTTAATCCACATCGGTGGACTGGCCCAGAGGATCCAAGGGCCCACCTGAGTCTGGGTCCTGAGGGGCGGAATAGAGCGTCTCGAATTCGGTGAGGACTATCTTTTGCCTCGGTTCACAGATGGAAATCCAATTTCCAAATACGATATGTGCGGTTTTGATTGTAAACCTATATATGGCGACATAGTGGTATGGGACATTCATGTCGCCTATGATTGATATTTATGATTGTATATAAAATCAAAAACTAACTGGAAACAAGCTAAGATGGGTGGTTTCCTGGGTATTAGTCTGATGTTGTTTTCGGCTTTTGGGGTTAATACTTAGGGAATCGTTCTCTTACTAATTTACGGTTGGAGTCTGATTAAGAATTAAAACATGAAATTTAGCGTATCAAGCATTCTTTGGCTATTATAAGGTAAAAACCCTATCCTACGGCTTGTGTTGCATTATGTGATGGGACCTGGGTCTTATAATAGCTTCATTGTTCTTTATTTAGCATTGCGTTGTTGTTTTATGCACTGGTGTTCTTGGGAGTCCATGTTATACGGCGTGGTCCCTTAATTTACCTAACTTTAAAAATAAAGATTAATAACTGTTTTATTTCTCACGCCAGTCCCATGACTGACCTGGAGTTTATTGTTTTAACCTAAACTCCGGGTGCCCCTATTTTCCGCATGGGCAACTAGTAGTTTTGGTTTTTGCAGATTTATATTCACAGGATCCTGATTTACAGCTGGAACGATACTCGGAAAGCTCTGTATCCGTGTATTACTTCTAGTTGTGTTTTGTATTATTTTCCGTTGTGATGTATTTAAATGTAATTTAAATCTTTGATATTTTCTGTGTAATATTTATTCATACTCTGTATATTCTTGTATTCTGATGGAATTGTTGTAATATACAATGAAATGTTCTTCTGCTTGCGTTCTTTTGTGTGTTGTTCTCAAAGTATCCGGGCTTTCCTTACCGAGGAAGTTACGGGTCGCTTCAACATGCTCAAATCCGCGCACTTAATGAGAAATATGAGAACACAGTGGTCGAGCTTAATCAAGCATTAAGGAATAACATCGACCTTATGCGACAACTTCAAGAAAGTAAGCACATCGTTGCTCGACTTCAACTAACTCGGAACAATGCTCGACCCCGACCAACCATATCGCAAACTTCCCCTTCCGAGTTGAGGGGCCCGCATCAAAGGAAGAGGTTTAGCCTTATCAACAACGTCGCCACCCGCACCAATGCCCTCGACAATGGTAATGGCAATGGTTACTCTAACGGCAATGGGAAAGGCAAAGGCGATGGAACTACAGTCACATATAGAAAGGGGGCACGGTACTAAGACCGATCTCGCTTGATCATCAATGACGGACCAGGTCCTACAAACCAACTTCTTCCTCGACACAACCGGATGGTGGGTAATCAGGCTGATGGACCCGCTATTCCCACGGCCCGTGTCCTTCTAGAACATGAACCACATCACCCTGCTCCGCCGCACCGTTCACACCAAGACCCAATCATAGATGTCGAGGAAGAGGAAGATGATCCAGATGTCCATCATAGAAGATGCCCTTGCAACAGAACTCCAGAACCTCGTCAAAACCCATGGGTCCCAATGGAGGATCCCCATCCGACTTACCTACACGACATGGTTAGAAGAATCTTGAGGGAAATGCAAGGAAATGCGCACAATTCGTGGGAAGCA
Organism: Allium sativum; assembly: GCA_030737875.1. NCBI lineage: Eukaryota > Viridiplantae > Streptophyta > Magnoliopsida > Asparagales > Amaryllidaceae > Allium > Allium sativum. Next base: position 112,252,783 of record CM060920.1, on the reverse strand, counting down.
CACATTAGGCGCAACCGCTTCACAAGAAGGGTGAACGAAGCTGAATGGTCGCGATGCTTCAGCAGGCTGAAGATGCCACTCTACGACTGCACCATTGACCCGTGTGCCTTCCTAAATCCATATGAATGGCAAATGGACTCGAGCCGGGGCAACGATCCGGTCAAATGCAAGTGTTTCCCAGTCTTCTTATCAGGAACTACTTTGTTTTGGTTCTTTCGCCTCCAGCTTGATTCCATTAACAACTTCGGCCAGTTAGCGACGCAGTTGATCAAGCAATTCAGAATGCATATACCAGCTCCAAAGAATGCCCTCACCCTCTCCAACTTGTACGAAGGGCCCGTTGAGTCACTCAAAAGCTACCTCTCCATGTTCAATATCTCCCTCGCCGAGGTCGAGGATCTAGATCCTCGCACCATGTTCCTTCAATTAGCCAAAGGTGTCATCCCTACTTCCGAGTTCGAGGCGTGGATTGATCGGAAGAAGCCAAAAAGCCATGACACCCTCTATGAGAAGGCGGATCAGTACTTATGCCAAGAAGAGGCAAGACGCAGCCGACTCTTAGCCACCAGTCACCCCAATGGTTCTCAAGTAGGCGCTGCAAATAACAGCCTCAGAAGAAAACAAGTAGGAGATCCCTTTGATCAGAACAAGGGGGCAGGTCCTAACAGGCAAGGACCGAACAATGGTAGGCAAGATGGTCAGAAAAACGATCAAGCCCCAACTGAGCCACGGAAGCCCAGCCCTTACCGAGCCTTCAAGACATACACCCTGCTAAACGAGGATCTAGAAACAATTTACTTGGAGACATGCAACACTTTGCCATACAAGAAGCCGCGCACTAGGGAATCAACCGACCTTGAAAAAATACTGGGAGGTACGGCCGATACCATGACATGTATGGCCAAAATACCAATGAATGTCGCCAGCTCAGGGATGCAATTGAGAAGCTTATCCGCGAAAGCGAATTGAGCAATACGTCCAAGAGCCTTCCCCCGCCCCCCTCCCCCCCCCCCCCGAAGCTAAGCCAAAGCCTCAGGCAATGGCACCTCAGGCATCTGCCATGGCAGCTTCAGGTCCATCTAACCCAAGGCATGGGATCGTAATCAACATCATATGTGGCAGATCTTATCCCACACATGACAGCTTCCGAAAAATGCAAGAGTATGTTAGTTCAATAGAGCATGCTAATTAAGAAAATTGCTCCGCACTCAATGAATCTGTCCCATCCAAGCTCCAAAAGACCATGCGGGACGACATCGTTTTCCGCAAAAGAGATTCTTCTGGGGTAGAGATCCCAACCACTGATCCACTAGTTATCATAGTTCAGATCGGTGCCGCTTCTGTCCGAATAGTGTTAATCGATTCCGGAAGCTCAGTCAACATCATTTTCAAGGCTTCTTATGAGCAAATGAGGTTAGAAACAAATGACTTAAAGCCATGTTGCACCACGATCTACGACTTCAATGGCGCTTCTAGTTCCCCAGTGGGAATGATCGATCTACCTACGGAGCTATGCCAGGGGGATTGGAGCTGGGTCCAAATCCGCACTTTCGTGGTTATAGACATCGATTCCCCCTACAACGCTTTCCTCGGACGCCCTTTACTCATGGAGTTTCAGGTCTGCATGTCATCATGGTCTTTCCTAATGAAATTTCCGATAGAAAACGAGATTGGAACGGTCAGAGGCGACCAAGTAAGCGCCAGAGAATGTTATGCAATAGAATGGAAGAACGCGTTCAATAAGGATAAAGGAAAAGCAGTGCCCATGCCTTCTTGCACCAAGACTATTTCGGCATAGCAATCAGCGACATCTTGGCCTTGGCTCAGGTGCCACTGCCATCTTTCTTAAGACCTCGACCCACGGAAGGATGAAGAGCCCCAGTACGAGAGGGCTACCCCGGTCGAATCTACAGTAGATATTCTCGTTAATCCCGATGATCCGTCGAGAGTGCTAAAGATAGGATCGCAACTTCATCCTGCAATCAAAGAAGATCTTGTGGATTTCTTGAAGGCTAACCTAGACGTTTTTGCATGGACTCATTCTGATATGAAAGGCATCGACCTTGCGATCGCTTGCCATTGTCTAAGTATCAATCCTATAACAATTCCAGTCAAGCAGAAGCGCCGATTCTTGGGACCCGAGAGGTCCAAAGCACTTGTGGAAGAGGTAGGCTGTCTACTCAACAACAATTTCATTTGCGAAGCCGATTACCTTGATTAGGTCTCCAATCCAGTTCTGGTCGAGAAGGCCAAAGGTAAACGTGTGTCAACTTCTCTAACTCAAACAAGGCGTGTCCCAAAGACAGCTTTCCTCTCCCGAATATCGACCGACATGTCGATTCAACCGCTGGATGCCAGCTGCTATCTTTCATGGATGTCGATTTAGGATACAATCAGATCCCAATGAACCTTCACGACCAGGATCATACCTCTTTCATAACAGACTTCGGTCTTTACTACTATCGCGTCATGCTCTTCGGCATCAAGAATGCTGGCGCTACTTATTAGCGAATGGTTAATCGCCTCTTTAAAAACCAAATCGGAAAGTCCATGGAGGTGTACGTGGACAAAATGTTGGTAAAATCTAAAGTATCAAGCGGTCACATCCACGACCTCTCCGAAATATTCGATATCCTCTGCCGGTACAACATGAAACTCAACCCCTTGAAATGCTTCTCCGGAGTCGCTTCAGGAAAATTCTTGGGTTTCATCGTCAACTCCCGGGGAATCGAAGCTAATCTAGAAAAAATCCAAGCTATTCGGAAAATCCAAATCTCCAAGAACGTCAAGGATGTCCAAAGTTTAAATGGAAAGGTCGCCGCTTTAAGTCGGTTCAAATCCAATGCCACCGACAAGTGCATTCCTTTCTTTAATTTACTTCGAAAAGGGAAACGCAATTTCGAGTGGACCCCAAAATGCATTTCCGCATTCAAAGAACTTCTGGATCACTTAGAGCAACCACCTATCCTATCTAAACCCGTAGACCATGAGGACTTATACATTTATTTGGCTATTTCTACGCAAGCAATCAACTCGGCGTTAATGTGCCTAGAGGACCGCATCCAACGGCCCGTCTACTACATAAGAAAATGATTAACAGAGGTAGAGAAGAACTACCCGAAGCTGGAGAAGCTGGCATTCTGCTTGCTCATTTTCTCCTAGAAATTTCGACCATACTTCTAGTCTTATCCTATAAAGTTTTCATCGATCAGCCACTACGATTGGTCCTGCAATGACCCGAAGCATCGGTATAGCTACTGAAGCAGAGTATGTAGCTGAGCCAATTTGAGATAACATTCGTTCCCCACCGATCCATCTTCGGCCAAGCTCTCGCTGACTTCATAGTACAGTTCACTACCCCCGAAAAGACTCTGGCAGAGAACACAGAAGCTCCCAATATCCAATGGAAATTGTTCATGGATAGGTCCTCCAACAACAAATGCTCTAGGGCCGGAGTCATGTTCATTACCCCGGAGGAACGCCGGATATGCTACGCGCTAAAACTAAATTTCCTTGCTACTAACAACGATGCATAATATGAGGCCTTAATTGCCGAACTTAGAATCGCGATCAAGCTCAAAGTAAAGACAATTCAAATCTTCTCCGACTCACAACTCATCGTGCGTCAAGTACAAGGGGAATATCAAGCTATAGGGGAACGTCTCGCCCTGTACTTAACCAAGGTTCAGGAATTACTCACTTACCTCGATCACTTCATCATCACTCACATACCCCGAGAGCAGAATGAAAAGGTAGATTCTCTCTCCAAACTAGCAAGCCTCGAGGATCCACAACTATTGGGATTCACCCCCGTCGAAGTGCTCAACTCCCCTAGTATTAAGCAGGTTCAATCTGTGGTGGTCATGAATGCCGAACCGAACCTGAATCTTGGGTGACGCCAGTCAAGAATTACCTACAGCAAAGGAGCGTTCCGAGGGGCTACAAAGGAAAACGAGCACTCACTCCCCAATCGGCTCGCTACCTTCTTATGGATGGGATTATCTACTGTAGAGGTTTCTCTATCCCATTGCTCAGATGTGTAGCCCACCATGACGCCATCAAAACCTTAACCGACGTACATGAAGGGGAGTGCGACGACCATTCTGAAGAACAAACCCTGGCCAGAAAAATACTTAGACATGGTTATTATTAGCCCACGCTGGATCAAGATGCCGTAGATTATGCTCGCAAGTGTGACAAGTGCCAGCGCATCTCAAAGATCCCGAGAGCCCCGCCTACAAAGCTGACACAAATGGTTAGCCTATGGCCTTTCGCCATGTGGGGGATCGACATCATTGGAACTCTTCCAACGGCCAGGGGTGGGGCCCGACATGCCAGCATCGCAGTTGATTATTTTACTAAGTGGGCAGAGGCCGAAGCTCTTACCACAATCACCAACAAGAAGATGATCAACTTCATTGTACGCAACATCATTACTTGATATGGGGTCCCTCAAGATATCATCTCTGACAATGACACTCAATTCGAGAGCGCCAAATCCAAAGCCTTCTTCTAGCGGCACAATTTTCTTGATTTTATAGTAGTTTGTTTCTGTGATAGTCTCTGTAAATTACTATTTTCCCAGTAAAAAAAAGAAATCACTTCTGTCACAATTTTCAGCTTTTATTTTACAAAGCGAGGCAACAAAAATGAAAAAAAAATGTTCGTCTAGGGCATTAAATACTATCAGGCCGGCCCTGGCTGTAGTGTGGTTATCTTTCAAACTAACTATTGAATTGCTATTTTAGTATATAATGCACTTATGCATTTGGCTTTTAGTTCATCCGTATTTGTCCTGTAAGTTCTCCCCGTTTCTCATTTATACGTTTTCAAATAGAACAAGGCAAAAGATAGGCTGGCATTTTCCGGGTCCTTCTTTCTCTATCAAGTATTAGGATTATCAAAAATTAAAAAGAATTTTTAACATTCAATATTAAGAATTTACAAATCTAGCTGCTTCCTATGAACATTTTGAAAATGATATAAAATATAATTCAATGATATAGTAAATTAAAATTATCATGTGGCCAATTCAACTCAATCACAAAAATAATTATCTTAAAGTTCAAAAAAACATGTACTATCTTTTCTTTGGCTAGTGCATGCGTTTAGGGAACTATGGTATGCGTCTCAATTAACGAATTACGATGCGCTGAACTAGTCTCAACCAGGGCCTGGAAATCCAAAAAAAAAAAGATTAGCACTAAACAAGATAATGCGAACTACTTAAGAAAAGATTAGCACTAAAAAAGATAATGTGATTTACTAAACCAATTATATGCTAATACCCTTAATTTATTTATATTATTTTTTTATGTTTGATGCATGATTATTAAATTAGCATTATACAAATTAGTTTTCTTTTGTGGTCACCTGAACTGCTTCATCCTGCCAGTATTTCAAGAGCATTTTAAAATCCTTCAACGAAATTGTATTGGGCCTATTCGCAAGACTTCCCTCATCAGTTGGATAGTTTTTATAATACTTTGCTTTCATACGAGATTTGTACTACCTCCAAGTGTCGTTAAGTTTGTTCAAGACCCACTTGTCTCCTTCTTCCAGAATGATATACCTAGCATACAATTTATCAAACACAAAATTCAAGAAACAAACTGATTAATTAAAACCAAACATTTAGGAAGTCAGCTGAACTATGGTTTAGGGTGATAGATTTTACTAGAACATATTTAAAAATTTTCCACTTTGATTGATCAGGAACAACACAACAATTGATGTAAGTGAAAAATACATTATTCTTTGCTATTGTCCCAAGAAAATCTCTTAACTCCGTAATGTTATCAGAAACTTGCTGACCATCCTCATTCAAAGCAGTGACTACTTTATCATCGCGGGTTCTAGCATGCACCTTAGTCATTTTTGACTTCCCTCTTGGCTTTTTTGGACCTTATACTTTATATAACAGATTCAAAAAAATGAATAGAAAATTAATGTATGTCATTATAGAAACATATAATATGCATGCAAAACTTATAATAAACACACTCAACAGTGCAGTGAAGTGTAGTGATAAAGAAACATTGTACTTGCTTCATCTTCTAGGGCAATCCATTCCTGCTCTAATCGATCAGTAACATTTTCCACTGTTGGAGGCGTTGCAACATTCTGCTTTTGACATTCCCCCCTCGCTAAATAAGCAGCGACTGAATCAGCAGCTTAACAATTGGTTGATTATTTGAACATTTTGCTACATATAGGTTTTAAAAATGGTAGATGAGACATTGTAGGTTTTAAAACTCCTGGATGAGACATTATAGGATGCATCAATTTCCTAATTGTTTCTGCAGTTTTCTCCATGTTACTGACTTTCTTTGGAGTGGGAGTGTGTGTCACCACTTCCTTGTTGGAGCCAGCTTTCTTTGGGGGGGGGCGGGGGGGGGGGGGGGGGGGTTTGCGGGTCATCGCTTCTTTCTCAATTTCGATGGCTGCATTGGCTCGCGAACGAGTTCTCGGTCCAAGTTAAGGTTCCTTTGACTTAATAACTTTGATTCTCTAAAATTAAGTCAAAGTTCAAAATTTATAGTTTGAGATTTTTTATGTTTATAAAGGCAAAGATAATAAGTAGTAAACAAGTAACTTTTTTATACCTCCGAATCTGACGAACCAATGAAGGCAACCCAAGTGGTCGACTAACTGCATCATTTTCTTGCATACGCGCAATTCGGTCTTGTTCATACTTCATCAAAACTGATGGTTGTGAGAACAACAAGCAGATTAGCGTTATTATTCACTATTGATGATAAATTAAGGTTAGTTAACCAAAAAGAGTTGACATATAAGAGTTCTTGCATTTTCGATGAAATGCAGACACAAAGAACCAATAGTTACTTGAATTAGCTGCAGCCTTTATGGTCGAAATAGGAAATCGACATAGTAATAGAAAACACTAAAATGCAGTTCTTGCTTGAACATGCATAATTTTAATAAAAAAAGGCGTTTGAAATTTAAGATTTCAATCTGATTAATAAAACTGAAATGATAACTTAAAAATACTTCAACATCAGCTTAATTCTTTCGAGTATCATCATCATTATCTATTTCATTTTCTACATTTAATTTCCTCCTAGTTCCTTGGTTCATCACAGTAACATCTTCTTCACTATTATTCATATTAAACTCCAGCTATAGTTTCTTTTGACCCATTTGAGTTGGCTTGTTTTTCATCATTTTGCATTGCTGCTGAAAACTATGTGTGGAAATATACTTGTGCTTTGCAACCGGTTTCTTAGCAGAACCAGTAACAATAAAAATAATAACGATGGCCCACATATTTCTTTAAACACGCACACACGGAGATATATACAAGAATGGATCTACATTACATATACATATATACCTTGAACTGTGTTTTTCCGTGGCCGTATGATGACATGTGGTTGTAGTTGATTCAACGACTCACTATCTTTCTCAACTGTGTTGTCAATGTAAAAATCTAGTTCTTCTTCTTTATTGTAGCCATGTAATATTTGTTTACGTCCTTGTCATTCGATATAAGCTGCCTGCCACCCCTCTTTCCTTTACTGACATGTACTCCTTTTATTTCAGTGTACAGGAGGCAATCCTTATAAAACTCCATAAGCACACGGTAAGAAAAGCAGTCCACATCATATTATGTTACTAAAAAGGATTTTCTACCCATGTAACATGTAACACCCCATATTTTTTTAATATAATTAAAAATGAAATAACATGTCCTTCGAAACTCTCCGTCATGGTGCAGCCGAATACTTGTAAGTTCATCCATCCTGTACAAAATGAATACATTAGAGTAAGGTATGTGCATGTTAAAGTAGACAAAAAACAACAATTAACATTTTGGACTATAAAAAATTTAGATGACAATAAAGAAAGACATTAGATAATAAAACATGCAAACAGTGTAGATTGCAATATGAGAAAAGAGTGTCAAATACATTAATCAAGGATAATAATTTACAGCTAAAACAAAAATTGCCAAATACATCATAAATTAGACAACAGATTAGACCAAAATAAAGCAATAACAAAGAGGAATTTTTTTGTCATAAGGAGACGGAACAGGAGGAGCTTCTGCTTCTAGTTCTGTTTCTAGTTATATTATGGGGACATCATCCCAAATCCAACCCCTATCAACAATTTCTGGTTCTAGTTCACCACCTATTCCAATATCATGTGAATGTGGATTGCTCATGTCTTCTTCCATTGCATTCTGATTTCCTATATCACACCAATCTCTCGGCAATTTTTTAATAACTTAATGACTGTTCTTTTCAACTACGTCTTCTACATAAAGTAGTTGCTGCTCTTGTAAAGACATGACATAAGGATCAGTTTTATGGCACTTACGTAAGACCATATGAATCTTTTTCCTCTTGGCCCCAGCAACACTTAAAAAGGACCACTGTGAAAGCTCCCCAATAATCAAGCTCAAAAATTTCTTCGATTGATCTATAGTAATTGACATCACCAACTACTGGGTTTTGGTCTTTCGAATTTGCAAAGCTGGTGGTTTTGGCAATCAAAATACACCACTATTTTGTGTGGTACATCGAGAATCTCTAAATTTTGTGTGGAATCTATGTCCATTTACTATATAATCGGTAAACTTCCTAGCTACTCGATTAGGACCAAATGCAGACACCACTAAATCTCTTGAAATATTGTTCTTTTTTAGAACATTGTCTTTTAGCCAATTCTAAAACTCTTCGAAATGTTCTCATTCCCTCTTGTATCTTCTTGGATTTGCAAGACCATCCACAATAGCTCAATGAACCCTAAATAGTAATTAAGGTCGAAAAACCACGAAATGCAAATATTAATCTATAGTTAAGGAAAATGACATAGGAACTTAAGAACTTACTCGATCAAACTCTCAATTTCTTTATTACTGGAGTTGAACAGAATATAGCGATGTGTTTCCTTCCAATCTGTATCTTTCAAATTGAATATCTTTCCAAATTTATTCTTCTTTGTTCCAATATGATATTTCAAATCCGTTGGGCATCTTTCAAAATCAATCAACATGTTTTCTGTTCCTCCGTTAATGCTTAAAAATCTTAAACATAAGGTCAAACACCCTTCTGCCAAGTAACTTCTACAATGGAACCTTCCGATCTGTTTCTATTTCGCATATAAGAATTCAACTTTCCTAGATATCGCTCAATTGGATACATGCATCTAAGTTGTTCAGGCCTGCCGTATTCGATTTCTCGACATAAGTGAACAGGCAAGTGTACCATTATATCGAAAAAGCCTATGGAAAAATCATTTCAAAATGACAAAGTATCTCGACAATTTCTTTTAGTAGCCTGTTGATATCACCCACTTCGATAACCTTGCTCCATAGTACTCTAAGGAATTCACTAAATCTGATCATTGATAAGGCAACTTCGGGTTTTGACGCTTTCTTCATGGCAAATTGTAACAAATAGTGGAGTATGAAAGGAGCATCATGGCTATTATATCCCACACCATTCTCTCTTTTATGTGCACGTATCGACTAGCATTCGAGGCACAACCGTAGCGCGGTTTAGCATACTTCAATACATAGAAAAAATTTCTTTTTCCTTATTTGTCATATCAAATATTATAGCTCTAATTTCAACATGCTTTCCATCACCACATTCAACAGGATGTAGGGCCTTCCTTATGCCCAATTCCTGTAAATCCAAATGAGTGTTTAGGTGATACTTTGACATGCGGCCTATATTAAGTAAAGTACCTAATATTTTGTCGCTTATGTTCTTCTCTATGTGCATGGAATCTGGGTTATGTCGAAGGGGATTATGATACCAACATGGTAGTCAAATAGTATCGACCTTTTTTTAAAAAGGCCATCACTTTTACCCGTTTTCTTAGTCTTATCCCCAAACTGATTTTTGTACGCTTGCAATATCTCTTCAATATCTATTCTTGATAATATTTCTGGAATGCTCCCCATTTCAGTTTTACCATTAAATCTTCTCTTATCCAGCCTCCACTTATGTGTCCAATCAAGAAACTTTCTATGGTGCATATAACACATTCTTTTGTTGTGCTTCAAATAATTTGAAGAAGTTTCATAATGGCATACTGGACACACTGGTTTCCCCTTCATGCTCCAACTTGACAACATGGCATATCCCGGAAAATCACTAATGGTCATCAAGAAGCTTGCACATAAATTAAAATTCCCATTAGCCAAGGAGTTATAAGTTTCAACCCCAACACTCCATAACGCTTTCAATTCCACAATTTAAGGCTGCATATATACGTCAATATTGTTCTTTGGAGAATCTGGACTAGATATTAATGCTGAAAGAATTAAATTCTCTTGTTTTATACATAACCAAGGCGGAAGGTTGTAGTTTACCAATACAACTGGTCATGTACTATAACTTGAATTCATTGAACGATATGGACTAAATCCAGCGGATGCTAGAAACAATCTAACATTATGATTTTCTAGTGATAAATCAGGATAGCGAGCATCCATCATCTTCCATGCCAAACCATCAGCCGGATATCTTAGTTTTTCATATTCTTTTCGTTCCACTTGGTGTCACCTCATAAGTTTGGAAAATTCTTTGCACGTAAACATCCTTTGTAATCTTGGTCTTAGTGGAAAGTACCTCATAACATTTGTCGACGCTTTGGGAATCGACATTGGTTGATCATTATTATCGGCGATGTCTTCTTTTTCTTTTACAGCCCGCCTCGAAAAACCACAAATGTCAAAAGCCTCTTTATTTTTATTCTCTACCCAATATAAATGCAATCGTTTAGGCAGGCATGTATTTTATGGTAATCAAGACCTAAATCCTTAATGACACTCTTTGCAGCGTAGGAAGACAAAGGCAGCTAGGCATTAGGAAAGGCTTCTTTTATAAGCTTTATCAATTCCCTAAATGCAGACTCGTTAATTCCATAAACACACTTTAAATGATAAAGCCTGATCAAGAAAATTAGTTGAGAAAGTTTAGTGCTGCTACGATATAATGGTTTTTTTTCCTTCTTTAACAAGCCGATAAATTTTTTCAGCCTCTGGATTTAGTTCTACTTCAAAGTCCCCAGAATTTTGATCTACTACTACAAAACAGAGTATTTGCGTCTGTCTTTTTCCACCATTTGCGTCTAATTCAGATCAGATGCAAATAAGATGGACGCAAATATAAAAAAAATTGCATCTAACATTCATCTGACGCAAATATTGCGTATTTGCGTCCAATATGTCCTAAGTAGACGCGAATACTGTACATATTTGCGTCTGCTTAGTTACTACATAAGATGCAAATTGCTTATGTCAGTTGTATTCTACAATGCATTTGCATCCACTTTGTTACTGGAACAGATGCAAACTGTGTATGAATTTGCGTCTGTTTTGGTAACACACCAGACGCAATTTAAAAAAAATTTGATCTTTTTAAGCTTGCCACAACACAAATATACAAATCTGAATATAATAAAATAGAACAACACAAATCCGTAACACAACCGAATATAAGTGTTACAGCAGTACACTACATTCAAATATAATATACTTGGAAATTATATGCGAAATTTTGATCAAAAATAATTTAAATTGCAACAGTACACTACAATTATGAAAACTAACTTAAAAGTATAAATCATGAAGGGTTACATGCTGAAAGAATCAAGATTCCAAATGCTTGGGTGACATGGTTCACTTCCTAAAGCCAACCTGAGAGATTTCAAATAATGAAAAGAAAGTCAGTTTACAAATAATGAAAAGAAAGATGCTAAAATAGAGCATTAATGGACAAATCTAGCAAATTCATTGACCTGTAGATTTTTTACCACCAGGGCAAAGTTTGCATGTATATGGTATTGATCATGATTTGTTTTGATATTTGTTACGCAGCAAATAATTGATTTATGGGATAGAGTGAGTCCATTTTGCTTGCATTATTTTAATTGGATGGTGGATACAATAAAGTCTTCCAGCGAATTCTCCAACATATTGTTTTCAGATTCAGTATTATATACAATAATGACATATTGTGGACAGTTGTTCCAATTTACATGTTTGCAAATTCAATGAGAAAATGAAGAGTTTGTATGGAAGTATTACGATCGCAACCATATCCTAAGATAAATAGAAAATGTCATACGTTATGATATAACAGTCTCGATGAATATTTAGTTTGAGAAAATGAAATCTAAGTTTAATCAATATATATATACTCTTATAATTTATTTGGCAAAAGTACAAATATTTGCAGTGAAAACTGCAATTGTCAACAATTGGCCAAATTTTAAAAATAAGATTGTATTTCAAAACTTACATAGGGTGCTTTACAGAGTTCCCTTATTTTAATATGACTTCTTTTTGTTTAAGGTGTCAGGATATCTTTTTGATTTTCCTTTCATGAATTAAAGGGATTTGTTATTGATCTACACTAATCCAGTTTGTTGGTACCCAATGGCGCATCAATTTATGTTACTACTACACTTCAATTTTATGAATATATCTTTTGATTGTTGATTTATCAGCAGTTCTAAATAAACTATTATAAAACTGCAAGATAGTTTAAACATGAACGCTGGTTAGGTACAAAATAGATATGAGATTTTCGATTAAAATGTTATTTTAATCGTATCAAACAAAAAACAAACCAAAGGGGGCAAAGATGTAAGAAAAATAAGACATACTTGTTCAATTTCTCTGTCAAATGGCGCTCTCATCGTACATTTTTCAGAAATATCTTCTTAATTATCTTCTAGGTTCAAGTTATATGAAAAATAAAATATACTTGTTCAAGACATATCTTCTTAATTATCAGCTGGTCTGGGAATTAATGGCAGTTGCCAGGGACACATTTGGAAAGCAAAATCATGTAATAACAGTGACAGGAGATAGAGGGATAACTGGATGTCAAGTTTATGAGGCACTGAACAATGCAGGACATCTGGATTCAAATGTTATTGTGATATTAATCGATAATGAACAAGTTTCCTTACCCACATCTACTCCTGTTGCTGCTCTGAGCAGGGCTCTCACCAGGATCCAATCAAACACCAAGTTTAGAGTTCGCGAAGCTGCAAAGAATGTAACAAAACAAATTGGAAGGAAAACACATGAAATAGCATCGAAATTAGATGATACGCTAGAGGAATGATAAGTTGCAGTCCGGTCAAGCACATAGCCGCGACTGTGCTCAACAGGATCAAATTGAAGCAGCACAACTTTCTGTGAAGCACATAGCCGCGACTGTGCTCTCACTACTAGGCAAAGAAAATGAAGCTATCCTGATATGACATTTGTGCATTGTTCATCCTATTATTTATTTCTACTGTGACCGTTTGTCGTGTTACATGTACACAAAATGCTGTTAAAGTTGCAGTCCGGTCAAGCACAGTCAGAAACTAAGAAATTGTAGCCAATTTTAAAAGTTTTTATTAGCTTCTTCCGCTAGTCCGGCAAGGATAGGAGCATAACAACCCTTTTTAAATTCCAAAATTGGAAAACAAAAATTATAGGCTTTCATTTAATGTAAAATTGTCATCATTCATATTTAAGTGAATGAAGGAGTAGAGTCAAAGTTATTGGTACAGGGACTGCCTTATCAAACAAAAAACTTGAGACACGACTGTTGAGTTGTATGTACTATATTTAAATTACAGTAAGTGCATAGTATAGTTATAGTAGTAAAAGAACAGGTAAATTAAAGTCGTTGATAAAACAAAATTCAAATTTGTAAAGGATATGACTCCTTTTTAACATATTGACAAAAAAGCTAGCACGTCATATTGTATGAAGACTTAAGATATTTAAGTTTAGGTGATATGTATGATCTGAAACCTACCTGGTCGCCTCTGAATGACAACAACAAACAAATGGCAGCCTTATGTTTATCACCAAAACCTTGCCTTGAGCATCTGAAATCGCTATGGTTGGAGCGTCCTCCCTTCAGCCCTCACCCATGACTAAAAGAAGCATGACCAACATGCTATAACACAAAAAAAAAATCAGTGCACTGAATTTAGTTCATATTCAATACTAATTTATGTCCTTTAATGATTTAGAGTTAAGGAATTATGGACTGCTGTCCATATTGCACACCATGGCACATGAGGTAACAAAAAAATGTCCTAAACAGCAATAAACAGGCAAGAAAAATGCCTAAATTTAACTGTAAATAGTATGTATGTCAAAGCAGTTATTTAATATATAAAATTTATAACATATAGCATATCTCTACTCGCACATGCCGTAAAAGAGTAAAACAAACCAATGTTAAAGTGTAGAAAATACGATTATTACATTAACGGTCATATTTTAACAATAGGTAATAATAAAGATAAAGCGTAAGTCAAGGTTTGATAGTGGTGAACAAATTGACTGTCACATACATTAAATTGATGATCCTTGATTGCAGCGGTATAATTCAAGCATAAATACTTCTGTTGCTATTCATGTTATATTACAATTGAGAGCGAAAAGATAAATACCCAAAATTTGCATCTGATTGAATATCAAACTTTTTGTAAATAAATAAATGGCCAAAAGGAAAGTTGTATTAGGCTATTAACATTATTCTACTACAAATATACTAGTATAACCGCATAACAGTTGGTAAACCGACCGTTTATATATACATATTTTCAAAAATAAAATTGAAAAGTTTGTTGTAGTGCATAAAATGAGTAGATATGTAAACATTATTTTCTTTATTATTGCTTCATATTCACGGCACATTCCAATAGGCGCTTATCATCCTAAAGTCGAATACATTGTTTCCAAAAGATATATAACAAAAGATAATAAAATCAACTCACATATGAGTCACAAATTATAAAGACGGTGACTTTATAGTTTGCTTCAATATCAAAGTTTACCCATTTTTTGCCTCGATATGTCTGTTTAAAAAGCGTAAGTACTATTGTTTAAAATTCATTATCATTAAATTCTATCCATAATCACAGCCATTGTTTCAAAGGCTTATATAGCTATGCAAACACATGTGCAACAAACCAATGAATTTTAAATCCATCTCTTCCCAACACTTGTCTAACGAATGTTAAGTCACGAATTTTATTTACTTTTTTTAAGAAAACATTACTTACTAGTTTTTCATACAAAATATAAAATACCAATGTTATAGGTTTGCATTTTACAATGTCCATGTAAAGAATATAAATGTTTTTAGTAGGAAGCAAGTTGAAAAGTACTTCATAAGGGTATTTACCATAGCATCATCAGTTGTAGGAAATATCTTACAGAGAATGGTAGCCACTACAGCTACTAGAGTAAAATCAGGTAGGTTTTAGACTTAGTGAAAAAAGTTTTCAGGTATGATGATATTTTTTCCTTTTTGAGAAGATATAATTTATTTCAAGGTCTAATGTTTATTAAGAAACTGTTGTTTGACATTTTATTCTATAATCACAATGCATGAAAATAGGATTATGACTACTTTAAACGTTGGCTATTCAAATTACAGCCTTTTAGACCTAATGGCAATTGTGAACATGATTTTTTCGTTGATTTGTATATCAATCAAATTTGTACGTCTACTTATATTTTATATTAACAATGGCTGATGTTTTTTTTTTTTTGGTGATTCAAGAAAGTACTGAATACTCTGAAGTTATGACATTGGAAGTGCAATGTAGCTTGCAGTCAGAACACAATCGTTGGCAAGGTAATTTTATAGGTTTTCCTACATTTACTGAATTTTGTTTATTAATTCCATTATTACATAGTATTTTACCTTTGATTTTTTTTATAGATGCTTAATTATTTTTGTTTTCTTTATGGGTAGACCCTTAATTGTTATTTTAGCTACGTAACTTTTTTCCTAAAGCTATCTCCTTTAAAATTAAGTCGTAGTATCTGTGACGAGTGATAGAGATTATTAATAACAAAGAATAAAATATTTATTCATGAATATTTTTTACAACATATTAGGACAGTAATGTATCTTTTACACCTCATTATTTATGGCCTATGATTTATGACAAACGAGATTGCAAATGCGAGTTTCATGGTCATCATTTAAGAACTACAAAACAAAATATGAAGTAATGGCCATTGACATGGAAAAGTGTAAAGGATCACCAAGCGTATGCTCATTGACATTTAAGACCAATAAATTATATAGTTTTGAGGATGACAAATGGGAGTATGCAAGGTAAAAAGGATTGCAGAAGATGCACATGCAAGGGAAGGAGGCAGACATAAGAAGATGCACATGCAAGAAGTAAGAAGATGCACAGGTTTTCAAGAACTAAAAAGGAATTCGATCAAACAGGCCATGAAGCACCAATAGACTCGACTTCCTTTACATACTTGCAGCAATAAAGATTTGTTTTCAGGCATCATACTCCATCAGCAAAATTTTGATCCATCCAACGCCAGAAAAAAAAACTGCAGCAAGATTTAATTGCTGTTTTTTTGTCTTATTTTAATTTTTTGCTTACTGTTTTTGAAAGACTGCAGCAATTAAGAAAGACAGTAATGTCCAAGCTTAATTGCTTACTATTTTTCTTACTGTCTTAATTGCTGGAGTAATTAATTTTCTTACTTAATTGCTTGCTATTTTAGAAGCAAAATTTTGAACCATTCGACGCTAGAGAAAACTGCAGCAAGACTTAATTGTTGTTTTCAAAAAATTAAAATAAGACAAAAAACAGAAAGTTACATGATGTGCATGGAAAGCCATGTATTTATGATTTTATGACAATTTTTAACACTGTGTAAACAATCTTTGCTATGCATGGATGTATATAATAAAGCTTGGACGTTTTATGTATTCCTTTCAAGCTGAATGAAATCAAAAAAGTTTTAGAGCAGTGTGCAAATGAGTAATGATTGTAGGTAACGTAATTTTTCTCCACTTACTGTTTTTGGTCTTATTTTAATTTTTTGCTTCTATGAATTACATCACTCGGTTAATTTATCATATACAGTAGTAAGAAAGAAAATTTACAACATCGTTATTGGAATATGATTGCATTTAACATTAACAAATCCCTTGCAAAACGTTTTAAACTCTTCCATCGCCAGATCTATTCAAAATGTTCAACTGTCGTCATTTCGTACTGTATAGCTTACTGGCTTATTGCTATGGTACTTTTTTCTGTTGTCCATAGATGTATCACGGTCGACTAGTCGAGTGCTTTGGTCAAATCCATCTATGCACACGACCATCAGACGTGCTTGCATACTGGTAATAATTAATAAGTATGCTATGAGGAAGAATGGGTGTGATCGTCGCTGATCTATGAATTAGAAAAGCGCGACATTTAAATTAAATTCTGCAAGCATACAGGTGTGTAGCATACAGGTCGAACACAGGGAGGTGAATTAAATCAATTATTTATCTAATCTCTTGGGCGAGTTAGACAAAGCTTAGAGGTTGATTTTTTTCGCAAAGCAAAATAAAAACTGAAACTACGAATAAAAGATGCAATTAAATTCACTACAGATTCGAATCTAATCGGATCTGTAATAAATTCAATGATTAAAATAAAATAGAACACTGGAAATAAAATTGCAGGAAAGAAATCAACAACTGAAAATAAAAACTAGGATTACCGCTGAATCTAATCAGACGGTCAATCACTAGTAAGAAAAATAGAAGCAATAGCAAATTGTGTTCTAGCAAATCTAATTGACTAGACAACACAATTTGCCACGAAAATAAAATGCAGAAACTAAAGAAAAGAAAGCTTTATTAGAACTAAAAGAGAGTACAGAAGAATGAATGATTTTTACAATGGTTACAACACATATTTATAGATGAGAATGGAAAAACCATAATTAGGTCTATGAATAAATGGGCCTCCTCATTCATGAATATCTCTTTCCTTCCTTGACTCATCTTGATTGGAGAAAATCTGGGCATATCATGGTAAATATTTTCCATATCTCTTAATTCTCCCATGTGGATAATTGATTGATAAAAGATTGCATATAATTAATTCTTCCAAACAAGGATGCTTATCAGACTCCAAAGGCAACAGAGGATAAAATCTTCACAATTGATCTGTTCTTGGCAGCAATTCAATCAGAAATCCTTCTAATTGAAATTGAATGATTTGAATTTAATTCCCTGATAAGAATATGGCTATTGCTGAAATGTTAATTGGTGCACATCATAAATACACACACATGAATATGTGTATGTATATATAACATAACACTAATCCAAATGTTCCTCAAAGCAGAGGGCTAGTGTGAACGCGTTCTGTTCTTTGGCAAAAAGTGAGCTCGACGGGGTTCGAACTCGGGTCTCTCAGCACTAATTCCTATGCCTTTACCAGTGAGCTACTACTTCTCTTGCAATTGAAATGAATTTGATGTGAGGAAGTAGCTCTTTCTTGTAGTTGGCCTTTAATTTGAATTGAAGGAGGCAACGCTTGAAATCTGTAAAAACACATAAAAATACCCAAAGTATCATTTATTTATTTACAAAAGATAAAGCATAAGAGTCATAAAATAAACACTTTTCAATGTCAATCAAATACCCCCACACTTATCTTTTACTCGTCCTCGAGTAAAACAAAAAATGAAAAACTAAACTAGATAGGTCACACTTTCGTAGGAAACACGATTGCATTGAGCGTATGCAACAAGCCGTTAAACCTCTAGGTGTCCCTAGTAGGACGAGTGGTGTCTCGTGAGGGTTTTCAGCGGATACTACCCACAAAATCCAAATGCAGTATGCTATGATTCTAATGAAACTACATGAATGCAATGGACATATGCAAAAAAACGAAAAATGACAACACGACTTATTTCAGGAGGTGGTACAACAAATTAAGTTAATAATTTCTAACCAGTTGATTTTATTTTAGATACCTCGTCTTGTCACAAATTTTCAATATAAATCAAGTTTTCAAATGTTAAATTCCAGTTTGGCCAGTTAGTTCGGTCGATAACATAGTGCAGCCATGAAATAAATTCTTAGTTTGCTTGGCATAGTTTGCAAAGTGGTATTCTAATTTTCTCATGTATGGCTAGTCAAATCAATAAGGTCAAGAAGTGTTTGGGTATCATCGCTTATTCTTTATTCTATAAAATTTTAAGGTTTATGATTAAGTATATACACGTAACTGAAAAGACCAAGGTTTACCACCCATGCACTGCCTCGCGGACTAACGGAGAGTAGGTAAAGAGCTTGGCGGATTGTGCAGGCCGACTTTGACTTTGTCAACAACGTGTCGGTAATCCTTAGGTGTCCAATCTCATAAAATGAGACCAAGATATTCCAACTTTGACTTTGTCAACAACGTGTCGGATAGAGCTTGGCGGGTTTGCACACCAACGCTCGATATACAAGCAATGTTGGATACCCTTGGAATACTATTATTATTATTATCGAAAATATAAGCACAAAAGAGAGTTACGCGAATTCAACTTAACACAACTTAGTTTTAAAGATTTGAAAAGCCAATATAAGTCTTTTAAGTCCTCCACTTATTTAAACAAAGTCTACAATGTAGAATAGATTTCATGGCCATCACCTAAGAATCTCCCTATGTACCGGTTACACTATTGTCCCTCAAAATTAAACTTTTCATTATATTTCCTATTCGATCTAAGTTGAGAGAGAAAAATACTATCAACTGGCTAAAAATTGTAAACTTATTTTGCTGTATCAATTGAAAATGAGTCGTATCTTCCAAAAAAAAAATTTATGGTAAGTTACTACAATCTAAAATGTATGATGATCCTACTTAAATGGCTGAAAATAAAAAGAAATAAAAACAAAGAAAATGAAAATGGATGAAATGCAGACTCCCCCCCCCCACACTTGATTGAGACAGTTTCCCAACTGTCTAAAGCAGAAAAACAAAAAGAAAAAAAATGAAAAAGAAAAATAAAAGAAAAAGAACGTGTACCACCTGATTTCATGGTGGATGATCATGCAGATCGATAGAGTCATCTTCGTCATATTGCTCGAATTCAAAAAATGGTTTCAGTCGTTGACCGTTTACTTTGAAGACTTTTCCATCCCTAGGATTTTCAATTTCAACCGCTCCATGAGGATATACTGTTTTCACGACATAAGGTCCGGTCCATCGAGATCTGAGTTTTCCTGGAAACAAGTGAAGTCTAGAGTCGTATAAAAGAACTTTTTGACCTACGTTGAATTCCTTACGAAGTATGTTTTTGTCGTGTTGGGTTTTGGTTCTTTCTTTGTAGATTTTCGCATTTTCATACGCCACATTTCTTAATTCCTCTAATTCCGAAATTTGTAACTTCCTATGTGAGCCGGCTTTTTCTAACTCAAAGTTCAAAAATTTTATGGCCCAAAGAGCACGATGCTCTAATTCAAGAGGTAAGTGACAGGCCTTTCCAAAGACTAATCGATATGGGGACATTCCTAGATTGGTTTTATAAGCAGTGCGAAAAGCCCAAAGTGCATCAATCAGTTTTACAGACCAATCTTTTCTATTGGAATTCACGGTTTTCTCAAGAATTTGCTTGATTTGTCTATTGGAAACTTCTACTTGTCCACTAGTTTGTGGATGGTATGGTGTTGACAGCTTGTGTGTGATTGAGTATTTCTTGAGCAAGGACTCAAAAGCACGATTACAGAAGTGAGTGCCATTATCGCTAATGATAGCTCGAGGTATACCAAAGCGTGAAAAGATGTTTTCTTTGAGGAATTTGACAACAACCTTGTTGTCGTTGGTTTTGGTCGGAATGGCTTCAACCCATTTTGAGACATAATCTACCGCAAGTAAGATGTAAAGATTCCCAAATGAATTAGGGAATGGTCCCATGAAATCGATGCCCCAAACATCGAATAACTCAATCACTAAAATGGGGTTGAGAGGCATCATGTTTCGTTTAGAGATTCGACCCATTCTTTGACATCGCTCACATTTAGAGCAAAATTCAAAAGTGTCACGGAAGAGTGTGGGCCAATAAAAACCACTTTGCAAAACTTTTGCAGAAGTTTTTCTTGCACCAAAATGACCACCACAAGCATGGTCATGTGAGAAGGAGATAATACTTTGGTGTTCATGATCGGGCACACACCTTCGAATGATTTGGTCTGGACAATATTTGAAAAGATATGGGTCGTCCCAATAGAAGTTTCGAACTTTCGAGAGAAATTTTTGTTTATCTTGTTTCGACCATTCAGCGGGCATTTGTTGTGTGACAAGATAATTCACAATGTCAGCGTACCAAGGGGTGTTAGAGATCGAAAGGAGTTGTTCGTCAGGAAAATAGTCATCGATTTGGGTGTCGTTATCATTTTCGTGCACAATTCGAGAGAGATGATCAGCTACGACATTTTCAGAACCCTTTTTATCTCGTATTTCTATATCGAATTCTTGAAGAAGAAGGATCCAACGAATCAAGCGGGCCTTGACATCCTTTTTAGAAAGCAAATATCGTAGGGCAGCATGGTCAGTGTAAACTATGACTTTGGATCCTATGAGATATGGTCTGAATTTCTCAAGAGCGAAAACAACTGCCAAAAATTACTTTTCAGTAGTTGAGTAATTCAATTGGGCCTCGTTTAAGGTTTTGCTAGCGTAATAAATGACTCGAGGGAGTTTATCGATACGCTGACCCAAGATGGCTCCAATAGCAAAATCAGAAGCGTCGCACATAAGTTCGAAGGGTTGAGTCCAATCAGGAGGTTGAATGATGGGAGTTGTGGTCAAGATGGACTTAAGAGTTTCAAAAGATGTTTTGCAATCATTGGAAAATTCAAACTTTACGTCTTTGGCAAGTAAATTCGAGAGAGGTTTTGAAATTTTCGAGAAATCCTTAATGAATCTTCTATAGAATCCTGCATGGCCAAGAAATGAACGAACATCTTTGACAGACTTAGGAGGAGGTAAATTAGCAATCAAATCGATTTTGGATTTATCGACTTCTAGGCCATCTTTGGAGACGACATGACCTAGAACTATCCCCCTTTTTACCATAAAGTGACATTTTTCCCAATTAAGCACGAGTGATTTCTCCTTACAACGCTTAAGGACGAGTTCTAAATGAGTGAGACATTGAGAAAAAGATGATCCATATATTGAAAAATCGTCCATGAATATTTCCAAGAATTCTTCCACCATATCAGAGAAAATACTCATCATACACCTTTGGAAGGTCGCGGGGGCATTACAAAGACCAAAAGGCATGCGACGATAAGCAAAGGTTCCAAAGGGACAAGTAAAGGTGGTCTTATGTTGATCTTCTAAAGCAACAGGAATTTGGTTATAGCCAGAGTATCCATCGAGAAAACAGTAGTACTCATGTCCCGCTAAGCGTTCGAGCATTTGGTCAATAAAAGGCAAGGGAAAATGGTCTTTTCGTGTGGCTGAGTTAAGCTTTCGATAGTCGATGCACACACGCCATTTGGTTTTGATTTTTGTTGGGACGAGTTCATTACTGTCGTTTTTGATCACTGTGACTCCCGACTTCTTTGGTACAACTTGTACCGGACTCACCCAAGTAATATCAGAGATTGGATAGATGATGTTATTGTCTAGACATTTGATTATCTCCTCCTTGACCACTTCTCTCAGGTTTGGGTTTAATCGCCTTTGAACCTCACGGGTGGGTTTAGCCTCATCAACTAAATGTATGCGATGTTCCACAATTGATGGGCTAATTCCTTTTATATCGCTAATTTCCCACCCCAAGGCGTTTTTATTTTCCCGTAAAATTTCCAAAACTTTTTCTTCATGGTCTTCGGTAAGATCAGAGGCCAAGATTACGGGAAAAGTTTGTGATGGGTCCAGGTAGGCATACTTAAGGTCTGGTGGCAAGGGTTTGAGGTCTAACTTAGGAAGTTCTTGTGTATCAACATTGGTCAACATTCCTTGGTTAGATTCAGGTGACGAAGTGTCGGAGTCAAGAATTTTGTTTAGTTCAGAAATGTATTCGAGTTCATCGAAATCAGAGTCGAAATGGTCAAGACACATTTTCAAAGCTTCAGAAGTGTCATTAGAGGTTTCATCAACTGTGGTTTGAATCATGTCAATTTCATCGATCTCAAAATCCCTAGGTTGCTTGTTGAGATTAAAGATGTTTAGCTCAATGGTTAGGTGCCCGAAGGAAAGTCGAAGCTGACCATTCCTACAATTGATGATAGCATTAGAGGTTGCTAAGAAAGGGCGTCCTAAGATCAATGGTATTTGAACGTTGGGATTTGAGACAGGCTCTGTTTCTAGAACTATAAAATCGACAGGGAAGTAAAACTGTTCGATCTGTATCAAGACGTCTTCGATAATTCCTAATGGCTTTTTGATAGATCGATCGGCTAGTTGAAGTGTGATGTTTGTTGGTTTAATCTCCCCTAGTCCAAGTTGGCGATAGACAGTATAAGGGAGAAGGTTGACACTGGCACCAAGGTCGAGTAGGGCACGAGAGATGTGAGTGTTTCCTATTTTACAATCAATCGTGGGGCAGCCAGGGTCTTTATACTTGACTGGGGCAAGATTCGAAAGAACAGAGCTTGTATTCGCAGTTAGAAAGGCGGTTTTTGGGACATTGGTCGCACGTTTTTGTGTACACAATTCCTTAAGACATTTAGCATATTGAGGAATTTGTTCAATGGTGACTAAAAGAGGAATGTTCACACGGACTTGTTTGAAAATTTCCAGAATTTTATCGAAATTTGCTGCTTTCTTCTTATTATTGAGTCTATGGGGAAAAGGAGCAACTGGTTTTTCGACTCTACGATCAGTTTCATCATTCGAGGAAAAAGGTGGTAGGGGTGTAGAAGATGAAATGTTGGGATTGCCAACATTGGTTTTCAAAGGTGGGTCGGGTTTGCCGACACAAGGAGAAGAACTGTTGGGATTGCCAACATTTAAGGGAATTTGAGGTTTAGAAGAATTGGCATTCGAAGCCAATGGGTGATCCTCAAGATTAGGGATTGGGGTCGAGTTAGAAGGTTCGTCAGGGTCGTCCACATTATTATCAATCCTCTTACCAGATCGAAGGGTTGTAATTGCGTTGACTGGATTATGATTTTCGTCCTCACAAGAATTTACAGCATGAGAGTTATATTTTGGATTTACCTCAGGTTGACTAGGCAACTTTCCCTTCTCATGAGTTTTCATAAATTCCTTCATCATATTAAACATTTGGTCCATTTTAGCGTCTTGCGAGTTTATTTTAGCTTCGTAAGAGTTCATCTGTTTTTCTAGACGCCCAATATCTTGTGATGGTTGAGAAGATTGAGATGATTGGTTTGATGATTGAAAATTGGGGTGCCTATAAGGTTGTTTGGATTGAGGTGTAGCTTGAGAGGTTTGAGAATTGGGGGGTGGACCTTGGTAATTCGGATTGGGAATAAAGGGTTGCACGTGAGATGGGTTAGCCGAATTATTGGGGTTTGACCAAGAAAAGTTTGGGTGGTTCCTCCAACCAGGGTTGTACGTGGATGAGTAAGGATTATTCTGAGCTATAGCATTGGCTTGGTCTTGAGAATAATAGTGGGGTAACCCTTCTCCGGCTTGAGAAGTTTGATTTTCTAAGGGAATTTGACTTGGGTCCACGACATGTACTCCTCTAGTAGAAGTACGAATGGGAACACGAATCGATTCCCACTGCATGTCCTTTTCAGAATAATCTTCTAAAAACCGCCAAGCTTCATCGGCTGTTTTAGACATAAAGTCTCCTCCACACATTGATTCTAGTTGAGTTCTAGTCTGATAGTTTAGCCCTTCATATGCAATTTGACATAAGTGATCTTTTAGAATTCCATGATGAGGGCAACTATATAATAGCTGGTTGAATCTCTCAAAGTATTTTGAAAAAGTTTCCCCCTCATTTTGACAAAATTGTTTTATCTCAGTTCGAATTTTGAGAGTTTTATGGAAAGGGAAAAACTTTTTCAAGAATGCAGTGACAAATTCATCCCAACTTCTTATGGAATGTCGTGGAAGAGAATTTAGCCATCTTTTAGCGCTTTCAAGTAGTGCAAATGGAATTAGCCTTAGCTTGATCAATTCGTTAGATAGTTGTTGCATTTTTGTTGTGGAGGCATACAATTCAAATTCACTCAGAAATTCATAAGCATTTTCAGACCCAGTAAATTTTGGTACCCCTTGGATAAAAGAATGTTTTAGCTCAAAATTGTTTCCTTCAGCTGGTGGGAACACAATGACAGATGGTTGAACGGTCCTAGTAGGATAACATCGATCACGAAGAGACAGGGGTCTATCCATTTGGATATTGAGGTTTTGAAAATTTTGATTTATTTGGTTTTGATCCCCAAAGTTTGGAAGGTTTTGATTCACTCGATTTTGATCCAATTCGGTTGGAAAATTTTGGTTGATTCGAGAACCCCTAGGAGAATTTTGTTGGCTAACACTTTTTTCACTCATTGTTGTTAAATGCAAGCACAGAAATTAGCTACAATGAAGTTTTCTGTCCTTATTGGCTCCTAACCCAAAATTATAAATGACGCGTTTGATTACTTAGAACAAAGGATTTCTCAGCCAGTTAACGGGCAGGAGTTATCGGTGCACCAGGAATCACCCTAGCAATGCAGTCGAAGGTTTAAGTACCTTCAGAGTAACAACCGATATAATATTTACGAATCACCGTAATATTTATAAACGGTTATTTCTCTGCCGTAGTCTAGACACCAAGAAATAATTCGTTCCAAATGAATCAACTATCACAATATAATTAAGCCCTAGATGAGCCCGTGACTCCCTTAAGTCCAATGTCTAACCGTTATTATTAGTCAGATTCTACGATGAAATGCAATTTGTGGGCTAAGGAAAGGGTGATGAAATCCCTCACCTTATGTGAATTGGGGTATTGCCCTTAACAGAATGAATAAAAAATGCAGAAATCACACAGATAATTGCAAAAATTAAAAATTGTACATTCAAAGCCGCTGCCCCTGCAGAATTTTTTTACAACAATTGTCTATATTTTTATTTTATTTTTTGCAGCAGAGCACCTATAGAGTTTTAAAAATTTCTCACCTTGATCGGCAGTCCTCCAGTGAAATTGGGTAGCGCTAGCGCGTTCACCCCCCACTTGGAATGCAACTGCTCCAACCCATCTGAATCGTCCGCTGCTTTCTGTTGTTGTCCCCTTCTATTAATTGCTTGACTGCGCTGCGGCACGGGTTTAAGTCCAATGTCTAACCGTTTTTAAGACCCTTTTTTTTTAAATTTCAGATGTACCTGTTTTTGAATTTTTTTTTCTATTTTTTCAAGAGAAAAAATAAAAAAAATCGAAAGGAAGAAATAAAATGACAACTAAACTAACGACAATCGCAAAAATGGAGACAGTCCACAATAGAAACCCCTTTTTTTAAGAAACAAATCAGAAAAGCTTGGCTGCTTGGTTCATTAACAACTAGAGGCCGATCAAAATAGGGTACCAAGAAACAGAACTGTATAAAACACGGTCAAAAAAAACCACAAATAACTCAATACCTAGTTTCCACGCACTCAATACTAAACCAATTCACTACTTCCCAATTTTTATTTCTCAGAACAAAGAACGCTCCAGACCAAATCGGAAGCAGTAAAAATAAAACAAACAAAAATCGCGATTTATGTATGGATTTGGGTGCACGATTGTTCGACTTGTTCGAATTTGATTTGGGGTTCGAATTAGGAAAGGGTTTGTGCGTTGTAGGTGGTGATGTTTGGATCTAGGAGGAGCAGTTTTGTGGATGTTTGGATTGTGGGTGAATGGAAAGAGAAGAGGTGATGAAAAGGGCTGTGGCTTTGTGGTGAGAACGGTGTATGGGTTGAAGAAGATGAGACAGGGGGACGTAGAAAGTAAGTGTGCTTGAATTGTGGTAGAGGGTGAATGCGTGAGAAGGAAGGGGATGGATGTTGAAGTTTGAATTAAGGATGTCTGGTGATGGTTGATGCGTTTGAACGTGGGTGATTGGTTGTGGTTACGTGTTGAACTGGACAGAGGTGATGGTGTCTTGATGATGGGGGACTGTGCGTTCGGTATTGGCAGAACTTAAAAGGCAGAAGAACCCAAGAAAGGAAACACAAGAAGAAAAGGGAAAGCAAATATTTTTGAACTTTTTTTTTTAAATTTGGAAGAGTTGAAGAAGAAAAGAAAGAGGTTGAGAAATAAAAAGGAAAGAAATCAAAGAAAAAGTAGCAAGTTTTTTTCTCTTGTATAAAAGATTATAGTATCATTGAGGAATACCAAATCAGCTATTCAAGAATTTTTTTTATATATACACGAAAACAAAAGGAAAATATAAACAAAAACTAACACGAATCAGAAATTAAATAAATAACAAAATTTAATCGTTACCTCCCCTGCAACGGCGCCAAAAACTTGATCGTCGCTGATCTATGAATTAGAAAAGCGCGACATTTAAATTAAATTCTGCAAGCATACAGGTGTGTAGCATACAGGTCGAACACAGGGAGGTGAATTAAATCAATTATTTATCTAATCTCTTGGGCGAGTTAGACAAAGCTTAGAGGTTGATTTTTTTCGCAAAGCAAAATAAAAACTGAAACTACGAATAAAAGATGCAATTAAATTCACTACAGATTCGAATCTAATCGGATCTGTAATAAATTCAATGATTAAAATAAAATAGAACACTGGAAATAAAATTGCAGGAAAGAAATCAACAACTGAAAATAAAAACTAGGATTACCGCTGAATCTAATCAGACGGTCAATCACTAGTAAGAAAAATAGAAGCAATAGCAAATTGTGTTCTAGCAAATCTAATTGACTAGACAACACAATTTGCCACGAAAATAAAATGCAGAAACTAAAGAAAAGAAAGCTTTATTAGAACTAAAAGAGAGTACAGAAGAATGAATGATTTTTACAATGGTTACAACACATATTTATAGATGAGAATGGGAAAACCATAATTAAGTCTATGAATAAATGGGCCTCCTCATTCATGAATATCTCTTTCCTTCCTTGACTCATCTTGATTGGAGAAAATCTGGGCATATCATGGTAAATATTTTCCATATCTCTTAATTCTCCCATGTGGATAATTGATTGATAAAAGATTGCATATAATTAATTCTTCCAAACAAGGATGCTTATCAGACTCCAAAGGCAACAAAGGATAAAATCTTCACAATTGATCTGTTCTTGGCAGCAATTCAATCAGAAATCCTTCTAATTGAAATTGAATGATTTGAATTTAATTCCCTGATAAGAATATGGCTATTGCTGAAATGTTAATTGGTGCACATCATAAATACACACACATGAATATGTGTATGTATATATATAACATAACACTAATCCAAATGTTCCTCAAAGCAGAGGGCTAGTGTGAACGCGTTCTGTTCTTTGGCAAAAAGTGAGCTCGACGGGGTTCGAACTCGGGTCTCTCAGCACCAATTCCTATGCCTTTACCAGTGAGCTACTACTTCTCTTGCAATTGAAATGAATTTGATGTGAGGAAGTAGCTCTTTCTTGTAGTTGGCCTTTAATTTGAATTGAAGGAGGCAACGCTTGAAATCTGTAAAAACACATAAAAAATACCCAAAGTATCATTTATTTATTTACAAAAGATAAAGCATAAGAGTCATAAAATAAACACTTTTCAATGTCAATCAGGGTGAAGAAACCAATGAAATTTTCCGACTAGCAAATACAGAACTAAATAGAAGATAATGCATATACTCGGTGTTAATTGTTATACATAGCAAATTTAAGACTGCACATAATTAAGAGGGAGAACGTCAGATTCAGATTAAAGGTAGAACCAATGAAATTTTTAGATTATAACTCTTTACAACTAGAATCTTTTATGCAATGATATCTACGACATCTCATATTAATTCACTGTCAAACATGGTAGATTTAGAGGGTCAAATGCAAAATTTGAGTCTAAACTAAATGCGAGCAGCAAACCTTTTCAAGGATCTAAATAGCAAGAGGGATTATGTAAATTGTTTTCTTGCAATTACTTGTAAGCCAATGATCTCAAAGTTAAACAACAATCAATTAAATTCACCTTTAATCTGAAAAGTCCAAATAATGTATCAGAGGCATCGACTGCACTTGGTTGCAATGTTCAGCAATGTGTGACATTACTATCTACTGCTGATGACATTTCAAAGCTCTCAACCTTCAATATTCAGCAATTGTACACAATTGCACTTCAAAACAAGCTTTAAATTCAGGATGATAAATAGAAACGGAAATGAAAACACATACCTTATTACACAGACGACACTTCATAGTTCTCAAGCTTGAAAGATACAGCTTTTAAGTTTAATCCTTGCCCACTCTTTTACTGGAAACTTCACTCCTGTCATAAAACTTACTTTCATATTAGTCTCATGTTTAAGAACCTATGCAAATTAGTTTCATTTTTCCATTACATAACTAGACAAGCAAATGAAGTAACTTGGCATAAAAATATCTCCTTTTTCCATATAGGTAGAAAGTGATTCATCTTTTTCATAGGATTGAGTATGAATTTTATTTTATTTTTCCTGAAAGAGGTCAAGTTCATAAAAATACACAAATAAATGGAAAGAATAAATCAACATACCTGCTAACCAATACCTCTACTCAAAACATAAGCAGGGGAGGAGTTGCAAAGGCCGGACGTGAGGCAGCCTTGTACACAACTATTGGCTGCAAAGTATTGTGAATGATTCAAGTGAAGATATAATTTTGCGCCAGACATTTCTTTAATAAAACCAACAAATACCTTTATTAAACATAAGATACAAGCATCGCTGACTTCATAGCAACTGAATGAACAGGGTTAAACATCAGGGACCCCATTGCACAGGATATGGAAAATAATAATCCAGTAAAAAATAATATGTCGTCAGATAATGATAAAAGAAAGGCATGGCAATAAATTGACCAGAATTGAAAAGGCTATCTCATGTAAAACAAATGTTATTTGTGGAAAACATGGTTGCAACAAAAATAAACATTCATCAATTGTTATAGACATGAGTAGTGAATTTTTATAATACCTTTTTTTGCAGCTTACTGGTAACATAAATTTCCCTGCATGGAAAGTTAACTCATTTTATGCAGTTTAGGTCGAGGTGAATCTATGGTAAACACATTGCCTGCACAGAAAGTTAACATACAATAGTCAAAAATAAATGAATGAAGATGACATGTAAAGAAAACTAACAATAACTTAGATTAATCTGACTTTTTCACATCTTGCTTGATAAAACATAGAAGATCACAGTAAGACAACTTATGTATCCGAAGCTAAACCATTTATAAGAATATAAAAATGCTGAGATTCTAACTTAATAGAATTATAACCATGGATCTGTTCACATATTTCCCCCATTTTATTTTGGTTTAAATTCCATGGCTCTTAATACTACATTGAATAAACCAAATGCTGAAGCATATATGTCAATATAAGTACACATAATATCTTACTCCTCTCATTAGCTGTTAAGTCAACAGCTAATATAGGATTAAGTCAATTTGGTCAATTCATTGCTAACATGGTTAGAGCATCAAAATCATTGTTAATCAAAAGCTGTCTTAGTTCAATATGTGTTGGTGTAACTTTTTTTTGGTGCACCTGTGTTCATACTGTTTGATATCCATATATCCTATAGATATGTTTCGACAGGTAATTAAAAGTAGCATGTTATCATGGATACACTACTAGTTAAAAGTTTGTTTGTTTTTTTACACAAGAATTATTTTTAACTTAAGCAAGGCTGCATGATACATGTTAAAGCGCTTAAACTGCTAAGCCTTGAGGCCATTGTTTGGTAGGGAGTTATAGCAAATCAATGCAGAAGTATTTTCGTATTGCAATCGGAAACATTCCCTGTTGTATTTTGTGCAATGCGTTCAATAAATAGTGAGTGTGCAGTAGAAGGCATCATTTTAACATTGTCAGCCGGTTCAATACTCTTTCCACCAACATATGCTTCCACAACAGTCATTTGATTCAATGTAAGAGTTCCAGTTTTATCAGTGCCAATTGTTGTAGCTAATCCCATTGTTTCGCATGCCGAAAGTCTGCGGACCAGAGCCTTTTCACGCATCATCTTTCGCATTGAAAAAGCAAGTGTCAAAGTTATAGCAAGGGGAAGTCCTTCAGGAACAACAACAACCACAATGGTAACTGCTATTTTCAATATCTTGACCACTCCATTAATCCATCTTTCGGACCTGTATTTCCTTTGACAGACTGAGGTGATCCATCAGGGTTTTCAGTATGTCCCGTGAAATATCTAACCAAAAGGAAACACGTACTTACCCTAAGGTGATCCATCAGGGTTTTCCTTCAACAGACAGATGATTCATCAGTGGCAACAGAAGACCGATTATCCGAATAAGTGTAGCAACTCGATTCAAGCGAACCTGTAGTGGAGTTTCTTCGTCGTTATCTTCTGATATACTGGCCATCAATAATCCCCAATCAGTATTTATTCTAACACCAGTGACCAACATAGTACCATAATCATCAGCAACCTTACATCCAGACATCAGAAAAGGTGATTTCGCATCCTTTTGAACTATTTTGCTTTCTGCAGTCATGCTAGATTCATCAATTGCAAGAGAATGTCCACTGATAAAAATGCATCAGCACGAACCTGGTCCCCAATTTCAAGAAGAATGACATCGCCAACGACAATGTCAAATATTGAAAACTCGACCCGTCTTCCACCTCTGATTATCTCCAAATGTATATTCCGCTTCTCATCATTCAATTTTGGAATTGGAGTGACTGCTTATAATCGCTGATAGTTGTAACAAGTATAACAAGAATGACTGCAAAGGCAATGCTCCTTCCATCATACCATTCTTGTTTTAATACCCTCAGTCTTAATGTCCAAAATCAAAGACAAAGCAGCCGCAACCACAAGTACGATAAGAGTTCAATCCTGCCAAGCTTCCCAAAGAAAAACCCAAAAACTTCTTCCTTTCTTTTGAGGATAAGTATTTTCTCCGAAGGCACTCTTCCTACTAGATATGTCAGCATCATCACCAGTAATTCCCTTATCTAAGTTTGTCTTCAGCAAATTGGCGATGCCATTTACCCTGCCATATTCTTGTAAAGCAGAAAAATCATGATCTTCTAGACATTGCGTAAGATGTTCCACATTGACTCCAAAATCATCACTAGGAGGTTTACCTGGTACTCCAGGTGTAGCTGGTAACTGTTTGCCTTAGAGGTAAAAAGTCTGCTGCTCGTATGACTTGTGCATGAGTCTGATCTTCTTTCTTAATTTTTCTGTCTCTTCCTCCTTTTTCAGATCTAATGTATATTTGAATCGACGAGAAGCATTCAGAACCAGAGCTGCTTGTCTCCACTGCCTCAATCGTTCAACAGGAGATTTTTTTTGGAGGAATATCAAACTTAGTACTTGAAGAACTACGTTGAATTTCTTCATTATCCATCAAAGCCAAAAACAAGAGAAAATATTTGTGTCCACATTAGCCGAGCCATGGTACTATTTTGCCATTTAAGCAATAGAGATCAATGCTTATTTTCAGGTTTTACTTGATCCTAGCAACTAACTTTTTGAGATATTATAAAAAGATCGAGATATGTTTTCACTGTATAAATATACCATCCTACCCTCTCTCAAGCCAAAACAACCTAATATTTAAACAAAGGTGAACAAATAACTCCAGATCTGAGAATCGCCCTTGTAGCAGCATGTTTCGAAAGCAGGTGAACAAATCAAATCTGATACATAAAGTTCATATCTATTCTTGAATGACACAGAATCATTAGAGGCACAAAATTGACTGTTCACGCTAAAATCGAGTAACGTGAAAGCGCTCAGAACTAGTTAACAAAGTGTAATCAGACAAGTGAACATAGCGGAAGCCTAGTTAGGGAAGTACCTTGTTAGTAACGTATCCGAACTTGGTCGGCTTCGGCATGTGGATTGGATGGCAGGTTGTCGGTTGATTACATCAACGTTAGTTCAAAATGGGTAAAGTGGAGTTACTATCTCGTCAAGTCGGCAGAGACAGGGAGTGGAAACCAGGTTTAGGGTTGAAGGGGTAATTGGTATCTGGAAGATGGCAGGGAAGAAGAAAAAAGTTAGGGATTTTGGAAGGGAAGGCAAAACAAGGGATTATTGGCGGCTCACGAAAGTGGGTTTTCGTTTTCCCTCCACGATATGCGCGTGTTTTGGTGGGTGTTTTTTATTTTCTCCCGCGAGAATTTTAACAGGGCAGTAGCTTGCGTGTGCTTTTAAATGGGCGGACGCGAATGGGTTATTCTATTATCTACTTGCGTCCGATTATACAATGAAAGACGCTAACAGGTATACTAAATTTTTATTCCTACCCTACTGCGTCTGTTTGTAGATAACAACTGATGCAAAGGCTGAAGTAATAATTGCATTCTCTTATTTGCGTCTGTTTTTGGTTTGGAACAGATGTAAATTGTACTATTTGCATCTGTTGTTCATACAACAGATGCAAATGAAGAGACGCAAAAAACAAGTTATGCACTAGTGATCAAATGTGTAACCCACACATTTGAATATCACATCTAAATTATCCTCAAAATCCATCTCCGTTTCACAATCCATATGCTCATCAACACCTACTAATTTTGTCTGTGAAACCTCACAAATCCACCCGGTATGTACTGAAGAAGGGCCATTAAAAATAAGATGATCGTATACGACAATTTCACAATACCAATTACATTCTATACATTTTTTCTAGGGGCACTTCATCACATCACCTACTTTAGAAATGGGAAATGCATTTCTTAGAAAAGCTTTTACTCCTCTTACATATTCTACACTCAATCTAGGAAGTCCTATCCATATGTAATACTCACTATCTATTGCCACGATCTAACCACGGCCTAGTAAGACTAAATTTGATACCACTAACAGTTTCAAGACAAGAACATGGGCTACCCTGTAAGCTTTGATTAAATTAGAAATAAAAACAAAACAAGTTAATAATTTATAAATATACATAATCGGTGTTGTGAAATCAGTGTGCGGCCAAATCAACAATGTTTTGATATGAATTATCACAAACTTTTGGAACTAAATTGTCAGGAGAATACATAAAACAAGCAACTAAGGATACTAAACACAAATTCATAACATTACATGGCTGCACCAGAACAAAATAGTACAGATACAAAGACGATACAGGTAATACAAAGACAATACAGTTGTACCCAATACAAAGAACAATATAGTAATTTAATTTTGTCTTCTAACGTTTAGCCCTTGAAGCTAGTTGTTAATTCTACTAATTTCAGTTCGAAAACCAGTAAATCGAGTTTGCAACATTGTAAGTTGATGTTGTAATTCATTTGTGTACTCAGCGCTCAACTTGGAAACTTCTGGTCAATCCACTACCAAAAGGTACACCTTGTGAGATAAACACGACATCTAAAATAATGACAACCAGTGTTAACTCCAATTGAAATAACATCTTCTACAGCGACATACCCACATTCACACATTATGACTGGTGAGTTAGCTTGTTATTCGTTAATATTTGGTTGTTTTGATGTTGACGACACATGGCAACATGACTATGTCGTCGATGTACCCTTTCTTCACATTGTTGTTGTTCTCGGATTTGTCATCGAAGTTCATCTTGCTCTAGTTCATACTCATGCAAATCATCATAGTGCCTTTCTTGCATCTCTATGTGAAATCAATAAGAGTTTCTGGTGATGATGGGTTTGACAGTCCTAAATCACCCATGCCCAGAGTATCTTCATAGTCATATGATGTAGGTAGAGAAATGAATATTATTTTACTACAAACAAAAATAGATATTTAAACATTTAAATTAGATTTCTTTTTTCTTTTGTCCTCTAAATTTTTTTCCACTTTTCGCCATTTGACATTTAAACATATTAAGTCAGTGTCAATTTATTTACCAATACATCAACGGTTTGGCAAACATAAAAATACAAAACATGCACAATTTCAACACATGCAAACATATAAATACAACACTTCAAGCATAAAAAACACGAAATATTCAGATAGAAACCCCAAATATAAACATTTAAATAAAAATGAGCAACAAAACCCTAATTTAAGGCAATTGGTATACCCAAATCACATAGAGACTTCAAATGTAGACCAAAAACTCATAAGTAAAACCCAAATGATGAAGCCCTAACTACCTATGATTGTCCTAAATGATCCAAATCGGAGGTGTAAAGTTTGTAAAATAGGATCAATCAAAGGTATATAGTTTTTAATCAGAGGTAGAGTAGCAATCGAAAGTGTTTGTGGATGGATTTTGTAGAGAGAGAAGAGTAGAGAGGGAAGAGTAAGAGGGAGAAATTTGCTTTGGGGGCAAGTATTTAATGAAGGGGGAAAACGTCATGCCAAAATTTCACATAACTTAAGCGTGGATCGGTTTGTCATCGTCTGTGGTTATTTATTTGTTTATTGTGACAGCGTTGATCGCTGACCTGGATTGTATTTATGTAAATCTACGCTTTGAACTGGTGTTGCACGTCACAACACTAGAATTCCAACCGCAATAGTGCATTCATGTCTAATGCAACAATATATGAATATTGTTGCAGAACATCAAAGAAAGCATATCTTTCGCAACACCTTTCAAGCAACGCACACACATTAGTGTCGAATATACCCACTTTTGTAGTAGTGACGAGTGAATATTTCATGAAGATTTTAATATTGAAATTTCAATTGATTTATTCTTTTCACCCATGCATATATTTAGGGGGAGTTTTGTTGTAGAGGGAGCAAACATATCAGGGGATTTCTACACTTCACGGTTAAACAAATTTATTGTATTCAAAATCTTAGTGTATGTTTGTCTTCATCAAAAGGGGAAGATTGTTGTATATAACAATTATATGATTTTTTGATGATAACAAATATATATATATATATATAATGTGTTTGCAATTGTACTATTCTACTACATCACATACAAAATTAAAAATTTATATTTAAATAGAATAGTACTGCACAAGAATTTAAATATTCAAAAAGGTAATTTATTGAAATATAATATTTAATTTCAAACATTTCAATAGTACAAATTTTACAACTCCACTACTTTACATATCAATAATAGAATACATTATTTTTCATATATAAATTTCATTTGTTACATCAGTTCCTCACTACAACATTCAGTCACTCAGTTGCATTGAATTACATTCTGCACTGTTGTATAAACTCATATTCGGTCACACACTCATATACAGTTACACACATTTGAAATCAGCCTGCTTCACACTCAGTCCAGTCACCTGCTTACCTGTCACAGAAATACACACAATAAACTAGAACAAAATAATTTTAAATTCTAGCAGATAAAATTTTGTTTTAAAATTTATTTGCCTCAAAATTTTGGTGTGTTACTCATCATATTTCATGACTTGATCTAATATGCTTATTCATCCATTCGTATCAAGGCTATTTGTGATATTCACAGTGATTCATTGTAAATAACACAAGTTAGACATCGTCTCAAGTGCTTATATATATTCTACACATACACAATACATGTATACATATACATATGTATGTATATATACATATATTTTATGCAGGGGCAATATGGTCAATTATTGAAACAACAAAGGACAAATATATCGAGAATGAAGTGTTCAGGTTAAGCTTGACAACACATGCATGTGTGTGTGTGCATATAAGTATGTATACGGTGGCATGCACGAATACATGCTCAAGTCAAAGCTAGATCAGGCCAATACAAGAAGTACCAAGCAACATGGCCAAGACACATATATACACACACACATGTTATGTATATACATATACAAGGAAAATCAATGCATAGCCAACTCGAGCAAGTACACGGCAACAAGTAAATGGAAGGTGCATGGTAGAGTTCCACTTTGGTACAAGATGTTCAAAAATTATTAATAGCAACTAGACATGAAACTGGTACAAGTAACCAACAATATGCAGGAGCAAATGCACATGGGTGCATACTCATGAACATTGTCAAGCCAAGCATGTGTATATTCATGACAGTCCAGAACTGGTGTAACAAGGATCAGTCATCCCAAATGCATAAAGAATCATAGAGCATCTAACATGTGACAAAGTGAAAGAAATATAACAATATGAAATTATAATATGTATAAGTGTTCAAGTCCATACAGCAATGCAAACTAGAGCAGTATGAACAAAGCACAAGGAAATGTGCATGTTTAAATGGGAAAAATTGAACATGCAGAAGAAAAGCAAGCCAGAAGGAATTAACATGTACAAATGGCATGGATACTGCAAAACACAATGGACAAGACAACATATACAAAGCAGGGCACAAAGCAGAGAAGTGCAGTCAAGACGCATGAATTGGTCTACATAATCATGTGAACAAATACGGGTTCGGCTTTACAAAGCATAAAGTTGCATGTACAAATGGGAACCAAAACCAACAAGCATATATATATATATATATATATATTTATGTATATATATATATGTATGTATATATATATGTATATGTATGTATGTATGTATGGTTGAATATATATATATACACACACAAATGCTATGCCAAGTGCCAGTTTCTAATCCAAGTTAACAAGAACAACAAGTGGAGTATATGATGATCAGTTGGGAGCTCAAGCAATTGATACAAGGCATAATTGTTCAAGCTCAAGTGCAAGACACAAATGCATAGTAACGTGGCATTAAACTCAAATCTGAGAGCACATGTACTTCATCACATATGTGTGCATACATGATTCAAGTGACACAACATGCACAAGACAGAGATGGTGCGAGTATTAATAAAAACTCAAGTTTAGAAATCACCAAGTTTTTTATTTCGAGGAATGTGTGAATGTGTTTATATATGGCACAGCAATGCACAAATATGTGTGCATGGCAATATACAGGCTCAAGCTCGAATGCATGAAGAAAATACCAATTTAAATCAGGTCATAAATTTATTCGAACAACATAGATGAAAAATAAAGAAAGTTTTTTAAAACCGCATCGATGGCATTAATGGGAAATCGGATTTTACAAATTATATCACAAATACATGGTGGGACAATTTATTTGGCAAGTGAATAGTCTCGGCCAAATATTTTCTAGAACATATTTGGCATGCAATTATTTAAATCCTTCCACGAATTCACAAGTTTGTTTTAGAAAGAATATTTCACATTTCAAAATATATGGCATGAATTCAATACTAAAAATTAGGAAGAATTTACCTTCATAATTCAAGGAAAATCAAAGAAAAATTTTGGGTAAGGAAATCATCTGTTTCAAGATTTGAATTGAGTTAATATTGGCAATCTGATTTTTATGTAATGTTGCTTCAAACCATGCAAGATTTTATTAGTGTATCACAATCAATTTGTAATAAACCGGAAATCTGAGCCAATTTAAAAAATTTATTTTGTCAATTTTATTGAATTTTGAATATTTAAAATGGATTATTTTAAATAAAAACGACGAGAAATTTATTTTGAATAGAAATAGAATGTATATATTTATATAGATCGTCGTTAGAATATAATTATTTATTTTTAATTATAAAGGGAATTGAAACTGGCGCGGTAGTTCGAAAATTCGATTTCAAAATTCAAATGAATGTACAGGAATCAAAATAAACCGGATTTTAGTGAAACCAAAAATATTAGAATCTAATTGAGAATATCTTTCCAATGAATCCAAAAAATCAAAATTTCATAGCGGAAATCAAAAGTTACGCCCAGTTGAAAATTCAGAATAATCGCTATGGAATTTTGGC
The DNA here is from genome assembly GCA_030737875.1 of Allium sativum. Classification (NCBI taxonomy): domain Eukaryota; kingdom Viridiplantae; phylum Streptophyta; class Magnoliopsida; order Asparagales; family Amaryllidaceae; genus Allium; species Allium sativum. The sequence continues at coordinate 112,214,149 of CM060920.1, read as the reverse complement.
CCTTAAAAATGGAAATTTTGCAAACGACCTCGGTTTTCGGCGAAACAATTTTTGTTGGATCCGTGATGTCAAGTTATTGCTAGATTTCAAAATTCAAAATTTTCTGAATCAATATGTGAGCGTGGCAAAGGAAAACGCGTTTGACCAGTTTTAGTTGATTTTAATTGACTGGAAAATGGTCATTTTTCAAACAGTCTCGTAATTTGACGATCATAATTTGACGAAATTAGTTTTTTTAGGACCGTATCGGCAATACAAAGTTAGAAATAATTATTTTGGAATTTTTAAAGTCAGTATGCGGCCCCGGTAAATTGAAATGTGCGATAAAAATTCAATATATTGATTTATATTTTAATTTCAACGAAAACAGATTGAAACAGCCGAACTGGCCTATGATACATATCCCATTGTGTTCGGAAAATAAGGGTAATTAGCTAGGGGTGATAGTAGTTGGGTTCGAAATGGAGATCAAATGAAAAAGTAACCTTTTGAAATTAAAATATAATTAAATATATTTAATTATAAACTTGGTCAATGCCCCTTCCCCTTTTTCCTCTTCTTCTTCCCCCGTCAGTTTCAATCGAAAATAAGAAGAAGAAAAAAAATTCCCAATCCGTCCCGTCGCTCCACCCAGGCGACGCCTCCATGCCACCGCTGCCGCATCCCTCCAGTGAGCCCCACCCCATTGCGACGCCCCTCCCTTCAGCCAATTCGAACCCGAAACCCCCTTGCCACCTAAAAGCTGCCGCCACTAAAACCTACCTCCCCCGACCACCGTTCCAGGTGCCGCAGCTCCTCCCCCAGCCGGTGACGACCACCACTTCCCCCCTCTCAGCCCTCCGACCACCAAAGAGAAAAAAACAGTGAGTCTTTTATTGTATTTATTTACATTCATATTATTTTTGTTTTTCTTATAAATAACTGGATTTAATAATCTGATTTTAAATTCAGTTTAAAAATTATAAGAAGCTTTGATCTTTAAATTATAAAAAGCTTTGATCTTTAATTTATAAAAAGCTTAGATAAAATATAGAAAAGCTTAGATAAAATATAGAAAAGAAGAGATTTTTTTAAACTTGAAAAGATTAGAATTTTAAATATGAGAAGTTTGGATTTTTAGAATAGAAAGACCTGATTTTTTTTTAAGTGAAAAGGCAGTATTTTTAAAAGTGAAAAGGCAATATTTTTAAAAGTGCAAAGGCGATATTTTTAAAAGCGAAAAGGCGATTATCAATGTGAACATCATATTAATGTGATTTTTGATATGAATAGCGTAGAGGAGGCTGCATTGGAATTTCAGGTAAGTCAGCGCTTTTCTGAAATTCAGAAATAAAAACGGCGGAGTCGAACCTTAGGTGAGAACTCCTCACTTTTATTTTGATTTCTAGTTGAAATATATACTAGGATGCAGACGGTGCTTAGTAGCACCCAACTCCCGTCGTCCACAGACTATGGATGACTTGTTTGATTGCTGTGTGGTGGAATTTGATTGTGTGATGTGGAATGAAATAAAAAAAATTATAGTGGAAAATATTTTATAGTTAAAAATATGATTTTTAACGTGTATATAAAATAAATAGTAATAAACAAATCGGACTATTTGTTTATATACACCAATTTGACTGATATTGATTGGGACGATAAATTTTGCACATCGCCCAACTGCACAAATAAAAATCCGTGTTTGTTGATTTGAAACCCCACACGGATATTGGGATGAAATTTGACGTACACTAATACCAACTGTTTAGTCGTATGTCAATCGATGGGTTGACAGACTGTGTAAGCGTTAATTATTTATATTTAATGCTTATGCAGTTGTGTGGTGCACTCTAGATGATGGTTGATAATTTATCGTTGCTGTTATATACATGTGTTGTAGGGAATCCATATAATTAACGTTATATGGTAATTGATTGGGCCTCATTCCAATTTGGAAAATAAGAAATATAAATTAATGTGTTGAATAGAATATAATTCATGTGTTGAATAGAAATATATATTCATGTGTTGAATAGAATATAAATTCATGTGTTGAATAGAATATAATTCATGTGTTGAATAGAAATACATATTCATGTGTTGAATAGAATATAAATTCATGTGTTGAATAGAATATAATTCATGTGTTGAATAGAAATATATATTCATGTGTTGAATAGAAAAATATAAATTCATGTGTTGAATAGAATAAATATTCATGTGTTGAATAGAAATATAAATTCATGTGTTGAATAGAAAAATATAAATCCATATGTTGAATAAAAAATAAATATTCATGTGTTGGATAGAAATATAAATTCATGTGTTGAATAGAATAAATATTCATGTGTTGAATAGAAGTATAAATTTATGTGTTGAATAGAAAAATAAATATTCATGTATTGAAGAAAATATTCGTTTATTGAATAGAATAACGAAGTTATTGAAATATATATAGCCGTGTTGATTAGATATGCGTCATTTTGACGTGCACGATATCTATATCGATTTTATTCATTTTTATAATGAATATAGAAAAGGAAGTAATTTCAAAATATAACGTTTTGAAAATATTATCATATATAGATTAATGATATGGAATATTCAATTTTGATTAGAAATTGAATATGAAGTTGAAATCGTTTTGAAAACGAATTTAAAACGATTTATAAAATACGTTTTGAAAGGAAATCGATGAAATATATATAATATATATTATATATATAATGGCCTGAATAGAACGCACCGCGCCGCGGCAGTTCGCGAATTTCGACCATTGACTTCGAATGGACATTACGGGAGATCTGACCGTCGGATTCTCCTGAAATCGGAACCGTTGGTTTCGTATCGAAAAGAGCTTTCTAACGAATAATAGAGATTTGAAATCTAACGGTTGGATTTGAAAATATGTCCAAATCAAATTTGAAAAAGGTCACTGTAAGTGCAGTTCGATGGCCGTTGATGGAAATCGACTATACAGGCCTTGATAAAATTATTAAAAATAGTAATAATTTGTGTAAAATCATAAGAAATGATTTGTGAAGAATTGAGATGAAAAATTCCAAATTTGAAAATATAAAAATAGATTTTTATCGAAATGAACTAGTTTTGAACTAGAATTATAATCCCATTTATTTTTAAAATAAATAAAGTGGATTTGAAATGGTTTTGAAAATAACCAGAATTTCCAATATATAAAGTGGAAATGGTTTGGAATTGAAATTGTCTTTGGAATATTTCGATGTTGGATTTCGTGATTATACGGATATTTTCATGGAAATTTGAAAGATATATTTACATTGTTATTTCCAATACGATATTTGATGGTCGTAGAATTTGATATTGAATATAAGCCAATATATTTTCTATTCAAAGCCTTGTATTTAATACCAAATGGGATTTGGGTTTGTCGTGAATGGTGTCTTCATTAACACTGTTCTTAAACCCAGTTGAGAAAAAGATTAAATCTTTTTATTTAGATTTAATGAGGTGTACTAATTAAATGGTATTTAATTGGAATTGAGTTTGAATTGATTTTTGGGTTTATCGTGAACAGTGTTTTAAATAACACTTGTTCTTTAACCGATAATTAATGGAATGTGATTTTGGGTTTATCGTGAACCGTGTTTTAGATGACATTGGTGCTTTAACCCAGTTAAAGACAGGATATTGGTTTTTGGGAAGATTAAAACCAAGTGGAGTTTTAATGAACCTTTAATTAGATTGAGATGATCGAGAACGGAGTATCACCAGTTTTGCTCCAGGCGATAGTTAAATCTTTAATTAGATTTGAACGTGAAATGGTAATTGAATTTACCGATAACACCGTGGTGTTAGATAAGAAGTACGACTAGTTTTACTTCATGGGATGAATAGGTTGGGATTGGGAAATAAAATAAATAATTACTTCGGTGTAGTTCGCTAATCCCGACTAATTTGAATTGATATTCAAAGGAAGATTAAAGAATAAATTTAAAGAATTTACCGATAACAAGAGGAAGCAAGCGAGAACCCAAGGATTCGTGGTGGTGGAATGACGAGGTGCAAAAGGCTATCAAAGAGAAGAAGGACTGCTACAAATGCATGTACCGTCATAGAAGCGAAGAGAACATGCACTTGTACAAAGTGGCAAAGAAGACTGCAAAGGGAGCAGTGAGTGAAGCAAGGGGACGAGCGTACGAAGATTTGTATCAAAGGCTAAGTACAAAGGAGGGCGAAAAAGACGTTTACAGAATAGCTAGGCGACGCGAGAGGAGACCAAGGGACTTCAATCGGGTTAAATGCATTAAGGATGAGAATGATAGACTTTTGGTGAAGGAAGATGAGATAAAGAATAGGTGGAGAGAATAATTTGATAAGCTTTTCAACGAAGAAAGTGATAGCTCTTCGATCGAGTTGGAAGACGTAGCCGATAGCACCAATAGACATTTTGTGCACAGATTTCAAGAAGCTGAGGTAAAAGGGGCGTTGAAACGTATGAAATCAGGCAAGTCGGTAGGGCCTGATGATATTCCTATTGAGGTGTGGAGATGCTTTGGAGATGCAGGGATAAAATGGCTAACTAAGTTGTTCAACAATATTTTCAAATCAAACAAAATGCCAGATGAATGGAGGAGAAGCATTTTAGTTCCAATCTTCAAGAATAAAGGAGATATTCAAAGTTGCACAAACTATAGAGGAATTAAGCTTATGAGTCATACAATGAAGCTTTGGGAGAGAGTTTGCGAGCAACGTTTGAGGAGGTTGACAAGTGTCTCTAGGAATAAATTTGGTTTTATGCCGGGAAGGTCAACCACTTAGGCGATTTTCTTGGTTAGGCAACTTATGGAGAGATACAGGGAGCAAAAGAAAGATCTCCACATGGTTTTTATTGACCTGGAGAAAGCTTATGACAGAGTACCGAGGAGGGTTATGTGGTGGGCGCTAGAAAGGAAGAGAGTGCCATTAAAGTATATTACCCTTATTAAGGATATGTACGAGGGGGTTGTGACTAGTGTTAGGGCATGCGATGTTGAGACCAGAGACTTTCCAATTAACATAGGGTTACATCAAGGTTCGGCTTTGAGCCCCTATATTTTTGCATTAGTGATGGATGAAATCAAAAAAGATATACAAAGGGAGATTCCCTGGTGTATGCTCTTTGCCGATGATGTTGTGCTGATTGATGAAAGTAGAATATGGGTTAATCGACAACTGGAGTTGTGGAGGGAGACCTTGGAATCAAAGGGTTTCAGGCTTAGCAGAACTAAAACAGAGTATATGAAGTGTGAGTTTAGCAGTGTCAGGTCAGATGACGGAGATGTTACCCTGGCTGGTAGAGTAGTACTCAAGAAGGAATCATTTCGATACTTAGGATCTATGTTGCAGTTTGATGGTGAGATTGATAAGGATGTTAGTTTTAGAATTCAAGCAGGATGGGTGAAATGGCGACTAGCATCTGGCATTCTCTATGATTGGAAGATTCCTTAGAAGCTTAAAGGAAAGTTCTATAGGACAGCAATCAGACCTACAATGTTATATGGTGCAGAATGTTAGCCTAATAAGAGGCAACACGTCCAGAAGATAATTATAGCAGAGATGCGAATGCTACGTTGGAGCTGTGGGTATACTAGACGAGATCGGATTAGAAATGAGGATATTCGGGAAAAACTTGGAGTTGCACCTATTGAAGAGAATTAGTCCAATACCGCTTGAGATGGATTGGACATATCCAACGTAGACCATACGATGCACCTGTATGCGCTGGAATTCTAGGTCGCGCCGAAGGCCTAAAGAGAGGTAAATGTCGACCTAAAATGACATGGGAGGAGATAATAAAGAGAGATTTAAGTAACTGGAGTTTATCGGAAGAGCTGGTAGTTGATAGGAGTGCATGGAAATTGGCAATCCATGTACCAGAACCATAGGGTTTATATATATATATACTTTATTTCACGTTTACTTAACCTTTTTACTTTTTATTTACTATTTTAGATTTTATTTCACTTTTATTGAACATTTTTACTTATTATTATTATTATTATTATTTAAAAAAAAACCTTTATCGGACGACTTTTTATTTGATTGGTTATTTTAAACCCTTTATATATATGTATTATCATCATATTAATTCTATTTCATTTTAATTTTGGGTTCCATATCTTGCCAACCCCAACTTGTTTGGGATATATGGCTTTGTTGTTGTTGTTGTATCTTTGATAAAATTTATGGGAACCTTTCCCAAAGTGTAAGAATATTTGAATAAAAGAATATTCTGAATTGGAATGAGGCGTATGTTGTGTTTGTGTAACACTTGTTTATTATATACTCCAGTTATTAAGAAAGACCGAGTTTATCCCATTCTGAATAACTGATTCGACGTGGTGTCGAAGATGGTGGTCGAAGACCGGAGGTCTTCACATCGTTTGGGTGATTATTGATGATCTTGATTGGGCTGTACACCCAAAAGGAGGGAATCAGTTGGTGGTCGTCCGGACGTACTTGGAGATCGATGGATATGCGAGGTACAAGGTGCCTCCGGTTTCGTTCAGACCCAGAACGGACTTGTAAATGGACTGTGTGTCTGACATTGGATTTTATTCTGTGTGATTGATTTCTATTAAATATATATCTGTTTGGCGGCGGAGAATTTATTCTCTTTCTTAACGCCCTTCTCTGAGCCGTATGAGCTCCGGGGTTATATATTGATGGATATCAATCGCATAGAGTGAATTGCCTGTGTGGCATGCCTAAGTGGCAATTGATCAAGGCTTCTGTTGAAAAGCAAAGTCTTGTGGTTGATGATCAAAGCACCGCCTGTATGGCATAGCTTTGTGTATCATTGATTCGCGAGCCTCACACCCCAGTTGTGAACCAGAAACGGGAGAGGACATCAGGGAGGGCATGCGTTTCCTTCTAGCTAGGGTGGTGTCAGTGACCTACCAGCCTTGACATTTATATTATTTTCATCTGTGTGGTTGTTGCTGTTGCGAGGCGCCTCGGATATATCGGTGACTGTGTGGAGCGATGGAGTCATTTGGCTCTTTTACGCCCCAAAGAGCGGGGAAACGTAGTGTTCAGGCATAATAATCCACATCGGTGGACCGGCCCTGACGATCCAAGGCTTGTCTGCGCGCTTGCTTGAGACTCGGGCTAGAGAGTCTCGAATTGGTAGAGGACGATCCCTGGCCTCGGTTCATAGACGGAAATCCAATTTCCAAATACGTGACTTTGCGGTTTTATTTGTAGAGCCTAGTATGGCGACATGATATATGGTATCCATGCCGTCTATGATTGATATTTATGATTGAAATTCTTTTGACACTATACACTTATAATAGTATCAAATGATTTGTTTTTAACGTACCAAGCATGTTTGGCTATTATAAGGGAAACCCCTATCCTATGGCTTGTGTTGCATTGTGTGATGGGACCTGGGTCTTATAATAGCTTCATTTTTCCAAAAAGCATTGCGTTGTTTTGTTATATGCACTGGTATTCTTAGGAGGAAACCCGTTCCGTGTTATACGGCGTGGTCCCTTGATATATCTGATTTAAAGTAAAGTTTTAAATAACTGTTTTAGTTCTCACACCAGTCACATGACTGACCTGGAGTTTATTGTTTAAACCTAAACTCTGGGTTCCCTTATTTTCCGCACGGGCAGCTAGTAGTTTTGGTTTTGCAGATTTATATTCACAGGAACCTGGTTTACAGCTGGAATGATATCCAGAAAGCTCTGTATCCATATATCTCTTTCAGTTGTGTATTGTATTATTTTTCCGCTGCGATGTATTTAAATATATTTTAAATCTCTGATTTTTTTTTGAGTAATATTTATTCATACTCTGTATATTCTTGTAATCTGATGGAATTGTTGTAATATACAATGAAATGGTCTTCTGTTTGTGTTCCAATTTGTCGTGTTCCCAAAACAATCAGGGGTTTCGAACGGTCTTGGTCGGTTTAGCGATCGATTCGGATCGAGCGGAATTCCTTTTCGTTACACAATTTTGGACATGGAACATTTTCTATTGTTTCCCGAAATCACGTGTTAAAAATCACTCTAGAGTTCAATCAAACAGTCACGACATCAAATCAAGCAAGCATAATCACGCAACTGTAAAAGCCGAACAAATCAAGCAAAAATCAAACCTAGATCAATTCATGGAAATCAAAGATGTGTAGGGTTTCTATTCCCTATATAAAACAGCTATTTCATCACAGAATAGATTGAAAACCAAGCAACAAATATTGAAAGCAAATCAAAAGGTCGAATCAAAGAACTCACGGTTTTCGATCGAAATCCCCAAATCATTAACAAGCAAGCAACGAAAATCAAGCCATTAAAGAATATTTTTCCAGATTAGAAGACGAGATTTGATTTGTGTAGCAAAACCCTAAATTCTCTTTCAGTCACCATTACAGAGAAAAGAAGCTGATATTTTGGTTAAGGGACAAAGCAAAAGTGGACCAGCCCTTTTTCCTTTGGTTAACCTAGTTCATTTTAAAAAAGGGAGGGTTCTGTTTATTTTATTGTTTTGTTGTTTTTATTTCATTTGTAAACCGATCCACTTGTTTTTAAGTTTTTCTAGAAAAGTAGGGGTTTCTAGTCACAGGATTTATAGCTAGGGTTTACAAGTTGCAGGATTATAATTTGAGAAAAATCTGATCTTGGGTACAAAGATCAGTATAGGGTTTTGAGTGTCGGATTATAACAGTTATGAGCAGATGTCGCAAGTTTACAGGGATTTTGTAAGCATAGAGAATGTTTTAATTCTAGTAAAAAAACCTTAGGAAGTGAAATAGTAGGCACAGTTTGCCGAAGGTAGGTAAAATCTGTGTTATTTACTTTCTGCACTTATTTTCTCTATTGCAATATGTGTTGTGATATTTTTTAATATCTCATAAAAATCTAATAAACCCTATTCATCCCCTCTCTAGGGTTAATGTTGATCCAACAAGTATGTTGAGTATGTAACCTTTATGTTGTGGTATGCTAACTTCACATGTTCATCCTTTATGTTGTTATATATAAATATTCGAGGAAAAGAGTTTTGTTTCGCGTGCTCATTCACTCTTACACATGCTACTACTCACTATTTACTAGATTGACCTATGTGTCTTAATGCTCAGATCAGACTAAGCTTTTTCAGGTACCACTTTAGCTGATGTTGACAAGTATTGCTTGTGCCGTGGATCTTTCTCTGCTTAGGGCCATATAATTAGTTTTCTGTTGTGATCACTTATGTTAGATCTCTTTATTTAGGTGTTGCACTTTGTCACTATGACTTGATGTACCTTATTGTGGTTTTATACCATGTTTTGATGACACTGTATTATTGTGTATTATATGTATACTTATATGATGCTGGGTGATCTGTTCTGCAATGTATATTGTGTTATTATTCATATTTGTTTTGAATTATTTTCTAGACACCACAGTATTGTACTTAATAAATATTAAGATTATAGTTCCACAAGAAAAAAATCAATAGCTTAACTTAGCGACACTCCTAATGTTAATTGGGCACAAGACTTATGAATGGTCGCCTGTAACTAGCCCTATTTCTGCATTAGTAGACAAAACTACTAGTTGATGTTCTTTACTATTGTGGATTTCTAGTTGGGGCATCACATCTTAGTAAAGCTGAGTTTAGAACAAAATGCGATTAATACAGAACAATGTACGAGCATTTAAATTACATTAAGATATAGTATAAGTGGAACATCAAACCCTTGTGTTTTGATCCTGAGTTGAATCGTGCCGAGTTTTGCCTTTACTTTTTTTGGCAAGGCTGACTGATTTTTATAGTGATCTGGAACAATGTCTATTAAAAAAAGGGATACAACTTACATAGGTGATATACCACGTTTGCATCAACTACAAATAGCATGTTCCCACGCAGGAGAAACCCAAATGTTCATTGTCATCAACACAAGTAACATTTTATATCCTTAGTGCCAATCTGAATGCACTTGAGATCCCATTAACACAATTCGCCATTATTGAAAAACGTCAGAGAAGGCCACACGAAAGACCCGAGAATTTGGACCATTTAACATTTGGATCGATGGGGTCTCGTCAGGATGTAGCCCGGAACCTTGAAGCTAACGATCCTAGCTTGAAAGGATCACATGTTTTACCTAGAGACCCCAACATCTTCTATTCTAGTCAAGGACAACCTCTCCAACCCACTCATCCCGTGAACGGCCGGGATCGTAGAAGGCGAGGAAGTTCAATTGCAGCCCGAAACCAAAGGACGTCACCTGACTAGAAGACATGCGAGTTAGAAGAAATAGGAATGTAGATCCTGAGCCAGTTTTAACCAACGCTTAGGTAGAAGCAATAGTGCGACAAATAATGGCTGATAGTCGACAATATACCAATGCGGATTGGGGTGTTGAACGCAGCCACACTCCATTCACCAATGATATTTTGGACTTTTATTTTCCTCGTCGGTTTAACCCACCACAAATGGATCGGCATGCAGGAAGAACCAATCCAAGACAACATTTAATGAGGTATTAATGGTATATGAATGTTGCAGCCGCACCTGATGCCATGAAATTAAATATTTTCCGATCTATCTTGAAGATGTCATGCTAATGTGGTTCACTCGCCTCCCTCCCCCGATCAGTATCGAGCTTTAAGGAACTAGACGAGCGCTTCATGAACCAATTCCGGCTCCATGCTCGAAAATCCAAAAGTGCCATTGAACTGTCCAGAATCAAGGAGGCTCTTGGCGAATCTTTGAAATCATACCTAGATCGCTTTATCCTTGCGGTTACCGAAGTCATCGACCCACACGAGCCAACTGTTTTGATGGCACTAATCGATGGAGTCGATCCAGACATAGAGTTTGGAGGATATTTGGCTAGTAAACCGCCAATGACAAGGGAAGCGCTCTATGAAAAGGCTAATATTCGGTTGCCACGAGAAGAGACATATGCTAGTCAAATAAGAAAATCTGAGGGAGGTTCTAAAGAAGATATTCGAAGTAATGTTGCTGTGAAACAGTCTGGCGATAGTTTGGGGAAGGTCGAGGTAAACGTAGGCCACAAAAACGGAGGAAGTGGCAGCTGAAATAGAAACGGGAATAAAAGAAATAGGAACCGAGGAAACAATTCCAGAAAAGTTCTCGATTCCAAACTTTTGAAAACTACACAACGTTGAACGACTTTTGAAAACATCTATTTGGATACATATATGTCTTGCAATATAAGAAACCACCTCCTAGGGACTCCACTGAGAAGGAGCTTGCAACTGGAAAATTTTATTTGTTTCAAGGATCTAACGGTCATTCTGCTAATGAATGTCGTCATTTAAGAGACGTTGTCAAAAAACTGCTACGGGAAGGAAAGTTAGATGAATACAAGGTTACCCCAAGAGACGGGGGCAAGGAGGGCAAGCCCCGAATCTAGATCAGCCTGCTCCAAAACACACAGATCAACAAAAGGGAAAAGGCATTGTCAAAAACACTATAGTTGGAGGACCGCACGCAGCTGGATCCAGTAATAGAGCAATAGAACAGTATGTCAATGCGGCCAAACATCCCGAAATAGGATAATGTAGTAACCTTGAAGAAACCACACCATCGAAACAATGGAAGACAGCAGCCGATGACATTGTCTCCCGTGACAGGGAAAGTATTGGATTTAAAGCGCCAAGTTCTGACCCGTTAGTAATAACCAAGGTTATTGGGCCTGCAGTAGTCAAGAAAGTCATCGTGGACAATGGGGTCTCTGTAAACGTTCTATTTAAAAAGGCTTTTGATCAGATGAAACTGGAAATGAAGGACTTAAAGCCATGCGAAGGCTGGATTCTTTGCTTTAATGAAAACTCTATTGCCCCGATCGGAGTAATAGACCTACCCGTAGAGTTAGGAGAAGGAGAACGTAGAAGAGTGAGGATTCTCTAGTTCGTCATCATGGACATCGACTTGCTTTACAACGCTTTTCTTGGACGGACAGCCCTTTCGGAGTTCAAGGCATGCATTGCTCTGTGGTGCCTACTAATGAAATTCCCAACAGATGCTGATGTGGGGATGATTCGAGGTGATAAAGTTACCGGAAGGGCCTGCTACATGGAAAAGTTAAACATGTTGCGTAAAGGAAATAGTTTAGAATCTAAGGACACTTCCTATCCCTCTAAGGAGAGATTTGCGCAGCAGCTAAAGACAATACCACCTAGGGCATCGCCTGACGAAATTCCTGAAGATATCGATCCCAAAAAGGATGAAGAACCAGGAACTAGAAAGGCGACACCTAACGAGGCGACTAGTGACATCCCAATCGATGGCGACGACTCGACAAAGGTCTTGAAGATTAGGTCTCATCTTGATTCTTTTCAAACAAAAGAATTAACTGATTTTATGGAAACAAACCTTGATGTGTTTGCTTGGACTCATGCAGACATGTGTGGAATTTCACCTGCAGTTATGAGCCATTCACTAAACTTAAACCCAATGCATCCTCCGGTCAAGCAGAAGAGACGTATGTTAGGCCCGGAGAGGTCAGCGGCTTTAAAAGAAGAAGTAGAAAAGTTGAAGAATAACGGGCTGATTAGAGATTAGACGTACCCCGACTGGATATCGAATCCCGTCTTAGTCAAGAAGTCGAATGGGAAATGGCGAACGTGCATTAACTTTTCTGATTTGAACCAGGCTTGTCCAAAATATAGCTTCTCACTTCCTAGGATTGACCAGCTGGTGGACTCAACAGTAGGACACGAACTTATCTCCTTCATGGACGCATATTCAGGATACAACCAGATTGCCATGTATGCACCGGATTAAGAGCACACGAGTTTCATTACAAACTTGGGATTATACTGTTATGTGGTAATGCCATTCAGGATAAAGAATGCCAGAGCCACATATCAGTGTTTAGTAAACCGAATGTTATATAATCAGATCGGGAAAACAATGGAAGTCTATGTGGATAACATGCTTGTAAAGTCCAAGCAATCCTCCAATCATATGAGAAATTTGGCTAAAATGTTTGGCATTCTACAAAAGTACGGGATGAAGTTGAACCTCTTAAAATGTTCATTTGGGGTTGCGTCAGGAAAATTCCTTGGTTCATTGTTAGCTCTCGAGGGATCGAGATCAATCCTGATCAAATTGAAGCAGTCATAAGCATAGAAAAGCCACAAAAGATTAGAGACGTTCAAAGCTTAGCTAGAAAAGTTGCGGCATTGAGCAGATTCATCTCAAAAGCCACAGACAAATGTGTCCCTTTCTTTGACTTAATTAAACGGGGAGAACGAAACTTTGAGTGGACCCCTAACTGTGTGGAGGCCTTCCAAAACTTGTTGGATTTGTAGAGAAACCTCCAATATTGTCAAAACTGTTGGATCATGAAGATCTATTCGTATATTTAGCAGTGTCGCCTCATGCTATCAGCTCAACTTTGGTACGCAAAGAAGACAAAGTCCAGAGGCCTATGTATTACGTTAGCAAGAAGTTAGCAGCGGTAGAACACAATTATCCATAACTAGAAAAACTTGCTTATGGTCTCTTGATTGCATCCAGAAAGCTCTTTATTATTTCCAAGCTCATCCAATAATCATATACACCGACCAACCACTTAGGCAAGTGTTGCAACAACCCGAAGCATCGGGATGACTGCTTAAGTGGAACATTAAATTAAGTCAATTTGATTTAAATTTCCAGCCAAAAAGATCAATAAGGGGGCAAGCCCTAGCTAACTTCCTAGCAGAATTCACGATTTCCAAAGAGGATGCATTGGATGATAAGGTTGACCCTTCAGAGCATAATTTAAAACTTTGTCCCTGGAAACTACATATAGATGGGGCTAAGAATGATTGGAGGTCCGACGCTGGGGTTTTTCTAACTACTCCTAAAGGACGATCTATTTACAATGCCTTGCGATTGGAATTCACTGCCACCAACAATGATTCCGAATACGAGGCCCCGATTGCCGGGCTAAAATTCGCTAAGGAACTAGGGGTGACGACACTAGACATATTATGTGATTCCAAGATAGTTGTTTGCCAAGTTCGAAAGGAATTTGAAACCAAGGGACCTCGACTCATCACTTACCTTGAAAAGGTCAAGGAGCTACTAGGCAACCTAGAGCATTATAGCATAACTCATATCCCAAGGATGGAAAACCAAAAGGCAGACAGACTGGCTAAGTTAACAGGTTCTGACAACCTAAAAGAGACAGAGATGGTCCCGATAGAGGTACTGAAGTCGTCAAGCTTCGATCAGATGGAAGTCGACCTAGTGCTGGAAGTTGAACCAAAAAGGGAGTCATGGATGACACCGATTAAGAACTTCCTTAAAAGCTGAACGCTCCCATCGAAAAAGAGCGAAAGACGAGCTGTGGTACATAAAGCCGCAAGATATGTCCTATAGGACGAGATTCTTTATCTCCAGGGATTTTCCATGCCTATACTCCGATGTATAGCACATGACGACATCAAGCGTGTATTGATAGAAGTACATGAGGGTGAATGTGGAGACCACACCGAAGGCCAAACTTTAGCAAAGAAAGTATTACGATATGGCTATTTTTGGCCTACCATAAATAAAGACGTAGTTGACTACTCATGACGCTGCAATAAGTGTTAGAAATTTGCAAAAATTCCTTGGGCACCCCCGAGGCAGCACAAATCAACGGTGAGCCGATGTCCGTTCGCTATGCGGGGGATAGACATCATTGGGACCCTGCCAGTTGCCAAAGGAGGAGCTAAATACGCAATCGTGGCCATAGATTATTTCACAAAATGGGTGGAAGCCGAACCCTTAACTACGATCACAACAAAGTGGGTGACAAACTTTGTGGTCAGGAATATCAACTGCCGATTTGGGATACCAAAAACCATGATAACTGACAATGGAACTCAATTCGGTAGCACAGAATTCAGAAATTTATGCCAGAAGTACAAGATAGATAAGAGGTATACAGTAGTGGCTCTTCAAACGGAAAAGTCGAAGCAATAAATAAAGTCATTAATTCTATCCTTAAAAAGAGATTGGAATGAGAAAAAGCCATATGGGTTGACGAATTACCACTAGCTTTGTGGGCCTATCGGACAACCTTCAAGACGGCAATGGGTCACACCCCTTTTTCACTCTCCTTTGGATCAGAAGCGGTAATACCGGTGGAGCTTAAATTTCCCTTTCATAGGGTAACGTATTACGATCCGGTGACAAACAAAACACTCCTCCTTGAATCCCTAGACATGATTGAAGAGAAGAGAGATGAAGCGGACTTGCGTGCCTCGAGGCACAGGCTCCAAGTGTCATGCTATTATGACAGAAAGGTTCGCCTTCGGACCATTGAACCTAGAGACTTAGTACTAAAGCGAGTCTTCCCTCCTCCAGTTCATTTATGTCCAAAGTGGGAAGGATCATATACCATCCAGTGGAATCTTGATGTGGGAGCTTTCAAGTTAATGACTGTGGATGGTGAAGAATTTCGTAGAGCTTGGAATGCCCGACATTTGCGACGATATTTAACTTAAAATTGTATTGTTCTCTTTTGTTTTATAAGCCATGTAAAAAGGCATGACTTGCTGAGAAAAGTTTGGTTAATATAAGCAAAAGACTATAAAGTGGACGTAGGTCATGACTTGACCAAACCACAATAAAAACATCATGTGTGATTTACTTTCCTTGCATAAATCCTTCTATACGTTCTGTGATCTGGATATGTAACAATAAATTTGAATTAAAATCAGAATAAATGGGATAACCTTTGTGTAACAACATAACAAGGGCGGGAAAACGATGTCCCTAAGGCATGAAGGTGCACCACGATAAAATACCGCCTTAAATTCACTCTAACCTGACTATATGACAGGAGAGTGTAAAGGTACCAATGAAAAAGAATCCCGGTCCCACTAAAGGACATGGGACAGTTTTATGTTGAACCTAATCAATCTCAAACGAGCCCTGGCCAGGCACTTTTTTCAAGATTGATTGGGGGGGCACACACTACACTTCCCCGTTAACAGTCGCTTCTCTTAATGATGAAGTCATGAGATTTTACATACTATTGGGCAGAGTTACTTATATCATTTTGTTATATAACTTGCTATTTGTTATTTTTGGTTGCATTTGATCTAAACGAACGATAGACATACAAATATACCACATCACAGAGAAAAAAATAAACTACTTTATTTACGTGAGTGCACGTTTATACAAAAAGACTAAGCAAAGAAACACGATGGCCGCACTTGCTACAACAATAGCGGGCCAAGGAAAAATCAAAACAAAGGATAAAGCTGCCTTTCATTTGGGCTTTGGAGTAGACTTCGCTTTCTTGGTAGCCTTAAGTTTTTCCTTCTCCTCTTTTTCAACGTCGGTCATGATACGCTTCGGCTTCTTCTTCCCTGGGACTGGAGCTCTGGGATCAATTAAAGATTTTTTAGCAAGCTCTTCAGTAATAGACCTGGTTGAAAGTTTGACAACTAACCTTGACCTAGAAGAGTTTGTCACGAGAAGTCTGATCTTCTCAGGATTTTCCTTCTCAACTTTGGCTTTTGAAAGCATATCCTGCTTGGCTTTCATGTCAGCTGAAGTTATATCATCGACATTCCCCGAATCTCTAGTCACAACAATGTCATCAACTTCCTCATGCCCATCATTGCTGCCATCATCTTTCAAGGCATCTATCATATCCCCGTCCTTGGGAATCTCAGTGCTAGATGGCATGGGAGCTTTCTCAGCAGCCTCCTTATTCTCGGTTTTCTGCATATTTCGAGCCAATCGCTTCATCGTGTTTCTCCTGAGTATCTTCAACAGACTTCGCATCGGTGGTTTTTTCTTGATGATCATCGGCCTTTTCAGCTGATTTTGCAACTATAGAACGAGAAGCAACAATTATTAACTCAGGAGAAAACTCATACCCTTCAATTGTTTGAACAACAATATGACGAAAAGTTGAGATAGCCCTAACAAACTGAGGTGAGAAGGTGTAGATACCTTCAGATGATTTCTCAACATAAGTAGTAGGAGTCTCTGAAACAATCTCAGCAATAGGAGACAATAAAGATGCCTTGGGAATTCCTGGATTTTCTGGATCATATCGTTCTGCTTCGGCAACCCCAGGGGCAAAAGAAGAAGAATCGGGTTCAATAATGGTTTTTCCTTTCGCCTGGCGCTTCTCTTCTTCCATAGCAGCAGCAATGAGTCTGCGTCCTTCGGCCAGGCGTGTCGGCTCTTCACCCTTTAGAAATTTCTCCACAAGTTTGTCTACATCAACGGATTCCAGCTTGAGTTCTTTCGTCTCCCATTCAACGACTTGATCCCACACGTTGATCAAAGTTGTCGGATAATCTTTGATTCAAGCGATGTCCCAATGACGGATCACTTGGGCAAAAAATTCTATCATTAGCTCACCATAACCATCCAATTCTTTTTGGGTAGCAGAAAGTTGTGTGTGGGCATCCTCGGCAGATTTAATGGCAATGCTTACATTCCCTTCAGCTAAGACCGCTCTGGATTCAGCTTCTATTAGTATGATTTCCAATTCAGCATTTCGCTTCGCCAACTCAGCATTTTTTTTAACCAAATCAGCCTTCTCCTGCTCAAGAGTAATGCAAGCCAATTGTGCTTTAACACTCTCCGACTTAGCATCCTCAGATTGCTTCTTCAAATCTAAGTGTTCCTGGCTATGAGATTCCAACACAGTGTGATAACGCTTTTGTAGCACCTCATGTTGTTTTTTGTAATTGTCAACATTCCGCAGAGCAAGAGCAAGCTGATCCTATGCGTCTTCCACTTCTTTTTCAAATTAAAGCTTTTCAAGATGCTTTCGTCGTACTCGGCCGTTTCCTTCATGTGATCAATATCAGTGATTAAGTCCCGAATGATTTTGGAGAGGTTGCGCGAATATTTATACATCTCCTTATATTGCTTATCTACTTAATCTATCTTTGCTTAGCATCATCTGCCCACTTCGATGGAACAGGCTCAAGTGCAGGAACAAAATGCATATGGTCAAAGTAGTGATTTGGAAATTGTTTCCTCAAATAAGCCAGTTTTGCATTATTCTCATAACTGAGCGACGTAGGTTTGGATATGGATAATTCAACATTTTGTCGCTTGGCAGGCACAATGGATGTTTCACCTTTGCCTGGCCTTTTCTCAGAAACTTTATGTTTTTCTTGCGAATTGACATGCTTCCACGGTGGCTTCTCTAGGGGATGCATCTCTTTAGGAGAAGTTGGAGCTTTGGGATGCGGTTTGTCCCCTTCACGACGATCTTAATGGCTCTTGTGCTTGTCCGGATCTGACCAATGGGGGGAACGGGAGAGCGAAGAATAAGGACAACTGGAATCATAATGTTTCTTGTCATCTCTGCCACGACTCTCGTGTCAATCATGTTCAGTATCGGGTCAAACCTAGGGCAACTCGGTATCTCTTTGGAGTATCCCATGTTTAAGACATATACGCGCCAGTTTATCATTGTCAACTATTGATGCGACCGATTCACTGGGATTCTTCAATACATTAACATTCTCATACTTGTTGGGGACACGATTGTCTCCAACTCTTCCTTCCTCTTCCTCATTCATAGAGACATCACCCCCGGATGATACTTTACCTTTATGGGTTTCCATTTCGTAATCTGGGCCCTCATTGTCCCATTCCGGATCCAAAGTGGAGGGTATATCTTCAATAGTAGGATTCTCAGATGTCCCCATAAATTCCCTTCTCTCTGCCAATCTAGACGAACGTCTCTCAGTCGTAACTGATGTACCATTGAAGAAACAATAACAAAAATTAGAGTGAAGTTGCCCATGTCCCATGTTCATGTGTTTGAGCAAAATTGTACAAATGTGTGTGCCATGATGGAATTAAAAAATGCAGGGTAAATATAAAAGAATGCAATGCAGAAATGAGCAACGCAGTTATGTATTCATAAATGGTCCAAAAAGTTCAGTCAAGAAGATTCTATCCTAACTGTCCATAAAGTCACAAGCCATGGTTAATTTCAGGTAAGTTGGTTGAAACGTTCTTGCATTTCATGTTGGATGGTGATGGATCGGTTCAAGTATATATTTCATCCGCTGGTCGGCTCGACTAATTCTGTCATCAACAGATCGGTTCAAGGGTTCATTTCATCAGCGGATCGGTTCGGACGTCCTTGTTTGAAGCAGATCGGCTTGGGTAATTATGTTGCCAGCGGATCAGTTCAGATGTTTGCCTCATACAAATCAGATTATGGCTTATGGACAGAGGTGACTCCGTTAGGATCGGTCAGTACCAAACTGAACCACATTAATGTCTGGAGACATCAATTTAGTCACATGTATATCTTGGAAACTTCATCCAACTCGAGTCCCTCCAGTCCGAACCGAGATAACATGCTTTCTACTTATCACGTCAAGTTCATCTGATCCACTCCAAGTTGATCCTATTATTCCACGTGTGTATTCTCCTTCCTCTCCTCCATTCTCCAAATCATTGACACCCTTCGAACACCCATTGGTGGTTGCTCGCAATGCAAAGCTCAAACCACCAACATCGCCACCTAGAAGTGGTCAGAACCCCACCAACGACAGCGGCGCGAGCTGGAAATCCCCAAAGGCAGTGTTGAAGATGATGGGGAAATGAGGACATGAATTAACACTAGTTTCGAATACGATTTATTTAAGCTCAACAATAAAATCGAGGAAAACAGGATTTAAACCTACCTTTGAATTCGTTTTGGAGAATTAGAAAGATTTGTGAAAATTGGGGAGTTAGGGTTTTGTATCGAGTTTAGAAAATGAAAAAAAGGAAAGTGAAAGTGGATAGAGAAGGCTTCATGAATTTATATAAGAGTTAGGGGGTTATTCGCATTACAGTGGGCCTTACATCCAAAACCGATCCAAATGGGAAGAGGAAATAGACAAGTCCAAGGCCTCTCTTCAGCTCAATAGTATGACCAAGGCCCAGGCGCAATACGGATAGGACATAACCGATCTGAACCGAAACATAGAAGAGAAATTCGAAAGAACACCGCTTAGCACGTGGAAAGGAAATTCAAAGAAAGATGTCGAAATTTCAATGCAAGTATCATAAATTACTTGGAAGAACTGCTCGAACGTTAAGTAAAATCTTGAAGTTGTTGAAAACAAAGAATGATTTATGCATCCCGTAGTATACTTATAAACTCTACAAATGTCAAGAAATGCGACTTTATGAATGGTCACAACTCTAAAGACGAATGGAAGCAACTATTCAACGATAGCAATTCGGAAGCAGATATGTGGATCATTTCGAAGCACACTTTATTTATGATAAATGTGTACTTCAAGGGGGAAAAATGTTAGCTTACTTTGTGGATTAGGCTACATAAAGCTAAAAGAGAAATCAACAAGAAATGCTGATCAGAAGGACACGTAGCAAAAGCCCGAATTGGTTCGTAGGCCCCCAAACCGAACCCATTCATGGTATAGCAAACAAGCCAAGAAACGAAAAGAAGGTGGCAGATCCGGATCGGTTCAGTACCATCCGATCCGCACCCTCTTTTTTCCATTCCAATCTGAACCAAGGAAGGCCAGCTCAATAGTACAATACAAGATATCCTGAATATGCGGAGCAGTTTCTCCCTACTAAACCATGATCTCAATGCGTTGTCACCATCTTTAAGCCTCTAGCTCCGAACGGGATGAGCGCCATGTGGCACCGATCCGGGTTGAATTTCTGCATATAATTACCCCTCAAAGCACCATTTGAAAAGAAATTTTACCAAAATCTCGACTCTAACTCCCAGAAACACCGAATTTCATTGCTTCATTCAGATTACCATCAACTTTTGAAGTATATTTTATCAATCATTGAGAGAAATTATCAATTGTATTAGAGAGATTGAGTGAATTCAATATTGTATTTGTGCTTGTATCGTCAATCAACAAAGTTTAAAGTGGACGTAGGCTCTTTAACACCGAACCACTATAAATCATGTGTTCTTACTGTTTTTCCTTCTATTTTATTGGAAATTATCATTTGTTTGTGTGTTAGAACCAATTTTTGGTCTAACAAGGATATAATGGAGTTTCAGCATCTCCCAAGTTCTTGAGTAACTCATCTTTTTTCTTTGAGAATCAACATTATCTTTATCATCATAAAAAAAATCATTATTCATAAAATCTTCATCTTAAGCGTGAATCATCTTGAATAGATCATATACGTCAAACGTATTTGTTTTCTTCTCTACATTTATCTCTTCACCACGATTAAACCATTCACCATCAACATATCTAGGATCCATTCCTTTTATAGTTAAACGATCAATAATAATTTGGTCATCATGGCGACTAAAATTTCGACAATCTCTGCAAGGGCTTAACTTTTTTTCTACATTTCTTATGTTCCTCTTTGCAACTTTTACGAAATTCATTGCCCCTTGTCGGTACTCTATACTAGTTCCACAACAAAAGTAAAAAACATAAAAAATTGAGTTTTAATATTAGATTATATGTTCTAATTCTCAAAATACGTATAAGCTAAGAATGGTTTTATCACCTGTTTAAAAAAACAAATCTTTTTCTATCATCGACGTATGAAGGCAAATAAGTTTCCAATCTTTGACATATAAATTGGTTATCTATTGTTAGCCAAAAAAATAACTACATGTTGAAGTTATTACCCAAAAAGACATCGAAGCATCTTATAAATGATGCACTAACTACCTAATTCTATTTCAACGAATCCGATTATATGTTCAAATACAAATCCGCTAGAAACAATTATAAGAGAGAAGGAAAAGAAGTTCCAACACTACTATTATCTTTGGAGAGTTGTCAATTATATTTTAAAATTCAATGTTAGATGAGCTCATGCTTCTTAATGAATTGTTCTCAACTTAGCACTGAACCTTAGTATACCAATACTATATCATTCAGTTGAGGCCGCTGATTATTGGTACACGTAGATAATTTGTTCACGTTAACTTGAATTCAATTAACAAAGTCTGAATACTAATAAACATAGATATTTTCTAACCTAACTTAAACTCTATTAACAAAGACGTAATAAATCTCATGTAAATGAGAGCAGGGACGGAGCCGGGAGTTCGACAAGAGGAAGGCCAAATTTGTCTAGAATGCTTCATATTGAAATGAAACATCTAAAAAAGAAATAAAAAATTAACCTTGAATTTAAATGCACTTATACCCATTTACACCATACATGATATCATCAACTTGTTATTGTACATTAACTAGATCGAACAGATCCTAGATTCACATATAAGATAGGAAAGGTTGTCTATTTCAAAATTCCTGAATGGTTTTCATGTCTCATTACTCCCTATAACTAAAGAGAATTCCATCACATAAAAAGCATACAAAATAATCTCACTGAAATTTGTACGTTAAATTTTTTGTAATGATGATAAATATAAGGTTAAATTCAAGAGCAACTGCTTTTACTTTTGATTTGAAACACATTTTCTATTTGATTAAATATTTTGAATCAAAATGCCATAACATATACAACATAAACTGTTACATGATCCACAATAATAACAATCATCAAAATAGCCTATTAGAAAAGCATTCAAATAAAACATGAAAATCAAGCAGTTATACCATAACTGAGCCCTAAAAAGATAGGAGATGAGAAAATCAAAAAGGATGGAATACAGATCAATGAACGATTGTAGTTAGGGTTAATCAGCTATACCATAACCATAACCTAGCAAGATAGGAGATGAGAAAATAACATGCATTCTAATATTTCATACACCATCCAAAAAGAATCAGAAAAATCAAGTTAAAGAATTCATACCTAAATTTACCTATACCGTGAACAGAGATTTTCGCTGGCTTCCACGACGTTATTGAGTGGAGTACGATGAAGTTGACAATGGCACGAGGAAAGTTAATTGGTATGATTTTTTCGGTAGAGCGATTAGGAGGAAAGGGAATTTCTTCGGCAGAGGGACTTGGGTGAAAGGGAACGAGGGTTAAAATTTCTAAGTATGAGTAGGGATGGTCACATTTATTTTAGACCACGCGGACTATTTTTTTTCTTAGGCGGAGAAGTGAATTTTTTTTCCACGTTTATATTATGTGTGAAAACACCTTTTCTTGCATTTGCAAATAAACGCCACTGATTTTCGCAACAAACAATCCTTTTTCTTGTAGTGATTTGCCTAATAAAGTTTACTTATCTTTTCCGAAAGTGACATCAGGAAAGTTTATCTTTAAGCACGTTACTTCTTAATATCTCCAAGACAATCCTCAAATGCTCACCATGTTCTTCCTCTGTTTTAGAATAGACTAGGATGTCATCAATGAAGACTAATACGAATTTATTCAACGCGTCACAGAATACTCGAGTCATCAGGTCCATAAAATAGGAATCAATCCGAATGGCATTACTAACCATTCATAAAAGGTATCGGTCCACGAAAGGCAGTCAAATAGATACAATCCTCTATAATTCTCAACTGATGGAAACCGGTAGCCAAGTCAATCTTTGAGAAGAATCGGGTACCACTTAACTAGTCGAATAGGTCGTTTATACAAGGCAACAAGTATTACTCTTGTGGGTTTGTTTATTAAGGTCTCTACATTCAACGTACAACCTCAAGGAAACGTCGGACTTTGCTACGAATACTACTACTGATGCCCTACTTGAATGATAGGTCGAATGAATCCTTTTTTCAAAAGATCTTGGATTTGCTTATTTAGTTCTTCCCTTTCTTTTGGCCTATTCTGCGACTAGAATGGACTATGGTCTAGCGTTGGGTACTAAGTCGATTCTAAAGTCAATTTCTCAGTGTAGCGGAAGGCTATTGACTTCTTTAAATACGTCAGGAAAGTCCCTAACGATGAGTATGGTTTCTAGGTCGGTGATAGTGTAACCCAGGGTATACATCAAGCTGTCTCTTTTCGGTCTAGGGCCTACACAAGATATTTCAACAAAATTTCCAAGACTTGTTTTTATCAGTTCTTTTCTATTTACACAGTCTAATTTGGCTTCATACTTATTTAACTAATCGATTCTAAGTATAATCACAAATTTGTCAAAATCAAGAATAATTAGAATGGAAGGGAACTCATAATGCAAATAAGAGATAGGAATATCTTCACAATATAAGCTAAGCTAGTGGGGCCTCCTGCCAGATTACTTACACACATGTGTTCATCAATTAATTTAGGTTTAACTTTTAATGCTTCTACAAGTGGGTTTGAAATGAAAATATGTGAGGCACCTGTGTCGAACAAAACTCGAACTAATTTATCGAAAACAAAAATATTACCTTCCAAAACATCCTCTCCTTTATCACCTCTTGAAGTCGAGGGCTCATCCTTCATAGCGCAAACCTTTGCCACTTCAGCTTTCTTCATTACGGGACAGTCTCTGATCATGTCCTAGTTTGTAGCAGTAAAAACATTATGGGGTTCCTTTGTTTGGCTTCCCTAACTTCTTCAGCTTATTACTCGCGGTAATAGTGAACTTTATCTTGGTAGTTGAAGTAGGTGAATTTCTTAAGATTATCTTCCTTAGCACCCATTTTCGTTTTGTTCTTCCCAGGCTCTTTCCGTCAAACTTTATCTTTTTCCCGTTTCCACCAATATTTCCTTGCTTTGCTTCAGTACCCTTCTTCTTGTCAATGGTAGCATACCTATATCTCATATATACAAAGTCAATAAATGATTTCTTAATGCGCGGAGTCATCCTCTCATGATACTTCAATTTTTTCCTCTAAATAAATCTTTCAATCTTCTTTAACGGGGTCTCTACCAGTTCAGTTCCAAAGCAAGAAAGCTCGTTAAAGTTATTTAGGTATTCCTAAAATGACATATCATCTTGCTTAAGATAGATAAATTCTTCGTACATTCTAAAAATCCATGGTGAAGGCATG
Organism: Allium sativum; assembly: GCA_030737875.1. Lineage (NCBI taxonomy): Eukaryota > Viridiplantae > Streptophyta > Magnoliopsida > Asparagales > Amaryllidaceae > Allium > Allium sativum. Next base: position 112,189,344 of record CM060920.1, on the reverse strand, counting down.
TAATGTCCTTTGAAAGCTTCTTTGAAATCCTTCAATGAATAGTCATCTTCTGATTTCCTTTGTGTAACAACCCGAATTTTTATAACATGTTAAAACAAGAAATCTAGGCAGAATTAAATTTTAAAATAAGAACCAAGGGAAACGGGTTGCGCCATTGCGTTCGTCTCGAAATTCTACATAAAATAGAGTCTGAGTTTTCGAAAATCGGAGTCCGTATGACCAAGTTATGGCTCCCCAAAGTTTCAGAAATATTCAGAGTTCAAAATAGCTCGAATTCGAATTCAAAATTCGAATTTCAAACGCAGAACAGACTGGGCGGGAAATTTCCCGCCCAGACCCAGGTCGACTGGGGAGTCGACTGGGCAGTCGACACCCCCAGGACCAGGTCCACTGCGCAGTCGACTTGGGTGTCGACCTGGTCCCCGAGCCCATTTTTGGGCCAGTGTTCATTCTGATGTATCTAGTCCGATTTCTGTCCAGATTCATCCGCCTAAGCCTATTTAAACAGCCCCAAACCTATTATATTCTACTTCTACTCTGCCTCTGTTCTAAATAAAAATAAAAATGGCTTCGCTACTCTGCTGGAATCAAAACTAGAAGCTAATCAACATTAACCTAAGCAACTCAATTCAAATCTAGTTAGGATTCAAGTAAAGATTCAACGGGTTCAAGCAACGACGCCTAGACCATATTGAATCAAATCAGAAGATTAATCAAGTTAGACGTTTCAACGCGACAACGAATCGATTTGTCCTCTCTTAGCCAATCAATGTAAGTTCTAGTTACTTTTTAGATTGAAATGCTTAATTATAATATGGCCATGGAATAAAGTGTAATTGGATGTAAGCATGTTCATCGGTTCAAATCAATTTATGTTTCCTCTTGAATCTTGAGTTTTGGGCTTTTCTATCTTTATTCTTTTGTCAAGTTCATGATCTATTCAGCCTGTTGTAAATCAGTTCATGTTAATGTTATTCTCAAGATCTATCTTTTATGCCTGAGATGACGTTTTTATGCCAGTTTCCTCTCTATACCTATTGTTATACAAATTCTACCTTCCCCTATTTATTTTCTTTGATGAACCTAGATCAATTTTGGATCTAGGCCTAAACCGCGATTTGCATACGATTGAATACGGGGGAATCTTGGGATAATACCTATTTGGATATATGTGTTTGGTGGAATTGATGGCATAACATAAAAATTGAATATTTGGGTATTATCATTATAAGAGTAATTGCAAGAATGGGGATTGGCACATATAATTTGACATGGATTTTGATATATGTAATATGACATGGATCTTGATATATGTAATTTGGCTAGAACTCGTTATGGGTAAATTGGTGTAAACATGTTATACATGTAATTTTGGGTATAAAACTGGATCTATGTGAATTGAGCATAGCTTTGTAAACATGAAAATCATGAATCTTGACATATGTATAACGACATGAATTGAACATATGTAAATCTGGTATGAATTGGGCATATGTAAAAACTGACATGTAACCTAGGACTTGGGCATATGTTAATTATGTAAAATTTGGAGTAGAAACATATATGATAATTTATGACTTGGAGAAAGTTTAATATGAACGCGCCTAAGTTGGGTTCTGGGTAGTTGGTATGTATTGGACATGAAACTCGCCATGAAACTAGACACGAACTTGACATGAAACTTGAACATGGACATGACATTTAGAATGAACTAGAAATGGCCAACTCGAGGTTGGGTTGAGTTTGCAGTGTAATTCTGCCCGGAACCGCCCGACAAATCCAGTTACTGCAAACAATAGGATCCAATGTGGGTAGTTGGTCATATCGCACTTGAAAACCCGAGGTCAGACTGAGTTGTGGTGTAATTCTGCCCGGAACCGCCCGGCATATCCAGTGACCACAACAACAGGTCTGATGTGAGAGGTTGGGGTGCATAAATGAATTAATGACTTGATAGGGTTAAGTCATGAACCGCTTGAATATACTTAACCAATTTGACACGATGACTTGATTGGGTTAAGTCATGAACCGCTTGAATATACTTAACCAATTTGACACGATGGTTTGATAGGGTTAAGTCACGAACCGTTTGAATATACTTAACCAATTTGACACGATGGTTTGATAGGGTTAAGTCACGAACCGCTTGAACATACTTAACCAACCTGACACATGATTCGTAGGGCTAAGTCATGAACTTGAACGACAACACTTAGCCAATTTGACATGACACGTAGATGGGTTAAGTCACGAACTTGAATGACCACACTTAACCAACTTGACATGCTAGACTGATGGGGTTAAGTCTCGAATTTAAATGACAACACTTAACCTGCTGGACGGAAACCCTAGTTACGCGGTCCTTTTCAGTAGTAACCCACTAGATGTATCATGGTACCCTGGAACTAGGCAGGGTGGGGCACGATTACTGGGCTGATTGTAAGCGACCTGAACGACGGCTGAGTTGGTGCGCCATTGTAGGTTCAGGCGGACTAAGGTCGTGCACTTAGTCCGGAGTTGAAAAAGCAGGCATTGGGCACCAGTAGGTTTACACTGTGCGTGCTTGATTCGTGTCGGTGGTTGGCACCCTAGGGCTTGATACACCCTATGGTGGACCTAGCACAGGTGACTACATTTGTGATAGGGCCGTATGACACAGACACATGAACGAGATAGGAGTTGTAGGGAGCCGATCGATTAATAGATCGTTTCGTGAGACCAACTAATGGATCATTTCATGACATTGGGCAAGGGATCATTTTATAGTCAACATATGACACGGGTTGGGATACTAGTACGGTTGGTGCACAGCAAATAGATATCATAGAAATATTTTAATGGTAACGCAGAGAAATCTTGCGATGCTTGATAGAAATCTTGCGAAATTATACTTAGTTTATCTTGAATGGAAACCTGGCGATGTTATACTTGACAAAAACCATATGAGGTTATTCTTAGTTTTCTTTCCTGTAGCTTATCTTGTCATCATGCTTATGTTTATTTTCAGTTTATTCATGCCATGTTATCTTTACCTGTTTTTATGCTGAAAGTCACTAGGACTTACTCAGTCTTTATGACTGACCCGTTTTGTTTCGCCTCTTTTTCTTCCGTTCCCCCCCCCCAGGTTCGCAGGGTGGGAATACAGCTTAGTTCAGATCTTACCAAGCTCCAAAGCTCTTTCATGTACGGCTTGGATTTCTCTTGGCTATGGCTTGCTTTGCTTTATTGGGGAATGATTTATAACTATGGTTTTATGCTTCTTTACTATTGCAAGACAGATTTCGATGTAATTGACTTAATAGCATTTTGATATAAAAGGCTTTAGACCTTACTAGATTTTAAAGCAATGAAATTTGGGTTTTCCTTCCGCTGTTTTATTTATGTTCTGTCTTGTAATATTTCTGTGTATGTTTACCTAGATAATATTCCACCAAAGCTAGTGCATCCCCTTTGTGAGTGACCCTAGCGGAGGTGGGGTGTTACATTTGGTATCAGAGCAGAAGGTTACCAGACTGGGCAAAAGCTTTTAAAAAACCTTCTAAAACTATTTTCAAAACGTTTACAAAGAAGCATTTTTCTAAAGAAAAGTTTTGTTTTACGAAAGGCATGTTTCCCAAAGCCATATGCACTATCTTTTGATTCTCTCCTTGAGTCTCTTCTCTCTTTCTTTTTCACCATAGTTTGTAGGCATACAACACATGTCGGAGGGCAAAGTAGTGCCCAACCCCCATCTATAGCCGCAGTAGTTCCATCTGCGACTAATCTTATTTCTAGCTTTATAGGGTTGCCGTGCGATGGAGGTAGCTTTCGAGAAACTTGTCAACAAGCTATACAAGGATAGTAAGAACGAGGATAAAGAACACAAGCCCAAAGATGAGAAACTTGTTGATAAGGCGTAATCCACGAAGGACGAAAAGGTGAAAGGGAAGAGGTCAAAGTAAAAGAATAATAAAACCCATGACAAGAAAGAACATCGTTGGTATGGTAAAAAGGGACATGTAGTTAAGTACCATAGGACAAGGACAAGGGCAAAGAACAAGATCGTCGAGAGGGCAATTGTATGCTCTCACTACTAGCATACCTAAGAGAGGTGGTAACGTTTCTGTTAAAAGTTTAGCTTCTCTTTTCTATCATACCATGGGAACTTTGTTTTATACATCGCATCCTTTTAATTCTGCCTCGATAGTTGAGTCTCTGCACCTTAGTACTAGCGTAGTAGAGCATCCCATTTTTGTCTCAAATCCTATTGGGGAATCGGCTCATGTATTCATGATTTGTTTGGATTTGAGAATGTCTATGCTAAGTGTTGAGTTTAGAAGTAATGCTTATGTTTATGTTTTGGGCTATGGGTTGATTCTAGCGATGGAGTAGTTATCCAGTAAGGGTGACATTCTCGGTTTTGAAAAGAGAGTAGTTAGACTCTTGACTTGCCTCGGCAATACCCTTGAAGTCGCATGTAACCTTTAGGGTTCTCTCATGATTAGTTACCTAGAATCTCTTGATACATTTATTGATCCGCTCGAGTAGTGTTCACCACTAAGGCGGATGGTTCATTTCACTTATGCATGAGTTGTAGAAAGTCACCTTAGTAAGTACATTTGGCAACATGGTTGATATTTGTTATTTTCAAGAGATAGTTCTTCTGCGTGGAATACCTCCTAGTAAGTGAACGAGATCCAATATTCACTAGTGAATTTTGGAGAGTTTGCATGAAACCATGAGTACGTAGTTAAGTTTGAGCCGAGTATACTAGAAGGAGGATAAGTGAAAGTGGAACGAGAGGCAACAGTGAAATGAGTTCCAGCTCATATTTTGGAAACAAGAATTAAGAATCTGTGAAGTTAAAGACGGTCAAAGCAAAATGGAGTTAAGCTCAAGGAAACGCGACTTAGAAGATTGAAGGCTAGATATGTGCATCATATCTCTTTTTAAGAGTATATCCTTGGTCCCTCTTTTCTTGTAGAGCTTACTTCCATGTTATCTTTTCCTCTCGGTACTATTCTCAATCAAATTTCTGTTGCAACCCCATAGGGAGTATGACTCACCTGTTAGTAATACATTTTGGGGGCTTGAGGGTGTCCGTTGGGTTGACTAAACTCTTTGGGTTTTATAGGATACAGGTTGGTTTTAGGAAAGGATTCCCTTGTGACCTAAAAGGAGTCCATCATGCTTAGTTTCCTCGAAACGTATATTGGTTTGATTGAGTAATTCTTTGGGTGTCAGCCTGATGTTGATTTCGGTCTCCGGGGCTGGTGCTTAGAGAGTTCTTCTCCTGATCAGTATATATGTGACATATATTTCCAGTTTTGACATGGCCAAATGGGCACAAGGTTTTTACTTGCTTCTATCATTCGGCTATACCTTTAGGTAGGAACAATTGGGTGTAAACATGTGTTTGAGACATGTTATGATTGATGGTTGCAAGTGGCTGCAAGTGGTTGCTAGTGGTTGCTCGTGGATGCATTTACACATTAGGCACTAGATCGGCTCAGTCACCTTTCATATTGCATATGCATGAGTATTTATACTTGTTTATGGATGAATTTGAATGTGTTATCATGTGGATGTTGCATATGGATGGATGTTTGTGAACACATGTAGTGTTATTGTGACTAGGACTATTTGCATACATGTTGGACTCATGGCACTAGACGTATTTTGCATTAAGAAGATCAATCAGGCCTGATCATTTGCATTAGATAAGGAACATATACACACACTTTTTGCATATGTTCATACAGCATTAGAAATCTCTTAAGGACAATGTTTGCTTGTGGATGATGTTTTGAGTAGATGGATAATGGATGGTAGGATACGTTCTTCCTAACTTGAAGATTTCGGGGACGAAATCCTTTAAGGAGGGGAGAATGTAACAACCCGAATTTTTATAACATGTTAAAACAAGAAATCTAGGCAGAATTAAATTTTAAATTAATAAACAAGGGAAACGGGTTGCGCCATTGCATTCGTCTCGGAATTCTACATAAAATAGAGTCTGAGTTTTCGAAAATCGGAGTCCGTATGACCAAGTTATGGCTCCCCAAAGTTTCAGAAATATTCAGAGTTCAAACCAGCTCGAATTCGAATTCAAAATTCGAATTTCAAACGCAGAACAGACTGGGCGGGAAATTTCCCGCCCAGACCCAGGTCGACTGGGCAGTCGACACCCCCAGGACCAGGTCGACTGCGCAGTCGACTTGGGTGTCGACCTGGTCCCCGAGCCCATTTTTGGGCCAGTGTTCGTTCTGATGTATCTAGTCCGATTTCTATCCAGATTCATCTGCCTAAGCCTATTTAAACAGCCCCAAACCTAGCCTTCTCTACACACAATTCTATTCTTCTTCTACTCTGCCTCTGTTCTAAATAAAAATAAAAATGGCGTCGCTACTCTGCGGGAATCAAAACTAGAAGCTAATCAACATCAACCTAAGCAACTCAATTCAAATCTAGTTAGGATTCAAGTAAAGATTCAACGGCTTCAAGCAACGACGCCTAGACCATATTGAATCAAATCAGAAGATTAATCAAGTTAGACGTTTCAACGCGACAACGAATCGATTTGTCCTCTCTTAGCCAATCAATGTAAGTTCTAGTTACTTTTTAGATTGAAATGCTTAATTATAATATGGCCATGGAATAAAGTGTAATTGGATGTAAGCATGTTCATCGGTTCAAGTCTATTTCTGTTTCCTCTTGAATCTTGAGTTTTGGGCTTTTCTATCTTTATTCTTTTGTCAAGTTCATGATCTATTTAGCCTGTTGTAAATCAGTTCATGTTAATGTTATTCTCAAGATCTATCTTTTATGCCTGAGATAACGTTTTTATGCCAGTTTCCTCTCTATACCTATTGTTATACAAATTCTACCTTCCCCTATTTATTTTCTTTGATGAACCTAGATCAATTTCGGATCTAGGCCTAAACCGCGATTTGCGTACGATTGAATACATGGGAATCTTGGGATAATACCTATTTGGACATATGTGTTTGGTGGAATTGATGGCATAACATAAAAATTGAATATTTGGGTATTATCATTATAAGAGTAATTGCAAGAATGAGGATTGGCATATATAATTTGACATGGATTTTGATATATGTAATATGACATGGATCTTGATATATGTAATTTGGCTAGAACTCGTTATGGGTAAATTGGTGTAAACATGTTATACATGTAATTTTGGGTATAAAACTTGATCTATGTAAATTGAGCATAGCTTTGTAAACATGAAAATCATGAATCTTGACATTTGTAAAACGACATGAATTGAACATATGTAAATCTGGTATGAATTGGGCATATGTAAAAACTGACATGTAACCTAGGACTTCGGCATATGTTAATTATGTAAAATTTGGAGTAGAAACATATATGATAATTTATGACTTGGAGAAAGTTTAATATGAACGCGCCAAAGTTGGGTTCTGGGTAGTTGGTATGTATTGGACATGAAACTCGCCATGAAACTAGACATGAACTTGACATGAAACTTGAACATGGACATGACATTTAGAATGAACTAGAAATGGCCAACTCGAGGTTGGGTTGAGTTTGCAGTGTAATTCTTCCCGGAACCGCCCGGCAAATCCAGTTACTGCAAACAATAGGATCCAATGTGGGTAGTTGGTCATATCGCACTTGAAAACCCGAGGTCAGACTGAGTTGTGGTGTAATTCTTCCCGGAACCGCCCGGTATATCCAGTGACCACAACAACAGGTCTGATGTGAGAGGTTGGGGTGCATAAATGAATTAATGACTTGATAGGGTTAAGTCATGAACCGCTTGAATATACTTAACCAATTTGACACGATGACTTGATAGGGTTAAGTCATGAACCGCTTGAATATACTTAACCAATTTGACACGATGGTTTGATAGGGTTAAGTCACGAACCGCTTGAACATACTTAACCAACCTGACACATGATTCGTAGGGCTAAGTCATGAACTTGAACGACAACACTTAGCCAATTTGACATGACACATAGACGGGTTAAGTCACGAACTTGAATGACCACACTTAACCAACTTGACATGCTAGACTGATGAGGTTAAGTCTCGAATTTAAAGGACAACACTTAACATGCTGGACGGAAACCCTAGTTACGCAGTCCTTTTCAGCAGTAACCCACTAGATGTATCATGGTACCCTGGAACTAGGCAGGGTGGGGAACGATTACTGGGCTGATTGTAAGCGACCAGAACGACGGCTGAGTTGGTGCGCCATTGTAGGTTCAGGCGGACTAGGGTCGTGCACTTAGTCTGGAGTTGAAAAAGCAGGCATTGGGCACCAGTAGGTTTACACTGTGCGTGCTTGATTCGTGTCGGTGGTTGGCACCCTAGGGCTTGATACACCCTATGGTGGACCTAGCACAGGTGACTACATTCGTGATAGGGCCATATGACACAGACACATGAACGAGATAGGACTTGTAGGGAGCCGATCGATTAATAGATCGTTTCGTGAGACCAAGTAATGGATCATTTCACGACATTGGGCAAGGGATCATTTTATATTCAACACATGACACGGGTTGGGATACTAGTATGGTTGGTGCACAGCAAATAGATATCATAGAAATATTCTAATGGTAACGCAGAGAAATCTTGCGATGCTTGATAGAAATCTTGCGAAATTATACTTAGTTTATCTTGAATGGAAACCTGGCGATGTTATACTTGACAAAAACCATATGAGGTTATTCTTAGTTTTCTTTCCTGTACCTTATCTTGTCATCATGCTTATGTTTATTTTCAGTTTATTCATGCCATGTTATCTTTACCTGTTTTTATGCTGAAAGTCACTAGGACTTACTCAGTCTTTATGACTGACCCGTTTTGTTTCGCCTCTTTTTCTTCCGTTCCCCCCCCCCCCAGGTTCGTAGGGTGGGAATACAGCTTAGTTCGGATCTTACCAAGCTCCAAAGCTCTTTCATGTACGGCTTGGATTTCTCTTGGCTATGGCTTGCTTTGCTTTATTGGGGAATAATTTATAACTATGGTTTTATGCTTCTTTACTATTGCAAGACAGATTTCGATGTAATTGGCTTAATAGCATTTTGATGTAAAAGGCTTTAGACCTTACTAGATTTTAAAGCAATGAAATTTGTGTTTTCCTTCCGCTGTTTTATTTATGTTCTGTCTTGTAATATTTCTGTGTATGTTTACCTAGATAATATTCCACCAAAGCTAGTGCATTCCCTTTGTGAGTGACCCTAGCGGAGGTGGGGTGTTACACTTTGGATGATAGTCTCCCACCATGCGGCAACACCTTCCTGTAATCCCAAGCAGCTAACGTCCTCTTCTGGTTATCTTCCATATTAAGTCCTTCGAAAATCTTCTCGCGTGAGTTAATCTATGCTTGAGCTTCCATAACATCTTCAGATCCCTTAAACGGTTTTTCACCTACTTTCGCGTAATTCTTATTCAGAACTGGAATAAAAGTTTGAGTCGGGGCTTGAATCACAGTCCCATTAACTATTGTAGCATCACATTGTTGGTGGTGGCACTGCTTCCTCCTTTACATTTTCCTCCACTGCTCATTTTCTACAATCTAAATATAGTATGAAAATGCTGTTAGACATCCATATGAATTACCTAAGGATTCATGAAATAGTTTAAACTCTTTTCATTGGATTTTACTCATTCTAGGGTATTATAACCTCATCTCTAATGAGTTATATCCCAAAGCTTCGTATAAACCAAGGCTCTGATACCAACTGTGACGACCCAGAATTTTGACCCTAAAAAATCAGCACTTAATACATTCTTATATTCAAAATGCCAAAGAATCAGGTGTCAGATTCCTAGTTTTCTGGGATATTACACATTAGAATAACCACAATGAAATAAAAAACTTCTCATTTATATATCCAGAGATACATCAGGGTTTACAACGAATACAACACCAGAGTACGACATACATCCACCACTATAGGATAACAAAAGGACATTGGAAATTGACTAAATAAGGTGAATTCAAAATCCGACTCCATCTTCACCTGAATGGCTTCAAATCATAGATGCCCACAAAATAAGGTGCTCTAAAGAAAATAGCTAAATATACTCCATAGAAGAAACAACTCCATGAAAGCAAAGACACACTAAAAAAGCTCCAAGACACAAGCTCCAAACACCGCTACTCAACCTGACACTGGGATGCCCGTGTGGAAAATTATGGGCATCTGGAGTTTCATGGGAAAACAAAATAACTCTAGGTTAGTCATGAGGCTGATGTTGGAACTCAATATTTTTTTTATGTGCAATACAATTCACAGTGCTTTTAGGAAAATGAAACTACCATAAGGTCTCGTGGCACACACACAATGCAAACGCACACATGGACGAGATTTCTCCTTATAATAGTCAAACATGCTTGATATGCGAAAATTATTTTTGATAGTGTTGTTAGTGCATAGTGTGAAAATCAATTTCGTAGCTAAATGTGGCAATCATAGCCAGCATAATGTCTCATCCCATTATGTTGGCGTATTCCTACCAGTAACCAGTGGGCTATAAACTGAAATCGTAAAGACTCGTAGTAGAGATTGAGTTTCAAACAAATGACTAGGTAATGGCACTTACTTATTCACGATAGGGATGCCTCGAGGGGGACGCCGCGAGAACCAAACTGGCTCTCTACGACATGAGATCGACCTCTCCATTACTGGATTTATTAGATCGTGCCTAAGTAAGTCATCTCCCGGTCATTATCAACATTTAACCGGGATTATGCATCATCAACAACCACAAAAGCAAATGCTACCACATTGTAATACATGGGCTCAATACCATAGTGCACCTTTTATCTAAACGGACATATTCATATTTCCTGTTTCGACCATTTTCGGGGTGGGAGGCTTGTCAAAGTTTCATTATACACAAAGCTATGCTTCAATAAGTCATACTTTAATCATCACTGGCTCATCACTTAAGTATGTCATATTGTCCATTCATAACATATAACTGATATCTATCAATATATATAATCTCTTAGCCCATACGTCTCAGAGAAGGGTGTTAAGCTAAAAGAATAAATTCTCTGCCACCAAACACATATATGTTTAATAAAGTTCAATTCCTACATAGTCAATTACAATGTCAGACACAGTCCATACAAGTCCGTTTTAGGTCTGAATGAAACCGACGACACCTTATTACTCATCCAATGAAAGAGATAGATCCTTGCAAATTCGGAATTCCTCCAAATACGTCTGTACTACTGCCACATAACCAATATAAAATCCATCTGCAAATGGAAGCTATCCATTTGAGACATTCAGCAAGCAGTCATTTCAATGTGAAGGTTCTCGGTCTTCAACACCGTCTTCAATATGCTCATTTGCTTAAAATCGCCGCATCATTATTCAGAATGGTTTTTAGATCCGTATTCTGATCCCGATCTTTCCGAATAACAAGCGCTATTATAAAACCATGTGGATATACAGGACAAAATCAGGTCTCAATCCATATTTAATGTTTGCAAACTCCAGTTATCATTTAAAACACTTTATTATTCATTTGAAATCATTTACTAAGGTATGAAAAATATATATAAAGTTAAATCTCTTTAAAACTCAATATTGAATAAAAATGTGTTACAAAAGCGGTAACAAAAGTGTTTCAAAATACCGATATTAGGTAGCTTAGGTAAAATAACCTTTATTTTACCGAAAACTTCATATTTTCAACTGAAATAACTTCTAAATAATTTGTTATCATTTTACAATTTTTTTCCATATTTTTAAATAATTTATAAAAGCCGTTTAGCATTATGGTCAAAGAACTGCACTTACAAAGACCTTTTTCAAAACTGTATTGAACATAACTTGAAAACTATATACCGAAATTTAAGAATTCTTTTTCATTTGAAATCAAATGATATTTAAAAATCAAACATTTCTCATTTCAGGAAAATATGATTTAAATTGTTGCATTTATAGCCGTTTAAAGTTGGCGGTCGAAATTCACGAACTATCACTGCGCGACACGTTCTATTTTGACCGTAATATAACTTAATATAAAAATTATTTTGAATAACATCAAAATATCTGAAATTATATACTTATATAAACCCTTTTATACTTATATACACCATTTATAAGCAATATTTCAACTATCCATTTTTCACCTTATATTTAAATGAATAAAAAATTCATTTGTATTATTGAATTGGTTCGATACTTAACTGATAACTATATAAATCTACAATTGTATGTAACAAGTGTAGTGAACATTCTATCACTATTAACAAACACAAAGCAACCATTTATCCATTACACAAGCTTATATATAATAGTATATATACGGATGTATAAGTGTTTTCCAATGAACGCTTACACTGCAATAATTACCAATTAACCACACAATTAATAGTCATTTACATAACATCAATAGTGCACAAATATAAGCGTCGAGTTCTCACCTTGGGTTTTCGCTCCACTAATCTCTATTACTAGACCGACAATAGCTATTGCGGACTAACTGGTTGACTTCACCGACTTTTTCAGCAATTGTATACATACATACATACATACATATATATATAATTTTTTTTTGAAATTGGGTTTACTTTTATTACTGGGCTTAATACAGCCCAAATCATGAACAGTGGCCCAAGACCATGTTACAAACACGCAACAACTAATGGCATAACTGACAACACACTACTTTATGATAAAGTAACAACAGACGAGAATAATCCATAAAGTACTTCTCACTTTCTGCAAACCCTTCCCGAACCATCATGGCGGCTGGAAAGAGAAGTAACTCGTGCCTGTATCTCGGCGCCGAGCCCATGGCGGCCACCGATCCTCGCCTTGCCTTCCGTCTCCTTCAGGTTCCGTTCTTGTGGTACTTCTTTGACCTCTCCTCATCGTTGCAATTTTGAGATCTTGTATGGCAAATTTGCTAACCAGATCTGGTGTTTTCTCTTTTTGTTTGAAAATTCGGTTGTTTCTTTCCTTCCAAATGCTCCAAACAGCAACTGTAAGAGCGACAGTGTGCACTTCGGGTACTTGACGTACGCTTTGCCTGATGACTTCAAGGTGAGCTACTATTTGTTGGATTTGAGTCTCTGTTTCTGTGTAATTTGTGAAATTCCTGCAATTTTCCCAAACTTTAGTCGAAAAAAGGCAATTAAAAAATAAGTGTTCATGATTTTCCTGTGAATTGTTGCATAGTACGCATGTGTCTTCAGTAATAAGTCCCCATTTGAGTAGTCGGTCCCTAGTTGGCAGTCTTCCCATCATCGCTTTGTAAGTGCAGCTAGCCATTTTTGGCACATTGGTTTTGCTCTAGATGATTTTAGCCCAGCTTTTGATGGAGTTTTTAGGTCTAATGTCCTCCCAGACCTGTCTAATGTGAAAATCATTGCCTGACCATGTCCACATATCATAGTTTCGATCCTCATGTATTTGCATGTTCTCTATAGTATTTCTTTGGGCTTGGGAACAGGGAATATTGAGGTTCCAGTGGTTATGTTGAATGATTGTGCTCACATTGACCTCTGGGCACCCATAGGCTGAGTATGTATCCCAACCAAACATATCTATGAATGATTTGCCATTCACTCATGGGTCTCTCCATAAATGAGTCTCATTCCCATTGGCTATATCCCTCCTGCAATGCTTAGCCAAAGTGTCTCGTACTCTAAGTATTGCCTTCCATGTTGATGATGCATTGTTATCCTCCTTCATGGTTCAAACATTTGCAGTACCATACCTAGAACACATCCATCTAGCCCACAGCCCTTCTTTGTTGATCACTTTCCAAGCCTGTTTCAGTGTAAAAGCCTCTCTCATGACTTTGATGCTTCGTAGACCCACCCCTCCTTCAGTTTTGGGTCTGCATAGCTGGCATAACTTATCTTATGGAGTCCCCCTTTCCATATAAAATCTGCACAAACTTTTTCAATCTTCTCAATGGATGAGTCAGGTAATTGGAATGTCTGCAGCCAGAAATTGACTTTAGCTTGAATGACTGTGTGAACCAACTCTATTCTGCCAGCAAATGAAAGTAGTCTAGAACTCCATCCATATAATCTGTCCCTGGTATCACTGATTAGTCCTGTGCACTCCCTGTCAGTTATTTTGTTGGATGACAGGGGCACCCCCAAGTACTTGACTGGTAGTACCCCTTCCTGTACCCCCAACATGGCCAGAACAGTTGCTTTGTTCCTGCATGTTTTATTAAAATAACATTTGGTCTTCATTTCATTAACCTTGAGCTCACACCAAGCCTCTAGTTGTTCAAAAATCTCCTTAACTTTGCCAGCAGCAGTACTGCTTACCTTGATACAAATCAGCAGGTCATCTGCATAGAGCAGGTGACTAACACTTGGTTGTATATTTTGGATGGTCTGGATCTTCTTCTCATGACATGCCAACTCCATTTGCAAGGTGAAAAACTCCATAGCCATAGCAAAAAGGTAGGGTGATAGAGGATCACCTTGCCTTATGCCTCTGTTGCTGCTGATGAAACCTTTAGGGACCCCATTAATGAGAATAGAGAAGGTGGGTGTACTAATACACTCACTGATGATATTTAAGGTTTTGTTAGGAAATCCCATACATTTTAGCGTGTGCATAATAAAGTGTCTATTGATCTTGTCATATGCCTTATGTAAGTCAACTTTCAAGCACATCATATCAGCCCCTTTTTTGTTAAAATTTCTGATTAGCTCATGTGCCAAAAGAGAGTTTCCAGAAATACTACGACCCTTAATAAATGCACTTTGGCATTCTGCTATTAAGTTTGGTAGTATAAGTTTCATTCTATTGCAGATAATCTTACTGAGGAGTTTATAAATGACATTACAGCATGCTATAGGTCTATAGTCCGCAATACGTGTGGGCTTTTCACATTTCGGGATGAGACAAATGAATGTGTGGTTGATTTCTTTCAGAATCTTACCTGAATCCATAGATTCTTGTATTGCTGATGTTATATTTCCTTTTAGATTGTCCTAGTGAATTTTGAAGAATTCAGAACCAAACCCATCGGGTCCAGGCGAAGACTCAATATGGATGGAACAAAGAGAAGTCCAGACCTCTGTCTCAGTCACAGTGTTCAGCAGTAGCCTCCTCCCAGCGGCATTGACCAGCCTTCTGCTTTTGATGTTAGGTAACTCCAGTTCAGTTGTCTCACCATTATATAGGTCTTGAAAATAAGTGATAGCTTCTTCCTCAAATTTGGCCAAGTTTATGCTGCTATTTCCAGCCTGGTCATACAGTTGTAAGTTATAGTTTGTGTTTTTACGAACTGTCATTTTTGTGTAGAAGAATTTAGTGCACTCATCTCCTTCAGTTAGCCACTTTTCTTTTGCTTTCTGTTTTAATTCAATGGCTTTTATATGCAAGTAGTCCTTTAGTTTGGTTTGGGCTTCATAGTATTGTCTCCACGTGTTATTTGAATGATCCCCACCCCCATCAATACGCTGAAGCAAATCTTCATTTAATTTTTCCAGCCTTTGTAATTCATCATGGGCCTTGGGCCTCACTTTATTCCAATTCTTTAGTCTCTCTTTAGCCTTCTTAAGGAACTTAATTAGATGGTACAGGTGGCAATCATCAACCTGGGTGATTTCATTAGTGTTAACCGCTTCTGAATATCCCTCAAGCATGTGCCATTCATTTGAGTATCTGAATGGTTTGCCATCATTGTTCCTCAATAGTATATGTAGTGGACAGTGGTCACTAGTAGAATTTGGTAGGATATTCACTTTTATGTCTGCAAACTTGGCCAAACATTGTACATTGATTAGTGCTCTATCCAATTTACATGCAATTTTCTTAACCTCTCCACTTTTCCACGTGAATTGCAGGCCTCCGTGGATGGATTCCACAAGCCCAGCTGCCACCAAACAGTTGTTGAATTCTGACAGCTGTGTTGCTCTCAAGGTAATACCACCTTGTTTTTCCTCTGCTCTGAGAACAGCATTGAAGTCCCCCATGATTAACCAAGGCTCAGTTATGTTTTTGGAAAGACTAATCAGTTTTTGCCATAGTAAAGTCCTCTGAGTGGCTAGATTGCTTGCGTACACAGTAGTGATGGTTATGTTGAGTCCCCCTTTATTTATGGCTTTAGCTGTTAGTTGTTGTTCATCTCTATCTAGTACCTGCATACTCCATACTTCTTTGATCCAGGCGACCAAGATTCTACCTTTAACACCCATGTCATTATTGTTAACCAACATCCACTCATCACCAAGTAGTTCATCAAAGTAACTCATGCTTTCATCACTCATCTTACTTTCTAAGATGCCCATTATTGAAGGACAAATTGTCCTTCGAAGATTATAGAGGTCTACAGTTCTGGTATCATTGTTTAGACCTCTCACATTCCAACTTATGATTGACATTTAAATTTGAGGGCATTACTCCTCAAAATCTTAGGAGACACAGCTTGTGGATACAAGCGCTTACCTTTCTGTTCCTCTGTGTGAAATTGTCTTTCATATTTGTCATTGGGTTTTTTGTATTTAACTCTGCTTGCACTGTCTTTTCTTCTGCTGTGGTAAGGTTAATCTCTAACCCTTTCAGTTCTTCAATCGTTGCAGGAACCTGGTCCTGTGGATTGGACAAAATGTCATGGATTTCTGCCTGATCGTGCTCAGCCTGTGCCTGGTCCACCTCCTGCTGCATTTGTTCCTTCGGGCATGTCAGTGCCACATCAGTGACTATTGTAGTTTGTCTGTTTGTAAATATTTGTAAATTAACTAAACTAGCAGGCATGGGGTTGCCTTCAGTTTCGTTTTGTTGGGTTGTCACTGCCATATTCGCTATAGGTCTTTTTGCTATCCACACTTCATGGAAGTTGGTGGAGCACTGGCTTTCTAGATGGCTAAAGCACTTGCACGTGCAACATATGGGTGGTAAGTTCTCATATTCCACCTTCTGAATGTAGATGTTGCCTTGTGCATCTTTTGCTCTCACCTATTTTTTAAGTTCAGTGTCTGCTCTAATTTCCACCAGCACTCTTGCATATTTTAATCTCTATATGTGCTTGGTACATTCATCCATTGATAATGGATTACCAACCAGACTAGCCATTTTACTAATGCCTCTGGCATTCCATAGGGCGAGATCCAGGTTGGGCAATCGAACCCAAACTGGATGAGTGACAAGCATGTCACGCTCCAGTTTGAGATTTGGTTCCCATCTTTTAGTGAAAATCAATTTACTATCCATGAACAATGGTCCATTTTCAGCACATTTTCACAATCAGTCGCATTCATGAATTTAATCAGGTAGAATCCATTCTATCTAGCATACACGTTCCAGTTACCTATAGGCTTCCACTCCCTTCTAATATAGGCATTTAAGTGAACATAATATGGGTGTTTACCAATAAGGTAGATGTAGATGGAATTTGTCCACATGTTGTTCGCCTCAGCTGTGATTTCCTCATCTAGCACAGCATATTCTCCTTCTTCATTCATATCTGCATCATATTTCATAACCCCTCCTTCAATTCTTGTGTTACCCGCCAGTGCTTCAACCCAGTTTCGACTACCTGCCTTAAAAGTGAGAGTTTGCGTCCAAGTCTTACCACCTCCACCAGATGCGTGAGATCCACCCCCACTGACCTGTTGTGCAGTTCTGTCTTTCCTATTTCTGACCTCTTTCCAACCCTGGTCATCGTTTTCTTTGTGGTTTGGGTTAGGGTTTTGAGAACCCTGAGAGGCGGCAGCCATTTTTTTATTACATATATATATATATGTAATAAATATTTTTTTATTAGAGAAGAGGAGGGGCCGAACTATGGAAAGATGGAAGATGAGGTGGAGGCCGAGTTTGGGGAGGTGGAAGGTGGAGCTAGAGACCGGCTATGGTGGTGTGGGTTCGTGGCCGAGGTAGGACCAAGGGAGAAGGGAGATGGCGCGACGTGGGTTAGGTGGTTAGCGGCGAGAGGGGGAGGGGATGGCGGCGGAAAGGAGAGGGTGGAAAAGAAGGGTGTAGGCCAAAAATGAAAGGAGGAGGAGAAAGTTGAGGGGAAGGGTGGAGGATTATGAAGCCATAGAAGTCATGGCATGGAGCTCTAAGAAGAAGGTAGAAATGAAGAGGGAGAAGTGAATGATAATGGTGCGGTTTATGTGCTTATTTATAGTGGTAAGGGAGGGGGCAGAGTATAATTTTCCATGGAGGAAAACCATGTGCTAAAGGAAAAAACAATGTACCTTTATAAATCAAAACCATGGACTAGTGTATATGGTTTTGTCATAGGATTTGCATCGCTTATTTGTAATGCTTTGAAGTGTTACAAAATGGCTATGCTTATATATGTCTCTATATTTCAGCTTTTGACAATTCCGATCGAATGGAAAACAATACCAACACATCTTGACCTTATTATTGATTGTTTTGAACCTTATAAACTGCAAATAAGTTTTTTTTATTTATCCAATTTATTTTAGAAACTTATATATTTATGAAATATAGATTTTTAAATGGGTAAAATCCTAGTTTACTAACTGACAAAATTCAGGAATGTTGCACCTAGTTCTTCCACATTAAATCTAGAGGATAACATATCCCTTGTTGATTTTATTATGGCTTCATTATTACGTAGAATCAATAAATCATCAACATAAAGACAAACAATGACTATCCAATATGTGTATAAACATATTTATTTGATTCATTTATTGGGAATCCATCTAATAACATAGCTTCATCAAATTTCTTATACCACTTTTTTGGAGCTTGTTAAGGCCATAAAGTGATATTAATAATTTGCATACTTTATTCTCATTTCTTGATATAAAAAATCCTTCAAGTTGCTTCATATATATTTGTTCTTCTAGTTCACTATTTAAAAATTGGGTTTCTACATCTATTTGATGTATTTCTAAATCAAATATGGATGCGATCGCAATAAACATCCTAATTGATGGTATTCTAGTTATTGGTGACTACATGTCAATGTAGTCCAGGTCTTCGTTTTGTTTGAATCCTTAGACTATAAGATGAGCCTTATACTTGTCTATTGAACAATCAAATTTTAGTTTCTTTTTGAATATCCGTTTGTTACCTAAGGTTTTGCATACTCGAAGTAAATCAACTTATTCTCATGTATGCCTAGCCATAAAAGATTCGATCTCATTGTTAATGGTCTTCTTCCAATAAGGGGCATTACTGGAGGCAATAACTTGTTTGTATGTTAATGAATCATTTTCTCACATAAATGTGTATAAATCTGGTGCAAAGCTTCTTGAGGTCCTTAACCTTTTTCTTTTTCTTGGTTCTTTCACTTATTGATCAACACTGGTTTGTTAATGGTTACCTTTGAGTACAATTTTGTACAATATAAGATTTGATGTATAAACATTTTTAACATATATTTGTTTCTTAATTAACAACACGAATAGAAATTATAACTAACAAAAAAGATTGATTTAAAAATAAAAATGCGAACTAATTGCATATTATTTCAGCATAAAATTAAAACTAAATATTCATATAAATCTTTTTCTCTTCCATGTGTTAAACATATACAGTTACTAAAATTATAATTCACATGCAAAACATGTATTTTGATCAAAGGTGGAACGCGTAGGGTAACGGTAGAATCAAGTTGTGCGCTTTTTTTAAAACGTCACTAACAATGCCCTTCGATGTGCCCAATCTGATCGGCGTCTGAGGCAGTCCTTCGATTATATATTTACATTTATTACGTGGTAAACAAATGAATTATTCTCTCACTAAAGGTTTAGAAAGAAATATGGATTCAAATGAATTAGGTACTACCGAGTTGATAATATAACCTACGATTCACCAGAACAATCAACACGTGTTACACAAATCAACAAACTAGCTACATACAATGACTCATCAACTAATCAACCTTTAAATAGTGTAATAAAAGAAAACCCTACCTTCAACGAAAGCTACGTTCCCTGTTACTTTTAATATATCGACAACGGGTCATTATTATTAACGCATTTGCATGTTTTATTGTAAGTTGTTTGCTTCTACTGCATTTAGTCAAAAAGACAAAAATCTGATAAATTCAAAAATAAACAAATGCCAACATAATTTATTCTTAAATTCGAATTATTTACATCCGTACGTTATGTTTTGTAATTAGACTACGGT
This sequence comes from Allium sativum, assembly GCA_030737875.1. Lineage (NCBI taxonomy): Eukaryota > Viridiplantae > Streptophyta > Magnoliopsida > Asparagales > Amaryllidaceae > Allium > Allium sativum. The sequence goes on along the minus strand of CM060920.1, from coordinate 112,169,245 downwards.
ACCCAACAACTAAATCAAATTAAGCACAAGTGTTACAAGTGTTTTAACAAACGAACGATTTAGTCATACAAAGTGACAGAGGTGACTTGATTTGTAAATAGTCATTAGAGGAAAGGTCACACCAGTATTGTCATATTTGAATTGGCTCTATTTCTTCATCGAAAGGAACATTCAGGTGTTCCACCTTTCACCTACTAATTTGACCTTGTAATGACAAGTCCTATTTTCAATAAATATAGAACGTTCCAAACAGTATTGCACTTTGGTTAGGTCAAAACCATTGGATGTACCGCCACTGCATGTAGTAGGTTGGGTTGAACGTTCAGTTTCAGTCGGTTCGGTTCGTATTATGATAAAAAATGCCAAATCAAATCAAAACCAGAAAAATTCAAAATCGAAACGAATCAAATTAGTTTCGGTAGTTCAATCAGTAACCGATTTAATCGAATTACAAAGAAATGTTATATTACTTAAAAGGTCATAATTTACGTTTGAGGAGATTCTAGTTTGTTTTCTTTATGTTTATAGCTTAGACTTATTTTTAATAAGCACACTTTGTATGTAATCACTAAGCCAATTTTTTAAAGTATTGTAGTAATATAAAATTGGTTAATATATTGAAAGTTTGGTTAATCTGATTAACTGGTAACATAGAAAGTTATTTTTCAAACTGAATTCAAATTATCAAAACCAAACTAGATCGACTAAAATAGATCGGTTCAGTTTTTTAATTTGTTCTAAGCAAATATATTTCATTCCTACATCTATGGTCAAAAAGACTGATTGTAAGTCCGACCGCTATGATCGAAACCTAAACACATATTTGAGATTCATTGTTTGCATGTGGTTCGTCCTATTTTATAGTAAGATTCCAAATATTTGTTTACAAAATATTAATTCATTTGCAGGTTAGTAATCACTTGTAATTTAAGTACCCATTAACTAATTTGCTTGGAATAATCATTAATAGTGTTATTATTTTTGAGGTCTTGGATAACCAACATTGCCCTTGTGATAGAATATACACATCAATTTTATGTAATTTGTAAATCATAAGATGCTTACTGTTAAATTTGATAATACAAAATCACAAATTGATTAGAACAACTTTGCGGAAAAAAAAGGAGGAAAGTAAATAATTTTATAATGGGAATGCATTTGATAAGATGGTAGAGAAATAAATGAAGGAATTAATTTCTTTCGTCTATGCAAAAGCAATGGATTGATTTACTTTCTATCTTTGCACATTTGCTGCTATGGTAATTTTCCTCCATTATATTATTACCATATGTTGGTTGGTAATGTAATTGATGACTCACATGGATTTGCACTGGCTATATATTAAGGGGTAGACTTAGTGTAAACTCATCCTGGCTTGGAGCCAACGATCCCAAAATGGAGTGTCTCTTCTTGTTAAGCCTATTTAAGGTTTGGATATGTAAGCTCTTATTTTGTAATCTCTTTTAATTCTTTCATGTGGAATAAAATCTCTCTCTTTTGGACTGGACGTATACTATCTTATGGAGGATAGTGGAACCAGTATAAATATTGTGTCTTTTTGTTTCTTTGTTATAATTATTTACTATTTGCTTGATGTAATAGAATAATTGCTATCAGATTAGATTGATGATCATTTGGCAAATCTAGATCCTGTTTATTGCGCTTTCACATTCGCGCAATTTTTGCACAATACTTACATTATCTTTAAATGGCTTGGACTCTTAAATTACAATTGGAAAGTTTGTCTACTGTAAACTTACAAAATCGAATTGTGTAAAGTCAGAAAAATAAAGGTCATGCCTTAAAATGGTTTTCTTTTGTAGGAAAAATAATATCTTCGATGTTTTTTTAATTGGGTCTCTTCATAAATGCCTCGTTCAACATCTTTAATATTATTATCTTTTTCCGACAAATTATCATTTTATGTGAAAATTAACAAAAAAAAACCACGTTAATTTTCTTCCTATAAGATTATGCGATTGAAGGGTTAACTCTTGTCATTGTACGATTGTACTAGTATGATAATTTTCAATACCTATCTATTGTTCGGCAACTAGTAGTTAATTTCAATAATTAATAATAGAAATATATTGTTTAGTAATTTAGGAATTATTGATACTAAGTAATTATTATGTAATAATCGTAATTCTAAAGATCGAACCGTGAGTTAAACCATGTTGATTCTAGGTAAAAGGTTATTGTGGCTCAACCGGTTAGTATGTGAGAAGTGTGTTGACATTTTATTTCCTTCTTTTTATTTAAATGTAAAATTATTTCAAATATGGTTAAAATTTAAGCAATTACAATTAATATATTGAAATTTGAAACAATTACTTTTGAACATTTCTTAACTGACTTTATTTGGAATAATCATATAATAACTTCTTATATTTTATTTGTTTATATAATGAAAGAGGACTAGCTCAACCATAATTCGTGAATGTACACTAAGAATGTATTATATCAAATAAAATTTAGTGATAACTATTATGAAATTATATGATAAATTGATCATGAGGAAAAAGTGAGAAGCATAGCAATATTTTTTTCTCAAATACGAAAAATCGTGAGTTTCAAGGAGGTTGGCCAAGGGTTTTTTGGGTGTTTTGTGGCTAAATCGTGGATTTATGCACACGCAGGATTATTTCATTTTAAGAGTTGTAGTACTCCAAGGTCTAAGGTTAATCGTGGTCGAACCGAGGTTGGGTATTTAAAATACCGGTGATAACTTAAAAATGGTTTACAACATCAAGAATCAAGTAACATTTATACATAAACCCACGTAAGCTATGGTGGACCTCATCCAAACACACTTAAAATTTCCGTATTAACGAAAGACTATCGTGATAATATGTCCTAGGTATTAATTAAATGATATTTATGTGTTTTGCAATGTTTTATTACTTAGCAGCCCTATTGTATTTGCAGTTTATAAACTTGGAAATAAGTCATAGTAGACCAATAAATTATATGTTTTATTTAACAACAATTGATGGTTAGTAATTTGTAGTTCTCACAACTAATGATAAATATTATAATTAATTACTTAAAACTGATTTGTTGTATTCAATTAGTATATCAATTAATAGTTTGACCAACAACTACTATATTAATTAATGACTTCATGGTATTTGGGAATGTCGTCAAACTTCAATATGTAATGTCCGCTTTAGTTATAACCAAATCATGATATGATGTTTATCGAGTGACTACAGTTAAGATAGTGTTACCTTTAGGCATCGCTTCTACAATATTTCTACTCTTCGAAATAAGGTCGCATTTTTATAGCTCGACGTTTAATATTAAGAGTGTGACTGAACTCTTTCCATATAAGCAATGTCGAGTTATAGAACTACTTTCAATGGTTGAATCTAACTTTTACTTTAAAACAAGCCTGTGCTAAGATTCACTTTTAATATAACAACTTTAAACAACTTTATCAAAATGAATTGATTTTACTTTAAACTCAAATTAAAAATGATAAATCAAAATTAATCAAGGATTAATTATCATTGAAACCACTTCATTAAAAATACTTAAATTAGCTGTAATCCATATTATTTACATCAAACAATTCTATTAGAAATGATAAATTAACTTAATATTCCTTGTTGATGATTCCTAAAACAAGCATTATTAGAGTATTTACATGAGCCTTAAACATCTTTATTGAAATGATTGGATCATTCATTAAGATGTTTACTTAAATTTAAAACATAATTGTTATAGTGATGAATTAATCATATTTCTTATTAGATAAATGATTAGTTAACTTTAATAAAAAAATCTTTAAATAATTTATTACCTTAACCATCATTTGTTAAGATGAGTATTTAATGGTAGAGCCCCATTATCAAAATAATTAATTGATCTTAAAACCTTATTATTAAAATAATCAATTAGATTTTTAAAACCTTAGTTTTGAAATAATTTATTTATTTCAAGCCATCTTTTTTTAAAGAATTACTTTACTTTATAAAACTCATACACAAGATTATCAAAACATTTCAAAGAGGTTGATATTTTCATTCAGTCATAAGATTAGCATACATAGAGGCAAGTAACAATAATACATAAATAAGAATGTCACTTATACAATATGATTTTATTTGCATATGACCAAAGGTCCAAAAACGAAATAGCATAAAGGATTTATTCTGCTAATGTATGTCACTTAAAAAGTGTACCTAATTATTTGGTCAACTTAATGGCAAAGACAAGAGATCCCTTGTTTAAATAAACTTTCGTATAAACAAGGAGCTGTTATAAATGAATCCAATAAAGAACAATTTTTTATTTAATTAATTATTAAAACTCAAATTAGCTACTAATTAATATTAATTCACACTAAAATTTAATTCCTAGTAGCCTAAATTAACTCAAAATTTAACATAATCAATAATTAATTAATGATTATCCATGTCCAATTAATAATTAGCTAATAACTTTATTATGACGGTTGTACACCATCTGCACTAAAGAGGAAAAGATATGTTGCACAAGTGCCAAGATGATATGAGATGATCATCAGATGGAGAAACAAATGCAATCCATCGAGTAACTCACAACATAAAGAGGAAATACAATAAGAACACATACAACAGAATAGCAATTACACATGATAGAATGGAAATTCTATGTCCCTAAAAGAACAAAGTTGTGTGTAGAATGCCACAATATCTGGGTAAAGCCATTCCTCACTACATCCCTCAAAGTATTCTAAAATAGCTTTTAATTAAAATGTTTTCAAGTAGTAATTACCCCAGCTCTCCAGTTCGTCTCCAGATCTAGTTCAATGTTAGCAAAAACCAATTATCTAGTATTCTCATCAACAATACCAAAGATCCCACATAACAAGTGTAGTAACCCTCTTTCTAAGGCTTAAATCTAAGCGCTATAGATACTGTAGTCATCTATAGTTTTAGCTTTAGTGATAAAAAAATGGTATGTTAATGGATCATAAAATAAAGAACATAGGAATATGAAAACTTTTCAACATATCATTCATTAATAATCATTCATTACACTTCATGTACGCAAAACCCATGTTTTAATCATAGTCTAATTAGTAAAAAAAATATAACTCTAATAGCGACACATGAAGATGCCTGATTGGTAGATCAGAGTCATTATAGACAATAAACAACTTTTTCATTACATACATCCAAAAGAAAACAACACACAGAGGAAAAAAACTCTTAAAATAGCTAATTGACTCTTACATGTCTCCAGAAGCTTATCCATTAAATAAGAACGTGAATACCTGTAATACTCCACCCCGATATCGACCCTAGTAAAGAGCATTAATGAGTAATACAGTTTATTATAGCTGAGAATAAGGCTTGTTAAGGGCGAACCATTTGTAATTTCATGTTAGTTAAGTGTTGAACATGTCGATCGAGTGAATAAAATTTTCTCTTCTTAACTCAAGTGGGCCGACATACCCAACATTCATAATAAGAAACCATGATAACAAAGGATCATTTCATAACAATATACATTACAACACAGATCGCAGATCTAAAAAAAGATGCATACCGATACAATCACGGAATACATTTACACGTGCTACATCTTGTTGACGGCAAAAAATGTCGTAAAACCTAAAGATTCTCTATTTCTAGATAATAGTGTTTCACGTGGGAAAATCAAGTGCGGAAAGCAGTAAATAACACAAAGGTATATAGTGGTTCGGTCCATGAGGGGCCTATGTCCACTTTGAAGGAGTTTGTTAATCTTTTATTCATAAATAAGAATTATAAGCATTGAACTTCATCGTGAAACTCGTTTACAAGTGATTCTATGTATTTTAAGTCATATTGGTCATATGTCAAGTCTTGGAAAATGGTGTAGTATGCTTCTTCTTCCTTCAGAGCTAGGCTGCCATTAATGGAGGTCTTGGAGCTTGTAGAGCTGTCAAATCAACAAAAATCCCACCCTTATGAAGAATGAGTAAGGTGGCATTTATAAGTAGTGGATTAGGTGGGAGTAGGCGAGATTTGGGGTCCACACAACAGAAAATTGCATCCCAGAAGCACATAACCCAGAAAATCGCATCCCTCTTGGGGCAAGGCAAAAAATCATGTCGCTTAGGTGGGATGAGAATTTTCGTATTCCAGAGGATGCGAGAATTCACATCCCAAACGGGTGTGTTTTACTTCATTCGGGGGGGGGGGGGGGGGTGGTGATGCGTCGCAATGGTAGTAGGTGGTAATGCAATTGGCATTTCGAGGAGCTGTGAAGCCGTCGCTCGCTCGATCCCTTCCGAGCTTGAATCCTCCAGACTTTGGCGACACTTCAGGCTTTGGTGCTGCACGACCGGTCGAGTCGAGTGAGCTTGGTGTACTTTTGGGAACTGGACCAAAAAGGCTGGTCAACATATTCCCTTAAAGTACTTATTTCAACATGATGTGGTTTGAGTTGAAAAGGTTGTCTCTGGAAAATGGAAAGATCTCCAAGCTATCGAGTACTAGGTCCTAATCGTTCTGTTGAGCTTGTCGAGAACTTTGATTTATCGGTAGTCCTTTTGGACATCTAATTCTTGTTTACTCATGAAATTAAACTTTAGTCGTCGACTCTCGTTCACATTGTAACATAGATGAGTTGTTGTCAATAAAGTGTCGCGTAAGCGCTCACATGTTTTTATGTGATTTTGCATGGTGCGATCGGGGTTTGAGATAAAACCATGAATATTAAGTGTATTGTTGGTTTACGACTATGCAGGTTGGGTTTTGTAAAACGACTTCGAGTCATGGATTCGATCACTTATCGTACGCCCTCGAGTCGTTTGGACTTACGAGCGTACTATTGGTTAGAGAATCAAATTGGGCCAATTAATGCAACATCGAAAACTCGTGCGCGTGGTCGTAGTTGGAATCGCGAGTCAGAGATCTCCCGAAGTTCAGTAACATCGTTCTCATTCATCCGATGCTTTTATAAACGTATGTACATACATATATATGAGCATATGAACATGCATATATAAGCAATATGTATTATATATATATATATATATATAGATATATATTATTTCACATCGCATCCTAGACTGGGATGCGAAATTTTGCATCCCAGTGGAATGTTAAGCTTCATATCTTAATGGGATGCGAGATGTCGCATCCCTGAAGGTTTGCAAAGTTTCTCACCTACATAGGAATGCGTTACTCAAACGGGCCAAGGCCCGCTTCCCCTCCCCTCCCCTATATAAGGTTTTCTCCTTCTCGCTTTCTTACTTTTCTCGGCCCTTGTTTTCACATCCAAGAGATTGATTTTTTCCCTAATCGAACGAACTCGAACGTAACAAGTGGGTTTTGAATCAATGGAACATCGATTTATATGTAGGAGTTGTGGGTGAAGTCGAATCCGAGCTTAGGGGCATAGGATTTCATCTATTAATCTCCAGATTCGAGCCAGTGGTGGTGGAGAGTTGTGAAGGAGACGAAGAAGAATATAAGAGGAGAAGAGAGAGAGGTGGGGTGCATCGCCTCCCTATCATGGTGGCTTAGTGCATTAGGCTGATGTGGTTCCTTGAATCAAAGGGCGTGACCCCTCGCTTCCTGTGGATGTGAGATCTCGCATCCCTGGTTGCGAAATTTCTCCTTTTGTGGATGCAAGAGTTCACATCCTATCGACGCGAGATCTCGCGTCTAAAGGATGCGATTTTCTCGCATCCGGTTGATCCAAAATCCCACATCCGAAGGATGCGAATCTCTTGTACCCGAAGCATACGGGGGACTTCCATTCGTAAGGATTTGACGCGAATAGGGGGTTGGGTGTGAAATTTTTGTGGGAAAGGGGAGGATGCAAATTTTTGAGTCAGGACGGGATGCGAGAATTCATGGTTTGGTGGATGCGATTTTAGCATCCCTGGGACCTAAGAATTTTCGTACCCTTTGGTTTGGGTACACCCGACTATTTTCCACTTGAAAAATTCACATCCCAACACTCGACTTTGTCGAATTTGCGTTGATTTCACAACGTTTTGTGACCAAAAGGGACTTAGGTTTTGCATATAGGGTTTCGAGCATATCTCAGGCTTTGAACAAAGATTGGACTATCGGACTTAAGTTTATTTCCCGAATCTAATTAGGAAGTGGTCGCGACTCAACGTGAGTTTGATGATATTGGTCGATAACGACAATGGTTAGAGCATTACGAGCTAGTGATCGTCGTCGTGTCTTGAATCCATTTGTTATAATCGTATTATCACTGCACTTCACTGCACATACATGATAGTTTACACCAGCACGAGAGGTACAGGTCTACAATGGGATGTCTTATGCAACTATATTAAAACTATAGTTAGCAATGGATACATGGTCTAAGAAACAACAAACTTTGGAAGCCAAAATTCACAGCACTCGCCGTCTCGGTCCAGGTCAACTAGCAGTACTAGTTCAGGGAATAGCAAGCTTGAGACTTCTTCATAGTCCACCCCCTCTCAAAATATAGGTTCATCGGAAGTACCCGACCGTGGTTCCCAATCAAAGGATTCACAATAGACAGCCAAGCACCTGACTAAACCGTCAGTTCCGGAAGGGATTACTGCAATTTAGGAGAAACCTAATGGGGAAGAACACGTGTATATCGAGGGGAGTTATGCTCTCGAGGCTCCGAATTATATGGCGGGTGCCATCATAGTTGACAACCCACTACATTCAGGGCCTTCGAGTTTGGATGAGGACGCGTTGAGGCGCATTTGTACATAGTTCGACATACCTTAGACTTACGTTCGTACTCCCCTAATGGCGGATAGGGCGCATGCCCCTCCCGAAGGGTACATTGCATGGAACAGGCTCATGTGCATTTCTAGGTGCATGCCCTAGTCTTGCGATTTCATCCGAGATATGCTATGTTACTTCCGTCTATCGCCATTGTAGCTTCATCCAAATGGGTGTGCCTTCCTCCTTGACACATGTCGTTTGTTCAGAGAGTAGCTGCACTTAGAGCCTACTAGAGAGGAAATCTGGTTGTTGTTTCATATTAAAAGGAGAGTAAGCAATGCGCCTTCTCTATATTACATGGAGGTAATACAGAACTTCTGATTCACCAAAGGGTTGTGGAGCAGACTCGGCATGTTTGAGCATGAGTGTTTCTTTGTCCGTTGTCCCCCCGGATTTGCAAGGCACTGGCTAGAAGGAAGTAAGTATCTTTGCTTACTTTGAGTCATGAGCTTCAAGTTAATCTTGAACTTATGTAACAGGGATCCCTTTGGCACCTAAGGCCACAACATACCAGGGGCATATCGAGCAATTGAGGGCCATTCCCATCGCAGCTTGAGCAATAAAGTATATCTTGGATGAGGAGGCACTTGGTCGGATGGGCCTGCAAACGTACAATATTCCGGCCAGCTACTACTAGAAAGGGAAGGCGAAATCTGAAGGAGAAGGGATTTTTCCGGGCCATAAGAGGAAAGTGCCCGCTTTCGTGCCTATGCAGCGCAAGGCAACGAAGACTCAGGAGGGAGACGGTGCTAGTGGCACAGGTGGTTAGGAGATAGTGACTGGAGAAGAGGGTCTACCGCTTACATTTGTCTCGTCTATGACTGTTGAGACGGGGACGGGAGTGTCTGGTTTCCCCTGTTACCACTAAGCGTTGCTGGAGAGAGCAGACCAGTTTAAGGAGTTGTGTAACACCCCAGATTTTTGAATAATCGAATTAACTAAATTAAAGAATAATTAATCTCAGACGTGAGAATTAAGGGAATGGGGTTGCGCCATTGTGTTCGTCTCAGAATTCTGGTTGAAATAGAGTCCGGGTTTGCGGGAAATGGGTACCGGATGAAGGAGTTATGGATGAACGAAGATTGGTGGCAAAACAAGAAAAAGAATATTGCATTGGCGCACTTGGGAAGTGCGCCAGTACAAATTTGCACTGGCGCACCTGCCAAGTGCGCCCAGGCCGAGGCAGCAGGCCTGCACAGCTTTCTGGTTCAGTCTGACCCATGTTGTTGAGTACTTTCTGACTCTTTGCTGAGTCATTAGGGCTGAGGTGTCACCCTATCCCGACTGAATGGTTTTGATAAACCCTAAGATCATCCGATGGCTTAAATTAATTCAAAACTCTATAAAAAGACCCGTTGACTCAAACCCTAAATCAGAATTAAAACCAAACTATGGCCGTCATGCTGTCATCTTGAACCCTAGAGTAGCTGCCACCAATTAGAAAGGAAGAACATCAAATCAAATCAGTTCTATTCAACCCTAACAACGAATTTCTTCAAAGGAAAGCTAATTCAACTTCAGAAATCAGAATTCAGAATTCAAGACCGCCTTTGAGTTGTGAGTTCGATAGTTTTAATAAAATAATTAGTAAATTAATTGGATTGAGTTATGATGCAGATAATTTGGATATGATGTGAATTATTGACTATATGTTGTAGAATTGCGTTGTAATTTCTATGATGCTATGTTATGATGCTATCACCCATGTTGTAATTCTATGATTGGCTTATGTCTAGTTGAATCATCAAGTTGTTCATATGCTAGTTTGGTTATGTTGATTCATATGATAGATCACAAGTATGTATGCAAGTTTAGATATTGATTTAGACAAGAATCATAGGCAAGTTATTATAACCTCACATGTTTGGGGACATCAATTTTAGATCTAAAGTTAGGCTATGACATGTGTGAGTTATATGATAAATTCTACATGATAATTTACATGTTAGATGCAAGTTTACACCATTGTTTTAATGCATAAATCACATATGCAAGTTTGTATAAATATATGAGTTTGGGATATGAATCATGTTATGCAAGTTTAGGGTTATTGCCTATGCTAGTTTACACCTTTAGATGTAGATCTATGACATACATTATTTATGCAAGTTTGTGGCCATTATCTCAACAAGTTCACACCTTTTGGATCCATGATATATGTTGTTTATGCAAGTTGTAACTTTGGCCTATGCAAATTTTAGATATAGAACATCATTCACACATGCAAGTTCACCCCTATGTTTAGATCTATGTTTTAATTATGTGTATATTGTGATGTTTTCTATTTATTCCATGAGTTAGACTATTCGAGTCTAACGTATATATTTACGTTAAACGAACAAATGTACAATGTGGGGTAAAGGGGATAATATTAAAAAGATTTAATTTGGCATAAATGCCTTAAGAGGCATAACATAAATTTGTGATGAAAATTGGTATCATTTTACATACCATAAATGGATGGACATAATTGAGTCAATTATGTACATCGTTAAATTTGTAATTGATTGATAATTTGAATAGGGAAAGTAATTCAAATTGGGGTAAAGGCTCTTTTGTGGTGTAAGACTGCCCGGACCCGCCCGACAAATCCAGCTGCCACAAATGTCAGTCTAATGTGAGAGGTCTTTATGAGGTTACGGTCTTAAGGAATTAAGAAACACTTAACCAGATAAACATGTAGTGGGACATGAGGGGGTTAAGTGGGTGCCTTGGGTGGCATGTGGAATCTAGTGGGTGCCTTGGGTGGCATTTGGAAATACGATTAGAAACACTTAACCAAAATTGAAATATGTAATTGAAACATGAATAAGAAGTGGGCTAGAGGGGACCAAGCTTAGGTGGATAGCTTGTGTCAAGTAATGGGGGCCCATTTCAACCAGTAACTCATACGTATCTTTGTGGGATCGATCCAAGTTGAGGACGGGACATGCATACTGGGCTTGACTGTAAGAGGCCAAAATAGGTTAGCGGTGGCAACGCAAGTCCAACGGGTTCATATGCGTGTGTGGGCTCGGGCTGGTAGGTAAGACGTTGTTGCATCGTGTAGGTATAAGCCGTGCATTGTTGGTTATATTGGGTTGCCACTTTGGGAAGCGATACACCCCAATGTAGGGCCAACACAGGTATCTACGAGTAAGGGAGCCGATCGCTTGGGGGTAGTGGGTACACCTAGTGGAGATATGGGCAGGTGGCACCTATGAAGGCAGCTAGGGGTGCACGAAACTACAAATATCATTATTAAGTCTATAGGCGGGATCAACCTTAGGGTGACTAGTGGTGGTGCAGTATAGCAATTATCCAATAGTGTTGGTGTAGTTTAGTAATTACCTTATAGTGGTTTAGGGGCGCTTTAACGATATCGTTGTTCATCTTGTTTCCTTATTTACTCTGCCATACTCAATGGTTCATGGTCATTCCCTTATTTTCCAACTTATGCCTTAGCCTAGTTACTTTGTTAATTATATTGTTAAAGTTATCGCACTCGCCAGACTTTATGTCTGACCCTCTTTGTTTCCTCCTCTTTTCTTCCCTCCCCCCAAGGTGCTCAGGTTGGAACTAGCACCAGTGGAGCCTGATTTTGGACTGCTGTGCTTTTAGAAGATTGCTTGGATCGCTGAAGTAAAGTTCAGCTTCTCTTTTATTAATGGCTATTTTGTATTGGGGATTATGTCTTTCAGACTTTATGTAATTTTGGTAGTCAAGATGGATATTATGTGCTTTGACTCTGGTTTTTGATGATGTATGCAAACATATGTGTTTTCCGCTGTAATGAAATAAAGTTTTAAATCTTTGAATACTATTTATATTTGTCTTGTTGTTAAGTTTCTGTTCTATACTTACTTAAAACGCTCCATAGAAGTTAATGCATTCCCTTTGTAAGTGACATTAATGGACGTGGGGTGTTACACGTGGTATCAGAGCTGAAGGTTACCAGAACAGATATGAATTTTGAAAAACTATTTTTTCAAAACAATTTTTATAAAGAAGTACCTTCAAAAGTACGTTTTAAGGAAAGTATTTTCAAGAGAAAAGCTAAATTTAGAAAGCATAACCCTAAGAGCCATATATCTTTCCCTCGGTTCTTTTATATTGAATCTTTCCTTTTTCGTTTCAGCACGTCTGAAGCATCTGAGATACCAAAGGGTGTTCATGTACCCGGTTGATTTCGTCAATATCTCGAGGCTAGGGCCGCCACCGCAGGTCCAGCAAATGCTCGTCCTCCTCTCCCTCCTCCTCGCGTCGATACTTTTGCTAAGATATGTAAGGACTTTAGAGCAATGGGTGGAAAACCTTTTCACGGGACGGAGACATTTGTTGAATCTCGTAACTGGCTAAAGGAGGTGGAAGAATTGTTTAGAATCTTTGAAGAGGATGATGGAAGAAAAGTCCAACTGGCTGCCTGGCTAATGAAGGATGAGGCCTCATTTTGGTTGGAAGTCACTAATGAGGGACGTCCAGTCGATACATGGCTAGATTTTAGGCAGAGGTTTGAGGCGAAGTTTCTCTCGCGGGCTGAAGAGAATCTATACATGGAAAGGTTTTTGGCGCTGAAGCAAGGGAATCTATCGGTGAAAGAGTACGTCAACAAATTCAACCAATTGGCAAGATTTGGCTTGGACTTGGTGAATACTCCAGAAAAGAAGGCTCTAAGATTTTCTAAGGGTTTAAACGAGTCGTTTCATGGGTTAGCTATGACCCACATTCCCATGGGGGCTACCTTCGAGAGACTAGTTGACATGGCGCTCATGCATGAAGAGGAGAAGGGCGCAATTGCTAATAAGGCACCCAAGAAGAAAGGGGATCAAAAGAAGCCACAACAACAACAGAACAAGAAAGGTGGCAAAGGCAACAATGCTAAGGGAAAGAAAAGATGTTTTAACTGTGGGATACCGGGCCATCTAAGCAAAGATTGTAGGAAGAAAAAGAAGACTGGTTGTTTCCACTGTGGCGAGGCGGGACATCTTATTACGGACTGCCCAAAGAAAGGGCAGAGGGCAGGATCTACCTCGGGAGGACAGGTGCAGGCTCTTATGGCACCAGAGAAGGCAAGGGGACAAGTTCAGGCTCTCATGGTCCCACCGCTGCAAGAACGAGGTAGAGCAATTTCCGTTGAAAGTTTAGTTTTTCTTTTTGATTATCCTGTTCGTACTTTATTCGATTCTGGCGCATCACATTCGTTTATTTCTACATCATTAGTTGAAACACTGCACCTTGATACTAGTCTAGTTACCGATCCCTTAGTAGTCTCAAATCCTATCGGTGGTTCGGCTCATCTTTCTATGATTTGTCGGGATTTGAGATTGTTTATCTTGGGCGTTGAGTTTGAGTGCGACGCTTTTGTTCTTGGCTTCATGGGCTATGGTTTAATTCTAGGTATGGATTGGCTAACTAGATATGGGGCCATCCTAGATTGTGAAAGAAGGGTAGTTAGATTGTTGACTCGTTTTTGAAAGACCCTTGATATTTCTTGTGACCCTAGAGGTCCAGTAATGCTTAGCTACCTAGAATCACTTGACGCATCCGATGATGATTTACATTCTGTTCCCATAGTCCGTGAATATGCTGATGTCTTCGATGAGGTGAGGGGTTTACCCCCAAAACATGAAATAGACTTTCGAATATATCTAGTAGATAATGCAAAGCCAGTTGCATTACCAGTGCGCCACATGCCTCCAAGAGAGAGAAGAGAACTCAATAAGTAAGTGAAGGAATTGCTTAAGAAGGGGTTCATCAGACGTAGTATATCGGAGTGGGATGCTCCAGTAGTGTTTGCCACGAAGGCGGATGGGTCCCTTAGACTTTGTGTGGACTATAGAGAACTTAATAAGCTTACTAAGAAGAATAGACACCCACTGCCGAGGATTGACGATCTCTTTGATCAGTTAGTTGGCGCCTCAGTGTTTTCGCAGTTGGACTTAGCCATGGGTTTCCATCAGTTAAGAGTGGATGAGGATAGCATAGACAAGACTGCTTTTAGGACTCCAGATGGTTTCTTCGAGTGGCTTGTGAATCCCTTCGGTTTGACAAACGCCCCCACATACTTTGTTGACTTGATGAGTATGGTGTTTAGGGAGTACCTTAATAGATTCGTGGTAGTCTTTGTGGACGACATCCTGATCATTTCTAAAAGAGAGGAAGAGCATGCCCTACATCTAAGGGAAGTGTTGGAGACTCTTCGAGCACATAGCCTTAAAGCTAAATTTTCTAAATGTCACTTTTGGAGGAAGGAAGTGCGATTCTTAGGGCACGTGGTTTCCAAAGAAGGGATAGCTATGGATCCACCGAAGATAGTGGCCATCCAAGATTGGAAGGTTCTTGAAATGCTACCGAGGTGTGGAGTTTCTTAGGGTTGCCTGGCTACTATAGGAAGTTCATCAAAGACTTCGCAAAAATATCAGCCCCATTAACACGCTTGACGAAGAAGAACTTAGTTTTCATGTGGGACGTAGATTGTGATGATGCGTTCCAACGTTTAAAAAGAGCTTTGACCACAGCCCCAGTCTTAGTGTTGCCAGATGGGAGTAAGCCATTTACCGTTTATACCGATGCTTGTGGGACAGGACTAGGCGCAGTCTTAATGCAAGAGGGAAGGGTAATAGCCTATGGTGGAAGGCAATTGAGAGTACATGAGAGAAATTACCCTACACATGACCTAGAGTTGGCCGCTATTGTCTTCGCACTTAAGTCTTGGCATCATTATATTCTTGGCGAAAAATTCGAATTATTCACTGACCACAAGTTGTTAAAATACTTGTTCTCTCAGAAGGACTTGAACTTAAGGCAGCAAAGGTGGATGGAATTCTTAGCATCCTACGACTTCGAGATAGCATATTCCCCTGGCAAGGGTAATGTGGTGGCAGACGCCTTAAATAGAAAAAGGTTGTCCTTGAGTTCGTTGTTTGTTGAGCGGCGAAGCTTAGAGTTCATCTCTACGTTTGACTTTAAACCTTCCGTTGACTTTGTACCCGATTAGCTAGCATCCTTAGAGGTCAGACCTATGCTTTTGGGACGGATTAGCGAGGCACAGCGAGACGACCCAGAGTTGGTTGAGTTAGTAGAAAAGCTCAAAAGAGGGGAGTCATCGAGCCATCTCCATAGGTATATCCTAGACGATAAGGGTTGGTTACGTAGGGACGATAGACTTTGTGTACCACATGACGAGAACTTGAGGAAGACCATTCTTGATGAGGCACATCGTTTGAAGATGACCATCCATCCCGGCGGGGACAAGATGTACATGGACATGAGACGAGTTTACTTTTTGGCCGGTATGAAGAAGGACGTGGAAGAGTTTGTTGCTAGATACTTGGTGTGCCAACAAGTAAAAGCAGAGCAAAAAAGAAGCCCGGTGCATTGGAGGTCCCACAATGGAAGTGGGAAAGTTTTTCGATGGACTTTGTTGACGGATTACCAAGATCGAGGAAAGGTAATACGGGGATTTGGGTCGTCGTAGACAGACTTACTAAGAGCGCCCATTTCATTCCCGTGAAGAGTAAGAGGATTGCTACATGTTTACCCTCCATATACATTAGGGAAATAGTTCGTTTGCACGGTGTTCCTTCTAGCATAGTAAGCGACCGCGATCCTATCTTCACTAGCGAGTTTTGGAAGAGCTTGCAAGAGGCGGTAGGGACTCAGTTATGTTTGATCACCGCATATCATCCTCAGACGGACGACCAGACCGAGAGGGTGAATCGTATTCTAGAGGACTTATTGAGGTTGTGTGTCTTAAATTTCAGAGGTACATGGGAGGAACATCTTCCTTTGGTGGAGTTCGCATTTAATAACAGCTTTCTGTCTAGCATTGGCATGGCACCGTTCGAGGCTCTTTATGGACGGCCGTGTCGTTTGCCTACATGTTGGTGAAAGTCTACTGATAAGATCTTGCTTGGACCCGATATGATTAGAGAAACTCCGGAAAAGATCGATTTGATTCGAAGGAGGATGAAGACGGCGCAACATAGGCAAAAATCTTATGTTGACAAGAGGAGGACAGATCTTGAGTTTGATATTGGGGACATGGTCTTTGTCAAGGTGTCTCCATTACGGACCCTCGTTCGCTTTGGTCCGTTGGGAAGTTAGCACCAAGGTTCGTAGGGCCGTTCCCTATTAAAGAGAGGATTGGGCAAATGGATGCCCGTGTTTGATTGTTGAATAGATGGTTGTTTGGATGGTAGGATATGCATTCTCCTTAACTTGGAGATTTCGGGGGCGAAATCCTATAAGGAGGGGAGAATGTAACACCCCGGATTTTTGAATAATCGAATTAACTAAATTAAAGAATAATTAATCTCAGACATGAGAATTAAGGGAATGGGGTTGCGCCATTGTGTTCGTCTCGGAATTCTGGTTGAAATAGAGTCCGAGTTTGCGGGAAACGGGTACCGGATGAAGGAGTTATGGATGAACGAAGATTCGTGGCAAAACAAGAAAAAAAATATTGCACTGGCTCACTTGGGAAGTGCACCAGTACAAATTTGCACTGGCGCACCTGCCAAGTGCGCCCAGGCCGAGGCAGCAGGACTGCACAGCTTTCTGGTTCAGTCTGACCCATGTTGCTGAGTCATTTCTGACTCCTTGCTGAGTCATTAGGGCTAAGGTGTCACCCTATCCCGACTGAATGGTTTTGATAAACCCTAAGATCATCCGACGGCTTAAATTAGTTCAAAACTCTATAAAAGACCCATAGACTCAAACCCTAAATCAGAATTAAAACTAAAACTATGGCCGTCATGCTGTCATCTTGAACCTTAGAGTAGCCGCCACCAATTAGAGAGGAAGAACGACAAATCAAATCAGTTCTATTCAACCCTAAGAACGAATCTTCTTCAAAGGAAAGCTAATTCAACTTCAGAAATCAGAATTCAGAACTCAAGACCGCCATTGAGTTGTGAGTTCGATAGTTTTAATAAAATAATTAGTAAATTAATTGGATTGAGTTATGATGCGGATAATTTGGATATGATGTGAATTATTGACTGCATGTTGTAATTATGTTGTAGAATTGTGTTGTAATTTCTATGATGCTATGTTATGATGCTATCATACATGTTGTAATTCTATGATTGGCTTATGTCTAGTTGAATCATCATGTTGTTCATATGCTAGTTTGGTTATGTTGATTCATATAATAGATCACAAGTATGTATGCAAGTTTAGATATTGATTTAGACAAGAATCATAGGCAAGTTAATATAACCTTACATGTTTGGTGACATCAATTTTAGATCTAAAGTTAGGCTATGACATGTGTGAGTTATCTGATAAATTCTACATGATAATTTACGTGTTAGATGCAAGTTTACACCATTGTTATGATGCATAAATCACATATGCAAGTTTGTATAAATATATGAGCTTGGGATATGAATCATGTTATGCAAGTTTAGGGTTATTGCTTATGCAAGTTTACACCTTTAGATGTAGATCTATGACATACATGATTTATGAAAGTTTGTAACCATTATCTCAATAAGTTCACACCTTTTGGATCCATGACATATGTTTATGCAAGTTGTAACTTTGGCTTATGCAAGTTTTAGATGTAGAACATCATTCACACATGCAAGTTCACCCCTATGTTTAGATCTATGTTTTAATTATGTGTATATTTTGATGTTTTCTCTTTATTCCATGAGTTAGACTATCCGAGTCTAACGTATATATTTACGTTAAACGAACAAACGTACAACATGGGGTAAAGGGGATAATATTAAAAAGATTTTATTTGGCATAAATGCCCTAAGAGGCATAAAATAAATTTGTAATGAAAATTGGTATGATTTTACATACCATAAATGGATGGACATAATTGAGTCAATTATGGACATCGTTAAATTTGGAATTGATTGATAATCTGAATAGGGAAAGTAATTAAAATTGGGGGATGATTAATTAGGAGTAATTAATCATCTAAGACACGAGGTTAGGCTCTTTTGTGGTGTAAGACTGCCCGGACCTGCCCGGCAAATCCAGCTGCCACAAATGCCAATCTAATGTGAGAGGCCTTAGACATAAATTAAATACATAACACTTGTAAAGACACGAGGTTAGGCTCTGTTGTGGTGTAAGACTGCCCGGACCCGCCCGGCAAATCCAGCTGCCACAAGTGCTAGTCTAATGTGAGAGGTCTTTATGAGGTTATAGTCTTAAGGAATTAAGAAACACTTAACCAGATAAACATGTAGTGGGACATGAGGGGGTTAAGTGGGTGCCTTGGGTGGCATGTGGAATCTAGTGGGTGCCTTAGGTGGCATTTGGAAATACGATTAGAAACACTTAACCAAAATTGAAACATGTAATTGAAACATGAATAAGAAGTGGGTTAAGTGGGATGTACGAGAGGGGACCAAGCTTAGGTGGATAACTTGTGTCAAGTAATGGGGGCCCATTTCAACTAGTAACCCATACGTATCTTTATGGGCTCGACCCAAGTCGTGGACGGGACACGCATTCTGGGCTTGACTGTAAGAGGCCAAAATGGGTTAGAGGTGGCAACGCAAGTCCAACGGGTTCATATGCGTGTGCGGGCCCGGGCTGGTAGGTAAGAAGTTGTTGCATCGTGTAGGTATAAGTCATGCATTGTTGGTTGTATCAGGTTGCCACTTTGGGGAGTGATACACCCCACTGTGGGGCCAGCACGGGTATCTACGAGTTAGGGTGCCGATCGCTTAGGGGTAGTGGGTACACCTAGTGGAGATAGGGGCAGGCTGCACCTATGAAGGCAGCTAGGGGTGCACGAAACTACCAATATCATTATTAAGTCTGTAGGCGGGATCAACCTTAGGGTGGCTAGTGGTGGTGCAGTATAGCAATTATCCAGTAGTGTTGGTGTAGTTTATTAATTATCTTATAGTGGTTTAGGGGCACTTTAATGATATCGTTGTTCATCTTGTTTCCTTATTTACTCTGCCATACTCAATGGTTCATGGTCGTTCCCTTATTTTCCAACTTATGCCTTAGCCTAGTTACTTTGTTAATTATATTGTTAAAGTTATCGCACTCGCTAGACTTTGTGTCTGACCCCCTTTGTTTCCTCCTCTTCCCCCCCCCCCAGGTGCTCAGGTTGGAACTAGCACCAGTAGAGCTTGATTTTGGACTGTTGTTTCTTTGCTTTTAGAAGATTGCTTGGATCGCTGAAGTAAAGTTCAACTTCTCTTTTATTTATGGCTATTTTGTATTGGGGATTATGTCTTTCAGACTTTATGTACTTTTGGTAGTCAAGATGGATATTATGTACTTTGACTCTGGTTTTTGATGATGTAAGCAAACATATTTCCGCTGCAATGAAATAAAGTTTTAAATCTTTGAGTACTATTTATATCTGTCTTGTTGTTAAGTTTCTATTCTATACTTACTTAAAACGCTCCATAGAAGTTAATGCATTCCCTTTGTGAGTGACATTAATGGACGTGGGGTGTTACAAGTTGGATAAGGTCCCACTAGATGTCCTCGTGTCTTAGCGAAACGACATAAGCTTTGGAAGTCTAATGCTTACTATCAGGGATATAACTCCTCCTAGCGGGCCTTAATCTGGTCTGTGGAGAACACACTTAGGGCATGCACTCATAAACACTATTTATCAATGCATTTATTTGCGTGTACAGGGTGCTTGAGTCTAATCTTGAATATGTCTTGTGTAGGTGACATGGTTTAAGATAGCATCATCGGTAGACATCGAGGTCATGGGTCTGGATGGTAATGTCCACAAAAGAGCTCGGTGATAAGTGCTTTTAAGAAGATGATTGATCTATCACGATCTTCCTCTCACTCCTGTAGTCATGGCAGTGATTATCGACACCCAATAAACTCGGAATCCCCACCACCACTTACTCGAATGTCGTGGACATATTCAAGACATAAGACGGTGGGTGTAGACCGCAAACTTTGACGCTTCCCCTTCATGCTCCTGCTTCCAAGTCCACAAGCCAAGCTGCGCTGCTTGTAGACTGCATGCCATCAAAGACAAACACATCAAAGGAAGGGTCGAAGGCTTCGCAGCGCACTCCTGAGGAAAGGATGGCTATTTTGAAAGAGCTATTTCCAAAGCATTATTTCGAGGGGTTAAAGTGGGTGTCGGACCTCAGTCCATTCCCTGCCAAGGATAACGACACGATATGGAGGAAAGTGCAATCTGCCTACCATCAGTGCAAGGAATTAAACAGGTATGCAGGGCAACGTGGAGATTACAAATCTAAAGCAGACGGTGAAGGATGAACAACTGAGTGTATGGAACTGGGATTAGGCACTACATAAGAAAATTCTTTGAGCTATACCCATTTCTGCGTATTCGAGAACCACTTTTGTATGCTATCTCTCTGTTGCTGAAACATGTGAACTGGAAGAGAGGTATAAGAAGCTGGAGAGAGATGTAAAGCATGCGAGAAAACTTTCAAAGACACCATGTTATTGGTGACAACCGACAATGCAAAACTTAAAAAAGAAAACTTCGAGATGATGGAGGAGAATATCCGCTTGTCCAAAGAAAATGAAAGAGTGCACTAGCTCCAAATGCAAAATGAGGCCTTGGCATAGAAGAACCAAACGCTGAAAGGCAAGAACGCGGAGGCCCAAAGGCTTATGAAAGAAAATGCTGAGCTAAAGACAGTTGGGGAAGGCCAAAAAATATAAGGAGAAGCCCGAGGGTACCACTAAGGAGGTGTTGGCCCAGATGGATGGGATTAGGGCGGAGCATCAAAAAAGGTGGAAGAGCACAGGAATGCAGTTGAGGATGCTGAGGCTGAGACGGACTTGGATTTAGAGCCTTATGTATGGGGAATGTATGTCAAGGTGCTTAAGTACCGATAAATCTTGTGGGTTGACGACTATCCTTGGACATTGGTTCAGGTCTGGGATAGGCTGCTAGAGTTTGAGGCTGACCGCAGGAGGTGGAAGCAGTGGACAAAATTGAGTTCATGTTCTCACGCTTGGATGAGAAGGAATGCTTGATGCTACAGGAGGGAAGACCTGCTGTGAGAGGATGGCGAGAAGGCAAGGGCGGTAGAGCTTACTGCTGCAAAGGGGAAGACGATGGCCACAGATAGTTTGATTGTGGCCCACGAGTTTATTGGTGGTAGTTGCCAACAACAAAACATTGTGCCTTCTATCTCAGTAACTGGCCCGCAAGTGCCAACGCTGCCGTAACCGAATATAGTCCCGATCAACCGGGGTTGGGGCTGGAGAGCTTCACTCAAGAAATAGGCGGAAGCACTATGGCCGCCGCAACTGCGTCTCAGGTGGTGGTAGTTAAAGTCTCATTTTCACGAGTGCTTAAGAAGATGGTAACACGAAGCCAAAGTAGACAATTGCCCTTTTTCTTCCCTGTGCGAGTTCCTCCAATGCAGAAGTGACCATAGACTTTAGACCTACACATCCCGAAGCAACAGTGGAAGGTTTTGTGGAGCAGTCAAGTGAAGGAGGTGGTACGGAGTTCACATTCTATGAGGTTGACTAAGCGTTTTTAGGTCAATGATAGGAAGATAAGGGTAAGAGGCATAGGCGGTTGAGCCAATTAGGGCGAGCGAGCATACGATGCACGACCTAGTCAAAGAACAAAGGGCTAAGCAACTTTTTAAGGCCGAGGAATATGAGTAGAAGTGGGTGTCTGATGAGTTGGCTCGTCAAATGACACTAATAGAGGCTAAGAATATGGCTGAGCAGCAAGCCGTGACTAAGGTGGT
Organism: Allium sativum; assembly: GCA_030737875.1. Lineage (NCBI taxonomy): Eukaryota > Viridiplantae > Streptophyta > Magnoliopsida > Asparagales > Amaryllidaceae > Allium > Allium sativum. The sequence goes on along the minus strand of CM060920.1, from coordinate 112,146,840 downwards.
GGAAGATCTGAAAAAGGAAGCTGATGGCGAGGCCGCTAAGAAGAGGGCTGACGAGACCTAGAAGAAGCTACTGGAGGACGAAGAAAGAAAGCTCATAGTTGGTAAGGTGGCACAATAGAAGGAGGCTATGAAGGCCGGGCAGAAAATAGGAGTGGGCACACTGGTAATATTCGCGAACCTCTAAAATCGATCCTGCCCGGAGGCGAGGAAGTCACAGAGATTAGGAGTGGCGATGACGATGAGGGAGGGACTCTACTGGCGGCCTTCAAGTTGTCTTCTCCTGCCAAGCGATGAAAGGAAAAGGAGGGAGCAGCTCTAGGAAAAGGAAGAAGAGAAAGGGTGACGATCCGTCGAGTGGTGACCCGGGAAAGAAGAAGAAGAAAGAGAAGGAGACAGAGGAAGTGGATGTGATGACTACCTTATACCTCCTGCACAAACCAAGGAAATTGCGTGCTTTATGACATGCCAAGCCGATGCAGGATGATCACCGGGTAGAATAACTAGGCAGAAACCTATCGTATGACTCACCATGCGCCACTCTAGTTTTTGGCCGATCCATGAGTTGCCAACACGACCATCTGTGCACAACTCGATCCAAGCCTCTCCCACTTGCCAGATCCAACTTTTGGTTGATCCAATGATCCCCTTGTGCACCCTAGTCGATCTATCCAACCCCACACGATCCATCCATCTGTGTGATCCATCAATATTCCCGTCGATCCCAGTCTTGCACAATCCACTTTACAGCCGTGTGTTGAGCTTGCCGACCCATGTACACGTGTGATCCATGTTGTTGCAACTTGATCTAATCAACACGCTATCCATGTTCATGCATTCGAACCAAGCCTTCCTCGATTAAACCAAGACTTCACCAAACATGTAAACATACAATTCATCCAAATCAACCAATTTCAACAAATCGATCAATAACACAATAAAAATATCAAACAATCATATGAAATTCTTCACATCGTGATAAACAATAAACTAATCATTAATTGGATCTAAAATTACATAAACATATAATCAACATATGAATCTACCATTATAATCTTGCCAGATTAGATCCTATGGCGATTCGAATTCAAAATATACTTACTCCCTTAGATCTAGGTGAAAACGACTTGAAATGATGAAATTAAGATCAAACAACTCATATAATCGATTGAATCCCTGTGAGAGATGCTCATCACTCACCAACTCCACAAAATAGATTCAAATCACCAAATCTATAATCGAACAACGAAGAACGACCTTTGAATCAATCAATTTTATGTGATCTAACCTTCTTCGATGTTGATCATCAATCTTCTTATGTAATCTATGAATTGAAATGAAGTGGAGAGTTATTTGGTTGATTCGGAGTATCACAATCACCAAACTAAATGAGAGAATGAAGAAACAAAACTATTCTCTCTACCCATAACCTTCTTTTTATAGCCAACTGCCCCTAGCCTTAATGGGTTTCACTAATCAGCCCACTAATGACTAATTAGTTTCTCCAGATAACTAGAAATACTAAAACAGCGATTCCTCCTGAACCCTTAGCCAAATATTTAATGTGACCGCTCTACGGAGTTGGAAACAACAATTTTGATCCAATGAAATTGATCCCAGCTCCTGATTTAATCTCAATCAAAAGTTAAGCCCAAAACAAAAATAACAAGGGCAAAATTATCACAAATAAAATTGACAAAAATCATGGACATATCTCACATCCCCATGAACAATATCAAATTTGAGAATGATCCGACCCTTAAAGAATTAAATAAAAATATATTTTACGATCCTCCGATACGTAAAATGTGGGTCGTTACGTTATCCCCGTTTATAATTTTTCCCACTGAAATTCCAAGCAAATACAAGCAACCAAAACCATTCTGCATGCCCTACCATCCACGAGCAGTCAATCTACCGTCCAATCTAGCATCCATTAAGCCATGCATCCATAGCCTTAACCTAACACATGGGACTTTAATAATATCACAAGTTACAATGGTGTAAAGGTGACCCAACATCAATGGTTCGTACTAACGAAGATTTCTGGATGGATCGTCTTCATACTCTCTTTCGTTTTCCACGTATAATCATCATCATCCTCACTCCACTATAACTTGACTAGCTAAACCATCTTTCTCCTAAGTTGTTTCATGTCATTACCTGTAACGCGACGCAGCTTATGAGTTCTCGAAACTATGGACTCGACTTCTAAGTCTTCATAATGAACCGAGATACCACCACATTCAAATCATCCACACACTTCTGTAGGAAAGACAATGGAAATCATTGTGCACACTCGACATCTTCTCAGGTAATTCCAATCTATACATGAGCTTTCCAATCTGCTCTATTATCGGAAATGGTTCAATGAACCTTGGAGCTAACTTCCCTTTGCTTCCAAATCGAGAAACATCCTTCAAAGGTGAAATCTTCACGAAAACCATATCACCGACGTCAAACTCCAAATTCTTTCAACACTTATCGGTGTAACTTTTCGTACAATCTTGAGCTGCCTTCATTCGTTGCTGAACGGTCTCAATACAATCCAATGTATCTCTTATCATCTCAGGCCCAAGTATCAGCTTATATCCAGTCTTTAACCAACATGCTGGAGAATTACACGGTCTTCCATACAACGCCTCGTATGGTTTCATCCCAATGCTCGACTAGTAGCTGTTGTTGTATGCAACCTCAACTATATATAGATGGTTCTTCTACGATCCTACGAAGTCCAATATACAAAATCTAAGGAGTTCTTCCAATACTCGATTAACTCGCTCGGTTTGACCATTAGTCTGGGGATGATAAGCAGTACTCAAACATAACTCGGTTCCCAAAGTCTTTTGCAAACTCTTCGAAAAAATTTCTTGTGAACAATTGATCTCGATCACTTACTCTGCTCTTCAAGATACCATGGAATCGAACTACCCTTTTAGTGTATAGCTCAACCAACTTCGATGTTGCCCTAGTCGATATAAAAGGAATAAACCTTGCGTTTTTGGTCAAGCAATCACTATGACCCAAATTCCTTCATTTCCTGCCTTAGTCCTAGGTAGTACATCTATAAAGTCCATCGATACTTGCTTCTACTTCCATGTAGGAACTTCTAATAGCTAAAGTAATCCACTTGGCTTCTTCTATTCAGCTTTCACCAATTGATAGTTCATGCACCTGGAAATAAAATTTCCTGCATTCCTCTACATCTCTTCCTAATAGTAAGCTCTCTTCATATCCCGATACATCTTGTTACCACTAGGATGAATCATCCACTTTGAGTGATGACACTACCTCAGAACCTCATCTCTCAATCTGTCAATATCAGGAACAACCATTCGTCCTTGCTTCCAAAGCCATCCTTCTCGATCGACCTTGAATTCCTTATCCTTTTTTGGTTCCGCTCTCGCTTCCAGCTTCTGGATAATCCTAACAAGCTTTTCGTCATGCTTTTAGCTTTCGACAAACCTTTCGATGAGAGTAGGTCATGTCGATAAGTTTGCAATCATTTTAGGCTCTAACTAATGCCTAGGTCTAAAATCAAATCCTGCCAAGTACTCGAGGTGCTTCCATTTAGAAAACATCTCTTCCAAACTCGCATGCCTTCGACTCATTGCATCAGACACCGCGTTACCTTTACCAGGAGTATATGCAATACCAAAATCATATAATGCCAAAAAATTGAAACCACCATTGCTGACAAAGATTCAAATCCTTTTGGGAGAAAACATGATTCAATGACTTGTGGTCCATAAACAACTCAAATCGAACTCCCAACAGGTAATGTCTCCGCATCTTCAGAGCAAACATGATCGCTGCCGACTCTAAATCATGTGTCGGGTAATTCCTTTCGTGCGGCTTCAGCTATCGACTCGCATGTGCCACAACTTTATCCTTTTGCATCAATGCTGCTCCAAGTCTAGTACCACATGCATCAGTGTATACTGCCATTTCTTCATTCCCGTTTGGCATAGTCAAAATAGGAGCACTTGTCAGTCTCTCTTTCAGGATTTCAAAAGCTTCTTCACACTTCATGTCCCTTGTGAACACTTGATTCTTTTTCGTCAATCTGTTAACAATGCAACTTTCTTGGAGAAATCCTTGATAAATCGACGATACTATCTCGCTAACACAAGGAAAGTTCTCACATCCGTCGCAATCTTAGGCCTATCCCAGTCTTGGATTGCTGACACCTTAGCGGAATCCACCGCTATTCCTTTTCCAAAAACAACATAGCCTAAGAACCTCACTTCATTCTTCCAGAAGTGACACTTCGAAAACTTAGCTCTCAGCTAATGCTTTCGCAAGATTTCCAAAACAACTTGCAAGTGTGTCTTATGCTCTTCCTCATTCTGAAAGTAAACCAGAATATCATCCACGAACTCAAGCACGAACACTTTCAACTGATCTTTGAATACCATATTTATAAGATCCACATAATATGTTGGTGCGTTGGTCAATCCAAATGGAATCACTAGCCACTGGAAGAAACCAGATGTTGTCCTAAAAGTTGTCTTCGGCACACTATCCTTTTCCACTCGCAACTGGTGAAATCCCGTTGCCAAATCCATTTAGGAAAACACCTTGGCTTCATGAAGCTGATCAAACAGGTCATCTATCCTCGGCAACGGATACTTGTTCTTCTTAGTCACCTTATTTAGCTCACGATAATCCACACATAATCTCAAAGATCCATCATCCTTGGTTGCAAACACAACTGGTGCACCCCATTCAGACATGCTTCCTCGAATGAATCCTTTACTCAAAATGTCATTGACTTGCATCTCTAACTCTCGATGTTCTCTAGGTGGCATCCGCCTAAGGTGCATCATGATGGGTCTAGCAACTTCGACCAAATCAATTCTGAACTCAATCTCGCAATGCGATGACAACCCTTTGACCTCTTCAAAGACATCATCAAACTGACTAGCGATCGACATAGATGACAAGTCATCTCGTGGAGTTACAAGTGAATGTAAAAGGCTTATGAAAACACCATCTTCGGGCTTACATCGAATCACAACCATTTGCCCTTCCATATTCCCGACTATCACATCAAGCCTCTCGTAATCCACTTTAGCCGCATACCTCTTGAGCCAGTGCATACTCAAAATGATCCCAAAACTATCGAAGTTCAAAACTAAGCAATCACACACAAAGGAGAAACCATGACTCAATAACACTAGACCATGACAAATCATACAAAGACTAGACGAACCTCCTACTGGATTTGTCACAACCAATGATCTATAACAAATCTCGGGTTCCAAACCCAAGCGACACATAAGCTCATTGCAAATGAAAGATATCGATGCCCCAGTATAAAAAAACACTCGAACCGAAACACCTCCAATTGAAAGAGTACCTTGAACAACAAAACTCTTTCCTTTTTCTCCGTCGTTGGAGCTCTCGAAGAAGATGGCACAAACTCCAAAGCATACACCTTTACTATCTGCTTACCCTTTGGTGGTTCTGTACAATCCTTCTTATTATGCGTAGGCTTACCACAATTATAGCACTTCCTCTTGGCTTTTGGATTCTTATAATCCTTGGAAAAATGGCCTTTCTGCTGGTAGTTGCAGCAAGTCACCTCGCTTTTCTGTTTCTTCTGACCATTCTTCCATTGCTGTTGTTGCTTCCTCTTTCCATTCCCCTAATTGTTATTACCACTCTGCTATGGTTTCAGATCCTCATTGGTTGCAACAGTAATTTCCTCCTTGGGAAACAGACTCTCGTGCCTCAAAGCTTTCTCAACAATCTTCTCATAAGGGTCATCCAAATGATCAACCAGCTGCTACCCAAGATAGTTATCCAAGCCCATAACGAACCTCTAGTTCTTTTGATATGGAGTCTCAATATACAAATGAGCATACTTGGATAAAGCTTCAAACTTAGAAATGTACCACAATACTGCTCAACCATTCTGTTTTAGCTCAACAAACCCCTTGAACAGAATAGACTTCATGGCTGTAGAAATGAACTTTGTCTCGATTTTGACTCGAAAATGATCCTAAGTGATGTCATCTTCTGGAGTCTCTTAAGTAATAGAAATCTACCAATCCATTACTCTGCCTTGTAGCTGTCCCGATGCAAGCTTCCTCTTGATTGCATCGTCAATACCCAAGTCTCCAAATATCTGAATACAAATATCAAGCCATCCTTGAATCTCAACAGTCGGCTCTGTCCCCATGAATGACTTCCCACTAAGAGCAGTGAAATTCTTACACAGCTTAGCGAAATCAACCACCCTAGGTACTTGCACCTAAACACCAACATTTACTGTGGCTGCTTTTAGAGCGGGTACCCTCCTCATGATCGTTGCTACCATGGCCTCGAAAATAGCAGGGTAATCAAGTATACCACCATCTCCCTCTCTAGGAATAGTCTCCTCCATGGTAATATGTCACATAGATTGACGACTCATTCTAAATCTAAAGATAGAATGCTTAGTCCACACATGAAAAAACTGCAATGGAGTTCAAGCGCTACTATACTATACACTATAATTAGTATTCATCCATTAGAAAAGTACAAATATGTCTCTCATACGTATTCACGTCCACGAACGTCGGATAAAACAGATTAACAAAGGCACTGATACCAAATGTGACGCCCGCCCCGTATCTCACGCACAAACCAAGGAAATAGTGCGCTGTTTGACGTGTCAGGCCGATACGGGACGATCATCGGTGTAGAATAACACACACGGAACCTGTCATATAACTTAGAGTAAAGGATAAAATGTAATAGAATATATACAATAGGCAATAGTAGCAAAACACAATTGAGCAGAATCTTAAACTTCTTATATCATCATGAACATATCTATATATCAAACTAGACTACATCAGAGTCTATGCAATAATCCTCGCTACAGGTTCACTTAGAGTAGCACACAACATCAACATTAGCGGAAACAACATTATGTATAGTAGAAAATAATACGTAAGCCTCCAGCTCAGCGTCACTCAACAGCATCGTCCTCTTCAAGATCTACTACATGCCTCCTGCTACTTAGTCTGCCCATCCACAACATGGATGAACAACCTAAGGTAATAAGAGAGAAACATAAAAACTGGAGTCAGACAATAGTCTTAATGAGCGATAAAACAACAATCAGCATCATCAATAAAGTATGTGAGGAATAGGCAGATCAATCATCTAATCTGCCAACACATTAACATAGAAGAAACCAAAACTCGTCTCCTCCACAACCGACAGTGATAGCCTTTCCTGGAGAATTAGAGAAGAAACAAACAGTACGTCCATAGTAACCAATTATCAAGCCTAGACCATCCTAGTTGAGTTCAACACTTCCCAAGCACAAACCCTAAAACCAATATCAGATAAGCACCCAAGAGATATCTCCCTCGACGTCGGATAATCTACACAAGATGATACAAGCAGACAATAACATCTATGAATCTGGCTATCACTGCCCGCCTTGCCTTGAAACCATCATTAATCCTATGAATGGCCCATCTTTTCATCTGTCAAGGGCTAATGGTAACTGGTTCTAGTAAAACTCCATACTCCGTAGTGACTCATATCTAGGCCCATCGTGACTGCCTAGGGTATTCAACTAATCATCTAATCTTTTGGGGCCTTCGTTATACCCCTTCTTTGAGTCTACTAGAACCTCCAACCAATGACGATCCCTTGGCCTTCAATAACTGTAGCTTTCATCATTGGCAACTATCCATAAGCCCAAGCGTCGTCTCGAGCATCCATTATCCATGAACTCAAATAATCTTGAGTCATCTTTGCAACTTTGTTGCATCATCACACGATCAACAAACACTTCATGATCCTTTGAAAATCCCATCTGGATTCACGTCGAATCTATGCTCATCGTCGAACCAAAAATAAACTTCATTTGGTCAATATTTATGGAACATTCACTATATATCACATGGATCGCAAACCGATCCATCACGATGGATCGCACCACCGATTGCCGAGTGCACAACGTTCAGATACGCATGATCCACATTTGCACAACGCAATACTATAGATCATCCCGATCCATCAGTCCTTGCCCAATCCACCCTTCTAGCCGATCCTTGGCCCACACTCGACCCAATCCAACAAAATACCGTGCGCGTCCCAAGTTTTCCACCGATCCACATGTTTTTCCGATCCATCAATCTTGACTGACCCAATCCAAGTGCAGCGATCCATCCATTCATGCATCAACATAATCCATTGTTTTGCCATGCGATCCATTGTCAAACCATGCGGTGCTCCAGTTTTTGACCAATCCATTAGTTGCCAACCTGATCCATCTGTGCGCAAATCAATCCAAGTCTTTCCCACTTGCTAGATTCGATTTTTGGCTGATCCAAAGGTCCCCGTGTGCACCCTTGTTAATCCATCCAATCCTACGCAATCCATCCACCTGTGCGAGCCATCAATATTCTGATCGATCTAGTCTTGCACGATCCACTTTACTGCAGTGTGTTGTACTTGCCGACCCATGTACATGCATCATCCAAGTTGTTGCAACTTGATCCGATCAACACTCTATCCATGCTTTCCATGTTCATGCATTCGAACCAAGCCGTCCTCGATCAAACCATGACTTCACCAAACATGTATGCATACAATTCATCCAAATCGACCAACTTCAACAAAGCGATCAATAGCACAATAATAATAATCAAACAATCATATGAAATTCACCACATTTTGATAAAACAATAAACGAATCAATAATTGGATCTAAACTTACATAAACATATAATTAGCATATAAATTTACCGTTATAATCTTGCTTGATTTGATCCTATGGCGATCTAAATTCAAATTGTACTTGCCTTCATTAGATCTAGTGGGAAAAAAACTTGAAATGATGTAATTAAGATCAAACAAATACATATACTCGATTGAATCCGTGTGAGAGATGCTTATCACTCACCAAATGCATAAAATAGCTTCAAATCACCAAATCTATAATCCAGAACGCGAAGAACATCAAAGAACGGCCTCTGAATCAATTAATTTGATGCAATCTAATTTTCTTCGATGTTGAACTTCAATCTTCCTATGTAAATCTATGAATTGAATCGAAATGGAGAGGTATTTGGTTAAGCCGGTGAATCACAGTCACCCAACCAAATGAGAGAATGAAGAAATTAAACTATTCTCTCTACCCTTAACCTTCTTTTTATAGCCAATTGCCCCTAACCTTAATGCCTTTCACTAATCAGCCCACTAATGACTAACTAGTCTCTCCAGAAAAGTAGCAACACTAAAACAACGATTCCACCTGAACCGTGAGCCAAATATTTAATGTGACCACTTTACGGAATTGAAAACACAAACTTCGATCCAATGAAATTGATCCTAGCTCCTGATTCGATGTTAGTTAAAAGTTAAGCCCAAAACAAAAATAACAGGGGTAAAATGGTCACAAACAAAATTGACAAAAAATTATGGACATATCTTACATCTCCATGAACAACGTATCAAAAATTGAGAATAATCCTACCCTTGGGAAATTAAATTAAAAAATATTATATGATCCTCTGATACCACAACAAGAAAATGGGGTCTTTACCTACTAATTGTAAGTGTCGGTAAAACTAAAATAATGGTAGGTAATATATTTTAGCAACCAATATTGAATTGGTAGAAATTGGTAGGTAAAGGTTAGTAGAGAAAGTGCCTTTACCTACACTTAATTGATATTGGTAGGTAAAAGAATCAATGGACCCCACTACGTTATGACTCAAATGATGAGTCATATGCTGGTGTGTTACATGGTTGCTGACATGGCTGATGATGTGTCATCCTACATGGCTGCTAACATGATTATCGTAATAGTATACACACAACATATATTAATGTCGACACTCGGCATATAATGATTGGTTCAAGTGTCACACAATAATTTTTCCATGTGTCATCATTTGATTAGTGTATATGTCATCATATTTTAGGTCATACGACATTATTTACTGTAAATAAATATACACAAGAATTGAAGATTTACACAAATTTTGTTTTAAACAAATAACAAATATTTATTCAAATAAATATTTATTACACTTTCGAATAGTACACATATTGTTTCCTCACTATTACACAATCACTTATACATACACTTCATCGCTACATTTTACTCGTATACATCAGCTCCTTACTACTTACTCATTCACTCACACTCTCACTATAGTTTTAGTCATCGACTTCTTGTTACAGAATTTGTCCAGTCGTCTGTCGTACCTACCATAATAAAATAGCATGGTAAATTGGAAAAGAAACAATTTAATTCGCAAATATGAATTTGATTTAAAATTTATTTTCCTTCGTAAGTTGGATTGTTTCTCATCATTTTTCTAGATAGGGTCAAATGCCCGTGTGTGTGTGTATATATATATAATATTTATACACACATAAGTCAAATTTCAAACAAAATCACCACAAGTCAAATTTCAAACACAGATGAAGTAGACAAGGGTGCAACACAAACCAAAATCACCACAAGTTAAATTTAAAACAACATCTTCATACTTGATTCTGTGTTTTCAATATTAAATTTTTAATGATCGGAGAATTCACTCGTATGGTGTTTGTATTGATGTTAAACCAAGTTAACTGCGATGAGAATATCTACTGGAGCTGATGAGAAGTGGGTTTTTGTCTACCGACCTCATGCTCAAAGAATACACGAGCATCTTTAGGTTTTTCGTTTTTGTTCCAGTCACGTTGAACTTGTACATTAATAGAATATTTTAAAATCTACACATCACTTAAACACGGAAATAGAATCATTGCCTTTTAACAATTAAAAAAATGCTGACTCAAGTATACACTCACAAAAAAAGATGTCTGAAGATCACTCCCTTGATAAATGTGTCTGAAGATTACTCATAAAAAAAGTCCACTGCACAATTGAATGTGATGAAGCATTTTTCAGAAGACCTTTTTTGTGATCGAAATTACATAGAAATAGAAATGAAGCAATTATAAAAGTAGAGTATGAATGTACATCACTACAAAAAAAAATTCACGCTTTATCTCCTTAAAAAAAACACTTCATCAAAAGAATACAAACTTAAAACAATCAATGTTAGCATTAGTTCTTAATTTGCAAATCCTTTATCGGAAAAGATATCGCAAAGTTGAAACCAAAAATGGAATTCACCGCCCTTTCTGAGCTATTCTAGAATGAATGTGCAATATTACAAGATCACTAGGATCTTGCATGGGCATCAAAGCCTTCACAATATTGTCCATTGAAGGGCGAGCCTTTGAATCATTACTTAAGCAGTAATATGCTATTTGAGCAACCTTATGAACTTCTTTCATTGTAAAATTGTACTATAGTCGAGGGTCCACCAGTTGATAAAGCCTGCGCCTATCGCCTAGATGAGGTCTTGCCCATGACATGAGGTTGTGTTCTCCTTTTGGTCGTCTCTTGTCCATTGATCTTATCCCGGTTAACATCTCTAACAGTACTATTCCAAAACTGTAGACATCACTATTGGATATCAAATGCCCTAAAGTAATTGTTTCATGTATTATGCATTGGACATGATACGTTTGTGAAACTATAAATATGTAAGATTCCACCACAGTATTCAATATTGGCAATCAAATGTAAAAGTTATTTTAATAAGATGAGAAAAATAAGAGAAAGACCTGTTATAATGTATTCTAGAGCTGCATAACCATATGTGCCGACAACTCTGGTAGAGACACGAGTCATATCTCTTTGAGGGCCAGCTTTCGCCAAGCTTCGGTAGAGACAACTCTGGTAGAGACATGGATCTTCTTTTATCCCATAGAGACTACTTTTCTTAACTCTTATTCAAATTTGTCTGGAGCCTGAGTTTGGGGCGTTAATTCTTCAACTTCAATGTCCTTCCTCTTTCTGGAAATCTAGAACCTTGTGCTGGCTACATGAGCAACATTTAGGTATAAGTGTAAACATACTGTCAATTTGATCTGACCAAATTCGATCATAATTACTAACCTAGAAGATAGTTCAGTGCCCAATACGGAAGAACGTCCGCCTTTGTATAGATGAAGAAGATTATTGTTTGTTGGTTAAAAAAATGAAGAAGATTATTGCCAAATTGATTATATACAAAATACCAAACAAAATCTAAGTTGGATTGACTTCACCACTAGTAATAACTTTAATAGCAGAATAAATATACAAAAATCTAACAAGGTATATCATTGGTCCGGTATCCCACTATGACTTGTTATAATCTCTTTCTCCATTAAGAAATCCATCAACATGGAACAAATTCGATGATCAACGCGACTACGACCGAATCAAGTACGAGAAGAGTGGAGGCGACCGCTATAGCTTTTTCATCCTGAATTTACAGATAAATTTTGGGTTTTGTACAGATTTGATTCTTTACATGATTATTGAGATCATGATAACCAACAATTAATTATAATTATATGCGTGAACCTAAATCAAAACATGTGAAACCTAAATCCCCAAACCTAAAGTTGAAATTATCAACCTGAAAATTTATGAATTCTGATGATGAACAAAATACCAGTATCCACATCATTCGAGTAAATCGCTGATGATGGAAGTTTACTGGGTTTTGAATCGAAAGTTAAGAATTCATAAATGAATATTTTAGGTTTAAGTGGAAGCCGCCGGATGGAAAGACGAGGGATTAACGTTTTTAGAGTATTTAGGATTTTGAAAAAGGCAAGATGTATTCAAAGATTGTGTGTTTATTTGAGTCTACGTGCATTTTGAAAAGGGAAAGCAAATTTGATTTTCATTATTAATGCAATTTTATGCCATCTTTGCTTTTAACATCATTTTCTGCAGCGGCCAATCAAAAGAGACTACGTGGATTAAGGCCACAAAAGAGATCACGTGGATTGATATTTGTACCGTTAGATTTAATTTAAAATATGAAGTTAAATTTATAGCCAGAGAGATGATATGGATTGCGTCGCTGCAATAAACTAGAGAAAATATGTTTGTCATTTCAGATGACGACATATTAGTGTGAAATTGTGAAACATTTTAGAAGAATTTAAAGTTAATTGTTTGGAAAATAATAACAATGGATGATAAGTTATTAACGAATGGTTATTTAATTTTAATTATTTATAATTTAATTATTGTTTATATATTCATTAATTGTTAATTATTTTGTAACACCCTGTATTTTTTTAGAATATTAAAATAACAAACTAAAGAATAATTTATTTGAAAAAGAGGAATGAGAAAAGAATGATGTTTAGCATTGTTCTAAGGTTTGTAGGCAAAAGACATAGTAGCTCATTTGGTTAGAACATGTGACTTGCATACAAGAGGTACAGAGCTTGATCCCCGCCAGCGCCATATTTTTGTTTTAGGGGAATGGCTAAAAAGTGGCTTAGTGTGAACGTAGTTCAAAAAGTGGTTTAGTGTGAAAATGGTTAATTATGAAGAAGTTATTAAGCCATGAAGTTTGTATGCATATGAGAGAAATATATATATAGATATATATAAAAATTAAATAAATAAATATTGAAAAAAAAAATTCAAAACAGCGAATTAGGAGAGGGAATAGCCGAACCGCACCATTTTTGGAGTCGACCCGAGTCCCGCTTGGTCGACTAGAGGTCAATCCAGGGTGTTTGGCTGCCACCCCGCGGCCCGATTCGCCCTAAGGGTTGATATGGCATCTGAGTGGTCCAGATCAGTTCTAGGGTTAATCCAAAGGCCTAAATAACTTCCTACACCTATATATGCACCCGAAGACCTAACCTTAATTCATAAATATTATCTATGACACCATTACGCTATCAAATTCTCCCTTAAACCCTAGCCGCCGCCTCTAAATCAAATCTCAAGTGTTCAACTTCAACTCAAATTAAAGATTAGAGCTTCTACAATAATTCAACAAGATAAATCAGCAACACCGCAACGTTTCTACACCAATTTCAGTGCATGATCCTATTCTTTAACCACGAAAGGTGAACATGGTGATTTTAACAATATAATGGGATTAAAAGTAACATGATGAAGTTGTAAAGAGGATTCATATGTATGTATGTAATTTAAATCTCATCCAAGTCTTCACCTTTTTTATTCATGTCATCATATGCCTATGTTTCTATGTAAAGTTCATATATTTATCGGTTTATTCATGTTGAATCTGTCATTATGCCTCTATGCCACTTTACATGCCCCTTTATTTGATGATTTTGTGTTAATTCCAATTTTCTGTGATTTGATTCTCTCTTCTTATCCCTATTCCTTTTATTTTCGGATCTAGGCTACCTTCAAGCCTACGTTAAAAATTCGCGTGATTGCAAATACGTGGGAATGATGGGAATATGTAAAATATGGAAAATTGGATATTATTGGATATTTTGGATAACTGGATAATATGTGAAATTGGCATATTTGGGTATGAATTACATGGAATTGATGAAATTGGCTATAATTGTAAATTTGTAATTGAGGCTAATTAATATGTAATTAGTGACAATTTGGAATAGTCAATATTATAAACATGATTATATGTTTAATTGGATATACATGACATGAAAATTGGGTATGCGTGAAATACGATTATTAATAAACCTTTGACACGAGGTTAGGCGCAACTGTTGCGTAAGACTGCTCGGAACGGCCCGGAAAATCCAGCTGCCACAATTGGACGTCTAATGTGCGAGCACAAAGGAATGAATTGCAGGCGCAACGGTTAATGACACGAGGTTAGACCCGGTTTATGGCGTAAGACTGCCCCGAACCGCCTGGCAAATCCAGCGGCCGCAAAGCCTTCGGTCTATTGTGGGAGGTCATGCACCGTTTGTCATAAGGAATGAATTAAGGAATACTAACAATAATAAGACATGGGTATGGTTAGAGGGTTCAGTGGGGTGACATGTAAATTATGACATGTAAATATGGACTTAACCAGTATAAGATAAGACATGTAAATTATGACATGTAAATATGGACTTAACCATAACATGTGTAAAACATGGACATTTAAATTAAAATGGTTAAGTGGGATAAAAACCTAGTGTGGACCAAGCATAGGTGGGAGGCTTGTGTCGGATGGGGGGACCCGTTTCAATCAGTAACCCGTTTGAGTATCTAATTGGGCCCGGTACTAGGCTGGGGTTGGGGAATGCTTACTGGACTTGAATGTAAGAGGTCAAAACGTGAATAGCGGGGGCAACGCGAGTCCAACGGGTTCATGTGCGTGCGTGGGTCTGGGCTGGTAGGTAAGACGTTGTTGTATCGTGTAGGTATGGCCGTGCATTTTATGTTGGTACCGGGGTTGCCACTTTTGGGAGTGATACACCCCACTGTGGGGCCAGCACGGGTGCCAACGGGGTTTAGGGAGCCGATCGAATGGGTAGGGTAAGGGTACCTTACCGGTGGTAGGAGCAAGCCGACACCTACAATAGCAGCTAGGTACAAGTAACTACCAAGTTTGTCATGTGGGTACAGTTAGTGGGAAGGGATCAACCTTTAGTAAATAGAGACTAGTAGATGTGCGGTGTAATTAAGTAATGTGGTGTAACTTAGCAAAAGTGCGGTGTAACGAAATACATGTTGGTTGAGTTGGATAGTCCTTTGGGTGCTAGTCTGGTGTTGACTTCGGTCTTCGGGGTTAGTACTTGGAGGGTTGTTCGCTTAGCCAAGGTGAAGGATTGTCTTAGTACTTAGGAACAGAATCATCTTGTCTATCCTTTTTATCTACCTTACCTATGTTACAGCCATATCAGGATGCATTTTTATGTCTTGATCATTTACCTTACCTATTATTTGTTAAAATTACCGGACTCGCCAGACTTTATGTCTGACCCGTTTTGTTTCCACCTCTTTTCTTTCCTCCCCCCTCTCAGGTTTGCAAGGAGGGAATACTACAGCTTAGTGCCGATTTCTTTCAGTTGCTTGAAAAGAGTAGATGTATTGCTTCAGACTCTCTCATCTCTATGGCTTTGCTTATGCTCAGTAGGGATTCATGCATTTATGTTGTTTAAGTATTTTCTTCTTTATGTACTTTGAAGTTTTTGGAAAAGACAATTGATCTTGTTGCAATGGTTTTTGGAGACTACTTATGTAAGCTTATTTTGAAGTTATGATGCTATGAAATAAGTCTTATCTTCTACTATTTTTTATTTATTTATTCTTGTAATTTATCTGTTCTATACTACTATAACGCTTCATGACATTAATGCATTTCCTTTGTGAGTGACATTAATGGCCGTGGCGTGTTACACGTGGTATCAGAGCTATGGTTACAAGAACAGATAAAAAGTTTTGAAAAGTGTTTTAAAAAGTATTATTTTCATAGAAAGTATTTTCAAAAATTTGTTCTAAAGAAGCTATTTTCAAGGAAAGTTTACTTTAAAGAGCATAATCCCCGCAAGCCATACATCCCTCTTTCGCTTCCCTTGTTTTGAAACTCTTTCTTTTTCTTTTCAGCATGTCTGGAGCATCTGAGATACCAAAGGGTGTTCATGTACCCAGTTGGTTTCGTCAATATCTCGAGGCTAGGGCCGTTGCCGCGGGTCCGGCCGACGTTCCTCCCCCGACTCCAGTCATTCCTCCGCATGGAGATGCTTTCTCCAAGATATGTAAAGACTTTCGTTCGATGGGTAGAAAACCTTTTATTGGGTCTGAAACGTTCGTTGAAGCTAGAAATTGATTGAAAGAAGTGGAGGATCTGTTTGGCATTTTCGATTTGGACGATTGTAGGAAGGTCCAATTGGCTGCTTGGTTGATGAAGGACGAAGCTTCGTTTTGGTGGGAGGTTACTAATGGAGTACATGCTGTAGAGACGTGGGCAGATTGTAGCGGAAGGTTTGAGTTGAAATTCCTTTCTCAAGCTGAGGAGAGATTGTACAT